>CM072549.1:13902940-15389795 GCA_036898215.1 Platycarya strobilacea | reverse complement strand
TAAATTCGAATTGAATTTGATCAGTATAAAAAAAGTTCACTCATGAAAGCAGATACTCGCTTGATTAATAAATGATGCATACCTAAAAAATTCAACTCGACTTAGTTGAAATTTATTAAGGCTTACTCATTTATACTTGAATTGACTAGTTAACTCAATTCGATTAAACTCATTCATATATTGATAAATATGTACATACACCTATTTATATATATATATATATATATTATATAATATGTATTGCAAATAATATAAGTAAAATACTTTTATAGTTAAATATATAATATGTAACCTAGTTATTTATATTTATAAAATGAATATACTTTATAGTTATATTTTATAATTTATACAATAATTAATCGATAAAGTTTAATAATTTCATATATGTATGTGGGAACATATATGAAATAAATATATGCTATCATGTTATGTATATGTATTAATAATATGAGTAATGATAGACATCAAAGTTTTGAATTCCGTTCCGGTGACTGCTTCGGTTAAGGCACTGGAACTAAATATTTTGGTACCGGTCTGTTCCAGTGTGTCCTTTCGGGATTAATTATATATTATAATATATATATATATAAACTAACAACTAATAGAATAAAGACATATATATATAAGTGTGTATCATGTATATGTGTACATATTAGAAAAATTGAAGATTTATAAAATGATTATAAGTTGAAAAAATACAAACTTGAGCTGAGATACAAAAATAAATAAATAGATAAAATATTAAAAAATAATGATCTTTTAAAAAAGAATTATTTAAAATTACAAAGTATATAAATATATTTTATATTCTAGAATTAATTAAATACCATCTAAATTTATAATTTAAAAAAAAATGTTATTCAAACACAAAAAAATTACAAGATTAATCTAAACCAGAATAAGAACAGAAATGGCTGGAATTTGGACCAAAACGGTCGGAATTTGATCGGAACGAACTAAAATTTGGACCGGAACAGAACAAAAAGGTATAATGCACAGATTGAAGTACTGGAACGGAACATTCCAACAGTTCCAACCGAAACAGAATGAAATTCAAAACTATGATAGACATACAACCATTTTTACAATTTTGTATGTAATTATGTGTTAAAATAAGAGTATTTACATAAATTCATATTACTTTTATAAATTACTTTATAAAAATGCCCTTAATTTAAAACATAATTGTAGTAAAGGTTGTAAAAAGTATAGTACATCTGTTATTATTCTAATAAATAGATATGTAGCCTATGGGCATATAATATATTGTTAGTTTCGAGAAATATCAACTAGTTATATATTAATTATTTATAAATTTATAAAATCTTATAATTTAATAGAAGTTTTACTTGTTAGAATACAAATTTAATTTAGAATTTTTTATTTTTTTGCTTATCTAGTTTATTAGTTATTAAATTTTATTCAAACATAAAAAAATAGATAACTTGGCCTTGAATTCGAGCTCTTTTGTAAGACGAGCTCAAAAGGTCAAACTCGAATTAAGAACTTAACTTACCAAATTTAAATTAAATAAATAATAAACAAAAATTTCGAGCTCGGATGCAAGCTCAAGTATTTTTTATGTGAATTGAGCTCAACGCTTACGGTTTGACCAGGGCGGACCCAGCTTGTTCTTTTTTTTGGGGGGGGGGGGGGGCGGAGCTACCGCCCCCCAAAGTTTTTAATATAAATATATATAGTTTTATATATATATAAAATTAAAATTCTCCCTTAAATTAAAAATAAATAAATATTGCCCCCCTCAAATTTTTTTATTAAAATTATTCATCTAAATCTTAATATATATCAATTTATATTCTAATTTTTAATTTTTACTGAAACTCAAATTTTAATTCATATAAGCTCACAGTTATTCAATTAACAGTCTAACTCTAATAAAAAAATTAATTGTAAATTTATATGATTATAAAATTGACTGATTATATTCACTTATTTAGTTTCAGTCTAATTTGTATGATTATGAGAAATAATTTGTTAAAATAATAATGTTACATCATTACTTATTAGAAAATTCTCAAATTTATTTTTAATCTATAAATTTTTATTAAATCATAAAAAAATATAAGCAAGTACTTAAAAATAATTAATTTTTTTTTAAAAAGACGTGAACAATTCAAAATTTAATATACATTTAGAGAATTTAGTTATAACAAAACATGACACTTTTATCACTAATAATTATCCTTATAAAATTTATATTTATTGCACATTTTATCGATCGCCCCCCCCAAACACAAAATTCTGGTTTCGCCCCTGGGTTTGACTCAACTCGATTACATTCGTACGCTTTAGGATATTCAAGATCTCTAATTCTTTCACAAAAGAAAATAACTTGCATCTTCATAAAATGCTCCAGAATGATGAAAACTTATCAGTGGTGTGAGACTGGACAAACCGAAAGTAAAGACATCCTTTAAAAGACTAACTTCTAGAACACAATCAAAATTACATCGTTTATAACACCGCTCAAAGCATTGCGATTTAGGCCCAATTTGGATTCCAAATCCATCTTAACTCATCTTTATTTTATTATTATTTTTTTTAAATTTTTCATACAAAATACAAATCCTTATATACATTTTTTAAATTTTAATACAAAAATTTTAAATTCTAATTCAACTTTTTCAACTTTTAAAATAATAAGAATATTAAAAAATAAATTAAACTCATCTCAATTCATTTCATTTTTGAATCCAAATGAGGCCTTACAAGACCTTAAGCCACTACTTGACCATTACCTAAAAAACTGTGCTGCTTAACCCTACCTTTATTGAGCAACGTCGTTTGGACAAATTCAACTGCGTTGTTTTGATCATTGTCAAGTAGGAGTGTCAAAACGTGTTAACGAGTCGTGTTCGTATCGTGTCAGGACGTGTACATAATGCTTAAAAGGTCACACGAACACGACCCATTAAGAGTTTCGTGTAAAAAACTCCAACCCTAACACGACTCGTTAAGATAACAGGTTGACACGACACGACCCGTTAAGAGCCGTTAAGACCTTTGACACTATATGACACGCTATGACACGACACGATACAATACAATTTGATACGTTTTAACCTCCCGTTAGTGACACGTTTGAGTTTAACCTAATTGATTTTATACAAATATTAAAACTTAAACAATAGTAATAAAACATAAAAAATTAATTATAAATTACAATCTTAAAATTATAATTCAATAAATAGTACACTATAAAATATGATAAATACACAAATATGATTCACACATTGTAAAATATTAAAATTATTACTCAAATATATTAAATAACAATAAATTAACTCGTTAATGATTTTTTAATAAGTACTTAAATGGGATAGCTAAGTGTCTAAGAGTATAAAATTAATTTTAAATTAGGATTTTTTAAAGTTTAGCTCAATGGTATAAAAGTAAATTCAAATTTCTTAACGTATCTTAAAGGGTCTTATGACCAAACCCGTTATAACCCGTTATCAACTCGTGTCTTAATGAGTTGACACGATTTGACCCGAAACTCGTTAAAACTAAACACTAACTCGTTTTTATCATGTCGAGTTAACGTGTCGTGTTACATATTACCACCCCTACTGCCAAGTGCATAAGAAGTCTCTCTCGAATCTTTACTTCTCAGTTCTCATATATATGATAGATTGTAAATGATAAAATCCAAGTTAACTCATAATTTTATAAAAAATTTACAGCAAACATTTTATAAGCTCAAAATGAAAATATTAGGTATACAAAAAGATAAAAGAAGTTTGATACAAATGCAATACATATTTTAAAATTCTTGTGAATTAAATATTATTAAGAATACACTACAAAAACTCAAAGTTGGTTTACCAACATATATAAATAAAATTATAGATATGTTGTAAACAATAGGGGTTATAAGATATAATATAAATAAAAAAAAATATATGGTCAAAATTAAATAGATCATGAAAAAGCTCGAATTCGTTCAATAATTATATAAATTCTTATTTATTTAGGATGACCGAGTATCCTGTTCTTTGCCCATTCTCAATATGATACTTCTAAAACATTGTTTAATTTTTATTTTTAATTGGAGTTAGTGTTTGACCTTATCACAAAGTTCATATTAACAGAATCTATTTTAAAAAATCGATGATGAAGAGTCGGTCTTGGTTTAAAAAAAAAAAAATCCTCATTTTCAACCTTATTTCTATAATCTAATAAGCTTCATTAGTTTTTATTTCTTTATAGAATTATTAACTTAGGCCAATCCTTTTCTTTTTTTAAAAATTTTTTTCAGATAGAGGTATAGAACTTATTTAGTACGATTCAAACTTTAGAGGACTTTGTCGATTCATTGGACTCTGCATTATTCATTCCTTTAGGACTTGAAAAAAATAGTCTTAACCAGCTAAATAATCCACCTGCCCAGCATTATACCCAAGTTGGGATCCCATGCACCATGTCAAATGACCAACATAGACATAAGTAACATTTCAGAAACCAATTAGATGCTTGGGAAAATATGCAAATCCAAAAATATATATATATTCAGAGTCTGACAAGAGTACTTTTTAGTAAATAAATTCTTACTGCTAGCACCGTGTAATGTTCTAGTGTATCGATAATCAGCTGTAGCTTAATTTAATCTTTCAATTTGACATATGTGCAAAATCAAATGTCTTATATCATTTCCAACACATTTTCCACTTAGGGCCATCTGCTACAGTGATTATGCATTGAGGGGAAAATAAACATCCACAGAGACATGGCAACCTCTCTTATTTGATTGTATCCATGCTAATTAAGTTAAAACATGAACAGAGAAATACAACAATCAATCCTACTTGCGGCCACATATCTGACTACATTTGTTTTTGTCATATTACTTACTTCTGAAGAAGTTCCTCCTCTATCAGTTCAGCTCCACAAAAAGGCTGGCCTGAGGATGCAATCCTGCTTCGCTCAATGTCAAAGACAGTTTCTCTGGGCCATAAATGACCCGAGGAAAGTTAGAGACAAGGCTATAATTCTCGACTTCTAAACATCCCAAAGAATCAACATAATCATATAGAGATTGAATCGTTGCGGTACTGTGGAACCTCCTCTCCTTGCGTTCTCCTGTAGGAAACCGCACTAGAACCTGGTTTTAAAACATAAAGCACAAATGCACATCAGGTTCCATGAGAAGTTTAATTTCATGCCCAAGCTACCAACAAAAGGTATTAAGATAATGATATCTGAGGTCCGAGGCCATACATGAAATGCAAAACGCAAGAAGTTAGATACTAATGCTTCATGTGACAAGTCAAAAGGGAAAGAAAGACTATTACCAGGCAATGTTGTTGTGATAAAGTTAAAAATTTACACTTGGTTTAACAAACATATAATGGTAAAAGAAAACTTGTTGAAAAAAAACCGTTCAAGAAAAGCATGAAGCCTATAAAAGTATTGGTTCAAACTTGACATACCTGTGTAACATTAGGTCCTTTTTCAGGTTCAGCACCAAGTGACAAGGCTTTCTCATGCCGCATTTTTGCTAATGCAGCCTCTTTCTCTGCAGCTTCACGTGCAGCTCTTTCACGAGTCTCCTCTTCCTCCTTGCGTTTCCTCTCAGCTTCAGCAGCTTCTCTTTCGAGACGTTCTTGCTCTTCTCTCAGCTGGCGTTCCCTAGCCTGATGCAACATAAAAAATCAATAAGGAGTTGTGAGAAAACGGTGACAATTCTTTCTAAAACAGAACTCTTTGCAGTGTGGAGCCAGGAAAGGAAGAATTCCATCTGGCCTACGGTAAAAGGCACAAGAAGATGAGCAAAAACTCCAAGTTAATAGAATTGCATACTTGATCAGCTTCAAGTGCTGCTCTGTAAGCAGCATCTTGCTCCTCCCTTAAGCGTGTGTTGTTTCTTCTTTCTTCTGCATCAAGCCTTGCTGCAACAAGAACAGGAGCACTTTCTTCAAGTACTTTCTGTAATATCATGAGCATTTCTTCAGGAGATTTTGGTCCCTCAACCTGGAGAACATAAAAAACATAAATGGGCAAGTCCAACATACAAAAGAAAAAGTTGTCCCCTTCAGAAACAGTGAAGGCTAAGAAGGTAATGAAAGGATCGTGATAATAAGGCAGATACCAAATTTAAAGTTCGATGAAAGCAAAAAGCCCAGTCATCTCACCAATTAAGGAAAGAGTTCTGCTACGTATAGTCATTTTTGTGCACTCTATTCAGGTGATTGACCAAAACATTTATTATAAGTTGATGCAACCAATCACATTTCTGGAGCGCACAAAAATGATTGCACATAGAATTAACCTTAAGGAAAAGAAGATCCCTTGCATATAGATGTTATAAGAAGTTAATTCTATGTGCAGTCTTTTTTGTGCACTCCAGAAATGTGTGGGTACACTCTAATCCATAGATTGGCAGCAAACACTGTCTATTCCTGACTAAATCTATGGATTAGAGTGTACCCACATATGATTAAATGGATTAGAGTGTACCCACATATGTATTTAATCATTCTTAACAACATTCAATTTCATTATGATATATACAACACCCAATACTGTTTAATAAATGATATCACATTTCTGAGCAAATAGATTAAGGCAGAGTGGTTGTCCTAACACCTGCAACAGGGTGGTTGGCTCAGACCCCATCAGACAAAAAACAATGAAGTTCAATGCAGCCATAGAATCGTGCTTCTATTTTCCATTGCAAGTTTGCCCTTAAAATAGATAAGGGCTAACTTGGCTTCCAGCAGCAAGATAAAGCAAGGGAAAATTCTATATAATAAATTGTTTGTTGCCATGCATTTTTCTCATGTGAAACAATGGAGCATCATGGCAGATGAAGGGCAGCCATACTTCTCCATCAGGCTCCTATGTATGAACAAAGATATAAGAGGAAAATACACATTTACCCTTCAAGTAACAGACGTCCTACATTTGGTACCTCAAACTCACAAAGCTGACACAAACCACCTTCAAACTAGTAAAAAATTGCAATTTGCACCCCATCAAATAAGCACTTTCCAAGAATGTGTCACGTTGTTTACCTTTAACCATTTTTCATTCATCCCAGTGGCTAAAAATGAACGAGGGTAATGTTTGTTAGTTTTTGGTAGTTAGTGTGCAATATGTCACTTTTAGTGGAATATGCCCTGTATTTGAGCGGTCTTTTCATTATTATCCAATAAAATTTTTGCCGTCTATAAAAAAATGGTACTTTTAGTAGGTTTAGGGTATGAAGTGTAGACCAATTATTAGTTGGAGGGTGGAAAGTGAGTTTTCACCAAGAAATAAAAGGCTAAAGAGAACCAACTTGTTTCTGGCATCATGTCCATAATGAGCACATTAATCATAGGTCAAAACTCAAATCCCCCCTCGTATCAACACCGTGTTCAACATCATCGCTATCATCAGTATTGCCACCATACAAAAGTTATGTAAAAAATATATTGTTTTCCCTAGTTTTTCCCCTTCTCCCAATTTCAAACCTATATTCACCACTATCAACAATTAATCCTATACCTTCTCACTCCCGTATCATGCTCTTCTAATCTGACTAAGTCAGCTAAATGTTTTAATGGGGAATTCCAAATTGAATTGGACAAAGAGTAAATTAGTACAGAATAGAAAAATACAACAGCAATCTAAATCAGACATAAAATAAATGTAAAAAATAACAGGGTTCCAAAAAATTCAAACAATACATTCGAGGTTTTTCAAAGAAGCTTGCAAGGGATTCCACCACAACAAAGAAATTAAAAAGCCATAAGGGGCACTCAGACTCTGCTTGACTATCTCGGTCCCTAAGAACTCTGGAAGAATTGAGTCAAGAAAGGGACAAAAGAAAAATCAATGAATGGAATTCACCAATCATTACTTTTCCATATTGAATTACATCCATTATCTCAATGAATGGAATATACCACAAGCTTGTGAGGAATCTTCATGTTGTAAGCCTTGATTGAGGAAACTCATTGAACATCTTATTTGTGTACATTCTGGCTAAAGTTATCAAACCAGAGCTTGCTCCTTGTGTCATTGAACAAAAACTTACACCATTGATCCAATAAAAAGTCCAGAAGAACAACAAAATACAGAAAAAAAAAAAAATTGAAATAACGAGATGCAATTACAATTGCTTTATCTATTTACTTGTAAGAAAACAAATGCTGGATGAGTGGTTTCTAAAAAGGAAACTAAAATGGAATTCTTTGTTCAACAACCAATATACCTTTTTTGGGTCTACTGAACGGGTAATCTTCCCTTACATTAAACCCTCCCACCCTAGTACAGATGAAACTTGATTCCAGGTATCCTATCCAATGGAAGGAAAATGTATCAATTTGGATTCAGTTTCAGCTGCACACAAGACTTGATTCTTCTTTTCGGGTATCCTTTTCAGAACACTTGTTTTTATCATCCAAAAAATTAATGCCAAATGTTAAGAGGTCCAAGCGAAGATTCGCTATCGTTTGACGTATACTGTGTATGCAACCAGTAGATTCAGTGGGGTGCACCCAATTCAAATTCTATATATGACCGATGAGTGTAATTATAAAAATAAGAAGAGTGACAAAGATGATTTGCTCCAAAGTAAACTCACTGGATTCGGATACCACAAAGTTCTACTGGAACTTCAATACCTAAAACCAAGCCGAAATATATGGTGTAAAGAGGGATACCTGCTGGAGCAGCGCAATCCTCTGATTTGTAGCCGCCATAACAACGGCACAGAATGGAAACCGCGACGCCTTCAAGCTGTTACTCATCTTGAACCCTTCGCTAGCCCTAATACTCCCTCCCCATGGGACGAGATTCTCGTTGACGAACGCCGCCAAGGTCTCTGAGCACAGAGTCTGCTCGCAGAACAAAGGCGAGTCCAGATGATCCGGCGAGTGCAAGTACACGAACATGAGCTTGAACTCGTTCCTCGACCTTTGCAGCGCGTCCATGAACCCCTCGCTCACGAAATTTGGCCCCCTGGACCCGTAATCCCTCTCGAAAGCTGCCACGAAGTCCATAGCCTCCGATGCCGCCGCCGACAATGGAACCAACCGGGCGGACTCCGCTGTCCGGCCTGAACGGGGACCCAGACCAATCATTCCCATAGAGAACGAGATCACGCCACCCGCAGCCCATAGTCCGAGCCCAATCGCGCCGGTAATCAACCCCAGACTACCGGAAACAACAGAAATCGGCAAAGTAATGAGCTTCCACGCCAAACCGGGACTGGCGACCGCGTTCACCGTCTGTTCCGATCGTTCGGAGACTCCTCGACGCGGTTCTAAATTGGAAGACACCGAACCGCCGAATCCATCCCCAGCGGCGGTTGTGGTTTCCGCAGTGGAGATATCCTGCGGTGCGACGTTGGTGCTTGTGAAGGAGGAGATCGCGAGCTCGAGGTCCCAGCCATGGGCAGCGAGGATCTCAGTGCACAAATCGGGATCATCGAGGCCCGTGATGGCTTGGAAATACGACAATTTGTCGGCTACATCAACCATATCTGTTTGGAAACACGGCAAGAAGACTTTGAAGGATATTTCGCCACTAAAATCGATGGCTATAATGGTTTTAGAGGCGGAGTAATATACAGAGAAATCTGTCTCTCTGCGAATTGAGGGAAAGGGACTGGGAATTTTGGTGAATGTATTAATGGGTTTACGGTTTAGTCTCCACAGCTTAGTTATACGGACACCGATGGGGTGGATTCTATAAAAATGATTCAAAGAGATTCCTTTTATTTTATTTTATTTTTTTAATACGAGTAATGTTTATATCTCATACTTCCATCTTATTTTCTATTTTATAAGGTATAATATTTTTATTATTAATAAAAAATTATTCAAAAATAATAAATATATAACATTTTACATAATATAATAAAAATGAGATAATAATATAGCATATAAATTTTCTTTTATGTAATTATGTTTTAAATAAATGATATTTTTATATATCAACACCATTTTATATTTCAAGATAAAAAGAGTAAAGGAAATTCTCGAGCTAATGTTCGAGTACCAAGTGCTACAATGTTGAAGTAATCCATATCATACTTATAAGAAAAGCTCGAATGATCTTTAACAAATTAGTAATTGTACTCGAAAATAAGGGTACAAGACAACTCTCTATGAAACTCGACAAAATAAATATTTTCATTTTAAAACATATTATGAAAAAGAATGTGCATATTACCCATTTTTGGGAGAAGATTACGGAATTCACCCTCACTCTTTCAATGATGATTATGTTTTTATTTGAAAAGTTGTCACAATAGTTTACCAACAAGAGAGCAAGTTTAGGGAGAATTTGTTGAATTGACAATTATTTTGACTCTTATGGAGCATATGAGTGCTACTCTTGATCAGCGAGAATTAGCTGAATTGACAATTATTATGAGGAAGACTTGGCTTGGGAGGAATGTTGTTATATATGAGAATTTCTTCCTTCATCCTACCATCCATGTTGGGCAAGCCATGGATTAATTGCAAGATTTTCAGAATGTTAAGATAGAAAGGGTGCATCAATGTAGTTTAAGACTGTTGGAATAGCAAGGGGGGTCACCACCTAAGAGGCCATGGATAAAGGCAAATTGAGATGTAACAGTTGACAAAGAACACTCATTAATGAATGTAGATGTTTTTCTTTTTATAAGAAAAATAACTTAATTGCCATTTGGATCCGCCTTCGAAGAATTTACGCTGGCAAAATTATAAAGATATTGTTCTTTTCTAGGTTGTATGCACACGTTGAAAAGAACTTCCATTTTCTTTTGTAAAACAAGTAAGAGAAGGAAAAATAATAATGTTAACATCAGGATTTGTAACTCTTTGGATTAGGTTCTAGAAATTTGTGGCTTGGGCCTTTCACTTGCGTACTTAAAAAATATAAGAAGTGAGAGATTTTGATAAAAGTTGAAAAATCTTCGAATTTAAATTAGTATATCTCTTTAATAATTTATGCATGAACTCAGAAGAATTTGATAGAGTTTTTCGTATTTGAAGGTCGACTTTTATACTAAATTTATGGATGGGGACAATACATACCTGTCATCGGAAAGTTCATGTCATTTCCATTGTTTACTTAGACATAATCTTTTAATGCGACGTAGCTCTTAGGACGATATCATTAATACAATGTGAGTCTAAAGATTGGCGCCATTAATGCGGCATGGCTCCCTGACTCACTTTATTCTTATTAAACCCTTTTATGCCCGTTATCAATAGATCGAGAATTTTTCATATCTCTCACCCACTTTCCTGTATAGGTTCCCAAAGGTTGGATCGTATTGGGAGTGTCAGAACGGTAAGTCTCATATGTCCTTATTATTTTATTTTTTCATGCGTACATTGTTTCTTGGACGAATTTTGCTAATGGGCCGAGTACTTTGTAGATGTCCACTGACTCCTTTTAGAAAAGTCTCATTAGACTTGATCAAGTTTCTCTCACTCACTCTTTCAAAAATCTCTCAAGGGCTTGCTATACAGGCCAATATGAGAAAAGAATTCCCTTATACTTGAGTTTTAGAGTTTAATTACCTAAAATTTTGTATTTATCTTATTTATTACTTATTTAATATATAAACACTCAAATGTCAGACTAACATCAAAACTATCATTGAAGATTATTCGACTTGTTAATTTCCAAAAATTCGCATCAATAGTATTTTCACTTTATAAGAGTACTCCATTTTAAATCATGATATATAAACCTCTCTAGAATATTTTTGTCACAAAAAATGCTAGAGACAAATGTTGGATAAATGTTAATTGATAATTTGTAGTAATTAGTGGTTGTTGTGTATTACACAATATCTAGCAGTTGAGAACAAAGAAATGAATTCAAAATTGAAAGAAAAGAAAATGGTGTATTTTGTTTATTATACCATATTAATTGACGTTTATTCGACATTTGTATCTAACATTTATCTCTACCATTATTCTTTTATCACTAACACCGTTTTTAATTTTAGTGTTAATACAAAACAAACGATTAATGATTTAAAAATCATCTTTGCTAAAAATATTTGACGACGCCGTTTCTTCCACCTTGCAGGCCAAGATTTTTTTATTTTTTTTTTATGGGATTTGCTGGCCAAGAATCAAGATTATAGAAACGCATTTAAAGACCGTTAGACTTAGCTAAAAAGTCTTCTATCAAGAATGTCATTATCAAATTATTAAATCCCAATCTTTTTAAAAAATAATAAAAATCAACGTCAAAATAAAAATAAAAATAAAAACACCAACAAATCTTCAGGCAAGCTGGGGGATGCTAATTATGCCCAATGCACGATAAATAGCAAAACAAAAAATAAAGAGGAATACCAGATTCAATCTTGAATTATGCAAACACCGTATTCATTTAATAAAAAAAGTAGGATACATCGCCAAAAAATATTAATTTTTTCATATAAATTTTATATTTTATGTTTAATATTTTTAAAAAAATAATTTTATATACAATCAAAAAATACATAAACACTACATAATCTTTTAAAAAAAAAGTAAAATCTAAAATTAAAAACTAATTATTATTATTTTTTTATATAAATCATGTTTTACCCATTTTTTGTTCAAAACAATTACATAATATTTATATACTTTATGATTACAAATATCATTTTTCTTTTTTAACCCAACCAAGATGCAAGGTTTATGAGCACTTTTTACTGCACATATTATTTTATACAAATACAAAAAAATCCAAAAGCCAATCCAGTCTTCGTCTAATGGCAAGCATCCACTGATTCCAAAACACTCATTTTTTTCCTCTACTTATTCCTCCTTGAAAAAATTAAAAAAAAATTGTCTAAATGTACTTAAAAATGGCACAATCAAGATCTTTTTTTGAGAAAGCATAATCAAGATCTTTAGCAAGTAAACTCTTTGCAAGTAAGAAGTCTCAACATTCCTTTCATATGCGTGCTTGATTCGGATGATGAAAAAGTTTTCATATACATTTTCAGCTACAACAAAAAGGTAATAATTCAACTATCCTCATCACATATGCTATCACTTAAATCTCTTCAACCAAAACCTTGCCTCTGGTTTCTTCCTTATTGTTCGTTTTCACGGCTTGCTTACTGCCTCCATAATAATCAACAGCAGAGCTTTTCTCTGTACCTAAAATGGCTGCTAAGGAAGACCAAGTTTCACCCGGCTGCTCATGGACCCAACACATCATGAAATAGATCTTCCTCCTAGCAAGCTTGAGCTTACTCCTAATTTCCGCCCTCGTGTACTTTTTGGATTTCTCTGACGTCAGTTCCCTCTCCCCAGTCTGAATCAGCCTCTGCAGATCACAAAGCGAACACACCAAAGCAGGACCCCCAAGAGAGAGTAGGCTTATCACATCTTCAACAAGAACCAATCCAAGTTGCAAGCCACCCATGTGTTTGTAAGCTGGAGAGCAAATTTGCTCCAAGCAATGAGACAGAGCTTCCGTCACAGTTTCTGGTTGCCTGCCTTCACCCAAGACAGAGGAAACACTCAACACCACCATGGCTGATCCTATGGCATCTGATTGCCATTCTCCATTGTATAGTCGAAGTGCAAAACAGTAGCTATATAAAATGTCAACCAGGTGAACAGCCAACAATGGCGATGGCTCTGTTGAACTAAGCTTGCTAATTGGAAGTAGTGGACTTTCGGGGCCAGGAGGAATCTCACTTGATTGGTTACTTTCTAAATCTTCTTGTGGTAATACCGATGCATCCTGCTTGTCAAGTGCCTGGATGAGTTGAGTTCCTTCCTGACTGAGGGATATTGTTCGGGCAGAAGGCTTCAACCACCATGGATCCCATGGCTCAATCATTTTACTCAGTTCCCCAGATGCAAGCGCTCTTTGGAACTGTTTCTTCTCTTCTGCAGATAAATCATCAAAGCTAACTTGATCTCCTGCATAGAAGAAAGATAAATGAACTCTAACGAGTAATTACTAGAGTAGTTAGTCTTAAAAGATGGACGTGTGGTACTCCAATCCTAACATAGGAGGAAGCCATATCATTGGCCTCATTTGAATATTGAGATGGACGAGATGAAAAATCTATGAATAGTGGTGAAATGATTTGAGTTAACATGTTTTATTGTGTTTTGGAAAATGAGAGAAAAAAAAAAAGTTGTAATGATTAGATAATGATTGGATGACAAAGTTGAAGATTTGAAATTGAAAAGAGTTTGTGCTTGAGGGATGTTTGGGAAGGAGATGAGATGAGATGGCTATCCAAATGAGGCCTAAGAAATGGTGCTTATACAAGTTATTTTAATGGCATGACAAAGTGTGATAAGATAGGAGTATCACATCATCCATACTCCATGAAGATAACCCTACTAATTTTCCAACTCTCATCTGCTTTAGGCAATTGTGCAGAATTCAAAAACATGATATCCAGAAGAATTACCGGCTGTTATTCACACTCCAACTACAACCTAAGGAGTGCAGGGATCCGCTTATTTGGTAATGTGAACTCAGAAAGGAATTGAAAGATATGCAAGCAATTAAGGCCTAGCATTTAGAAGACAAGGAGAGGATGGATAGACAGGAAAGTACCGGACAAAATCCTTTGAATAATCTCTTCAGACACGATTGAATCTGCCCCTAAAAAAATAGAGAGAGCAGAACTTAGTCAGGGCCTCTTCCAAACAATCATTCATTTTATCGTCCCAAAGTTGCTACATAAATAACAAAAAGGTGGAGCTATTTCATTTCTACCTGAATTCTTAAGCATATATGCATTTAAAATAATTTTTTTTCTGATGGGTAATCAAAGTATTTTATTCAATAAAAGTAGGCATAATAAAAAGTCATGAACATTAAGTCCATTACAAACTATAGTGCCCACCCATGAGACCAACATTTTAAAGAAAAAAAAAAACATTCACCTCCTCTTACTTATCAAAAAAAAAAAAAACTATGAACTCCTCCATTGTCTTCACGAAATTTCTAGCATTTCGTTCCCTCCAAATGTACACATTTAAAATAAAATTACCCATGTAGTCAATTTGCAGCCATCAAAGCATCAAGATGCCATCAACCACTACTATGCAATTCTTTACTCAACCATCTTATGTATATTTAACTGCAGTAAAAACACACTGTAATATGCATCAACTGAAGCTATATGATCAATTTGGCTGTTCACCAGCAGAAGTGATCACTTTGTTGAATGGTCTCTGTTTGTTTTATGTTTTAAACGTCCCAAGTGTTGATGATGAGGATGAGACGCAGGCCAAAACCAATAGGAGAGACAAGACTCAGTCAAACTTATAACAAGTGTTCAACACCGTTATTAGGCCTTTCTCTATGACATGATGCCTCAATGTGTTAAACGTTCACCCTCTTGGGTGATGCTCATTAGGAGCTCTTTATTATGGGCTAGGCATTTTCTCTTGTATGCTCTCATTGTATTTGGTAACGCCAATTGATAGTTATACATTTTGACTTATTAAACAATAAGTTTCACAAAACGGCACAGGCCAAAACAAAAAAAGAGAGAAAAGAATGAGTCAAAAGATCCTCAACCTCAACTAGCAGCTTTTTTTATAGCAAGGAATCCTGAAGACTGCAAAAGTGACATGCCTTTTACCCAGTTAAACCCTGGACACGTGTAACATGTCTCCATCGCAGGGACAAGTAAATCATCAGCTTTACACCGATGAGATGTGGTCCTACATAATTGGCGCTTTTTTCTCATCCAATGATTTTTTTTGAATGAAATTAAAAAAAAAATGTAGACCAAACATCGTGCTGACAGCTTTGTAAACTCTGGCCCAGACTTCCTTCACCATTCATAGATCCTATTTTCTGCATTTAGTCTTATATATCCTTTTCCTGGAACATGCCTGTTATGATAGAGCCTAGGAAATTTTAGATCGACATATTTTTGATTTGGGTCCCTATCACTTTAAGTATGCTATATTGTAGATATATATTTAAACAGAGAATTCTGTGAAAATTGATAACAGCCAACTTCACCAAAATTGCAGGATAACCCAACAATCTCAAAGGAAAATAGAGAAGTACATCTAACATAGCATCCTCATCTTCTTATAACAGAAAAAAAAAAAGAACAAACCATCCTCATCCATGCTCTCTGTTTCCTCTTCTGAATGGAACCGCTTCAATATGTCTAGCATTTTCCGTTTAGTTTCATCATCAGACTGCATCTGCTGGAGCTCCTCGACTACATTTTCTCGCATGAAGGACTCAGTGCATCGAAGACTATGCGACTGTTAGAGAAAACAGATCATTAACTGTAACTCAGAACACCGGCTATATTCAATCAAACCCAAAAAGAAATCTTATGAGGACTCTTCAAATGATAAAAAAATTTGGATAAGAATCAACAAGGCAGAAAAACCCACTTGTTCAGCTATACGCAAAGTGATGAATAGCATCAGGATCCTCTCCCCCCACCTCTCTCTCTCTCTCACTCTCACACACACACAACCAAAAAAAAAAAACCCTAATTCAAAGGTAAGCATATATCTAGCTTCTGATTTAAAAGAAGGAAGTTCTATAAAGCAAAGATATCCAAGAAAACAACAATCCAAACAAAGCCCTGGCCTTTAAAAAAATGATTTAAAAACATGCATCAATTCTGCATACCTTATAACAGTGGAGGGAACAGTACCGAGAGTTGCAACGAGGGCATGTATATTGTGAAAATTGCTTCTGGCACCTGCCTTAAAGAGGGGGAAACGCATGAATAGTTAAAAAAACTGCTGCAGACTAATTCAAAATAAAATACAAAAAAGTTGAGCAATACAAAAGGATACGATTATAGAAATCTCTTATTCATTTACATTATTTAGACAGATTATTAAATTTCTTTAAAAGACTGCACAACATCAATATTACTTCCAGTAACACTTTCTTCGCTTAAAAAAGCCAATTACTTATACTACCTTCAGAACATGGTACACAATTTTGCCGTAGATCCGCTCCAATTTAACTTCTCCTGTTAATCTCAGTCTCTCTCAGTGTTCAAGAACCTAGAATGTTCATCCAACCATAAAAGGGCAACCCCAGCCCGTGCATGATTCAGAAAATAGAAATAAGAAATATTTTTTCTAGAAGTAAAAATATATTAAAATCAATTGGCATAACCAAGTACACTAGATGTATACATGGCATTATACTGCGAAAAAAGAAAAGCCTTTATATCCCAATAAGAGCATAGAGCAACCAGGATGAACCAAATAGTCAAATATAGTCCAAAAGGTACAAATTTATCACCTCTTAACACCTAGCGTCACATGAAAATTAAGAATGCCATTAATGATTCAACAACACTAAAACAAGCAACCAGCGAGATCATGAAATTCGAACAAATTTTAAAATCAAAAGAAGGTTTGGAGAGGAAAATACACGTGGCAAATTATCCGGGAAGGAGGATTCAACGATGAAGAGTTGGAAGGCTTCTCGGAGGTGAGTATCATCTCCGCCATAACTCAGAAGCTCGGTAAGCAGCTCGGTACCAGTGAGACGCTCGTTGCTAGGGTTTTGCTTAGTTGGATTGTCCTCGATTCGATTCTCGAACTCGTGTTGTTCGTGTAGCGTTTCGAAAGCTCTGGAAAACAGAAAACTTGAGTCGGTAAAAACTCATATGTTCCACTTCGACCGCTCCAGTTTTATAAACCCGTTTTAAGCGATCGTCCTACGCTCCTATCCGAACAACCAAATTATTCTTATAAACTCAACAGAAATTATATTTGTAGTGGTGAAATTTCACGTGTAAATTAAACAATTTTGTTTATAAAAAAAATAATCCCATTATTAAAAAATCAGTAAACTCAATGATGCATACATAAGAAGGAAATACAAAAAATAAAAATATCAAATGACACTTGGCTTGGACTCTAGAATATAGTAGATCTAAGAAACAAAAAAAGATCTAAGATTTTGAGAAAATATCGAGAGGAAAGACGTCAGGGACGCCTAGAGGAGAAGGAGTCGGTGGCAAAGGATAGTGGTGAATGATGTCGAAGGGAAGGGATAGTGAAAACCACGCGATAGGAAAAGAAAGAGAGAGAGAAGCAACAATTCTGAGGGAGAGACAGAGCAAGTGAAGCTGTATGGGAGATAGTGCTGGCCGATGGCAATGACTAAGAAGTGACCGAACCGACCCGATAGTAGCAGTTTCAAACCGACCCTTTTTAGAAGCCATACCGATAGACACAACATGAGAAGAAGAGAGTTGAAGAAGGGTTGTCTGTTGTGACTTACTTGGTCCCGAAAGAGAAAGAGGCAATAGGAGAATAGAGCGAAGAGAGAGCCGACTTACCTGGAATAATGGAAGAGAAAACTTGGGGCTCGGTTCGACTGACCAAACCCTATAGGAAGTGCAGCCTCCGCCGTTGTCGGTGGCGGTGGGCGACACCGCCCATGTCATCGAGACCGGCAGTGTCCCAATGGCATGGGCGGTGTCGCCCACCGCCACCGACAGCAGCGGGGACTGGGCTGAGGCCAAACTAGTCTCTATCAAATCATCTTTATTTTATTTTTATATTGTGTTTTCTTTATTTTATTTTTTATTGTATTTTTTAAATTTTATTTTTCTATTATATTTTTTATTGTGTTTTTTAAAAAAAATTGTTGTATTTTTATAGGGGCTGCACTTCCTATGGGTTCGGTCCAACCAAACCCTAGTATCACCCATAATGGAACTACAACAAATGTGGGAGTCTAGGACTACTTACACATAAAGCGGTATCGGGTGGATTCAGTTAACCGATACGGAATGAAATGGGTCGGTCTGAAAATCGGTCCCTTGAACAGCTAGAACAGTGACAGCTAGGGCGAATAGAAAATCCAAGTTTCGACCCGACCCAAATACCGATATCCCGACCCGTTTCGATTAATCGGGTATTCGGGCTTTACAGATACCGATTTAAAAGCTCTTTGCCCTCATTTATATGATTTCGTCGCTTTGTCTTCTTCATCCGTAAGTTGTCATCGTCCTCTTCCTCCTATTCTTCTTCTTCTTGTTCTCTCTCTCTCTCTTTGACCAAGCACTGATTAATCCAAGATCTTGCCAGCTTGTCATCGCGAAGAACTTCGCAACAAAGATGGCTTCGAGGTTGAATTTGTATTCGTATCATCGAAAACAAGGTGATTTTTCCTGTTTGTATTCAAAGCTCTTGATGAGCTTCAGCTGGATCTCCATCAATTCGTCGGTGGTGGCCAAGCCAAAGCCATGGCCCACGACGATGGAAACCAGAAGCTCGTTGAAGGCTTCTAAGACAGATACAAATCCTATTTGCGAACTAGAGTTTTTTTGCTTTGAATTTTTGTTGCGAATCTTATGTTGGGAATGATTTTTTTTTTTATCTGTTGCGAATCTTGTGTTGCAAGTGATTGCCAAACTGAGTTAGAAATCTCACCCAAAAATGAAGAAAAAGAAAAAGAGGAAGAAGAAGAAACGGATAATCGGCTTATCGGGTATCGGTAAATCGAAATTGGGGATTTATCGGGTCGGGTTGGGTCAGGTCGGAAATGACAATATCAGGTCGGGTCGGGTCAAATGAACATCCCTAGTGACAGCCGCATCGGCTGGAGAAGAAAGGGTAAGAGAAGTGAGACATGGCCGGGCTCTTTTGGTTTTGGACCTTTGGGCTTCTACACTCCCTTTTTTACCTTAAACCCAATTTTAGACTTTCTTTTCTTATAAACCCTCAACCAATTTTTAAGACTCAAAATTTAATTTTAAAATCTGTTTTAGTCATGATTTTTATTTTTGATTTTTAGAATTTCTTTCAACACTAATTTAATTGTTAGTATTGATTATATATTAACAATTACTAATTAATTAGTATCTAATTACATGTTATTATATTATAGTATTGCATGTTATTAACTTATTATACTAGTGTCTAACTTATTTTTATCTAATTAGTATCTAATTAAATGCTATTATACTAGTCTAATTTATTTCTATCCTAGACTATGCTATAACATGATATTATACTACTAACTTATTTCTATATTTGATTCTATATGGTAGACTGTAGTAATAATAGTATAAGAGAAAACTTGATGACTAGCCAGACTGATTTCCCCCAATAACCAACCCTCCCATAGCATTTTGGCATGTGAGCAATTTATTTTAATTACCATGTGCATGCCTATACCCGATTCAATTAAGACCAATCCAAACCCCTTGCCCACCCTAGTCCATCATAACCCAAACTCATCCTACATAGAATATGATGATGGCGAGTGGTGAATTGCGAAATCACTGGCGTTCTCTCTTCTATGACAACGATAAGCCCTTGTTTGTGACCCTTCTTTACAGCCTGAAAACAAACCCTTTGTTTGTGACCCTTCACTGCAACTTGCGAACAAACCCTTGTCTCAATTGATTAATGGATCCCTTGATATTGAGAACCATAACATTCAGCCATAGGACCTTTGGGACCCCAACAAGAGCAAATCCTATTTATTAAGAAAAATAAGATGCAAGTAATTCCAAAAAATCAAAAGAAGAAAAAAAAGGTTTGGAAAAAACAAAGTAATGTATGAATTCGAAGCGAAAAAGGGAGCTGATCATATATAGATGGATGAGTTTGTTCAAAATCCACGTGGTGAGATTTTGAATCATGTTCCTCCACTTGAGGACGTCTCAATGCCTGCAATTCCATTCCTCCAATTACAATTTAAAAAACAAAAAAAATGAAGAAAAACTAGAATATATACAAAAGGTATTTGGGGTTGTTTGGTCCAATATGGAAACTAGAGTTGGAGGTTTTGATGAGGTGACGACACCAATGACGAAATACCTAAAATAGTTTCATGTGGCGGTGGGTGATAGGAAACGACGGTGTGTGAAGGTTTTTTAAATGGGCTTATATGGACTTTTGAAGGTAGAGAGAAAGATGTGCCAGCCTCGGAGGTGAGGAACAATGTGCGAGCGAGGCAATGATACTTCCCGGTAATGTGGATGGCAAGCAAATACATTCATCTGTGTATTTAGAACCAATTTTGAAAGGCGGAAGTGACGATGGTTTTGTGGATGTTTCAGGTTGTTAGTTGCTTCTCACGAATGAGGATGAGCTTCATTTGCAGATGAAGATGCAAAAGACGCTTCAAATGGGAAGGGGATGGGTTTAAAAAGGGGTGGGTTTGGTTTCAATGCAGTGGTTTCAACAACAAGAAGGTTGTTCCAAAGCTGCTCTCATATTATAATATTTACATATACTAAAATATTAGTCTATTTATATTATATTATAAATATATTGTTTTCTAATAATTAATACATACTATTATAATATTAATGAATAACTCTATATGGAGTCAGTTTTAGGAAGTCGATGGGAAAGTCAACTAACATCAGCCATGATTTAAAAATAAAACAAATAAAAGAAAACAAATCGTATAAAAACACGGGATAAATACAAAGAATGGCAAATTCATTTTCAACCTGCGTGCAAATATCTTGAAAGTTGAAGATGAATATCTTCAACTAGAATGATGAATATTGCAGTTTCTCTCTTTTCGCACGAAAGTTGAAGATAAATATCTCAATATCTCGAAAGTTAAAGGTGAATCTATCATTCTTTCTCTTCATCATGTGTTTTATAAGGTGTTTTACACAATTTATTTTCTTTTTATTTTTTTAAAAATTATGGTTGACGTTAGCCGACTCCATAAAATTAACTCCTTATAGAATTACTCAATATTAATTTGACTATATAAATTTTAGACTCTTTATATGAGTATATATGATAACTATATAAATAAAAAATATTTTATTTTTATAAGATATGTACAAATCAAATTTAGAGTGAGAGTTGTGTTGAAATATGTGACTCATATTAGATACATGTATAGCGACAAATAAGCAAAAGTTGGAGGGTCTGTACAACTAGGATTAGTATAAATACATATAATGTAACCTTATTTTATATATAAAGAAATTTTGTTGCTCGCTCCTGTAGATGTAGACACACCACCGAACCACATTAAATCTATGTACTATTTTTTCTTTTGATTATTCCGTATATTCATCGTAAAGTCGTGCTAGGTGCAGGCAAAATGGAGAATTCAGTTGCGTACCTATCTACATGTAAATATTAGTCAAACGGATAATTAAAAAAAAAAGACGCATGGTAAAATACTAGACACATAGACTCATTCATTAAAGCAACAGGGGAACACCCTGGTTTAACAAAGAACAAAAGGGATGGAAGATAAGATAAAAAATAAATTGAATACAGGGATATGTTTCCAATTTGCTATTGTGTATACATGATTCATGACTCCAAACTCAACAATACACCAATTGAATTAACTAACATGCCAGTTGCTAGAGGCCGAATCAATTACATTATATAGAAGCAAGCCAACATAGAAGCAGTCCCATTAATAGGATGAAAATTATCTAGGAATCTATCAACTCAAGGGATAAAATCAGAGAAACAGTGGATAACATTCAAAACCCTTCATCTTTAACGACAATAGAGATAGACTATAGATTCGAAAAATCTCGAGTATTTGCAAATTAAAGCAAAAACTATGCAGTGAAACTTCTATTTACAAAGAGAATTACCAAAATTAGCATATTTTTTTCTACTTAATAACCTCCCGATTTGACTAATTATTCTCCTTGAACTTATACATAGTGTAAATGTATTCTTCCATGTTCCGAATGAATGAACCAAAAGCAACAGCCTCCAATGCCAACCTCTTTAGACTCGGAAATGAAGTCAATATCCACTCATCATTCTCAAACTAAAAAGTGATAAGAGGAAGGAGAAGTTCTCATACCCTCCAAAGTTAGGAAAATAGAGAAAAATGGGGGAAAAAAGAAAGGGGAAGGCTGCGAGGCGAGGGAGTAGAAAGGCAGAAGCGAGTTAGGGTTTTTTTAGTCTGAAAGATAAACACACCGTCTAGTTAAAGGGGGTTTAAATCTATGTTCAAATTCGAACATTTAAGTAATTGGCATTTAAAATTTGAACAGCCCGTGCCCAATTTCATCTTCACACAGCAATAATATTTGGAGGCTGACGTCTTGATCGCCATGTCATATGGGTGAGCCATTGTTGCACAATTCTTGCTTGCAGTAAGAATTTTCCATTCATCGTAATTGCCACATAGTAACAAGAAGTTGGAATCAAATCAAAGTAGAGTCAGTGAGAACACAACTTTAACTCTAACTAGAAAACTAAAAAAAAAATAACTAATTGGATGGTGCAGTATTAGAGCGTAGTCAAGTTGTTTAATTTTTGCATGACCCGAGTTGGCTTCCAAGATAATGCAAGGGAAATTCTACTTTAGTCATTGGAAGGAATGAAAATGGATATAAAGGTAAACAACATGACACAATCTTGAAAAGTGCTATTTAATGGGATGCAAATTGCAATTTTTGCTAATTTGAAGGTGCATACATTATTGTGTCAGTTTTATAAGACGTTTGAGGTACAAAGTGTAGAACATCTATTTCTTACATTTTTTTTCTCTCCAAACAAACATAAATATATTTAACATTTACATAATACAATAGTCAATAAGATGAAAGGCCCCAATGTTCAGCTCAAACCAACAAATACAACATATGAAATTAAAAAACAAAAAAAGAAAAAGAGAGAGAGAGATCTAAGATCAATGACCACTTGATGGCTCTCAGCCATTTCTCACAACGAAAATCCGTTTGAACCAATTATGATACAGTCTATTTATGTAATACTACTACTGAAAGTCGTATCGAAGAAATGTGCTGCATTTCACTAAGCTAGACTGGCTACAAGAGACTTTCATTATCTCTTTTCCACAATTATTGGTTAGGAGAAGCAAAAACTTAGGTAGATAACAAATAGGTAAAGTGCCGTTAAATCACTAGAAGACGACGATCAGAGATTGTGGCAGTGCGTGGAGGCCACACACCACTCTAGGAGAGTGAAGGTCAATCAAAATTGAAAAATCTTAGGTCGTTGGCCCCAAATATGGCTCGCGTGGTGGCAACAAGCACTCCCTAGTGCAGCGACACATGGATCTCACAGTCGCTTTAATAAGCTCTGTTAACAAATGCCCCACTTCATTCGACATTGTGTTTTGACTGTTTAAATGATCGGCGACTAGAGAGTTCTACAGTGGGATGTGTGGAGATTGCAGGGCTCCGAAAAGTAGTAGATCGGTTGCAACACCTGTGCTAAAGCCCAATCTTTTCTTCTTGAAGCATTCTGTGAGTAGTGTAAGGAAAGTGCCTAAACAACGTCATTTTATGGTATGCCTCCTTTCCTCAATTCTTTTATCTTCCCGAACAATTTTCTTTTGTGAGTTTTTTGTGTCTCCGAAAATCTCTCAAGATGAATTCATTTTCCTCACGTCGTTGTAGTTTTTTGGATGGATTTCATCTCAAACACTCTTTCTTTTACGGCAGAGCATCTCTCACAAACATCCACTCTCCCTCTCAAAATCTAGGTCACTTATGCTGCTTTGACATCGCGGACTCTCAAGTTCTCATTGCCACCATTCGACTTTCAGACTAGTAAGCCTCCATCTCCTACCATAAGTTATTCCTTCTTCCATTTCTGAAATCAATGCAAACCTTAAGCCCTTTTTATTTTCAAATGATGTGGATTTTGAACCCTAGATTTTCCTTTTTATCTCTTAGTAATTTTAGCAACTGAAATCTATTTGTAGAATTTCTATTTCCTTTCAATTGAGTACAACCACTTGGAACACAAATTGGTGTAATTTCTGGTAAGCCGGGCATATACTTTAGATACGAATTTCCTGGTTTTGTTCCTCTTGAATGCACTATATTCTTCAGTTTCTTGTTACTAATTTATGAATATATGTTGTAAATGTGTATATTGGAAAGCTATTGGTGGTTATTTGATGTTGAGAGTTGTGGCATGAAGAATGAGCAAATACATTTTTTTTATATGGACTGTGAGGATGGGAGTTGTAGGACACCTAAACTATGTTGTTGGGTATTAAGATGTTTTTTGGTTACTGTAAATGAGAAATAAAGAAATGATAAATGGCTGGAAATTTGTTTCTTAGGCCTTGTGGGAATAATGAAATCAATAGACAAATGTTTGATTTTGTAGACTGCTGGTTAGGGGGTAATTTATGACCATTTGGGGCATTTCTCTATGGTAGTGTGTCGTGGTATTTGTGGGGTGATTTATAAACAAGTGTAGGGGATGGTAGAAACTATTCAGGTTTATCCTTATAAGGATGTTAGACTTAATAGAGGGTTGGTTTGGACTGCTAGTAATTGATTTGTTGTCTTTTAAGTGTTTATTAAATGTTAAGTATATGTTTTGATTAGGTGGTGAGACAATTAGAGTTCAAACTCAAAGCGTAGAGATTATATGAAAATCAGGTAAGTGGGGGTTTTCTTACATTAGCTTCTTTATAAAAGAAATCAAATAATTTTTTTCTTGAAATGGATGCATGTTGTCTTGAAAGAAAATTCTAAAAATGACCTCAAGTGATTATTTTACTTAGCATATTTATGAATTCAGACAAGAGAAAGAATTATTCTAGCATGACTAATGTAGACATATAGTAAATTTTGTGGAGTTTGTATCCAAAAAAGAGAATAATTAAAAGATGATTCTTTTGAAAGTGATGTTTTGACAAAGCGAAAAGGGTTGGATTCATGAGTTATAAGAGTTTTGTTTTAGTGAATGTATGAAGGAGTCTTTGAGGATTTATTGAATGTGCAAAAAGAATAGAAAATGTTAAGAGTTTGTTTACAATATAAGGTGACATTTTAAGGTTATGTTGTTTGATATGGCCTTACTATAAGTAAGAATAGTGGGTATAACCCTACTACAAGTAAGAATAGTGGGTATGACCCTATCACAGGTAAGAATAATGGGGTATAATCTTACAATGGGTGTGAATAGTAGGTATGACCCTACCACGGGTGTGAATAGTGGGTATGGCCCCACTACGGATAATATTAATAGGTACGGCCCTACCACTGGTAAGAATAGTGGGCATGGTCTTACCATGGGTAAAAATAGTTGGTATGACCCTACCACAGATAAAAATAGTGGATACGACCTGACCACATGATATAAATGTGGCACAATCCTACCACGGGAGTAAATATGGTATATGTCTCAAGGTAATTTTGTAAGAAAATAAGATTAAAATAGTTTTGGATTTGTTTTACCAAAGATATTGTTTTGGAAATGTTTATTTTCTAAAAAAACTTTGATATGATGTTTTGTAATCAATTTTTGTTGCCCAGATGACTAACACAAGAGGGGGGGTGAATTGAGTTGTATTTAAAAAAATAACAATTATAAATCAAATATATAATATAATATATAAACAAAATATGAAACAACAATAAATATAAAGAGTAAGGGTAAGAGAGAAGCAAACTCAGTATGTTAATGAGGTTCAGCCCCACTGCCTACGTTCTCGCCTCAAGCTACCCTTTGAGGATCCCCGAATTCACTATTCAATCTCCTTCAGGTGGAGATAGAAACCTATTACACTTTTGAGCAGCACCGCTCCAAAGAATCAGTGTAGAACACCCTTTACACTTCTAATCACCTTACACTTGGTGATTTAACTATTCCCCGTATAGAACACCTTCTACACACACAAGGGTTATACACACTCTTTTACTGATACAAGAATTGATAGTAGGTACGCTATCAGAAAACACTCCTTAATGAGTGAAATAAAAATAATATAGCGCAAACTATATCTTTCAAAATAAACAAGGGTTAAGGCTCAATGCTTAGAGAAGAGAGAATGAAAGTTTTGAATGAATGTTGTATGCTCTTGGTGTTGTGAATATGAAACTCTCAAACGATCTATTTATAGGTATATGAGACTTCATATTCAAATTTAAAAAGATTCACATGTCAAATACATCATCATTCACTTTTCAAAAATTTCAAATCAAATCTTTTTACTTTTTGCATGTGACAAAAGGAGCACACTTTACTTTTCAAAAATTTCAAACCTAATCTTTTACTTTTTGCATATGACAAAAGGAGCACACTTTACTTTTCAAAATTTTCAAACAAAAACATCTACCTTTTGCATAAGTTAAGAAAAGCATCCATCACTTTTGAAAATATTCAAATAAAACATCACATGTGAAAGATGACAATCAATCATCTTAATATTTTCAAAATTCAAACTTTTAATCATGTCATGCACATGTGAAAGATGACAATCAATCATCTTAATATTTTCAAAGTTCAAACCTTTAAATATGTCATGCACATGTGAAAGATGACAATCAATCATCTTTCAAAATTTTCAAATTTAATTTTCAAAATATTCATGTACATGTGGAAAATGTATTTTAATGCTTTATGATAAAATATTAATTTTGAGCCTTAATCCTAATTTCGAATTTTTAAGAGATTTATAATATTATTCTATGACTTTAATGTGAACTTGGTCCCTTCTTGCTCATGCTTGGTTCCTTGATGTGCTTGATTGTATTGTGTGGACAACTTGAACTTGAGACTCCTTTATTCTTTGAATTCATTTGTTATCATCAAAATCCATGTGTAGATTTACATAAAACTTGAAACCTTGAGTTCAACAATCTCCCCCTTTTTTATGATGACAAATACTTGATAAAACCTGAAACCTTTATTAATACTTAAGCTCCCCCTAAGAATGTGCGTTAGTTTTTCAAGCAAAAATATAAATATAATTCCAAGCATATATAACAAGTTTAGCAATTTAAACAATATTAGTGTTCTAATCTAAAACTTCTTCCCCTTTTGGCATCATTAAAAAGGAATCATAATTAGCTCAATAAAATATATTCCTACAATAACCAATAGATAAATAAAACGCTACGTTAGTAGAGACTGTAGAGAATTTGGTGCGTAGCCACACATGTTCGACAAAACCTGCAAAGGCTGGAGGCCTAGTTTCGGTAATTCGGTGCGGAAGGAGATTTTGTAAGTAGCTGAATAATTGAAACCACCCGTGCCCGACAAAACCTGCAAAGGCTGGAGGCGTAGCTCTGACAATTCGGTGTAGAGATTTGATCTGCTTGATGTTGCTGAAAAATGAGATATTATCATGATTTGTAAACTTGTCTTGTTCTTATTTTCGTTTCTATAAGAGCAATCCTTAGTTTTATCTATTTTGCATCGAGCTTTCTTCTCATCTTTGCAATTTTCTTGCATTCTCATTCTACAATTTTTCAATGGCTCGTAGATTTCCCTTCAATGCTTCTCTTGATCAAGATTTGAGGTATCCTTCACCTCAGTCTCAATCTATTTCTGCATCTGTCGTGGGTGCCATGAAGCAACAAGAGACTGATTTAGCTAATAAATCAGATCATGACGCCATTTACGAGCTTGTGGGTCTCGGAACTCGATATTCATCATCTATCGTCGCGTTTTCTACTTGGTTGTAGTCCAAAACTCGTGAAATTGAGAAGCTTAGCGAGACTGTTTCTATACTTCAGCGAGACTGTTTTTGTTTATGAGTCAAACAAAAAAATAGTAAAGTTAAAGCAACAGAATAAGGATTTGAAATCCTTGCTTACCTCTTCATTTCGATTACCTAATCCTTTAGACAAGGATGGCATGATGATTTATGAGGAGCAAATGCATTTGAATGATGAGGCTAAACGTCTCAAGTTTCTGTAAGTTATTTAAGATAATGAAATAAAAGTATCTAGCAGATATTCATGGCATGCATCATTCCTATTTCTCTTCTAATTATGCATAGTCTATCTTCTGGTAGGGGTTTTGTGAAAATGTCTGCCAATTGATCATATGTACTAGTGAATTCTAATAGAATATCGCCCTTCTGCACATGATCTCTAAGAAAATGATATCTAATTTCAATATGTTTGGTCCGAGAATGTTGTATTGGATTTTTTGAAAGATTTATAGCACTTGTATTATTACTTTTGATTGGAATGTGATTGTACATAAGTTTAAAATCCTCAAGTTGTTACTTCATGTAAAGAACTTGAGCACAACAACTACCCGTAGCAACATATTCTGCATCTGTGTAGCTGATTAGATCGAAAGATATATGCTTAGGGTACCATAACCCTAAGTTAATTGTACCACTAAGATATCTAAAAATGCGCTTAACTGCAATTAAATGTGATTCTTTTGAAGATGATTGAAAGCGTGCACATAAGCACACACTAAACATAATATTCGGTCTACTAGCTGTCAAATATAATAAGCTACCAATCATACCTCGATATATCTTCGAGTCAACTGGTTTATCGGTTTCATCTTTATCAAGTTTAGTAAATGGGCTCATTGGTGTTTCAGTTTCCTTAGCACCTTCCATCCCAAACTTGTTCAGTAATTCCTTAATATATTTCGATTGATTGATGAATGTCCCACTTTTTGCTTGCTTAATTTGCAATCCGAGAAAGAATGTAAGCTCTCCCATCATGTTCATTTCAAATTTTTCCTGCATAGTCTTAGTAAAAACTTGGCACATATTTTCATTAGTAGCACCGAATATTATATCATCAACATAAATCTGAATCAAAAGAATATCATCATTTTCATATTTAATGAAAATAGTTGTATCAATTTTTCCTTTTGAAAAACCTTTTTCCATCAAGAAACCACTAAGTCTCTCGTACCACGCTCTAGGAGCTTGTTTGAGTCCATATAATGCTTTTGTGAGTTTGAAAACATGATTTGAAGAAATATGATTTTCAAAACCTGGAGGTTGCTCAACATATACCTCTTCATTTATAAAACCGTTTAAGAAAGCACTTTTAATATCTATTTGAAAATGTTTGAAATCTTTATAACAAGCATATGCAAGTAGCATTCGAATAGCTTCTAATCTTGCGACTGGTGCATATGTCTCATCATAATCGATTCCTTCTTCTTGATTGAAACCTTGGGCTACAAGTCGAGCCTTATTTCTAGTAATGACTCCGGACTCATCTTTCTTGTTTCTAAAAACCCATTTTATTCCAATAATAGTATGATTTTTGGGTCTAGGAATAAGTGTCCAAACATCATTTCTTTCAAATTGATTAAGCTCTTCTTGCATAGCTAGAATCCAAGATTCATCAAGAAGTGCTTCATCAATATTTTTAGGTTCAATCTGAGATAGAAAAGTAGTATAATTGCAAATATTTCTAAGAGATGATCGAGTGCTTACACCTCGTGAAAGTTCTCCCAGAATTTGTTCCACTGGATGATCTTTCACAAATTTTCACTGTTTAGTTGCATCTTGTATTAAATTTTGATAATCTTTCCTGATGTCTCCATGTTGGACTTCCTCTATTGTGTTCTCTTTGTTGAAATAGAGACTTTCCGTATTATTTATACCTCCTTTTTTTTCATCAATGGATTTCTTGGAGAGTAGAGAATTAGATTCATCAAATACTACATGCATAGATTCTTGTACAGTCAAAATCTTTTTATTGAATACTCTATAAGCTTTACTATTAGTAGAATACCCGAGAAAGATACCTTCATCAGATTTTGCATCAAATTTACCTAAATTATCCCTGTCATTTAAAATAAAACATTTGCATCCAAATACATGAAAGTAACCAATGTTGAGTTTTTTCTCATTCCAAAACTCATAGGGGGTTTTATTTAATTTGGACCTTAGTATAACTCTATTTATAACATAACATGCAGTACTTACCGCTTCGGCCTAAAAATAACTAGGCAAGTTGTTCTCATTGAGCATTGTTCTTGCCATCTCTTGAAGAGATCTATTTTTCCTCTCTACTACCCCATTTTGTTGAGGAGTTCGAGGAGTAGAAAAATTATGCACAAAACTATTTTCATCACAAAATGTTTCAATATTTTTATTAACAAACTCTTTTCCCCTATCATTTCGGATACTTGAAATAGTATAACCCTTTTCATTTTGAATTCTATTGCATAACTTGGTAAAGGCATTATGTGCCTCATCTTTATGAGCAAGAAAGATGACCCAAGTATATCTAGAGAAATCATCAACAATAACAAATGCATAATATTTTCCTCCTAAACTTGCAACTCTATTTGGTCCAAAAAGATCCATGTGTATTAGTTGCAGTGGTCTAATAGTGGAAATATGTTTCTTGGTTTTAAAAGAAGTTTTTGTTTTTTTACTAAATTGGTATGCATCACAAATTTTGTCTTTAAAAAAATTTGCCTTTGGTAAACCTCTCACAAGATCATTTTTTGAAAGTTTGGAAATAAGTTCCATGTTTGCATGACCTAGTCTTCTATGCCATAACCAATTAGTTTCATTTTGAGCTGAAAAACAAATAGGATCTTGTGAGGTAATTTCTTCAAAATCAATTGTATAAACATTATTACTTCTAAAAGCAATAAAACAAATATTACAATTATGATCATTCAAAATAATGCACTTATCCATTTTGAAAGTAACTGTAAATCATTTATCACATAATTGACTTATGCTCAAAAGATTATGTTTTAGACCTTCAACAAGTAAAACATCTTCAATTATGAGAGAAGACTTATTACCAATTTTACCTATTCCCACGATCTTCCCTTTCGAGTTGTCTCCAAATGTCACGTGTCCTTCTTCTTTAGATCTAAGATCAAAGAACTTAGTCTTGTCTCCCGACATGTGTCTTGAACATCTACTATCTAAAAACTATTTATTTTTATTTGTGGAGGACTTCATGCACACCTATAAAAATAATTAGAATGATTTTTATTGGTACCCAAGTTCTTTGGATCCTTTATTTATTAGTATTAGAAAAAACAAGATATTTAGGTACCCATATGACCCTAATAGTCATTGTATGTTTTCTTCTAATAGGACAACCATGATAATTATGACCATTTCTATTACAAAAATTACAAATAGCATGTGACATATATAAAGAACTTGAGTGATTATAATAGTATCCTTTTTTAACAAAATTATTTTTATGAAAAAAATTTTGAATATTGGACTTTGATGTAGAAGGATTATCAAAAAAGTTTTTATAAGGTTTGTATTTTTGTTTCGGCATATATCCCAAGCCTGCCTTGTCAAAAACACATATTTGACTACCAAGAAGTTTTTCAAATTTTTTTTTTCCATTCGTAAAGTTTTCAATAATATTTTCTAAATCAGTTTTCTTTTTCTTCAACTCAAGATTTTCATCTTTCAAAACAATATTTTATTTTCTTAAAATATCAATTTCTTTTGTTAAAGAAGAATTTTTCTTTTTCAAAGCAGTATACTTGATACCCAATTTTTTAAATTCCTCATATACCTCTTCTAAAACATTTTACAATTTTTCATATGAAAGATTTTCAATATTATCAAGATTTGTTACCTCAATATCATCTTTAACCATAAGACAAAGATTTGCTGATTCTCTATTACTTGCTTCACTATCTGAGCTACTTGAATCATTATCCCATGTAGCTTTTATTGCTTTTTTGCCTTTATTTCGATCTTTCTTTAGCAGAGGAAAATCTGACTTGATATGACCAGACTTATTGCATTTATAACAAATTAAAGTATTATTTTTACCTGAATCTTTCTTGGAAAACTTTTTGAAAGATTTCTTTGAATGAGTTTTATTTTTCTTTAAGAACCTCTGAATTCTTCTTGTTATCATCACAACTTCTTCATATTTGTCGTCATTTTCCTCATCTTCATCACTTTCACTTTCATGTGGAACAGCTTTAAGTGCCAAGCTCTTCTTTGGCTTTCCTTCTTCTTCTCCTCTTTTCAATGTGTACTCATGAGTGATAAGTGACCCGATGAGTTCATTCACTTCAAGCTTCTTGAGGTCTCTAGGTTCAATAATCGCTGTCACTTTTGACTCCCAACGTTTTGGTAGAGAGTTGAGAATTTTTCTTACTATCTCCACTTTGGAATAAACTTTGCCAAGAGCTGTCAAGCTGATTATGATGTTAGTAAAACGAGTGTGCATACTAGAAATAGATTCATCATCATTCATCTTAAACATTTCATATTCATGAGTAAGAATATAAATTTTTGATTCCTTGACTTGAGAAGTTCCTTCATAAGTAACTTCCAAGTTATCCCATATTTCCTTTACTGTAGCGCAAGTCATTACTCTATTAAACTCATTACCATTAAGAGCATTATATAATAAATTCATAACAGTTAAATTCAAAGTATAACGTCTATCGTCTTCACGATCAAACTATTCTTCTTCCTTTTTGACCTTTACTCCATCAATCACTCTTGTTGGAATCTAAGGTCCATTTACAATGCATTTCCAAATTTCTCGACCTTGAGCCTGAAGGAATATTCTCATTCTAACTTTCCAGAATGAGTAATTGTCTCCCGTAAAAGAGTGGAGGCCGACTGCTGGATTGACCTTCACCAAATGAAGTTGCAATGTTAGCCATAAGATCTTAACTCAAAAGATAGTTAATCTTATAATAGAGCTCTAGTTCTGATACCAATTGTTACCCAGATGACTAACACAAGAGAGGGGGTGAATTGAGTTGTATTTAAAAAAATAACAATTATAAATTAAATATATAATATAATATATAAATAAAATATGAAACAACAATAAATATAAAGAGTAAGGGTAAGAGAAAAGCAAACTCAGTATGTTAACGAGGTTCGGCCCCACTGCCTACGTCCTCGCCTCAAGCTACCCCTTGAGGATCCCCAAATTCACTATTTAATCTCTTTCAGGTGGAGATAGAAACCTATTACACTTTTGAGCAGCATTGCTCCAAAGAATCAGTGTAGAACACCCTTTACACTTCTAATCACCTTACACTTGGTGATTTAACTATTCCCCGTATAGAACACCTTCTACACACACAAGGGTTATACACACCCTTTTACTGATACAAGAATTGATAGTAGGTAGACTATCAGAAAATACTCCTTAATGAGTGAAATAAAAACAATACAGCGCAAACTATATCTCTCAAAATAAACAAGGGTTAAGACTCAATGCTTAGAGAAGAGAGAATGAAAGCTTTAAATGAATGTTGTATGCTCTTGGTATTGTGAATATGAAGCTCTCAAATGATCTATTTATAGGCATATGAGACTTCATATTCAAATTTAAAAATATTCACATGTCAAATACATCATCATTCACTTTTCAAAACTTTCAAATCAAATCTTTTTACTTTTTGCATGTGACAAAAGGAGCACACTTTACTTTTCAAAAATTTCAAATCTAATCTTTTACTTTTTGCATATGACAAAAAGAGTACACTTTACTTTTCAAAAATTTCAAACAAAAATATCTACCTTTTGCATAAGTCAAGAAAAGCATCCATCACTTTTGAAAATATTCAAATAAAACATGCACATGTGAAAGATAACAATCAATTATCTTAATATTTTCAAAATTCAAACCTTTAATCATGTCATGCACATGTGAAAGATGACAATCAATCATGTTAATATTTTTAAAATTCAAATATTTAATCATGTCATGCACATGTGAAAGATGACAATCAATCATCTTTCAAAATTTTCAAATTTATTTTTCAAAATATTCATGCACATGTGGAAAATGTATTTTAATGCTTTATGATAAAATATTAATTTTGAATCTTAATCCTAATTTCGAATTTTTAAGAGATTTACAATATTATTCTATGATTTTAATGTGAACATGTTCCCTTCTTGCTCATGCTTGGTTCCTTGATGTGCTTGATTGTATTGTGTGGACAACTTGAGCTTGAGACTCCTTTATTCTTTGAATTCATTTGTTATCATCAAAATCCATGTGTAGATTTACATGAAACTTGAAACCTTGAGTTCAACAATTTTATTTGTGTACCTTAAAAGTAAAATATTTCTTTGTTTTTCCTTGGTAAAAGAAAAGGTTTTGTTTTATGTTCTAAGGTTTAAAAGTTCATGTTTATATACTAACACTTTTGCTTATTGGATTGTAATAATTCACCCCTTCTTCCTTATAAAACTTTTAGATGAGTTGGATGGGTCAGCGAATGTCAATAATAGATTCTTTGGCAATACTATTGTGTTTAGCAGTTAGGGGTTCATCTCTAGGAGTATAAGACGTTGGACTTTATTTTAGTTTTCATAGTTGGTTTTTGCTTGTGTTGATTGGTTACAAAGACATGTTGTAAACCATAATTCAATTGTGATTTTTTTTCTCTAGTTAATTTGCATAGGGGGATTGTTGTCCTTATAACTTTTGGTTTATTACATTGGATATTAGATTATATTATTTCTCGTTGAGTTGGAGATTATGTTATTTGCAAACTTTGGAGGTAGATGATAAAGGTTGGAGAAGGTTTTAGTTTGTTTAAAATTATTTATTGGGTGATTAGAGATAACCCTCTGGCCCTTTCTGGAATGGGGTGTTACATCGGCATTTCTCCTTGCTATGGATATAAAATAAAATAAAAATAAAAAAGAAAGAGGCTGCACAATTTCTGGACAATCTAGACATGAAGAGGGAGCTAGGCTCCACCCCTTTGGGCGAATAAGATGAGATCTTTGGATGGATTTTGGTTGAGAACGAAATGCATGAAGAGAAAATAAAGATGCCTTGCAGCCTTCAAAAACCACGTGTCATACCAATCTAAGAACGTCTATTATTTGACGGGTAGAAAGTGTATTTTCCTAATCTTATATCTTAAGAAAAATTCTAAAGTCACATGTTAAAGAATATAAATAAAGCTACAAGTCGTATTACCCATAAACAGAATGCTGCAAGTCGTTAATGGCAATTATGTAAATATTTTTCATTGCTTTGTTGTATACCAATAGCAATAGGACATTTAGGACATTATGTTAGTCATTATTATTATTCTTTTGTATATATATGATGGTCCTTAGCAATATACAGTATACAAATATTCAATATACCAGAGGAAAGATTCTCCTTCTTCTCCATCGCACTCTGTTCTTGGTTGTTTCTCTAATTTACTACCATTTCTTACATGAAATTAGTAAGCCAGTGAGAGCTCACATCAATGGAGAACTTTGATTCCCATACCCACCCAATTCCCCAAATTCTCATTCCAACCATGATACAAACACCTTGTCTCGCTACTAGAATTTTAGCGACCCATCCAATCCCTTTCGTCTTGACCATGCAGATAGCCCTACAATCACTCTTGTTTCGGACCTATTAACCACAGACAACTATGAAACATGGTCTCAAGCGATGTGCAGGGCGCTCTGTGCGAAAAACAAGCTTGGATTTCTCACTGGTTCCATTTCCAAACCCATGAATGATTCTGATCCTCTACTTGAATCATGAGAACGGTGCAATGATATGATTGTCTCATGGATTTAGAACTCAGTTAATCCATCTATTAAATCTAGTGTTGCCTTTGTCAATGGTGCCAAGGAGATATGGCTGGATCTCCAAGACCCTTTTTCTCTCCAGAATTCTTCGGATCTTCCAACTAAAGAAAGTCCTTGCAAGTCTCAACCAAGACGACGATTCTGTAAGTGTGTATTATGGTAACCTTAATCTCTTTGGGATGAACTTGTGATTTATGACCCATTATCTATTTGTAATTGTGGCACAATGAAAACCCTCTTAGACCATTACCAACGCGATTGCATTATCCAGTTCTTAATAGGTCTCCATGAGTCTTACTCTTATGCTAGAGATAAAATTATGTTATTGGATCCTTTACCACCCCTAACCAAAGTTTTTTTTCCCTCATACAACAACAATAACGACAGCACATTATCACCACACCCAACCCCCCCATCTGAGTCCATTGCTCTTGCTACTATAAAACCCTACCCCACTTCCAAAACCACTACCAAAACCAATCCCTCCTCAAAACGTGAACGCCCTTTTTGCACTCATTGCAAAATTAATGGCCATTCTGTAAAGAATTGGTTTAGGCTTGGTAATGCCAAAATGCCAATCCGCACTCATTGCAATATGCCTAGAAACAAGGTTGAAAGGTGTTACAAGCTCCATGGCTACCCCCAGGCCATAAATTCCACTCCAAACCTCAGTCTTCTGGTGTTATTGTGAATCAAGCATCTCTTTCTGTTAATTCTGACTCTGATGGTGCTAGTGATGAAAGGATGGGTTTGACCAAGTTGCAATATCAACAACTTATAGCTTTGTTACCAACCAAGATCCTTCGACTGCTGATGCTGTCCTGAATACCCAGCATTCCTCTTCTTCACTTCCACCTTCTTCATCAAGGGTGTCTAGTAGTTCCTTTTGTATCACCACACAAGCACAAAATTCTTTTTCAAATTGGATTATAGACATGGATGCCACAGACCATATGGTCTGCACCCCTTCATTTTTCACAACAAATGCATCTCCAACTTCTTACTCTATTACTCTTCCTAATGAAAACTTTGAAAATGTTACTCAAATTGGTAACTTTAAACTCACTGATATACTCACCTTAAATGACGCCCTTTGTGTTTCATCCTTCTCTTTCAACTTAATTTCAACCACCAAATTGGCTGCATCTCACCATTGTTGCTTACTATTTTTCTCTAAATTTTGTTTTATTTAGGACTTACATTCTTGGAAAACAATTGGGAAGGGTGAGCTAATGAAGAGCCTCTATCACCTCACATGCGTAGTCGTTCCTCCCTCAACTCTATCCACTTTTCTTTCACAGATTTATCATCAAGATATACAAGCATTCAACATTATTGCTCCTCCCATAGATACCACTAATGTTCTTGACCTTTGGAATTGTCTCCTTGGTCATTTATCCAATTTTAGATTACAATTGATCAATGATCCTCTTGTAAAGCAACAGATATCCAAAGTTAATGATAAGCCTTGTTCTATTTGTCTTTTGGCTAAATTTCATTATCTCTATTTCTAAGATAGTTCTCATTCTACTTCTAAAATTTTTGAGTTGATCCATTGTGACCTTTGGGGGCCTAGTTCAACTATTGCTCATGATGGTCTTAAGTTTTTCTTAACTATTGTGAATGATTTTTCTAGAACTACGTGACTATATTTACTTGGCAGTAAAGAAAAAATCCAAAAGTGCATTGAGTCATTTTATAATCTTGTTGAAAATCAATTTGGCACTAAAATAAAAGTTTTAAGAAGTGATAATAGTGTTGAATTCCAAATGAAAGATTTTTTTAACAACAAGGACATCATTCATCACAAAACTTGTATTGAAACCTCTCAACAAAATGACATTGTTGAGAGGAAACAATAACACTTATTAAATGTTGCTCGTACACTTCGATTCCAAATTACTTTACCCTTAAAATTCTAGAGTGAATGTGTTTTAACTGCAACTTACATTATTAACAGAATTCCCACTCCCATGTTATCAAACAAAAGTCTATATAAGGTTCTTTTTAATTCCAAATCTAACTATGCCCATATGAGAGTTTTTGGATCCTTGTGTTTTGCAGCCATCATTTCAAGTGGTAGAAAGAAATTTGGTAGAAAGAAATTGACTCTAGAGGTAGACAATGTGTATTTCTTGGTTACCCCTTTAAAACCAAGAGATAAAAACTCTTGGATCTCCACGCTCAATCCATTTTTCTTTCTCGGGATGTTACCTTCCATGAGCACATTTTTGCTTTCCAAACATATTCATCTGATCACTCTCCATCTCCTCCACATGCCCGTGTTTTTCATCCCAATTCTCACATTTATTTTGATCCTCCCACTTACCTTGCTGACCAGACTACCTCGACCCTGCCTCATAGATTACTATCCTCATCCTTTCCTCCTTCTACACATTTTTCCCCTGCCCCTGTATCAGAACCCAATGCCATACCACTTTCCAACACTTCACCTGCACCTCTTAGAAGGTCCACCTAATCCAAAATTGCACCCAAATATCTTCAAGTCTTCTATTGTTAGTAGGCACTTTTTAAATCATCTCACCAATCTAGTTCCAGCATGTATCCTGTTCACAATGGTAAGCATTTTCCCTTGTCTAATTTTGTTTCATATCACAAGTTTAATTCCTCTTTTCAAGCTTTTAGTTCCTATACTTCCATTCATTCTAAACCCACCTCCTATAAGCAAGCTTTGAAGGAACCTAGTTGGTATCAAGTCATGGAAGCTGAAACTACTGCTCTAGAACAAAATCATACCTGGATAGTCACTGACTTATCTGAAGGGAAGGAAGCAATAGATTGTAAGTATGTTTACAAAGTCAAATTTAAATTTGATGGTAATGTGGAAAAATTGAAAACACGTTTAGTGGCCAAGGGTTATACACAACTTGAAGGTATAGAATATGCCGAGACTTTTTCACTTGTTGCAAAGCTTGTTACTGTGAGGTGTTTACTTGCCATGTCAGCAGTAAAAGGTTGGTTCTTATATTAGTTTGATGTAAACAATAGATTTATAAATGGTGACCTAACTGAGGAGATCTACATGAAAAAAACCCTTGGCTATCACAAAGGTCAACCCAACCAAGTTTGTAGGCTACACAAGAGTCTCTATGGGCTTAAACAAGTCTCAAGGCAATGGTATTCTAAATTTTCTTCATCTCTCATTGAATTTGGTTTTGTTCAATCTAAAGCTGATTATAGCTTGTTCACGAAGCATGATGTTACTTCTTACACTGCTTTGTTAGTCTATGTGGATGAAATAGTAATTGCAAGTACTTTTCAGCATTCCATTGATTCACTTCGATTGTTTTTTAACAATAAGTTCAAAATTAAAGACCTCAACTATTTAAGGTGTTTTTTGCGTTTGGAAATTGCTAGATCTACTCAAGGGATTCACATATGCCAACGAAAATATGCCTTGGATATATTGGCTGATTCAGATATGCTTGGTTGCAAGCCTCTTAAGCTACCTATGGATCAATATTTTAAAATTAGCAAAATCGAAGGATAGCCTCTCAATGACCCTAGCTCTTATCGAAGATTAATTGGGAATTGTTGTATTTGACTATCACAAGACTAGACTTGTGTTTTGCTGTCCAGCTCTTAAGTTAATACATGGATAGCCTGACATCATCTCACTTGGCAGCAGCCTACAAACTTCTCAGATACATTAAAGCAGCCCTAGGTCAAGTCCTCATTTTCACTTCCTCTTCCACTTTATAGCTCAAGGCCTATTGTGATTCTGATTGGGCCTTGAGCTAGGTAATTCTCTTGTTTTTTAAAAGTCCAAGAAACAAACAATTGTTTCTAAATCTTTTGCTGAATTTGAATACAGGGCTATGGCAATCCCATGTTCAGAGTTAACTTGGCTCCATTATATCTTCACTAATCTTGGAATCTCCCATCCTCAAACATCAAGGCTATAGAGCCTCTCATATCTTAATTTGTGAGGCTAATGGAGAAGTATGCTTGCTCTTCTTCTGCCTGCATGATGCTCTGTTAATATTTCACATGAGAAAAATGTATGAATGACATATTGAATTTTCTCTAGCTAGCATTATCCTGCTGCTGCAAGCCAATTTAAATTCTAAAAATATAATGAAGTGATCTCGTTTGCAAAAGATAGAAGAAAAATAAAAACTTATAATAAACTATTTATTATGTGAAATATAGAGTTTCGTAATAATTATTAACAATAAATCCCAGATAAATTATCAACAAAACGTCAAAAAAATATGATTTTGTTCTCATATATATTCCCTTAATTTTCTTCTTACAATCACTTGCCAGGCTTATTTTAGTAACTAATTGAATTAAAGGCATGCGCACTCAGATCCGTTGAATCGTCTTCATGGTTTCCTTATGTTTCTGTTCATCACAGCTTGGTAAAAAATGGTTACTCAGCTGAATTTTTTCGAACTTGTCATTGCTTGCCGGCGAGAATTCAGACAAGTCTGAAAGCTCTCCAACAGCCTCGACGATGTCATTGATCCGTGCGGCAATTTCAATCAATAAAGAAGTTTGTGTTACCAGTGGAATAATCTCCATCAGTGGCGTTAATGTAACCACTACTGTTCTTGAGGCTGCCTCTATTTTGATCTCGTTTTCTGGATCAAATTGAGCTTCCATGTTTGATGGGGGAGTACTCATGAATAACTCAGGAAGGGATTTTAAGTCAGTTTGGAGCTCTTGAACTGCTATGTTCAAATCTCCAACCATGTAATGGATTTTAGACGATTTCTTCATGGTCTTGATACTCATTGCTAACTCTCTTATGACACTTGATGAGCTGGAGCTTACTTTCAATGAACTTTTGCTTATATGCTTCTTTATATACTCTGGGGCCTGTTGCAGTTTTTGCAATATTAGTGATTCTCCACATGAAAGCATGCAGAACAATATTATATAGGATTGTTGGAACTGTTACGGTATAAAATAAATAAATAAAATCTAACTCTTCTTGTCAGCTTAAGTTTAAACTCTGATTTTACGTATTGAGCCACTCATTAATTGAGACTAGTCTAGCCCACATGTGAGTGGCCGGAGTATTAACATACATAAAAAAAAAAAATCTACATTTATTTTAAACTTTTAAGATAAGTGATGATTTTATGTGACTTGAATTTAGGTTGTAATTACTTGATTTTCTGAATTGATGCAACCATTGAGAGCCTCAATGCAATAGGCACAGCTGCGCATTGATGCCCCAATTTTGATGTACTGTCTCCATGGATGCCGAAAGTAGAAGCGGCCATGGGGTGCCTCCCATCAAAATTAGCCTGTGAAAACCAATGTCCATTGTTAGTATTTTTTTAATATATTGTATTTAAAAAGAGCGAGATTTTTGTGTCTTGGTCCATATTGATTTCATTTGAATATTAATTTTATTATAGTTTTCATTATTATAATTTTATTATAGATTGTTTAAAACCAGCATGCTTACGATAGTGCACAATGAAGTGCCAATAATAATTGTGGATATTCTTTGATGTGCCATATCAAACAATCTATCCACTCGATAACCTGATACTGAAACAAAGCTAAAGGTAAGGATGAAGATCATGGCACCATAATCAAACCGGGTTTTCACCCAAGGAATGAATCTTGAAAAGGTCGCTGCAGAAGCTGAAGAAAAGATCAATGAATAATCACGAGTCAGCTAAGTAATTATCTAGCTATATAATTCATGAATGCAACAAGAAGAACACAATATTCACGGTGATCGATCAACTTTAATTAATTAAGTACAGACCTAGTAGGAAAACTGAGACTCCAACAATTACAGGTTCAACTCTCTCTCCCGATTGACTGGCAACCCAATGAACACCAATTGCAAGAAATCCAGCAAGACAAGTCCCGAACACTCTGTTCAAACATTTACAAAGTTTTGTACCATTATTTCACTGAGGCAAAGTCCATAAACTGCTATATATAATGCTAGCTAGTAGTAGTCAAGCACGTTGCTTTTCCACAAGGAGTGAGTTTTAAGCACACAAATCTGCGAGGAAACAAATATATTTGTTTTTGCAAATAAGATGGGATGAGATAATCAGTTGAATTGAGATTAAAGTTAAATATTGAATATATTTATTAGAATATATTTTTTAATATTATTTTTATTTTAAAATTTTTATAAAATATATAAAATTTTTAAAAAATTATAATAATTAAATGAGATAAGATAATATGATATGAGTTAAAAGAAAGTTGTGAAAACAAATAAAGACTATTCATCAAAAATCTTTTTATATTCTAAATTTGAGTCTCAAATGGTAGAAATTAGATAAACATAAAAAGTGATCAAATGAAAGAATACAATCATACATGATATACTCTTTAGTCAAATGGTGGAACATGATAAGTTTATTATAAGAAAATTGTTTATATGTGGTCATATTTTTTTGCTAAAATAATTATTTTTTATTAAAATAAGTATGTTTTAATTGTAAATAATTATCATGAGTATTATAAATAATTTGTCATAAATATTTATATTTCTTTGTAGTGCAGGTTGTACAAGCGCCATGACATGGGTTTAAGGGTTGTGAGTACTTACCCACACTACAAGAATATATGGCTTCTTCAGCGGTTTTTTATGTGCCGCAAAAAAAAAAGATGGAAATGTGATGTTATTTCGTCATAGGTCCTTTCAGCGCTGATATTAAGTGCGCATTTTGATTCATTTAGTTTAAGTGAACAGTGTTGGGTTTCTTGCAGCGGTATTAAGCTGTTATACGGCGATTACTGTGCCGAAATTAGTAGATTCGTATTGCGGCATCAGGACTAACTTCGCTATAGCCATCTTATTACGACGTTATGGGCATTTCCGCCGTAATAGACTTTATGTTTTCCCCCTGCCCCTCGTGTTGATCTTACGCATTGTGTGCAATTACTTCCCACCTAAGCTCGCGATGTCCCATTTTCCCAAGAATTTTCTATCCCCACAAACACTAGCAGATGCCGATTTCGTGGCGCTTCCCCCCAAATCTCGGTCTATTCGTGGTGTACGTTCTCCCCCAAATCTTTACCTGTTTCGCAAGAACAACTGATCTCTTCCGTGCTCCTTCCCATGGTAATGTACTACGAATTTGGAAGTGTTGAGATTAGGGTTTATTTCAGTTTCTAGCGGGATTATCATGCGATTCTCTAAATCACTTCTTAATTCTTCTTTGCATCTACCAGATTAATGTGGCAATTCAAGACACAGTAATTCTTCTTCACTTCTTAATTCTTCTTCGCATCTACCTGGGTACATAATCCCAAACGAGCTTCTAGAAGTGTCGAGGGTTTCACAGAGGAGAGAACTTGCCACTGTCTTACAATTAGTTTTTGCCACATTTATGGAGCAGAGAAACGGTGTTAAAGAGATTATTGGTATGTAATTTGGGTAATTGGTATTTCTATTATGTGCTTGTGTGATCAAATGTGGATTTAAAACCTGATAGTCTCCGATGATCATGTTCTTTCAATCTAAGTGGTGTCATTTGTTTTTAGATTTATTTCCCCCCTGTTTTCTTTTCGGAACAAAATGTCAATAGTTAATTTTGGAAGTCTTCTCTTTGATTTTTGGTGTCTGGACATGTGGTTTTTTTTTTAAAGTATCCGGTGTATGTAATATCCAGTAACCAATTCTGGTCATATTGGTGCAAAAGTCAAACACCACCATTATTGTAGATTATATTCATAGTACTGAGTTGAAGCAAATGTTTTCTACTAGCTTTCATTTGAAATCCTGTTTGGGGACTTATCCTTTGTATCTGAAGTCTTATACCATTGATTTTTAATATTCTTTTGGGGTATGATTTTGCAGTCTATATATTCTAACGTGAGTTCACCACCCAAGTTGGAAGGGAGGACTATATATTACCATGTGGCTGATGAGAATGATGATGTGGACAACAAAACATTGGTTTTAATCCGGTAATTCTTTACACTCGATATATCCTGATCCATTTTGTTGCATCATACTTGAGAGAAGGGGTGACTCGTCTTCGTTTTGATAAGTAGTCTCAACAACTGTTCCACTATAACCATGAATATGAAACATGGAACTGCTTTTTCCAACAGCAGACTGAATAATTTTATTCTTCAAGGCATAAAGCTCCTTACCCCCCAACCCCTTACCCACCAAGGATTTTGTTGGAGAAACAGATGATTTTATGCATTACACATGTTTGATAAAAAACCCATTAGAGGAGCTATTTGACATCCCCTGTTTTACAGAGGAACTGTTCCTGCGATCAGTTTATCTCCACATTTTACACATTATAAGCGCCCGTGTATGCCATTATATAAAGTATGTTCATATACAAAAATGAACTTTATTGTTTCTAACCACCACACCATGACAGGTTAGATGAGATTCTCCATCTAACCATGGTTAATGGTGGAAGGTTTAAAAATGTTAGATAATATAAATAAAAGGTGCTTTCACTATGACTGTTATTATGAGACACGATTAGTATTGAAACTTTTGATACTATTTAAATATTTAGTTTATTAGTATCCTAATTGAATGGCACGATTTATAAATATATATTTATATATAGTCTGTAAATATATATAAACCTAATTGACTTAATTCAAGTATGTTTTCTAATGTTATAAATATAACTATGACTTAATTCAACTTTTTGAGGTCATAGTTTTAACACACTTTAAACTTGAAATGGTACTAATTGAAAGTATTAAAAGTTTATTTAGTAGAGCATGGGCTGTGTACTTTCTGAGTAGAATGTAGTGCTTGCAACAAGATTGTTTGGATTTGGGACGTACAACGGAGAAATAAACATTGTTAAGCTTCACAGAATTATGAGTTACATGAATTCTTTTGACATCTCTCCTTTTAATAACCACTAACAAGCCCTGGGTGCTTGGATAAAAAATATGAGGCCACAGTCATAGATCGATCCAGTTTTGGAATTTGAGGTTTACAATTGGATTTGATTTCATCGTTTTCATTATTGAATCTTACCTAGTCCATAAGATTGAGATAACTGAATTTTAAACCTTCTGGTCAACTATTGGGGAGATAAATTTGCAATGTTTTTAGTGAAAATAGCTATTTGTAGAAATTGGGTTTGTTTTATTGTTTTAATTGTTTTTTGGATTTTGGATGTTCTTTTTGTTACAATTCTTGGGATATTTCTTGTAAATTCCAAGGATTTGATTGTTTCTAAATCCATTTCAGCCATAAGTGAGAACATCATTAATAAACTTGGGCGGGAGTCATTATAAGTGTGAGTCCTCTCTCTTTCCCCCCCAAAAAAAAAGACTACATGCTTGCTATCAGGTTTTTTTTTTTTTTTTTTTTTTTTTTTTTTTTTTTTTTTATGGATGAACTTCAATGATGCGGGGTTTGCTAGTGAAATTGGCTCATTTTCTTTAATTTTTTCCTCATTTATACACAGTTTGTGTTGAAAGAAGCCACCAATTGTGTCACCAACTGCATGCATTATTAAGAAGGACCTATAATTGCAAAATTAGTGGCAAATACCATAAGCATTGTACTCTTTTAGCATACCAGAGTGGGGATGCTTCCTATGTGTGATGATCAATTTAAGTTTATTTTACAGTGGCTGCAGAACATTTTGGAATTTATCCCTATATTGATCCCAAGTTTCCAATGCAGCTCTCCATCAAATCATTGCGGTTAAGTTGAACCATACAATTGGGTAATATCTTGGCGTGGGCAGTTATTGGAGTGAGCACTCATACATCAATCATCTTCTCTAATACTCTTGGAACTGTAAGATTGTTTGTTTGTTGCTTTTTTAATTGTTTCACCCTCTTTGTTAAGCTTTTGAACCATCAATATATGTGTTTATAAGCATAGAATATAACTCGGACTGTACATAACTATTGCATTTGTAGTGTACCAGAAATGGATGTAAATCCCTAATGACATGAATTGTTTTGACCACACAACGCAGTCTTGGGCTCACATATTAGTTCTTTTAATTGGAATGCCCTCACTCTTTATAAACATTAACGTTTTACTGATATAGGATGTTCTTTTTCAGATCACCCCAACCTTATCTTCTCTTTCCCCCCTTCAAACCAACTCTTCTTTAAATTAGGTTTGTCTTTTTGCATCTTCGTAGCTTTAGTGACAACTAGGCTAGAAAACGTTTGTCTCTCTTTGTTATATTTCACAACTCTCTTTCTTCTAATACATGTGCATTCAAATAACGGTGCATGTTATGATAAATTTCATAAGCATCAACCACTTGAAACTATGTATGCTTTGCTTTTCAAGTTTTTTAGGTCCATCTACCTTAGCCCCCTATCCATATTCTGATTAATATAGTTAATAGGAACAAAGTCTTCAGTTCCTTCCCAAAAAGGGTAACATTCCACACATGTTTTAGTTACACCAATAGAATCTTAATACCTACAAAGCTTAGTGTGCCCTAGAAGTTATAACTTCCGAAGGATGCTTTCTGCCATATTTGTTGTTTGCTAATATGCCTCAACTAGTGAGATGTCAACCACTTTTTGTTTTTGTACTTCCATGACGGCTAAATTGCATGGAATAAACATCATCAAACATTGAAGCCCATTTTTTTGATCACCTCTATATTATCTAGTCACTACGAACATGGGTTTGTCCATGTAATCAGGTTCCATATGCAACTATTTTGTGCGCACTCTACGTATTCGCGCTTGTTTGAATTGCGAGATAACTAACATTACCCTATAATTACCCCTTTATAGATGGATACAAGTTGGATGAATCTGAGCGATAGGGTGATGTCAACTGCATATGCCGAGGGAGTTAACCAATTCCTCACCCTTGCACAAATGCATTCAATGGGAAGTAGCCGCATTCGGTGTCCATGTCGCATCTGCGGTAATAATTTGTGGCTACCTATCCCTGAAGTGCATAGTCATTTGTTCATAAATGGGATCAATCCAAATTACACCCAATGGATATTTCATGGGGAGGAGGAGACACAACAATTCAATACTGTAGGCGATGATGATTTAGAATACGATGATGGACACGAATATATCGATGACATGGACCAAATGTTAGACGATGTGCGGGCGAGTGCATTCTTTGACCCTCCGCATGCCAGCACGTCAGGCCCAACTCGACCAGTCATGGCTGAATCCATATCAATGTCATCTTTTTCACAGCTACTAGCTAATGCTCGTCGTCCACTATATCCTGGCTGTGCAAAATTTTCAAAGCTGTCATTCATTGTCAAGTTGCTACATATTAAAACTCTTGGTCATTGGTCAATCAAGTCATTCAACATGCTTCTCAACTTATTACAGTCTGCCTTTCCTGATGTTGAGTTGCCACAGTCATATGAGGAGGCAAGGTCATTAGAGCGGGGGTTAGGGTTCAAGTACCACAAAATACATGCATGCCCCAATGACTGTATATTATTTTGGAAAAAAAATGCCGATAAAAATGAGTGCCCTGTATGTAAGGCTTCGAGGTGGATGTCAAATATACATGGGACACGTGTTATCCCTCAGAAGGTTTTGCGTCATTTTCCATTGAAACCAAGACTGCAGCGGCTATACATGTCGGCAAAGATAGCAGCTGATATGAGATGGCATAAAGAGCAACGAGTTTCAGATGAGACATGTATGAGACACCCAGCCGACTCGGACTCTTGGAAGAATTTCGATAAAGATCATACATGGTTTGCAAACGATGCTCGGAATGTTAGACTCGGTCTGGCAAGTGATGGCTTCAACCCCTTCAACAATATGGCTAATTCCTATAGCATCTGGCCTGTGATTCTCGTACCGTATAATTTGCCTCCGTGGTTATGTATGAAAGATCAGTTCTTCATGACATCTCTCATCATTCCAGGGCCGAAATCACCAGGGAATGACATTGATATTTACTTACAACCGTTGATCGATGAGTTGCTTGAACTTTGGGAAAATGGGGTACCTACGTATGATGCGTCTAAACTTGAAACATTCATGTTGCATGCATCATTATTGTGGACAATAAATGACTTTCCAGCATTGGGGAATCTTTCTGGGTGGTCAACTAAAGGAAAACTCGCATGTCCACCGTGCAACTCAGATATAGATTCAACTTGGTTGAAGTATGGTAGAAAGCATAGTTATATGGGACATCGTCGATTCTTATCGCCAGACCACATATGGAGAGGCCGAAAGCATTTGTTCAATGGTAAAGAGGATCACCGATTGCCACCACATATTTTATCTGCCTCAGATATTTTAGGTCAACTACATATGCTTGGTGATGTCCAATTTGGTAAATCTTGTAGGAAGAGAAAACGAAATGCTGAAGAGTTAAATTGGACAAAGAGAAGCATTTTCTTCAATTTACCCTATTGGTCAAGTCTTATGTTGCGACATAATCTGGATGTTATGCATATTGAGAAAAACATTTCTGATAACATTCTCGGCACTTTAATGAACATTCCTGGCAAAACAAAGGATAATATTAACTCACGACGTGACCTTGAGATTTTGGGAATAAGAAAGGAATTACATCTGAAGCGTGATGGGGAACAATTTAGAGTGCTGCATGCTTCTTACACATTGCATGGAGATGAAAGGAAACAATTTTGTGAGTGGCTGACAGAAGTAAAGTTTCCTGATGGGTTTGCTGCAAACATATCGCGTTGTGTGAATGTACATGATTGCAAAATCTCAGGCTTGAAAAGTCATGACAATCATGTCTTTTTGCAACGACTACTTCCTATCGCAGTAGGTGGGTACTTAAGAAACGATATTGCCCTGGCATTGACTGAGTTTAGCAGCTTCTTCAAGGAACTGTGTTCACGAACACTTGATAGAAGTCGTCTATCCCAATTGGAAAATGACATCGCCGTCATTCTATGCAAACTGGAGATAATATTTCCTCCTTCATTTTTTGATGTAATGGTCCACCTTGCTATCCATTTACCCCGTCAGGCAATACTAGGTGGTCCAGTGCAATATAGGTGGATGTACCCATTTGAGAGATATCTTGGCAAGTTCAAGCGATATGTTAAGAATAAAGCTCGCCCAGAAGGTTCAATAGCTGAGGCATACATTCACCTTGAATGCTTGACATTTTGCTCAATGTACATAGAAGATGTTGAGACGAAGTTCAATAAATCAGATCGCAACGTTGATGGTCCAGATGAGGAGACTATAGATAGATTTGCAATTTTCAAACAAAAAGTCCGTCCCTTGGGCGCTGTATCTAATATTCCTCTGGATCATAAACTCTTTACAGCCACCCGCTGGTATGTGCTCAACAACTGCATAGAGATAGAATCATACCGACAGTATGTATTTTACTATCTAATTAATGTATTTAAAGTTGGTCTATGTTGCTACCTTATTGACTTTGGATCTGAGTGTTCCTAACGGGGTAAATTGTCTGCATTGCGCTTTTTGTGTAGAGAACATTATGCAATCTGTCAGCGTTTGAAGCCAAGCGCCCCAGATCGCACACACCAAAAGGACTTTGAAGCATGGTTCAAGACGCGTGTAAGCTTTATTGATTCCTTATGGGTATTGATTCATATTTGCAATTTCAAATAACGTGGTAATTGTGACAAAACTATATGTTTCTTCTACTTTTTCCAATATTATTGTAGGTTACAGGCCAACGTACCATCAACCCGCTTGATGTATCTGCTGATCTATACGCCCTAGCTTGTGGTCCTGAGAGTTGGGTAGCATCATATACTGGCTGCATCGTAAATGGAAAACGATTCCACACAAGGCAGCGTGAACTCAGGCGGCGTACACAAAACTCTGGTGTCCTGGTAACTGGTGACAATCAGTCAAATAATTTAGACTTCTATGGTGTTATCCATGACATATTGGAGCTACACTATATGGGATGGCGCCGTGTCTACCTATTCAGATGCCAATGGTTTGATGTTGGTGATCAGAGACGCGGGGTACGAGTAGATGATCATATGATCAGTGTCAACATGGACCGAACTTGGTATAAGGATGAACCGTTTGTGCTGGCATGCCAGACTTCACAATGCTTTTACATAAAAGATGTACGGGTCAAAGGTAATTGGTTTGTTGTGCAGAAGTTCAACAATAGAAATGTATACAATATTCCACTTGCCCCAATAGTGGAAGAAGAAAATGATCCCGAGTCACGTGAGGCTGATGCCTATCAAGAAAATGAATCTTCACATACCTACGCACCTGTCTCATGGCATGATATCCTTGTCCCAACTCCACTGAGTAGGACTGACCTTGAACCTAGGCATATTGATGCCCGAGGAGTCATGGGTACAGATAGCGCAAGAATCAGGGATGTTATCGATGATGCCAATGTTGGATCTGTATCAACAGATGGTTATGGCGAGGGTGAAAATTCAAATGAGAATGACTTTACCACAGATGAGGATCCTTTGTCAGAGTAATCTGATTAGTGAAATTGTCACAAAGCTTTAATGGTAATCTGACCATTAAAGCTTGTTACAAGGTAATTCCCATTAGTCCTAAGAACCACTGGTACATGTTTTTGGTTGCTAAGAATTAAGATAATGTTGTGTTGAAGGAATTTAGGTGTGAGTCCTCTTAACTAAGACATTGGTTAATTTATTCATGTGCAAAAAATAAAGGAAAATGCTGGATATGTCCATCGTAGTCAAAGTTGCAGTAATGTGTGGTATTAGTCACCTTTTGGTAATTGATTATTTGTTTATGCTACTTTATGAATTAACAAGCCCATTTATTAATTGAAGATATCTTCATGCAGGCCACATGAATGGCATCCAAATGTTGGCAACTCAAATTTGTTGGTGCCAATGTGGTGAAGCTGGTGGCAGCCCGATGGATTGTATTCTTGATTTATATTGCTGGCTAGTCACAAAGTGGACTTATCCGATCCCTCCAATTCACACAAAAAAAATTAAGGACTTTGTTTAAAACATGAATGAAATTTACAGTATAAATCTATATTTATAGGACCTATGCTGTGTAAATATATTTCTATTTTATATATGCATAGTAGACATATATAGTAGCTCCATTAATGATTAGCGGATCTTAATATCAAAGCAGAAGGGATTAATGAATTTGGAAGTCTGATTTGGTAATTCTAGATGGTGCACTTCCATGATGTCATTCTCAATGTACGTATAAAATGATGGCTGCAATTAGAAGCAAGTTGGAAAATGGGATCCACATGCAGCCATATGTGAGGAAAATTCCACATATGGACCCTTATCAATTGCAAAATGCTGACATGGGTTTGGACCTGCCTGTTGCATTTTCTTATGTGGAATGTGAATAAAAATTGCTTAAGGTTTACCACTTATCAACTGCATAAAGTATTATCATTATCCATGTCCTCAATGTGTGTCCTCCACCTAGATGACTTGCCATTTTCTGTTGTTTAGGAATCTAAAATCATTGGATAATTTACTCCTATTTAATAATTGAAGTAACTTGACTTTACAAGACAAAGGAATTGTTACTGGGGGGATGATTTGAATATAACATGTGCTTAAAAATAATGATGGGATTGAACTATACCCAAGCTGTACCATCCCTAAGGTCACAGAGGCATAACTTGAAAATATGTGCTATTTTCAATATGGACAAATGGGCACAGAGCGCCATTTTGCACAGGGTCAATATTTTAAGTTATCCCAATAATTAGTAACTTATATCACGGAATGGTTATGCATTGAACAACCAGAATTTTGCTTTGTAAAGACAGCCTGATAGATCATGGTTCCACTAATTTGTATAATATAGGCCATATTAATTTTCAGATTTCACAAATTTATAGAAAATGGTCTCAATAATATAGTCCATAGACCTAGTGACATTTACATATTTCAATTCATTTCAGCACAATTAATTAAAAAAAATTAGATGCCAAAATTATCTTATCAGCTGAGGGTAGGGGGGAAAGGTATTTCAATGGAGGGAAAATGTGGTAGGTAGAAATGAGAGGCGGGAGAAATTTCCAGGTTTACCACTGATGTAAAGGGTAAATCTGTAATTCTCCAACTCTTATGGGATTTGAACCCATGCCATCAACGTCAAGTTACAAAGGCACCAGTACTTCTGAAAAATAGCAGAGCAGTGTATCCTCCAGTTTTACAAAAGCAGGAATTTTGTACAACATATCCCTAATCATGGAAATTCCCCACTTCTCACCGAGTGCTCCAAATGCATTGAATGAAGTATAGCTGGTTAGAGGCCTCAAACTACTTCAACAACTTCCCTCTTCTCGACAATCAGGAAGTTTCAGCCATCAGAGAAGTTTGCTTGGAACTGAAAGTTGGTGGGTGCCATTCAACTGCTGCCTGGGCCATTTGGCGGGTGAGTTGGGGTGGGGTTGGGGGCCAATTCGTTTTCAATTAGTTGCAAATAACAAACCAACTGTCCAGGTACGACTACACATAATGTTATGCCTCTATATGTGATTGGAAAGCATGGATTTTTTCCCCTTTCCCTCTTCAAACATCCCTAAGGTCTGTTAGTAGCATTCTTGCTTTTTTACTTCTTGTGGGTTTGTTTTATAAGTTACAAAATTTCACTTTTAGTTGTTGAATTTTCTTGGAAAGCAAGTTTTTTTTCCCTTATAACTCCAAACATACATCAATTTGTTAGTGTGCATGCTTCTTTTTTATTTGTTGTGGGTCTATTTTATAGGTTAGAAAATTGAACTTTCAGTTGTATTTTCTTGGAAAGCAAGCTTTTTATTTTATTTTATTTCATTTTGGAGTATGTACTTCTTAGTCCACACAAGTTTAAGGTTGGTTGTTAGTGTGGTTTTGTTTTTTTGGTTTCTGTTATTAGTTGTGGGTTTGCTTTATAGGTTGAGAAATTACAGATTTCAATTGTTCTGTGGCTGCAATATAGGGTGGAAGAATGCAACATTTAGTTAAAAATTTCTGATGCCAAAATTTGCATGAATGGGTATGTGGTGATATTTAAAAACTTGAAATGATGAGATGTTGTTAAGCCCACAGCAAGCTAGTTAGTTGAGCAGAATAATTGTTAGATATCTGTTTATGCTGGTGCATTATATGCCTTTTCTGCTCTAATACAATTTGGCTAATATGCCTTTCAATTCTCTGGACTTCTAAATTACTGACTAACACTTAAGCATATGTCACCAAATGGTCACTAAGAGTATCATATCAGCACTTTAAGCTGTAAATCAAACTTGGGATAATAATAGTTATACTGAGTTAGTAAAGAGGGCATGAGCAAAAAATAGCTAGTCCTAATAGGGCTGGATACTATTTTTGCAATTTTCAAACTGAAGTTTTTTTTACCTGTATGCTTACTGCTTTATAAATCTATGTGTTATAATTCTAGGACTGATGAATGATTAGTGAAAATTGATTTGAAGTTTTTACCAATTTTGTTTGCCAATAGATGAACATGGTGATGAGGTGAAGATCTTTGAATTCCTTATTATCTGCTGGTACATAGCTTTGATGTTTTTATTAATGTCCACAACACTAGTGTATAGATGATCAATGGGCAGCACACATATTCCAAGTCATGAGTGTACATTCCTACTGGAGTCCTTTCTTTGAAATTCATGTGTCGCTTATGGTTGGATGGGATTAATTTTACTTTTTCTTTGATAAGTGTAACTAATTAATTCTAAATGGATAAAATATTAATGTTGCTCCATTATTCTCCCATAGAACCAAAGAAAGGAGAATGCGATTCTGAAGAAACGCAGACACCAATCAATCTCATTGTTGCTTTAGGAGAATCACAGCTGTGAAGTGAGATGAGGACCTCCAACTACGAAGAAGGTACAATTTCACTAGCACATCCATTAGTGATCCCTACCACCTATGTTACCAATCATTCATTGAATTTACCATTCATAAATTTTTCTAGACCTATCCATGATTGTCTATATTTCACTGAAATTAAGGCAAAAAATGCACTATGTTTTAATCAGCACAACACATTGGACAAAGTGGCCTAGGAAGGGGGAGAGGAAGGGGTATGCGTCCCATACGGCCTGGACCATACGGCTTTATACGACGGCCGCGTGCTGCAATTCTAAGGGAGTGCACCCCAGAGCCCATTGTGGGGCCAAGTTTTAATCTTCTTACAGCATCTCCAATCATAGAGGAAGAGCCTCCACATCTTGATCCAATTCTGACACCAGAAACTACAACAACTGTCAATAATGGTAAATATTGCTGAAAACATATTAGATTAACTATTTCAGTTATATTGACCAATAATCTGCCAATTATTCATGCTATTATTTGAATGTTAATACAAAGCAAAGTGTTGGTTGTATAGGGGATGCCATCACAAACGACGTGATAGGACCAGTACCTACTCCAGCAAAGAAAAAATGTGGACGTGGGCCAGCAAAATGCATAGAGTTTGAAAAGCTTCGTAAGCATGGGAAAATACATTTGAAGATTAACGATGGAGAGATGGCACCATGTTGTTCTAACGCAGCCATGTTTACAACAAGGATCACGTGGATTTTGAAACACCATGCGGACATGAGTCATGCAAGGTGGACGGATGTACCTCAGCCCGAGAAGGATGAGTTGATCGAGCGCATAAAGGTAAGCCATTTATACATGAATGGTAAATTCATGGCATTAAATACTGTGAGCCCAAGTTTTCATACTAATACCTCCTAATGTGTAGAATGACTTTGAATTGGAATGGGAGAAAAACAACCATCAAAGGGCTGTTTGGAAAGCCCTACGTAAGCGTTTTAACACTTATCACCATGAATTGCACAAGAAGTATCTCACGTTTGGAACTCATGAGGAAGCATTGACTTCCGAGACTAGCTTGGTCAGTCCAATAGTATGGGCAAAACTATGTGAGAGGTGGGGAAGTGATTCTTTCAAGGTATATTCATAAAAGTTTGAAGCTGTCATTTTATATAATAGAAGATGCCCAAGTTTAGTTATATTTGATATATTAATGGGCAGTCATGGTAATTGGGATATAACTAACACTACTACATTACCATGGCAGAAAATGTCAAACCAAAACAAAGAAAGTCGTAAGAAACTCAACATTAATCACACTTCAGGGCGCAAGTCCTTTGTGAGGGCCCTCGAGGAACAAGTAACGGATTAATGTATTTGCACAATATTTTTCTTCGGCTGATTCAATATTTAATGGTAATTATGGCTTTTGACTGGTTTGATATAGGTGATTTTGGGCATTTTATTCACATGTTATGTACTTCAATTGAATCCGAGCTTCTGTTATTTCAATAAACTGATTAACATGTTTTTGGCTTCAAGTAAACTTCAGTTGAATAGAACTCTTTTGGACAACTATTGTTGATCAGGTATCAATATTAATTTTCATCAGCCGTTGCATTTCAATAAACCAACACATATAGGTTTGTATATGATAGGATGTTAGCATTTATCTATGCGATGGTTACTACCATGTTTTAGTGAAATAATTTTTTATGCATGTTCTGTGTTTTCTGGTAACTTCATATCATCTTTACATTCATCCTAATTGGCCCAAATGTGATGCGTTATTCATATTGCTGGTGTGTCCATGTTGCTCATTCTTTTGATCAACATTATCTCAGTTGTAGTAAACGTATACACAACAGAGATAGAAGAAATTTATGTTGGGTATAGATTAATATAGTCCAATTGATCAATGTACCTCATTTAGGGAAATGGTGAACATTTGTGTTACAACTGCAAGTTCAATAATTTGTTACACTTTTACAGAATCCACAAAAGATGTCAAATATTGTTGATGTATTTAGATTATTATGTCTAACTAGCTGGGTTTAGTTAAACTGTAATACAAAACGAGTGCTGTTTTTTTTTTTTAATGCACGTAAGTGATGTATTTGCAATTTCCAATGCCACACTCAATCTGCTAGCGAGAAAAAGGGACAAACTTAGTGGACTTCTTCAAGAACACTCGCTGGTCCAAAAAGAAAGACAAGTTCGTGACACCAGAAACGGAAGTAATTTATGTGAGTAACTAATATATATGTTAATAGTGTTTAGGGAGTTGATTTGTTACGTATTTAACTTGCAGCTTGCAAGCTTAAGCTGTGACTTCTGGCATAAAATATGCATTATTAAATGCATTTGTCTGCTAGTTACAGAATAAGATGGCCACTAGAATGGAGGAATTACCACCAGAAGATCGTACGGATGAGAATGCGGCATCAGTATTTAGGGCGGTCCTTGGCCACAGACCAGGATACTCAAGAGGATTAGGAGAAATGGTAATTCCAGAGTCCACAAGAGAAAAGGAGCGTATACGAGACAAGGAGTATGCAGAACTAGTTGAAAAGCATAAGAGAGACGCTGAAGCTCACAAGACTGAACTAGTGGCTGTAAGGGAAGATATGAGAATGATGATGGAGAGGCAACGTGAATCTGAGAGGATAATGCTGGAGAGACAACGTCAAACTGAAAAATTATTGATGTCCTTAATGTCCCAAAGGCAGCCGGAGTCGGAATCGCAGCTGTACTTCACTGACTCTCTTTCACCGACTCCATGGTCGACTCCGTGAGCTGCATGCAGCTTGCGGATATCCCTTTTGGGATTTTTTTGGTAGTAAGATGGCTGGATTTTTGAGACCTTTTGGTTGAAATGGTCAAACTTTTTGGGTTAAAGCTGGCTGGATCTTTTTTGGAGTTGCTAGCTAACTGGCAAGAGGGGATGACGGCCAAATATGTTGCTTTTGAGACATCTTATCGAGTTAATGGGTATTTTTGTATACTGAACAGATTATGTATATATTTCCCTGGACCATACATATGTATTTGCAGTGAAGATTAGTATATTGGATAGAAAATTATGGTGTTAAACGTGATGTGCAATCCTAAAAGTAAGTTGTTACATTTGCTGTAAAATATTTTTCATCAATATTCGCATCTATTTGCAGCTACTACACGTTAACTTTCTAGGTGTGATAACAGGTACAAATGAAGACAGGACAAGAGCTAGTTTTGAGGAGTTGTTGCACACACTAAGATGAAAAAAGTCAGACATCAGTTGTGTCACATTCCACAAGGGTGCTGTAAAATGTTTTCAGATTCAAAAATGGGATTTCACAACTGGATTGAGAAGGTAATGAGCTTAAGACCTACATATGCTGTGTAAATATGATGAATTGATTATGGCCATCTATTAATAAATTTATAGATGGGTTGCAATTTGTTGATGTCAATATAGTGGGTGTGCTAGGAAAAATCCAGGTTAATATTTTGCAAAAGAATACTAATGGGACTGGTATAACATGGGACCCTCACAAATGTGGACCCTTCATGCATGTGTAATCTGAGCAATGGTAGGTGGAAACTGTGGTCAGAACATTTCGCAACAAAACCCTCATTCAGATTTACCCTTAGATGGGAGAAAAAGTTAGAATAGGACTGAATAATTTTAGTTTATTGTCAGACATAGGAGTACTTTTAACCAATCTAGGTTGTTCTAATCTGAAGCTATCAATGGGAATTTCTGTAACGCGATATTGAAATCAGCGGAAATTACTACGGCATAATTACTGTTAGGTGAGGACTTTGTTTGTCAACTATCTATGTGTTTAATACATGTTACTTCTCAACACTCTATCTCAATTGATAGTTGTTCCCCACAAAAAACATGGTTAACTCTAATAATTTATTACCCCAGTTGTAATTATTCCTTATGTCATGTGTATTTAATTTCTCAAAAAAGCTATACACATGATTGTATAAGTCCCAAGCTAGTGACATTATACCACTCTTGGCCATATGTAGGTTTGATTATAAGCTGATGGGTAAGATGTCCAACACTAGCGACATTGAAGGAATTTATGTTGCAATCATGTGGTGGAAGATGATGGCTGAAGTCATTCACAAATTAATTCTATGTATGCATGGATTGAAAGAAGAATGAAATTTTGGCTGAGATGATATTAGTATGGTGGAAGATAGAGAATAGCATGTTGATGATCAGTTGCACAGTGCAGTGAGGGATGCAAATCTCACCCTCAACACCTTCTTCCACACGAGGTATAAGGACTTAAGCTTTCAATGAAGTTTGTGTCAAAAGACAGCTGGTGATTAAAGTAAATGGCAAGTGATCTGTAATTCCTAGTTAAGATTAATTAGCATACAAATTGATAGAATGTTGGTGTATTGACACAGCATGCATGAATGCACCAGAGGTTATAATTTTATAAACTATGTAATCAGGTGATTTGGTTGGCCATCCAATGAGAAAAGTTGTGTGATAATTCCCCAAGGTGTTTTAATGTTTCCTTTACATTTTGGAGTAAAATTCAACAAATATGCATTGAGATATCTTTCATCTTTAGAGGATGCTATACAGATCATGTTTATATTTAGATCATGGAAAGTATATATAATAAGGAATGTAATGATGATCTCTAATAGATTTTATAAAAATTACTGAAGTTGTAACAAATATTTACTTGTGTCCATCATCACACAAGGGGTTAATTAGATTTTGAAAAAAGATTTTGGAGTTAGTTATTTGCACGTTATGTAAAGTATTTGTTTCTAGGTGTTGGTATTTAATTAAGGAAATATTATTTATGTGTATATAATAATTTATACATAAAGTGCATTATTATAAGATACATATATATATATTGTATATATATATAAAAACAAAACAAAACAAAACCTTTATCAGCGTTAATATACAATGATGAAACCGTTGGATGCAAATTATTGTGTAGCTACCCTTATTACGGCATTATACAATAATGCCAGGAAAAAAAAACCTTTATCAGCTATTATTGTGATGACAAGTGTCTTCTTAGGGCGATGGGCTAATGTTGCAAAATAGCTATTGCGACGAAAAGCATTAATTATTGCATCGTTTGTAACTGCTGCCATTGAAAACATATACCGTCACTTTGAAATAACGACGGTAAGTTAAATTCCTTTTGCGTCGAAATATTCAGGTATTAGCCACATTTGAGAACGCAGGAAATATGTTTTTACGGCATTGTATAAATATATTTGACAGTCATTTGCGGCATTGAAAAATACCATTTACAGCATTTTACAGGTGCCGCAATAATATATCTTATACGTCATTTTCTCTAAAACGACGAAATTGTGCAAAAGGGGCATTTCTATGGCGTCCAGCATGCGTCATCCATAAACATGTCGCATCCACATATTGGCGGCATTTTTGGAGACTTTATGCGACAAAAAAAAACGCTGAAAATACATGATTCTTTGTCTGGCCAGTGTTCTCAAACACAACCACGACAGTCATGATTGCCCACATAGCATTTCCTCCAACACCTTCGTACAGAGGCCTCGTATAGTAAAATAGCGAGACAACCGTGAGTGCCATCCCTACTTTTAGACAATGGATCACTTTTCTGGGATCATCTACCCCTAAGTCCCACGCTTTCTGAGAAAATTTGCGCACTTTAAAGGCCAACCCCACAGTAAAACGTTTTAGATCACCAAGCAAGCTGAAATTTCTGCAGGCTGCAGGCTCTGGAACCAAAGTCTGTGATGAGCCATCGGCCACCTTTATCCTCCACTCCACTCCATTGTTTACTTCTTTGTCGGGAGCCATTCTTATGTTTGCTACGAGAACAAAGAAGAAAACTTGATTGCTGATATATGATGATCAAGTCAAGCAACTAATCAAGCTGATCTGGGATAGAGAGAAAATGTAGCCAAGGTTCAAGAACCGGAATGGCATGCAATATTACATGGAAGGTTAGGCTTGGACGATGAAGATGGCCTGGTGACTATTGGAGTATTTATACAAAAAATCGAAGTATTTAACATTTCTTATTGCAATGAAAAATCAAGTATATAATATTTCCTATGACGTGAGGATACTTTTGCTTTTTTCTGTTACTTTTTTAGGCCGACATTGCATGGAGATATATATAATGGTCAGTTTTCTATAATTTTGGGGTAGGTAAGGTGGGAATGTTAGACTTCTCTCTTCTCCGGCATAATATTTATTGTTGATTCAAGACAGGCAAAACATATATATAGCCCTCAAATGTACAGTCAATCATCCAGGCATTGGTTAGACTGGCAGACCAGAGATCGAAAGAATCAAAACCAAGGAGAATCCATCCATGCAGTCAGGGTTATAAATGAATTAATCCGTACTATTATTCGTGCCCGATATTCATTCAAATAAATTTGAATTGAACTCAACTCATAAAAAAAAAAATTGATTATAAAAATAGAATTTTGTTCGATTCGTAAATGATACATACTCGATTAAATTTGACTTGACTCGACTTGGTTAAGACTCGCTCGTTCATATTTGATTTGGCTCGTTAACTTGACTTGATCAGAGCTTATTTATAAATCATTAGATATGTATATAATTTATTTCTATATATTAGTATTCTTATACGTAAACACATACATATAGACCTATTAAACTAATTAATAACATAAGTATAGTTATCTTGATAATTAAATATGTAGTATGTATCTCAATTATTTATGTTTAGTCATTTATACTTATATATTGAATATAATTCATAATTGTATCTTAGTTAATTAATAATTAAGTACTTAAGCGATTAATTATAGTATATATTTTATAATGTGTAATAGCTAGTACATAGGACTTATTGGTAATTTCATTATATACTACAATGTACAACCATATAAAAAATATATTTATACATATATAATTTTATAGTTCAATATAAACCATAAAGTTTATATATTAATTAAAATTTTCATTAGATTTAATGTTTTGTTTTTTAATTTGATATTTTAAGTATTCAATTTATTCAAAAAAATATATGAGTACAAATAAAACTCAAATAATAACTCGACCCAGCTCAGCTCGGTTTAAGCTCGTTAAAGAGTATAAATAAATATCGATAAATATCAACTTGGCTCGAGTTTGTTATGTTTGATTAGCTCCAACTTGGCTTGGCTCGGTAAGCTGTCAACTCGAACTGGGAACTCGAACTTAAGTTATCTGAATCCAATTCGACTCAATAACCCAAAATGAGTTCGGCTCGTATCGATTACATCCCTAGCTATATGGTATTACAATTTTTCAAATATTTATTTTGTTAAAAGCTTCAAAACATGAAAACATGAAAAGCAACATTTAATGAATGCAAGAGAAAATCACTGCACATCAAATTCAAAAGCATGATCACTAGCTAATACAAGCATGAGGAACAAATATTATATAGTTGTTTATATTAAGTCTATATATATATATATATACAGTACTATCATATGGCCTTCTGGAAGGAAAATCCAAATATAAGTTTTTCCTAAACTTTGAGCTTGCTTTCAGGAATAGAAATGAGGCAACATCAGTTTTCACTTCTCCTGCTAGTCCTATTGATCAATTCTTCCCCAAAGCTAGGTTGGCTGGTCATCTTAAACTTGTTACAAGTCTCATCAATTGTATATTATTTTATTTTTCTCCCTTGAGTACGAACAATATCTCAATTGCATTCTAATTGTTGCAATTAATAAGTTAGACTTCCCTTCAAATTCTTTAACAATAGTTGCCTCATTTTAAAACTTTGTATGAGCAGGTGACATATGCGTCCAACTATCAATATGATAGTTGGAAAAACATCATAGAAGTGTGTATATGACTTAAATAATATAGTATACCACACTTTGTTCATATGTTAAACCCTTATTCCTCCTTTCTTCTAAGTGGATGTTGGATTGGATTCCTCTCTCATATGTCTCCCATGAATATGAATATTTCCTCAAAGAACTCCTGCAAAATTTATATAGCATTCTTATTATATATATCATGGTGTCATATGCATTTGTGAGGTAGCAGTCCAATGTTGTGAAACCAACGTTGACAAATAAATAAAACAACAATCACATACACAAAATTTATGTGGTTCTGCAATGTGCCTACATCCACAAACCTGTAGGAATTTATATCAAAGCATATTACAATCACACACAGTAAGGTATGGAAATAGCACTCTACTCACAATCTTAACTCTCACTCTCTATGCTTTTTTCACTCGCACAATATACTCTCATGCCTTTGCCTATTTTGTTCACTCTGAATTGCTAAACACACTCACAAAAGAACCAACATTACATATATATAATGAGAAATGATGCTGAAAATCCTAAATGACATTATTGGATTCTTCGTTCAAGCACGTCTCAAGGGAGCAACAAATTGAACATTGGTTTGAGCAGTTTGTTGAGCGCTGCTCAAGCAAACACTAATATTAGTGCTTTGCTCGAGCCCATTGTCACATGAGCCTTAAGCAAACTCATGGGTTGGCTTTCACTTGAGCATGCCTCGAGTAAACTCACGGATTGAGTTTCGCTCAAACCAAGGTGGAGTGACAGTTGAGCGAATTCTCAATATTGACCTTTTTTGCTAATAATTCAGACTCCACATAAAATCCAACAATTTCCTACTTAGAGACTAGTTCTCCATATGCCAGCCACTCTTTCCAGCACATACCCTATCATCTTTGCACCTTACAGCTCTCGTATTAAAGCTAGAAGAAACATTGAAGTGTTAAATCTCATACCATGCTCCAAGACCAGCACACTCTTAGTGATTTTCCATACTTCTCTAGAAAGCGTTACTGCATGATCGTTGTCATCAAGCTGTCCCATAAAGATCAGGTTTTTCTTCAGATTTGGAATGTGTTTGACCTGTTTTAAAGCCCACATGCTTATATTTAGAAGTCGGATATGCACATCAGCCACTTCCACTACACTCAGTGCCTCTCCAGCAACCGTGTATATCTTTCTAAAGTCACCACCAACATAGTTCTATATGATCTCTCGATGTGAGGGGATATGGAATGAAGCCCCTAAATCCAACATCCATTCGTCAACCTGATCGTGCACTACAAGGTGCATCTTGTATTTATTCTGCTACCGCATTCACAGTCTCATTCTAATCAGCACTTTCCTGATTTTGGCAATCTCCATTGATGTGGCCTGGCTTTCCATAATTTTAGCAAGTAATATATTGCCCATACCTTGTTTTACTCCTACCTTTGTTCTTGGAGCTTGACCTGTCAAGTCTCAGACCCCAATGATCAATGTTCAGTGCCAATCCCAAACCCAAGAACTCACAAAAGTCTCTTTTGCATACATTCTTAGCAAGAATCATGTCATGTACATTATTGTAATTCAATTTCATCTTGTTAGCTAAATTATTCATCGCCATCCTCAGGGCCTCCCAACTATCTGGTAGCAATGCCAACTGAATCAATGCTTTGGTCTAGTCATCAACCTTAATCTCTACAAAAGACAATTAATTTGTAATCATATTAAAGGCATTCAAGTGTTGGATCACAGACATACCTTTTGACATATTCAGATTGAAAAATCTCTTTATCAGATGCACCTGGTTATTTGTCGAGGGCTTTTTATACATACCTAACAAAGCCGTCAAGAGATCCATCGTGGTTCTCTCCTTAATAATGTTGTGAGCTACTGTTTAGACAAGGTCAGCCAAATAACTTCTAGAATCTATCGATCCAATATATTCCACTCAGCATCATCTATGCTCTCTGGTTTCTTTCTCAATAGTGGAAGATGTAGTTTCTTCCCATAGAGGTAGTTCTCTCTATGCATCCTCCATCACCCAAAGTTAGTGCCATCAAATTTCTTGATCCTAGGTGCTTTCAATAGGTCTCCAGCCATCGTTCTCCCTCAGACCTAAACCTTGGCTCTTAATAATAGTTGTTGTGAACCAATAATGGCAAACATATAAAACAACAATCACATGATATAGCATTTACATGGTTTAGCAACGTGCCTAAATTCGTAGAATTGCTGGGATTTTATCCCACGGAGATTACAATCATACACAGTGAGTTACAAGAGTACCACTCTACTCACACAATTTCAACTCTCTTTCTCTAGAGCTTTTTCACTCACAATATGATCTCACACCTTTGTCTTTTTTTTTCACTCTAAATTGCTGAACACACGCACATCAGAACAAACATTACATATATATAGTGAAAAGTGGCGTTGGAACCCTGAACGACAATAGTAGGCTCTCTAATCAAGTGAGTTTCAGGCGAATTTTAGCTTGAGCAGTTTGTCGAGTGATGGTCAATCCAACATTAGGGTTAGTGTTTCTCTAGAGCACACTATCACGTGAGTTTTGAGCAAACTCAAGGGTTGAACTTCGCCCAAGCCCACTTTCGAGTGCTCCTTGAATGAACTCCTGGGTTGAGTTTCGCTCAAACCAAGGTTAAGTGACAATCAAGCAAACGTTATGTCTTTGCATTTTCTGCTCACAAACTAGGCTCTACATATAACCTGACATTTAAGTCATTCAATTATAGTCTGATCTCCTCATGCCCTACAATGAGAGGGAGGATTAATTGATAAATGGTACCCTAGCAAACTACTAATTACATAGGCCTTAGTACCCATCTCATTTTTGTAGCTGTCTTAGATACCATGTCCTTATCATTTTAATTTGTCATTTAACAAGATCCATTCTTGAAACCTCTTGGAGGTTTGCTTCCTCTGCCTATATTCCCTCATGACTGAAAACCTAAGTAGATTGAGACTCAATGTCACATATGATATGATCAGCATCCAACAAAGAAAATGTCCATATATAAATATGGCCTATACCTAAAGAAACTTTTTTGCAATGTGGAGAGGAGGACACAATGTCACACGTTTTGAAAAGGGTTAGATTTAAATTTTTAAACAAGTTCTTGCTACTCAGCAGTATACCAAGTACATATTATAACTATGTATCGAGTAATGATAAATACAAACTTCAAATAAACAAATCTCATATAAGTCATTCGTAAAAAAGTAAATTCTACTAATAAAGAATAATTTTTTTTTATACTTTTTTTACATAGAGTCTACTTTTTTACAATGATTTTTATATGACGTATTTATTTGGGGTTTCTACAAATGATCATCATGTACATGAAAAAGGGCAGGAGGGACGTGGTGAGCTGACATCATTATATATGGGGATGTTAGTTCATCATGTACATCAAACTGTACTCTGCAGTCGGTTTCATCTTTTAATGTGGGGATCCCTATAATATTGCTCTAGCTAGAAACTTTAATATTGCATGCATCATTTTATAATGACAAGAGGAAAGAATCTAACAAATAATTTATAAGTGGTCCTGATCCTTTCCCTAGATAGCTGGCAAATTATTAGGTCACGAATAGGATCACCATCCAAATTCATCTTTAGCAAAAGTTGTTGTGCATTAAGCTGGTTTTGAATCTTCTGTTAATTACCCTTGAATGGAGAGAGCACTTATCTGCTTTTGCTAGAGCCTATCCCCATGGCCGCACAATCTTGAAAGGCCAACTCAACTATCAAAAAACAGCTGCGCGCACACGCAATTGTCCCTATCACTATCTCTATAAACAATATCAAGATAATCAAATGCTTGTAGGCACAATATTAATCACTTCTGTCTAATCTCATGTAAATCCATCCAAGAGATGGATTTTATAAAAATAAACTCGCAAAATGATGATAGTGTATGGTATGTCAAATTGTAAATTTTCTGTTATTTTAAAATAGATACGAATCACATGAAATATATATATTTATATTATATGTGTTATTATAAGAAATATAGGTTTTTGTAATTAATTATTTGTGATAAAAATATTACTTATGACTAATTTTAAACTAAGCACGTATAAAATTTATTTGATGCAGTATCTTTAACAGTATCGCAAACTCATGAGGCGTGACAGAGATCATCATGAGATGTTAGGCAATTCATGCATGCAAGAATATGCAGCATGGTTATAAAATACATCGTGATATTGTGAAATTTTGTTAAACAAGAAATTCTCAAATATTATATATCAATAATGGGTATTATTTATGCTATTCATGTATTGGAATTTTATTTTTCTTTTTCTCTTTCTTTAGTAGTAAACTTTCGTTGCTAGCTATGATCATAACAATATATGAAAATTCTGACTCGTTATTTTTTTTATGAAGGAAAAAAGATAATTGTTCCAAACAAGAAACAGCAAGTGCATATTAAGGCTCCTAATAATTGGGTTAAATACTATAGTACTAGTTCTAGTATATTTGGATTTAGTACAAATCGGTTATTATAGTACTAGCACTACAAAAAATTATGGTTTTTGGGACAGAATTTTTTCCTGCGAGTATAATTTGCTAGCAAATAATAACATTTTGTCATAAAAAATTATCCGTCAGAAATGTTTTGTCGGAAATAATTATAATGAACCACTTCATTTCTTACGATATAAAAACTGTGAATATTATTCAATTTTTCCAACAAATATAGAATCATAGGAAAAACTTGGTAGATAATATTTTTTTTCTATGAGCTATGAAATTATTACTTACGACACTAATTAATAACAAAATAAATACATTTTTCAATTATAACTTTAATAACGAATAATAATTTTTTTTTTACTTAATTCACATCGTCACAAACTTTACTGTCCCAAATATTTATATTATATAAATTTATTTATCACGAATTAAAATACATGAAATTTACAAGTTTTTTCCACCAATTAAGATCATAAGAAAAAATTACATATTATATATTTTATTTATTTTTCCATGAAATCAATTGATGATATATATTTTAACTGAACTATAAACTAGATATAATTTTCATTTTTCCCTCATTTCTCTTCTCTCTCTCCTTCCTCCATATGTAATACTTGAGTCCTACTAAGTAATTTCTTACGTTATTTTAATATTTTTTTAAATAATAATAATATTTTATTTTATGATTTTATAATAGGGACTGTTAAATAATATTTTATGATAAGGATGTTTAATTTCATAATAAGATTTTACAAGATATATTACTATGGGTATAATTATAATTGATATTAATGCCACAATAATGTTTATCTGATCTTTATCTAACTCTCTCTCTCTCTCTCTCTCTCTCTCTCTCTCTCTCGCGTTAGCAGCCCTCCCTCCCTCACAAAAACTCAAACCTCTCTCTCTCTCTCTCGTTCTCAGCCCTCCCTCTCGAGCTCTCTCCCTCTCAATCCGTTCCATCTTGCCGATCAAAGGCCAGGGACATCTGTTCGATCCAACACATAAATGGGCGTCGATTGCTGCCCTGTTTCATATGTCCAAGAATCATGGCAAGAGAACGAGAGAGTGTGGGAGAGGGGGGGGAGGGGCTTCGGCTTGGCCATGGCTGAGTATGGGAAGGTCTCCGGTGAGTGGAGGACACGATGGTAGTGGCTGGAGGTCGTGGGTCGCGGCGTATGGCGGGTTAGGGGTTGAAACGTCTCTGGAGATTCATTTTTAGGTTTGTGAGTTGGGGGCTATGTGGGTGCTCTGCAGTGGTTGGGTCCGGTGGCTAGGGGTCGCCGGAGAAAGAAGGTGGTCTAAGGAGGTGGCCGGCGTGAGGTGGTGGCTCGTGGTAGTCGGCATTGGGCTCAATACGCATTGAAGGCTACACGAGACACCCATTTTGGGTCGCCTGTGTGTAGCTGAGCGAGAGACTGCCAATGGTGGCTAGGGTTGCTCGCTAACGGCGGGAAGCTGGTGTGGTGGTCAACGGCACAACAGGTCGCCGGCAGGGGAAAGCTAGTACATTTTTTTTTCCAGTTTTTTAACAAATTAGAAGGGTTTTTTGTTTTTATTTGTTGGCTTTTTCTTCTCAGATTTGCAGTTTTTTTTTTAAAAAAAAATAGGTTTACTTTCCTTATATGTTTTCTTCCGATTATGTCGATTTTTTGGTTGGATGTGAATTTTCTTCTTGGATTTCCATTCGTTGGTATGGATCATTTATTTTTGGGGGTTTGACATTTGCATGGATGTAAAGTTTGTTGTTTTTTCTTTCCGATATGCGACATTTCAGAGCTCTCTACATCCTCTCATCTATTTTTTTCTTTTGGATATGCAACATTTCTTTTGGTACAGCCTCATGTACTTTGCTATATTACTTGTATTTTAGAACATCAGTTCAATGTAGATTCTAGATTAATTTCAATATTTACTTCCAAAGAATATGGGTTTTTGAAGGCATTTGAACACTGGTTTTAAGGGTATTTTGCTCTTGGCGCTGTTATTGAACTCCACAAAGTACATTTGTATACATGGCCGCTGAGTCAAATAATTATATAGATACATGTATTGCATTTTGAAATAGAAGAATGTTGGGTGTGATGGTGCACCTAAATTATATTAAATGGTTAAGTAATATTGTTTGAGTTTTTGTCACAATCTAGTTCAAGTTTAACTGAGGGGCTGTTGTGGGTCTACTAATTCCGACCCTACACTCATTTTTGTCACCTATCTCTTTTTGGGAGCACTTAGAGCTTGAGGTAAACCCTAGATTTTTATTACTTTGATTTTTGGTTGGTTTGGAAGTAGAAATGAGTCTTTTAACTGGAGTTTGGGTGTGTTATGATTTCTATATGCTTTAGGTCCGAAAATGCCCTGTTTTAACATCCTATAAAGGTGGTTAAGTGGCTGTTTTACCTTGCTTTAAGTGGTATCTTGAAAATAAATATTTTGAGTCTAATTAGGTTGGGAAAATTTGGTTTTCTAGTTTGTACTTACTTTCCTTTTGAAATCAAGAGCAAGGTAAAATAGATACCTTACACCAATGCTTTATCATCAATGTAAACAGTGACCATACACCAATGTTTTATCATCTCTGTAGGTACTATCCTCACAATAATGATTATCTTGAGATTTGTCATTGCTCCAAGGCAATTTACGACATTCTGTCAATCAAAGAAAACCCATTGTAGTGGATTCCAGTAAATCTCTTTCATGTTTCAGATCATCATTAATACTGTTAGTATCTCCCTGACATTGCGCTTCTTGTAGGTCCTAAGGAAAATTTGTTAGTAATTAGTTTTCTCGCCACATGATCCAATACAGTCAAGCCTTCTTAATTCCACCTTGGAGGATAGGAATCTCTTTGAGATTCCAAATTTCTGGCATGCCTTTTTTATTTGCCTTATAGTTGTTATTATGGTTTCCTCTGGTTTACTTGTTTAGTATATATTATTAGTATTGGTTGATGGAGGCTCTGTCTAATGTTATGCTATAGGTTGCTATTAAAACAACTGGTCACAATGGAGGTCATCCAATGAACATCTCTTTGGAATACATACAAGGATGAGTTTGAGAATGAAAAGAGCATGCTTATAGGAAATTTAGGTGACAAAGTAGTGGAAGACCTTAGACAGAAAATGATTGAACATATAAGTCTCACTTATCAAGAAAAGAAAAAAAGATGCACATGTAAGTTTGAAGTAGCTGTCGGGACGATTATTTTGTTGCCTTCTTTTTCATTTATGTGACTATTCCATTCATTAGCAACTTATTTGATGCCTTTTCCACTGATAAAAAATTTTGCAACTTATTTGATGCTTTTTCCAGAATATTCTTGTTGTTTCAAAGTATTATTCAAGGATCACCTTGAAGAGACCTGCAAAACTATTGTTGACGTTTAGACACTTAAATCTTTTTGTTGGTTGCATGCCTTAAGCAACATTCTTTAATCCTGAAATGCTCATTGTTTTAATTCTAATTACTTGCACATTTTTTGTTATACCTTATATGTATAATGAAACTTGTATATTGGTTTATCTTTAATGGATATGGTATATTTATGTTTCAGGATATTATGCTCCACAACTTTCTGATCAGCTTGTTTTTTAAGGGAATAAGAAATTATCAAAATAGTGGTTAATTCTGATCAGGTCATCATTTATGTTTGCTTTAATTGTTGTTGGAAGTGGTTAATTTTTACATAATTCTGTGAAGGAATTTGTGAGAGGTTGAATGTACCAAAATAGAGGAGCAAAGAACTTCTGGAAAATTATGGTAAGTTTTCGACACATATGGACTCTTTTGCCATATTCCCTATGTTTGATTGCATGGACTACCCTCCATATAGTGTCGCCTTTTCTTTATCTGTACCTTATACAATCTAGTTAAGGTTAATCAACTTCTATATTAAAGGTATGCTAAGACCTTTTATCTATTTTTCTTTAACTTTAAACTTGTTATATGTTTATTGGAAGATAGCTGAATGAGGAATCTAGTTTCCTTAACATTTAGATGTGATCCTTAATTATGGATCTTATATGTGAGTTTGCAAAATAGGATTGGGAAGATACATCTTATAATCTTTGCACCAAGTCTTCTCACCTCGTCAACAGTAGTCCCTTCCATGTTATTAGCACCATGTAGCAATTGTTGCTTCATTTCTGTCATCTATCACTTTTTGTTTCATACTGCCAACTTCTTTATTTGATTGAGATCATTTATGGTAGATTTTGTCATAAACATATGATTGCAAATTAACAATTTTCCTAATTTTTTGCATTAACCATTATTCATAGGACCATAATCTTGTTTGGGGTCCTTGTGTTTCTTTTTCAAAAATTTATTTTCTTTGATCTAGTTGCCAACTTAGGTTTTCAATGCAAATATATAAATTTTTTTCATCTTTAGTTTTGAGTTCTAATATAAGTTACCTCTTTTTTTTTTCCTTCTTCATCCTGCAAATTGCAGGGATTGTATCTTGGTTACATCATCTTTTTTGTCGAGACAATATTGACGATTGCTGGTTCAAGAGGTATTGATCAATCCTTCATTACTCTCATTCCCTTTGTATAGATGATTAACTAGGTTTTTTATTTAGCTTCACTAATTCTTTATTCTCATTGCCTTTGTATAGATGATTAATTAATTATTTTATTTGGCTTCAAGAGACATTAATCAATCCTCTTTCGTTTCTCTTTCTTTTCAAACTACCTAAAATTTATTATTTGTATTCCAATATTTTCTTTATGTATTTTAGGTATAAAGTTATGGGCATGTGATACTATTTTACTAGTATTTTTTTTTCGTAAAAGACTATTTTTGACGATTATAAATGGTCAGAAATATATTTTTTTGATCGCAAATATATATTTCCTGCGATTTTTATTGCGGCATATAAGTATTCATGACCCCTGTTAACCATGGTTCTCATATCTTTTCCTGCGAAATCTTACACTTTTTGCGAGGAAAATAATCGTAAAAAATGAGAGTATTTCTCACGATTTGTGCAGTGGTAGCTTTAAACCCTTTAAGTTACCAATCTATTCCTGCGAGTCTGCTGCGGATGCATTTGGTGACAAAAACTTAATTCTGATAGAAATATATGGTATTAGCCACGAAAATACATGCAGGAAAAGACAATATTTGTTGTAGTGTAGTACTCTAGCGAGTCTTGTGTTTTAAATTCTTTGTTTGTTTTCAACTTTGACTATTTAATCTTAGCGAATGTGCCATCATCCTATATATGTTATTTTCACTAAGAAAATGTTTTAGACATAAAAATATTTCACAAAAATATATTTATTAATTAACGTGACTTAAAATTACTGTTATTAAAATATATATATAATATATATATATATAACATATCTGTTGAACCCAAGGTTTTAAGTTTCATGTAAATCTACAAATGAATTTTGATGATAACAAATGAATCCAAAGAATAAAGGAGTCTCAAGTTCAAGTTGTCCACACAATATAATCAAGTACATCAAGGAAGTAAGCATGAGCAAGAAGGGAACAAAGTCACCTTAAAGTCATAGAGTAATGTTGTAAATCTCTTAAAAACTCGAAATTAGGATTAAGGCTCAAAATTAATATTTTATCATAAAGCATTAAAATACATTTTCCACATATGCATGAATATTTTAAAAATTAAATTTTAAAATTTTAAAAGATGATTGATTGTCATCTTTCACATGTGCATGATATGATTAAATGTTTGAATTTTGAAAATATTAAGATGATTGATTGTCATCTTTCACATGTGCATGACATGATTAAAGGTTTAAACTTTGAAAATATTAAGATGATTGATTGTTATCTTTCACATGTGCATGTTTTATTTGAATATTTTCAAAAGTGATAGATGTTTTTCTTAACTTATGCAAAAGGTAGATGTCTTTGTTTGAAAATTTTGAAAAGTAAAGTGTGCTCCTTTTGTCATATGTAAAATGTAAAAGATTAGATTTGAAATTTTTGAAAAGTAAAGTGTGCTCCTTTTGTCAAATGCAAAAAGTAAAAAGATTAGGTTTGAAATTTTTGAAAAGTGAATGATGATATCTTTGACATGTAAATATTTTTAAATTTGAATATGAAGTTTCATATGCCTATAAATAGATCATTTGAGAGCTTCACATTCACAACACCAAGAGCATACAACATTCATTCAAAGTTTTCATTCTCTCTTCTCTAAGCATTGAGCATTAACCCTTGTTTATTTTGAGAGATATATTTTGTGCTGTATTGTTTTTATTTCACTCATTGAGGAGTGTTTTCTGATAGTCTACCCACTATCAATTCTTGTATCAGTAAAAGGGTGTGTATAACCCTTGTGTGTGTAGAAGGTGTTCTACACGGGGAATAGTTAAATCACCAAGTGTGAGGTGATTGGAAGTGTAGAAGGTGTTCTACACGGAGAATAGTTAAATCATCAAGTGTGAGGTGATTGGAAGTGTAGAGGGTGTTCTACACGGATTCTTTGGAGCGGTGCTGCTCAAAGGTGTAATAAGTTTCTATCTCCACCTAAAGGAGATTGAATAGTGGATTTGGGGATCCTCAAGGGGTAGCTTGAGGTGAGAACGTAGGCAGTGGGGCCGAACCTCGTTAACATACTGAGTTTGCTTCTCTCTTACCTTTACTCTTTATATTTATTATTGTTTCATATTTTGTTTATATTTTATATTATATATTTGATTTATAATTTTTAATTTTATAATACAACTCAATTCACCCCCCTCTTGTGTTAGTCATCTGGGCAACAATATTATATATGTGAAATCGCATCATTAATTTATAAAATTTCTTTTGTCAGTTAACTAATGTGGGTTGATAGTGTTATTTTCGTGTAAACAAAAATTTTGTGTATAGTTATTTTTGTATATTTTTTTATATACTTTATTATTTTGATTAACTGTATCAATTTTTTTATTATTAAATAAATAACTTGACTAATTATATAATAAAGTGTGAAAAAATGCACAAAAATGATTTTATCAGTCTGTACGTAACACTTTTATTTCACCAGAGACGAGGCCAAGGGCCCTCCAAGGCTCTGACCCAAATATTAGATAATTTGTAATTAATTTGTATATATTTCTTAGTTTTTTATAAGTTTTTTTTTATTCTTCATAATTCATAATTGGTATCGGTTAATGCTCGTAAATGACCAATCTGTAAATGACCAATCTGTAGGGATGTTTTGAAAATTATCAACAAATTTTTAATAGATTTGTTTTTATATTTTATCAAATTAGAATTTGATCTCATTAAAATGTATGGTAACTACATTTTATTTTCTTGTTTTATTTCAAGAAATAAATTAGAATATAAAATCCACATCTGATTATTTCTATTTTAAGGTTTATAATTATTCGTGTGTGAAAGGAGACCCATTTGGATGAGTAGGGGCCGGCCAGGCCCGTATGGGTGGACTTGTCTAGACTCTTTTCACATTAATCAAACCAATAAGATAATGTGCCCTTGGCCCAGGCACCCATGGTAAAGGAGCAACTCGGAAGAAGGGTAATGTAAAGCGAAATCTAACACGGCACAGCTGAAGTATGCCAAGTAGGACAGGAAATGTACAGAGTCCATCACCGCATTAAATGCTAAGCATGTCAGGGCCACGTTGCATTAAATCTCGAGCAGAGCAAAAACGTGATGAGTCTCTCGCCACATTAAATGCTGATCATGTCAAGGCCATGCTTCATTATATGTTGCGCATGGCCAAGGTTGGAAATCCCAGTCCCTTGATATCAAAAGGAGACACCCAAGCACTTACCTGCTCACTATTAAACAACAAGATTAGGAGAGCTTGAAGAAGTATCTCGCTCGGTTTAATTGGGAGCGTATGACCATCGATGACCAAGACAAAAAGATCACCTTGACCGATCTTTTGGGCGAGATATGGCCCAGAAGCCCTTTCATAGCCAAAATCGCCCGAAAAATCCCAAACACGTTGGCAGAATTTATAGACCAAGCCGACGGGTACATCATTGTTGAATGCACCCTTGAAGCCCCGATAACCCTGCGCAAAGAAGAAATAAAGTGAGTAGGCAGATAGGCGGTAGGCTAGTAGGAAGGTCCCAGCTGGGACAGCAGAAAAAGAAGTGGACTTGACATGAAGAAAAGACGAGATATTCCTAGTTCGCCAGTCCAACCTGACCTACATGCTAGCTTGGCGATAGAAGACAATCAAGGACCCATCCTGAGGAAAGAGCAAGCTTGGGAGGGAAACGGAAGGCAGTTCTGTGAGTACTACCAGACCAGTCAGCATAGCATCAAAAATTGCTATACTCTCAAAAGAAAATGAGAAGAAGAACAGCAAAATGCTCGGCTAGAGAGAGGACAGTCTAGATAAAGGTGTAGCACAAGCTTGCAAAGGCGCGAGCAGTGCAGAAGCCCACCCGGGAGGGAAGACCACTTGACAAAGTTTGAACAATAATTGGGAGAATCCCGAAAGGCGGGGTGACATCCTTGTCTCGAAAAGCATATGCCTGGAAGGCCCACTACAAAAATTTGTTCACCATATTGAGCACCCAGCGGGGGCTCTCCAAACTCAAAATAACCCCCTGATTGTCTTCAATGAGAAGGACGAGGAAGGGATCCTCTACCTCCATGATGATGCTCTGGTGACAATCCTACAGATCGCCAACTTAATCACCAGAAAAATCTTAGTAAAAAATGGTAGCTGGGCGAATATCCTTGTTTTGGGAGGCCTTTGCCCAGATGGGTATCAAACACAATCAACTATGATCAACCCAGCTCCTTCTCAAAGACTTCACAGATGATGTAATCCAACCAGTGGGATTGATCACACTGCCGGTGCTCACTAGAACGGCCCCCAGGACTGTGATAACTATGATCGACTTCTTGGTAGTTAAGGCTCTATTCTCGTACAACGCGATCCAGGGATGGCCGACCTTGAACAACTTGAAGGTAGTCACCTCCACCTACCACCTCAAGATGAAGTTTCCCATTGATCGAGGTATAAGCAAAGCCATGGTGAACAAGTACTGGCCTGTGAATTCTATGAACAAAAGTTGCGACACGAGTGCAGAATGGTCGAGACAAATGGCGAAATAGGTAACCTATCCTCTCCCCCAGCTTTGACCGAGTGGGACAAAGAAATACGAGAAGATCAGAACCTCAAGTAGGCCAAGTCCAACGAACCATGGGAGTTAGTTCCGATCGATCCTAGAAAAGTATAGTGTAGGGTGCAGATAGGCACCAAACTAGATCCGGAGCTGAAGCTAGGCTTAAAGCAGCTTCTCATTGAGCATCGAGATATCTTCGCCTAGACCCACGAAGATATTCTAGGGATAGATAACTCTGTCTTCGAGCATCGCCTATGCGTCAACCCTAGAGCTTAGAAGGTCAAACAGAAACTACAAAACTTCTATGTAGAAATATATGTGGCCATAATAGAGGAGGTTGATCGCCTCCTGGGAGCGGGATTCATCCGTTCACTACCCTAAATGGCTATCCAATGTGGTGCTTGTAAAGAAATCTAGCGGTAAATGACAGATGTGTGTTGACTTCACTGACCTCAATAAAGCCTACCCAAAGGATAGTTTCTCCCTGTCTTGCATCAACCTGATTGTTGATTTAACCATCGGGCACCCCCTTCTTAGCTTCATGGAAGCCTACTCAATTTACAACCAGATAAAGATGAGCCCGATTGACGAGGAGAATACGGCATTTATGACTGATCGGGGGCTCCACTGCTACAGGTCATGCCCTTTGAGCTCAAGAACATTAGCGCCACCTACCAACGACTGGTAAACTGGATGTTCAAATACCAAATGGGTTGAAACATGAAAGTTTATGTGGACCACCTCGTAGTAAAAACTAAACAACCCAAGAAGAACCTAGACGATCTATGGGAAGTGTTTGCCATCCTGTGCCAATATAAGATGAAGCTCAATTCAATAAAATACGCCTTTGGGGTGGAGTCAAAATAATTCCCGGGTTACATGGTCTCTGAAAGAGGGATCGAGACTAATCTCAAGATAATGGATACAATCACCAAGATGCTCTCCCCACGCAACTTTCACGAGGTCCACCAGCTAGCTAGGGGAATGGCCTCCCTCAACCGCTTCATAGCACACTTGATCGACCAAAGTTTGCCCTTCTTCAAAGTGCTAATGAAAAAGCAAGAATGGGATGTGGCTTGGGAATAAGCGTTTGGCGATCTGAAAAAGTAACTGACCCATCCACCTTACTCAGCCAAATGGAGCTGAGTGAGATGTTGACTATCTACTTGGCTGTCTCTCTGCACGTTGTCTCAGCAATGCTTGTCTACGAAACCGACCAAGGGAAACAACCCGTATATTACACTAGGGCTAAAGCTAGGTACCTGCAAACGAAAATATTGGTCTTCGCCTTGGTTACCGTAGCGAGATGGCTCTAACTGTACTTCTAGGCTCCTGGCATTAAAATGCTCACCAACCAACTACTCAAGATGGTTATGCGTAAACCAGATATGTGTGGAAGATTGACCAAGTGGGCAATCGAGCTCAATGAGTTCGACTTGAAATACGTGCCTCACACCATAATCAAAGGATAGGCCTTGTCCAATTTCATTATTGAGTTCACCAATTTCCCCAGAGAAGTTACCAATACACCTCAAGAAAAGCCCTAACTGGTCTACGTCGGCAGCTTGTCCTGCCAGGTTGGTGGGGTTATAGGGGCGCACATGGTAATCGATGAGGGAGAAAAATGTGACTACGCAAGGAAACTCACCTTCAAAGTGACCAACAATGAGACTGAATACGAAACGCTCCTAACCAAAGTGGAAGTATGGGCCAATTTCCAAATGGTAGTTAGCCAGGTGTTGGGACAATCCATCACCAAAGGGGAAAGGTTAAAAAAATATCTTCAACTTGTGTGCAACGAGCACAATCACTTCCGATACTTTAGAATCTACAAAATCCCATAAGGGAAAACTAGAAGGCCGATTGATTGGTGAAAGCCGTGTTCGAACAAGAAGAGCTCCCCCTCCCAGAGGAGTTCCTGAAGAATGGCAAACTGCCTGTTGACCTAAAGGAAGGACAAAAAATAAGGAACAAGGCATCGCGGTTCACCGGGTGCTGCAAAAGGGGCTTCTCCAATCCCCTCCTCATATGCATTTCCTCAAATGAAGCCTTATATGTATTGGTAGAGATCCATGAAAGCATCTGCGAAAGTCATATGAGGGAAGAGCGCTAGCTGCGAAAGTCGCCTAAGCCAAGTACCATTGGCCATGCTCCCTCAAGAATGCAAAGGAGTTTACCAAAAAATGTCCAAAATTCCAAGAGCACGACCTAGTGTCGCACAGCCCTCCAAAAGAACTAACATCAATCACGGCCCCCTAACCCTTCACACAATGGGGACTAGACCTTATAAAACCATTCCTAGTTACTAGGGGAGGGGCCATGTTCATAATGGTGGTAGTTAACCACTTTACAAAATGGGTCCAAGCCGAAACCCTAGCAAGCATCACCTTCCTTACCATCACCAAATTCTTATAGAGGTTGGTTGTATGTCAGTTCGGGATACCTTAGAGCTTCATATCAGACAACGAAAAGCAATTCAACTGCACTCAGTACAAAAACTAGTGTGCCGAATTAAAGATCAAGGTCAAGTACTCGTCTATTGGACACCCATAAGCCAACGGCCAGGCAGAAGCAACCAACAAAACCCTCTTATCCATACCAGGAAAAAACTCGGGACCCACAAGAGGGCATGGGCAGAGGAACTCCTAAGCATGCTATGAGCATACCGAACAATCATCCGAACCCTGACCAAGGAGACACTGTTTCCCCTCACTTACAGGAGAGAATAAGTAATTCTTGAGGAAGTAAGGGTGCCCACTCTCCAGGTCTAGCACTTGGAATTAAAGACTAACGATAGGAAGCTGTTCGAACAGCTAGACCTTTTGGACAAAAGGTAGGAAGAAGCAGCAGTGTGAACAACGTGCAACAAGCGAAAAGCATAACAATACTTCAACAGAAAAGTCAAACCACTGGGATTCAAGATAGGACACTCAGTACTAAGACAAACGGGGGTCACAACCCCTGAAGAATGAAAATTGGGACCAAGATAGAAGGGCTCATATGTAGTAATCGCTAGCAACCGGCCAAACTCCTACCGCCTCAAGGACAACCAAGGGACTGAACTGCCGCATCCCTAGAATGCCGAACTCTTGAAGAGGTACCATCTGCAAATATTAGAAATGTTATTTTCATGTAACCTTCTTTGTCTTATCAATGAAGTCGAAAGGTGGAATCGAAAGTTAAAAAAATCTCCTACTTTTTCTTTACTTTCAAAGTCTCACGAGGTTTAGGCCGGGTATCAGTCCGAAACCTCAGTAAACCCTCACAACGCCAAGTTTTGCAGGGTCTAGGTCAGACCTCAGTTCGAGCCCTCAATAAACCCTCGCCACGACAAGTCTCGTGGGGTTTAGGCCGGATATCAGTTTGAGCCCTCAATAAACCCTTGCAACACCAAGTCTTGCGGGGTCTAGGACAAACCCCAATCCGAGCCCTCATTAAACCCTCGAAATGCCAAGTCTCATGGCGTCTAGGCCGAATACCAACCCAAACCCTCAATAAACCCTCGCAATGCCAAGTCTCGTGTGGTAGGTTGGAGATCCATCCAAGCCCTTACTAAACCCTCGCACTGCCAAGTTTCAGGAGGTCTAGGTCGGAACTCAGTCTAAGTCCTCAATAAACCCTTGCAACATCAAGTCTTGTGGGATCTAGACCGAAGCTCAGTCCAAGCCCTCAGTAAACCCTCGGCACGTCAATTCTCATAAGGTCTAGGCTAGATATCAGCTCGAGCCCTAAGTAAACCCTCACAATGCTAAGTCTCGCAGAGTCTAGGTTGGATATCAATTCGAGCCCTCAATTAACCCTCGTAACGCCAAGTCTCGCGAGGTCTACGGCGAATATCAATATGAGCCCTCAATAAACCCCCGCAACCCCAAGTTTCACGGGGTTTAGGCCGGATGTCAAACCGAGCTCTTAGTAAACCCTCGTCATGCCAAGTCTCGTAAGGTCTAGGCCAGATCTCAATCCGAGTCCTCAGTAAATCCATGTAATTCCAAGTCTCGTGAGGTCTAATTAGACATCAGTCCGAGCTCTCAATAAACCCTTGAAATGCCAAGTCTCGTGGGGTTGAGGCCAGACTTCAGTCCAAGCCCTCAGTGAACTTTCACAATGCCAGGTCTCGTGGAGTCCAAGTTGGACACAATCCCAAGTCTGAGTAATTCATTTACACATAACATAATACAAAAGCAAGGAACTTCATCGTAGAAAAGGCAGGCGAGGTTCCCAGAAAGGGGGATACCCAAGTTTCCCAAGATTCTTGGCAAAGTCCTTAGCAGCCAGGTCAGGAAGGAGAGTGCCCAGGTCAAAAATTTGTAAGTCCAGCCCAAGGTCGACGAGGAGGTGTTCCCTTAGCCTTCTCAAGCAATGTTTTGAGTTTTGTACCGTACTGGCCGGTACACCTAGTACATGTCGTACCAGAATAGTGGCCGGTAAAAAAATAGAGTTTGTTTTGTACCGGTTTATATACTGGTCATACCGGCCTGTACCGGTCGGTATTTCGAATGTACTAATCAGACCTGTGCCGACCATACTGGATTTCAGGATTTGTTTTTTTTTTTTTCATTCTTACTTTTTTTATCCTAATTCAGACTAGACTATTTACATATATATTTATATATATAATTTATTCATATATTAACTATTATTTTGAAATATAATTTATATATGTATTTATATATATATATTTTTTTTATGTATAAACTATTTCGAAATGATATACGAAACGATACCAGTACCAAAATATTTCATTTCAATGCCTTGACCAGTACGCCCACTAGTACGATATTCAAAACATCATTCTCAAGCCTTCTTGGTAGCCATAGCCCCAAGCCGAACTACAAATGGTTAGAGCACGAGACACTTGAGGTTCGAGTTCCTCCAGACGTCTGGTGGTCTTCTCCAAGGAGGCTTGGACACTTGATAGCTCCATATTTCAAGCCGCCCGCTTCCGCTCCAACGCCACTTCCTGAGCAGCCAACTCCTATACTAAGGACTTTAACTCCACCTCTTGAGCAATCGCCCTCGTTCTAAGATCTCCAATGCTACTTCTTGAGCAGCCAATTCCCTTGTTAAAGCCTCTAATTCTGCCTTTTGGGCAACTCGCTCCCATTCTGAAACCTTTAGAGCCACCTCCCAAGCTACTGCATCCATTTTCTAGGGTGACCCGCTTCTACTCGGATTTCGCGTTAGCATCTGTAAGATGCTTGCACTCTTTGATTGTATTTGAGAGATTGGAGTAAGCCTCGTCAAACTTCATCTGCAAGATCAAATTGCTATCCTCCAAGTTAGAGACCTCCTTCTTTAATTCTTGAACGGTCTTGACTAGCCCTTCACGGATTGCCTCGAAAGCATCAAGTTGGTCGGACACCAACTTCAACCTGAAGAATCCAAAGTGGGACACTATGTCGAGTTCTTGATTGGATTCTTCAAGCTTTGCCAATTCAAACCCAATATCCTAGACAATTGATCCATAATCTGAACACAGAAAATAGTCAGCAAACTCACCATTGAAAGACACAAAGTAAAGTGCAAAAAGAAAGTTATAACACTTACTTGTGCAAGGAAGCGCTACAAAATCTGTGTGGCAAGTTTGGTGGTAGTTGCCCGAGCCCAATCGAAACTCAAAGTTACGATGGAGGCCGGATCCGGCACTGAACCCCGACTTCTCCCCGCCCAAGTGACTGACTTGAAGAACTGGTCGAGAGCAGCTACCCCACTGCAGAAACGAAATGGGGAAGGAACATAAGCAGGCGTTTCAATGTGGGCACCAGAAGTCAATCCCACCTCAAAAAATGGGAAATCTCCATCACTAATGATCTTGACCCTTCTGATCCGAGACCTACTACTGGTCCCCAACTTGTCCCTGATCTGAGACCTCCTCCTGGTCCATAACCTCCTCCTGTTCTTGGACCTGCTCTCGGTCTGCAGCCTCCTCCTGTTCCACGACCTCTTAGTCGATCTGGCTTCCAACTTTTCTAGACTCTTCATCAACTTGGAATTGGGCTTCACTACCGTTAGTCTCCGCCCTCTTCCACTTGCTACCTTTTCCAGCCTCAGCCTCCTCTGATCAATTGCTGGCCTCTCCAACTGAGGCCTCAGCATCCACATCCCTCATCTCAGGTTCCTCTCAAGAACGGGAGCTTGAGGAATCAAAACTCAAGGGAGAAGCGAAAGAGTCTTCCTCCTCAGGCTGTTGGCAATAACCTAACCCAAGCATCACGTTCCTCCCTCTCTTAACGCAAAGTCTCCTCAAAGGACATGAAAGGCACAAAAGCAGAAGACAAGGGGATGCGCAAGTGACTCCAGGAAAGCAGTATTGAAGCCCCCCTCTTTTATGATATAGACGCTGTCGAAAACCTAGGCACCAACCATGGAGGGGACGGAAGTCGAGGTAGCTGAGGATGTTGAAGCGCTTGCCGCCTACCAAGCATGAAACTCAGCATAAGCGGCCTCCCTTCGGAGCTCAATATGAGCAGCCTTCTTCCGAGATTCGGCAAAAGCTTCCTTTAAAGCCCGGTACTCGACTGATGATGTCAGGGAATAACCTCTTTGGTGTTTTGGGGCACGTTGGAACCCTTCAGGAGCCGAAGAATCATGGTGAGCCTTTATCTTTTTCCCATGGCGGTCAGGGCGTCGAGAAGCCAGCTCACAAGATCTGGCTGGCAGATCCTTCTAAACATTCAAAATATCTTGGCCTTCAACATATGACTAGTCCAGCTTGGTTAGGGACTTTAAGATGTTCTTGTCCAATAGAAGGACGTCCCTCCATAACAAATCGGGGTGGGTGCCAGCACAGGCCACCACGACATCGACTCGGTTCATCTCTTTGGCGGTCAGCGTGAAATCAAAGCTTTTTATGATAGGGAGGTAACCCCAATCGACTTGAATTGGAAACTCTCCATGGTCTCATTGTCGGGAAACTGCCAGTCGGTTCTTGAAACGAAGAAGAACTTCGTAAAATAGTCCTTTACACTAGAATGCCTTTCCTCGATCTTCGTCAACTCCCAACGGCCACTCTTGACTTGAAAACTAGTCATGTTTCCACCGCTATCGTTTAAGCAGTAAATGGAGAAAAACTCTTCAAATCGGGGTAGCGTCACCCCTCTCCAATAGGGCAATTCATAAGACAACACAACTGGCTAACAACAAATGCCAACCGTTCAAAAGAAGAAAGAAGATGTGCGGGGGCCTAACCAAGGAATTACAAAACCTTGCAAACCGGGCAAATAAAGGAAAACTAAAGGCTGCTGGCAAACATTGCTGAGTAAAGCACCACCTTCTTTGTTCTCCCATGAGCGTCGCAAGCATGCTCCACTCTTCTGGGTAGCTCCAAATTGATACGATAGGAGATCTTATAGCGGTTCCACAATGTCTGAAGCTTGGAGGGGAGGAGACTAGACCAATCGTACCCTAAAAGGCAAGCGTCGTGCTGGTCAGTGCCTGAAACATTGGAAAAAAACCTTCGAAAGCCATGGAGGTTGAAGGAAGGTGAAAGAAGAAAAAGAAGAAACTTCACACACAACAAAGAAGAAGCAGAAATGGAGGGTGAAAGAAGGCAAAGGCAGACAACAATCTAGCAAGTAAAAAGTGAAGTGAAGGATGAAAGAGGCTTTTATAGCCAAGGGAGGAATAAATTCGCATAAGAAACCAAGCGATGTGATAGCCCACGATTCAACCCGTAAGAATGGAGGTCGATGTGCCGAGTGCATAACCTGCACGGCCTAATAAGATTCGAGGAGCATGGGCAGTAACTTCAAGCATAGCAATCATGGCGAAGGTATCAAAGGCACAGACCAATCACCACCCCAGAACATGGGAAGTGCGGCTGTCCTGTAAGCCATTCATTAAGAAAGCCGAAAGGGCGAAGGCATGTAGAAAAACCCATTAATTGCCACACCAGACAGCTGGCATCTGGAACCTAGGGCTCGGAAGATCAATGGACATGCTGGAAGGCCCGGGGCTCGAAAGACGAATGGACAGGTTCGAAGATCCGAGGCTCAGAAGGCGAATGGATAGGTTTGAGGATTCGAACCTCGGAAGACAAACTGAAAAGTTTGCAGATTCGAAGCTTGGAAGATGAATGGATAGGTTCGAGGATTTAAGGTTCGGAACACGAAAAGACATGTTCAAGAATTCGAGGGTGAGAAGAAAACATGTAAGAAAACTCCCATCGAAGTACTTTCGCTAAGAACTTGCGGGGTACTATGAAAGGAAGCCCATCTAGATGAGTAGGTCCTAGACTCGTGTGGGTGGACCTGCCCAGACTCTATTCACATTAATCGAACAAATCAGATAATGGGCACCCAGCCCAGGCACCCACGGTAAAGGAGCAACCCGAAAAAAAGGTAATGTAAAGTGGAACTGACGTAGCACAACAGAAGCATGCCAAACAGGACAAGAAACATATTGAGTCCCTCACCACATTAAATGCTAAGCATGTCAAGGTCACACCACATTAAATATCGAGCAGGGCAAAAGCGTACTAAATCCCTTACTGCATTAAATGCTAAACATGTCAAGGCCACACTGCATTAAATATCGAGCAAGGCCGAGGTTGGAAATCCTAATCCCATGGCAACAGAAAATAATGAGCCTGTATGGCTCAAGTGGGGTGTTCCCTCCACTGGCCTTCTCAGTAACTCTGCCCGAGATGGATCAGTCTCCTTTATTAGCATCGACCAGATAATAAGCGTGCAAAAAGAGCAAATCTTCTCATCATCACTTATCAATAAACCTGACTTGGGAGATCCTATAAATAACACCACTCTCTCCAGAATACAGTTGACATCTTCAAAACTCTTAAGAGTATTTGTCTTCCTACCTTTCTCTATCATCATCTTCCTCAACTGACTTTATCATTGGAGTGGTCTTAGACCCTGATCCCTCCTCTCTCTTCTATTCATCTGTTTTGCATGTTTGGATTATTTGGACCATGATAAGTGTAATTTTTACATAAGTTTTTTACCATTTTACTTATTAAAATTGTTAGTTTTTATTTATTTTATTTTATTTTATTTTATTTATGTTTATTTATTTGTTTGTGATGAAGGAATGAGAAGAAAATGGAAAACTTTTGGACTTTGATCTCATATCATGCATTTTATGGGAATACATTGGTTTTAACGTCATATGGGCTAGTGTTACAATGAATACCTGGAAGTCACACAACTCTAGCAACCGCACTTTACGTATCGAATAAATTTCAGTTCGGCTTTATTCAAATGAGACTTCAACCGTGTTTTATCCAATTGAGAAGAATCGCATGATAAAGTACTAAAAGGACACGGCACCTCAACATCACACATATGTTTTCGTTAAAGGGAGCGGCGCGCTGAGATGCAAACCGTGGAGATCTAGAGAACAAGCCGAGAGGTGCAGCATTTCTAAGATTTTCTTTGGATTTTTTCTAAAGAAGATGATCTGGAAGATAGAGGCGAGAGCTGCATGTTCATCAACCGATTCTGATGAAAAAGATAAGTTTTATTTGCTTTCTTTTAAATTTTATTATGAACTAAATTTTATTTTCTAGACCGTTGATGTAGTCTAGCATTGATCACACAATTTATATTCCAAGTCATTTTATTTTTAATATTTCCATGATTGAGTGTTTAATTCTTATTCTTAATACTTACAATTTTTTTTTCAGATTATTGTTTGATCAATTGAATTACAATGAGACCGATAGGTGATTTGTGGTTTTAGTTCTAGAATTAAATATCATTAGTTGAGCGAAAGTAGAGATGTTTTACCGTAATTAGTGTGATTTTTCAGAAAATTCAAAGTACGTAATGAGTCTCCAATTAATTAAATTCGTATAGAGATATGGAGTTGTTAGTTGGAGATATTTTTGATATTATTCGAGAAAAGATATTGAATAATTAAGGAATTTTTAATCGTCAACGGGAGATTAGTGAAATTTAATAATTAGGAAAAATAAATTGTGTGGGTTTTGCTAGGTAAAATCAACCATTCTAAATCCATTCTCATCATATTTTTTTACACTTTTAGATTTTAAGTTTTGTTATTTTTGAGTCGTAGATTTATTTTTGTTAAGTAGTTTAATTTAATTTAGATAGTAGAATCGTTATATTTAATTTCCGTTTTCTAAATAGTAATTAATTTAGTGAATTTCGGTATTCACTAACATAGTTAATCCTTGTGGGTTCGACATCCGTTTTCTATAAAACAATTTACTACTTACTACGATTCTGTGCACTTGCAGATTATTTTATGCGAACAGTTTTTGGCGCCATTGTTGGAGATTAATTTTTGTTATTGATATTGATACTAACTAGATTTTTTACTACTTTGGATTTTATATATATATATTTTTTTAAATTGTGCATCTGAGTTTGTTTTCTTTCGTTTCAGGAATTAGAAGTGTATGCCCTGATCTAAACAATTAGAGCATACACTCTTTGATCCCGAGATTGAAAGAACCTTACGTCATATCAAGAAAGAAAAGAAGAAAGAGGCCAACACACCCTCATCTAATATGGCCGATCAAAAGCAAAAGACGTTAAGAGATTATGTTATGCCCTTGGTCAATGGGGCTACATCAAGCATAAGGAGGACAGCCATACAAGCCGATAATTTTGAGATCAAGCCAACCATCATCCAAATGATATAGCAGACTGTCCAGTTCGGGAGGCTATCACAAGAGAATCCTAATGTCCATATTGCAAATTTCCTGAAAATTTGTGATACTTTTAAACATAATAGAGTGACAGATTATACGATTCGACTAAGGCTTTTCCTTCTAACTTAGGGATAAAGCAAAAGCTTAGTCGAATTCATTACCGCCTGGCATCATCACTAATTGGGAAGAGTTTGCACAGAAATTCTTGGCAAAATATTCTCCTCCCGCAAAGACAGCAAAGCTAAGGAACGATATCACCACGTTCATCCAATTTGAGGGTGAATCGTTATATGAAGCATGGGAGAGTTATAAAGAATTATTGCGAAGATTTCCTCATCATTACCTTCCAGCATGGCTTCAAGTGCAAACATTCTACAATAGTTTGGGAGCTACAAACAGGTCTATGGTTGATGCAGCAGTTGGAGGGGCTTTAATGAGTAAAACTCATGAAGCAGCCTATGAACTTTTGGAAAAATAGGCATCCAACAACTATCAATGGCCTACGGAAAAAGCAATACCAAGAAAAGCGGCTGGAATTTTCGAACTTGATTCTATTACCGCATTGACGGCACAAATGACAACTTTGTCTCAACAACTAGGTAAGATGAATGTTAATGCTATTCAAACTATTGTTGTTTGTGATCATTGTACAGGAAATCATTCAAGTGTAGATTGCCAGGTGGGGAATCTTTTTACCCAATTGAGTTATGGACAAGCAAATTACGTGTCATATTTCAACGTCAAAATAATTCATACTCAAACACATACAATCTTGGATGGAGGAATCACCCCGACTTTTCATGGAGCAATAATCAAGAGCCAACTAGACCACCTCAACAACTTCCACAACAAGAGAAGAAGCCAGCACTCGAGGACATGTTCATGAAGTGCATGCATAAGACCGATATAGCAATCCAAAATAACACGGCTTCAATCTGCAATCTTGAGGTGCATATTGGTCAGCTCTCAAACATGCTTACAGAAAGGACCGCATGGACGTTGCCAAGTAATACTGTCACCAATCCAAAAGAACATGTCAAGGCAATATCACTAAGAAGTGGGCGGACATATGAGGAGCGTAAAGTAGAAAATGCCAAGCAAACTGAAGCTGTGGATAATGAGGAGCCTAAGATGAAGGAAGCCGAGTCAGATAATAAAGAAGTGGAGCAAGCTAGGAAGACTAAGGAGAATCAAAGGGCTTCAGCTTCAAAATCCAAAAAGTCAAGAAAAGTTAAGTTTGAAAAATATTCTTCTTCAATTTATAATCCACCAATTCCTTTTTTGCAAAGATTAAGAAAAAAATAAAATAGATGATCAGTTCTCTAAATTTTTGACATATTTAAGCAATTGCATATTAATATTCCTTTTATTGAAACTTTAGAACAAATGCCTAATTATGTTAAATTTTTCAAGGATATTAAATCAAAAAAGCAGAAGTTGGAGGAGCATGAAACGGTAATGCTGACAGAGGAGAGTAGTGCACTTTTGCAAAAGAAACTGCCGCCTAAGTTGAAAGATCTAGGGAGTTTCACTATGCCATACACTATAGGAAAATCTTATTTTGATAGAGCTTTATGTGATTTAGGGGCAAGTGTTAATCTAATGCCTTTCTCTGTTTTCAGGAAATTGGGTCGTGGAAAAGTAAAGCCGACCACCATCTCTTTACAACTGGCAGACAGATCTATTAAATACTCGAGAGGAGTAATTGAGGATGAATTGGTAAAAGTTGGTAAATTCATATTCTCAGTTGACTTCATTGTGCTTGATATGGAGGAGGACAAGGAGATCCCTTTGATTTTGGGTCGACCTTTCCTTGCGACGAGGAGAACCTTAATTTATATCCAGCAAGGAAAACACGTTTTGAGAGTTGGCGAGAAACAGATCACTTTTAATGTATTTAAGCCTATAGAGGTCCCTTTTGAGGTACATTCTTCTTTTCAAATAAGTAATCGAAACGTGGCCAATGAGACTTATGGAGTGAGATTTCCAAAGTAACACCTGAGAAAGTGGAAGAGCTAAATTCACCTTGGCCTACATCTCCTAGTAAGGAACCACCCAAACTTAAGCTTGATCCACTTCCATCAAATTTAAGGTACGCTCACTTAGACCAAGACTCTACTCTTTCTGTTATTACTAAATATTCTTTGAGTGATGTAGAAAAGGAGAAGCTACAAAGAGCTTTGCAGGAACACATGAGGACGCTAAAATTAGATTTTAAAGCGACTGAGGAAAAGAGAATATTGCAACTCAACGAGATGGATGAGTTTCACAATGATGCTTATGAGAATGCTTGGATTTACAAAGTTAAAACTAAAAGATGGCATGTTAAGCATATTCTGAAATGAGAATTTGAAATCGTGCACAAAGTTTTATTATTTAACTCAGAAAAGTGTTCCATCAATCTTGCTAATGATAAAGGATGAGATAATAACATCTAGCTACAGACGTTAAATAAAACACTTTTGGGAGGCAACCCAAGTTTTTATAATTCTTTTTAGGCTTTATTTTTTTTTCTTTATCTTATTGTTTTGTTTTCATTTTTTTTTTTAGGAATAAAAAGATCGAAGAAATCTCCAATGGGTACACGGTTGCACCTAAAAAAAAAAATATTAAGTTGGAAATCAGGGGAGCATCTCTTATCCTCTCTCATTTTTTCTAAGTTTTTCTTCCTTTTTTCCATTAAGGACAACGTGATATTTAAGTTTAAGGGAAGGGAATTTATTCATAAAAAAAAAAAAGGAAAGAAAAAAAATTGTTGTTTTTTCATTATGTTTGGTTTTGAAGAAAAAAAAATGCCTATAATAAGAATATGGTTGAAATTCCTTATAATTTTTAGGAATTATTCTCATTGCTTAAGTCTATTTATTAATTCTTTACTTGATCTTGTGTAATTTGATATAATCTTTAATCATTGTGCATATCTAGAGAAGTTTTATGTGAATTTTGTGAATTTCGATGGTCTCTACTTACTCTAAAAATTTATTTGATTACTCTCGAGGCGAAATCTTGTACAAAATATTACTTAAAAAGTGATTTAGGCATTCTTTGAATCGATTGAGACTTTCAAGCTTACCTCTTTATTATCTTTATCCCTAGTCACCCATTTGATATATTCATAAAAAAAAAAGTTGAAGAAAAGAGAGTGATATATAAGTAAAAAAAACAAAAAATGTATAAAGTTCCATTTACTCTAATGTTTTAAGTTGCTTAGTAACTAGGGGTATTCATTACCAATGTTTACTCTTACGTCAAACCGTGACTTGAAATATGAGTATGCAAAATGCACTTTAAGTGTCTAACTTGTTGAGTAACTGGGTGCATCTATCACAAATAACTGCATTTACATCAAAAGACAAGTAACACCTTAGATTTCAAAAAAAAAAAAAAAATACTTCAAGTTTGTGACTTGTTAAATAATTGGGTGCATTCATCAGAAATGTTTGCATTCACGTTAAAATATAAGTGACGATTTGGAACAAAAAAAAAATGAAACTTTGAAACAGTGGTGAAAACATGTGTGATTTAAAATATTCAAAAGATTGAGAAGAGTGTATGTTTTAGAAGTGAGAGTGCCCTATTTGCATAAATCCTATTTCTTTGAAGCCCCCACCTTAACCATGCATCACAAGCCTAATAAAGACCTATTGGTCCTGGGTAATATTTTATTCTATATTAATAGAAAGTGATTTGAAAAATAAGCATGTAAAGTTTGTAGAGATCCATTTTTATTTACTTGTTTGCTTAAAATCATTCGGGGAGCTAATGATGAAGTGAGAATAATGCAGTAGAGTTGAGTTTTGAATTAACTTTTGGACTTAATTGATTTGGAATAATTCATTTAAATTATTAAGATTTATGCAATCTTTGAGGCAAGAAATTGTTTTAAATTTTTCTTTTTCTTTGCTCGAGGACTAGCAAAGTTTAAGTTTGGAGGAATATAATAAATGTAATTTTTACATGAATTTATTACCATTTTACTTATTAAAATTGTTAGTTTTTATTTTATTTTATTTTATTTTATTTATGTTTATTTATTTGTTGTGATGAAGGAATGAGAAGAAAATGGAAAACTTTTAGACTTTGACCTCATATCATGCATTTTATGGGAATACATTGGTTTTAACGTCATATGGGCTAGTGTTACAATAAATACCTGAAAGTGACACAACTCTAGCAGCCACACTTTACGTATTGGATAAATTTCAATTTGGCTTTATTCAAATGGGACTTCAACCGTGTTTTATCCAATTGAGAAGAATCGCATGATAGAGTGCTAAAAGGACACGGCACCTCAACATCACACAATGTTTTCGTTAAAGGGAGCGCCACATTGAGATGCAAACTGTGGAGACTTGGAGAACATGCCGAGAGGTGCAGAATTTTTGAGGAGATTTTCTTTGGATTTTTTCTAAAGAAGATGATCTGGAAGATAGAGGCGAAAGCTGCATGTTCATCAACCGATTCTGATGAAAAAGATAAGTTTTATTTGCTTTCTTTTAAATTTTATTATGAACTAAATTTTATTTTCTAGACCGTTGATGTAGTCTAGCATTGATCACACAATTTATATTCCAAGTCATTTTATTTTTAATATTTCCATGATTGAGTGTTTAATTCTTATTCTTAATACTTACAATTTTTTTTTTCAGATTATTGTTTGATCAATTGAATTACAATGAGACCGATAGGTGATTTGTGGTTTTAGTTCTAGAATTAAATACCATTAGTTGAGTGAAAGTAGAGATGCTTTACCACGACTAGTGTAATTTTTTTATAAATTCAAAGTACGTAATGAGTTTCCAATTAATTAAATTCGCATAGAGATATGGAGTTGTTAGTTGGAGATGTTTTTGATATTATTCGAGAAAAAATATTGAATAATTAAGGAATTTGTAATCGTCAACAGGAGATTAGTGGAATTTAATAATTAGGAAGAATAAATTGTGTAGATTTTGCTAGGTGAAATCAACCGCTTTAGATCTATTCTCATCATATTTTTTTTACACTTTTAGATTTTAGGTTTTGTTATTTTTGATTCATAGATTTATTTTTGTTAAGTAGTTTAATTTAATTTAGATAGTAGAATAGTTAGATTTAATTTCGATTTTCTAAATAGTAATTAATTTAGTGAATTTCGATATTCAGTAACATAATTAATCCATGTGGGTTCGACATCCGTTTTCTATCAAACACTTTACTACTTATTACGATTATGTGTACTTGCAAATTATTTTTTGCGAACAGACCATTAATAAGTAGTTCAGGCTACGGAACACAACATCAACACCGTGAAAAATATTAATAATAAAAACCCCATGTTCACTCAATTGCTGTTTATGTACTGTACAATTGCGCTACGTATGAACTTTAAATTATATAACCATTACAACAAAATACAAAATTTAGTTTCTAGTTTACGCATATTACCTCTTTTTTATATTTCCTAAATCGATTGTAGTTCAACCTCTTTTCATAATTGCAATATACAAAATGCATAGATATAAAATTACGGGTATTCATGCAAGACTACAAGTTTGAAATTTCTTTAATTTTTCTTTCAACTTACTTTGACTTAACTTTTTTTTATAATCAATTTGTTAAAGGTGTTCCTAAAATTTTTAATTCAGTTAGATGTGATTGTTGTTATTGGGATTAATAGGAAGATAAAGGACTAATTAAATGATCCAATTGAAATGACGATAAGTAAAAAAACTTAAAATTGGAATATCGAAAGCAATCTTATAATAGTCAAATAACAACCCTTTTAAAGTGCTTTTCACGTTCCCATTATATATAATTCAATTGATTATTTAATATGTTTTTTTTTCCTCAGAATTGTAGATCTCCAAAAGTTATTTTCTAAAAAAATTAGCGATGGACAACCAAACATGACGAAGGAGTTCACATTAAAACTACGACTGGGCAGAATTTTAAACTCTAACTCCCAATCCAACTCCAACAAAGTAGAGTCAAAGTCAGATTATTTTCTCATTTTTTAGTCAGAGTCGGAGGTGTCGCTGGACTAACTACAACTCTGACTCCAACTCCCAAACTGAAATTCATTTTTTAGGAAATTGCATTGATTGATTGCAGTATAAATATATATATATATATATTAATATATATCATTACTCCTTTTATTTTATTTTATTTTATTTTATCTTCTTCTTTTGCTCCATCTCATTAAGAAGGAAAAAACAGAATAATAGAAGAACAAAGACAGCACCCTGCTTGAGGGGGAAAATGCATGTCACTTTGTCTTCTACTATTTATTAGGGTCATTAATAATGGATTCCCATTAAAACATAATTCCAAACTAAACTCATAAAAGAATTGTCATATGGGTTCAGGCTTTCAGGATTATGATCGATCGTAATCTTGATTAGGGATAATTCATAATTCATTTGAGGTGAAAAGAGTTAATTTTTAATATTTAAACGTATAATGTTTTAGTTTTGATAATTTAGAGATAAAATGTAAAAGCCCTAAGTCTCAAGCAGCCTTTACATAGTGATTTCTCCCCACAAAAGAACGTAAATGAAAGAAGAAAGATTGAGAATAAAGACTATTGAATCCAAGGTTTCCAGTTTCATATCTACGTGTAGATTTTGATAATAATAAATAAATTCAAGTCTCAAGTACAAATTATTTACGCAATAAAACAAAGCGCACATTAAGTATAAAAGAATAAGTCTACAAATGAAACTCATAAATTATTATTGCCCAGATGACTAACACAAGAGGGAGGTGAATTGAGTTATATTATAAAAATTAACAATTATTAATCAAATACACAATATAAAATATAAACAGAATAAAAAACAATAAGAAATGTAAAGAGTAGGGTAAGAGAAAGTAAACTCAGTATTTTTACGAGGTTTAGCCCTACTGCCTACGTCCTCGCCTCAAGCTACCCCTTGAGGATCCCGAATTCACTAGTCAATCTCTTTTAGGTGAAGATAGAAATCTATTACACTTTTGAGCAGCACCGCTCCAAAGAATTCGTGTAGAACACCCTCTACACTTCCAATCACCTCATACTTGGTGATTTAACTATTCCCTGTGTAGAACACATTCTACACACACAAGGGTTATACGCACCCTCTTACAAATACAAGAGTTGATAGTGGGTAGACTATCAAAGTACACTCCTCAATGAGTGAGATAGAAACAATACAGCTCAACCTATATCTCTCTTAAAAAGAACAAGAATTAAGACTCAAAATTTTAGAAAAGAGAGAATGAAAGTTTTGAAAGAATGATGCAAAACTTAGCAATAGATGTGTAAGCTCTTGTTGTGATTTTTACAAAACTCAAGTGAGCTATTTATAGGTAAATGAGTCTTCAATTTCAAATTTGAAAAAATTCTCATGTCAAATAAGAGCACTATTCACTTTTCAAAAAATTTAAATAAAAACATTTACTTTTTACATTTGTCAAAGACAACTCCATTCATTTTTCAAAAAAATCAAACCTAATCTTTTGCTTTTCATACATTACAATATGAGCATGAATTATTTTTCAAACCAAAACATCTTCTTTTTGCATATGTCAAAAAAAACACACAACCACCCTTTAAGATTTTCAAACAAAATCATCTACATTATACATTTGTCAAAAAAACACACTACCTCCCTTCAAAATTCTCAAACAAAATCATCTACCTTTTACATTTGTCAAAAAAACACACCACCTCCCTTCAAGACTTTCAAACAAAATATGCACATGTCAAATATGATAATCAATCATCTTATAAATTCAAGTTTTTATAAAAAAAAATATATATATATATATATATAATTTTCAAAATTATATTGTTTGATGATGTTATACACATGTGAAAAACATAATTTTCAAAATTAAGATATTTAAAAATGTCTTGCATATGTGAAAAAAAGTAATTTGATGTTTTATGAGAAAAAAGAGTAATTTGGAGCCTTAATTCAATTTCTAATTTTATTAAGAGATGTACAAAAATAATCTATGAGCTTCATTTGTAGATTTGATCTCTTTCTTGCTCATGCTTGATTTCTTGATGTGTTTAGCTCCCTTCATGCATAGACAACTTGAGTTTGAGTTTTCAATATTATTTGTTATCATCAAAATTTATACGTAAATACGAGACTTAAAACTTTGGGTTCAACAATCTCTCCATTTTTTATGATGACAAATACTTAATAGAAATTTACGACCTACAGTAATACTTAAACTCCCTCTGAAAATATGCGTTAGTATTTTAAGAAAAATATAAACATGATTATAGCATATATAACAGGGTACAGGGTAGTATAATACTAGTATAAGACTTCTCCCCCTTTTGGCATCATTAAAAAGGAACCGTAATTGGTTTTAGTAATATTTTTTTTTCGCAATAAGCAATAACCAAATAAAATGGTGCGTTAGTAAGCTGTAGAGAGTTGAATAATTGGAACCACCCATGTCCAATAAAACCTGCAAAGGCTGGAGGCCTAACTCTGGCAATTCGGTGCAGAGATTTGATCCGCTTGATGTTGCTGAAAAATGAGATAGTATCAGGATTTGTAAGCTTGTCTTGTTCTTATTTCCGTTTCTATAAGAGCAATATTTAGCTTCATCTATTTCGCATCAAATCTTCTTCTCATCTTTGCAATTTTCTTGCATTCTCATCCTACAAATTTTCAATGGCTCGTAGATTTCCCTTCAGTGCTTCTCTTGATCAAGATTTGAGGTATCCTTCACCTCAGTCTCAATCTATTTCTGCATCTGTCGTGGGTGTCATGAAACAACAAGAGACTGATTTAGCTAATAAATCAGATCATGACGTCATTTACGAGCTTGTGGGTCTTGGAACTCGATACTCATCATCTATCGTCGCGTTTTCTACTCGGTTGTAATCCAAAACTCGCAAAATTGAGAAGCTTAGCAAGACTGTTTCTGTACTTCAACGACTTGTTTATGAGTCAAACAAAAAAATAGTAGAGTTAAAGCAACAGAATAAGGATTTGAAATCCTTGCTTGCCTCTTCATTTCGATTGCCTAATCCTTTAGACAAGGATAGCTTGATGATTTATGAGGAGCAAATGCATTTGAATGATGAGACTAAACATCTCAAGTTTCTGTAGGTCATTTAAGATAATGAAATAAAAGTATCTAGCAGATATTCATGGCATACATTATTTCTATTTCTCTTCTAATCATGCATAGTCTATCTTCTGGTAGGGGTTTTGTGAAAATGTCTGCCAATTGATCATGTGTACTAGTGAATTCTAATACAATATCGCCCTTCTGCACATGATCTCTAAGAAAATGATATCTAATTTCAATATGTTTGGTCCGAGAATGTTGTATTGGATTCTTTGAAAGATTTATAGTACTTATATTATCACATTTGATTGGAATGTAATTGTACATAAGTTTAAAATCCTCAAGTTGTTGCTTCATGTAAAGAACTTGAGCACAACAACTACTCGCAGCAACATATTCTGCCTTAGCAGTAGATAGTGCAACAGAATTTTATTTTTTACTAAACCAGAAAACTAGTGCATGACCTAAGAAATGACATGCTCCACTAGTGCTTTTTCGATCTATTTTATAGCCAGCATAATCTGCATCTGTGTAACTAATTAGATCGAAAGATGTGTGCTTAGGGTACCATAACCCTAAGTTAATTGTACTACTAAGATATCTAAGAATGCGCTTAACTGCAATTAAATGTGATTCTTTTGGAGATAATTGAAAGCGTGCACATAAGCACACACTAAACATAATATCTGGTCTACTGGCTATCAAATATAATAAGCTACCAATCATACATCGATATACCTTCGAGTCAACTAGTTTACCAAATTCATCTTTATCGAGTTTAGTGGATGGGCTCATTAGTGTTCAAGTTTCCTTAGCACCTTCCATCCTAAACTTCTTCAGCAATTCCTTAATATATTTTGATTGATTGATGAATGTCCCACTTTTTGCTTGCTTAATTAGCAATCCGAGAAAGAATGTAACCTCTAACATCATGCTCATTTCAAATTCTTCCTGCATAGTCTTAGCAAAAACTTGGCACATATTTTCATTAGTAGCACCGAATATTATATCATCAACATAAATCTGAATAAAAAAAATATCATCATTTTCGTATTTAATGAAAAGAGTTGTATCAATTCCTCTTGAAAAGTCTTTTCAATCAAGGAACCACTGAGTCTCTCGTACCACGCTCTAGGAGCTTCTTTGAGTCCATATAGTGCTTTTGTGAGTTTGAAAACATGATTTGAAGAAATATAATTTTCAAAACCTGGAAGTTGCTCAACATATACCTCTTCATTTATAAAACCGTTTAACAAAACACTTTTAATATCCATTTGAAAAGTTTGCAATCTTTATAATAAGCATATGCAAGTAGCATTCGAATAGCTTCTAATCTTGCGACTGGTGCATATATCTCATCATAATCGAATCCTTCTTCTTGATTGAAACCTTGGGTTACAAGTCGAGCCTTATTTCTAGTAATGACTCCGAACTCATCTTTCTTATTTCTAAAAACCTATTTTGTTCCAATAATAGTATGATTTTTGGGTTTAGGAACAAGTGTCCAAATATCATTTCTTTCAAATTGATTAAGCTCTTCTTGCATAGCTAGAATCCAAGATTCATTAAGAAGCGCTTCATCAATATTTTTAGGTTTAATCTGAGATAGAAAAGCAGTATGATTGCAAATATTTCCAAGAGATGATTGAGTGCTTACACCTCGTGAAGATTCTACCAGAATTTGTTCCACTGGATGATCTTTCACAAATTTCTACTGTTTGGTTGCATCTTGTATTAAATTTTGATGATCTTTCCTGATGTCTTCATGTTGGACTTCCTCTATTGTGTTCTCTTTGTTGAGATTGAAACTTTCCGTATTATTTATACCTCTTGTTTCTTCATCAATGGATTTCTTGGAGAGTAGAGAATTAGATTCATCAAATACTACATGCATAGATTCTTGTACAGTCAAAATCTTTTTATTGAATACTCTATAAGTTTTACTATTAGTAGAATACCCGAGAAAGATACCTTCATCAGATTTTACATCAAACTTGTCTAAATTTTCCCTGTCATTTAAAATAAAACATTTACATCCAAATACATGAAAGTAACCAATGTTGGGCTTTTTCTCATTTCAAAGCTCATAGGGGCTTTATCTAATTTGGACCTTAACATAACTCTATTTATAACATAACATGCAGTACTTACCGCTTCGACCCAAAAATAACTAGGCAAGTTGTTCTCATTGAGCATTGTTCTTGCCATCTCTTGAAGAGATCTATTTTTCCTTTCTACTACCTCATTTTGTTGAGGAGTTCGAGGAGCAAAAAAATTATGCACAAAACCATTTTCATCACAAAATGTTTCAATATTTTTATTAACAAATTCTTTTCCCCTATCACTTCGGATACTTGAAATAGTATAATCTTTTTCATTTTAAATTCTCTTGCATAACTTGGTAAAGGCATTATGTGCCTCATCTTTATGAGTAAAAAAGATGACCCAAGTATATGTAGAGAAATCATCAACAATAACAAATGCATAATATTTTTCTCCTAAACTTGCAACTCTATTTGGTCCAAAAAGATCCATATGTATCAGTTGCAGTAGTCTAGTAGTGGAAATATATTTCTTGGTTTTAAAAGAAGTTTTTGTTTGTTTACCAAATTAGCATGCATTACAAATTTTGTCTTTAAGAAAATTTGCCTTTGGTAAATCTCTCACAAGATCATGTTTTGAAAGTTTGGAAATAAGTTCCATGTTGGCATGACCTAGTCTTCTATACCATAACCAATTAGTTTCATTTTAAGCTGAAAAACAAATAGCATATTGTGAGGTAATTTCTTCAAAATCGATTGTATAAATATTGTTACTTCTAAAAGCAAAAAAATAAATATTACAATCATGATCATTCAAAATAATGCACTTATCCATTTTGAAAGTAACTGTAAATCCTTTATCACATAATTGACTTATGCTCAAAAGATTATGTTTTAAACCTTCAACAAATAGAACATCTTCAATTATGAAAGAAGACTCATTACTAATTTTACCTATTCCCACGATCTTCCATTTCGAATTGTCTCCAAATGTCACGTATCCTTCTTTTTTAGATCTAAGATCAAAGAACTTAGTCTTGTCTCCCGTCATGTGTCTTGAACATCTACTATCTAAAAACCATTTATTTTTATTTGTGGAGGACTTCATGCACACCTATAAAAACAATTCAAATGATTTTTCTTGGTATCCAAGTTCGTTGGGTCCTTTATTTATTATTATTATAAAAAATAAGATTTTTAGGTACCTATATGACCATAATATTCATTGTATGTTTTCTTCTAATAGGACAAGTAAGATAATTATGATCATTTCTATTACAAAAATTACAAATAGCATGTTACATATATGAAGAATTTGAGTGATTATAATAGTATCCTTTTTAAAAAAAAAAATTATTTTTATGAAAAGAATTTTGAATATTGGACTTTGATGTAGAAGGATTATCAAAGAAGTTTTTATAAAATTTGTATTTTTGTTTTGGCATATAAACCAAGCCTGCCTTGTCAAAAACACATATTTGACTACCAAGAAATTTTTCAAAATTTCTTTTTCTATTCGTAAAGTTTTCAATAATATTTTCTAAATTAGTTTTCTTTTTCTTCAAAACAATATTTTCTTTTCTTAAAATATCAATTTCGTTTGTTAAAGAAAAATTTTTCTTTTTCAAAGAAGTATACTTGATACCCAATTTTTCAAATTCCTCATATACCTCTTCTAAAACATTTTGCAATTTTTCATATGAAGGATCTTCAATATTATTAAGATTTGTTACCTCAATGTCATCTTTAGCCATAAGACAAAGATTTGCTGATTCTCAATTACTTGTTTCACTATTTGAGCTACTTGAATCATCATCCCTTATAGCTTTCATTACTTTTTTGCCTTTGTTTTGATTTTTCTTTAGCAGAGGACAATCTAACTTGATATGACCAAACTTATTGCATTTATAACAAATTAAAGCGTCATTTTTACCTGAATCTTTCTTGGAAAACTTTTTGAAAGATTTCCTTGGAGGATTTTTATTTTTCTTTAAGAACCTCTGAATTCTTTTTGTTATCATCGCAACTTCTTCATATTTGTCATCATTTTCCTCATCTTTATCACTTTCACTTTCATATGGAATAGCTTTAAGTGCCAAGCTCTTCTTTGGCTTTCCTTCTTCTTCTCCTGTTTTCAATGTATACTCATGGGTAATAAGTGACCCGATGAGTTCATTCACTTCAAGCTTCTTGAGGTCTCTAGTTTCAAGAATTACTGTCACTTTTGATTCCCAACGTTTTGGTAGAGAGTTGAGAATTTTTCTTACTATCTCCACTTTGGAATAAACTTTGCCAAAAACTGTCAAGCTGTTTATGATGTTAGTAAAACGAGTGTGCATACTAGAAATAGATTCATCATTATTCATCTTAAACATTTCATATTCATGAGTAAGAATATAAATTTTTGATTCCTTGACTTGAGAAGTTCCTTTATAAGTAACTTCCAAGTTATCCCAAATTTTCTTTGCTATAGCGCAAGTCATTACTCTATTAAATTCATTACTATTGAGAGCATTATATAATAAATTCATAACAGTTAAATTCAAAGTATAAAGTCTATCGTCTTCACGATCAAACTCTTCTTCTTCCTTTTTGACCTTTACTCTATCAACCACTTTTGTTGGAATATAAGGTCTATTTACAATGCATTTCCAGATTTCTCGACCTTGAGCCCGAAGGAATATTCTCATTCTAACTTTTCAGAATGAGTAATTGTTTCCGCAAAAGAGTAGAGGCCAACTGCTAGATTGACCTTCACCAAATGAAGCTGCAATATTAGCCATAAGATCTTAATTCAAAAGATAGTTAATCATATAACAGAGCTCTAGCTTTGATACCAATTGTTTCCCAAATGACTAACACAAGAGGGGGGGTGAATTGAGTTATATTATAAAAATTAACACTTATTAATTAAATACACAATATAAAATATAAACAGAATATAAAGTAATAAGAAATGTAAAGAGTAGGGTAAGAGAAAGCAAACTCAGTATTTTTACGAGATTCAGCCCCACTGCCTACATCCTCGCCTTAAGCTACCCCTTGAGGATCCCGAATTCACTAGTCAATATCCTTTAGGTGGAGATGAAACCTATTACACTTTTGAGCAGCACCGCTCTAAAGAATCCGTGTAGAACACCATCTACACTTCCAATCACCTCACACTTGGTGATTTAACTATTTTCCGTGTAGAACACCTTCTACACATACAAGGGTTATACACACCCTCTTACAAATACAAGAGTTGATAGTGGGTAGACTATCAAAATACACTCATCAATGAGTGGGATAGAAACAATACAGCTTAACCTATATATCTCTTAAAAAGAACAAGAATTAAGACTCAAAACTTTAGAAAAGAGAAAATGAGAGCTTTAAAAGAATGATGCAAAACTTAGCAATAGATGTGTAAGCTCTTATTGTGATTTTTACAAAACTCAAGTGAGCAATTTATAGGCAAATGAGTTTTCAATTTTAAATTTGAAAAGATTCCCACGTCAAATAAGAGCACTACTATGTCAAAAAACACACAACCACCCTTTAAGATTCTCAAACAAAATCATCTACTTTTTACATTTGTCAAAAAAACACACCATCTCCCTTCAAGATTCTCAAATAAAATCATCTACCTTTTACATTTGTCAAAAAAAACACACCACCTCCCTTCAAGACTTCAAACAAAATATTCACATATCAAATATGATAATCAATCATCTTATAAATTCAAGTTTTTATAAAAAAAAAATATATTTATAATTTTCGAAATTATTTTGTTTGATAATGTTATGCACATGTGAAAAATATAATTTTCAAAACTAAGATATTTAAAAATGTCTTGCATATATGAAAAAAAGTAATTTGATATTTTATGAGAAAAAAAAATAATTTGGAACCTTAATTCAATTTCTAATTTTATCAAGAAATGTACAAAAATAATCTATGAGTTTCATTTGTAGACTTGATCTCTTTTTTGCTCATACTTGATTTCTTGATGTGTTTAGCTTCCTTCATGCGTAAACAACTTAAGCTTGAGTTTTCAATATTATTTGTTATCATCAAAATTTATACGTAAATACAAGACTTGAAACATTGGGTTCAACAATATTTTATACATCTCTTTGATAAAATTCGAAATTGGATTAAAGTTCCAAATTACTATTTTTTCTCATAAAATATCAAATTACATTTTTACTTATGCAAGACATTTTTAAATGTCTTAGTTTGAAAATTATGTTTTTTCACTTGTGCATAACATCATCAAACAAAATAATTTCAAAAATTATATTTTTTTATATAAGAATTTGAATTTATAAGATGATTGATGATCATATTTAACATGTGCATATTTTTTCTGAAAGTCTTGAAGGGAGTAGTGTGTTTTTTTGACAAATGCAAAAAGTAGATGATTTTGTTTGAAAATCTTAAAGGGTAGTTGTGTGTTTTTTTGACATATGCAAAAAGAAGATGATTTGGTTTGAAAAATAAATCATGCTCATTTTGTCATGTATGAAAAGTAAAAAATTAGGTATGATTTCTTTAAAAAATGAATGGAGTTGTTTTTTACAAATGCAAAAAAGAAATGTTTTTATTTGAATTTTTTGAAAAGTGAATAGTGCTCTTATTTGACATGTAAATTTTTTCAAATTTGAAATTGAAAACTCATTTGCCTATAAATAGCTCACTTGAGCTTTGCAAAAATCACAACAAGAACTTACACATCTATTGCTAAGTTTTGTATCATTATTTCAAAGCACTCATTCTCTATTTTCTAAAGTTTTGAACCTTAATTCTTATTCTTTTTGAGAGAGATATAGGTTACGCTGTATTGTTTATATCTCACTCATTGAGGAGTGTACTTTGATAGTCTACCCACTATCAACTCTTATATCAGTAAGAGGATGCGTATAATTCTTGTGTGTGTAGAAGGTGTTCTACACAGTGAATAGTTGAATCACCAAATGTGAGGTGATTGGAAGTGTAGAGGGTGTTGCTCAAAAGTGTAATAGGTTTCTATCTCTACCTAAAGGAGATTGAATAGTGATTTTGGGATCCTCAAGAGGTAGCTTGAGGCGAGGACGTAGGCAGTGGGGTTGAACCTCGTAAAAATACTGAATTTGCTTCTTCTTACACTACTCTTTACATTTTTTACTGTTTTATATTCTGTTTATATTTTATATTGTCTATTTGATTTTAAGTGTTAATTTTTATAATATAGCCCAATTCACTCCCCCTCTTGTGTTAGTCATCTGGGCAACAAAGAAAAATTCAAAAATTAAGCCAAGATTCCATTAAAAAATCTTGGAGAGAATTTTGGAGGAATTCTCATAACCTCCACAATCACCCTTCAATGTCTTTTGATATTGTAGAACAACAAACACCTTTTTGCTTATATACTTGCATGAAATGTGTTTATTATAGAGTCAAAACACAACATTTTGAATTAGCAATAAAAAACAATGAAAGAATAAAACGCACACCTTAGCTTCCCTTTCTAAGTAAAATACATTTCAATCTGCACTACAATGCCTCTTTTTTTTTCCTCATTAGCAAACTTTACATGCAAATTAGAGTCCCTTACAATCTTCATTTTGCAGCTAACTACTAATAGATCTAGGAAATTATAATTATTTCCTAAATCTACTAGTATCTCCACAGAATAAGTACCAAGCTTATGAAGCAATCTCATAGCATTATTAGTAGGGAAACCAAAGATTGTATGGATTCAAATTCTCACTTCCACAATTATGCTCAAGAACACAATCTTGCACTATTGTTAAGAAAGGTAGAGGAAAATCGGGAGGCGTGAATTATGGAGAAAGGATGGCTATTGGTGCAATCTATGTAATGGTCAGACTTGAACTTATTTGGAAAGACAAGCCCGTAATTTTGCAAGGAAATAGAGGAGTTGCTTGCTGTATTTGAAAACCTACAATGCACATTACAAGGGATAGATGGCAGCTTTGTAGTTTTATGTTTTCAATATATTGTATAGCTTTATTTTATTTCTTTATTTATCTATGTGTATATATATTGATAGGGGAGAATTTGCAACACATCAGGTTGAATATACAAACTTCTTTGCAAGACCAAATTGGTAGCCAACACCAAAACTCTTCTTTTTGTTGTGGTATCAGAGCAAGAGTTTTGAATCTCTTTGTTCTACTAATCCTAACATCAAAAACTTTCTCACACCAAAACCCCCTTTTCTACTAACCCTCATCATGGCCAAAACTCACCAACTTGAAGACCCTTGTTTTCTGCACCATGGGGAGAGCCCTAGATTTGTCCTGGTCTCACAACCATTAACTCCCCATAACTATAATGCTTAGAGTAGAGCTATGTATATGGATCTCTCAACCAAAAACAAATTAGGCTTCATCAATGGCATTGTCACTACTAAGCCTACTGAAACAGATGCCAAATACCCACAGTGGCAACGATGCAACCATATGATCCTATCATAGATCACCAACAGCCTTTCATCTGAAATTGGTGGATATATCATACGATCTTATTCCCCACCAGTAGTGTGGAATGAGCTCAAGAAAAGGTTTGCAAGATCAAGCAACAACAAAATCTTCATGCTTGAGCAGCAGCTGTCAACAACTAGGCAAGAGAAGAACCCAGCAAGCGTCTATTTTTCAAAGTTAAAACTCATATGGGAAGAAATAACGAGGTATGAAGAACCCTTTAAATGTTCAGTACTGGATTGTGGTGTTGTTTCGATGCTGAACAAAAGACTAGAAAGGCAACAAATTATGCAATTTCTTATGGGCTTGGATGACACTCATGAAATCAGATTCTCTTGAAGGATCCATTGCCTTCACTAGAGGAGGTGTTCAACCTTGTTCTACAAGATGAGGCAAATCACGAGCTTACCAACCCAAACCAACATGTTTCAGATTTTGCAGCGATGATAGTAAACAATGGCAGGCCTTAGAACCAAAAGGGAAACACAAAGCAAATAAAAGGAAACTTCAAGAGAACAAGCCATAAGGAAAGAGCACCATGCACGAAGTGTGGAATGACAAACCATACCGTTAAGACTTGTTGGGAAATCTACGGGTACCCTTCAAACCACGAGCTGTATAAAGTAAGAGCTAGAGGAGGAAGCCAACCGAAAATGACCAACAATGCATCCTCAGGTGAGAGCTTGGGAATGGCAAACTTGAACATCTCACAAGATCATATACAAAGCTCATAGCCCTGTTACAATGCCAAAATCCCAATCCATCCACTAGCAACCCAGAAAACCAATGTATGATTTTGTTGGGGGATAATGGTAAGTCTCTCGCTACCTCATCTATATCCTCAAGACACTCTTTGAGCTGCACAAATAACATTACCAATAAAAATGCATAGATTCTTGATAGTGGGGCAACTGATCATATCACAGGTTCCCTTGAGCTACTCACACAGAAAAAGACCTTTAAGAAATACTTCAATCAACTTACTAAATGGCACAATGGTACCCATTTCGCATATTGGAATTGTTATTATTTCACCTTCTCTTACCCTTGATAATGTTCTTTACGTGTGTAACTTTTATTACAATCTTATTTCTACAAGTCAAATTAGCCAAAACCTAAACATTTGCTAAACAATGCTTTATTAAGGAGCTAGACAGTTGGAGAACGATTGGCATTACTAGAGATAAACAAAGGCTCTATTTTTTGGAGAAGAATCAAGAATCAACTCAAGAACAAGCCACTACTCCTCCAACCCGTGGCCAATTTTTCAATTATTTTGACACCCGAATTGTGACATTTACGTTTGGGACATCCTTCTTATCAACGCCTAAATTTGCTGCATAGTTTAGAGCCTAATATCCCTAATTTTGTTGACAAATATCAATGTGAAACTTGTCAGATGGCCAAACAAACCCGCTTTCCCTTTCAGAAAAGTAAAATAATTTGTAGATGCACCTTTTAATCTAATACATATGGATATTTGGGGCCCTTTTTCTGTTAGTTCACTCAATGGCGCTCATTATTCTTTTATGATTGTTGACGACCATAGTAGAATGACATGAATTTACCTCATGCGACCTAAAGGGCAAACAAGGCAAATCATACAAAGTTTCTTCAATCTTATTGAAAACCAAATTCAATGTAGGATCAAAGGGATCAGATCCGATCAAGCAAAAGAATTCTAAATGACCAAATTGTTTGCTTCCAAAGGGATAGTTCACCAAGAAAGTTGTATCTATACTCCCCAACAAAACTCCATTATTGAAAGAAAACATTTACACTTATTGAATGTTGTGATAGCCCTTAGATTTCAAGCCAACTTACCATTAAAATTTTGGGGATAATGTGTTGTCACAGTGACATATTTGATAAATAGAATGCCCTCTCCAAATCTTCAAAACTGATCCCCATATCAAATCATATTTTCAAAAATTCCCTCATACTCTCACCTAAAGATTCTCGGATGTATATGCCAAGCATCAAACCTCAATCCACACCAATCCAAGTTTGATCCAAGAAGACGAAAATGCTTGTTCATAGGATACCCAAATAGGATTAAAGGCTACAAACTCTTTGACTTAAGAACTCAAGAAATCTTCACTAGCCAAGATGTCATCTTTTATGAAAACACCTTTACTTTTCTACATGCAAACCCACTACCATCACTCTTGCAAACACCTTCTCCTTCAAGCTTTGATAATCTGCCTATTATACCAAATCTCATGTCCGAATATTCTGATCCTACATCAGCAATGCCAAGTACCAATAATGACACCACTTCTGAAATCCCTTCACCTGAAGAAACATCCCATACCAACACTTACCCCCAACCAGAGCCACTCTTACCTTAACTAGAAGACCAAAATCTCAAGTTCAGACGATCCACTAGATAGAGATGGCAACCTAGCTACCTCCAAGACTTTCATTGTTGACTTGTCACCTTTTAAGCAGCGCCCCATGGTTCTCCTACTATCCAAGACATGGATGAAGATAAATCTCACGCTCTTTCCTCAATCTTAAATTATGATAATATGTCTTCTACTATTTCAGCTTAGCCATCACCATAGAACCTGAGCCCACTTCTTTTACCACAGCCAGTCAACACCCTCATTGGCAACAAGCCATAAAAAATGAGCTCATAGCCCTTGAAGAGAACCATACTTGGGAATTAGTCATATTGCCAAGAGGAAAAAAGACCATAAGATGCAAATGGGTGTTCAAAAAAAAATACAACTCAGATGGCACAATTGAAAGATACAAGGCACACCTCGTTGTAAAAGGGTACACACAAAAGGAAGGAGAGGATTACTTTGAGACTTTTTTACCGGTTGCAAAAATGTCTACAATTCAATCCTTATTGGTCGTTGCTGCTTCTAAAGGTTTGTCACTCTACCATCTTGACGTCAATAACGCTTCCCTCTATGGTGATTTGGAAGAATAAATCTAAATGTCATTGCCGTCAGGATATATTAGAGAGGGGGAGAATTGTGTATGCAAGTTGAAAAAGTCTATCTATAGTTTGAAGCAAGTGTCACGGCAATGAAATCACAAGCTAACTTCAGTTATCACCAAAATTGGTTTCACACAATCAAAAGCCAACTACTCACTATTCTTCAAGAGGTCAAACACCTATTTCATTGTTATGCTGGTCTACGTTGATGATATGGTGATAGGAGGAAGTAATGAAATTGAAATTGAATACTTGAAGGAGTATCTTGAAAAACACTTCAAATTGAAGGACCTTGGGAAATTGAAGTTTTTCCGAGGGATAGAGATAACTCGATGCTCTAAGGGAGTTTCCATAAGCCAAGAAAATATGTTTTGAAAATCTTACAAGATTGTGGACTAACTGGAGCAAAATTTGTCCAATTTTCAATGGAGCAAAATGTGAAGCTTAATGAGGAGGACGGATCTGAGCTTGCTGATCCAAGGTAATACAGGAGATTAATTCACTGATTGTTGTATTTAACAATCACGCGTCCGGATATATCATATCCAGTGCAAGTCTTGAGTTAATTTCTAAGTCAACCGAAAATTGCCCACTGGAAAGCAGCCCTTAGAGTAGTGAGATAGTTCAAAGCATCTCCATCACAAGTGTTGTCCAGATGACTAACAAAAGAGGGGTGGTGAATTGAGTTATATTATAAAAATTAACACTTATAAATCAAATTCATAATATAAAATATAAACAGAATATAAAGCAGTAAGAAATGTAAAGAGTAGGGTAAGAAAAAGCAAACTCAATATTTTTACGAGATTCAGTCCCACTACCTACATCCTCGCCTCAAGCTACCCCCTAAGAATCCCGAATTCACTAGTCAATCTCCTTTAGGTGGAGATAGAAACCTATTACACTTTTGAACAGCACCGCTCCAAAGAATCCGTGTAGAACACCCTCTACACTTCCAATCACCTCACACTTGGTGATTTAACTATTTCCCGTGTAGAACACCTTCTACACACACAAGGGTTATACGCACCCTCTTACAAATACAAGAATTGATAATAGGTAGACTATCAAAATACACTCCTCAATGAGTGAGATAGAAACAATACAACTCAACCTATATCTCTATCAAAAAGAAGAAGAATTAAAGCTCAAACTTTAAAAAAGATAGAATGAGTGTTTTGAAAGAATGATACAAAACTTAATAATAGATGTGTAAGCTCTTATTGTTGTGATTTTTGCAAAACACAAGTGAGCTATTTATAAGCAAATGAGTCACACTCAATCATCTTTCAAATTCAAAATTCAAATTTTGATGAAGTCATTGTATATGTCATTCAATTTTCAAAATTCAAATTTTTGAATGAAGTCATTGCATATGTCATGCACATGTAAAATATGATTTTTGAAAATAAAGTTTTTAATAAGATAATTGGATATGTCATGCACATGTAAAATATAATTTTTCAAATTAAATCATTTTTTACATCATACATATATCATGCTTATGTCATGTATAAAAAAAATGCAATTTAATGTTTTAGGAAAAAAGATTAATTTTTTAGTCTTAATCCAATTTCGAATTTTATCAAGAGATGTAAAAAGAAAATCTATGAGCTTCATTTGTAGACTTGTTCTTTTATGTGCGCTTCACTCCATTGCATAGATAATTTGAACTTGAGACTTGAATTTAATTGTTATCATCAAAATCTACACGTAGATACGAAACTTGAAACCTTAAATTTAAAAATCTCCCCCTTTTCGATGATGACAAATACTTAGTAGAATTTTGAGACTTGCAGTAATGCTTAAGCTCCCCTGAGAATATGCATTAATGTTTCAAGTAATAGATAAACATAATTCCAGCATATATAACAGAGTTAAAAATCTAAAATATTTACGTCTAAAACTTCTCCCCATTTTAGCATCATTAAAAAGGAACCGCAATTGGTTTCAGTAAGATTTTTTATTTTTATTTTTATTTTTTGCAATAAGCAACAACCAAATAAAACGGTGCGTTAGTAGAAGCTGTAGAGAGTTGAATAATTGAAACCACCCGTGCCCGACAAAACTTGCAAAAGTTGGAGCCGAACTTTATTGTCTCGGTATGAAAGAAGATTTAAATACGCGTGATGTTGTTGAAAAATTAAATATTATCGAGATTTGAAAGTTGCTGTTTAAACGACCATTTTCACCTGTCGGATACTCAAATAAACTTTCACACCACTCATTGATCCAATTTCTGTTTATTCAAAATGATAGAATGGCAAAGAAAATTTCGTCTAATAATCTTCCGAATTTGAATTAGGAACCGTCTCAACTAGTCATTTTATCTCCTGATTTTGTCAACACCATGATAGAAGCAGATATGCATTTTTCTAGTAGGACTGATTATAAAGTTGTTGCAGCATCAAAAATTCTCAGTGCTCAATATGCTGCCTCTGTTACAACTATGTCTCGGAGATTACTAGCGAGAGCAAATGAGGTTGATCGACTTAACAATCAAATATTTGTTCTGCATCAAAAGCTTGCAACTAAAGGTAGAAAAAATAAGAGGTTAAAGCAAGAACATAAAGATTTGACGGAATTAGCTCGTATTATGAAATTCGAATAGAGGAATCGGAACGAGTAAAAGTTCAAGCACAGAGTCAACATCTGCAGATAATGGCAGCGTTTCACGAGAGAAACATGGACCATTATAATTAATTTCGCTAGCTTAATTCGGTAACTTTTGACAATATGCATCCGGTATATTTTGTAAGCTTGACTAAGTAAGATTTGAAGAGATGACAGTTTGTCTTATACTTATTTCCATCTTTATAAAAGCAATCCTTAGTTTTGTCTAATCCGCATCAAATCTTCTTTTCATTGCTGTAGTTCGTCTTCATTCTCACTTTAGAAAATTTTAATGGCTCATCAATTTTCCTTCAGTACTTTTCATGATCAATCTATTTCTGCATCTGTCGTAGGTGCCATAAAGCAGCAAAACACTGATTTGGCTAATAAATCAGATCATGATGCCATTTACAAGCTTGTGAGTTTCGAAACTCGATACTCATCATCCATTGTCACTTTTTTTCACTCGGTTGCAATCCAAAACCCGCGAGATAGAGAAGTTTAATGAGAAGATCGATGTTCCTCAACGACTTGTTCAAGAGTTTAACAAAAAAATAGTAGACTTAAAACAACAGAATAATGATTTAAAATCCTTACTTAAATCTTCATTTCGATTGCCTAATTTTTTAGATAAGGATGACATGATGATCTATGAGGAGTAAATGCATTTGAATGATGAAATTAGACGTCTCAAGTTTCTGTAAGTCATTGAGATAATGGAATAAAAATATCTAGCAGATATTCATGGAATGCATCATTCCTATTTTTCTTCTAATCATACATAATCTATGTTCTGGTAAGGGTTTTTTGAAAATGTCTGCCAATTGATCGTGTGTGCTTGTGAATTCTAGTACAATATCACATTTCTACACATGATCTCTAAGAAAATGATATCTAATTTCAATATGTTTGGTTCTAGAATGTTGTATTGGATTTTTTGAAAGATTTATAGCACTAATATTATCACATTTAATAGGAATATGATTGTACATAAATTTAAAATCTTCAAGTTGTTGTTTCATATAAAGAACTTAAGCACAATAACTACCTGCAGCAACATACTCTACCTCAGCAGTAGATAATGCAACGGAATTTTATTTTTTACTAAACCATGAAACAAGTGCATGACCTAAAAAATAACATGTTCCACTAGTACTTTTTCGATCAATTTTGCAACCAGCATAATCCGCATATGAATAACTAATAAGATCGAAAGAAATGTGCTTAGGATACCATAACCCTAGGTCAATAGTACCATTAAAATATCTAAAAATACGCTTGACTGCAATCAAATTAGATTGCTTTGGAAATGATTGAAAACGTGCACATAAACATATATTAAACATAATATCAGGTCTACTAGCTGTCAAATATAATAAACTACCAATCATACCTCGATATACCTTTGAGTCAACTGGTTTACCGCTTTCATCTTTATCAAGTTTGATGGTTGGACTCATTGGTGTTCCAATTACCTTCGTACCTTCCATCTCAAATTTTTTGAGTAACTCTTTGACATATTTTGATTGATTAATAAATATTCCACTTTTTGCTTACTTGACTTAAAATTTAAAAAAGAAATTAAGTTCTCCCATCATACTCATTTCAAATTCTTCATGCATGCTCTTAGCAAAATTTTGGCACATATTTTCATTAGTAGCACCAAATATTATATCATCAACATAAATTTGAATTAGAAGAATATCATCTTGTTCATATTTGATGAAAAGAGTTGTATCGATCTTTTCTCTTAAAAAACCTTTTTCAATCAAGAAACCACTAAGTCTCTCATACCAAACTCTAGGAGCTTGTTTGAGTCCATATAATACTTTTGTGAGTTTAAAAACATGATTAAGAGAAATATGATTTTCAAAACCTGGAGGTTGCTCAACATATACCTCTTCATTTATAAAACCATTTAAGAAAGCACTTTTAACATCCATTTGAAAAATTTTTAAATTTTTATAACATGCATATGCAAGTAACATTCGAATAGCTTATAATCTTGCCACAGGTGCATACGTTTCATCATAATCGATTCCTTCCTCTTGATTGAAACCTTGGGCTACAAGTCGAGCCTTGTTTCTAGTAATGATTCCAAACTCGTCTTTCTTATTTCTAGAAACCCATTTTGTTACAATAACAGCATGATTTTTGGGTTTAGGAACAAGTGTCTATACATTATTTCTTTCAAATTGATTTAGCTCTTCTTGCATAGCTAAAATCCATGATTCATTAATAAGTGTTTCATCAATATTTTTGGATTCAATTTGAGATAAAAAAGCAGTGTGATTACAAATATTTCTAAGAGATGATCGAGTACTTACACCTCGTGAAGGTTATCCTAGAATTTGTTCCACTGAATGATCTTTCACATATTTCCACTATTTGATTACATCTTGTACTAAATCTTGATGATCTTTCCTGATATCTCCATATTGGACTTCTTCCATTGTATTCTCTTTGTCGAGATTGAGACTATTTATATTATTTGTACCTTCTGATTCTTCATCAATAGATTTCTTAGAGAGTAGAGGGTTAAATTCATTAAATACTACATGCATAGATTCTTGTACAGTCAAAGTCTTTTTATTGAACACTCTATCAGCTTTACTATTTGTTAAATATCCAAGAAAGATACCTTCATCAGATTTTGCATCAAACTTTCCTAAATTATCTCTGTCATTGAGTATAAAACATTTGCATCCAAATACATGAAAGTAGCCAATGTTAGGCTTTTTCTCATTCCAAAGCTCATAAGGGATTTTATCTAATTTAGACCTTAACATAACTCTATTTATAACATAACATGCAGTACTTACCGCTTCGACCCAAAAATAACTAGGTAAACTATTTTCATTAAGCATTGTTCTTGTCATTTCTTGAAGAGATCTATTTTTCCTTTCTACTACCCCATTTTGTTGAGGAGTTCGAGGAGCAGAGAAATTATGCAAAAAACCATTTTCATCACAAAAAGACTCAATATCTTTATTGACAAACTCTTTCCCCTTGTCACTTCGGATGTTTGAAATAGTATAACCCTTTTCATTTTGAATTCTCTTGCATAACTTGGTAAAAGCATTATATACCTCATTTTTATGAGCGAAAGAGATGACCCAAGTATATCTAAAGAAATCATCAACAATAACAAATGCATAATATTTTTCTCCTAGACTCGCAACTCTATTTGGTCCAAAAAAGTCTATGTGTATTAATTGTAAAGATCTAGTAGTGGAAATATGTTTCTTAATTTTGAAAGAAATTTTTGTTTGTTTACCAAACTGGCATGCATCACAGATTTTGTCTTTAAAAAAGTTTACTTTTGGCAAACCTCTCACAAGATCATTTTTTGAAAGTTTGGAAATAAGTTCCATATTTGTATGACCTAACCTTTTATACCATAACCAACTATTTTCATGTTGAGCTGATAAACAAATAGTATCTTGTGAGGCAATTTCTTCAAATTCAATTGTATAACCATTATTGTTTCTAAAAGTAATAAAATAAACATTACAATCATGATTATTTAAAATAATGCACTTATCTTTTTTTAAGGTAACTGTAAATCGTTTATCACATAATTGATTTATACTTAAAAAATTATGTTTTAGACCTTCAACAAGTAGAATATCTTCAATTATGAGAGAAAACTTATTACCAACTTTACATATTCCCACAATCTTCCCTTTTGAATTGTCTCTAAATGTCACGTGTCCTTTTTCTTTAGGAGTGAGATCAATGAACTTAGTTTTATCTCTTGTCAAGTGTCATGAGTATCCGCTATCTAAAAACTATCTTGTTTTACTTATGGAAGACTTCATATATGCCTACAAAAATAATTAAAATAATTTTTCTTGGTACCTATATTCTTTGGATTCTTTATTTATTAGTGTTAGAAAAAATAAGATTTTTTGGTACCCATATGGCCCTAATAGTCATTGTGTGTTTTCTTCTAATAGGACAAGCATGATAGTTATGACCATTTCTATTACAAAAATTACAAATAACATGTAACATACTTGAAGAACTTGAGTGATTGTAATAATGTCTTTCTTTGACAAATCTATTTTTAAGAAAATAATTTTGAAAGTCTGGTTTTGATTTAATGGGTTTATCAAAAAAAAAATTAGAGGGTTTGAATTTTTCTTTTGACATGTATCCCAAACCTATCTTATCAAAAACACATCTTTGATTACTAAGGAATTTTTCGAAATTTCTTTTTCCATTTGTGAAATTTTCAACAATTTTTTCTAAATCAGTTATTTTCTTTTTTAGTTCATCATTTTCATCTTTTGAAACTATATTTTCTTTTCTTAAAACATCAATTTCATTTATTAAAGAAAAATTTTTCTTTTTCAAAGTGGTATACTTAATACCCAATTTTTTAAATTCTTCATATACCTCTTCCAAAGTATTTTGCAATTCTTCATAAGAGTGATTTTTAAGATTTGTTACCTCAAGATCATCTTTAATCATGAGACAAAGATTTGCAAATTCTTCATTGCTTGTGTCAATGTCTGAGTTACTTGAATCATTATCCCATGTAGTTTTCGTTGCTTTATTGCCTTTATATCAATCTTTCTTTAGCAAGAGACAATCAACTTTGATATGTCCAGACTTTTCACATTTATAAAAAATTAATAAATCATTTTTACTTGTATTTTTGTTGGAAGATTTTTTGAAAGGTTTCCTTGGAAGAGTTTTATTTTTCAAGAATCTCTTCAATCTTCTAGTGATCATTGCAATCTCTTCGTCATCGCTTTCTTCATTTTCATCGCTTTCACTTTCATAAGGAATGGCTTTGAGTGCCAAGTTCTTCTTTTGCTTTCCTTCTTCTTCTGCTCTTTTCAATATGTACTCATAGGTAATAAGTGACCCGATGAGTTCATTTACTTCGAGTTTTTTAAGATCTCTAACTTCAAAAATCGCCATTACTTTTGATTCACAACATTTTGGCAATGAGTTGAGAATTTTCCTTACTATCTCCAAACTGGAATAAACTTTACCAAAAGATATCAAACTATTTATAATATTAGTAAAACGAGTATACATAGAAGAGATAGATTCATCATCATTCATTTTGAACATTTCATATTCATACGTAAGAACATAAATTTTTTATTCTTTGACTTGCAAAGTTCCTTCATAGGTTACTTCCAAGTTGTCCCATATTCCTTTGCTATCCTGCAAGTCATTATTCTGTTAAATTTATTACCATTGAGAGCATTATATAAAAAATTCATAGCCATTACATTCACAGTATAAAGCCTATCGTCTTCGCGATCAAACTCTTCCTCTTCATTTTTGACCCTTACTCCATCAACAGTTTTTGTTAGAATATAAGGCCCATTTACAATACATTTCCAAATTTCACGATCTTGAGACTGAAGGAATATTCTCATTTTAATTTTTCAGAAAGTATAATTGTCTCTACAAAATAGCGGAAGCCGACTACTGAATTAGCTTTCAGTGAATGTAGCTACAATATTAGCTATATAATCTTAACGCAATAGATAATTAATCTTATAATAGAGCCCTTGCTCTGATACCAATTGTTGTCTAGTGACTAACACAAGAGGGGGGGTGAATTGAGTTATATTATAAAAATTAACACTTATAAATCAAATTTACAATATAAATATAAACAGAATATAAAGTAGTAAGAAATGTAAAGAGTAGAGTAAGAAAAAGCAAACTCAGTATTTTTACGAGATTCAGCTCCACTGCCTACGTCCTCACCTCAAGCTACACTTTGAGGATCCCGAATTCACTAGTCAATCTCCTTTAGGTGGAGATAGAAACCTATTACACTTTTAAGCAGCACCGCTCCAAAGAATCTGTGTAAAACACCCTCTTCACTTTCAATTACCTCACACTTGGTAATTTAACTATTCTCCGTGTAGAACACCTTCTACACACACAAGGGTTATATGTACCCTCTTACAAATACAAGAGTTGATAGTGGGTAGACTATCAAAGTACACTCCTCAATGAGTAAGATAGAAAAAATATAGCTCAACCTATATCTCTCTCAAAAAGAACAACAATTAAGGCTCAAAATTTTAGAAAAGAGAGAATGAGAATTTTGAAAGAATGATGCAAAACTTAACAATAGATGTGTAAACTCTTGTTGTTGTGATTTTTGTAAAACACAAGTGAGCTATTTAGAGGCAAATGAGTCCCACTCAATCATCTTTCAAATTCAAAATTCAAATTTTGATGAAGTCATTGCATATATCATTCAATTTTCATAATTCAAATTTTTGAATGAAGTCATTGCATATGTCATACACATGTAAAATATAATTTTTGAAAATAAAATTTTTAATGAGATCATTGGATATGTCATGCGTATGTAAAATATAATTTTCCAAATTAAAACATTTTTTATGTCATGCATATATCATGCTTATGTCATATATAAAAAAAAATGCAATTTAATGTTTTATGAGAAAAGATTAATTTTTGAGCCTTAATCCAATTTCAAATTTTATCAAGAGATGTACAAAAAAATAATCTATGAACTTTATTTGTAGACTTGTTCTTTTATGTGCACTTCGCTCCATTGCGTAGATAATTTGAACTTGAGACTTAAATTTATTTGTTATCATCAAAATCTACACGCGAATACGAAACTTGAAACCTTGGATTCAACAACAAGGATTACTTTATTCGGCCAACGGAACACAACATTTGACAGCCTTTTGTGATACCGATTGGGAAGCATGCCCGGACATAAGAAGATTGATCACTGATTTTTGCATCATATGAGCTGGTTTGGTTTCGAAGTCAATTGTAGAATTTCGATGTTACACTCAACCAACCTGTTCAATTATTTTGCAACAAGCAAGCTATCATTCATATTGCATCCAACCACGTTTATCATAAAAGAACAAAACATATTGAAATTGATTGTCACGTTGTTCAAGAAAGGATTCAAGAAGGTTTGTTAAAACCATTTCACATTTCTACAAACTTACAAGTTGCCGATATATTAACCAAGGCAATCGGCTCTAAGCAAATTTAATTATTTGTTGAGCAAGATGAGAATCGACTCTATAGCCTCTTCATTTTGAAAGGAAGTGTTGAGAAAGCAAGAGGAAAATCAAGAGGCATGAATAATGGAAAAAAGATGGCTATTGGTACAGTCTATATAATGTTCAGACTTGAACTTATTTGGAAAGACACGCCCCTGATTTTGCAAGGAAACAAAGAAAGTACTTGTTGTACTTGGAAACTTGTAATGTGTGTTATAAGGGATAGATGGCAGCTCTGTAATTTTATGTTTTTAATACATTGTATAGCTTTATTTTATTGTTTTAGTTATCTGTGTGTATATCTATTGATAGGGGACAATTTATAACACATCAGAGTGAATATACGAACTTCTTGCTTCTCGGCAAGACCAAATTGGTAGCCAATACCAAAACTCTTCTTTTTGTTAACTACTTCCACAGATTCTTCTCGATTTCCCATCCCTTCCATAGAATCTTTAACATGTAAAAGATAGACTTTAGTGCTCTTACAAACATAAGATGGATTCTACTTTTCATCACAATGATAAAATAAACCTTTCTTTCCTTTTTCACCCATATGTGAAGAAAAGATTCTCTTAGTTCGAGTATTACTTCTCAACAACTTATTGCCCCCATCTACACTTGACTCTATTGAGCCCTTCTCAACACTGTAACCATACTGTCTCATTGCCCTTCTTGATGATGTCAACACATACCCTTCTTGGATTTTAAGATTTTAGCTAATCCAAATGATGCACTAAGATTGATGGGATTAAGCATTTGTACAGCAAGATGAATCTCATCTTCAACCCACTCAAAAAGCAATTGAGTTTATTTATTTTCGATAAACCCTTGAGTCTCTTTGATACCCTTCAAACTGAGTTTTGTAAGAGGCCAAAAAAGTTGTTTGTTTCAAGTCAGGTCAAAGCTTCCATGGGATCATCATAAGTTGTTGGCTGAAATCTCACTTGCAAACATTTAACAAAAGAATCTGAATCCTAAGGCATTTTGATACCATACTAATGTCTCACCCTCCATATAATAAGAAGCCACTAAAGGCTTCTGATTTGAGGGAGTTTGGTAAAAATATAAATATTGGTTGTTTTGAAAATCCACCTTGTTGGATTATTCCTATCAAAGTGAGGGAAATCCAAACGTACTCCCCTTGGCACAAAGCCTCTTTCTTCTTGCCCAACTATCCTAGTCTCATGATATTCATTCTGAGACTGATCATCTTGTCTACTTGTAACTAAAGAACGAATCGTGTCAGTAAGTTTATCCAAACTTTGAGAGATACCTTGAATAGCATGCTCATGATTCTCCAACTGCCTTTGTATTACTTCTTGGTATTTTTGAGACATTTCTTGCTGTAACTTCATTGTTGCCAACCACGTACCTTCCGTCATTGTAGGGTCGTCTTCAATATGATACCAATTGTCACTGGCAGTCCGCAGCCTTATACTCCAGTGACTTCTTCTTCCCACGAAAGAATGTAAATGAAAGAACAAACACAAATTCAAAAACTAAACCGAGATTCCATTGACAAATCTTAGAATTTTTGAAGAATTCTCAAAACTTCCACAAACACCCTTCAATGTCTTTTGATGCAGAACAATGAACACCTTTCCGCTTATTTATATACTTGCGGGAAATGTGTTTATTACATAGCCAAAACGCTACATTTCAAATTAGTAATAAAAAACAAACAATGAAAGAAGGAAATGCACACCTTAGCTTCCCTTTCTAAGTAAAACACACTGTTTTATTAAGTTTTTTTACAACAAAACATACAGTTTTATTAAACCAAACGCCCTGTTTCACGTCGTTAAAGTAGTTGATCTCCATGACACCTTAATAACTGAAGGATACAAAGTGTACTTTTCTTCTTTGTTATTCTTTCCCCTCTGCGCCTGATCCTCCCACTAGGACTTTCACATCAACGGTTTAGATTGAAAGAAGAAAAAATTACACAATAAATACAATGGTTTAGAAGCAGCACTTAAAATGAAACGTCCAATATCTAAAATTCTTTCTAATTACCATAATGGGATCAAGATCCAAGATCTCAACAGAAAGAGGTAGAAACAAATACAAGTTAGCCTATCATAAATTGATCTAAGCTTAATTCACGCTATAAACAGGTTATGACAGCAGAAGCAACCCAAAGCAAAAGACAGAACAAAAATGGTGCAGCATCCTTCAGGTCATAGTTTGAAAACCCAACCTAAACCCCGGCAATTATATGACCAAGAAGCCTGCGGCATCATTTTGCTTTTTGCACAACTCTCTAATTGGAAACTACTCGAGAACCAACAAAAACTCTTCCCTTCTTTCTTTGACGGTATATCCTAGCTAGTCTATCAACCCTATGCACATACGTTCCCATTTCAAAGATGGCAGAAATGGAATAAGCCAACTCCTTGTTCAGGTGTGGCTCTTTTAACTTTCAGAACACCCATCATGGCAGGCTTTTGATCACGTGATGCTCAAGGTACTTCTGAAACTCTCATGCATAAGCTCCACGATCAGCACCCGATTGTCTTGGCCAAGCTTATGGGATGCAGGAAGTTTTGTTGCTGGTTACTGTCCAACAAAGAAATCCCAACACCATCAATGGCGTTATTAGATTCATACACCCTATCCTTCGAACAGGTGGTCGTTTGCTTTAGAAGCTGGACAAGTGACAAAAATATATCTAGCCTCGTTACGTGACAGCTTGCCTGTAACAGAATTTGAGAACAGTAAACAATTAAGAACCACATAAAGAGGATTTGATTTTGGAATGAATGTGACGTGGTCTTATTATTTCGTTGTATCTTATCATCTAGTTTACCTCAACAATGAAGCGTGCCCAAATTTTATCATCTCTAGTTTCCATTACTCCTTTCAAGATGTTCAACTGGAAGCCCCGGATTATATCTGCTATCTCAAGAAAATATCCCTGTTCCTCACAAAGCATCTGCAACAGGAAAATGAAAATACATTGGTGGATTGCCAAGGCTGAAAGTAGACTTGAAGGAGCTTTTTTTATTTGCCTTCTGTACCTCTATAAGCATTTGGCCGGGTGGGTTGTCCTCAACTATAATGGGGCAAACCATCGTTTGACTTCCCACTTCAAATGCCCATGTAGAACCACTGCTTCCCCCGCCCATGCTGTTGTCTCTAAGAACCACTCCATTCTCTTGGCCTATCAGCTACAGCATCCAAACAAAAATTGTTTCGCATTAGAGAATGATAAACAAGCATCGATCCTGTGCTTTTAAACCTTGTCCACGCTAATCAAAATACAAAGTGAACTAAACTAGTCACCTTTGGCTCATCAGATAGTTTAAGCCTATCTGCATATTTTGTCATGCCTTGCAAGAAAAGCATGTATTTGATGGTCCTATCCAACAGAGAATCAATGCTGCACTGTTACATCATAAGACCAAATTAATCATCAGCAACAGATACAAGATGCTACAAGATGCTAGGTAATAAAAAATGGGGAATGGTTAAAAAAATCTCAAAATATAAGAATAACTTGCATGATCCTCAAGTGATACAAGGAATTTACTTTTCTCCCACTTATCAGACACTTTGTTCCCAAGATTATATGTCAACAAAAAGACTAAAAGATTTAAGTACCTTTCCACCGTGAGGGATGATCCCCCTCAATTCTTTGATACGGTCTTGGATCTGCTGCCGGTCTTTAGGCCTTGGTCGCATACTCTCCCCCGGCCTAGCCCTTTTTCTGGTTGCCTTTGTTGGTTCCTCAGGCTTCTGAGGTCGTGCTAGGCCAGTGTTCCCCACATTGACGCTATAGCTATCATCAATCCATAAACCTACCTGTGATTTTGAGAGAACTTCTTTCATGGGAACGTTATTTTTCTTCACCAGGTTGTATCCAGGTTGCATTGTGTTCATGCTCCCATTAGAGCAAGCAAGAATAGCCAACTGTAATTGATTGCTATTCACAGATGAACTATCAACCCTGGCTCTTTTGGTGGTGGGTATTTTTTCCTCAAAAGTAGATTTGGCAAAAGACTTAGAATTACTTATGCCTTCCAGAAGTTCTTGAAGGCCTAATTCTGAGAATAACCCCTTCCTGGGGCCAGCCACGGAACTGACATCCAACTCTGAGACACATTCTGACAGACAAGTATCATTGGCAGCACTCATTACCGGCATTATGAGATCTTCCCCAGATTGATCATAGCCAAAATCCAGTCCCAAATTGTCAAACGTGCCATTTTCAGCACCATGCATAATTGCAGAGTTCTCTTTTCCATCAGAGTTGAATGTACTAGTGATGGAACTTTGAACAGAGTTACCAGGATTTTTTGATGTAAAATGATTAAAGACATCGTCTCCAACCAGAATAGATGATGCTGAAGTAACTCCTATTGGTTGTGAACAGTCATTACCCAATAAAGTTCCTACCCTATTGAACCCATGTGCTGGTGGGGAAGAAAACCACTGAGACAGATCATCCCCCAGACACAGTTCAGAGGCTTCCATAGTAAAATCATTTGGCTTAAACTCAGAAAAGTTATGCGTGCTAGTTGCTGTTTCTGGAAGTTTGCCTTCGTTTTCAAGAGTTGATGGACAGAAATGCTGAGACAAATCATCCCCCTCAACATTGATTACGGTATTTCTGCAAAAGTCAAAACTACTTGCTTTCGAAGTAAACAGATTTGAAGAATCCTGAAACCTTGATTGAGATGCTAACAGTGGGTCAAATGAAGTCAACATAAAATCTTCAGTACTCCCTGTACTAATAGGCGAGGTAGACTGTAGAAACACTTGCTGCAACTGAGTACTAAGCTTATCGGATAGCAAGGTTTGAGTTTCTGTACAACCTGTAAGCAATCTATTTTCCAGATGATCCCAGTCTCCGAGGATGGGAGCCATCCTTGCATCATGAATCTCCAACATGGTATGCGAGGACTCATTGAGAATTGTTGCTGAAGAAGATTCTCCCAGCACCTCCTTATGGCTGTCATAACACACGGCATTGAGATCTCCATTTCGTGAAGTTCCAGATGAAATTGACGAATCAAATAACCCATTTAGAACATACGTGTCAATGTTCAAAGAGGATAATGCCTTTCCCGATGGAATGGACTCCTCAACATTTTTCAACTCTTGAAACAATTTTTTTGTTTGATCCAAAAATTCTGATCTCTCCATTATCTGCAACAGCAGTAGCAGCACTTTCAGTCAGAGCTATTCAAGCATTCCACAGTACACATGATAATTTACTTCCATTATAAATGAACAAATGGATAGAGGTAAAACATAAATGAGAAACAGAATGAAGATTGAATAGAAAGGTAAAACCCATTTCAACTCTTACAGTCAAGTTTTACAATTTTCAGGTAACAATTTTCAGTTTTACAATGAACTTTTTGTTACATTCTGTATGGAATCCTACAAACTTAAGAAAATCAATGGCTAGTAAGTTATTTCAACTGACATAATAAAATAGCCTTCTCAAGTTTATTCATGAAGCTGAAAAGTATTTCATCCAAGGTCCTCAAACTAACCTTTCGCGTGGATCCAAACAGTACCACTCCTTGTGGTGCCACAGAAATCACCACTATTGTCTGCAAATTAGATTGCATTGTGAATAACCATGTTAGATTGATACTTAGATGGTAAGAAAAACCTCGCAAACAAGTATCGTATTTTCAATGATAAACAGGGGAATAGATTAAATAATTTGCTTTGTACTATGTGCTTCGTGTATAAAAAGGTACCTTAATTCCAGAGGAAAATTGGTAACGAAACTCAAAACCATCCTGCGGAATGAAAGAAGTTTTTACATAAGTGAACAAAAACAAGACTTCTTCTGGACAAGTAAGTTATTCAACAGCTGAAGGAGGAGGATGAGGAGGAGAAATACCTGGAATATATCTTGACTTTCAAAAGAACCAATGGAATCCCAGTCTTCACAAAGAACATCTGCAAACATCCATCTATGTTTTCCACTGAATGCGGCTTGGCCAATTACACTAAAATACAGAATAACAATGAGATTACAGTCGCATTCTTTCCAAAGCTTAACTTTGAGCACTAGTTTAGAACAAATCATCTTGCCACAAAAATTGTGGTGAATATGGAAACTAATGCTAAAACTCAAACGGATCTTAATCCAGAACAAAAGAACTAAAGTAAATGAGGCGTACCCTTCACCCATCATATGGACCTGGGGAAGCATGTCAACCATTGCCCCTACTTGCTCTTGGTAATAGGCATCTTCAAAAGTCAACAATCTGCTAGGATATCAAAAGCACAAGTTATACATCCAAACTAATTCCAAATATCAAAGGCATTAACTAAGTTTCAAAGACTAATCCAAAAGCCAAATGCTAAAGAATACACTTGTTATCACTTCAAAATAGGCTAAATCTCATATAGAAAACTATTAGTTTTGGCAGTCATTTGTTAATATAATTAGAATAAATATAAAGAAAGCCATTTACAAAACCAGATTGCATTACAAAACTTAATTACTTCAAATTGTCAACCCAAAAAAATAACTTTCAACCATCCTAATTCCTAAAGCAGTTCATAGTTATTTACAAGTGCTGGTCATTGCAATGCAATGTGTGTGTAATCATAATAATCAGCAAAGCAGAAATCCAAAAATCATGGTATATAGAGGAAGAAATTACTAGCAAAATATAGGAATTGAAAAGGGAAAAGAAAGTTTTGATAAGTTCAAAAGGAAATAAAAATAATAATTACAACCCCCTCCAGAAGATTAAAAAGTTTATGATAGTAGGGATTGTAAAAATAATAAAATGAGATTTCGGAAGAGTAAATGTAAAGAGTAAACTAGAAGCCGATCAAAAACATGCCAAGACACAATCAAAATAAAATCAAATAAATACACAGATAAAAAACCCAGAAATCTTTTTAAAAAAAGGAAGAACCTGAAAAAAGAAAGAAAGGATTAGCTTACAAAGAATCACGCTGACCCAAGCGCCAGAAAACCCCATAAGACCATCCATCACTGCAACACAGAAGCTTAAGCGTTTTCTTCAGCGCCGAACTCGTCTTTGCTTCACCCATCTCAGTAACACTCACAAGAAATATCTGAATATATCTAACTTCACGATCCCAAGCGCATCACACAGACTCGAGCAGGTCTGGTCCGACTCAACCAGCTGAACTCAGACGCGTCAAATGCCAAGAAATCCACTGTCTTCTTCGAAATAAACAATATACACGAACGTTTTTCTTGCGACCAAGCAGGTTTGGAAGAGACTCCCAAGTGTGCAGAAGAACAAGGGCAGAAAAGCTTTGTTTTATATAAAACAGAAGCCTGTTGTTGTGAGAGAGAAACACAAAGTGGTCGGTGAGAGAGTGAGCGAGAAGATTAAAAGCAAGTTCTTTTTTTTTTTTTTTATACATACATATAGCAAAGCTTGTAGAGATATACATATATATGACTCTTTGAGAGAGATGTTTTTGTTTCTCTCTCTTGCGTAGTAGTAGTGTCTTTATGGACGAAAATGAAATCAGATCCCCAGCATTTACTGTCTAAATATCTGTCTCTGTACCGGTTTTCTAGTTCAATTTCTCGCGAAAAACTTTTCGAAATAGCGTGAGTTATATTTGAGTTTCGAAATCTTTTGATTCTCGTGTTAAATGCAAAATTATGAGAGTGAATATTATGGTATTGAATATTGATTTGAAGATTTCTTCCAAATTATATTGAAATATGTTAAATTAGTTATTATGGATGGGATAAAAGTAAAAATTATAGGATAATCACAAATTAACTTACCTGTTTTATTTTTTTTATCTATTTTATATTGGGTGTGATTGTTTGTAATAATTAATGACCATCATTGCAACAATTTCATAAGTTTTGTTTTTCTAAAATGCATTAATGTTTATGCCCACATAATATAATACTATTAGAATTTATGATGAGGGTTTTTGGAGTTTGAATTTTGATACCCTAAATTTGGAATATGTACATTTTTTTTCCTTTCACATGTATTATGTATTTAATAATGATGATGATTAAAGTTATATCGGATTAAATTTTCTCGAATTATCTGTACCATATGTCATTCGTGATGAATAACAATATTAAATATAGCAGAATCCACATATCATATCTCTCCTAAGATAAAATAAGAATTATTCACTTTTACATAACAATTATTCATCTTAAATAAGAATTATATTACCAATAAGAAGTGTTAAGATAAATAATAATAATAACAATAATAATAATAACATTTACATTTTTATATTAGTTTAAATTTTTTAGACAAGTGGTAATTTTACATAATATCAAAACAGAGATACAAAGTTTGAAACGTGATTTTACATTCTATTCTATTTAATTAAATATTTCACTTGTTGGATTTATTAATTGAGAAGAAATTTAGTCCGCAACTAAAAAAAATATTAAGATATAAAAAAAATAAAATTTACTCTTTCAATCAATTTAAGCTTTTAAAATAAATAATACTTTCACAAGAAATAATTACAAACACAAAAGTGACAAACAAAAAACTCATGTTTAGTGGCAGCAACTATTGACCCAAGCTCAAAATTGTCCTATTCCAACTTTAGTCAATAATGAGGTTGCTTGGTGCCATGTTATAAATACCATGTCCTAATTATGAAGGAAAGTGGTAGCTAGGTCTATCATAATTAACAAAATAAAATATAATATAAAAAAACATTTACACTCTCTACATAGATATATCTTATTTTATAATAAAAACAATTTTACAATCAACATATACTACATCAAAACACATTAATTTATAAAATAATTTTTTTGTAATTATTTTTATAGATCAAGTACTTCTCAATTATTACCCACACTAACCTATGATTTTAACAAATAAAAACTTCCCTGTATTAAGTGTTCTGCATCGCCTATATATGCTATCTATTGGCACCATATATGTAAATGTTCAGTCCAATCATGACGACCCAACTGAACTTGATTCAATGTCACTACTAATCATGATCATATGAAATAGAGTGAAATTCTCAAGTTCCAATAAAATAGTACTCCTGCTTTTTATAAATAAATAATAAGGTATATATATCAAGATTACAAGAATATTTTATCCAGTTAACCTATTACATTATCCTAATTTTTTTTTTTTTTAAATCCACATTTTAGATCCCAAACCCACTTTCATTTACTTATTTAAAAAACTATTTTATGTGAACTATGAAATTCATTTTCTTACCAAATGCATATGATATTTAGGGAGGAAGTTTAGTATATAAATGCTAAATAATTCTCATAAAATGTGACAAACAAGTTTAGTGTACATGATTACCTTTTCTAGTGTTGCATTACATATTATATTTCTTCTGATACGGCATCAAAAATCTGCTACCCTTTTTCATCCGTGGTCCTTGCAAATATTCAAACCTCCATATTAATTAACCTGTATTTTTAGTTTTTTTAGCACCTTTTGATGTGTTAAAGTTCTCAAACCTAGAAATAATCTGGGAAAAAGCACCGAAGATAACACACACATACATATATATATATATATATATATATATATATGTGTGTGTGTAAATTATAATATTAAAGAAGCTAGCTGCAACCTAATCAATGCCATCCCAAATATAATGATTCAGCTCTGCATGGTGATGATTCAGGCTATTGGTCGTATATATATACATAATATATATATATATATATAGAATTAATGTACACTCTCTTTATACAAAGACGTTATGCTAGGTACAATTTTAAGTTGTGCAAACTTCAAATATTCTATTTAAAAAATAAAATATAAAGAATTTATCAAATTTATACACTCTAAAACTATATATATTCTTTCTCATTTATATATTAAAAAGAGAAAATGATGAAGCTTGTTATTTTACTCAATGCATGTCATTGTCATTAAATCTTGAAAAAAAAATGATATTAAATAGTTTGTATTATTGTGTCTATTCATTAAAGAAATAACAATTATTCACGTCCCTATCGTTAGATCTCATGAGTGATCTAAGACAATTAAATTACTAGTAGATATAGATAAATGCATAGATTTTTTTTTCCATTTTTTAATAAATTTTATTAGAATAATTAATTTTCAATATATATATATATATATATCAAAAGAGTAATAAAATATACATTTGTAGAATGCATACCGTACCAATATTTTAAAAAATAATAGAGTCTATTACTATTTTTTTTTTTTTTTATGAATCACACATTTATTCATTTTTTTCAAATATTTATGTAATATTTTTATACTTCACGATTATAAAATTACTTTTCTTATCAAAATAAATTAACTTGTATAAAAAATGACAAATTCAAATAAGAGAGAAATAATTTGTTTTAATTTATTTTTAAAAATGAGATGATATAAAAGTTAAAATAAGAATAAAATATTGTTATAGTATATTTTTTTTTAATATTAATTTTATTTTATAATTTTATAATTTTATAATAAAAAAAAATTGAATTTTTTATTATATTTTATAATATATTAAAAAAATTAATAATAAATTTAAAAATTTTAATTTTGTATCCAAAAATAAACAGGCACTTAGTATTGCAGAGATCTCTGTCAGGAGTACTCAATTACTTCGTTACAGACATACATTGAATGCCAAAAGCTGCTTTCCAAATTGCAGAATTGGCTCGGCTTGAATGCTAAAATAAGCCATGGGCGGTGAGACCTTTTTATCCGCCTGATGTAAACAGCCAGCCCCGTGAAAAAAGTAGACTACCTAATTGAGTAAACTCTAAGGCATATATTTTAATTTTTAATAATAAATCCTATTATTATTTTTCAAAAGAAGATTTATGACTAAAATATTTTGATATAAACTTCATTTTATTTTCTTTAAAAAGAAATTTATATTTTCTGCATAATAAAAAGTTATTCCTAAAAAATAAGACCCGATTTTGATTTAAAATTCATCTTAACTTATTTTTATTTTATCAGTATATTTTTTTAATTTTTTTATATAAAACATAAATTTTTATATATATTTTTTAAATTTTAATATATATTTTTTAAATTTTAATTAAATTAAATTTTTTTAAATTTTAAAATAATAATATTAAAAATTTATTTTAACTCATCTCTTCGAAGCCAAACAAAATCTAAGTGTGCCAAAACATACTCTTATTTAGCATTTATTTTTTCCATCAACAACCATGTCAATATAAACTTTTTGTCCCAAGATGTCCGATGATGTATTTATTTTTATAAAATTGTGTAATTTTTTCCATTTTATTGGCTAATCCTCGTCAAGCCGAGAGAATAGTCTGAGATGTGTCCCTAGAACTAGTTCAAGACCTTGGGAACTGAAATATTAGAAAGAGAGAACTAGAAGGAAAAAACAAGGAAAGAGAAAGGAAGGGAGAGACAAAGAGAGAGAGAGAGAGAGAGAAGGGGGGGGGGGGTCCCTACCGGAAAGCCTTGACGCTGTAGATGCGGGGTTTGTAGGGATCATTTTCTGATTCAAACCTTCTCTCACATGCTTTCACCTTCTTTTCATTCTCACAACTTAGTTCTCGTTTGGTTCAAAATTTATTTTATTTTATCTTATTATATTGTATTGTATTTTATTTTATTTTATTATTATAATTTTTAAATTTTTATATAAAATATAATAAATAATTTCATTTTATTAATTTTAAAATAATAATAATAATATTGATATTATAATAATATTTTATTAAACTTTCAAAATTCATCTTATCTCAACTCATTATCCAAACTATACTTTAATAATATTCATAAATTTTGTTTGCATAACTTAGAGATAACATTTATTTTAAGAAGAAATCATACTTACAGTTTTTGTTTTAGAATGGATAAATCTTGCCCACTTTTTTAAATTGATACGTTTGAAATATATAAAAATGAATATTTATTTAATAATTGATCATATTTTTTTTTTCAAAAAATGTACAAATCTTACTTACTCTAAAATTATATCTAGTATTACCAACGGCTTGTGGCCTGATGGAAGAAGTTTAATGTTTCCAATATGGAGATAATGGGTTCGATCCCCCCCTCCCCCAATATATAATATATATATATATATAGCATTATTCTATCTTAAATAAAAGGAATTAATTCCACAATTAAATAAAAATAATAAAAATATAATCGTATAATTAACTCATAATTAATCAATTTTTTTTTCTTATAAAAATTTATCGTATCACTTATTACTTTTAAACTAAATTACTCCAATTTGTGCGTCTATCTTATCATTTCATTCATATTTTATGAGAATTTTAACCATGTAAAAAACTTTTTTTGATCCTTGAATTTAGGGATGAAAGTTGGTTGGTCCGGGCTAGAGAAACTGATCGAACTAGGCAGTTCAATCTGGACTAGACCAACCTTAGACTGAGACCAATCGATCTCAATCCGTGAATCAGCAAACTAAAAATTTTCAATTGAACTCAATCCTGGGTTTTCCCACTCCTGACCGGAGCGAACATAACTAATCACAAATATATATTATTTATTATTTATATAATAATTATATAATTAATTATATAATTATTATCTCATCAGTTATTGTTAATAATATAAAATTTTAAATATGTTATTAACAAATCAATATTCTATCAATCAACAAATTATATAATAATTATATAAATTTAAATAATGTATTTTTATCAAATTTATTATATGATTTTTTTATTATGTTTGTTACATAATTTATATTAATAATTTGCTTAATTTTAATATAATATTTTAAATACTTTTTTATTAATTTATTGTTTTAAAAAATAATAATTAAGCCGCACCAAACAGACCGAGTAGACTAATTGCTACCAGTTCGATCCAGTTCCTAGGGATATTTTGGTCTATCACCTTTTGAAATCGGGCCAGACCAACTGAACTGATTTACGCCCCTATGTGGCACCTTATCCAAATGATATTCTTTATAATTTTCATGCATAAACATCTTGCAAAATCTATTTGTATTGTACAACTTAGCTACATATCAGAATGTATTACACCTTGATCCTCCGACTCCTAAAAACCAGAACTTGTTGTACATTGTCTGAACAGAGGCTATCTTATAACACAGCTAAACCAGAATATCTTGGAGCAGTATATAATATTCTCTTCCCTTTCTCTTTCATGTGTAGGGTATCCAAGGTCCAAATTCTAAAAGCTTAGGGACATCCATTATTGTTCATAATAGAATGAAAGGAATGTTGGTGCAGTACCACTAATATGGGTCCCCATCTATACACCAAAATCTACCTCTAGTCTGAGAATCTTGACTTAGCAGTACCGTACCTCTAATGCTATTACACCCACCCTTACCTCTTTTGGATTTTCCACAATAAATTCATTCCATTACTCCATTAATAATCTTAAAGCAAAGGACCTGAGCTTGTTTCGTTATCTGATGATTAATATTTTGAAAAACAAATCATGAGAATGTGTAAAAGATGATTAAAAGTCAGTCCAATGTGTGTTTTTCTTTCAAAACACATTCATTTTGATGTCAACATTGAGAATAATAAGGTCTGATCTCTGGGGCTGTAAACTACTCAGCACCCCCCACTTTTCTGTTTGTGGGAATGCCTGAGAAAGAGGGCTGAGAGAGATCAGAAAGACCCACAAGTGATTGCAGACGCAAAGTTAAACCCATTATTCTTAGCATCTCAAACTAATCCTTTTAGCTAGCAAAGCTTATGATTCTGTCTCCTATAGCCAACACACGCTTCATCATAGCCGTTGAGGGCGAAGTCAACTGCATCAAAAAGTTTTGCTTACAACTTTTCCAATCTCCTTTTATGCTAAAAGTGCAGAATTAAATCCAAAGCTAAGATTTAGCTTTGCTCATTTCTATCTTCTTTCCTTCTTTTCATAAACTTTTTGGTGTTAATGAAAGAAAAAAAAAATCTATCCACAAAATCATTATACAATAGCAATTTCATAAATTAACATGATTTAATAGAATTTATCTGATAATAAAATTTCTTTTATAAAAAAAATCAATTAATTAGATAAAATCAAATTAATTTTTGATATTAATAATTTTATATAATTTATTTATATATATTACAGTCTTCTTTAAAAAAAAAAACAAAACTCGAATGAAACTGTTGGAATGGTAGTAGCACTGACATTAATACGAGTCAAGCAATAGTGAAAACATTACTCAAGTAAGAGGTCTGGCCTACATTATATATATATATATGTATGTATATGTATATGATGATTGAATGAACATGAAAGATTTGCTCAAACATCTTAATTATGGTGTCATAGTATGCAACTAAATAAGCTTTATTTCGATCTCAAGCACAAAACATGCTTTGCCCTATGAATAAAGGGCAACGGGGCCATTTTAATGGGGTATCGGACAGAAACCATTAATGAGAGCTATAATGGCATCCTCTCCTTCTGCTAACAGCGGCACATGTGATTATATTTTTCGACTTTCCCTGTTTTGACTACCGGCCGTAAAGGAATTTCAGAATATCTCTCGGGAATAATAACAATAATAATTATAACAATAATAATTATAACAATAATAATAACTAGAAGAGGAAGAAAAAATAACAACAATCACAGTATTTTAGAGAGAGAAAAAAAAAACCAAGTCATTTTCGTTCAGATTTTAATGGGAGCATAAAATAATAATAATAATTATTATTATTATTATTATTATTATTATTAAGAGAAGATATCCCCGATCTCTAACTTAACCATCCGAGGCATGTCCCACTAAATTAATTCTGAATAAACTATATTAAAATAATGAAAAATCATTTCAGATTGCTTTATAAGTATCCTGGAAAATCAAAGACTTAATTCAGTCAAGACCTACATGCAGTCCTAAATTGTGAACTAATATGAGAGAGAGCCTTTAATTAATAAAAGAATGACCAATGGATGAGCTTATTATTGCTGTCTCAAATGACTTAAGCCATCCTAGTCTTATATAAAGTATTTGACATGCAATTTCTTTGCTTCAATCAATGAACTTTATATAGTGGAAACTTATTTCTCTTTATCATATAATCCAATGAAAGGGAAACGGGTTTCGGCTACTAGAATTAACATGTCTTGGACTTCTCTTGGGATAAAGCTTTCAGGGAATCTCTCACCTTTATTGGGGAGCAAAAGCTGACAATATTGCGATTGAGATGCCACATAAGCTTTATACTGCCCAATAAAAGTGTAGCATAAAATGCTAATCTCACGGACCTTTCCCATGTTACAAATTCACTACAAGAAACTACTCTTTTTGCAACGCTAATTTTTGCCGCAGAAGATAGGAAAAAAATGTCATGAAAGGTCATTAGCAGCGATATTAAATTGATGCACATTGGTTGAGACAGTATTAAATTTTATGTGCAATTCCAGCAAACTGAGAAAATCACTTCAATTATATGTCCTTTTGTGGCAAGTAAAGTACTTGGCCACAAATAACATAAATCTGTCACAAATACTTTTCTAGTTAACCCTAGTTAATTTAGCGTCACCACAAATACTTTTCTAGCTGCAAATAACATAGACGAGCGTTAACACATGAATAAAATAATAGGGATGACCATTAAAAGAAGTAGTTATGGAGTCACATGCATCTAACATGTCAAATAATATCGAGCCTATATGAAGATGGCCAATAGCAAATTATTTCATAGCTGAGTCTCACTACAACAAATATTGATTTTTGTCACGAATTCTTTTTTCATGATAAAATATCATGGCAAATAGTATTCTATTAACACTAAAAATTTTCGTGAGAACAAATTATGCTTTTTACCACAAAATCATATTGGTGAAAATAATATAGTGGTAAAAGAAATTTTTATCACGAAAAAATGTATTTTTGTCACCACTTTGTGTTAATGGTAAAACAATTTCACAATAATACTTGGTCTTCATGAGTTAAAACTTGTAATGTCCCCAAAAAAATTTTTGCCATGAAATTGACATTATCGCAAAAAATATGTCCGATCACAAGATTATTCTTTGTGGGTAATTAAGTATTTGCCACGAGATTAATTATCTTTTGCCACGAAATTAAGTGGCCGCAAAAGATGATGAAATATTAATTTTAAACCCCCGATATGCATCGATCCCATATCCCTCACCTCTCCTCTTTCTCTCTTCCCCCAGTGCCGCGTTCTACATCTCTCCCTTGATCTCTACTCTTCACACCTCCACGCAACTGCCATTACACGCCGCCGTCGACCTATTGTCACTGTCCACCTCCACCATCGTCGATCAACCCCTTCTCTCTCCTACAGATCTCCCTCTCTCTTCACACTCGAAGTCCTTTCTCTCTCGGGTTTCCAGTGCCACCTCGTCTTTAGCCGTCGCACCACCTCTAGCTACCGGTGTAGCTACCCCTAAAGGTCCACAGTGCTGCCACAAGCTCTCCCTCTCTCTCACCGCGATCTGCTCTCCCCCGCACGGATCTCGCTCAAGCGCCTCGTACAAGCTCTACACTACCTTCCTTCATGGTGCAGCACCACCGCAAGTCAGCTCGCCACATAGCTGCAATGCCACCCTCATGCTCCACTGCCTTCCCTTCAATGCCGTAAGCCAACCCAGAATAGGTAACCCTAGGGTTTGTGACTAAAAAATACATGTTTAATTTTCTAACTGCTACTATATGAATGGTTTGAAAATTGCAAAATAACACCCTAAATTTGCATTAATAGAGTAATGAGGCTTATAGGAATTTCAAATTTTCTGATTGGTACATGATTGGGTATTTGACTCTGTATCTTCTATCTATTGTTTCGTGTGACCAACATTAAAGTATGAGTACTTATTACTTCTTTTTGTAATCTGTTGTATTGAAATGTGACAAAATTGATGGATTCTTTTTTGGTGCTTCAATAAGGATTAGGGCTTTCGGATTCTAAAGCTAATAAGTGTCTCAACCATTTCATTGATGGTAGAATTTTGCTATTATGCTTAAGCTTTTGGGATACGAATTTTACATTGAATATTTATTAATCATGTTCTCAAAATCTTGATTATGTGGAGCTTCCTAATGACTGTATGCTAGTGCTCTTGTACATTTTTATATTGATGGAACTGTTTTAGTTACTCAAGAAGGTGTTATGATGGGCCAAGGTTTATACACAAAAGCTGGTCAGGTTGCTGCTTCTGCCTTCAATATCTCTCTCAGGGTTCGTCCTTGGAAAAGAATTGAAAAAATTTATTATAGGTATTTTTCAAAAATTATGTTCTCTGTACTTTCTTTTGCTTTAGAGCACCCAACCTAATATTGACTGATCAATGTCTCCATCACCCATCTTTTGCTTTATACTTATTTTTTTGTGATAATTCATAAATATGTTTGGTTTGTATCTATTATTTGATGAAGGGAGTAAAAGTACATGCTGTGGTTGTGAGATTGACAAGGAAAAAAAAGTAAAGGAAGATGGAGATTAATAACTGAGCCTTAGAGACCACAAAAGTGGCTGCCTTGATATCTAATATGTGGCCTTACCTTGATAAGGTGAGTCTTGGAACTCTTCATCCTGCAATATTTTATGATATCCATTTTTTGTTTAATTAAATTCATACACGTGTATCTGGGTGATTTAAGATTTTAAATTCATTAGTGTTTAGGTTGTGTTCTATCTATTCTTTAATGCTGGTTTCTGGTTTCTTTGGTTGCTCCATCTCTCCAATTCAATGGAAGCATATTGAGAATAAATATGTTGACTTCTTTGAACTGTGATTGCATTCTTATGGTACTAGATCTTTAAATTTTGAAGTTGAGATAATTGAAACCGTTTTATTTAGCTTGACATATTTTTATTTTTGACACTTTCATGACACAATTGGCAACATGCATTGTGGAGGAAGAAGAGGTTACAATGATTAGTAATGCTAATTGAAATATGGACATTTGTACTGAGATTCATCCTTGCTATTGTTGGCATGCATACATTAATTTCCTCCTATATTCTACAATAATTCCCTCATGTATTTTAGGTTGGAACTGAATTAGTTTTGTATGCTTTGATGGGCTAGATTTTATGGAATGATCTTTTATGGTTTCATGGCCTCAGAGACTTGGCCTGAAAAGGCTCATGATGGCATATTTGTATTCCTCATGGTAGATATTTGAATGTATATTTAAATTGAATATATATTTTTTTATTTACTCAGTTGGATTAGTATGATGAAATGTTGGGATATAATTTCTTTTGTAACAAGTGGTTAAATTTGTTTTTAGAATGCCTCAAATGTGTTGGAAAAGCTATTTTCCCCCAAGCTTATTCTTGGAAAACTAAAAAAATAAAAATTGTGGAGAAAAATATACTATCATAAACAATTATATATAATAGAAACTATCATGACTAAACGTTGTATTTTCACTGCAAGGTTTCATAGCTAAAAATGAATTTCCAATGATAGATGATGGTGGGAAAGACTCTTTTATGACAAATAAATAGATGTTATGTGATTATTGCCGCTAATAATGTTTATGAGAACAACCCTTTTGTTGTCAACATGCTAAATTGCAAAACACTTTTTCCCACCAGATTGTCCATAAAAATATTTATAGAAAAAAAAATATTTTTGACCATAACATCTAGTGGGTAAATAAGTAAAAACACCAAAAATGCTTGGTTGACAAAAGCATTTATCACAAATAAAATAATTTTTTACCGTAAATGAATTTTATGGAAAAAAAGTCATCATTTTCCACGATTTTTTTTTGTGGCTATAATATTATTCGCTACTCATTATTTGCCACGAAGCTACCATGATAATATTTGGTGGAAAAAAAGTTTTTTGCCACCTAATTCTAGCTTTGTGACCACTACCTTTGTGGTAAAAGCCACTATTTCTTGTAGTGTCTAGCTGCACAGGGATCAAAAGGCTTTCATTTCCTTTGCTCACAAAAGTATCTTCCAAACATATTTAAAAAAATATCAATAATAAGTCACTTGGAGTTGTGAAAGAAAAAAACAATTAGTAAGTAATTTACATCTCAGACTATTATATATATCTGCAAATATTTAGATTGACAATTGTGAGGGGGGTTATTGCTCGGGCGACTGGGTCTCGGGCTGAACCTTGGGAGGAAGACCCGAAGGGAAGGATGGGCCCAAGGCTAGGAGAGGCGAGCCCAATGTTACGGAAGGCGACCAAAGACCAAGCGAGAGGCGACAAGCATTGCAGGTCAAATCACAATCAAAACAAAATCAGAGAAGCACCCATCCTCATCCCACATTTAATGTCGAAACCTGCTACAGCTACGAAGCATTTAATTATAAACTCTACAGAAGTGCCTGAAGCATCTGGCACGCCTATCCCAGGTAAAGACCCCCTCTCACCGCATTAAATGCGAATTAGGAGTTCAGGCATGCCTATGTGATGGAAATGGAAGTTGGCACAACACAGGATAAGGTATAACACATCGAGACAGAATCTCAGAGGCAGGAAGATCCACTCAAATTAAGCAAAAAGAATGATGGCCTGAAAGATGAGAATGATAACTACCATACAACTTAGACTACTGAGTTCGGAGCTTGTCAAGTCCTATAAATAGCTAGGGATCTACCTGTGCACAAGTTAAGTGATTCATCTATATTACTCTTACACTTAGTATTCATTCACCTCATTCGCTAACTTTGGCATTGAAGTAATCTCAAGGCACCTTCGCCCATTCATCATCCCCCCTCATCAGCATGGATTGTTCGGACATCGCCGAATTACTCAAGTCGCAGAACACGGCACCAACAACAATGCATGAATGCATGCCACTTTTTTCCTTCTTTGTTAATGTTATATGTGGTGCATCAACCTCAAGCTAGTTGGTTAATTTCTGTCTAAAGTCTAAACCGACCAAGAGTCAATATGGCCACCAGTAAAAGCTGGTGACCAACACTTTTCGCCCCAACCCGAGCACACTCGTAAAATACTATTTGCCTCTCCATCAACAAATCACGGGGTTGAATTAATAGCTCTCACCCATTCCTAAACTCTCATACCTAGATTAAGACCACAAATAAATGCAATTGAGCAAACCCAGACCCTTGTCAAAATCTCTATCGAAAAGCTTCCGATAGAGATACACGGGGTAATAAGGGCATAATAGGGGAATAGGAAGAGCGAGACAGCACAGACAGCATTAAAAAAATGGAAATGAACAACGTATTTCATTAATACTAAAGGTACATTACAAGTAAAGAGAAATTGACAAAGGAAAAACAAAAGAGGAGGGAAGGAGGATTGTCATTCGGGAGGCGGGGGCTCGCGCGAATTGCAATCATTGAAAGGAGGATAGCCTGGGGTCCCGATTCGCTTGGCAAAAGACCGGGCGATGGCATCGGGGGCAAGATTGAGGGGATCCATGCCCTCCAAGTCAAATGAGGGATTGCTCAACACCTCCTCCCTCAACCTTTTAAGGCCCTCCACGTAGCTATAACCCCACGCCGAGACACTGATGACACAGGACCGAAGTACTTGGGGCCTAAATGCCTCCAGCTGGGCATTGGCCTCTCCCAGAGCAGCCCAAGCACCGTTCAACTCAGCCTCAAGGGTCTTGTACTTTAAATTAGACGATTCTTGATTAGTTAGGAGGGTCTCGATCCCCTAGCAGACCGCTCCCGCTCAGAGACCTCCAAGTTGGTCCACAGTAGAGGTGTCAAATCGTGTCAAAGAGTCGTGTTCGTGTCATGTCAGGACATGTATATTATACTATATAAGTTAACCCTAACCCGACCTGTTAAACTTATCATGTCAAAATCTCAAATACTAACACGTCCCATTAACATAACGTGTTATGTCGTGTCATGTCAACCCGTTATGACCCATTAGTGAATATTACGAAATAAATTAATACGACAAAATATAATACGTTTTAACCTGTTTATGTAAATGTATTGAATATGTCTAAAATTAATCCGTTTGACTTAATTAAATTTAGCATGAATTGCATAATTTTATACAAATGTTAAAATCACAATATCTAGAAAAATTATAATACTAACTACAAGTATGAATTATAATACAAATAATTAAAATATTATAAATAAAATTCTAACAATTTTACCTTTAAATATAAGGGTATACTTGTAATTTTAATTTTCTTAATGTGTCATAACGTGTCATAGAGGGTTAAAACAGGTTGATCCGCTATCAACCTGTTAAGCAATCATGTCATAACGAGTCAACCCGTTTTGACTCGAAACTCTTTAAGACTAAACTATAACTCGCTATTATCGTGTCGTGTTCATGTTAGGTTAACGAATCGTGTGACATATTGACACCCTTAGTCAACAGGGACCTAACGTTTTGAACGGCAGTTGCAAGGTCATCCTCATAGCGAGCCAGCTCTCTCTTAGCGAGCTCTAGGCCACAGTTGGCCTCACCGCAGGCAAGCTCCAGGGAACGTGCCTCTGCTCGCAAAGCTGCAACCTCGCGCCACAGCATGGCGTTGTTCCCCACAAGGTCTACGTTCCTCACCTCTAAGGCAACCTTCTCCCCCTTAAAGGTCGCCTTCTCGGCCTCCAGGATAGCATTACTCACCTCCAACCGATCTCTCTCATCCGTTAAAGTCTCGGCGACCTTGCCTAGTTTCTAATGCTTCATTTTAAGGTTCTTGAGCAGTGCCTTAGACCTCTTCAGCATGTAGTGGCCAAGGTGACACGTAGAGCTGAGCTCTTGATTATACTCAACAAGCTCGATCATCTCAACACAAACCGCCTCAGCAATTTGGCTGGTGACCTGTGAACGATGAAGAGGGTATAAATGACTCACTTGGGTAAGGAGAGGCAGGAGCAAACGTGCAGAATTCTCGATCACCATAGCCTGAGACCACTCGTAGCACGAGAAATGTTGCTCATCTATGCAGACCTCCCCAAGCAAAGGGGCCCCACACCAAGACTTGAAGGGCGAAAGGAGTCATGACGAAGTAGGGGAGTGAGTAGGTGAGGGAATGAGGGGCAGCGATTGAGGGAGAGGGAGAGTGTGAGGAGGACTCTCGTGAGAGGAAGTGTTGGGGGGGGGGGGGGGGGGGGGAAGGGGGGTTCTCTCATGATGGGCTCCCGAACCAGACCCGATCTCCCTGGTCACCTAAAGTCATAGGGAATCGTCATCTCTGATCTCGACATATGCCTGCTGGGTTTTGCCTTGTGTTTGCTAAGCACTGCAACCTGAAGGCCCGATGGTCGCCCCTAGTCTTACCATCGGAAAGGACATTGTCCCAGTTCCTTGCCTCAGCCTCACCATCGAATACCCTGGTCCAACTTCCTACGTCCTCCCCGCTAGTCGAACCCCCAGCCCTGACTTTTGTGTTAGAAGGTATCTCACTTGTACGCTCAGGAACTTCACCCTTTGCTAGTTCCCCAAAGCTTCTCCACCTGCTCCCTTGTGGTACTCCACCTCAACACCCCTCGTTGCCCCCGAATGAGTGTCATCTCCAGCCAACCATCACCCGAGCCCACCCTGGGAACCGGAGTGGGCTCTAGAGCCTCTCTGAGTGGAGAGGGAATCCTCTAGGGTGCCCAAAAGCTACTTGATGGCAGTTTTGTGATCCTCCTAGGGTTCGGCAAAACCCCATGCGGAGGAAGCAAAGTACGAAGTACCTGCGACAAAGGGCGGAGGATGAGCCAAAGCATTGAGGAAGGCGAGCTCCACCTCATTGACCTTGCCCTCACCTACCACCATTGGCTGGGACTAGACCTTGGACACGAGGGGAGGCGGTAGGGGTGGGCTCCGACTCCGACTCTCGTCGAAGCCCAAAATACCCTCCAACTCCAATTTCGAAATGGAATGGGAGTTCGACTCTAATCAGAGTTAGAATTCCGATCAAAGGTTGGAGTTCTGAACTTCGATCGGAATCCCTTACCCTGTCGCCAACGAAATATCCATAGGTTGATACCACCATCAACTTCACACCAAGAATTCATAGATAATGTACTCCTCCATTGAAAATGAGTAAACCCTGAATTTTACAAATATATATATATATATATATCGATTAAGATGAGTATGAATTTCAAATAGTATTATTTTGGCATTTTCAAGAGGTATGTGAGAACGAGATTCCAATGTGAATTTATCCAAGGGAGAGTCGAAATGTACTAACAATGGAACAGGTGAATAACCCCTCTCCTGATCCTCGATCATGCTTCTTGCCAAGAACACAAAATGACCAACAAAAAAATGAGAAAGATACCATCCATGTCTTAAGAACGGTGTAAGTGAATGAAGACAGAGATGGACCAGAAGTTCCCAGCATCAACAAAACCAGGTTTGCTGGTCTAATAAAGTTACAGAAACGGGAGATGACTGGAGTTGCAAAGGGGAGCAAAGAGAGAACAAAGGAAATGTAAGGTTAGCCAGTTAGGATTTTTGAAGAATGAGATGAATATATACCACCATCTTAAAGTAGTTTGGTGTGAAAATTTAAAAAGGGCAAAAGCATAACTCACTACTCGAACCCAGGATCTAAGACTTATTTTAAAAACCCATTTTACCACTAGGCCATTTAAGCATATGCTACTTATTTTACAACATATAATATATATTCTCTAAATGTAGGAGTTCAGAGTTGGAAGTCGGAACCTCATTGGGCTCCAGCTCTGAAAATCGTAAGTCCGAATTTTTGCACACTCCTAGGATGCGGATTTGATAGAATTTCATTAAGGACTGCCTCAGCCTCGTCTTCCTGCTCCATCCTCTCGCTCCCAGGCAAGCTTGGGTGAGATCGGGGTGGGCGAATAGGACTCCCCTCCTGCCTTCCAGTGAGCTACAAAATTGGTCTCTACCATTAGTCTTCTTGTCTCCTCAATGATCATCTTTTCAGAATCGTCCCCGGCCTGCTAATTCTAGGAAGGTGGGGGTCGGACTAAAGTTTGGGAAGAGGAGAATTGTATATTGACAAAACCCTCGGCGGACGGAGAGGCTTCCCGGTCGCAGCGAGCCTTTGATGGCCTCTCTGGGAGTTCACAATGAGGGGTAGCTCCCTTATAGGAGCGGGTCCGAGGCCCCGACACATCATCCTAGGCGCCCCCAAGAAATTCTGAAACTCGGCCCAACCTCGCCTCCACTCGACTAAGAACGATACAATGTTCCCTTTGGTCAACAGCATGTTCCCCTAAGCAAGGACTATTGCCCGTCGAGCACGCTCCCAGAAATTGAGTTGGGTGTCCAATATTGAAGCGGGCGGGAGCTCCCCCCAATTGACTTGTACCGGGAACTCCCTTCTAACCTCGTCAATCGACAAATTCCCAACCCTCCCCAGAAATATAGAAGAACTTCTTCTCTTAGTTCTTGGTGTGGGAGTATTAGCCCTCTAGTGTGCACAACGTCTCCAAGTTTTCCTTGATTTGGAAATCAATTTGGTTCCCCTCACGCTGAAGGACACGGTAAAAAGACCAAAATTCTTGAACTGTTAAGTCTGGGTAGGCGTCACCCAACTCAAGTAGGGCGACGCGAAAAACCATACAGCTCGCCAACAGCAGGTGCAAGGCGATCGGGAGCAGCTAGGCCAACGCCAAGCCTAGATAATGCAGGACTTTCCGCACCGGGCGGATAAATGGAAGACAAAGCCTGTTTTCAAACATGTGCTTGTACAACAAGACATGTTCTGTCTTTCCTTCAATGTCTCAAGAAAAACCTCGAACGGGCTCCAACCGACGAATTGGAGGATCTGGTACCAGGCGTGAATTTCCTTGATGACAGCTGTTGGGAATGCCGCCACCAAAGTATGCCCAACAAAGTGAGAGGAGTTTGAAGCCGCCATTTATAACCGAAACGATAAAGTTGCAAAAAGAAGAAGAAAAGTCTGAGAGTTGGAGGAAGAAGAGACGCAGAGTAACGAGTAAGGTGAGGAAATGAAAACCGGGGGAGTCCAAATCCCTATTTATACTCAAGGAGAAGTTAATGGCTACGGAAAACAAAACGACATGACATCACACGTTGTATCCAAGAACCATCAGGATGATGGGTAACAGGCGTGTGTTCCGAACGGACAAATGGGGGCTATGAGGCGTGGGCAAAAACTCCTGGAAAATAATGATGGCCTAGAGTGTAAGGGTCACGCATCAATCAGAATCTGGGAACGTGAAATGTCTGCTCGAGAAGCCAATAGGGCATATGTATACAAATTGCTCAATAATGGCTAACTGACAGATCACCATTGGGAAACTCAGACGGTCACTCTAGAAGTACAGGAGACATGCATGCGCAGACTACGCAATGATGGCCAGCCATCAACTCAACCCACAGGAATGCCAAACGTCCTATCAAGATGGACAAAGGTCATGAATGAGTGGGCCACCTACCCGCCCAAGTGTTCGAATCTGGATCGATAGTTAATTGAGTTGCTCGCCCGAGAGATGAAAGGGGGCATCAAAATAATTTTCACCTCCATCCCCTTAGTACAAATTCATAGGGTACGGTGACGAGGTTCCCACCCAGGCGATTGGGTATTGGGCCGAACCTCGGAAAGAGGACCCAAAGGGAAGGATGGGCCTAAGCTAGGGGAGGCGAGCTCAAGATTATGGAAGGCGACCAGAGACCAGGCGAGAAGGGACGAGTGTTGCGGGTCAAATCACAATCAAAACATAATCAGAGATTAGGATTGTATGCATGCCTCTGCAATGGAAAGAGGAGTTGGCACGACATAGGATAAGGTAAACACTCCGAGACAAAATCTCAGAGACAAGGAGATCCACTCAAACTTAGCAAAATGATTGATGGCCTGACAAATGAGAATGATGACTACCATACAACCCGAACTGCTGAGTTCGGGGCTTGCCAACCCTATAAATAGCCAGGGATCTCCTTGTGTGCAAGTTAAGTTATCCTGCTCTATTACTCTTATACTTAATATTCATTCATCTCATTCGCTAACTTTGGCATCATAGTGATCTCAGGGCACCTCCGCCCACTCATCATTCTCCCTCATCAACACAGATTGTTCGAACATCGTCAAATTGCCCAAGCCGCAGAACATGACACCAAAAACAATGCATGAATGCATGCCTCTTTTTGCCTTGTTTGTTAATGTTATTTATGGTGCATCAACCTCAAGCTAGTTGGTTAATTTCTGTCTAAAGTCTAAGCTGACCAAAAGTTAATATGGCCACCAATAAAAGCTGAATAACCCCAACTCTTCAAGGCTTTTACTACTTTGGGAATTAACAATAGTATGTGTGTCTATATATATATATATATATATATATATATCTAAGTTTATGATCTTAAAGTATTAGAGCCAGAGGCATTGAAGTCAAAACCAACATAATTTCTAAACTTCAACTAACTAATCCCCAGCACCAAATGTTAGTTTAAATTTCACTTAATCTAACTAATCCACATGAAGTGCTTAAAAATCGATCAATTTGGAATGTACCTTGCCCACTGATTATATTGCCTAAGAAAAGCAGTTTAGATAATAATATTAGAGATGACACATACACACATGATTTGTACTATAAACCTTTAATGAGAATCAATTCATATTACGATTCACTACAAGCAAAATAGGTAATAGTGACGAAACATTTACAATCAAAAGGGCTTTTGACAACTAAAATGGACTATTTATAACTAAAAAATGATAGCAAAAAACCAGTTTTCTTATACTGATTTTTACTACCGTGCTAAAAGCTTCTCAATGTGGTATCTCAGGGTTAGCAAATTTGATGAAGTGTATCTCCTCCCTTTCAAAGTTGCATAAATTGAAACACATACATACATGACTCTAATTTCTTTCTTTCATAGTACAATAAAACTAATAACTGCATCAATATTAATATTAAGATAGTAGTAACTCAACCTCAAAAAGCACTAATTATATTGAAATTGATGAGTAGTATTTGCTAACAGCTAGAAGTAGTAGTGGTAAAATAATCAATTAGAAAAGGACTTCCTCTGATTTCATGAATCAGTTGTAAGCAGATGAAAACATGTGGTTATTCTCAAACACTACAAAAATAAAAATAAAAATTGACATAAATTGGAGAAGAGGAAAAAAAATGATCATTCACTGGGTAAGGTAGAAAAGTTGAAGGTTATATACGTTTCACAATAAAGGGTGCTTTTGGAGACAATGGCTCGCTTGTTGATGAGGATGATGAAGAAGATTGACTCTTTTTGAAATCATTGCAAAAGCCCTACTTCTTCATGAAATGCAGACAATACCCTTCCATTATTAGTGATCAAATTCATGAGTCACATACAATCAAGAAATCTAACATTTGTTCCTACACCCCACACACATACATAGGTGCAAATCATAAGAATCACAAAATTTTGCTACTGAAAAAATCCTAATCCTCTTTTTCATGAAACCCTGACAGTAAAAATCTCCCAAACATGCTAAAATCAATATAGTCATTATACAAATCTTTTGATTGTATATATCAGGTTGATAAATATAAGAATTCACGAAATACAAACTAAAAATGACCAAAACAAGAGAGAGAGAGAAGGAAAGAGAGACGAACGAAGAGAGAAAGAGAGAGCACATGAAGAGAGGCGAACAAAAAGAGAGAAAGAGAGATATTCACTTGCTATGAGAGATAACGATAGTTCGATAACAGCACAGAGTGAAAATGGGCGGCAGTCCACAGTGTGAGAGAGAGAGAGAGATATATATATATATATATATATTAGGGATTTGGGAAAAAAATACAAACTATTCAGGGGTATGCGTGCCATTTTTTAATTTCTAAAAGATTATTTTTTGTACTTACATATCTCCGCAAATAAGCATTAATTAATCGCAAATAAAGGTTTACCTATTAATTTTATTACGAAGACAAATAGTCACCACAAAAAGAAGATTTGTTGCCATTTTTCTCTATAGATAGAAAGAAAATTGCCACTATAGTGAAAACATTTATTGCGAGGACTAAAACTATCACAATAACTATAAAAGTCGTTGCAAAAGATTATGCATTGAATTTTCCATTGGCATTCGCCAAATTTACGTTGGAATTTAGTGCCAAAATGAAAAATGTTGCAATTAAGGACTATTGCAATATCACAGAATTAGAAGGTTTGATAAATAAATGTGAAGCAAGACTAATAATACAGCCTTAATTTTACAGCTAATATTAAAAGATTGGTAATTTAATTTGAAAGTCTAAATTTCGCGCCAGAAAATAAACTCCTCCTCAAAGGAATCTCACTAATAATTATGGCACTTCTTGTTGGATTGCATGCTTTAGCAATGCGGGAGCTAGGGTGAAAAAAAAACATAAAATAAAACAAAGTACTGTAAATATAAAGAAATTATATAAAATAAATCTATAATTTATTGTAGTTTTATGAAATTCGTTAAATTTATATTATGATAAAAATAATCTTATAATTTGGCGTATTATATTAAATTATATCAGTTTATTAATTTATTTTTGTATATATAATTCTTTATAGCAAAAATATTTTTCCAAAAGAAAAGGTGGAACTGGCCTGCAGTACTTGAGGAACCAAATTGCAGCATATATAACAGGCATGATTTTATATTTTGGTCGTAGATAAACATGTATGATTAAATTAAACATCTTGATCAAATGTTGTTATAGCTGCCCTCCAACAACCCGAAATGAATATAATGTGCATGGTCATTAAATGTACCTTAGTAGTACTACGTACCTATATATCTACCTAAGTACTACTGTTGAAAAAATCTTAAAACACAATATAATTATCCACAGAACTTTGAGAAAAAGCATCCTTTTTGGTGAACCTAATTCGCATTTGCTTGATGCATGCATTAATGCTTATATATATATATATATAATAGCTTGTTATAAAGCATTCGAGGATGGAATATGACAATTTTTTACGATATTATAATTTAAAATAATTGTATAATTTAAAATATTATATTAAATCACATTAATTTATAAATTTATTTTTATGTAATTATTTTATTATTATTTTTTTTTAACTTTCACATTTTTAAAAATCATATTTTCAAGTGATTTGCATATATTCTTTAAATTTATTTTCCTGTCTATATTAGAAAAACTTGTGTTTATTAATAATTATTACCAAAAAAAAAAGGGCAGGAGTTAGGAATTAAGGTGCTGAAAACCACTAATGATCTAATCATGAAATGCTGTATTCGAGAAGGTGGTCTCTTCTCCTCTCCTTCTGCTGGGTTGGCCCACCTCGGTAAGCAAACAGACAAAAAAAAAAATCCTTACCCTACACTACACCTCCGACAATCATTTTCCCACCTCGGCAAGAACTGTCCAACAGAGAATGTCTACTCTCTTCACTACAGCACCTGTCTACCTAATAGCAAAGATTCTCTGCGTTCACGCTCTCCCAAAACTTCTATGCACCACCTCTTACCTTTTCTCAACCACAGCAGTCAACCACGGTCAATCTAAATTCAAAGCATTATTATTTTTATTTACTTTTTATTTTTCTTTTTTAACTTTTTACTTTTTAGAATGCTACTTTCCGAGATCATAGATTCGAAACTATTCATAAAAGAGTGGCCATTTTTTTAAGCAAATCCCAAACTGAAATGACACAAAGTTGATTGAGATTAGTGATGGAGGAACCTCCTCAACTTACCCTTTTGACGTAATGATCCATCTATTTTCTAGCTTCGATCACAATGCAAATATTATCGGGGCATGTCAAACTGTTGCTTGGCATATTCAGATCAAAGAGAAAAATGTTGCCAAATGTATGGAATCAATACACTTTCTATTATTCAATTATTTATATTTTGCGTTCTACAATATCAAATTGCACATTCCATTATCAAAAATATAAAAATTACAATTTATATCTTCTTTGATACTTGACTACAATTATTGTGACATGCTACATATTCTGTATTTATCTTAAAGTTTGTAATTGAAATAGGGTATGAATTATTATCTGTTGGTAATTTAATCATGCAAAAATTTTAATAGTTTATTAAGCAAAGTATATAATGTCTACTCTAAATAATGAAATCATTAGAACTTATCTTGTGATATTTTTTCTTTGTTTTTTGGTCAAAGGAATGAAGCCTAGTCTAGATAATAAGGAGAAGTGGAACATGGTAGTCCATTCTAAAATGGGTCGACCCATCGGCCAAACTCGAAGGAGAACTAACAGTATTAACTATTAGCACCTACAGGGGAAAAATCTGTATAAAATATTTCACAGCACAACCCACACAAATTAGTAGCGACACAAGAGATCAAACTTATCATCTTAGAGCACCCTCTAAGCGATGCCAAATACTCGAATATCTGTCTAAACAAGTGAGTAAGGATTAAGAAAAGGTTTTGATCTCTTAACAAAAAGAAATAGACAAGGAAACCGCATTACATTAATGGTGGCACAACTTAGAACCAAACTACCATATTGTATATATAACATGCTCTTAGGTTCGAAGAATCCCTCTAAGCTATCATAATATACAAATCTTCAAAGTATTTACTAACTTAAATATTAGAGACTCCCTAATCGTAATGGCTATCATCTCTCATCTTTTTCTAAATTATTTCTACAAGTCCAATCTAGAATATTTGAGTTGTTGGAACTTAGTTCACAGGCATGCGAAAGACAGCGTTAACACATTTTATTTAATTATTATATATTTTTCAAACTTTTAAATAAAGTATAATAAGCAGTTCAATTTTTTTTAAAATTTATATTAAAATATTATTATTTTATTCAATTTTTATCTCATTTCATTTTGACTATTTGAGAATATGACACATTTCCACATATGTTTTGAAATGAAACCTTGAATATGAATTTAACTCGATCAAAATATAGGCTGAAAATTTATCTTAACACTTTTCCGCTTAAAAAATTAAGAGAATTCATATTCAGCCATTTTTTTGTTACAGAAAGGCTTGATGAACAATGGTTAGATAGAGCAATCCCAATGACTCATCTAAAATATCCATTCCTTTATAATATAAAGAAAATCTCTCAAAATCATACTCCATTAGATCATGTAAAATACAAATAAAATGTATTTTGTTATAATGATCTCGCTACATATCGTAAAATCATATTCATCACTGTAAAAATATTTTATTCTTTCCTCTGTGTATCTCATTGTTCCCGTGCAAGACTGCTAAATGATTGGCCACTTTCTCTTCCAAACCTTCACCGCTTGTCAGATGGGACTGTGACGAAAGGAAAGAAGCGATCGCAGTCGCCATTACCGTTGAATGTGGCAAGAGATATGGCTTTTACTTCGAATGCATTGCATTCGTCGTTGGCTTCAAATCTCAGTATTCGCTGTTAGCTTCAAATTCTAGTAGTCATAGTTGGGAAAGAAGTCACTATTTCAACAAAATAAAAAAATTAAAAAGTATAATATTTAAACTATAGGAATGAAAAATAAATAAGTTTATATATAGTACATTATAAAAGTCATTATATATAAAAAAAAATGAGTTTTAATAATATGTTTTAAAAGATAAAATAGAACTCTTATAAGTGTTATAGTGATTTTTTTTAATTATTTAATTTTTTCTTAACTTTTACACATGATTTATTGAAAAAATAAATTGAAGAAATAAAAGAAAGCGGCTATTCAATTGGTTATGCCTAAAATGTACACACAATGTAGGCGCATAGAACCCAGAACTTGGGTCATTGTGTGGGTATCGACCATCGGCCAGAAGACGTTTAGGTTGGGACCATTTTTCACTTTTTTCTTGGTTAGGTGCGCGAGGATCGAGATGCCGGTCTTTCCACGTAAGGTCCGACACGTGGCTATTCGTCGACGTTGATTGACGTGTCCATCAGACGGCGGTTATTTTGAGGGTTTTTCATGCTGGTCCTAAAGGGAGCAAATAGCCGGACGGTTCAGAATTCTTTTGTTTTTGGTTGGTTGGGTGAGGGGCTCGACTGTGGTGGGGACCAGCCTCAGGACTGTGTGGTTCCTATTGGGTCTTGTGCTGCCACGTCGCATCATGTTTTTGGGTGGAAATGATGACTCTGTTCTCAGTGATCATGATGCCATCACACGTCATCACTGGTCCTTTGTCCATTTTTGTACTTTATTGCTTGCCTTTCCGATAATTTTTTTACCTAAAAGAATATATATATATATACTTCCTCCTAGAAAAAAACAAATTGTTAACTATTTTTAGAATATATAAATAAATGAAAAAAATTTAAAGGTTATTTATCTGGAGGAGGTGAAATTTGAATAATTTATTTTGAAATAATAGTTCGAAAGAATTTTATTATTAATTTTAGGTCTGGAGATTCTGTTTTCATCAATACATACATAAATTGTTGGGTATTGTGGGCTTTATAACGGGGCCAGTTCCCAACTTCAAGTATCCTAGCCCATATAGCCCAGAAAAACTGGGCTCGTATCCAAGGATATGCCCCGGACTTTGTGGGCTTTATAAGCACTCGCAGCATATTTTGGGGAGGAGCTTACGAGAATTTACGGCAAGTCCTTGATTTCCATGAAGATTAGAGTTTGCCTTTTCCTTTTTGCTACAACTTGAACTTTGATTCTAAGGCTTTGACATAATCTGATTTAAAATATATAATATTAAATAAAATATTAAATTTTAATTTTACAAATCAAATTATGTTACGACAAGTCCTTGATTTCACTCTATTTGTTACACACAAAAAAAATCTTAAAATTATATTTATGTTATGAATTATTAGAGGCGGCCCCTGCTCCCTTAATTATTTTGTGAATGACTCCACCACCATTATTTTAAGTCTTGTATAATAACTTATATAGTAATTTTAACGCCTATAAATATGAGTTTCAGTTGTTATGAAATTCATAAAAAGAAATATAAAAGAAAGAAAATTTCAGAAAGTTTTTTAAAAGTTTCTTTTATATTTCACTTGCAATAGTAGTAGTTTTCTTTTTAGTTTTATAACACGTTATCAGCACGAGATTCTACCGATACTGAAATTAGTGGTTTTCTACTTCAAGTAAGTTTTTCAATATATTATTTGTAGTTCTCGAAATAAATATTAAAGGTAATATTGCTTAATATTACTTGATAAAATTTTATTTTTATTCTCATGATAATGTGAATATATTTCTTAAATTCACTGATTTATTTTTGTGATATAATGTCAAATATTGAGATTTATTACTATTGACATTTCTGAAAAAAAGTTAATTATCCAAGATCCTTGGTGAGATCCATTTGGATATGATAATGAACATGAGAGATACAATCATAGAAAAAATATCATGTGTCCCTGAAGGACTGTGCTGTGTATCTCATAGTGAAAAATCATCTTACTGTATGAAATGAATTAAGAAAGAAATATGAACACCAGAAAATGTAATCCTCTCAAAAGATCATTATGACTTATTACACTTGAAAATGCAAGATTTTAAGAGTGGTATTAAATATTCTGCACTATTTAAAATCAGCTCAATATTAAAGTTATGCAATGAGAAAGTTACTGATGATGATATTTAAAAGAATACATATTATTTTTTATATCTCGAATGTGCTCCTGCAATAGCAATATCGAGAGTGAAAGTTCAACAAATATTCTAAATTTTTATTTTATCTTCCAGTGATCGAACTAAATAATAAGTTTTTGTTAATAAATCACCAGTTATGTTCTATTAATGAGATTGAATTTACACCATTCCCAGAAGTGAACGGTGCATCCTTTCAAAAGAATTAAGAGCGTAGATATGGTATAAAAATTATATAAGTATTGGTCATAAAAGCGACAACACTAAAAATGATAAAAAGTATATCGTATCACCAGAAGTGATCCAAATCAGAGAAGGGTAAAAGCTCTCAGAATAATTTTTCATACAAAGATGAAAATGTTTGTCATAGATGTGGTATGACTGAACAGTAGTCACGTACCTGTTGTACGGCCAAACACTTAATTTACTTATACTAAACTTTTATATATAAGCTTATTAATATTTCATCATATTTTGAAATAATGAAATTTCGGTGCCTAAAGCACGACAATAAATTACTTGGGATAATAAAACCCTGTCTAAATTTGATCCTCTTACAAATAAATATGAACCAGAAGTTCAGAGGATTATCTATCTACAAAGTGTTGTAAATCAATTACATGATGTATTTACTGATACTAAAAGTGTTGTAAAATCATATATTACTGTTGTTAATGCTTAAGCAAAAATTGAAGTCTCTAAAGGACAAATTGTTAAAACAGCAATAGATGAGTCTAAAATACACCTGAAGTATTGAAGACCTATTGATGCAAAAGAGAAAAATGAAAATAAATCTGTACTATTGAAGAGACCATACCTACAAAATAAGATTTATCCAAACTTTCTGTATAAAATACAAATCTCTTGAAGAGGAAACTATTGAAAAGTACAAAACTCCTGAAAAGTACAAAACTCCTAAAGAGGAAACCTCCTGAAGAGTATAACTCCTAAAGAGAAACCTCCTGAAGAGTATAAACCTCTTGAAGAGTATAAACCTCCTGAAGAGGAACCTCTTGTAGAGGTGTTTCATGAAATGTTTTCCCCTAAAGAGGAACAGGTACCTGAAACAATGAGATCTTAATATATTTCACGAATACTGAAGAAATTCTGGATAGAAATAAAACTGTTGTTGACAACATATTTTCATATATGATGGCCCTTGACATTAGTCAAAAATCGTCGAAGAATGTCGACGTAGAAATGATTGACCAAAGTGAAAAGCAACTAGAAGCTGAATTAAAATCGCTAGCAAAGCGAGAGGTATTTGGACCTGTTATCCAAACAATAAAAGGTGTAATGCCTATAAGATATAAGTGAGTATTTACATGAAAGCATAATGCAAAATGAAATTGTGCGATATAATTTATCGTACAAGGTTTTCTGCAGAAACCCGAGAGCAGTTATGAGTAAACATATTTTTTTGTTATAAATGCAATCACATTCATATTTTTAATTGATTTGGTTATTACGAAAGGATTATATATACAGTTAATGAATGTGGTCACTGCATATTTATAAGGATCATTAGATCATTACATATTTATAAAGATATACGATACTTGAAACATCTAATCCAAGTACATTTAGGAGTATGTATTTTATAAAACTTTAAAGATCTTTGTATGGGTTAAAACAATCAGGACGCATGTAGTATAATTAAATCAACGAATATATATTGAAAGAAGGATTTGAGAATAATCTTATATGCCCATGTGTTTTATCAGAATCCGGATTTGCCATTATTGTAGTTTACGTTGATGATTTACTTTGTTAGAACTCCTGAAGAGATTACAAGGACTGCTATAAATTCAAGGAATGCATTTGAAAAGGAAAGATCTTATTATTCAATTGATAGATGAGTTACAAGAATTTGAGACTTCTACCCTCATCTCTTAAATGCATTTTCTCTTCATAAAACAACATACCATCCTTATCTAAAGGATTAGGTAGTCGAAATGAAGAGGCAAATAAGGATTTTAAATCCTTATTCTCTTGTTTTAATTCTGCAATTTTTCTGTCAGACTCTTGAACGAGTCGTTGAATTATGGAAACATTCTCGTTAAGTTCCTCAATATCACGATTTTTGGATTGTAATCAGTTGGAAAATCCGACAATAGAGAAGGAGTATTGGGTGCCAAGAGTCACCAGTTCATAAACGATTTCACGATCTGATTTATTAGCCAGATCATTCTCTTGTTGCAACTTGGTACCTGCGGAAGATGCAGGAATAATTTGTAATTGAGGTGAATGATACCTCATATGTTGATCGTGAAAAATATTGAAAGGAAATTGATGAGCCATTGAAAATTTGTATAATAAGAATACAAATACAGATGAATTATATGTATGAGAAAAAGATTTAATGCGTACTAAATGAAACTAAAGACGGTTCTTATAGAAATAGAAATAAGAATAAGACAAACCATCATCTCTTCAAATCTCACTTTACAAGATATGTTATATGCATAATTTCAAAAGTCAGCGAGATTAATTACAACTATCCCTATTTTCTTGTAAACATTGAACCTCTACCGTTAGCTGCTATTGTTGACTTTGTATTTGAGCTCTCTCTCGTTCCAGCTCTTTTACTCGTATTTTCAGGTCACGAGAATAGCAGTTTACAAATTTTTTCAGCTCCTTATTTTCTTATCTTAAATCTTTATTTTTTCTATCTTTAGTTGCAAGCGTTTGATGCAACTCAGATATTTGAATTTTAAATGATCAACCTCACTCGTTCTCGCCAGTAGCCTCTGAGACATGATTGTAAGAGAGGCTGCATATTGAGCACTGAGGGTTCTTGATGCTGTAACAATTTCAGGATCAGATTTACTAGAAAGATATATCTTCACTCCTATCATGGTATTTACGGCCTCAGGAGAAAATATAAGTGGTTGAGGTATAAAAAGTTCATGATTCAAATCTGGGACATTAGAATTTCTATCAGACATAATATCGTTATAGATGAACAATAACTGAATCTATGATGAATGCGATATCTTTTTGCTGGAGTAAACCAATGGTAAAATTAGTTAATTTAAACAACAGCTCGAAACCTTCAAATCTCTTCAAGATATCGTTTGTCAACAATATCAAGCAGATTTGATTTTCCGCCGAACCGATAATATTAGATCTGAAAATTTTTACAGCTTTTATCATATATGGATGGTTTCCAATGTTATTTCTGCCATATATAAACAAGTTCTCCCTAATAACGCCGAATGAGGAGGAGAAAATTTTAGATAAAAATATTATCATGTTCTCTTTAATGCATTATTTAGATGGAAATCATGTTTGAATTCGTAATCTGTTATATATGCTGAAATAATATTTGCTTATTACTTAAAACATTAATGCATATTATCAGGGGGAGTTTAAGTATTACTGCAGGTATCAGATTTATACTAAGTCTGTCAACCATATATTATCTTTTACATCTTCAAATCATTTAGAAATTATTGCAATTCATGAAAACAAGTTTAAAGTGTATTTTTTGATTGAGATCAATAATTCTTCATATTCAAGAAAAGTACAGTCTTCCCATGATCAATGATAGTCCAACAATTTTATATGAAGATAATGCTACTTATCATTCAAATCAAATGAGGATATATTAAAAATACGATCAAGTGATAATCTGACAGATTTATTTACGAAGGCATCACCAACTGCGATATTCAAGAAAATTGTGCAAAATATTAAAATGTGAAAACTCAAAAATCTATCGTCATACATTTTTCAGGGGGAGTAAAAGTCTTGAAAACTTGTGTTGATTGTACTCTTTTTCCTTCGCTAAGGTTTTGTCCCACTGGATTTTCTTTTATAAGATTTTATTAAGACAATCTTAAAGCACTTGTGGATACATAAGAAGACTGTACTCTTTTTATTTCGCCAATAATTTTTCTTCTCACAGGATTTTTCCTTGACAAAATTTTAACGAGACAGATTCTTTATGGGTGATCATTCAAGGGGGAGTGTTATGAATTATTGGGGGCGGCCTCCACCCCCTTAATTATTTTGTGAATGATCCCACCATCATTATTTTAAGTTTTGTACAGTAACTTGTATAGTAATTTCAACGCCTATAAATATGGGTTTCAGTTATTATAAAATTTATAAGAAAATATATAGAAAGAAGAAAGTTTCAGAGAGTTTTTTTTTTATATTTTTCTTGATATAATAGTAATTTTATTTTTAGTTTTATAATAATCTAGTATTTCTCTAATAAGAATAGTGATAATAATAGAGCAAGATGTGCATATGCCCCACTGCCTAGGCAAACTTGTTCGTGTCAAAGTCAGGCAAGTTGCAGGAAGAATAAAACAAGAAAATTGCCACTTTTTTAGACTTTTGAGCCTCTCATCCTTAAAAGCATATGCATTATAACATTATATTCCTTAATTTTTGTAAAAATCTTTAGGCTTTTTGCAAAAACTCCTCACCATCCGGTTGCCTATCTTTGGAGAAGGTTTTAAAATTTAAACACCGGCTCCTTAAATATGGGAAGTTATTGTTCACTCTTAAATTATATATATTTTTTTATAAATATTTTATTGCAACTAATAAAACAATTCTTCTTTTAATTATATACACTTTCTCTCATGCTCATACATATTATAGTTGAAATTTGAAAAACATGTCATTATTAAGATGATTCAATATATTGACCATTTGTGAAAATATGATTTTTTTTTTTAAATATTATTATTATGAGAGCGCTAATTTAACAAGACATCATATTAGAGAGCTAAGTAGTTTTAAAGAATTCGTTACAAATGAAAAAGAATATGGATACAATAAATAATTAAATAATTACGGAAATGCGAAAAAAAAAGTTAAAAATTGTTGGAGACAAAAAAAAAAAAAAGTAGCTAAAGATGTACAAAATAAATTAATAGAAAAAATAATAGAAAAAGAATAGGAGGGGAGATCTAAGAATTCTTAAAAATATGAGTAAGATTTAGAGAAATATGATTTTTGCTAAATTTTGATTAAAAAAATAAAAAAACGTTCGCATATGTGAATGCTCTTAAGTAAAATCGGAAGGCTATAAAAATCGCACATCCAATCAGACTTTTCATTTTCTTTATTCTTCATAGTGTGTCCCATTGGGCAAGAAATTTTCGTCTGTCCACAAACTCAATTACATTTATGCATAATTTGGTCATACAAATCATTTTAATTTACCTCATTTAATTATACAGTTTTTTCAAACTCTAAAATAAAATGAAATAATTAATTAATTTTTTAAAATTTTAAAATAAAAATTATATTAAAAAGTTATATTCTAATTTTTTTTATTATTTAACTTTCACTTCATCGACTTATCTCATCTCATCTTATCTTTATAACTAAATGAGACTTAAAAGAAGAAGAGAAGAAGAAAAGAATCGGCCTAGTTCCTCTACTTAACATGTTCAACTATATGATTCTCTCTATTTTTAGTCCCTCTTTCTCTTCTAGGTTTATGATTTGGTGTTTTCAATTAGGGATGTAATCAGTCTGATTTAATCTAGGATCACATATTGAAAATTTTGGTCTATTTTTTTTCGAATTGGATTGGACTGATTACTCCGAAGGTCTAGAACAAACCATTAACTATCAGTCCGTTCAATCCAATCAATCCAATTTGGTTCATATGTGCAAGGAAAATTTTTTTCCACTTTCATTTTTGGGTAGATAAATTGATACGAAGAAATTAATTATATTAGTAAAATAAAAATTAAGTGAACTCTTTAATGTGTATTATGTAACTAATTCTTTAAAAATAATTGATTATAATTATATTTATGATATTAAGAATTACTAACTTAGTACTTTTGTTGAGTACTATGTATTTACATGTAATAGTATATATAATCATATTATTTATGGTATGATACATTAGTTAATTGATAGTATATATTATTATATATTTTATATGATTAGTGGTTATAGGTTAAAAAAATTATATAACTAACTTATACAACTATTATAAATAATTATTATATAAAAAATATTTATAAAAAATCTATATGCAAGTGATTCAATCGGTTTCGGTCCGATCTAATCCGATTAAAAAAAAATCACACTGTGAGAACGGACCGAAAACTGAATTTTGGAGACATCATGATCTAAGATTGAGTAGGGATGAATTCAATCCGGTTTGGTCTTGAGACCTGACCAAACAATTTGATTCAGTTGATTTTTTCGATTTGGTGGAAAATTCTTCACCCCTATTCTCAATAATAAAGACATGGGTTGTTTAGATTAAAAAAAAAACTTAATTCATTTTGTCTTATATAATTATTATAATTTTATCAAAGTTTCAAGCAAAATATAATAAATTGTATTAAAAAATTATATTCTATTAATATTTTGTTTAAATTTCATTTAATCTCATATCATCCCAACTTGAGTTATTATTCAAATCTCTCCTTGATAAAAGCCAACTCTATCAATCATTTGTGACCTACTTATGGTTAATGTTCCAACGTTCATGTCCTCAAGTGTATTGTCCAAGAGTAATTCTAGGGAGTATCCACACTCAGGATACTCCCTCTCACATGAACAGTGCATGAACAGTGTCGTGCACTGTTCATGTGAGAGGGAGTATCTGAGTGTGGATACTCCCCATAATTTTTCATTGTGCAACTCAAGTGTATTATCCAAATTTGTCCAAACAGTATTCATTTCCTGAATTTAGAACAACAATTTTAAGATTTGGAAAAGGTTTTAACTTATATAATCTCATTTTTTTTTCCAAACATCACTCAAATACAAATATTTTCAAACAAATTATATTTATTACAACTTTTGAAAAAGGATAGAGCCACCGAAAAATTGTACACATATTTTGTACTATATTATTTATTTAATTAATAGTCAAGGAAGTTTTTTTTAGTTTTTTTGTATTTTTTTTAATTTTTAGAAATGTTTAAAAGGGTTAAAGATGGTTGAAGAAAATAAAAAGAAAAAAGAAAAATAATGTACACCATTCCGTACCCATTCAATATCGAATTTTCGGTGGGAGTAACACCGCTCAAGATTTTTTGAACAAATCAATATAATTTTTTTAAATTTTTATTTAAAATAAAATAAAAAAATAAAATTTTTAAAAATAAAAATAATATAAAAGATAATATTTTAATAATATTTTTTATTCAATTTTTCTCTCTTCTTTCTCAAATTCCAATTAATACTTAATTCAAATTATCTCACTATTATTCATAATCATCTCATCTTATCTCTCAAGATTTTTAAATTAAAAAAAAATTGATCTTTAATATTCATTGAGGTTTTTGATATTTTCAAAGATTATGATAATAAATTTGTTATATGTCTATTTATATAATAAAGGAGTACCATTGACTATATATATGATGATATTATTTAATATTTATTAACAATACATAAAATATTAAAAAGATCACTTAATTTTATTAACCATATATTTACAATAAAAAATTGTTCATATGAGATCGATCGACGATAGCTAACGATCGGATCAGATAAAAATGATGGATTTGAATTTTCGATAAAAACTCTTTAAACCGATTACACCCTGAGTTTGCAGTGTTCGAAGTCTCGCATTTACATGTAGTAGAAGGTTATATCTGTCATTTGGAACCCTCACAAACAAAGTTGAATTCATTGACAGTCCCCAATATCTAATGGAGGCCTTCAAAATATGTATTCAGGAATTTCATAAGCATAGGCAAATTAGCTTCAAGTAGCATTTTTAAAAAAAAAGAAAAAAAAAAGAAAAAATTTCTGGTGTTGAAGCTTAGCTTGCAGGTCAAAAGCTTTTTCATAGCTTACCCATTTGGAAAGCTTTCATCTTCATCAACATCCACTCTGTCGTCTTGAATTCATGCTCTTTATTCATTTATGGTTGGGCTTTTGATTTTTCCCCAAATATTTTTTAGGTCTTGGGACACAACATCTAATAGAGTATCTAATTCTTATTGAAGCCTAGGGGGGAAAAAGAATGTGGGAAAGAAATGTTGGGTTGTGCTCTTGTTTGCTCTGACAAAGAACGGCCTGTTTCAAAAATTTACTTGCAAAGATTGTTAAAACATTCATAAAATTCACATGGAACTGGCAGAATTCAATCGGACCACCCGTTATTAGAAATTTTAGCCTTAGTATGTAGGATTCCACTTGGTTAACATGAGAGTGGTGCGGAAAGTTTAGGTTTTTAAGTCAAGTCATGTTCAGCTTTGTATAAGTTTCATCATTAATAGGTTAGGGGGAATAGGAAAACTGACTTAGGGCCTGTTTGAAATCACAACTGTTTTCATATTCTCAAACCATTTTCAAACTATTTCAATGTTATTCACATATATTCCGAGATGTTCATAGTCTCCAAACTTAAAACTCCTACACTATCATAGGAATGATGGACTTTCTCGCTAGGCTGGCACTAACTTGCTTAATACATGATGCATTTGATTTGCCAAGGTCTAGCTTTCATTTGCGTTAAAAATAATATATCAAAGTATATAACAGAAGCGATATTATCGTATTGGAAATATCTTAAATTTAGTGTGGCAGTTGTTCCATAGATTATCCGGTCTCATTGTTCATTCAAAATCTCACATCGATAGTAGAGTATGCTGTGTGATAATATCAAATCAACACCCACAAATTTCATAACCTAGATGTCGAGATTAGAGAGACCTATTTTAGAGAGAGCATTTGTGATTTCTATACACCGTACATATCCAAGGGGGGAGAGAGGCTATATAAATAGACTCTCTAAATGTAACCCTCGGTTTGTCATTAAGGGTCAGCCATCAAGGCTCAAGATCTATTTCATAACTTCCAAGAGGAGAAGGTGAATGAGTACCTACTATGGGTGCCACTTTCTTACGTCTCCTACTCATATATAGTGGGCAAGATCCCAAGTCTGTATCTCAATATATTCTCAATCTTGTTCATATTGACAAATAGGTCATGCGACCATTAAGCACAGCTGTAAAAGAAAAATAGGAGTACTATACTAAATCTTTCTGAGAGAAGACCAACATAGCAACACTCCTAAAAGTGACTCGTTATGCTCCGACTCATTTGGTCACATCATACTTAGCATCCCTAATCCCTCTCAAATCCAAATGACTTAGAGCAATACTTAATCTCCATAAAATAGAATATACTCACATATATGTTGTAACTCCCATAAAGCAACTCAACTTGCCGGCAATGAGTACACACCATAATTGTTGTGTTACTAAATAATTTTTCCTTCACCTTCATGTTATTTAGTTCCAGTCTAGTTGTTTTTCCAGCAATGTCTCTTTAGACCGCATCGTTTATGATCATAAATAACATGTCAAAGTAGAAAATACCAAAACATTAATCTCGTGACATAGTCAAAAGTCTCCTAAGGGTATAAATAAATTAATGTCACCAATATGACCTATAGGACTCACATGGTGAGAAAGCATAGATTTATTCACTCACCTCGGTTATAGAAGCACATGTAGTATGAAATCCAGGCTATGATGGAACTCATTTTTCGAGTAAAGAGCATATATCTATTCTTAATACACCATTAGTCTAGTCGCTATCTTAGCGCCTAACCTGAGTCCCTCCATTTGCTCACTATTCGAAACGCTAAACAGGATCTTGCATCTAACTAAATCACAGGTTACATGGATTGTGGGTAACCATGCACGATTCTTTTAAATATGATGGATCTTATCTTAGCTCTCACTAAGGTGACATATCTTTTGTATCTTACAACTTATTCTTTTATGGACAAGTACCAAATGACACATTGTTTCATCTTTGCTCGCTACTCCTTTGTAGCGCCAAAGATGATCGCTTATGCGAGTCAGTCGATCTAAGGTTGTCAACATACTTTTTTAACCATAACTCTCAAATCTACGGTGACTATGTATGCTTATCAATATATGCTTCTAGTCACGCCACATGATAACAAAACACATTAGTGTCATATACACAACGAGCAAAAATATTTCGAAAAGAATTCACATGGTCAACTAAAAAATAATCAAACCACAACTCTCAAGTGGCGTATGACCATTTCTCTTCATGCAAAATTTCGTGTGTAGTAACTTTATAACAACATGCTTCTTCCAAAAGACTTTACTTTTATATAAAAGTTATTTGCAAAATCGTGAAGTCAGCAATGACTCATCACGAATCTCGTTTAAGGTCAAATTCAACCTTAGATTTTAATCAATAAGTCCAACTGTGACTTTTCCTAATCTACAAGGTGAGTACTTATTCAGCAAAATAAATTTGCTACTTTAATATTTCATATAAATCTTTTGTACTCAATGAAAGCATGTGAGATAACTAATTTTATTTTTATTAAGGGTAAAACAATTAGAGCCTTTGCTCCCAAAGACAATCATAATAGTCTAGTCATTACTATTAACGATCGCATCACAAATTCACTTACTAAGTAAGTTATATTTACCCTCTGGTAAAATTACAACCTCTGACTCTCATGAGTAAATCATAATGGAAACACCAAATACTATAAGCAAAACTAGATTCTTTGTATTTTCCATCTCATTAATTTTTTATGAATTTTGAATAAGAGCTAACAGAAACTATTTTTGTATACACACTCTCACAAGACGTGAAGTTTTTAGCTACTTTTTACAAATTTATGTCAATCACCTCATAGTATGAAAAACCTCTCATTAGGCAACAATTAATAATCTCAAATAACTAGATCGTCATTTTTCTCAAGAAAGACACTTTTCTAAAAAGGTTAACAACATTCAAAAAACTCCATTTTATTAAGTTAGTCGTTAATAAAAAACGACTAAGTACATTGGATATCTTTGAATAAATTGTTGGTTTAGGTCGCAAGAAAATAGTACTAGCAGTATTCATTCGCTTTGTATACCAAAATAGTACAAGCAACAATCATGCACTCAAAATATTTTATGTCTAAACTTCACAAAAACTAACCATCTAATTCTCTTATGAGAATCAGCTATTTAACTCTTTCAAGAAAAAGTTTCAACAAATCTACGATCAATGATTATCTAATTGCAACTTAATTAGTACTAGAAATGGATCTATACCTTTATCAACTTCATTTTTCTTGTATCAATCAAACCAATAACTTCAGGTTAAGATCATATAAGTGAAACGAATCTAAAATTTTATTTTCGGATTTCAACTATATGAATTCAATATCTTTAGCAGAGTTATATTACAAATATTCTCTTCTAATCTCTAAACGATAAGAGAATACTGATTATAGCAACCACGCTATTTATGAGGATCTTTAAGAATTTTGGGAGTCACTATTACTAGTGATACACCATCACTCAAAGGTATACTCACACTAGTTGAATTACTCTCATTATTTTCAGTGATCATTAAAAAAATTTAAAAAATATTAAGATTAAGGTAATGTGGAATGAAACATAATAAAATGTGCTTTCTAAACAAAAAAAAAATGTCTTAAAAAAATTCACAATTCCCCACCATCGCCAAAAATACAAGTAATTTTCTTGACTCAACTAAATCAAGTGTAGATCATCTAGAATTCATATTTGCACAAAATAGTCACCTAGTCTTTTAAATGCGAATGAACTAAAAGTAAGGATGACAAATTAGAATCTAAGTCACAATTCTATATTACATTACTCTAAAAATTTTCATTCTCAGCAAGTCATCAAATTACGAGATTATTAATTCATACGATTAAGATTTTGAAAAATATTTTAACTGAAAAAACATATTTTCCTTGAGAAAATTGGAATCATATACTGAAACAATAGTTTTGTCATCCCATGCCCTTAATGTGCACGTTCAAGATTCATAGAAAATACTCATTTTGTCTTTTTTATTTGACTCTTCTAAATAACGGAGAGGGATCACATAAACAAGAAAAACTTCAATTTCTCAAGCATCACACCTATCATCCTATGCTTATGCCTCAGCGGCACATCTTAGTATATCATCTCTCCACTCAAAAAATAATATCACTGAGTCAAAAAGTGACCATCCAACATCAAACTTCTAGGAATTCACACTAACACCACTATTTTCAATGAGTTTTAAATCAAATTAGGTCTAGACTTCTCTAATATCGCATTAAAAGTGCTAATAAAACATCATTTTGTGCAACAAATGAAATATGTGACGTTTAGCAGCTAATTAGCTATATCCCAATTTCTCGCATACTCAATATTTTTCATATTCTCCAATCTACTGTAGGAGAGAAAAGAAAAAAAATGGGAGAAATTATATTAGCCTAAAATCTATCTTGCTTCAGTGTAACCATGAGCAAGGCTTTTTAGGCTTAATCAAGTCATACCTAATTATTCGGACTTTTTTCCATATTTACATTGCAAACCTCTAAGGTGCTTAATATTACTCTCAAGGAGTGCTCCAAAAATCATATATCCACAAGAACTTATTTGTTCTAGCTATATACAAATAAAACTTAAGTAAAGTTACCAGCGCTAATACCACATAGAGGTACATTGATAAAACTTTACAATGAATGTGCTAATAAAGAATGTCCTCAACATTCATGCACATTCAGATTTTAATGTTCCTACTTGCCAGACATACTAGCAAGTTTTAGAAAGTATACTTATATGTGAGTTAATTTAAATTGCTTCAAGATTATAATGCTCAACTTCAAATATAGGAGCAATTAATCTTTGTGTTACAAAACAATACGCAACTTTTGTTACCCATAAGATTCTCAATGGCAAACTGGTGGTTTAGTTCTATTTATTAGTTGAACCTATTGTTGAATCCAAGGTTTCAAATTTCGTATCTACGTATAGATTTTGATGATAACAAATAAATTTAAGTATCAAGTTCAAATTATTTACGCAATGGAACGAAACACACATCAAGTATAAAAGAACAAGTTTACAAATGAAGATCATAAATTATTTTTGTACATCTCTTGATAAAATTCGAAATTGGATTAAGGTTCCAAATTACTCTTTTTTCTCATAAAATATCAAATTACTTTTTTCACATATGCAAGACATCTTTAAATATCTTAGTTTTGAAAATTATATTTTTCACATGTGCATAACATCATCAAACAATATAATTTCAAAAATTATATTTTTTTATATAAAAATTTGAATTTTTAAGATGATTGATTATCATATTTGACATGTGCATATTTTGTTTGAAAGTCTTGAAGGGTGGTTGTGTGTTTTTTTGACATATGCAAAAGGTAGATGATTTTGTTTGAAAATCTTAAAGGGTGGTTGTGTGTTTTTTTGACAAATGTAAAAGGTAAATGATTTTGTTTGAAATTTTTAAAGAGTGATTATGTGTTTTTTTTGACATATGAAAAAGAAGATTATTTGGTTTGAAAAATAAATTATGTTCATTTTGTCATGTATGAAAAGCAAAAAGATTAGGTTTAATTTTTGAAAAGTAAATGGAATTGTCTTTGACAAATGCAAAAAGGAAATGCTTTTATTTGAATTTTTTGAAGAGTGAATAATACTCTTATTTGACATGTGAATTTTTTCAAATTTGAATTGAAAACTCATTTGCTTATAAATAACTCACTTGAGTTTTACAAAAATCACAACAAGAGCTTACATATCTATTACTAAGTTTTACATCATTCTTTCAAAACTCTCATTCTCTCTTTTCTAAAGTTTTGAGTCTTAATTCTTATTCTTTTTTAGAGAGATATAGGTTGCGCTGTATTGTTTCTATCTCACTTATTGAAGAGTGTACTTTGATAGTCTACCCACTATCAACTTTTGTATCAGTAAGAGGGTGCGTATAACTCTTGTGTGTATAGAATGTGTTTTACACAAGAAATAGTTGAATCACCAAATGTGAGGTGATTGGAAGTGTAGAGGGTGTTCTACACGGATTCTTTGGAGCGGTGCTAATCAAAAGTGTAAAAGATTTCTATCTCCACCTAAAGGAGATTGAATAATGATTTTGGGATCCTCAAGGGGTAGCTTGAAGTGAAGACGTAGGCAGTGGGGCTGAATCTCGTAAAAATATCGAGTTTGCTTCTTCTTACCATACTCTTTACATTTCTTGCTGTTTTATATTCTGTTTACATTTTATATTGTGTATTTGATTTATAAATGTTAATTTTTATAATATAACTCAATTCACCCCCCTCTTATGTTAGTCATTTGGGCAACACCTATCAACTTCTATGAAAAATTATAGTGCAACTTTGCAAGCGTCCTACGCGCACTTTCAATTTTTCTTTAAATTTTTCAAAGGTCTAATAATAATGATCATCTAAGATCTAATGATGGTTTAAGATTATTCATAATAATTCTCACTTGTTTCTAACTATTACTCATGGAGGAGATTAATGCGACAATTAAGTCGCATACATAATCTCTAGGCTTTATTCTCTTTTATCTCAAAGTTACTACTAATTTATGTGCATCTAGTTGCACACACAACTAAAAAACTTCTCGCGTTAATCTAAGTCAGAACAAAAATAATTAATACACGTCGCAAGATCGAAAATTCGCTAAGTTTCTTAATTATCTCTTACGTCTCAATGTCTATTTATTAATTTCTAACTTAATTTTCGCGCAAATTATATCATATAGGAGATTAATTCTAAATCAATCTCAATTGTACTCCTACTAGGATAGGTAATCTACTGAGTTAGTCACATGCAAAAAATAATTTCTTCGTAGATTGAAGAAATCAAATTTGAATCAATTATAAGCATGTACAATCCAAACTCAAACTACTTAAACCTTTATTTTATCACATCTAACAAATATTTTAAAGACTAATTTCTAAAATTAACCTACCAATATAAGTGATAAAAATAAGATCATACAATGACATGTAACTTAATACATGCACAAAAATAGTCATATCATATTTCATCCAAAAATAATTATTCACAAAGAATAATAATATAGGCAATTTATAACATTAAATAAAATGCCTAAGAAATGTGACAAAATAATATCATGGCCAGCATGTATTCAATAATAATAATCATGCAAACGATATTTTAAATAAATATTCTATGCCATAATAACATGCTGAATTTTAATAAATAAAAAACAGCAAATACACTAAAAATGGACTTCAACCTAACAGTTAAGTTCATTACACAAGTGCTTGAGGTTTTTGGAGTAAGAAACAATGAGACCTTTTTTTTTCTTTTTAATTAAAAAAAGTGGTTCTAGTTAAAAATTAATGGGCCAATCTTAAAAGCTTAAAAAAACCAAACACAAATAGGTCTAAAATTACCAAACTTGAGAAGCAAGTTATGGATAGATCAAACAGAAACATTTTTTTTTTAATCGAAGAGCTAGTAGCCCCACTCATAGTGGCTCAATCCCAAATTTATTAAAAAACCCTCACTTGTGACATAGGAATACCGTGGTTATAACCCAGACTATCTTGATCTCTTTTATGTAACAAACCATATTGCCTTAACCTCAGACTAACCCAGTAAAACGAGTACTTAACCTTCCTTCATAATACATTAAAACATTCTTTGTGGCCCTCCATGCATGCGGAGCACCTCCATTTCCAAATACTCCATATAAGAATACAAGGAATCAAACCAATCAAATCTTCAACCATAGAAAACTCTTTTGTTCTCTAAAACCAGGCCTCAATTGTTGTAAGCCAAGATCGATACTCCACATAAGGGACTCCCAAAAATCTAGAGCAAACATGCCAAAATTTGGAAGCAATCTGACCACCGCAAAGGACATGACTAAGGTCCTCGAATCCTCCTTAGGGGCAGCATTCACACTTAAAAATAATAGGAATTTCAAGGTGACAAATTCTCTCATCTATACTCAGACTATTCGTCTTTTTTAAGTTTTTAAGATTGGCCCATTAATTTTTAACTAGAACCACTTTTTAAATTAAAAAAAAAAAAAAAAAACTTAATCCCAAGTTTATTAAAAAACCCTCACTTGTGACATAAGAATATCGTGGTTACAACCCAGACTAGCTTGATCTCTTTTATGTAACAAACTAGATTGCCTCAGCCTCAGACTAACCCAGTGAAACGAGTACTTAACCTTCCTTCATAATACATTAAAACATTCTTTGTGGCCCTTCATGCATGCGGAGCACCTCCATTTCCAAAGACTCCATGTAAGAATATAAGGAATCAAACCAATCAAATCTTCAACCATAAAAGACTTTTTTGTTCTCTAAAACTAGGCCTCAATTGTTGTAAGCCAAGATCGATTCTCCACATAAGGGACTCCCAAAAATCTAGAGCAAACATACCAAAACTTGGAAGCAATCTGACCATCGCAAAAGACATAACTAAGGTCCTCGAATCCTCCCTGGAGGTAGCATTCACACTTAAAAATAATAGGAATTTCAAGGCGACGAATTCTCTCATCCATACTCAGACTATTCGTCATGGCCTTCCACATAATAACAGAGAATCTATTCCCACACATTTTAACGATAGTCGCCTTGGAGCTGAAATCTGAATACAATCCCATGCACTTCTTGTCGAGAAACTACCATCCCTGTTCCCAAGCCATATCAACATATTCAAACCATGTTTAGTACCTCCAAAATGGGAAAGAATGTCATTGGCAAGCTCCTGACCCACTATCTAAACAAGCATGTCCACATCCTAGCTATTTTCAATTATGCAATCCTTGATCTTTAAATAAGGAAAATCAATAATAGGAAAATCCTTGCATATAGGACTAGGGCTACAAATGAACAGAGCCACTCGTGAACAATTCGAGTTCGACTCGTATAAATTTGACTCGGACTCGGTTCAATTAATAAATGAGTTGTTCGTGAAAAATAATATTAATTCGAATATTAAATGAGCAAAATTCGTATAATCTCGACTCGATTTGGTTTAGACTCGTGAACAATATTTGTATAAACTCGATCCGACTCGTTTTGAACTCGTCATAATACTCGTAATAATTCTATATATATATATATTTACATATATACTTATATATATATTCTTTTGTTACATATATTTTATATGTTATATATGTATATTATTTTCAATATTTTGTATAAGTAATATATATGGTTACTTTAAGTTTATATATAAGTAACATATTTTATTATTTTACAATAATAATGTATTAAGTTTATAAAAAAAACAATTTGAGTCAAATACAAAATGTTTATAAAAATAAGCAACTTTAATTGATTACAACACTTTCTTTACTAATTTTATTTTGATTATTTGGCCATATGTAATATTATGACAAGAATAATTGAATACTTTAATATTAAATTAATAACTTTATCATGTAATTTTTTAAATAACTTTAATGTACTAGGCATTCTTGATGCCACATGTATTGGAAAGTGGCACTGAATCAATGTTACATTGATATTTGATAGGCTTATATTATAGTATGTGTATGTGGCTCATATCAAATGAAATATCAAACACCTCATACATGTATAAAAAAGTAGGGTTAGGATCACAACTTGCATCTGTATGACTAGAGTTTTTTTTTTTTATTCGTTTGGGAGAGGGGGATTCGAACTCCATACGAACCATATAACCCCCATTTTGAAAAGTTGGAGTTCTACGAATTAGGCATAAATACTTATGATGTAATAATATAAGCCTATTTTTCAGGTAAACTTCATGGTATTTTATAACAACTTATTTGTTAGTAATTACTACCTCATGTCTCTTACTATCTCGATTCTTTTTGCTCCGCTTTTAATTAATTAATTAATTAATTTCACTATTAGTAGTGACTAGTAGTAAAAATCTATAATTTTTTTTCTTAGTGATTAAATCTGGATCTGGTTATAAAAACCAGGTCTCGGATTTAAAATCCGGAGTCTGGATTTATATATTGCGAAAAGGTCCCATCACCAATGGAGTCTGCTGGCCTTAATGATGACAACAAGGTACCACCCCTCACACTTTCATAGCACCTCCGCAAATCTCTCTCTCTCTCGCTCTCTAATGGAGTCACTACAAAAGATTCTGATTTTTCGGACAATTTTTTTTTATGTGAATACAATTTGTTAGAAAATAATGACATTTTGCCACAAAAAACTATCTGTCAGAAATTTTTTGTCAAAAATAATTATAATGGACTATTTTATTTCTAACGATAGAAAATATGAATATTATTCACTTTTTTCAACAAATATAGAATCATAGGAAAAACTTGGCAGATAATATTTTTTTTCTTACGAGTTATGAAATTATTACTGACGACACTAATTAGTAACAAAAGAAATACATTTTTCAATTATAACTTTGATAGCAAATAAGTATCTTTTTTTACTTAATTCACATTGTCACAAATCTTGTTGTCCCAAATAATTATATTGTACAAATTTATTTATCACTAATTATAATACATGTAAATTAAAAGTTTTTTCCACCAATTAAGATCATCAGAAAAAATTACATATTATATATTTTATTTTTTCCCATGAAATCAATTAATGATAAATAATTGGATTGAACTATAAACTCTGCATAATTTTCGTTTTCTCCTCATTTCTCTTCTCTCTCTCCTCCCTTTCTCGGTAACACTCGAGTCCTATTACATAATTTCTTACGTCATTTTAGTATTTTATTTTTAAATAATAATAATAATGTTTTCTCTTATTATTTTATAATAGGGACTATTAAATAATATTTTATGATAAGGGTGTTTAATTTTATAATAAGATTTTACAAGATATATTAATATGGGAATATTATAATTTATTTTATTTTACTCTTTCTCCTAGGTCCTTCAACTCTTAAGAATTTAAAAGTGGCCCCATTAATCTCCAACCATTATATGTGGATAGGTTGGAAAATATCTTGTAAGATTCAATCCTAGCCATTAATTTCACTTTATGAAAGAAAGATATTCTAATTACAAAAGTGTCATCTCCCCTTTAGTAGTCGGCCAAGGTAACCAAGGAAGTTGAAAAGTTAAAATTATTTCAAATTATTTTCACTCATTTCTCCCTTTCTCCCGTTGGGCTGAAGATAGACTAAGGTAAGCCTTAGGGCTGCTTGGATTGGAAAGTGGGTTGAGCTCATCTCAACTCACTTCCATTTCATCATTATATTTTTATAATTTTTTATACAAAACACAAATTTCTATACACCTTTTTCAAATCCCAATATACCTTTTTCAAATTTCAATACACCTTTTTCTAATTCCAACACACCTTTTTCAAATCCCAAAATAATAATAATATTAAAAAAATAAACCAAACTCATCTCAACTCATCTCATCTCCAAATCCAAGCGAGGCCTTAACTTTCTTCCACTTCCATAGCCAGCCTTCTCTGCTCCTCTCCTCATTTCTCTTCAAGAACTTAATATTTTCCTTCCATTTCTTCTAATCTATGCGAAAATCACAAAGTGGGAGCTCATCCATCTCCTAGGCACACGAGTTCATCCTTCTAACTTACCCATTCGATTTCCACTTCCAATCCAAGAGAAGAAGCTTAAATCTTGTTTCAAATGGGTTGAGTTTGAAGGTAATAGAGTATAAAATTCATCCTACCTCCTTGTTTATGGGTTTCGGATTTTAGCTATATTCTCACTCACATATTTCGATTTTGACTCAAGTCTAATAGAGGGGCTGTTGTAGGTCTACTAATTCCAGCCATACACTTACTTTTGTTACCTATCTCTTTTTGGGAGCACTTGGAGCTTGAGGTAAACCCTAGATTTTTATTACTTTGATTTTTGGTTGGTTTGGAAGTAGAAATGAGTCTTTTAGCTAGAGTTTGGGTGTGTTATGATTTGTATATGCTATTTTTCTTTAACATGATTTGTATATGGTTTGGAAGTAGAAATGAGTTTTTTTTTTCTCTAATATGGGTCCTTTTTTCACTACAGATCTGCCTAGATCTTGAGTTCCATTGTCTATGTGTGTCTCCGATGTCGCTGATCTTCTCTTTCCCGACCACGACCTCGTTGACCCTCTCTCTGTTCTTGCACGATTGGGTATGTAACTCTCTCTTTTTTGCATGTCTAGGTATGGGTCATTTTTTTTTAATTCTTTCATGTATATATTTACAATGTGAAGGATCCGTCATGGGAGACAAACAATAGAAGCACACACATCATGTATCTTAAGTCATTCATCATCCATAACCCAAAAAAGAAGAAGGAAAAATAGTATTATTAAAAATAAAGGAAGGAAGAAACCAACGAGAGAATAAGTTGGGTCATCATGTTAACTATATATAGGAGTGTGTTTGTGTATGTAAACATATAATAGCCTGTATTTTATTTTATTTGTTGCCCACTTGTTCAAAGAAAACTTATAAACTGAAATATTATAACATGTAGAAAATCCTTTATAGCAAAGTAGGAGTTTTTTTTTTTTACTTCTTTCATGTGTTTTTTGTGTGTTGTTTTTTCATATATTGACGAATTTTTATATATTTGGAACCTTGATAGTGGAAATTTTAACATTAAGTTGAACAATAATCAAAAAACTTTCTTGGCTAAATGGTAGAATTCACTTGTTTTGGAGATGGCAAACATGTTTAAATTTCCATTACTTTTCTTATTACTACATGAAAGTATCCTAGATGTGTAATAGAACATATTAAACTTACATCATTTTACTAATTGGGCTCTTGCAACAATAAAGGCTAGTTTGAGTAAAATAGAATTGAGGTAGCTCAATGGACAAGTATGGAACCAGATTATGGTTGCATTCCTCCAGCTATTAATAAAGATGATAGATTAAGCATTTTATAAACCATCAATTAGAGAAGAGTGGAAGAACTCACTTAGATTTATTTCAAAAGGTTTATGACTAGAGGATTGATGGTTTGATAAAATCTGCACATATGCTTTGTTTTTTGAGTCTGTTCAGCTTCATTTCCATGCAATTTCTATATCAAGTTTGAGTTAAAAAACTAACTATTTTAGATTGATGTCTGGGATTCCGATTGTTGTATGCACTAATGCCATTGAATGATATTGTGCTATGAGTTGATAGCTTTTTAAAAATAAATTATAAAAAAATGATCTCATTTTCCAGGTCCGAAACCCAAACTCGCTTGAACAACCTTACAGAAGACATGGGAATTGGTTGGCATCGCTTACTCAATTGTGTGGATTTCGAGACATCGGAATTTGTAAATTTAAATTGGGTTATTTTTGTAATTAAGCTTTTGAAGTTACTCAGTATATTCTTTTTGTAAGTATGCTGGAAATTGTAATTGTAATTAGTGATTTACTATTTGAAATCATAATTTATTATTTTTTTAAGTTGGCTAGAAATTGTAATTGTAATTAGTGATCTATCATTTGAAATTGTAATTTATTGTAATATGATATCTTAGATGTTGAAATTATTATTTTATTTACCTATTTGTAAGTTGTAAATTAAATTTGTAATTATATTGTGGCAAGTGATGAATTATTGATTTATGTCTAGTAAACATTAAGAGCTCAATTTAATATGTATTATCACAAATCTAGTTAAAATTGATTAAGAGATAATCTTATTTATTTATTTAAAAAAATCTTATTTGTACTTAAGCCAATCCAAAAAAAAAAAATTATGGATCAAATTTAGACGAGCTCGAGTCAAGCTACTCGAGCTCGTATCAATTCGAGTATTTTTCGCACTCGAGTTCGAGTCGAATTCGATCATAATTTACATTAAATGAGTCGAATTCAATCAGAAATTTTCAATATTTTTCGAGCTCGAGTCGACTTCGAACAGATATATATGCTAAATGAGCTCTTGACCTCCTGTTCGAATTCGACTTGATTTGGTTCGTTTGCAGTCCTATATAGGACCAAACTCCAACCAATTATCATGCCAAAAGGATAACTCGCCTTGTTTAACAAGCTAAAGAGATTTTTCAATAACAAATGGAATGGATTTCATAATCATCTTCCAAAAATGGGAGTCTTTAGCATGATCAACAAGAGAAATGTGATGATTTTAACATATTTGGACTTTAAAAAATTAGTCCACAAAGTATGTTCCAATAGCAACTTCTAAGCAAATTTAAAGTGCAACGATTTATGGACATCAGCCAAGTTCCTCAGTCCCACACCCCCTTCATCAGTGGGCTTGCAAACCAAATCCCAACTAACCCATTTTTTCTTTAGTCTACCTTTTGACAAGCCCCAAAAAAATGTGCTGAAAATCCATTCTAACTTATGCAGTGTTTGCTTGGGAACAAAGCACACATATAGTAAGTGAACCAGAAGACTTGAGAAGACATGTTTAAGCAAAATCAATCTTGCTCCAGTCGAGAAAAGTCTCATTTTCCATCCTTTGATTTTCTTAGTACTTTTATGTAGCAAATCATCAAAGAAATACACTTTGAGTCTACTTGAAACAATAGACACTCCTAGATATTTCACCAGAAAGGTCCCCCTCAAGAAGCCTGAGATTTTAATGATCTCCCAATGTCTAGCTTCTGTGATATGGTTGAGAAGAAAATAGAAGATTTATAAGCATTAACAACCTGGCTGAACCACTGTGCATATAAGCTTAGAACTTCTAAAATCTTCTTCACAAATTTCTTGCCACCATTAGAAAATATAACCATGTCATCTGCATGGACCAAGTGCGAGATCAAAGGGCCATCTCGAGGTTGTAAGTAGTAACCAATATTGCCAGATGGGAACTGTTTGTGCAAAAGTTTATAAAAATCCTCCTCCGCCAATATAAATAAACAAGGGGATAAGGGGTCATCTTGCCAAAAGTCCTTACCACCTTTAAAAAATTCCTTAAGAGTCTCATTCATAACCACAGAGACTTGTGGAGAAGAGATACAATTATAAATCAACCGGCAAACTGTCGGGGAAAAACCAATGCTCTTAGAACATGCATCAAAAAATCCCAATTAATAATATTGTACGCCTTAGCCATATCTATCTTCATCATAATATTGCCCCTCTAATCGGTTTGTTGATATCTTAAGTCAATTCTTGTGTAAGACTTATGTTCTCAAAGATACTTCTTCATGGTAAAAAAGTCCCTTGTTCTTCAGATATTAAACTAGCACAAACAAACGTCAATCTATTCATCAATTTAGCACATATTTTATAGATCACTGAACATAGGCTTATAGGCCTAAATTTATCGAAGGAGCATGGATTTGGCACTTTAGGTATCAAAACAATAAAAGAGGCAGCATAACATCTAGGTAGCAAGGTACCTGTAAAGAAATCTCAAATAGCCTCTACCAAATCATCTTTGATCAGCTCCCAACAATGTTGAAAAAATCCCGAATTAAAGCTATCAGATCCTGAGCTACTGTTAATAGGAATAACAAACAAATCTTCTTTAATTTCCTTCTCCGAAGGGCTCCTGCAAATATTCAAATTTTTGGATTCTATCACTTCTTCCTGAATCAAACCCGTAAAATTCGGGAACCAGAGTAGTCTGTCTGCTACATAAGAAATCAGGTAAATGTAAAACTATGTCGTTGTGAATTTCTTTCAGAGTAGAAAACAATCTTCCATCTGGAAGTTGCATTGATGTAATAGAGCTGTTCTTTTTTGCTTGTAAGGCTGCAAAAATAGAAGCATTGACTTCCCCATGTTCTATCCACGTCTTTTTAATTTTTTGGGCAATTCTGACTTCCTCTTTTTTCAACCAACTATTTACTCTGCTTGAGCCTCCTTTAGTTCTGTTTCTACTTGAAGTGAGAAATTATCTTGCAACTGAGCTTCCCCTGCCTCAATCTTATCTTCTAGGCATTTAATATGAGAGGTGGTCCATCCAAAAACTTCAAGATTCCACCTTTTAACAGCCAATTTCATCTTTTTCATCTTGGCGGCAAGTTTCTATAAACCAAAAAAACCCACCTCTTCCTTCTAATTATTAGAAACAAAATCTCAAAAATCTTCATGTAAAGTCCACATCTGCTAGGATCTAAAAATATTTGGGCATACTTAATCTTAGAGTTTACCAACTGAAGAGCCATAGAAACATAAATATTGATAAACCAAGACAAAATATTGTAATGAATACAATACCAATGTTCAAGTTGACATACAAACACATTAAGGCTCTCACCATCTTTTTGTATGGGTTCAGGGATATCATGAAAAACATAACACCACAATTTTTGTCCTTTAAAAAAGACTCCATATTTTAAACCCACATAGTATAATTGGAGCTATCTAAAATATTATCAATAGGACGAATAATGGTATCAAGGTTGGGAGAGGGGTGAGACACGCTATTAGAGGTTTTTTTTTTTGGGTCAACGACTGAAAGTCAAAGTTAGGGCAGGGTGGGTCAACGGTCAGGACGGACATTATCCGAGTCAATTTACTTGAAGGGTTTGGGTGTGGCTTGGCTTGGCTTGGACCTAGATTGGGCTAAGGGAACTGGGCCTAAAACAAAAGGCTAAAACAGGAAAGGGTTGAGGACTTACTTGGGTTGGGTTGCCGAAATGGGCTGGGCTTAATTGGGTTCAACGGGCTTAGGATTTCTAAAGTGATGAGTGGCATGTGGGTTGATATGCAGAAAAATTATCGGTGTGTAGAGGTGCGCGCTTGCGATAGCGGATTGGAGTAATCTTGACACTGAAACATTGAGAAAATTCTTAAGATTCCGTTTACGATCACATTTGACAAAAATTGAAACAAAAAGTGAATGTAAAATCACAAAAATCCCATTGTCAACGTAGGAAATATTAAGGTTGGTGTGGAACAAAGAAACACCAATAAAACGATTTGCACAAACAAAAAGATAAGAGTTCGATTTGCACAAACAAAAAGATAAGAGTTGTGACTCTAATGTCATGTAGAAATATAGAGAGAATTTTAAAATATTATATATTTGTAAATTTCTATGTGTTTCAAATTATATAAAAGAGATATATATATATATATATATAATGAAATAAGGTCAAATTCTAATAAAGAGATAATTACAATAGTAATCCTAATAAAGAAACAACTATAATATATAAATATATAAACTAACAGATACATTTCCATGTTATATGTAGGAAAAGGGCTCAACAATTCTTAACATATAGTTTTCTTTTCAAAATTTTAAAAATTTCGTTTTTAATTAAATGTTTGGTCAGTATATTTCACTTTTTAAAATGTGTTAAATAGCTAAATACTTGGATAATATTTATGTGTTGGTAAAAAATAAAAATAAATACTGATATGACAATCTGAAAACTTTTAAATTTTGTATCATCACGGTTTCCAACTAAAGTAATATTAGATATATTTTTAAGTTGTGGAAGAACTGTACATTGTTTTAAAAAAAAAAAAGATTTATCTACTTCTTTTTTAAAGAAAATATGTGATACTTGACTTAAAATTATAAATATCACTTTTCGTCTAATATCATAAAAAGTTTCACCAAAGGGTGGAATTATCCTTAGGCTTAGAGGTTTTAACCCTCTCAAAATTCTTAAAACCTGATAAAAATAAAATTGATAACCCAAACCAGATTTTCTGGTTTCACCACATTATTAAATCCAGGGCATGATCTCTGTGTAGGTGGGATACGAAAGTGTGGACACCAAAAACATGATGTTTTTTTGGTTTGGAACCTCGTTGTACTACTGTTCCCATGTATGTTTGCCCACCAACCAGACCTTTATTAGGTTAAAGTACATGTCATTGATGTCTCGGTAGATACCTCCCTTGTTGCAGGATGTTTCCCACCTCAATTTGGGGTCGGCGTGTACAGAAATAATATACCCATAATTATTTATAAGATAATAACATCTAATTATTTTTTAAGATAAGTTTGGTACTAACAACCTCTTCTTGAATTTCCATTCCAATGATTCCATTTTAGTCGGTGCGTTTCGGATTAGCTGGTTGGTTGGCTGGTTTGAAAACAAAAAGCTTTCCTTACAAATATTAATATTTTCTTTAAACTCTGCTATATGGTCTAGATTTTCATTAATTATTATTTTTTATTTAATCATCCCATATTTACTCACTTTTTATAAAATAATTAAAAATATTTTTTTAATTTTTATCTTAATTTAACTCATTATCCAAACAGTACTTAAATATGTTATATGCCAACAATATAATTAAAAGTGGTGCTCCACCATTGAGGGTGTAGTCCGAGAATGGGTCTCGATAAGACTGTCTTATTTTTCATTATTTTTTTCTATTTTTAAATATTTTTAAAAAAGTTACAATATTATTAAAAATATATTTCTTTAACCACTAGATTTAAAAAAATAGATATCGAAATCTATCCTCAGAACAACTAGCATTCCTTATAATTAAAACAAATAATGATTACGAGAGATTATACTTTTCATGTAAAAACAACTGCTCGTTTTTCATTTTTCTAAACTATATATATATATATGACACTTTAAATTATTAATATGCTCATTTCGCATTATCCATTTAAATCTTGATTTATTTATTAGACCTATCCATTTAAATCTTTAAGATTGGGACACACGGTTCTTTTTTATTTATCTCAACAATTAAATCTTAATAAATAATGTAAACGGAAAAATATAAGAAGTTGACTATGCAAATAAAAACTTTGTAAAATTTGGCGCGAAAATTAAAAAAATAAATTGTTTTTTTTTTTTTTCATTTGTGAAAAAAGAGAAGGCAACAAGGACTAAGAAGTAACCTTCCTTGAACGTGATCATAAAAATTCTTTTTTATTGTAGAATATTTGATTTGAGTCATAGATGTTATGTCAAAGACTTATTCCTTACTATAACACTCAAAAAATATTCAATTGGTCCAAAATTATCTTATGACTTAAAGATCAAATTTTATTATTATAAGTAAAGTTCAATTTATGTCTTGACTCAAACTCTTAATTATGAAATTATGAAAGAGAAAAGAATTATATAATCATGAATTGGGTAACCGTCACACAATTATTTTTAAAAAAGTAAATAAAATATAGGATTTACATGAAAAAATTAATTTTTAAATAATACATTTTATTAATTTTTTAAATAATTATATAATATTTATTTAACTTATGATTATATACAACATTATTCGTCATAAAATATCATTTTATACCAATTGGCTACCACCTTATGGTAAATTATTGAACATAAATGTGTTGATTATCCTGATGATTAAAGATTTTAAATACCATATTTAAATAAGCTTGCCAACTTATCACCCTAAAAAATCAGATTTTTTGGAAAAATAAAAGAAAAATACCTAGACTTCGTTAGAGTTCCAAGATTGCCCCTCGGGTGCACGGATAGCCCCTCTCTCCTAGTCCTAATAGGGTATTTCTAATTAACATCTTATTTATTTTTACAAATATTTTTATTTCATTTCATTTTATTATTATTATTTTCTCAATTATTTATATAAAATAAAATAAATAATTTAATTCTTTAAATCTTAAAATAAAATTAATATTAAAAAATTATATTTTAATAATATTTTATATTTTTTAAAATTTTTATTTCCTTTTATCTTATTTTATCTTATTTTATCTTAATTTTTATTTCCTTTTATCTTATTTTATTTACTCATTTCTCATTTCATATATTTTACATATTTTAAAATTATATTTTTATTTTTTATTTTGTAAAATTCTAATTAATTATATTCTTGTTAAACATTGAGTTATTTTGCTTATTATTTATACCTTATATATTTATTATAATAATAATAATAAAATAAAATAAATATGATGTAAGGTATGTGAGAAATTAAAATCTGATTTATTTTTAAATAACATCTTATTTTATCTCATTTATTTTATCTCATTATTATATATATTTTAAATTTTAATATAAAATATTCTAAATATTTTAATATTTTAAAATTTTAATACAAAAATTATATTAATAAAATATTAATTTTAAGTTATCTCAACCTCACCTCTAAAAATAAATAAAGGTTAAAATGACCAGGGAATTATCAATTATTCATAATAATAACCAGTAAGAATAAAAGCTGAAAAGTATAAAAACAGCCCCGTCTCCGAAGTCTTGTAGTTGTATCCCTGTGAAATTGTGAATCCCCTTCCCTTCTTTCCGCAACATCAACACGACAGCTCGACGATCGAGTTCTATTGTAATAAACTCTCTGGTTTTGGAGTATATTCGTCAGTCTCTTAAGTATTCTTCTGTGCGAGAAGGCCGGCGAACAATGTACGTAAGGGCGGTGCCACCGACGGATCTGAACCGGAACACGGAGTGGTTCACGTACCCTGGGGTGTGGACAACCTACATTCTCATCGTCTTCTTTTCTTGGCTTGTCGTCCTTTCCGTCTTCAATTGCTCCCCTGGCATGGCCTGGACCATCGTCCACCTCTCCCATTTCCTCGTAACCTCTCCCTCTCTTTCTCTCTCTCTCTCGACGGTCCTTTCCCGAATTTGGATTTCGGTTTTGTGTTGAACGTTGTACCAATATGTTTTACTTATTATCTGATTTGATTCTTTTTATTTTTGTTTGATTCGGAGGATGGGGTGAGGTTATTAAATGATTTAGGGTTTGGGGTGAATTAATTTAGGTTTCGATATAGAAAGCATGAGATTTGATTTGTGTGATCGGTTTTTTTCGTTTATGAAGAAAAGTTCTTTGCTAGATTTACTTCTTGCTAATAAGAGTAAGGGAACCTTGCCTCTGTTTTCAGCTGAGTTATTCATAGAAGCCTTTAATCAAATTGGAAGAGGGTATTAATACATTAGTGCTTGTCACTCATTATGGTTAATTTGGATTCAAAAGATAGAAAACTTCTGACAATTATGTGGGAAAAGTTGTGAATCTGTAACCGTAGTCTTTGTAGGTATGTGGTATATTCTAGGGTGCCAAGATGGGCGTTGAACATTTTTTTAAAGCATTGACGAACAATGTGTAGTTCTTACTTTTGAATTGAACTGCTTTGGCTTTTCAATTCTGCTCCAGTTAAATTAACAAAGCCGTAATCATAATCGTAACCGTCAGGATAGGCTGCGTGGATCGTTTACATCACTGAGCTCAATCTTGTCTCATGTCCCCATTTACCTGTCTAGGTTCTTTCCATCATTTTAGTAACTTACAGATAGGAGACATTGATCAATATAGACCTAGATATGTTAATAGAACAGTAGAATATTGACCATAGAAATTGTATTCCCTACATCCTAAATAAAATTTACTATCTTTTGATTTTAATTTGTAATGTCTTAAGGAAGGCCCAAGCCACATTTGAACTTATACTTCAGGAGGATTAGTCAATAGTATAGTTGGAGCCCCATTGAAAATATTATAAAGAGTAAGACTTTCTCATTTCCAAGCAAGGTGGATCTCATAAACCAACTACCCTTATCACTTATCAGTTAGTATAAGGTATCACAATCTTTCCTTTTTAAATTCTTGATGTCCTCATTGGGTCAGTTTGTTGTTGATGGCATCGCTCAAGTCTCATATATATGGTTGGAATAGTCTCAAATACCATTTGTAAAACTCTAAGAAATGACCAAGTCACATTTAGGCTTATTCCAAAAGGACTAGCCAATGATATAATTGAAATCCTATTGGAAACAGTATAAAGAGCAATAATTCCTCATTTCCAAGCGATGTAGAATGCCATACACGACATACCCTTATCACTTATCAGTCAGTATGGTGTATCACATAATCTATTATGAGGAGTTGTGTGATCTAACTATGTTTTTTGGTGTATGAATCAATGTGTTTTCAAATGGTTGGTCACACTCGAAATCCTCAAGAGGAAATGTTCCTTGTGAAATATGGAGAATATTGAGTTTTAAGAAACATGTTCCATTTCTATTGGAAATTTTCTGGAGGAAGGAATTAAGATAAATGGTCAGTGGTCACCACTTGGTTTTTCACTACCCTTGTTTTAAGTAGGACTATGAATTTTATTGCACAGTTTTCTTCACTCCAGATTATGTTGTTTCCAAGTCAAGTATCTACTTGGAGGGAAATGGATATTTGTAATTAGTTATTCCCTTCAATGATCTATACAAGAATTTATGTGTTCATGTTCCCTTTGCATGATTATGACCTTTCTGTAATCACTTTTGTGATTTTTTTCCGACTATGATTCTTAATCTTCATTCATCAGGTCACTTACCATTGCTTTCATTGGAAAAAGGGAACACCATTTGCCGATGACCAAGGCATATACAACAGGTTGACTTGGTGGGAGCAGATAGACAATGGCAAGCAACTCACTCGCAACAGAAAGTTTTTAACTGTAGTACCTGTTGTCCTGTAAGTATTTTACATTTTGTCAATTAAGTTCTTCATTAAGTGAAATATGAAATACAAGTTTATTTATAGCACCTATATCCTTTCAGTTTGGAAAAGAAAAAATTCATTTGGTGCATGGTTTGGGAGATGGAATCTGCATGGGATATTGCAGGGACTCTATAAGCATTGTTGAATTAAGTCTGATTTAACTTTTGCCAAGCAGTTGATGTCTAAATTATGGTGCCAATACTCTTTTATGTTATCCCTTTTCCTCCAAGGCATATTGACTTGATTTTCTAGGCAAGCCGTGCAACTCCCTCAATGATTCTCTGTGTGTGTGTGTGTGCGATTATTGCCAGGAATAGTCTATACGTTTGTGGCTGCACCCAGTTCTTTGCTTTCCATGACGTGTTCATTATGAAACACAACTTTGATTATAGCAGCTATATACTTTTAGTTTGGAAAAAAAAAAGTCATTTGGTGCATGGGTTGGGAAATGGAATCTCTTGTGGGATATTGCAGGGACTCAAGGCATTGTTTAATTAAGTTGATTTGTTGCCATTGCTCATCTATTTATCCCTTTTTTCCAAGGAATATTGACTTGATTTTCTAGACAAACTATGCACCTCCCTCAAATCTCTCTCTCTCTCTCTCTCTCTCTCTCTCTCTCTCTCTCTCTCTCTCTGTGTGTATATGCATTATCGTTAGGAATGCCCTGCATCGGTGACTGCACCCAGTTGTCTGCTTTAGCCCTATCTCTTGTACGAAAGTCTTTGTTTGTACATCACATGCTTTATTAGCTTTTAAGGAGTGTTTCTTAATACTTACGGTTCTGCTGTGTGAGAACTGCCATGCTCTGTTATATGGATATAACTTGCACGGCCTCCTGGATTCCTTATTATAAAAAAATGTGTATGGAATGCTTTAAACTAATTACGAATGAGGATATATTTGTTGAATTTTTAGATTACCGGGATTATGTTTTTGAAATTACTACCATCTTAATAATATACAAGAAATAGCTACTAATTAATACCAGTTGCTTCATTTCGCAGGTACTTGATAGCCTCGCACACAACTGACTACCAGCATCCAATGCTCTTCTTTAACACGGTGGCAGTTTTTGTGCTGGTGGTTGCAAAATTTCCACACATGCACAAGGTCCGTTTATTTGGAATTAATGGTGATCTCTGAACAGTGAAGAGATTCATTCAAGTTTGGTTCATTCCAGTTCTTTAGGTTGATAATATTGATATTCCAATTGAGATCCCTGTACAGATGTTGAACTGGAAAGGGTGTAATGTTTTTCTTTATCAAAATGAAAATTCACATATTTTACTGTTCCTCACATTCTGGCAGAGGTAGTTCTAGCGTATTTTCTCCTTGTACCAGCTATTCTGTTTTAATCCAATATTTATACTGATGAACTCAGTAGCTATTCTGTTTTAATCCATTATCACATGAAGCACATATCTTTTAAGTTCGTTCAAAGAGAAAAAAAATGCAAAGAGTGTTTTTGGTTCCTTCCGGACGAACATAAATACATACATACATATATATGTACATATATATATATGTCCATATATGATACATATATAATCCCCTCTGGTATGTTGCGATCCCAAAGGTGTAGGGTTTTAACCCTTGCCATGGTGATGAAATTGTTGCTTTGCCAAGCATGGATGACATTGAAGAATAATGGAGTCATCCCAAGTTGATTGATGAAGAGGAAGCATTGATCAAGAATGCTGGGGGGGGGGGAGTGTTTTCCTCTAATGATGGGGGGCGTTGTTTCTCTCTGTACAACCTCTAAATTTTTCTCTTTGTACAACTATCTTGCTTTGCCTGTTTCTTTGTTTTCCTGTACCAAGCGTCATCTATCCTTCAACCATCTCTAATGATTGGCTCAGTTTTAGCGTTCTTTCATTAGAATTTATTATGGGTCATATTCGGAGGTAGTTATTGAGTCAAAAAGATTCATCATCTCTAACGACGGGGGGCGCTGTTGTATCTTTGAGAAAAGATGGAAGGTGGTGCGTAAGGTCCTTCTTGGGATTGCTTCAGTGCAGTGGCTCATCAAATCACTAGAGGAATATATCAAAGGGGAAAGGAACAGCGATGTATACTCTGCAAACAAGATTGGATATAGCAGAGGACGTTACTTGGAGCTCAGTGAATACAGTCAAGATGGAAGGAGGAATGTCTTATACTTTCCGGAATGGGCCAAAGGATAAGGTTGGCATAAGATAAGAGATGAGCTCCTGGTTTGACGTAACCAAAAGGGGGAGCATCAAGATAATACCAAACTCACCTATGGTCGCTAGGAAAGAGGGGAAAACTCACCTTCTTATAAGGAGGCACTGGCTTCTAGCGTTTCGACGCAAAAAGAACCAAAATCGGTAGGTTTTTCGACGCCGAAGGAACTTTTTGGATTCCCGGAGCAGAAGATGACCGTTAGGAAGCATAGGGGCGATAAGAAGAAGACGATATAGGCGAAGGACCCATCGAGCCACGCGGTTGACAGATCTGAAGCGTGGGAGATACGCATGCTGCTGAGAGAAGTACAGGATGAAATTCGCCAGTTGAAGAAGGAAACGAACCTGGTGTCACAGCTTGTCGGTCTATTGACGACTATGTGCCGGAACGTCACCGTCCAGGGTGACGCCGTCGGTAGTGGCACAAATAGTGCTGACGATGCCAATAGTGCTCTCCGATGAGCATACGGAGGCAGCGGGAGTGTCGAAGAAGGAGTCATTGGCGAGCGGGAAGAATGAGAACCCCTTGAGGGCATCTGAAAGCGCCGATACTCTAGGGGAAACTCAGATATTGCCGTTTGAGGGAGGTGGTGAGGCTATGTTGTCCGCGAACCCTTCCAGACACCCTGAATTTGGTTTCGAGCTGTCGGACTTGGAGGACCTTACTGCTTCGGAGGATTTTATGGATTCGGTTGAAGAAGATTCTATGCAGGGACTAGAGGAGCTTTCGGTTGATGAAGAATTCCAATTCCAGAATCCAAATCCCCTAAACTACTTCTTTCCAAACCAATCCGATTGGGTGTTGCAAATGGCCCAAGGGATTCACCAACTGATTGGGATTCGGTGTGTTGGTTACGAAGAACAATTCATGGCATTACTTACTGCCATTGACTCAGGATATAACAAAAATCGTAGAGATAACTTAAAGCAAATCAGAGAGCTGAATCGGTTGACATGGTCCTTGAACTCGGAAGGTCCTTCCAATAAGGGAAGGGTGAAAGAAAAGGGGCTGATCATTTCTTAATGCAGCCCAAAATTGTGTCTTGGAATGTCTGGGGTCTTAACAAGGGTAATAAACGATTTCGGATTCGTAACCTTCTTCGGAAGTGGAAGGCTGATATTGTGTGTCTACATGAAACTAAGATGCAAAATATTGATAGGGGTCTGGTAAGAAGTCTGTGGAGGGGTCTTCATGTGGATTGGGTGTATATGGCTTCCTCAGGGGCGTAAGGAGGAGTCATCGTGCTTTGTTTGGGATCTGAGGGTGGTATAAAAAATGGATGTGCATATTAGTAGGTACACGGTAACTTGTTTGTTTAGATGTGTTATTGATAATTTCTTGTAGGCTTTTGCAGGTGTATATGGGCCTAATGTAGATGCTGACAGACGACTTCTATGGGAAGAAATAGCAGGACTATATAGTGTATGGAATTTCCCTTGGTGCATAGGCGGAGATTTCAACATAGTTCGTTTTGCCAGTGAAACTTTTGGTAATAGAAGAGTGAGGCTTGCTAGCTTAGAATTCTCAGAACTTACCTCTGACTTAAATCTAGTAGATCTACCGCTTGTTGGAGGTCCAACCACTTGGTCAAATAACTAGACATGGTCTAGGTTGGATCGTTTTCTCATTTCTTCGAAGTGGGAATGTCACTTTCCGGATACTATACAGAAGCGTCTGGATTGTTTATCCTCTGATCATTGGCCGATCCTGTTAGACTGTGGTGGTCTTCGGAATGGGATGCGATACTTTAAGTTCGAAAATATGTGGCTGAAGTCAGACGATTTTGTTGAAAGGGTTAAACAATGGTGGTCCTCTTATCACTTTGACGGTTCCCCCAGCTACATCTTTACTAATAAGATGTGAGCCTTAAAGGGAGACCTGAAGTTGTGGAATTCGCAATCGTTTTGAAACTTAGGAGAAAATAAGAATGCATTATGGAGGGATATCCAGGAACTAGATAGACTTCAAGAAGGGCAGACCCTCACGCAGGAGGAGCAATTGCATAAGACCTCTTTGTTAGCAGATCTTGAGCGGGTCATTCTTATGGAAGAAATTTCTTGGCGCCAAAAATTAAGAGCTCTGTGGTTACAGGAAGGGGATCGATGTACGAAATTCTTTCATAAAGTTGCAAACTCCCATCGCAGGAATAATAACATTAAGATGCTTAAGATTAATGGTGTGAAAAGTAAAGATGAAACGGTTATCCGTAGTCACATTATCAACTATTATGAGAACTTGTTGGTGGAACAAGAGGGCTGGAGACCTAATTTGGATGGTCTCGTTTTTTATACTATTAACCCAAATGATGTGGCTCATTTAGAGAGGACATTTGAGGAAGAGGAGGTCCTTAAGGTCATTCGTAAAATGGCCAAAGACAAAGCGCCTGGACCTGATGGTTTCTCTATGGGTTTCTTCCAGGAATGCTGGGAATTAATCAAAGAAGATCTCGTGCGGGTGTTTCAGGAGTTTTTCTTACGCCAGAAATTTGAAAAAAGTCTCAACTCTACTTTCTTACCTCTCATACCCAAAAAAGTGGGGGCTATAGAAATTAAGGATTTTCGACCTATTAGCTTGGTTGGAAGGGTCTATAAGATCATATCGAAGATGTTGGCTAACTGTCTCGGCGAGATTATTGGGAAGATTATTACTAAATCTCATAATGCTTTTGTGAAAGATAGACAAATTCTCGATGTTGTTCTAATAGCAAATGAATGTATTGACAGCAAAATAAAAGTGGGTGGGAATGGGATTCTATGTAAATTAGATATGGAAAAAGCCTATGATCATGTGAATTGGAAATTTCTTTTGTATCTTTTTGGCAGATGTGGTTTTGGGGAAAGATGGACGGCATGGATAAGGTGGTGCATATCCACTCCCAGATTCTCAGTCTTAATAAATAGTTGTCCTAAAGGTTTTTTTTCTAACTCTCGTGCCTTGAGGCAAGGTGATCCATTATCGCCGCAATTATTTGTTTTGGTTATGGAAGCGCTAAGCAGGATGATGTCGGCCCTGGTGGATAATGGTTGGTAAAAGGGTTTCCAATCGGAACACCACATTAAGGTTTTGCTAATATATCCCATCTGCTGTTTGTAGATGACACTCTTGTTTTGTGCAAGGCGGAGTTAGGTCAGGTGCAAGCCTTAAATGCTCTCTTACTTTGCTTCAAAGCAGTATCGGGGTTAAAAGTGAACTATAATAAATCTGAGATGGTTCCCATTGGTGATGTGCGTAACCTGCAACAGTTGGTTGGTTCCCTCAATTGCACGACTTCCTCTTTTCCATTGACATATCTGAGACTTCCACTGGGTTCTCCATCAAGAGCGGTTGAGATTTGTGATACAGTGTTTGAAAGAATGGAAAGGAAACTAGCAGGGTGGAAAATAATGTATTTAACTAAAGGGGGTTATGTCACTTTCATCAAAAGTACTCTTTCCAATTTACCCACGTACTCTCTCTCTCTTTTTCCAATCCCGGTTAGGGTGGCTGGCCCCCTCGAAAAGCTGCAACGGGATTTCTTGTGGGGAGGATTGGGGGAAGAGTCCAAGTTTCACTTAGTAAAGTGGGAGAATATGTGTCGTCCTTTATCGGAAGGTGGTTTGGGCATTCGTAATTTAAGGTTGTTCAATCGAGCATTGTTTAGTAAATGGTTATGGAGGTATCATCAAGAACCAGAATGTCTGTGGAGAATAGTGATCGATCATAAATATGGGGAAGCATGGGGAGGGTGGAGCTCCAATGTGGTCAAGGGATCGTGTGGTGTAGGGGTGTGGAAAAATATTAGAAGTGGATGGGATATTTTTCATCAGCACACTAGGCTTCTTTGTGGTGCAGGTTCAATAATTAGATTTTGGAAGGATGCTTGGTGTAGCAATAGGGCCTTGACTGACTTGTTTCCTTCTCTTTTTCAGGTAGGTAGTGCAAAAAACATCACTATGGCAAAGGTGGTGGAGGCAAATAGAGGCCGTCTACATTGGAAAGTCAACTTCAACCGGGCGGCACAGGATTGGGAATTAAACTCCTTTGAGGATTTTTTCAGACTCATCTACTCACAAAGATCGAACCTCCAGACTCAAGATGGCTTATGGTGGAATCTTGAAGGCAAAGGAAAATTCACAATCCATTCTTTCTATAAGGTGTTTAGTCAAGGACTGGCGACGCAATTTCCGTGAAGGAATATTTGGCGACACAAAGCACCTCCAAAAGCGGCATTCTTCGTTTAGACAGTTTCATTGGGGAAGATTCTTATTACAGACAACTTAAGGAAAAAAGGGAAATTATTATCATAGACTGGTGTTGTTTGTGTCGCAATTGGGGGAAGTCGGTAAATCATCTCCTTTTATATTTCGAGACAACTAAAGCCCTTTAGTGTGCGGTCTTTAGTAGATTGGAGTTAGCTTGAGTTATGCCAGAGACCATAATGGCAACAATGACATGCTAGAACTCCATTAGAGGCGAGCGGCATATCAAAACTGTATGGGAGATGATTCTTATATGTATCATGTGGTGTCTTTGGTTAGAACGTAATGAGAGAACGTTCGAAGACAAGGAGAAAACCAAAAAGGAATTGATTGCTTCATTTTTAAGAACCCGCTGTACTTGGTCCATTGCCGTGGATTTCAACGGCATGGACCTACATAACTTCTTAGCTTCTAATGTGCCTAGTGGATTGGACATGACTTTCCTTGTTTGTAATTGCCGTAAATCTTTGTAATTGGCTTTTGCCTGGTTTAATAAATTTTTACTTATCCAAAAAAAAAAATGCTGAGGGAAGTGAGGAAGAAGTCAAGTAGAAAGGGGAGAGAAATCTTATTGGGAAGATCTGTTCTGAACGTGTGGTCGGGAAAGATATCATCTCAAAAACTATGGAAAAGATATAGAGAATTAGGAAGCGTGCCATTTTCCAGGAGGTGGATAGAAATGTCTTGGTTATAACATTTGCTACTCATGCAGATAAACAAAGAATTTTGGAGGGGAAGTCATGGTTGTATGATAACATGTTCTTTGTAATAATGCCATATGATGGAGTTATGCAGCCTGGTCGAATAAAGTTTGAGGTTGAAGCATTTTGATTGCAATTGCATAATTTTCCATTAGATTTGATGACAAGAGAATGGGGTCTTCAAATAGGTTCTTTTGTGGGGCATGTGTTAGAGGAGGATGTTCCAGAGGGTGGGATTGGGTGGGGATTTTTTTAAGGTTAAAGTGGAAGAATAGCTGCATAAGGCTATTGCTTAGGGAGATTCGTTTGTTTTGATGGTAAGAACATCTGGATCCTTTTCGAATATGAAAAGCTTCCTAGGATGTGCTTTTTGTGTGGTTGATAGGTGCAAGGGGTTCAAGGGTGTACAAAGGGACGAAATGGCCTGGGAACCGAAACAATTGTTGAAATGCAGTTCGGTTCATGGTTGCGTGCAGAGGATAGTTTTCGTCAAAGGTCTTCATTTTCGTCAACTGTTGGCAATTCTAGAGATAGTGAGGGATCGGTCGGAAGTACTAAAAATGGGTGGCTATCGAAGGTTTCAGGCCAAGGACACAACGTACATAGCAAGTCCACAGCACTGTCGTGAGCACCATGTTCTCGTTGTTGGCCACCACTTGGACCGCAAGTACCTTTTGCTACCCTTGAGGTGTTTTTCCAACTACCATGGCAAGCACAAGCATAGCTGTAAATGAACCAGACTACTCGACAGCCCGCTCGGTACTCTCTCGCTTAAATTCGAATCGTGAAAAAAAAAAAGTTCATTCGTGAAAGTAGATACCCGCCTGATCAGTAAATGATACATACCTGACAAAACTCGACTCGACTTGGCTAAAACTCATTAAGACTCACTCATTTATGCTCGAGTTGACTCATTAGTTCGATTCGATTAAAATTTATTTATATATTGATAAATGTATACACATATATATATATATATATGTTATATATATGTATTGCTAATAATATAAGTATAGTATTTTTATAATTAAATATGTAATATGTAATCTTATTACTTACATCTATATGATGAATATATTTCATAGTTATGTTTTATAATTTGTACAATGATTAGTCTATAAAATTTAATAATTTCATATATTAATACGGGAGAAGCATGTGAAATACGTATATGCTATCATATTATGTGTTTTATTAATAATATATATAAGCATATATCATATTGTTATGATGAATAAATATCAACTAATTAGATATTAAATATTAATTTTTTATTAGTTATTTATTTATTTACTTTTAAATTTTATTCAAAAAATTAAAAAAAAATCGAGCTCGAGCTTGAGCTTGAACTCAGCTCGACTTGAATTCGTTTGTGGAACGAGCTCGAGTTAGAAGTTTAGTTTATGGAGTCGAGTTCGAACAAAAAATAAATAAAAACTCCAGCTCGAGTTTGAACTTGAACTCGAGTATTTGAGTCGAGTTTGAGCTCGACAAATTAAAACTCAGCTCGATTACAGCCCTAAGCACAAGATGTCCCCAACTAGTACTAGGCCATCCAGCACCTTGCTTGCCCACTCAAGTAGTGGACATGCACCACAACTTAGGCAAGGCTTCCAATACATTGATACTTTATATAGTAATACAACAATACTATATATAGACTTAAAGTGGATTACTAATATTATTAGTATTAAGGCATAAAATGAAATTAATATATTACAAATATTTTATATTTTAAATAGATGATCAAATAAATTTTCATGTTTAAAATTAAAATTTTATGTTATAAAATATAATATAACATTATTTCAGATATAATTATTAGTATAACTAATACTATATTGATTTATATAATAATTTATATATAGATTTAGACTGGATTATTAATAGTAATATAGTATTAGTAATTTAGTATGATGCCATAAAATGTAATTAAATTATATTTAAAACATATGATTAAATAAATATTCATGTTTAAAATAAAAATTTTTTATTATAAATTATAATACAACATTACTTCATATATAATATAACATTAATTCACATATAATTATAATTTATATGTATATAACATATAAATTAAGAAATATAATATATAATATTAAGAGATTAATTAAACAGATATAATTATGCGAATCGGTCTAGTTTGGTCCGTCTGGTTTTAGAAAACATAAAAATAAAAACCGAAGTAGTTATTAAAATGGAGAAATCGATCTCAGACCGAACTAGTCTAAAACCAGACCGAACCAATCAGTACATGCCAGTTCGGGTTGGTTTTTCAATTCTTCGATTTATTTCATAATCCTAGCCAAGTTGTGTCCCTTGACTCGTTGTGACTCAACAGTCAAACATAAGTCCCTTAACTTATTGACCTGAGCGTTACAAGTCAAGTCATTGGACTTGCTGCGACCCAAAGGTCAAATACAAGTCTCTCGACTTGTCGACCCTCACGCTATAAGAGTTCCTAGACTCACCACGAAGTTGTGGCTGGGCACTCATTATAGGACTTGCCCAAACGATCGTTTGATCCTCACACTACAAGCCAAGTCACTAAACTCGCCGAGACCCAACAGTCTAATACAAATCTCTCGACTTGTTGACCCTCGCGCTACAAGCCAACTCATTGGACTCACCGTAGCCCGACAGTTGAACATAAATTCCTCAACTTGTTGACCGTCATGCTACAAACCAAGTATCATACTCAAACTATAACCACTACTAGCAAGTTACATTCGGGAATAAGCTTTCGAAGTTAACAGGCCTTCGAGCTCCACAATTATCTTGTGCAGATTATCTTTGTGAACAAGTCGATGAGTTTGACAACCGCCTAAAATAGGCCCAAGGGGTCGACAAGCCCCGTAATCACTTTGCGTGGGTTACTTCACACAAACTTTGACACAATGACACTAACAATAAATTGAAAACAAAAACATCAAATAAATATCCACTTTTCAATAACAACATGCATATATACAACGCACCGCCTGACTACACATCATACACGCTCAAGTATGTCTCCCACCACATTCGAGTTTTGCACTCACATTGCGGTCGATTACACCTCCCCCCACATGTGAGGTCAGTGCTTGCATCGTAAGCGATCGAGTATGCCTTTCCAAGTTTCGTGCTCGCACCATATGTGGTCGAGTACACCTCCTGCCACATTTGAGTTTCATACTCGTATCATAGACGGTCGAATTCCTCTCTCGCCACATCTGAGTTTCGCACTTGCATTATACGCGGTTGAGTACACCTCTTACCACATCCAAGCTCCCTACTCGCATAATTCGTGGTCGAGTACACCTCTTGCCACATTCAAGTTCTCTGCACGCATCATACACGATCAACTACACCTTTCATCACATCTGAGCTCCGTCCTCTCACCTTACCCAATTGTACGCATCTCCTGCCTAAATTTGTCCCCATAGGCGTTTATCACTTAATGCAAGCAGAATGGAGAATGGAGAACCCATTACTGAAATTTGCTTTCTTATGGACAACCTCTGTCGCATATTTTATCTTAAAGATTCTCCAGTTCTTTATTTGAATAAGTTGCCCTTAAGAATCTTGGGCATCTGTAAAGGACAAAATATTTAGCCAAGGTTAGGCTCAGCCCACCAAACCACTACATAGAGACAAAATAGAGAGGGAAGGAGTGGGGGACAAAAGAGGACTATGGGTGCAGGTGTCAGGAGATGTAGGATGGGGGATTCAAGAAAAAGTGAAAAATAGAAGTGGTGGTTAGACACGCAAAGAGACTAGTCATATCATGGCAAGCAAGCAAGCACAATTTGGGAGGGAAGGGGGGTCAAATAAAAGCAAGCAGCCGTACAACTAGAGAACTTCTTTAACCTCTCGAGAGAGTGCTCCAAGGGGAACATCTTCTCCAGCCAGTACATCTCCAGCTCCCATTATAGGGAGAGCATCTCCACGCTCGCATCATATGCGGGAGGTGCATATCTTCTGCACTCGCATCACACACTGTTGAGTACATGACCTCCTGCCATATCAGAGCTTCGTGCTCCTATCATACGCAGTAAAGTACACATCCCGCCACATTTGATCTCCACACTCACATCATATGTGTTAGAATACAACTCTTGTCACATCCAAGCTTTGTGCTTGCATCATATACAGTCAAATACACCTCCCACCACTCAGAGCTCCTCGCACACATCATACGACCAAGTACACCTCCTACTACATCTGAGCTTCGTGCTCACACCTTATGCAGCCGCACTCATCTCTTGCCTAAATTTTCCCCCAGAGGCATCTATTGCTTAACGCAAGCGAGATGGAGAACTGAGAACCTGTTTTTGAAACTTGTTTTCTTATGGACAACCTTTATTGTACGTTTTATCTTAAATTCTCAAGGTCTTTGTTGAAATAGATTGCCTTTAAGAATCAAGGGCATCTATAGAGGATAAAATATCTAACCTACCAGCCCCCACTAGGAGACAAAATAGAGAGGAAAAGAGCATGGGATAAGAAAAAATCATGGGTGCAGGTGGCAGGAGGTTTAAGAGAAGGGAGTTAAACAGGCATGCGTAACTGGGGATCAGATAAAACTAAGCGGTCAAACAACCAAATGACTTCTTCTTCAACCTCTCAAGGAAAGCCCTAGGGAAAACATCTTTTCAAGTCAGTAAATCTCCAACTCCTATTGTACAATAGGAAATGAGAAGTTATGAGAGACTGTAAACAAACGTATTATATATAGTAAATTTTTTTCTCCCCAATTGCTAGTGGATGTAAGCAATATGTTGAATCACGTAAATCTATATGATTATTTCTCTTTATTTTCTTGACACTTGTCTTCTATTCACTATCACAGATGTACGAACTATCACCATATAGTCGCATCAGACCATTGTCAAGGGCTCTAAATAATACTGTCCAAGGTCCAAGTCGTCATAGCCGGCCGAGAATGATTATTTTTTTTTTGTTGTGCTATTTTTCACACATCAACAAGAATTAGTTTTTGTCTGTTTTTTGGCACACCGAATACTTATTAGTGACATCCTTTGTTTTAGTAAGTGAAATATATCTTTTAATAAATTCCACGTTCAAAATGATGCTCAGTGTTTCTTGAAGCAAAAGACAACCGTACCTACGTGAACATTATCAAAACTTGAATTTTGAGAATCATCAATTAATATTCATCATCGAAATATTTTGAAAAGGCAAAGCCTTTGCATATCCACAAATGTTGATAAAAGTATTAATGCAGTGCATCATGTATTTAGAGAAAAAACATTTTTCCTTATGAAATCAACAAAAGCTAGCAAGCTTACCTATAGTTAATTAAGTCATGGGAGATCTAGAATTATAGGTATAAAACATTTGGTTGTTGATGATAAAGCTGATCTCCTTATCAATGCTACTATATTAAGCGAAGCCTAAATAATTTATCTTTAATGGAAAGAGTGTGGGAATCCCAATGCAGAGAGAGAGAGTGAACAAGAGATACCCACTATAGGTTCTAATCTGGATGGGTAATAGCAAATAAAGCATCCGCTCTCCAAAATCATACCTAATTAATAGATTATATTATTGTTTTTATTCAAATTTTGTTGAGAACAATAATTGAAGGAGAGTGGGGCCATGAATGACCCCCCTCAACGACTTTTGTAAACGTGTATAGTAATTTGCACAGTAATTTATGCTTATAAATATGAACGTTTTCGTTCAGTTTTATACAATGAAACAAAACGAAGAAAAAAAAAAAGAGAGAAAAATGAAGAGAAAGGAAGAAAGAAAGTAATAGAAAAAATTCAGTTCTTGAGAAATAAAAGTTTCAAATATTTTCTCTTGGAATAATAGTTTTATTTTAATTTTATAGCACGTGATCAGTACGACGGTTCTACCAATTTTGAAGTTAGTGGTTTTTTTCTTCAAGTAAGTTTTTCAATATATTATTTGTAGTTCTCGAGATAAATATAAAAGATAATATTGCTGAATATTATTTGATAAATTTTACTCCTATTCTCATGATTATGTGAATATATTTCTTAAATACATATATTTATTTTTGTGATTCATATATGTAGAAAATGTTAAATATTATAAAATTTAAATTTATTACTATTAACATTTCTGAAAAAAGTTATTTATCCAAAATCTTTGATGAGATCTATTTGGATATGATGAACTTTGGAGATACAATCAAAGAAGAGAATCACGTGTCCCTGCAGGACTGTGCTGTGTATCTCACAGTGAAAAATCTTCTTAATATGTGAAATGATTTAAGGGAGAAATATAAGCACCAGAAGATATAATTCTCTCAAAAGATCATTATGACTTATTGCACTTGAAGTTTCAAGATTTTAAAAGTGGTAGTGAATATAATTATACACTTTTTAAAATAAGCTCAGTACTAAAATTATGCAGTAAGAAAATCATCGATGATGATATGTTAGAAAAGACATGTACTACTTTTCATGCCTCGAATGTGCTTCTGCAGCAGCAGTATCTAGAGAAAAAGTTCAAGAAATATTCTGAATTTATATCATGTCTTCTAGTAATTGAGCAGAATAATAAATTGTTATTAATAAACCACCAATTGCGCCCTACTGGTTCAACATCATTTCCTGAAATAAATGGTAATAGGTTTGCAGGTTTGCATAATTCCCAGAAGCAAATAGTGCATCCTTTCGAGAAAATCAGAGTCATGAATGTGGTAGGAGAAATTATAAAAATGTTGGTCCCAGAAGTGACAACATTAAAAGAGATAATAATATACTGTATCACTAGAAGTTGTATAACTCAGAAAGGGGTAAAAGCCCACAAAATAATTCTTCAAAGAAAAATAAAAAGATGTGTCATAGATGTGATATGACTAGACATTGGTCACGTACTTGTCATACGGCCAAACACTTAGCTGATTTATATTAAACATCTATTAGAGAAAAGAATAAAATTTTTAAAACAAATTTAATAGAACCATCAAATGATTCATTATATATAGATGGAGATGATACCACTCATCTTGATGTTTTGATTTATTTAAAGATTTTGATGGTAGAATTGATCACTTGATTGGAGATAGAAATGTTCCTCCCAATTAATGTATTTTCTTTATATTTGTAATAAAAATTGTGTATAAATGATACTTTATTTTCTTCACAATCTAGAAAAATTTATTAAGATATGCAAAATTTTCTTCAATAGTTACTACTCTTTCTCTATCTTTCTCTATCTTTCTCCTACTCCTCTCTATTGTATATATGATTAAGAGATTAGTTTATCTTTCTCTTCAAGAGTGTCAATCACTAAACCTTTATGTAAGTTGCGTGTAAAGTGAGAAAGAGATGATGTGAAAGCTCAGGATAAGTGACTCCAAAATCGTTTAGAATTATTAAGAATCTATTCCATTAACCAGAGATCGTAAAGATAGCATTCATTTAGATCTCGTCGGTAAAGAAAGCTTTCAAGCTATCACCTAAGCCTAGGCCTAAGGACTCATCAGAGAAAAAGTTTGATTCACTTATACTAAACTTTTATATATTATAGTAAAAAAAAAAATTATATTTTGAAATAACGAAAAGTCGGTACCTGAAGAACGACAAGAAATTACTTAAGATAATAAAACTTTGTTTCAATTTGATCATCCTACAAATAAATATAAACTAGAAGTTTAGATGATTATTCATTTGCAAAGTATTGCAAATCAATTACCGGATGTATTTACTGACACTAGAAATGTAGTAAAATCATATATTCCTACTGTTAATGCTCTAGCAAGGATTGAAGTTCCTGAATGATAAATTGTCGAAACAGCAATAAATGAGTCTAAAACACACCTAAAATGAGAAAGACCTATTGGTGCAAAAGATTAAAATTCCCTAAGAAAAATGATACAAAGTGAATTTGGTGTTCCTGAAGAACTAATACCTACAATACAGGTTACAAGCATAGTTGATGCTCCTGAAAAGATTAAATCTTCTATCCCAAAAAGTATTGAAGAGTACAAATCTCCTGAACAGGAAACTCCTGAAAAGTACAGATATTCTGAAGAGAAAACTCCTGAAAAGTACCTCCTGAAGAAGTGTTTCATGAAATGTTTTTTCCTGAAAATGAACAGGTACCTGAAAATAATGATATCTAAATATATTTCATGAGTACTGGAGAAATTTTAAATAGAAATAAAACTGTTTTCGAAATCATATTTTCATATAAGATGGCCCTTGACATTACCAGAAGTAATGAAAAAAGTGAGCAAAAAATCGTCGAAGAATGTCGACGTAAAAATGATTGGCCAAAATAGAAAGCAACTATTGAAAGTGAATTAAACTCGCTAGTAAAACGAGAGTTATTGGACTTGTTGTCTAAACACCAAAGGGTGTAAGGCCTGTTGAATATAAGTGGGTATTTGTACAAAAACATATTGAGAAAAATGAAATTGTGCGGTATAAAGTACGACTTGTCGCACAAGATTTCTTGCAGAAACTCAAGATTGATTATGAAGAAACATATTCTCCCGTTATAGATGCAATTACATTCAAATTTTTTATTAGTCTGATTGTTACAAAAGGATTAGAGATGCGATTGATGGATGTGGTCACTGCATAATTATATGAATCCTTCGACCATGACATATATATGAGAATCCTTAAAGGATATAAAATGCTTGAAGCATATAAAATGCCTGAAGTATCAACAAGTACATCTAGAAGTATGTATTATATCAAATTTCAAAAATTTTTATATGGGTTAAAACAATTCAGACGCATATGGTATAATTGCTTAAGCGAATATCTATTGAAAGAATGATTTGAGAATAATCTTATATGTCCATGTGTTTTTATTAAGAAATCAGAATCTGGATTTTCCATTATTGCAGTTTATGTTAATGATTTAAATATTGTGGGAACTCCTGAAGAGATCTCAAAAATTGCTACGTATTTAAAGAATGAATTTGAAATAAAATATATTGGCAAAACTTTTGTCTCGGGCTACCTCGAGCACTTGCCAAATAAAATTTTTATATATTAATCCATGTATACAGAAAAAGTCATGAAGCACTTTTATATAGACAAAGCTCATCCTATGAGTACTCAAATGATTGTTCGATCACTTGATGTAAAAAATGATTCATTCTGTCCTTGTGGTGACGATGAATAAATTCTTGGTTCTGAAGTACTATATCTCAATACAATTAGAGCCTTGATATATCTTGCAAATTGTATTTGGCATAATATTACATTCTCAGTTAATCGACTTGTAAGATATAGTTCTGTACTAACTCGAAGGCATTGAAATAGTATTAAACATATCCTTCATTACCTTCATGATACGATTGATATGATATTATTTTATCAACATGGATCAAGTTCACAATTGATTGGATATGCAGATGCAGATTATCTTTCAAATCAACACAAAGGTAGATCTCAAATTGGATATATATTTACTTATGGAGATACTGTCATATCATGGAAATCTGTCAAGCAGACATTATTTGCTACATTTTCAAATCACTCAAAGATCATTGTAATTAATAAAGCAAGTCGAGAGTGTATTTGACTGATATTAGTGATCCAACATATCTAAGAAAATTGTGGTCTTCCCATGATCAATGATAATCCAACACTTTTATATAAAAATAATACTACTTGTATAACTCAAATCAAAAGAAGTTATATCAAAAGTGACAACACTAAATTTATTTCTCCTAAATTCTTTTATACTTATGAACTTCAAGAGAAATGTGAAATTGATGTCAAGCAAATACGATCAAATAATAAACTAACAGATTTATTCACAAAAACATTACCAACTGCAACATTCAAGAAAATTATGCAGAACATTAGAATACGAAAACTCAAAAACCTATCGTCATGTACTTTTCAATGGGAGTAAATGTCTTAAAGACTTGTGCTGATTGTACTTTTTTTTCCTTCACTAAGGTTTTGTCCCACTGGGTTTTCCTTTGCAAGATTTTTATTAGGCAATCTTAAAGTACTTTGAGATACATAAAAATACTGTACTCTTTTTCTTTCGCTATTGATTTTTTTTCCTACTGGGTTTTTCTTTAGTAAGGTTTTAATTAGACAGATTCTTTATGGGTGGTCATTCAAGGGGGAGTGTTAAGAATAATAATTGAAGAAGGGTGAGGCGATAAATGACCCCACTCCAACAAATCCCTGTGATCCGTAGCCACCCTCAATGATTTTTGTAAACGTGCATGGTAACTTACACAGTAATTTGTACAGTAATTTATATTTATAAATACGAACGTTTTCGTTTAATTTTGTATAACGAAGAAAGAAAAGAATAGAGAAAATTCAATTCTTGAGAAATAAAAGTTCTAATATTTTCTCTTACAATAATAGTTTTTGTTTTTATTTTATAACAAAATTTGTTTTATTTCATTTTATTTTATTATTATAATTTTTTTAAAATTTATATGAAATATAATAAACAAATTATTTTTTTCAAATTTTAATTTAAATTTTTTAAAACTCTAAAACAGTAATAATATTAAAAAAATATATACTAATAATATTTTATTCAACTTTTAACTTTCATCTCAATTTGATTCAATTAATCTCATTTTTCAATCCAAACGCAAGATTATATATCATTTACTACAAGAAAATAGACTATTTCTGATGATTTTTTATTTGCCGAAAATATAATTGCCATAAAAGAAGATATTAGCAGCGATTTAAAATTCGCTGTTGAGTTGGCAAGTTAATTTTACGATCTAACTTTTTACAGCGAATTATATGCTTTAGTGGCGAAAGAAATCGCTGGAACATTTATTTCCATTTTAACGGCGGATTTGTTTCATTTCAATTGTGTTTTTAATGAATTTTGTAGCGATTTGCTCGTCTTTTAAATTGAAATGTACCTTGTTTGTTACGACAAAAAAAATCACTGGAATATATCACTTTAATGAATGCGCCAAAGTCCCTAGGATATTTTCCCCCCACATTTCCCTTTCTTCCCCAAAATATGAACTCTCTCATGTCCTTACTCCAATCCATCAATAGATATCCCACCCACTCCCAAATGGCACTGTTCCTCCATTGGATACCGTCGTGAGACCTCGTCGCTCCCTCCACGTCCCTGTTTTTGTCGCTTGCACAAGAATTTCGCCTTACATTTCCTCATAGCACGGTAAATTGTGTTCTCTTGATGTCCCGTTGTCTTCTGTGATTTTATTCTCTTGAAGCTTTGTTTGTTTTTCTAATCCTATATGGTGTTTCTCAACGAGATCCTTTTACTGGTGGCCAAGGATTTTTGTCACTTATCAACCTCAATCAAGTCATTTTCTCGATCCTGTTGTGATACTTCATCTGTGGTAAGTGCTTCAATTTTCTTCCCACTTATGTAAAGCCGTTTAGGTCAACTTATTTTTATCATGTAGGTTTAACATTTAACAATCTTTTCTCCATTATAATAGTTCCTGCATCTTGCCTGCATAATCTTTGACTGATGTTTAATGCTAACTTTTGATTGGTTTGGTCTTTTTTTTTTCTTATGCAATTTGCTCTATATTCTCCATCTTAGCACTGTAGGAATTCTGAAATTGAAAGGCCAAAAGGTTAACTAAATTTCCTAGCATTGTTAGTTCAAAAGCAAGTAAGAAAAGATTTATTGTTCTCTTATAATCAACCACATGAGCTTTTTTTTTTTTGGAAGAGCCGGTAGCCACATGTCCAAGAGTGGCCCCGTCCCAATATATTTGGTGCGTTCTCTGATTTTGTCGTTCAGCTTTTTTTTTAGGATTTTAAATTGCAAATTCTTTCTTTTCGATATATAAGAAAAAGAAATGAAAAGAAAAGGCAAATAATGATATGTTATAACATCACCACACATTTAACTCGATAGTTGAAGCTAATTTATATGGTTTTGGATCCAAGATATTATATTAGCTACTTACTTGTATTAATATTATTATTCAAAATACGGGATGTTGCAGTCAGATTATATGATGAAAATAGCATCAACAGAAGAAGCATATATATATATAGTATATGTAGAAGTTTTTAGTACTTTGGCTTTCAATGAAGCAAGTACTCAGTTTGTAAGTAGCAGAACTCCACTAATACTAAAACTTGTCGTTTGAGCTAGTTCCATTTGACCTGCAAATTATTTTTTTCTGCATTTTGGCTTGTGATGGCCAATGGATTACTTTTATTCTCTTTCAAGAAGGAAGTACGATGTTGTTGTGAATAGGAAGTATGATTACTTTTATCTAAATTTTCATGTTGTAATGAAATTAAACGATAGGAGGGACGGCCGCCGCCCCCTGTCCCACCACTAAAATTATGTGAATGACCCCACTACTATTATTTTAAATCTTGCATAGTGACTTGCATAGTAATTTCAAGACCTATAAATATGAGTTTCAGTTATAATGAAATTCATAAGAAAATATAGAGAGAGAAGAAAGTTTCAGTTCTTAAGAGTTCTAAAGAGTTTCTTATTTTTTTCTTGCAATAGTAGTTTCCTTTTTTTGTTTTATAGCACTTTATCAGCACGACGGTTCTACTAATTTTGAAACTAGTGGCCTTATTCCTCTGTAAGTTTTTCAATATATTATTTGCAGTCTTTGATATATTTTATTAATGATTATCTGTATAAATTTATAAATATATTTTCTAACATACACATATTTATTTCATTATTTATATGTGTAGAAAATGACAAATCTTACAAAATTGAAATTTGTTGCTCTTGACATATCTGGGAAAAGTTATTTATCTTAGATTCTTGATGCTGAAATTCATCTTAATGCGATGAACCTGAGTGAAATGATTAAAAAAGGAATATCTTACAGTAAAAGATCCCTATATTTTGTAGAACAGTTTAAGGGAGAGGTATGAACACCAGAAAACTGTCATCCTCCCAAGAGCTCGTTTTGATTGGTTGTACCTGAAATTGCAAGATTATAAAAGTGTTAGTGAGTATAATTCCACACTTTTTAAAATAAACTCAGTACTAAAATTATGTGGTGAGAAAATCACCGATGATGATATGCTAGAGAAGACTTATATTACATTTCATGCCTCGAATGTACTTCTGCAGCAGTAGTATCGAGAGAGAAAGTTCAAGAAATATTCTAAACTTATATCATGTCTTCTAGTAGCTGAGCAGAACAATGAGCTCTCATTAGCAAACCATCAGTTACGCCCTACTAGCTCAATATCATTTCCTGAAGTGAATAGTAATTGATTTGCATTATTCCCAGAAGTGAATGGTGCATCCTTTAGAAGAAATCGGGGGCATGGACGTGGTAGGAGAAATTATAGAAATGTTGGTCCCAGAAGTGATAACATTAAAAAGGATAATAATATACCGTATCATCAAAAGTGGTACAATTCAGAAAGGGGTAAAAATCCCCAGAATAATTCTTCAAAGAAAAGTGAAGAGGTGTGCTATAATGTGGAATGACTGGACATTGGTCACGTACCTGTCGTACGGCCAGGCACTAAGCTTATATATATCAAACTTCTATTAAAGGAAAGAATAAAATGCATGAAACAAATTTAGTAGAACCCTTAGATGATTTATTAGATTCAGTAGATGTAGACGTTACTCATCTTGATATCTCTGATTTCTTTAATCATCCTAAAAGTAGTATTGACCACTTAAGTGGAGATAGACGTGTTTCACTCAATTAATGTATTTTTTTCTATTATCTGTAATCAAAATTTTGTATATTTTGTATATTTTGTATAATCATGGATCATATTGATGAGTTTTTTTATTTCTGAGTTGAATGATAAAGATATATGTCTAGTTGACAGTGCTACAACTCACACAATTATCCAAAAAAAAAAATATTTTCAAAATCTAACACTAAGTAAAGCCTATGTCCATACTATATCAGGTTCATCAAATTTAATTAAAGACTCCAGAAGAGCTTATATTGTGTTGCCTAATGACACCAAATTTTGTATTAATGATACTCTATTCTCTTCATAATCCAGAAAAAATTTATTGAATTTCAAAGATATACGCTGTAATGATTATCATATTGAAACGACCAATAAAGGCAGTAAACAGTATCTTCTTATTACAAAAAAAATATTGGACCAAAAGCTCGTATTAGAAAAACTACATGCTCTATGTTTTGGATTGTATTATACAAAGATGAGAATAATTGAATCATATGTGGTAATGCACCAGAAGTGCATTGACCCCAAAATATTTATGACTTAGCATGATCGCCTTGGACATCCGGGATCTATAATGATGAGACGAATTATTGAAAATTCGAATAGGCATCCCTTAAAGAATCAAAAGATATTACTACTTAATGAATCTTCGTGCTCTACATGTTTTCAAGGTAAATTGATTATCAGATCATCTCCCTCAAAAGTCATTGTTGAATCTCCATTCTTTTTACAAAGAATTCACGGAGATATATGTAGGCCTATTCATCCATCAAGTGGACCATTTAAATACTTTATGGTTTTGATTGATGCATCTAGTCGATGGTTACATATTTGTCTGTTTTCCACTAGAAATGTTGCATTTGCTAGACTTTTTGCTCAGATAATAAACTACGAGCACAATTTCGTGAGTATCCAATTAAGACCATTCGATTGGATAATGCAGGTGAATTTTCATCTCAAACTTTTGATGATTATTGCATGTCAATAGGAATAGATGTTGAACATCCTGTTGCCCATACACACACACAGAATGGTTTAGTTGAATCTTTGATCAAAAGGTTTTAACTAATCGCTAGACCTTTACTTATGAAATCAAGATTACCTGTTTCTGCTTGGGGACATGCTATACTTCATGCAGCATCTCTAATTCGCATTAGACCATCTGCATATCATAAATTTTACTCCATTACAGCTTGCATTTAGTCAACAACCAAATATTTCTCATCTTCGTACTTTTAGATGTGTTGTATATGTTCTAATTGCACCTCCACAACGTACAAAAATAGGCCCTCAACATAGACTTGGAATATATGTTGGTTTAGATTCTCCATCTATTATTAGATACCTTGAACCCCTTACAGGGAATATATTTAAAGCACGTTTTAAGGATTGTCATTTTGACGAATCTAATTTTCCATTAATGGGTAAAAAAAGTCGATATCTAAAGCACGACAAGATATTACTTGGGATAATAAGACCTTGTCTCAATTTGATCCTCCTACAAATAATTGTAAATTGGAAGTTCAGAGGATTATTCATTTACAAAATGTTGCAAATTAATTATCGGATGTATTTACTGATACTAAAGGTGTAGTAAAATCTTATATTCCTGCTGTTAATGCTCCAGCAAGGATTGAAGTCCCTGAAAGATAAATTGTCAAAACAGCAATAGGTGAGTCTAAAGCACACCTGAAGCGTGGAAGACCTATTGGTGCAAAAGATAAAATTTTCAGAAGGAAAAGGATACAAAATGAATTGGTATTCCTGAAGAATACGTACCCACAATACAGGCTACAAATATAATTGGCCCTACTAAAGAGCTCAAATCTTCTATTTTAGAACCTCCTGAAAAATATAAATCTCCTAAAAAGGGACCTCTTGAAGAGGTGTGTCATGAAATATTTTTTCTTGAAGAGGAACAAGTACCTGAAAATAATGAGATCTCAATACATTTCATGAATACTAGAGAAATTCTGGATAGAAATAAAACTGTTGTTGACAACATATTTTCATATAAAATGGCCCTTAACATTACCAGAAGTAATGAAGAAAGTGAGTCAAAAACCATCAAAAAATGTCGACATAGAAATGATTGGCCAAAATGGAAAGCAGCTATTGAAACTGAATTAAATTTGCTAGCAAAACGAGAAGTATTTGGACCTATTGTCCAAATACCAAAGGGTGTAATGCCTGTTGGATATAAGTGGGTATTTGTACGAAAACGTAATGAGAAAAATGAAATTGTGCGGTACAAAGCATGACTTGTCGCACAAGGTTTTCTGCAGAAATCCGGGATTGATTATAAATAAACATATTCTCCCGTTATGGATGCAATCACATTTAAATTTTTCATTAATCTGGTTGTTACAAAAAGATTAGAAATGCGGTTGATGGATGTAGTCATTGCATATTTATATGGATCCTTGGGCCATGACATATATATATGAAAATCCCTGAAAGATATAAAATGCCTGAAACTTCTACAAGTACATTTAGAAATATGTACTCAATCAGACTACAAAGATCTTTATATGGATTAAAGAAATCCGGACGCATGTGGTATAATCGGCTAAGTGAATATCTACTGAAAAAATGATTTGAGAATAATCCTATATGCCCATGTGTTTTTATTAATAAATCAGAATCCGAATTTGTCATTATTGCGGTTTATATTGATGATTTAAATATTATAGAAACTCCTGAAAAGATCTCAAAAACCGCTATATATTTAAAGAATGAATTTGAAATGAAAGATCTTGGCAAAACAAAACTTTGTCTCGGCCTGCAGCTCGAGTACTTTCCAAATAGAATTTTTATTCATCAGTCCATGTATATTGAAAAAGTCCTAAAGAATTTTTATATGGACAAATCTCATCCCCTGAGTACTCCAATGATTGTTCGAACACTTGATGTAAAGAATGATCCATTCCGTCCTTGTGATGACGGTGAAGAAATTTTTTTTCCTGAAGTACCATATTTCAGTATAAATAGAGTTTTGATGTATCTTGCAAATTGCACACGACCATATATTACATTCTCAGTTAATCTGCTTGTAAGATATATTTATGCACCAACTCGAAGGCATTGGAATGGTATTAAACATGTCATTCGTTACCTTCATGGTACGGTTGACATGTGATTATTTTATCAACGTGGATCAAGTCCACAATTGATTGGGTATGCAGATGTAGCTTATCTTTCAGACCCACACAAAGGTAGATCTCAAACTGAATATTTATTTACTTATGGAAATACTGTCATATCATGGAGATCTGTTAAGCATACACTATCTGCTACTTCTTCAAATCACTCAGAGATCATTGCTATTCATGAAGCAAGTCGAGAATGTATTTGACTGAGATCAGTAATTCAACATATCCAGGAAAAGTGTGGACTTCCCATGATCAATAATAGCCTAACAATTTTATATGAAGATAATACTGCTTGTATCACTCAAAGCAGATGAGGATATATCAAATGTGACAGAACCAAACATATTTCACCTAAATTCTTTTATACTTATGAACTTCAAAAGAAATGTGAAATCGATGTCAAGCAGATACGATCTAGTGATAATCTGGCAAATTTATTCACAAAGGCGTAACCAACTTCAACATTCAAGAAAATTGTGTATAACATTAGAATGTGATGACTCAAAGATTTATTGTCATGCACTTTTCAGAGGGAGTAAATGTTCTGAAAACTTGTACTAATTGTACTCTTTTTCCTTCGCTAAGGTTTTGTCCAACTGAGTTTTCCTTTACAATGTTTTAATAAAGCAATCTTAAAGCACTTGTGAATATATAAGAAAACTGTACTCTTTTTCCTTCGCCATTGGTTTTTCTTCCTATTGAGTTTTTTCTTGGCAATGTTTTAACGAGACAGATTCTTTATGGGTGGTCATTCAAGGGGGAGTGTAATGAAATTAAACGATAGGAGGGACAGCTGCCGCCTCTTGTCCCACCACTAAAATTTTGTGAATGACTCTACTACTATTATTTTAAATCTTGCATAGTGACTTGTATAGTAATTTTAAGGCCTATGAATAGGAGTTTCAGTTGTAATGAAATTTATAAGAAAATATAGAGAGAAAAGAAATTTTCAGTTCTTAAGAGTTCTAAAGAATTTATTATTTTTCTCTTGTAATAATAGTTTTTTTTCTTTAATTTTATAACATATGTCTTTTTATTTTTTATTTTTTCAAACCCTTAAGAGTTATGTCAATAGGAACCAAGAAAAAGAGCAATCAATAGCACTACAACAGTAGAGAAGAGAAATCTTGTAACGCTATCTCCAATAATGCAAGTTGTCTTGTTTTAGATGTTGTTTTAGATGTTGGAAGACAGCCCATTTGAAGTGAAAGATGAAAAGAATGACCAATGATGAAGCTCTTAACTAAAATAAATAATTCTTGTGACAAAACAGGAAGTTCTTAACTAAAATGATTAGCTCAGGTATAACGAACACCAGGGGATTTTTAGCCAATCATATTAAATTATAATTTGATTACTAGTTAATATATAATTTGTAGAATTATAAACTATGAAAAAAAACTTAAATTAAAAATATATTATTACTATATTAATAATATTTTATAATTATTTTAGCTAATAGATTAATGCTAATGTGGGAAAAGATTTTGAATGTAATATCCAAATACAAAATTACGTGATATTATTATACACATTATAATTTTACATTTGCATAATCTACAGGGGATGCTCTTAACACTATTTCCTCTGACTTGGGAATGTATCTATGTGGTGGGAGATAGTGAGAAGGAAATGGCAGAGCATTAATTGGTTTAGCTTAAGCTATTTTGGTTTTGGTTTGCATGTTGATTGATTCTGTTATGGGAATTTAAGATGCAAGGAAGTTGAAGTGGATTGTTTTCTTTGTTGTAAGTCTGAAAACTAATTGCTTTGTTGTAGGTGGTAAGATGTTGCCTTGAGCATGCAGCCCGAACCAGTGCCTGCTGGCAATCCGGACAATTCAAATTCTGTTATGATGTTTTTGAAACTCATGCCTTAGTGTTATTTCTTGATTGATGGCAGAACATATGGATATTATCAGAACATATGGATTGAAGCAGATTAGATGATTTTGAAGAAGAAGACAGTTTATGTTTGTAATAAACATTAGTACTCAAAATTTCATTTTATTTTCTGCCTCATTGTGGACAATTTACGTACAAACGAAGACAGTATGTTGTACTTGTAAATTTCTTTTTAGTAATGCACCCATGTCGTACTTATAAATTTCCTTTTATTAGTAGTTATACTATTGGATTAATATTGACTATATGCTATTTTACGTTTCAATTTTGGTTTTATGTTCTATTTTTGATTTAGCATAACAAATATTGTAGAGTTTTTGTCAATATTATAATTGCGTTGGGTATATAAGAGCCAATAAATAAATAAAAAGAAGTTTAAAAAAAGTACTGCAGCGAATGAAAATCACCTCTATAACTTTAAAGAGTAATATTAGAGTAAATCCAACACTCATAACACTCATTCACATGAACAGTACATGGTATACTATTCATATAAGTGATTATGATGAGTATTGGATTCACTCTTTATTTTCTCAACTTTAAATATGCAAATCATGACCATGTTCAGCAAAAAGAAATTCGCTGCAAACAAAATTAATTGTAGTGATTTAATTTGCTGCAAACATCATTTTTAACCGCGATTGACTAATTGTGGCGACACAATGATGGTTATGCGGCGATTATTGTCGTTGCAAATAAAGTTTTCTTTTCGTTGTTTCCAATTAAAGAAAACTTGAGGTTTGGTCTGACCGAATCTCCTCTTATTCCAGCCCTGCCGTCTCCGGCGACGGTGGGCAACACCGCCCACCGCCACCGGCGACGGTAGGAGCTCGGTAAAGTTGAATTTTTCTTAAAAATCCATCTTCAATTTATTTTTTATTGTATTTTTTATTATGTTTTCTTTATTTTATTATTTTATTATTTTTTTTATTGTGTTTTCTAAATTTTATTTTTTTATTATATTTGTTATTGTATTTTTTAATATTTTTTATTATGTTTTTATACAAATTATAAGAGTTTAAGATTGGGTTGCATTCACGCCGGGTGCAACCCGACCGCACTCTAACGTCTCTTTTTAAATTATTAGTATTTAATAGTGACGAAAGTCCAGTGTAAGAAAATCGCAACAGATGCTCATTTTCAACGAGTATATAGGTTATTTGTTTATTGCCGCAATCGATGTGTTTTCTCTTTGTGATTCCAGGCAACCAAAACGGGACGAAGAAGTTCTGCTCCCATTTTTCCCTTCCTTTTATAATTATTATTTTGCTTCAATGGTCAGAATAAATTTTAAAAAAAGAAAACTTGAATTGAACTTGTGCAAGCCAGTCTTGGTGCTCTAGGAATATTATGCTTGTCATCTTGGACCAAAGTAATATTGTACATTTGGGTGGCTGGATATTCTGCCCTAAATGTGGTAGGAAAAAGACCTCCATTATATATATTATATCTAAATATATATAGGAGGTGGTACATCTAACATTTGCTGCTTATTATTATATATGCAGTAGTACTTCAGCAAGTGGCTTACAGCACAGAACTAATTAAATTAATTTAGGTAATTTAATTTATAAATATCGACAGTCTAGATCTGGATATGGATCGCCTTTAGTGGGGTGTATTATTCTTCAGCACACTTGCCAAGGGGAATGTTTGTGGGGTCCGTCCCAGGGGCTAGGACTAAAGAAAGGGGGGCCTGGTTTGTCAGATCTTTCTCAATCTTCTAATTTGAAAGATAAGGGAGGGGGTGGCATGGAATAATTAGCTAAATGATCAATATTATTAAAGTATTTTTATTAGTTTGTTTAAAATTATTTTTTTAAAAATATAAATTATATATTTATTAAAATAATTTAATTATATTTAATCAAAAATAAAAAATATATATAATATAATATAATATAATTTTTTAAATATATAAATATAAAAAATAATTTTAAACAGTCTAATAAAAATGTCTTATTATTCGCTAATGGTGGCCTGCAACCGTGAGGCCAGAGTTTTCAAGACTTAGATAAAGAAACGGCCTAGTTTGTTTAGACATACGATAAATTAGTTGAAAATAAATTTAGAAATTTAAAAATAATTATTACAATTTTAAAATAATTATTTGTTTTATTTTAAATAAAATTTAAATAAATTATAATAATTAAATAAAATAAAATAAATTATGAAAATAAACAAGGTCTATTAATTGAGCTTTCGGTTGAGGCGGGTTTAGTTGTTGTAATTTGGGTTAATGTTTTTCTCAAGAACTCATGTTTAGTACAAAGTTGTAAGTTCAATATTTTGAATATCAAATGTATCGATTAAGATATTGAAACGAAATATTCGATACTAATATTATTTTATATATTGTTTTGAAATAATTTATATATAAATAATTTATATATGTAAATACATATATAAATTATATTTTAAAATAATAATAAATATATAAATAAATTATATATATATATGTGTGTGTGTAAATAGTCTAATTTGAATTAAGGTAAAAAAAAATAACAAGAAATAAAAAAATAAAATTGAAAAAAAGGTAGAAAATCGGTATGATCGAAACACAAGCCAAAATGTTGAGTAATACATACCGGTATGACGATGGTACGGTCAAAATATCGACCGATACGAAATAACTATATTTTTTTATTGGATTGTTAGTCAAGACGGCATATTTCAATGATCGGTATGTACGAAATTAAATTTATGGCCGCAACAGCCTCAACAAAAATTAAAATAATTTTCATGTAGTTCACTCAACAAATATAGCTAGCCTTTTGAGCTAGCCAAATTATTTTTTAGAATTAAAATATTGAGTCATCCTGCGCATACTACTCTCCCGTTCAAACCAAAATAAACTGAGGCTTTATTTTCGTTCGGCTGCTTCAATTTCTTCTCTTCCCGCTGCTCCTCTCTTATTCTCTTCATGCCGATTCTTCTCTTCAAGTACTTTCATTCGGCTCCTCTTCTTTTCTTCAACATTTTTCATTCGGTTGCTTGAATATCAGGTTACGAGCAATCGAAACTTGTTAGTTTATTGTTACATTGGGGTTCAATCAAAGGCCAAGTAGAATTTTTTGTTATGTTTTTTTACATTAATTCAACTTATATTACTGTTTTGACAGTTGGAGAAATATAATTATTAGAAAAATATGAGTACCGTTAAAAAAAAAAATATTCATTAAGAATAATCTGAACATTAAAAAATTAATGTATATTTTTTAATAATTAATAAATAAATATTCAAATTACAATTATAATTAAAATAAATAAAAAGTTAAAATTTAATATTTTAATAGAATAATTATTAATTTATTAAGTCTATTATTTAGTATAATAAACAATATCTAATCAAAATTTATAAAAATAAAATTTTTAACTAAAATTTGACTAAACAATAGCTCCACTATTGTAATTTGTAAAGGATCAATTTTCTCACCTGACTCTTCTTCTCAAGCTAGCTGCCTGCCAACTTCTTCATGGAGAGTACGGGAATTATAATCTATGTCCTACTAATTATGAGGCTTTAATACCTGTTTACAAACAGCAATGGAGCAAAAAATAAAAGTAATAAAAATTGAAATGAAGAATTGAAAGGCTCCATTGTTATATATTGCAGTGTTGCACCATGCGCGCGAATTCTGAAATAATTAACAACAATTCATGTCTGCTAATTAGCTGAAAATTATTATAAACAAAGGGTATTAATCATCATCCGTGAAACTTCTAATTACAAACTTGTAAATTTACATTTTTTGGATGGAAAAGTACTTGAACAATATCCGACAAGCTTTTTCATACCATAATGAGAGTACAGAAAGTAGTGGGTTTCTCCATCTGCTCTTGTTTTTTTGGGATAGAAGAAAATACATAAAATAAAGGGCATGGTGCATGTATACCCTTCTTATGATCTACTTGTTAACCCTAACAAAATCCGGGCATGTCTTTATCTCTTCTTCTATCCTTGTAAAGCATGCGTATCCCATGCCACCCCGATCTTCTGAAGCCAACCTAAAATAAGCTTCAAAAACCCGCTCTGCTCATTGAGTAAATTACAAGATCTTATTAATTCGTAATTGGAGTAAAACAAGATGATTAATTGGGATCAGGAAAATATAGAGAAGCAGAGGGAGAAAGAAACCGATGTATCCTATCTGTTAGTTACGAAGAAATCCAAACACGTAACCCAGCATGAGAAATTAATAAAAACCTAAAACCCATAAAAAAAAAAGAACAGAAAACCCAGATTATCTTCGTTTTCTTTACCACGATCCTTCTCCTAACATCCCAGTCCAAAACCCAGTTGAATCTCCTTGTTCTTTGTTTTGTTCAATACCACTTGTATTATTAGAGACTTGTTTCAAATCTTCAAATGGAAACAAAAGCCTCCCACTTGTCTCGTGAACACCATGGAAACTCCCAAAACCAGTACTTCCAAGCCCATCCAGAGAGAAACTCAAAGTTGGCGCCTTGAAATCTTGCAGCGGAAACCCAGAAGTATAAACCGTGTTCGGATCTGGAACAGGCATGGGCATGAATGAATTGAAACCCCTTGAAGTAAGCCCAGAAAGAAGCTCTAAAGCAGAAACCTGAGAGGTAGTAGTGGAAGTAGAAATTCGGTTTTTATCGCAGTTTTCAATGCTGGGTACTTGAATCAATTCAGAGATATTTCTGAAATCTTGAGCTGCTGGAAAAGCCAAATTAAGATCTTGGCCCTCACGGATCTTAGGGTTTTGAGAGGAAGACTGTGGAGGTATCACCAGATCATGAGGAAGCTTTTTCGATGAAGAAGAATTAGAAGAGGAAGAAGAAGTGGCTGATCTCTTGTTCTTCCTTGAACCCCCTCCAACGGGAATGTTTCTAAGGGACCCACCTTCAGTCCAATACCTTCTACAAGTTTTGCAGAAGTATCTTGGTTGTGTAAGGCTGTAGTTGTTGTAGTAGCAGAACTTTGTGTTGGTTGAATTGCACCTTGGACAGTTTAGGGCTTGCTCTTTCTGAGGTCTTACTTTCCTCTCCAAAGCTCCAGGCTTTGGACATGTGTTGGTCAGTATCTCTTCTATTGGCTTCACCACAATCTCCTAACAGAAGGAAATGAAAATTGAATTGAGACATAAACAAAAAAAATAGCATCAAGATCAGAGAATTTGAATAACAAAGGAGGAAAGGAGAGAGGAAAGGTTTCTTTCCGGCCTTATCAAATAACCAAAAGAGAAAGATAAAGTGAAAGAAGATGAAGAACTGATAAGAACTACACCCAATTAGGTGGGGACTTGCACTGAGCACTAGAGACATGAACATCATACTTTTTTACCAAAAAAGTGACCCAATAAACAAGAAAAACAAACTAGGAGTCTTAAACTATTCTCATGAAAAGTCAGACCCAGATCAAAGAAAATCATAGTCTCAGAGTGAATCAAGAACCATAAGACCAAGTATTGGATCTATGATCTACCTGCGGCCATTGAGCGGTGTCCATGGATGCAGGTACTGGAAGATCAGGACACAAGGCACGCGTGAGCATATGATGCCTAGCCTCAAAGAGGGTAAACTGGATTTTTTGTCTTGAAACTGGTTTTAAAGGCAGGGAAAACGAATGTTTAAGACGGTTTGGTTGGCCGTTCTATGTGGGTATCATCCTTGTCCTTTGCTTGCTTTATCTGCTGTCAGTGCGCATATGAGAAAGATCTAGGGAGAGAGAGGGGATATATACCATAATATTCTTCCCTATTTGAGAGCATTTTAACTCAGAATTCTGGGTGTATCGGAAAATCTGTCTGTAAATTTAAAAAACCTGATATGGCGTTTGGAATACGATCAGTGTACGAGATTTAAACTTAGGATTGTTTTTTTAAATTATTTTATTTCATCTTATCTTATTTTAAATTTATTATTATATTTTTTAAAAATTTTATATAAAATAAAATAAATATAAAATATTATTATTATAATATTGATTTCGTTTTGAAAATCAAACAAATTTATAAACGAAGTATAGTACTCATCATCTAATACTATATATTTTATATATTTTAAATTTATTTATTTATTTAATTTAATTTTTTTATTATAATTAAATTATTCTACTTATTAATTGAGTTATTCTACCTAATTATTTTATGTGCCTATATCTTGTTGTGACAACATACTCTAAAAAAATTATTTATTTATAATCAGGTAATTTTTTTTTATAAAAAATAGTTATTTTTTATTAAAATAAGTCTATTTTAATTATAAATAATTATTTTTATCTTAAATAATTTATCATAAATAATATTTTTTTTGATGTGACATAACCTTTGAAAAGTAGGGGAAAGACAGATTTATTTAGTAATTTTCTTAGTCAGCCAGATATAATATAGAATTTCTCTGCTCCTTGCGAGTGGCTTAATTTTCATCATTTTTGTCCGATTTGGTTTTAGAGACAGGATTAAATGAGCTTTAAAATTTGGCTGGTGCCTAGCTAGCAGTCGGCTTCTGGAAAGAAAAAGGCGAAACCAGAAATTAAGATTATTAATAAAAAGCATTAGTGTACAATATTTTTTTAAATGATCAAGGGAAATTAATTAATGACATTTAGCTGTTTCATTTAATGGGGTTACAATTGCTGCTAAAACATGATGCTGACATCAATCAAGTTTTGAGACAAACGGACTTCAATAATAATTCTATTATGAGTACACTACGAATTAGTACTACTCAGCTAGCTCTATGCATGGAGCATTTGAAAGTATTAAGGCTTTCGATGTTTCGATGATATAAGATAATATGAAAAGTCTGTTAATAGTAAAAGTTTTTGAATTAAGATGTTTTATAAAAATTTTAAAAATGAGAGAAAGAAATCAGTTGAATAAAAATTTTATAAAATTAAAATATTATCAAAATATAATATTTATTTTTTGATTTGAAAAAATTGAATTATTTTTTACATTTTATTTAGTAATTTAAAAAAATTATAATGATTAAAAAAATTAAAAATCTAATATAAAAAATTAAAATAAATTTATATTTAGGTGATGTTTGGCTGAGATGAGACACTTACATCCAAACTAAGAATCCCCGAGTATGTCAGCTAGCTATAATTAAGCTGCTAAGCTATATATGGATTGACTTCAAAAAAAGGCGCTATATATGGATAATCAGCTCCTCGCACGTTGCTGTAGGGAGTGAGAAATAAATAGAGAAATAACCTAGTCATAAAGTAATTATAGAAAAATAATTTTAAAAATTAATATATGTGACTTGATTATGTGGTAATCCGTAATTTGTTAGATTCTCAAAACTATTTTTATTGTAAATTAGTAGATCTGACATATCATATAAAATTACATTAAATTATAAAATTATTTGTGTAAATTTTTTATGATTAATGTAACACTTTATAATAAATAATAGGGAGGCCGGTACGTATTACTATTGCAATGAGAAATATATAACTGAGGTGATCAGCATGCACCACTTTGGTCATAGCTAGCCAGCCATTCATCATATGAATATATACATGCACGTACGTCTTATACACTGCCCATCATGAATATCATCAAACATAACAAGGCATCTAATTATATGCACCAAGTCTTGCATAAATATTTATTAATTAACTATACCAACAATATTATATATATTTACTACAAGAAATACCGTGTTTTTTCATGAATGTTTTTTTGTGGCAAAATGCATCATTTTTGTGGATATAAGTCATGACTGTACAAAAGATATCTATATAAGATCCGAATCGTGAGAAATACTTGGATATTCCCATGACAAATCTCACACAATATATAGGCTTATAGCCTACTTAGAACATTCTCATCTGGCCAAATAAAAAAAATAGCCAAAATTTAGATAATTTGTGTCAAAAAGACTCCACATTAGATTGGATATATCTAAAATAATTTAGATTTCATCTCAAGTGATTGGTCAAAAATAGAAGATTAGAATTGGTTCTTCAAACATTAAAATACTAGTTTCTCACTCCAACCAAATATTAAAAATATTAGTTTCTCAATTTTTGGATATTAGTATTAAAGGACTTTTGAAAATATGATTTTCTTAATATTAATCTAATTAGAATATAATTATTATTAATATCAAATTGGTAGAATAACAAAATGTGATGAAAGTAAATTAAGTAAGAAATAATTTTAATTAGATTATAATTATTATTAATATTAGATTGGTAGAATTAAAAAATGTGATGAAAATAAATCAAATAAAAATGATCAATTTAATAATATTTTATTATTATATAGAGAGTGAATGGCTAATCCAATGTAAGGATTGAATTTAAATAGAAAAGACAAATGAAAAAAAGTATCATATTAACTAAATTTTGAAGATGCGTTTAACTGATGCAATGAGGATGCTCTTAGCATATTTAGTGGAATAGGCATAGTTAAAAAAAACTTCTTTTTCACTCTTATATACACAATGCAGTAATGAACCCCCACATTAAAATAGGCAGAATTTTCAATATCTAACTTTTGCTACAGCAACTATTGTAAAATAATATCTATCTTTGATCTACACTATTCATCAACCAAGTCTTATTTTAATCATATTTCTTTACACACTCTCTCTCACATTTCTCAAATTAAATTAGAATTAATAATTTATTTGGAAAACTTTACTATTTGGATGGAGAAAAGTATAAATTTAATTTATAATTAAGTAATTTTATATGAATTTTATATGAGTTTAATTAGACGTTTGTGTATATTGGCATTAAATAAATATTAAAAATATTTGTTTTAATTAATCATTTAGTTAAATTTTGATTAATAATTAACATATAATTGATAGAATGATAAAAAAAAAAAAGATAAATGTTGTTTTGCAAACTTGTGAAAGAATTGCCTCCAGCTTGCTTAATCTGCTACAATATATTCATGCAATGGATATCTGAAAAGATCACCAGGAAGAAACTCTTTTACATACATTCAACAAGGTTTTGACTATAATTGGATAGAAGAAAGTTTGGCAAAAAAATATATTTGGATAAAAAAATATAGAAATTTGATTTGTAATTGAGACATTTATATATAATTTTATACGTGTTTAATTAGAAATTTGTGGTTATTAACATTAAATGACCATTGAAAATATAATTTTTTTTTAACCAATAATTTAATTAGAATACTATTACTAATTATCATATAATCGGTAGAATAGTAAAATATGATAAAATTAAATAAATTAAAAATTTTAAAAATATTAAATGAATGTTTTTATTATTATATAATAAATGAATGGATAATCCAATTTTGTGAGAATTTCATGTGAATGAAAAAATTAAAATCAAATTTATCTCATCTTATTTTATTATTATATAATGAATAAATTAATAATTTAATATACAAATTTGATATAAATGAAATAACCAAAGCTAGATTCATATCCTATCAACTAAAACTGTTTGGCTTTGGATATTCTAATGAAAGTGCTTTCTCACTGCAAAAGCACATTTACCATCGTTATTTCTCATGAGAATAGGACCTGCAATTACCATGAGAGGTACTGGTGGGTAGTAGTATCACCCCCTAGAATATTTGGCGCAAAAAACTTCTTATAATACAAAGATTGTAAATATATATATATAATTTCTTTAGTCGCCAAATATTGACAGATTTCTTACCATACATGCACAAAATTAAGACTTGTACACATTTTGTAATTAGCTTATTTTTAGGACTCAATCAAATCAGTCCACTTACTTTATGTATATTTTCCATACATAGCTCATTGTACATCTATTTATTTGTAAAGCTCAATACAAAATATATAACAATTCAGTCAAAATATTTCTTTTCCTCTTCCATCTTAACACCAAACGTGATTTCGTGAAGAAAAGTTTATTTTTTTTCATGGACATAGTTTGTAAAATCAGGTAAGCATTTTCCACCAACAAATGTATTTGAGAAAAGAATTCGTGGGAAATGGAAAAATTTATTATAATTTGTTGTAGTGATATTTATGTTCATATATAATTAAACATTATTAATAATGCATCAAATCTTTGATTTGAGTCAAGCGGATTGATGATAGATGCACCAACAACCGCATTTTTACATCCCCTACAAAGTTGAATAGCCAAGTGTATTTCTTTCAACATAGAAAGTGACTCCTTAACATCATCGAATCAAAGTTTGGTGGCAGCCAAGTAATCAACTGCATAATACATATTCACATTAGCTAGCTAGGCCATGCATTCAATCAATGTAGGTCCGGCTTTTCTCAGGAAAATCATTTTTCCCGAGAAAGTTAAATATTATTATTATCAAAGGCATTAAGCGGTGAGGATCTTTCAGTTTGCTATTTGCTAATATTGTAACATTACCTAACCTGCTCTTTTAATCTGTAATCACAGGTTCAAAGCTGGCGTTTATCCTAATCTGGACAATGAAATTGAGATCTTGTCTTTCCTGTCACATGTGGGGAAACATTTTTCTATGTGTATAGATATAACAGAAGATCACCTTCCTGATCATGAGCTGCAAATTATGTATTGAAGAGAAATATTGTTAAATCTTTCATAAAATCTCTCCATTAAATTCTTTATATTTTTTACTTGGTGATAAAGAAGTATTTTTTAATGATATTATAATTTTTTTTAATATTTAAAAATATTTTAAAAAATGAATAAACAAAAATCAAAAAAATGAAAAAACAAAAAACAAAAAATTACACTGTATCAAGAGATGTCAAGAGATGACTCCTCTTGTACTGAAAATACCATTTCTGTTGCGGGTACAGCTCGATCGACGACAATTAAAAGCGCTGCCTACCTTATCAAGGGGATGCTAGAGATCCCATTTTGGGATCCTTATTGTATCCCCATTTTATTATTTTATTATTTTATTATTTTTAATTATTTTTATATAATTTTTAAATAATTTTTTTAAATAATATTATAAATTTTTTTATAAAGAAAATTGGGATCCCTACTCACGTAAGAACAAATAGCATTTTCCCTATACCAACTATAAAAACGAAACATTAAAAAGCAGTAAAGTACTATTCGGTTTATATTTGTTCTTGGGGGTATAATAATCCATAGGTTAGAGGGTTAGCATCAAATATATTAAATCTTTTTTTAAAATTTGATAAAAAAAAATACAAAATTAAAACAAAATTAATATCTTCACATCCATTACTCCATATTAGATACATAATTTGATTCATCAAAATAATAATATAATAATATTTTTTTAATAAAATGGGAAGAAAAAAATGAAGAAAATAAAATATATTAAATAATTAATTTTGAGTGTAAATAGTTATATATCCTTAAAAAATGAAAGAAGAATCTAAATTACTGTAGTTCAAAATTTGAGATAATGAAATTTGATAGATCCAATATGAGATTATTTTAGGTAAAACCATTAAATTTATATTTGATAAGTCTTTTGGTAGATCTAATGCCAATATTCTTAAAGGACGTGATGTTATTATGCATCTTCAATTTATTTATTTAGTGTGCTTTCTAGTGTAATTTACACTTTTTTATTTTTTTCTATTTTATTTTGATATTTAAATATTTTAAAAATATATTAAAAAAATATCAATATACTAATAATTACTTCTTTCTTAATTATTAAGCAATTTTTTTATAAAAAAAATAATAAATATATAAGTAGTCAAAATAAATAATTAAAGTGAAATAGCATAATAATATTTTTCTATGACCTAATTGCATATATATATATATATATATAATATGTATAAATGTATATCTATGTATATATCAAGTATGTATGTATATTGTAGCGAAAACAAGCGATTCTAGACAACTTTGATGACGTCATATGCATGATTATGCAGTGATATAATTATTAGAGCATTGGTATTGGATTAGCTAAATATTTTCTTTAAAAATAAAATTTTGTAAAAATATAAAAAAAATGTCATATTTGATCAAAAATATCATATTTGATCAAAAATGTCACTTTTGAATGTGATAAAAGGTAAAAAGTTACTTTTTGTTTTAAAAAATTAATAGTAAAATATCAAAACTCTACAAATTTTTTTTATATTTGTGTAAGATTATACTTTATAAAGAAAATATTTAGATTATGAAAAGTTTTGATATTTTACTATTTATTTTTTAAAACAAAACACTTAAAATGTTATTTTTTATCAAAGATGATATTTTTTTTATATTTGTGTAAATTGTACTTTTTAAAGAAAATATTTAATTAATTCAATATCAATGCTCTTAATCATGTATCATACATACATGGCGGGTATGTCATGCGTACATGGATGATGATGATCATACATCAAATGAAGAAAATATTACGCAAATTTCACTATAAAGATCTTGAGCATTTTTGTTAAATTGTTTAAAATTATTTTTTTTAAAAGTATAAATTTGTATATTTATTAAAAAAAATTATTACATTAATTTAATTTTTATTAGATAAAATTTTAATTTTATTATTCACAAATTTTTTTTATCTCTTTATTTTTGATCAAATGTGATCAACTTTTTTTTGTAAAGGTATAAATTTATATTTTTAAAAAAATAATTTTAAACAATCTAATGATACAATAAAGATCGAACTGATGATGCAATAAATATTGACTTGATTTATTTTTCTGAAGTTACCATGATTTGATTGATATAAAACGCATGGGTTTGTAAACTTCCGTAAATCTTACACTTCTTGCGTTACTCGATCAGTACCAATATTTGGTCAAAGGCATCTCAATTCGTCCTCTAATTATCTAATAGGGCCCGTTTGGATTGAACAGACGAGCTTGTGTTAAATTAATACAGTAATAATATTAAAAAATAAATTAAATTCATCTCAACTTATCTTATATCTTAATCAAAATTATGAGTATTTAAAAAAGTTATGAATTTTGACTCTTTGAATTTTGATAAAAAAATTAATAAATTAAGATTTTAACTTATAACTTAAATAATAAATTTTATTATTAAAAAATTATTTATTGGTTGATAACCATATATATATATATATTTGATAAAAAGACTTTCATTCATTTCAAATGAGAAAATTATTACAGACATTGATCAAGTCAAATAGCTCGAAAAATGAAGTCTAGAATACAATCCCACCACATTTGAGTACTCTCAACATGTCAAGCTAACATTACGCGCAAGAAAATGGGCAGCCTTATTCCTCTTCCTATAAACAAGATGAAAGTAACAATAAACAAAACTACCCATAATCCATTTAACTTCAGCAAAAAGAGTTCCTAGCAAAGAATCTCCCATACTGTATTATTGAAGCGGATGAATAAGTTGTTGATAATCACTTTTCACACTAATATGAGAAATGCCCATTGTAGAACAAAGCTGCAACCCTCAAAAAATAGTTAAAAGTTCAATTGCTTATGAATGCTCCACTTTGTTTTCTAGTATGCTAAGCAGCCATGATAACATTGCCACTCGACTCTTTTAGAATAGCACAACCTCCTGCTTGTTGCATATCCTGAAATAGAGCCCCATATATATGTATTTAACTTGACAAAGGATTTCGGTGGGGGTTTCCAACCATAGTGTGATCGTAGTTGCAATCTATTCTTCACCTTTACAGCTTTGAATTTCTGCAATAACTTGAAAGCATGATTTATGACATGTTTAGGAAGCAAAGAGACATGCTCAAACTCCCTCTTATTTCTTCTAAACTAGAAAGACCAAGCCAAACAAAATAAAAAAATCCAGCTTGTCAACTTTCTTGTCTTCTATATGTTGTAGGAGGAGTGCTATAGTTACAAAAGAATTCTACATAAGAAAGTTCATAAACTGATATGGTTTGATATGATCTGTTAGATTTACTTTACAATAAAAATAATTTTACAATCTGACGGGTTATATTAAATCATATCAATTTGTGAAATTTTATGTGTGAAATCATTTTGTGATTAGAGTATGTCTCTTCTTTTGAAATAGAAATGATGATTATTTAAACTTTTAAATATTATGACTATATTTTTAAAGGTTTAAATTTGTAATTATCTTAAAGTTATATAGATATTTAATAAACAACATTTTAAAATTTGAATTATATTATCCATTATTCAGAAAAGGACGTTTGAAGAAAAACAAATGATTTTTTCAAACATAATTTTTAATTTATTTTGAGATTAAAATTACTTTAATATCCAAACAAATTTTTTTTTATTAAATATCTTTTAAAGTCATTTAAGCACTTTTTAATACACTATCGAAATATGTCCTTACACTAAATAAACTAAAACAAAAGAGGGCAAAAGCGACTTTATGTTACCTATGGCATGGACAATAACTAATAATTAGTTATCGTGTGTAAATGCTCATGTCTAGTTTAGAACACATGGCATGGACAATCTTATTATTCCCTTGGATTCATCAAAATTGGAACTTCTGATTTTTTCAGTTTCAGTCCGATTTTGTTCATTTTTTTTTGAATTTACGAGTCATCTATATTAATATCTATTTATATTTATATGAAATTTACATATATTAAACTATCTGTCTATTTATATTATAATATAGATATATTATTTTATAATAGTAGACACATACTAGTATGGTATTGCAACTAATTATAGTCTATATATATAAGTTCTAGACTTTTTATTATACAAATATATATGATCAAATGTGTAAAAATCTATTTATAATAATAATATATATTATAATTTATTATGCTAAAATATGGTTATCTTTAATATATATATATATATATAGTACATATGTGTATATATATATCGAGAGTAAGTTTATATTAATAATTTATCATCAAATGTTATATTAAAAATTACAATATTAATTTTATGTTATATCAAGTGCTATATTAATCACTATACTTACATATATAATCATTATCCCATTTTGACAATACAAAAAAAGAAAAATACAACTTTTACAAATTTTAAAATAAAATATAAAAGTCAATACAACTTTAACAAACTTCAAAACAGACTACTAATATTCAACCATTATATTCAAATAATTTTTTAAATTTAAAATATTTTTATTCTATATTTTTTTCTCTCAATTCCTAAAATCTAATTAAATATATTAACTCAAATCATTTTAATACTATTTATAAAATTATAAAATAGTACTAATCAAAATGTCTAAACTAGTTAACCTAAAGTCGGAAGGTTTCGAGAGTGAGTTAAAATGAGATGAAAGTTGAATATTAAAATTTTATTAGAATAAGTCTTTAACATTATTTTTATTTTGGAAATTTAAATTATTTGTTATATTTAATTTATTTTTTTTAAAAAAATTATAATAATTAGTTGACATAAAATGATTTTAAAAACTGATCTATATATAATTACTTTCTTAAGAAAAGGAATGCCTTTTGACTCGATCAATATGCATGTTTAAAGAGGAAATATATATGCAATTATGAATTGAAATACTGTTGCATAATTATTTAAAAAAAAATAAAAAAAATATGAATCTTAGATTAAAAAAAAAAATTAATAATAAGTCTTACTATTTATCAAAACAGTTATACGATGATTAGACACTCATGATTTATTTATTTGTTTATTTATTATTTTTAAGTACTCATATTTAAAAGGAAGGACATTATAAATCCGGAGAAAATATAGTACTCGTTGATAGTTTTGTCTAACCAAACCGACATGAACTTTAATATCAACTTGGGTTTTCTTGTTTCGTTTGACAACAACTGAAAACTTGATTACCAAGTGATCATCCCCAGCAATTGTTTTTGTCATTCATATTCACATGCGTTGCCGTACGTTTTTGTCACTTGTCATCATGCATGAACTTTTTGTACGTAGTAATATCGATGGTTAATGTTCTAGCATTCAAAGGCAAAGCCAGCTACTAATTACCTTTAATTAATTTGATCCATGGAATATGCATTAACGTCTATATATTTAGCAGAATAATTGAAGGGTCCTGATTGGATTGAATTTGCCATGTAATCATGGCCTTGATTGATGAAATATCGGGGTCTCTTTAAACCCATCATGACTTATAAAAGGTCCCATCTATGCACATTGGTATCTTTTTTAGCAAACTGTCATGATATCATTATCTAACGTATGATATCATTATCTAACGTAATCATGCTCTTCCCCCGTACAGCTCCACCAAATGCTATGATTATAATAGTACACGTGGAGAGCATCCGATGGCTTGAGTTCATCGATCGTCATACCCCAAACTTGACGAAAAATCATGAAAATCCCATCATACATCATTTTTTTTTTCTAAACCCATCATACATCATATGGTTGGACTAGTATTATATATTTTCTCATTAATTACATCATTGAAAACAAAACGCGACAAAGTAATTACACTAAATGAAATAAGTATTTTTTTTCAACAGTCTAAATCATCGCAAATATTCTCATAATAACTTATCATTTGCCTTTATTACTCTTCATATTGTGATGATATTTAGTAATCATCTAATCAAAATGTGATAGTAGTGAGTTAAAGATATCGATTTTAGCATTTTATACTCCTATTTGCTGTAAATTTTCATTATGATATTCAAAAGAGAAATTTTATTTGTAATTTTAATTAGGAGACTACATTATAATTTCATTGATAAAGGAAGACGAAAAAGGAAGAAAACTTATTTTTTTTTAAATCTTATTGTAATTTCATTAGACTTGTACTGCAGTTTTCATTTGAGAATTTTATGTAAACTAACTCGTGTTTGAAATGGGTGCCCTATACAAATAGTACCATCAAAATAAAAGTTTTGAATTTGACTATCAATTCTCATTTTAATCAATTAATTAAATATTATGTAGTTTCCCAATCGGGAGTTACTTTACCATATTCCGAATTCAATGGTTTCAAAATTCTTTTTACAATTATGAGTAGGAGATCATTGATGTATGAGGACAAAAAGAAAAAAAATATTATTTTGAAAATGATCTTATTATAATTTTAAAGAAATTATAAATATAACTAAATGGGATTATATGAACAGTACTCCCTACTTGAAGATTGTATATAGATAACTTATAATTAAATTTACCTAGTTCTAGTACTTACACTTATAAATAATAATTTTACAATATATAATTCATGTATCCAAAAAGCGTTTAATTAATTAATTAGTGGAATGCAACGTGTTGAACCCAAGGTTTCAAGTCTCGTATTTACGTATAAATTTTGATGATAACAAATAATATTGAAAACTCAAGCTCAAGTCGTCTATGCATGAAGGGAGCTAAACACATCAAGAAATCAAGCATGAGCAAGAAAGATATCAAGTTTACAAATAAAGCTCATAGATTATTTTTGTACATCTCTTGATAAAATTAGAAATTGGATTAAGGCTCCAAATTACTCTTTTTTCTCATAAAACATCAAATTACTTTTTCCACATATGCAAGACATTTTTAAATGTCTTAGTTTTGAAAATTATGTTTTTCACATGTGCATAACACCATCAAATAAAATAATTTCGAAAATTATATTTTTTTTAATAAAAACTTGATTTTATAAGATGATTGATTATCATATTTGACATGTGCATATTTTGTTTGAAAGTCTTGAAGGGAGGTGGTGTGTTTTTTTGACTAATGCAAAAAGTAGATGATTTTGTTTGAGAATCTTAAAGGGTGGTTGTGTGTTTTTTTGACAAATATAAAAGATAGATGATTTGTTTGAAAATCTTAAAGGGTGGTTGTGTGTTTTTTTGACATATGCAAAAAGAAGATGATTTGGTTTGAAAAATAAATCATGCTCATTTTGTCTTGTATGAAAAGCAAAAGATTAGGTTTGATTTCTTTGAAAAATGAATGGAGTTGTCTTTGACAAATGCAAAAAAGAAATGTTTTTATTTGAATTTTTTGAAAAGTGAATAGTGCTCTTATTTGACATGGGAATCTTTTCAAATTTGAAATTGAAGACTCATTTACCTATAAATAGCTCACTTGAGTTTTGCAAAAATCACAACAAGAGCTTACACATCTATTGCTAAATTTTGCATCATTCTTTCAAAGCTCTCATTCTCTCTTTTCTAAAGTTTTGAGTCTTAATTCTTGTTCTTGTTGAGAGAGATATAGTTTGTGCTGTAGTGTTCTTATTTCACTCATTGAGGAGTGTTTTCTGATAGCCTACCCACTATCAATTCTTGTATCAGTAAGAGGGTGTGTATAACCCTTGTGTGTAGAAGGTGTTCTACACGGGGAATAGTTAAATCACCAAGTGTGAGGTGATTGGAAGTAAGAGGGTGCGTATAACCCTTGTGTGTGTAGAAGGTGTTCTACACAGGGAATAGTTGAATCACCAAGTGTGAGGTGATTGGAAGTGTAGAGGGTGTTCTACACGGATTCTTTGGAGCGGTGCTGCTCAAAGGTGTAATAGGTTTCTATCTCCACCTAAAGGAGATTGAATAGTGGATTTGGGAATCCTCAAGGGGTAGCTTGAGGCGAGGACGTAGGCAGTGGGGCTGAACCTCGTAAAAATACTGAGTTTGCTTTCTCTTACCATACTCTTTATATTTCCTACTGCTTTATATTTTGGTTATATTTTATATTGTATATTTAGTTTATAAGTATTAATTTTTTAATATAACCCAATTCACCCCCCCTCTTGTGTTAGTCATCTGGGCAACAATTGGTATCAGAGCAAGAGCTCTATTATAAGATTAACTATCTTTTGAGTTAAGATCTTATGGCTAACATTGCAGCTTCATTTGGTGAAGGTCAATCTAGCAGTCGGCCTCCACTCTTTTGTGGAGACAATTACTCATTCTGGAAAATTAGAATGAGAATATTTCTTCAGGCTCAAGGTCGAGAAATCTGGAAATGTATTGTAAATGGACCTTATATTCCAACAAAAGTAGTTGATGGAGTAAAGGTCAAAAAGGAAGAAGAAGAGTTTAATCGTGAAGACGATAGACTTTATACTTTGAATTTAACTGCTATAAATTTATTATATAATGCTCTCAATGGTAATGAATTTAATAGAGTAATGACTTGTGCTACAGCAAAGGAAATTTGGGATAACTTGGAAGTTACTTATGAAGGAACTTCTCAAGTCAAGGAATCAAAAATTTATATTCTTAGTCATGAATATGAAATGTTTAAGATGAATGATGATGAATCTATTTCTAGTATGTACACTCGTTTTACTAACATCATAAATAGCTTGATAGCTCTTGGCAAAGTTTATTCCAAAGTGGAGATAGTAAGAAAAATTCTCAACTCTCTACCAAAACGTTGGGAATCAAAAGTGACGGCGATTCTTGAAGCTAGAGACCTCAAGAAGCTCGAAGTGAATGAACTCATCGGGTCACTTATCACCCATGAGTACACATTGAAAAGAGGAGAAGAAGAAGGAAAGTCAAAGAAGAGCTTGGCACTTAAAGCTGTTCCACATGAAAGTGAAAGTGATGAAGATGAGGAAAATGACGACAAAGATGAAGAAGTTGCGATGATAACAAGAAGAATTCAGAGGTTCTTAAAGAAAAATAAAACTCCTCCAAGGAAATCCTTCAATAAGTTTTCCAAGAAAGATTCAGGCAAAAAGGCAATGAAAGCTACGTGGGATGATGATTCAAGTAGCTCAGATAGTGAAGCAAGCAATGGAGAATCAGCAAATCTTTGTCTTATGGCTAAAGATGACATTGAGGTAACAAATCTTGATAATATTGAAGATCCTTCATATGAAGAATTGCAAAATATTTTAGAAGAGGTATATGAGGAATTTGAAAAATTGGGTATCAAGTATACTGTTTTGAAAAAGAAAAATTCTTCTTTAACAAACGAAATTGATATTTTAAGAAAAGAAAATATTGTTTTGAAAGATGAAAATTTTGAGTTGAAGAAAAAGAAAACTGATTTAGAAAATATTATTGAAAAATTTACGAATGGAAAAAGAAATTTTGAAAAACTTCTTGGTAGTCAAAGATGTGTTTTTGACAAGGCAGGCTTGGGATATATGCCAAAACAAAAATACAAATCTTATAAAAACTTCTTTGATAATCCTTCTACATCAAAGTCCAATATTCAAAATTCTTTTCATAAAAATAATTTTGTTAAAAAAGATACTATTATAATCACTCAAGTTATTCATATATGTCACATGCTATTTGCAATTTTTGTAATAGCAATGGTCATAATCATTTTGCTTGTCCTATTAGAAGAAAACATACAATGACTATTAGGGCCATATGGGTACCTAAAAATTTTATTTATTCTAATACTAATAAATAAAGGACCCAAAGAACTTGGGTACCAAGAATTTTTTTTTAATTGCTTTTGTAGGTATGCATGAAGTCATCTACAGGTAAAAGTAAATGGTTTTTAGACAACGGATGCTCAAGATACATGACATGAGACAAAACTAAATTCATTGACTTCACTTCTAAAGAAGAAGGATGCATGATATTTGGAGACAATTCAAAAGGGAAGATCGTGGAAATAGAAAGAAAGATCATCAAGACTTAGTACAAGATGCAACCAAACAATGAAAATATGTGAAATATCATCCAGTAGAACAAATTCTAGGAGAATCTTCACGATATGTAAGTACTTGATCGTCTCTTAAAAATATTTATAATCACGCCGTTTTTCTATCTCAAATTAAATCCAAAATATTGATGAAGTACTTATTGATAAATCATGGATTCTAGTTATGCAATAAGAGTTAAATCAATTTGAAAGAAATAATGTATGGACATTTGTTCTTAGACCTAAAAATTATGCTATTATTGGAACAAAATGGGTTTTTAGAAATAAGAAAGATGAGTCTAAAATCATCACTAGAAACAAGGCTCGACTTGTAGCCCAAGGTTTCAATCAAGAGGAAGAAATCGATTATGATGAGACATATGCACCAGTCACAAAATTAGAAGTTATTCGAATGCTACTTGCATATGCTTGTTATAAAGATTTCAAATTTTTTCAAATGGTTGTTAAAAGTGTTTTCTTAAATAATTTTTTTTTTAAAGGTTTTTTTAAGAGGAAAGATCGATATAACTCTTTAAATCAAATATGAATAGAATGATATTCTTCTAGTTCAAATTTATGTAGATGATATAATATTTGGTGCTACTAATGAAAATATGTGTCAAGATTTTGCTAAGAATATGCAGAAAGAATTTGAAATGAGCATAGTGGGAGAACTTAATTTCTTTCTCGGATTGCAAATCAAGTAATTGGAATATCAATGAGTCCAACCACTAAACTTGATAAAGATGAAAGCGGTAAGCCAGTTGACTCAAAGGTATATCGAGGTATGATTGGTAGCTTATTATATTTGATAGCCAGTAGACCAGATATTATGTTTAGTGTATGTTTAGTGTATGTTTATGTGCACGTTTTCAATCATTTCCAAAATAATCTCATTTGATTGCAGTCAAGGGGATTTTTTAGATATTTTGCCAATACCAATGACTTAGAGTTATGGTATCCTAAACACACTTCTTTCGATCTTATTAGTTATTCAGGTACCGATTATACTAGTTGCAAAGATGATCGAAAAAGTTTTAGTAGAACATGTCATTTCTTAGGTCATGCACTAGTTTCCTGGTTTAGTAAAAAATAAAATTCTGTTGCACTATCTACTGCTGAGGCAGAATATGTTGTTGCGGGTAGTTGTTGTGCCCAAGTTCTTTACATGAAGCAACAACTTGAGGATTGTAAACTTATGTATAATCACATTCAAATCAAATGTGATAATACAAGTGCTATAAATCTTTAAAAAAAAAAAAAACCCAATACAACATTCTAGAATTAAGAGTATTGAAATAAAATATCAATTTTTTTCGAGATCATGTGCAGAAAGGCGATATAGTACTGGAGTTCACAAACACACGCGATCAGTTAGCAGATATATTCACAAAACTCTTACCAGAAGATAGATTATGTATGATTAGAAGAGAAATAGGTATGATGCATGTTATGAATATCTCTTGAAAGATAGATCAAAGTTCATGAAAATAAAGAAATATTTTTTTAAATACTTTTACATAAACTTGAGGTTTTTAGCCTCATGTTTGAGACGCTCATTCTCTTCATACAATATCATGTCATCCCTATCCATGGGAACTGGCAAGCGGAATGAAGAATCCAATAGAGATTTTAACTTTTTATTCTTCTGCCGAATGATTCCTTCCCTTGTGTGAGACTCTTGAACAATTCGTTGAAGTACAACAATTTGTTCTTTAAGCTTTTCAACCTCATGATTTTTGACTTGTAGCCGCTGGGAAAAAGCGACAATAGAGGATGAGTAGCGAGTCCCGAGACTCACCAAGTCGTAGATAACATCAGAGTCTGGCTTATTAGCCAAACTATTGTTCTCTTGCTGCAACATGGCGCCAATGGTAGCTGCAGAAAGGACATGAGATTGAGATGTAGAATACCTCATGGATGCATCTAGAGGAATGTTAGAAGAATGAGCCATTGAGAAAAGAATTGAAAACTTAAAGCGAGAATATTGAAGGAAAGCAGATGAGTTATAGAGATGAGAATAAGATTTGATGCAAATCGGATGAACTTTAAAACTGATTTTATAGAGATAGCATAAAGAACAAGACAAACTATTGTCTCTTCAAATCTTATTAGTCAAAAGAAATATAAGATATGCTGGACACACATTGTCAAAAGTTTTCTTACTAGAAAAACGGTTCTCTGCTCCTATCATGGCATTGACGACCTTAGGAGAGAAGATTGATGGTTGATGCATCAAGGGTTCCTGATTCAAGTCTGGAACATTTGTGGAAGAGAATTTTTCGGCCATTCTATCGTTATGGAGAAACAGAACTTAGGTCAAGAAGCAATGTTTTTTTTTGGTATCCGATAGGTGAAAATGATTTTTTTATAGAAACTTAGAGCCTTCAAATCCGTTTGTCAACAACATCAGGCGATTGATCTGCTTTCGCACCGACTACTAGAGCTAGGCCTCCAACCTTTACAGGTTTTGTCAGATACGCGTGGCTCCACACCGAATTGCCAGAGTTAGACTTCCAACATTTGCAGGTTTTGTCGGACATGCATGGCTCCGCACCGCATTGCCAGAGCTAGGCCTGCAGCTTTTGCTGTCTTTGTCGGACACGAATAATTTTAATTATTCAATTTCAAATCTCTGGAACATCTAATTCGTCAATAACATCAAGCGGATTTAAATCTTCTTCCTCACCGAGATGATAAAATTCGACTTCAACCTTTGCAGGTTTTGTCGGGCACGGATGGTTTCAATTATTCAGCTCTTTACAAAATCTCCTTCCGCACCGAATTACCGAAACTAGGCCTCTAGCTTTTGCAGGTTTTGTCGAACACGTGTAGCTACACACCGAATTCTCTACAGTTTCTACTAACGCAGCATTTTATTTATCTATTGGTTATTGTAGGAATATATCTTATTGAACTAATTATGATTCCTTTTTAATGATGCCAAAAGGGGGAGAAGTTTTAGACTAGAACATTAACATTGTTTAAATTTCTAAACTTGTTATATATGCTTGGAATTATATTTATATTTTTGCTTGAAAAACTAACGCACATTTTCAGGGGGAGCTTAAGTATTACTGCAGGTCGTAGATTTCTACTAAGTATTTGTCATCATCAAAAAGGGGGAGATTGTTGAACCCAAGGTTTCAAGTCTCGTATTTACGTATAAATTTTGATGATAACAAATAATATTGAAAACTCAAGCTCAAGTCGTCTATGCATGAAGGGAGCTAAACACATCAAGAAATCAAGCATGAGTAAGAAAGATATCAAGTCTACAAATGAAGCTCATAGATTATTTTTGTACATCTCTTGATAAAATTAGAAATTGGATTAAGGCTCCAAATTACTCTTTTTTCTCATAAAACATCAAATTACTTTTTCCACATATGCAAGACATTTTTAAATGTCTTAGTTTTGAAAATTATGTTTTTCACATGTGCATAACACCATCAAATAAAATAATTTCGAAAATTATATTTTTTTTAATAAAAACTTGATTTTATAAGATGATTGATTATCATATTTGACATGTGCATATTTTGTTTGAAAGTCTTGAAGGAAGGTGGTGTGTTTTTTTGACTAATGCAAAAGGTAGATGATTTTGTTTGAGAATCTTAAAGGGTGGTTGTGTGTTTTTTTGACAAATATAAAATATAGATGATTTGTTTGAAAATCTTAAAGGGTGGTTGTGTGTTTTTTTGACATATGCAAAAAGAAGATGATTTGGTTTGAAAAATAAATCATGCTCATTTTGTCTTGTATGAAAAGCAAAAGATTAGGTTTGATTTCTTTGAAAAATGAATGGAGTTGTCTTTGACAAATGCAAAAAAGAAATGTTTTTATTTGAATTTTTTGAAAAGTGAATAGTGCTCTTATTTGACATGGGAATCTTTTCAAATTTGAAATTGAAGACTCATTTACCTATAAATAGCTCACTTGAGTTTTGCAAAAATCACAACAAGAGCTTACACATCTATTGCTAAATTTTGCATCATTCTTTCAAAGCTCTCATTCTCTCTTTTCTAAAGTTTTGAGCCTTAATTCTTGTTCTTGTTGAGAGAGATATAGTTTGTGCTGTATTGTTCTTATTTCACTCATTGAGGAGTGTTTTCTGATAGCCTACCCACTATCAATTCTTGTATCAGTAAGAGGGTGTGTATAACCCTTGTGTGTAGAAGGTGTTCTACACGGGGAATAGTTAAATCACCAAGTGTGAGGTGATTGGAAGTAAGAGGGTGCGTATAACCCTTGTGTGTGTAGAAGGTGTTCTACACAGGGAATAGTTGAATCACCAAGTGTGAGGTGATTGGAAGTGTAGAGGGTGTTCTACACGGATTCTTTGGAGCGGTGCTGCTCAAAGGTGTAATAGGTTTCTATCTCCACCTAAAGGAGATTGAATAGTGGATTTGGGAATCCTCAAGGGGTAGCTTGAGGCGAGGACGTAGGCAGTGGGGCTGAACCTCGTAAAAATACTGAGTTTGCTTTCTCTTACCATACTCTTTATATTTCCTACTGCTTTATATTTTGGTTATATTTTATATTGTATATTTAGTTTATAAGTATTAATTTTTTAATATAACCCAATTCACCCCCCCTCTTGTGTTAGTCATCTGGGCAACACAACGCTATCAGCAACTTAAAGATGCATGCATATTTCATTGAATTTGAATCATGCATTATTGGAGACTTTTTTATTTATATATAAAAACTCGTAAATTGATCATCATGGTGATCAAAATGGAATTGATTGTGCATTTTGATCATTACCTACTAAATTAGTGTGTAAAAAAAGTATAATTAATCTACAAGTGAGTTGATTTGCTGCTCATTATCTCACATATCATTCACTATATTTATTTTTATTTATCTTTATTCTTTTTTAATTTTTTGTTTGTTTTATACTTCTTAATAATCTAATCAAGTTCTTCTACTCATTATCTATATACTATATATTTGATAATTGAGAAAAAAAATATATTATATGTAATATGTAGTGTGAGAATGATAGTAAATTTTTCTATTTATATGTATAATTGCTCCCGAAACCTCTAAGAGTTATAAATTTTTATTATCTAGTCTTATATAGGGACCATATTACACCTAACAAATCTTGATAAAGTAAAAAAATTTTGAGCAATAATAATAATAATAGTAATAATAAAGAGTCTCTCACTCTCTTTTTTTTTTAAAAAGAAAAAAAGAAAAGAAAGGTATTGAGAGTAAGCACTATAGCATTAATCCTTTTTAGATGTGATTATAGGAGCCTATATCTGAATATTCGGTTTGAGCTATGGCTTCTTGTTTAATAGGCGAGTTCATCACCACAGTCCTACTAAGATGTTAGTTGGTTCAAAATTCATTCCATAACCTAATGGGTAGGCTTTATTCTCACAAGTACGTAGTTTTAATTTATATTATTACTCAAATTTCTGATCTCGGAGTTATAGAATAATAATTCCTACTAACTGAATTATGACCTTGGTGGTGCGGCCATGAATAATTTGCCGATCGATGTAAAGAAAATTATGAGACGTCATTTTCCTTCAAGTTTCAATACAAACATATGTTTAAATCACTACAAAAAAAAAATTATTTATTTGTAAGTATTTAATTGTGATTAAATAATTATTTATAGTAAATTTTAATTATAAATAATTATTTGATCATAATTAAACAATTACAATTTTTTTTTATTCTTGTAGTAAATGCTGCAGGTACTTTATAACGGAAGAAAACTTATAATTATCGTGACTTTATAATTTCAAAAAGTTCCAACAATATCAAAGCCATTCTCATAAAAAAAATAAAAATAAACATCTTGCAAATTAAATTGTATACTACTTTATCGGGTCCCTCGACTTTGAACGATAATAATACACATCTCAATAATAACTTTTTTTCAAAAATTTCAATGAAACCAAGCATGGATGCAGTACTAGTCTCTCAAACAAGAGACGCAACAAACACCTCAAAATCTCTTTCTATAAAATATATATACATCTTTTAATGTACAAAAATGCTTAAAATTCTCAAAATAATTAACTGTCATTGTACACCATGCTTTCTCTATTCTCGTTTTGCATTTAATTGGCACAAAGATCTCCTTTCTATTCAAGATTTCAAATCGCCCAAATACTCTACATAATTATATTTAGAGTACTGCTACATTTATAAAAAGATTACAAAAAATTAATTTCACAAATTAAAGTAATTTATTAGATTTATTTTATAATAAAATTAATTTTATAATCTGACAAATTATATTAAATTATCAAATCACTTTATAGGATTATTTTTGTTTTAACCTCTTTGTAATTAGAGTATTTTCCTAATAATTAGAACATTTAAATATATATATATATATATATATATATATATATATGTATGCACAATGCTAGGGGCCGCCCAGCATATATGATATATGATTGGGTATATCTCCAGTACATTTTTATTTTTTCAGATATATTTAAATATATTTTTTTTAAATACACTCATATACTAGTAAAGACTTTCTTAATTATTAAAAAATAATCAGCTAGTTAAAATACACTAACAAGAACAAAATCAAGCTGAGGCTGGTTAGGTCAAACAATATATATTATATTATATGCCCACATTATGATATAATATAATGTGGGCATATATTATATCATAATGTGGACACAAGTAGTTGACACAAGTAGACACAACAACATTTTCTATTAGCATTAGTTGACATAAGTAGACACATTGAATAAAAACCATTTTTTTTCTTTCGATTTTAAGATCTTAATTATTGAATGTTTGAAAAATGAGATGACATGAGAAATTTGTGAATAATAGCTATATGATTTGTAAATAATAGTAAATTGGTTTTAATTATGATATTTTATGAAATTTTAAAAAATTAAAGAGAAAATCTTAAATAAAAATATTATAAAATTAAAAATATTGGTAGAATATAAAATTTTAATATATATTTATTTTAGAATTTTAAAATTTGTTTTTTTTATTATATTTATGTTTGAAAGTTAAAAACTTATACTTATTAGTTTAAAAAAACTGTAATAATTAGGTGGCAAGTGTTTCTATTTCAAAGCTGCTAAATCACCCTAGTAAGTCTTTCTGTACAATTTTTTTCAAAATTTTTTTTATTTAGTAATTAATGAACTATTTTTTTTCATGGTGTTGTGAGTTTTTTTTCTTTTTTAAAAAGTATTTAAAAATATGAATAAAATGATCAAAGTTAAGTTAAAAAAATTGTTCTTGATCAGGAGAAACTCGTTCTACATCCTCGTGATCCACATAACACTATTCTTCCTTTGTAACGATGCAGAAATAAAATAAAATGGGACGAGATGATAATCATTACCAAATATCCCCTTATAACTCACTCTATGCATTCTATATCACTATTATCTATCTTATATTTTAATCTTTAATTTTTATATATTGGGGAGAGGAGATTTCAAACTCAGACCATCATTTAAACAGTTGAAAATTATATCAATCAGGCTGGCTACATGCCTTTAGCACATATCTATTTTATTATTGAGTAAATAATACACTTATAGTTATAACTCTTTTATAATTATTTTATAAATAATCTTGAAACAATAATAAAATTATACAATTGATTTATTAAAAATAAATTTTAATATTATAAAATTACCGTCTATTTCCTCTAGAATTGTAAACTAAGTATAAAATATTTTAATTATAACAATTTTTTTTATAGAAATTATATCATTTTTATTTATTATTAGCATATGATATCGAAATGTTTGGTACATAGACTACGTTCTCGTTTGAATTTGGAGATGAGATGAGTTGAGATGTGTTTAGTTTATTTTTTAATATTATTATTATTTTAAAATTTGAAAAAAATATATTAGAATTTAAAAAATGTATATTGGGATTTAAAAAAGGTATATAGAAATTTATATTTTGTATAAAAAATTATAAAAATATAATAATGAAATGGAAGTGAGTTGAGATGAGCTTCTAAATCTAAATAGGACCTACAAAGACCTATTTTACGAAATCAAAAGCCGAATTAAAACCATAAAAGTAAAAAATTAGCAACCCTCATATTTTGTCAGATCAGATTGTAAATAATAATAAAAATTAGATAATATTTAATAATAAAATATTAAATAATAATAAAATAATAAATAATAATATATTAAAATAATAAATAATAATAAAATATTTAAAATATTTTTAACTGCCAAACGTAACCGTAAATGCCACTTGCCATCTTCTTCGGGCGGGACCCACCAAAAGCTGCAACCCCGATTGAATTCTCCCGAGAGAAAGAAAAGGGCAGGCATGATGGCGACGATCGCCCCCAGATGGGTGGGGCGGTGAAGATGCGGGTTTTGTGGGGGTCGGCTCGTAGGTCCCGCCGTAATAACAAAACAAAACACGCGCATTCCTGGTCCTACTTTTTTTTTTTTTTTCAAATTTGGAATCCAACCATCATCCGTCCGATCAGCATCATCGTACGGCTTTTATTAAAACCTTACCTAAGCCGATGACGTCACGTGGCGGGCTCTATCCTTCTCTGCCTTGACGTGGACCGCATGTGCTTGTGCTTGACACGTCAGCAAGACATAGCAACTTTGGACGCCTCTGTCGCAGCCACCTTCGCTGTTCTGTAGTCAAATTGTGTGAAGTATTGATATATCAAAAAAAAAAAAATGTGAAGTATAGATCGGATTAGATGACGGCCGTTGGATTGGAGGAGAGAGTGGGGTTTTGCTTCGTTGGTTCGGCTCTTATGAAATTCGGTTGCGGGACCACTGAATCTCAGTTAAATAGCGTGGCCCACTTCCTTTTGTCGTGTTTGTTTCGATGTGAATAGAGAGGGCGTCATATTCCTTTCCAACTCTCCTCCGACCTGAACAGAGATATGCTGTTCCAGTTCCATTACATTGACTCCAACACAATATCCACGTGGCATTTTCATTTTTTTATAACGAGGATTGACACAGGAGATAGTATCTCGTATTTTATAAAAGAAAATGCTACACTACAATTTTATGAATTAAAATATCATTTAATTCCTATGTTATTTTTATCACGTGTATAACATATGATCTACGCTTCGAGAGATGATAATTAAAAAAATATAGATGATTGGGACAACATAATTGACCCCTAAACTCATAAGTGTGTTCGAGATGGGAGTTGTGCAGCACACAAATTTGAATTATTATAAGGCAAACGCGGGAGAGATTGGACTTTGGAGCGTGGAGTGGGCATGATTATTGATTACAATAGGGAAGGCCGGCGCCTAGTAGAAGGGACCACTGCGCCTAATATTATTCTCCCAAAAGGAGCGTACTTCACCGAGAAAAATGAAATAATTAAAACTTTAGCTAGGCTGGTTTTTCTGGGTATGATTTTGAAAGCTAGAACATGTGACATGTTTTCATTCTTTGGCAAAATGTCATTCGAATTGATTCAACTAGGTAGTTTGCAGTCCTGGGATTTATGGTTGAAACATCTGGGATCACTTTCTGGTTTTCTAGTTTCAGTCATCATAGAAAGGCGGTATTTTGCTTTCCCATAATAGAACAATTTCCTACATATTATCAGCATTTATTTCTATTATCAAAGGACCTGCCTGGATTTTTATTTTTTCGTTTAGTCAACCGAGGTTAGAATTTTATAAGTAGTTAAGATAATTTGTAAATAGTTGTGAGATAGTTTGAGTTGAGTATTTTATAGGATTTTGAGAAATGAGAAGAAAAAAAAAGTAAATAAAAATATTATATGTTAAAATATTATTTTATAATATTAATTTTTTTTTTTAAATGAGAATTTTGAATTATTTTTTATTTTTTGTTTAAAAGTTTAAAAAAATATAATGATTAATTTAAAGAAATTGTAATGATTAAATTTCTAATGTTTGTATTTAAATTATATTTGGAAAAGAAATGAAATTGATGAGATGAACTAGATGATATGAGAATTTTAAAATGAGATCTATTTTTAAACAGATCTTATAGTTAGAATTGAGCAATCTCATCCCTTATATATCTTGTTATGAATGCAAGAGTAAAGTCTACCAAGACTCGGTCCGTAGAAGATTGAAAGGTTGGTATGCATCGGTGCAGTAGAGAAAGGTAGGAAGAGATTTTTATCGAGGAGTAATGATATGTATAGTCTCCATTTAGAGTCTACTAATGCAAGTTTAATTGATTTTATCTTTAAATTTGTTATATATTACAATAATACCCCTCTTAAAATGATATGTTAATTTTTTACATTTAATGAAAGGTATACATATATATATAATATATATATATGCAGTTTGAGATTGTAAATAGAATTTCTCTTTATCACTACGGCTTGAATGAACATAAAACAATGATACTGGGACATGAATAATTCGAAAGACAAGATAGAAAATAGGGTGGGGATAGAACGTAAAATTAGGAGGGAGACTAAAAGACAGAAAAGCGAGAGAAGGGAGTTGGATTAGTAATTGGAGAAAACCAACATTAAAAGAGCTATGGACAAAATTAAGCCATAGAGTTTTAAGGTTTCTCCACAAATAACTCCTTTAGAGTAATTGTATAGAGTTTGATGAGAATGGAGAGTGTAAAAAGAAAAACAAATAGGCCGAGACATTTATTGCACTACCAAATAAAAGGGTGGGGACACTTGAACTAAGGAATAGTAAAAGAGGATAGGGTGCAGGTGTAGGGTAAATGGGTGATTGATAGGAGACATGATGTGAGTCAGGGTATGGACACAATGTCAGAAAAAAAATGTAAGGAAAGAAGGGAAACGGTAAGGAAAAAAATAAATGACTGACACACACAAAGTAATTTTGGACTTATCACATTACCGTAGATCAAAAATCCTCTATAAAAAGACTCGACTAGATGACAAATGGAGCTCTCTTTCTCCTTCAATCTCGGCTTCAAGTTCTTCTTCGTAGGGATGCTCAGAATCTTCTTTAAACGGGATTTTCTTCTCAATAATATATATTTTTTCTTGTATAATAAGATACAAGATATAGTAAAATATTTTTTATAATGGATTATTCTCCCCAAATGCCTAAGTATTATGTCGAACTATGTAAATTGTAAGTTTATTTTTTATTTATTTCATCTATTACGCACATACGCGTCGTCACCGTACAATCGTACCGGATTACCGTCAAGGACTTCAAACTACACCAAACGAGTCTCCAATTGTCTCATGAGTTGAGAATGACTATTTTTTTCATTCCGGTCTATTGGCTGATTTTTTTAGTGTCAACAGTGACGTCGTCTATGGAATCTAAAGACTTTGTAAGTCGAATATGGAAAATGATGACTTTCTGGCATGCTGAATAAATCTCTAGACGAACCATAAAGTTTCATCTAGATAAGTATATCCAACTACTCAACTTTCATTTTTCTTTATTACCGACATCGCAGCAATAAGGCTCCTGCCATAAAACCTCGGGATGGGCGATGTGCGGGCTCTTATCTTTGAATCATTCATCTTTGATTTTTCTCATCGGGATATAGTTTGTACATGAGTCACAAACACCCGAATGAAACACATGCAAATACTGTACACTTAAGTGCACAATACCTCTAATATTGGAAAACACCCACGCAGGGCGTGAAAAGCACTATGCACTAAGGTAATGGCCCCTCACGTCCACTATGCATGGCACGCACAGTGCCTTGCACAATACACGTAAGTTGTATGGAATTGTGTGTGCTTTGTACGGTGCACCATGGGCACACAGTGAACTCGTCTGACACTGTGCATGCCATGCAACCACGTAAGTTGTATGGCATTGTGCGTGCCATGCACGGTGCACCATGGGCACACACCGAACTCGTCTGACAGCTCGCGACGTCCCTGCTACTATTTTGGTGGTTGCACCAGCATCCACCATAGGGACTGCCAGCAGACTCTGGCCCCACCGCGACGATCCCACGTTGATGGGCCATGAACAGTGGTTCTTAGAGGAACCACGTCAGGTGAACCACAGGGAGCACGTTGTGCCATGGTCGAAAGTCCTTCAGACAAGCTACGTTGTGGATAGAAATGATAGGTAGAGTTATCGACGGCCACTAGCGAACCACTGGCGGTTTTTGTCGACAAGGGGTCATCCCCTAGCTCAAAACCAACCCCCAGGTTCCCCTCCACGATGTGCATGAGCTCAATCGCTAAGAAAGGTTGATCGCGACTCACTCCCGAGCCCAGGGTTGCACCATCCACTCGGGATTCACTCCCGAGCCCAGGACCACACACAGGACTCCCCTCATAGACTCAGACCCAACCGTTCGGCTCAGCAACGTGCATGAACTCCTCACCACATTGGACTTGGGACCCAGTGCGTGGACTCCTCACCTTGGCTCGATATGCATGGAGCATGAACTAACTTGACAAACTCTCATGTCACACACAAAAAATCCCCTGCAAACATTGGGCCCAAATGTACATGGACTCAGAGGTTTACTGAGCCCCACCCTCTCCATGTCTCACCACCACGAGCTCGGTTCTAAATTCTTTTTTCTTTTTGGCACTTGGCTCGAACATAGCACCATGCCTCCACTGAGCTCAGATCAGAAGTGCCTATGCTCTACCATGGACTCCACTGGGACCTTCATAGCTTAGCACTTCACTTGGACTGAGCATCAACTCGGATAGCACCCCACCAACTCCAACCTCCCTTCATTAAATTCCCTAATGCATGCATGAGCTCGGACACGAACCCTCCATGGGCAAGGATGGCAGCTCCCATGTACATGCACTAAACTCATAAGATTCTCTTCATTGGTTTGGACCAACTGCGAATTATACTTCTTGGAACTCACCTACATGGTATAGACATCATTGCTCGACAAAAAAAAAAAACCCCAATTTGGACACAACAACTGCTCAAATAAAGGGACTCAACAAACATAGACTTGGCTCAGACTATACATGTTACTCAAACTATGGATGAGGTGGACTCGACATGCGCAGGGATGGACACAACAAACCACAGACTTACAAGAAATCAAATCTAGCAGCTACAAATCTCCGGTTCATCTTTTTCACAATGTGTAAGTTTATTTTTACTAACAAAGTTGTTTTCTGTAGCACAAAATGCCAGCGCACGGCCCTTCATCCCAAAAAAGCAACACAGCACGGATAAATAGACTCTATCAACACCTCCTTCGAGGTGATGGCCAGACACTAGTCCCGCGCCCTTAACTCACACTCATGATGACATCTCCTACGGGGTAACGGTCGGGCACCAACCCCTTCGCCCTGAACTCATCCTCGTGATGACTCCTTTGCAGTGTAACGATCGAGCACCAGTCCCGTGCCCTCAACTCACCCTAGTGATGACACCTCCTGTAGGGTGACAGCCATGCACCAATCCCGCACTCTCAACTCACCCTTGCAGTGATTCCTTCCGCGAGGTGATGGTTGGGACCAATTCGGCGCCCTCAACTCACCTTCACACGACTACTCCTATGGGGTCAAGGTCGGGCGCCGTCCCCAAGCCTCAGTAATCCCTCACAATGAAAAGCAAAACAAAGACACCAAATAATCGTAACGATCGAGCCAATCTCTTGTCATCCTAGAGCTCTGCGCTTCCACGTTCGCGGTTAAGTCCATCTCCAGCCACCCTCGAGCTCCACACTCCCACGATTCGCGGTTGAGTCCATCTCTCATCACCTTCAAGCTACACGTTTTCACGTTTGCAGTCGAGTCCATCTCCCACGCTTAAGTACCACGTTCTCACATTCGTGGTCAAGTCCATCTCCCGTCACGCTTGAACTCCATGCTCACACTCTGCGCGATTGGAAGCTCTTGAATACCAGTTTTTATTTCAATTTTCTTATTAATAGCTTTTGTTGCATATTCTATTTTTAAAATTCCTAAAATCCTTAATTGAGGCATACGGCCCTTAAGAATCGCGGAATACTGTGAAGGAAAAAATAAGTATGGTCCAGACATTTATTGCACTACCAAATAAAATGGTGGAGGGCGCTTACACGTAAGGTAACTTTAGACTTATCACATAACAGCAAATCAAAAATCTTGTATAAAAAAATCTCAACCAGATGACAAAGGAACTCTCTCTCTCTCTCTCTCTCTCTCTCTCTTTCCCCTTCAACATCAGCTTCAACTTCTTCTTCTTTCCATGGACGCTTGGAATCTTTTTTGAACAAGATTTTCTTCTCATCAATTTATACATTTTCTTGTACAGTGAGATATGAGAGACAATAAAATATTTGTTATAGTAGATTCTCATTTCCAAACGCCCATAGACGTAGGCATTATGCCGAATCATATACAGCCGCACCAAAACACCGTTGAAGGCCCCAAATAATACCGAACGAAGCCCTAATTGCCTCAATGGGCTAAGAATGACTCTTTCTCTAGTATTGACCTATTAGCTAATTTTTTAAGCGTCACCAAAAAGATTGTAACAAATTTGATTTATAGTATATTTATACCAAATTTATACCCAAAACCTGTAGACGTAGGTCTTAATGTCGAATCTTGTAAATCAGTGCCTAACTTATTTTCAGTTATTTATAATTAAGTAGTCATCAATGAGAGTTCTAAGCACATGATCACCACAACGTGAGAAAAGAGAGAGACATTCCATTATATTGCTGGCATTCAAACCTTACCCAAAAATGCTCCAAGATAACTAATTTGAAAGACAATTGAATTCAAGCCAAACTAATTACAAATTACGTTCTAAAATATTAAAAGGAGCTACTATATAATACGTTTACTCTTGAATTGATTGGTAAGATTTGCTATCACTATTTTCCTTCGCCTTACAAGAACAATGAGATTATGGATATGACTTCCACGCTAAGAAATTATTAAAAGTCATTTCCATTTGGAAAGAGAGTTGGTTTTGAATTTTTCAAAACATAATTTATTCGATCGTTTTCAATAGTGATTGATAATTATTTCCCACTTCCCGTTGGTGGGGTTATGTAACCATACAAGTACAATGAAAAAAACATGGCATATATAGTGACATGCAAATTTCCCAATCCAATATATGTACATTCATTCCAACATCAACCTTTAATTATGACAAGATTTCTTTGCTTTGGTTGGTATTCCTAGCTAACACGTTTTTATTAAGTATACCGCACTACGTAGGATTTTTAATTGTTCTAACTAATTAAGTTTAATTATCATAATCTTGATTCCAGCACTTGGTTGGCATCCTAGCTACACGAGTATCTCGCTACCAATATTAATTATGTCTAATTTCGTCCGTAATAATGCCAGCTGTTGAGATCAAGTTCCAAGGTCCAATATTACTGGATCCTCAGATTACTGATTACTATAAATGAAGTTAATTGGGCCTCTAATGGGTTAGCGATCAGGCTTTTGATAGATCTGCGCAAATAATTTGTCTTCTGGGCCTGGCAGTTTTGCCTCTGCATAATTAATTAATTTGGTGTTAATTCTTATGGATTTCTTTTAGATGGAACAGTACTATATGTATCTAAGATGAGAAATAATATATACAAGTTCGTACTAGTCTTATACAAATTTTTTATAAAAATATGGATTCTATCATAAAAAGTGTGAAAATTTCAGTTTTATTTTTATTATTATTTTTTTTTATGGAGCTCACGTTATTACAAAATGCTTGTACCATATTTATATATTTGAGACTTGTACCTAGCATTATTAATTTACTCATCTAAAATAGTAGCAACATATCCATTTTACATGAAGAACACAAAGTTTCCTTATCATCACAACTTAATCTACAACCCCTTTCTTTTCTATCTACAATTTGGTGGTCTAAAGTTAATGGCTTTAACGAATATGTGTGGATGATATATAATTTTCTAGAACTTAATTAGCATATTGAGAGTGGTCCAACCATCAAAATCTGCAATTTTTTATAAGGGTGAGAGGTTCAAATCTGATTCTCTTACTTGGAGACCAAACCTCACATCATCTGTTTCAAAGAACCTTAGCAATATATAAGACCCATCTTATTGTAATTGCATTTGAAGCTGTCAACGTCGCCACACCATTTTTGGACAAATTAATAACTATTCCAACTTTCTTTTTTTACTCCAAATAATTTACATAAGTTCACTTAGAATATTTTATAATTTTGTGTAATAGTAATGAAATGATTTGAATTAAAATATTTTATTAAATAATTTTGAGAAATGAGAGAATGAAAAATAAATAAAAAAATCTTATAAATTTTAAATATTATTTGAATGTGATTTTTTAATATAATTTTTGTTTTGAAATTTTGATTTTTTTTAAAAAAATTTGTGTTTTGTTTGGATGTTTGAAAAAGTTGTAGTAAGTATTGTATTTATATAATGATTAGGTAATGATTGAATAAAAATATTGATGATTTGAAATTGAAATTATTTTATATTTAAGTAATATTTTAAAAGAAAATTATGAGAAAATTTGAAAATATATGAGAATATCTAACTATTTAAGTGTCCAAACAAACACTTGTCTCGTTTGTTTTATAAATAAGTTGAGTTAAGATTAAAATTAAAAGTTGAATAAAATATTATTATAATATAATTTTTAATGTATTTTTATTTTGAAATTTGAAAAGAATTATTTCTTTTATTTTATATGAAAATTTTAAAAAAATTATACTAATTAAATGAGTAAGATAAGTTGAAAGGAGTAATAAAAATAATTGTTAATCTTCCAAAAGAATTATCTATATACAAATCTTACTTTTAATGCACAACAAATACAGCACTAAAGTAGATTTCATAAAAAAATAATGTTTTAATTTTTTTTTTTTGGCAGGAATGTTTTAATTTTTTACAACTTTACTAACGAGACTTGCAAAATAATTATTTTTACAATCTTATATACAATCATATTTTCAATTGATCGTGATGTTTTTGTAAAAGATATATTATTTTTATAAGTTATTTTTATAATATATATATTTTATGTAAAATATATTTGAAAAGATAATATAGCTATCGCTTTTCACAAATGTTAACATCTTTCTCGAAAAGAGAGGATATCGCTCCCCACCTCATCGGGAAAATATGTTTAATTATAAAAATAAAAATAAATATTTATATAAATAAATTGTATATACAATTTGTTAGAATTGTATTCACTTTGTTGCATTTCATTGATTTTTTAATCCAATTTTTATATATGAAATTAAGATAATATAATAGTCTTATTTAAGCAATATGAGACTCACTATATGCATTAAAGTGAATACAACTCTAACAAATACATGGTTTTTAAGTTAGGATTATATACAATTTGTTAGAATTGTATTCACTTTGTTGCATTTCATTGATTTTTTAATCCAATTTTTATATATGAAATTAAGATAATATAATAGTCTTATTTAAGCAATATGAGACTCACTATATGCATTAAAGTGAATACAACTCTAACAAATACATGGTTTTTAAGTTAGGATTATATTCATAAGTTTTAATTTACAATTTAAATTATGTGACCATTTCCAAAGTCTTTTAGCCCAACAGACCATGGGTACCATTGGATTGGAGGACTGATGAGGTGTTCGATCCTGAACTCCGGCATTGAGGCTTTGGATAATAATAAGCCTTCGTTTATTATTGCTTTATTCCCCATTTATTTTTAATCTAGATTCAAATACAAAAAGAGGAAAAAAAATAATTGGATAGTAAAACAATAGTAAATAGGGGTAACGGTATCATTAATCATAGAAAAAAAGGAGAAAAGTTAGAATAAAAATATTATAAAGTTATAATATTTTTATAATATAATTTTTATTTTATGATTTGGAAAGTTAAATTATTTTTTATATATTTTTTAAAAATTTAAAAAAGTTATAATGATTTAGAGTACTCTCATCCGGTCTCTTAAAATAGAGAGATCCTTTTATTATTTGGGGATCATTTTAGTCCCCACATTTGTTTCCCAAATTGGAGAAGGGTTTGATATTAGGTACAATCGTCTCCCATATATTGAGGACTATTGTCCTTCCTATCCTTCTCGTTGGTCTCCTCTCTCTCTCTCTCTCTCAAGCACTATAACCGTGCACAAAGTTCTTCCATCTCCAGCTTCATCACCAGTCATTTCGTTATCTATTCCGCGTGCTCATTTCTGGTAAGATCAAACCCTAATCTAGGGTTTACAAATTTGTTTCTCCCTTTTTTGTGCCTCTCTTTCTAGTGTTAACAACGCCTCCACTTTACGATTCATACTTGTTCATTTTTGAACTTCTTGATACTCGAATTGTTTTGATTTGTGCTATTGATGTTTGGGTATATATTGTTGGTGATGTTTGACCATCGTATTAAAGGATTTGTGCCACATAAGCCCTTTCATTGTTCAAAAATGTTTTCTTGTGCTCTATTTGGCTATGTTATCCATTGATATGGTCTAGGGTTTGGCTAGAAATCGTGGCTGTTTGGTTATGTTCTTCATGGTAATCTCAATATTAATATGGGTCTTATTTCACCTAATATTCTAGAAGATTTCCAAAGAATATGTTTACTAGTTTATGGTTGTTTGGCTATGTTCTAGAGACATTTGTTTATTTTTAGAACAAGAAACTTTATGAATCATTCTTTGTTTTTTTGTGCTTTCTATTTGGTTATGTTTCTCATTAATGCCATTGATGTTTGGCTAAAAATTGTGGCTATTTGGATGTGTTCTCAACTTATTTTGTGCAACATAAACCCTTGAATTTTTTTCACTGTTTTTCTGTGCTTTCTGTTTGGCTATGTTTCCCATTAATGCCATTAATGTTTGGCTAGAAATTGTGGTTGTTTGATTATATTCTCAACTTAATTTGTGCCCCATGAGCCATTGAATTTCTCCATTGTTTTCTTCTGTTTTCTGTTTGGCTATATTTTCCATTGATGCCATTAATGTTTAGTTAGAAATTGTGGTTGTTTGGTTATGTTCTCAATTTAATTTGTGTCGCATAAATCTTTGAATTTCTCCACTATTTTCCTCTACTTTCTGTTTGGCTATATTCTCCATTGATGCCTATTACCTTTATGTTCTCCAAAGCTGCCTATTTTATTTTCTGATGCTCTATTCTTGGTGCTTACATTAATCTGTCATTGACACTTTTTTATTTGATATTGTGTAGTGTGGGTTCTGTCTTGGCCCTTACCTTGCAGCCTACGATTGTTGGGACTCAAATTAAAACTTTTTTATGCCTATTGTCATTTGTTGGTGCTTATTGATCTATGGCATTGCTGCCTTCAATTTTTGAGCCTCAGATTGGAACTTAATTATGCCTATTGTCATATGTTGGTGCTTATTGACTCCTAGCATTGCTGCCTTCGATTTTTGGGTCTCAATTTCACACTTTCCCATGTCTATTTTTACAATATTTGATGCTAATTGGGTTTGAGATTGCTGCATTGTTTGTTTAGGAACTTATTTGATTGTTGATGGTGTACTTCCTATCATGATGGTTCTTGAGATGGATGTCTAGTTGTTAGGCTATGATGTGTGGCTCAATTAACGAGTGTTTAGGCATGAGGTGCCATTGATATGGGTGGATAATCTGTGAAGCCCATATGACCAGCAATTGGCAACCGGTCATCATGATTTTGCAGCCATTCATACATGCCTCGTGTTAGGCAACTGCTATTACATTATAATATTTACCACTCTAAACTTCCAAAAGTATTAATCAACATACTTTAGCGTGTCTATATAAATTTCGTCTATTTTTATTTATGTTTGTCTACAAACTTGAAGCAAATACAACTCCAATGCTTGGGTCAAGTAGTGGCACAACCAATATATCACACTCAGGAAACAATTGTTGCAATGAATACCTAATATGTTTCTGTGGTATTAAAGTATGTCGTCGAACAACTTACACTAAAGAGAACGAGGGCCGCCAATTTTTTGATTGCTAAAACTATGAGATTAGTTTTCGATTGATTGTAAGTTTCGTAAGCTGGCCAAGTTTGTAGATTCTTTTACTAGTATGACTCAGAAATACCATCATATAGACAGAAGACAATAAATTAACTAAAGAATGAAGTTCATGAGATATAAGTCTCGTCGAACGTCCAAAGTAATAAACATTGTTTGAAAATTGACATTGTTTGAAAATTGACATGGAGAGGAGTAAGCAAATAGTGGAGAAGACAAGTTTTTTAGTTTGTATTTTAATGTTATGATCACTTGAAATAATTTTGTATTTTGAAAAATTTTGAGCGCACCCTACTTTTATTTGTAAGTAAACAATACATTGAATTAGTTGTAATATATTTAATTGTGCATATATATTTTTTTGGGACTTATATTTATTTAATTGTAGAAGGCTATTTATTATTATCGTATTTTGTTAATTGATGGGTATAATCTTATTAAATATACTCGTGTATTTTGAGAAAAAATATTACATATATTTTTTGGTAGGCAATTGAAACTGGAAATAACTAAAACAAGAAAAAGATGAAAGAGTAAGTGGTTAAGAATGTAAATGGAGATGAGAAAAAAACTAATAAAGAAATAATAGAAGAATGTTATTTTAATATAAAAGAAAAATTATAGGGAATGAGATGTAGAAAGTTTTTGAAAGATGATTAAAATAAAGAAAAAAAAAGGCTAAGGAATCATGATTTTAGTTAAATTTTAGGATTTGAGATAGGAGATGAGATATGAGTGCTCTTACTAATGATTAGATAAGAAAAAGTTAATAATCTAAAATTGAGAAATGCATATAATTTTAGCATTTGGAAGTTGAGATGAAATGTGATGAAATTAGATGAGAAGATCTTTCAATCTAAATGATACCTAAGATTATGCTTGTTGCTTATCATCATTTTCCTCCATATTATACAAGTATTCTCTCCCATATAATCGCTAAATATAATCTTAATTTAATCTTTTGAAAAGATATGGGATAAATTATTTTAAAAAAAGAGTTACTTATTTATTTATTTGAATCATACTTATTTTCAAAGGACTTGTATAAATTTTATATATCATGAGTCAAATCATATTCCACTCTTTCTTATCATTCTCTTTCTCACATTGCATTCGGGTTTTGGGTTTTAAATTTGGAATTATATAAATTTTTTGTTTTCTTTTTTTAATATAATAAAACATTGTTCATTCATTTATAAATAAGATATTACAACTCTAATTTGAGACATACAAATTAATTATTACAATTCAAGTTCTCCAGTCATAAATGTGACTAATATGGTCTTATTCATTGTTGTATCCTCTCCAGACTAATTGTATGAGAAATATCACTCTATCATAGAACACTATCTAAAACCAAAGAAAAAAAAAACTTGCACTCCATGAAATGGAGGAAAACATTCTACGGACTTAAGTTCTAGAAACAATGTTTTTTTAACAAAATCAAAAATAAATGACATAATACATAAAATGAAAAAATAAAGAATTACAATTTGAAAAGCTGTAGATATGCATTTTCAACCATGGAGGAAAATAAAAATACCAACACAACGACTATGGTGATGTGTGAGGGATATGCGCCACCCTTGGAATATGGTAAATAGTCGGGTCTAAAAAAGTCGGTTGCCCTGGTCTCAGAAAAGTCATGTGTCGTGGCAAAAAAGCACCCATAGTGGTAGGGTGTGCATTTCACTCTCCTGCTTCAAGCCACACTTGTGGCTCATGAGCTACTAAGTTTGACAAAGTTCTTCGCCCATCTTAAGGATCTGCGCCTTGAGAATCTTGTTGAGGGCACGTGGTGGTCACTGGATGTCGAAGAGAAACAAATTGGCATTTCACCATACTTTACATTGAAAACAACCAAAAAAATAGAAAGAATGTGAGGTGTTATGCAAAACACACACACTTAATGATTGCAAATAAAAGTGAAAACAAACACAATCAAGTACATGACATACAATATATGTGGTTGGGCAAATTGCCTACGTCCATAAAACTGAAAAAATCTTATTAACTAGAGGAAATTATAATTACTCAATCTCAACTCACTTTCTAAGACTTTTTGCTATCTCACACGATATGCACTCACTAGATAATTGTTTTCTCTTAAAATATGTTGAAAGTTGTGTATAAGCAGTCAAATATAACATATTTATAGCAAAACGGCACTAGAAACCCTAACTTCAAAATTCTTGCAATATTCGCTCGAGCTAAATGTTGAGCGAAATTCTGTCTAAATATCACTTGAGCTAAGTATCGAGTAAGAGTCAAGCGAGATTTCTGATACTCGATTTTTAGCTCTCAGACCAGTCTTCACATACAACTCAACAATCTCTCACTTGGAGACTAAGTCTCCACATGTCAGCCCTTGTTTCCAGCTACCCATATTATTTTTGCAGCTCACAACTCCCGTCTTCAAGTTAGAAAAAGAATTGAAGTCGAGCCTGACTTCAGTCTCCCACGTACATTGTCCTTAGTCAGCACATCCACTAAGCGATTCATAGTTGCCGTTGCACTAGGAGTATTTAGTTTTGAACTATTCTTGGCAACCTCAGCCAACTTCCCCAATCTTACATGAGGAACGACAAAGCTAACGTCCTTTGATTTCCTCATAAGTTTCCTACGATCAAGCCTGTCCTTTTGCATTCTTGTATTTCCTTGTACATCATTGGATATTGATGTTAAATACAAAGAGTTAGATCTCTTACTATGCACTAAAATCAGCGTACCCTTGATGATCTTCCAAGTTCCTCTAGAGAACACACCTGTATAACCGCTGTCTATAAGTTGTCCCACATATTAGGTTTTTCTTTAAATCTGGAACGTTTCTGACTTATTGTAAAGTTCACACGCCATTGTTTGGAAGTGTAATGCATACATCACACACTCCCACTATATCCAGTGCCTCTTCATCAGCCGCATACATCTTTCCAAAATCACCAGTAACATAATTTTGCTTGATCTCTCGATGTGAGGTTCTATGGAACAAAACCCCTAAATTCAACACCTAATAATCAATCGGACTATGCACTGCAAGAAGTAAGGCATTATGAATTTCTTCTGCTATTACATTCACATAATCTTTTTCATTACTTTTTTTTATTTAGGCAGTTTATCTTGATGGGGTTCGTCTTGCCACAACTCTAACATGTGATCTGCTATCTAGATCTTGTCTTGCTTATCCCTCTGTTCTTGGAACTCGACCTGTTATGTCCTTTGTCCCGATTATCAACATTCAGGGCCAATCTCAAACTTAAAAATTCACCAAAGTCTCTCCTATGTGCCTCTTCAGTAAGGATCATGTCATGTACATCGTCGTAGTTTAATTTCATCTTGCTAGCTGAACTACTCATAACTATCTTCATGGCCTCCCAACTATTTGGCAGGGATTCCAGTAGAATCAACGTTCTGATCTTATCATCAACTCAAACTCTATGAAAGAAAATTGATTCGTGATCATGTTGAATTCATTCAAGTATTGGGCCACAGATATAACTTTCGGCATTTTCAATTATTCTTTTCATCAAGTGCAATCTATAATTTGTCGACGACTTTTCATATATACCAGATAAGATCTTTATAAGATCCTTTATTGTTTTCTCCTTACTGATAGTGTGTGTCACTGTCTGGACAAGGTCAGCTGAACAATCCCCAGAACTTGTCGATCTAACATGGTCCACTCAGCATCATCCACACATTCATCGACTTCTTTCTACTAGTGGAAGGCGGAACCTCTTCCCATAGAGATAGTCTTCGATTTGTATCTTCCAATATCTAAAATCAGTACTGTCGAACTTCTCGATTTCGAGTGTGTTCACTTTACCTTTAGCCATTGTAATGCCTTGGTCCCGTAGAGGTCCGGGAGTTACTACTTATCACATTTACTCACATTCAACACCATAATTATAGACTCCAAATTCCCAAGTATCATATAAAACTTGGTTGGAAAATCACTTTCCTCAATATCATCAATTCTGGAAATACTACGTCACAAAAATACAATAATACTTCCTTACTAAATCTTGTCAACACTCATTTAAACTCTTTATGATTTATTCATTTTTTTTTATGACTTGGTGGACGTTGTTATATGGATGGGTTCGTGAATTTTTTTTTTATTTATTTTGAATATGGTCGGAGACCTATTATTATTTGTAGTTGAGGATGGAATATACCAGCAGGTGGAACTTCGTGACCCCCTACGAGTACGGGGCGTTACAGATGGTATCAGAGCGAAGGTTTAAGGTTCTGCAGACTTTATGCAGTAAGGTTTTAAGAATTTGAGGTTTTAGATTCAATTAGTGCATTCTTTTAGCATGAGATGGATATGATTTTAGGTTTAGGTTTTTTTTTTAAAGTTGTAATGAGTTTCAAAGAATGTCAGGTTTGAGATTCTACATACTATATCAGAAGTTTGATGAGACTTGAGGTTTTAAAATTTTATAGGCCCAAGATATAATTTTTAATAAGATGTAAGGTTGTCACATTTACATACTCGTTGAAGGTTGAATACGAAATTTGAGATTTGAAATTCTGTAGAGTTTATGAATTGGAGTATAGAAATTTGAGGTTTAGATTTTGAAGTTATCAGAGGATTGACCAAAAGCCAGATTAGAGGTTCTGTAGACTATGATATATGAGATGTTGGAATATAAAATGATCTTAGGAAATTGTTTTCAAATTTGATGTTATAGCGAAAGGGACTATAAGAAATAATATAGTTGGATAAATGGAGTTTTTGGTGATAACATTATGACTGGAGGGTTAGGAATTTGCGGACTGGAAGGATGAGTCGTGGGGATATCTAAGGTTGAAAATCTGTAGAATATAATATTGAGGTGTCCGATATTGATGCATTTAGGAAGTCAATTTAAATTCGAGACATTGAAATTTGAAGACTAAGAGATGATTATGTGGGTATTTAAAATTTGAGGTTCTCTTGACTGTGAAATGTGAGGTTTAAATATCTATGAGTGTTAATAATAAATTTTGGATTCAATGTTTAGAAATTTGTAGACATCAAGAAATGATTATGTTATTATTTAAGGTTACAAATGGTATCAGAGCCTATCCCAACCAGAAATGTGGGACTTGAGCCGTGCCACCTACAATGGACAGACCCGACGAGGACGTCGGGTATTTAAGAGGGGTAGATTGTGATACCCCATATGAGAATGATAAGATAGGTGGTGTATGGGATCCCACATTGCTTGGGAAGGAGAAGTTCTAGCTCTTTATAAGGTTCTAATGGGGCTCCAATTATATCATTGACTAGTCCTTTTGGAGTATAGGCCATGTGGTTTGGGTCTTCCATTGGGGCGTTACAGCATTGTTCTCATTCAATTCTAACTTTGACTCTTGATACTAGTTGTTGTACAAAATATACACAAATAATGACAAATAAAAGTGAAAACAAATACAATCGAGCACATGACACACGGTATAAGTGATTTGATAAATTGCATACGTTTACAGAACTGCATAAATCTTATTAACTATAGGAGATTACAATCACTCAATCTCAACTTATGGATTTTTTACTATGTCACACAATATGTACTCACTAAATAATTGATCGCTTTCAAAATATGCTGAAAGTCATGCATAAGTAGTCAAAGATAACATATTAATAGCAAAATGGGATTGAAAATCCTAATTTTAAAATTTGTATGATATTTGCTCGAACTAAAAGCTGAGAAAAACTCTGTCTATATATTGCTCGAGTTAGGTGTCGAATAAGAGTCAAACGAAATTTTTTACGCTCGATTTCTAACTTTTAGATTAGCTTCCACATGCAATCTAGAGGGGTCAAAACTCTTTTTACCTTTGAGCAATTTGATGTTAGGGAGTTTGTAGAGAGAAAACCATCAAATTTTTGGTTGTTGATTCTAGGATATTTTGGAGTTTCTCTCCATTATTGAATTCAAACTTTTATTGCATAAGTTCAAATATTTCCCAAATTGACCGCAACTTGTCGATCACAATTGAGATTAGTGTCGGTGGATTAGCATCACCGATCAGTTTTAGCAAGTGTGACAAGGGATTTTTCATTCTTCTCTTCAGTTTGCTGTTGGTTAACAAATTAAATTGTAGGTACCTTAAATTTTCTCAACTATAGACACAAATTGTGTATCCTATTAGAAACTTTCATAATTTAATTTATAAATTTATAGATTATTTTCAACTCTTTTCAAAATTATAAATGAAAAATAGTTAAAAAAAACTCAAAAATATTATTCTAAAAAAACTCTCTAAAATAAATAAAAATTATATTCATCATTCATATATTATATATTACACTTAAATTTTTTATTTTTATTTTTATTTATTTTATTTTCTTTATTTTATCTTTTTAATAAATATTGATATATGAATGATGAGAAAAAAAATTCTTTGATTTAACGATAATAAAATTAAAAAAAGTAATGCATGATGTATAGTAGGATAATGAGTAAAAGAGTGCTTTGGTTTTAGGCGAAGCTCTAGGACAATATTTAAAATTTAATATGAAGAAAAAGAAATGATTAGATGTATGATAGGATTAGTGGGATGCAGCGATGATTGCACTAAAAAGTATTTTTGGAAAAAATCTCGGTCAACTTTTGAGAGTGTCTTTTTGGCATTAGAACTTTCCAGACGAGACGTGGAATCAATTCTACTTTGCACTTTCTTTCATAATTAATAAGTTTGTGAATGTAAGGCATCTTGTGGCCCAACCCTTCGCAGAAAAAACAAAGTATCTTTCGTAATGCTTCTTGAAGTCTGGAGAAATAAAATAATATATGTTTATATATAAAGTACTATAATAATTTATGAATTAAAGTGGTATAATTAACTAAACTTATTTTATCATATATATATATATATTTAAATATGACTATAAACATTTTAATAATTATATATAAAGTAATATCAAATGAATTTTAGTTTGGACATTAAGATAATGAGCGGTGCTACACTGTCGTCTGAATAATGTTGTTCTATTGTATTATTAGTGTAAAACTAACATTTTTTTTTCTATTCATATTTCTTTATTATTTTAAATTCTTTTCTAAAAATATAAAAATATATTAATAATCATTTTCTTAATTATTAAATAAAAAAAAATTTTAAAAATTAAAACACATAAAGTATCAAAATAAAATATCAAAATTAGTGAATAAAATAGTATTATTCCAAAATTATTGGATAATGATCTAATAAAAAATATAATAAAATGTATTTTAGAAAAATGATATTTCTCATGTTTGATTTTGTCATCTTCCGTTGTAATACTTATATAATATATTATAAGTAAGTTTATATATCAATCACTTAAATAAACTCACTTGAAATGTATTATTCCAACAAATATTACCACATATATGAATTATGATGGTTAGTTTTCATTGGGACTGTGACTCTTGAACCCCGTTGGCCCAACCAAAAGTAGGTGGTACAACCGTAATTATGAGTCGTCGGCACCCAAACCAAGTGCGAACAAAGGCCAAATTTACGAATCGAACAGTGTATTTCTTTTTGACCAAAAATCGAAGATAGTCGTGAATCGTGATACACTTATTTTCACAATATTATTTTTGTAAATTATTTTATAAAATTGCCAAAAATTTATTGTGCATAAATCCTTTTCCATACGTGGTAGGAGAGAGAGAGTGGGGGAGGAGCGAGCGCAGAAACGAGAAGCAACTTCCACTCTCGGACCGTGCCTCTTCTGCTCAGACCGAGGCAAAGTTCACCTTTTCTTTTGTTTGCTTTTAGTTCTTATTGTATAATTTATCTGTTTGATTTTAGTTTGTAGTGTTTCCTACTATTCTTTGCCTCCCTAGCGGGAACTTCTGTGGATGAGGGCAGAGAGAGAGAGAGAGAGAGAGAGAGAGAGAGAGAGAGAGAGAGAGAGCGTGTGTGTATTGCGAAGCGAAAGTGGAAATCCCTATTGGATTCTGGGGTTTTACCGAGATTTCATCGCGACCCTGGTGAGATAAACTCTCCCTTTTTGGTTGCAAGTGTAGTTTGCGGGGGTGATTTCTGTGTTTTCTCCGAAACAATCTTTTGCGGATTTGATTTGAATGCTATGCTTTAAAAAGCCTTTGCAGGAGAGTCAATGGGCGGTTGTTATGCTTAGTCTCTGCAGTTTCGTCATATTTTTCTGCTGAAAATATTAGATTGCTGCAAGAGACCTATGCTGGGGAAATTCTGTTCTCTAATTCACGGAGTCGAGAGTTTGAGTGGTGTTAGATTTTAGCTGTTAGTTTTTTTTCTTGTTTTATCGTGAAAACCTTTGTTCCATATACTGAATTTAGAACACAATTGCCAGTCTAAATTTTCTTTTTCCTATTTTTGGTGGGAAATAGGTTATAATGGGTTGAAAGCAAAATATGGGGAGTTACTCTGAAGGGGAAGATGATCAATTTTATGATTCATGCGAGGAGATAGCGGATTGGGGACCGGATTTCTCCGAGGACAGTTGCTCCGCTATTGGGCACATAGATAGTGTTTTGAATGAGATTTGGACTAAGTACCCGGAAGGTGTACAAGAGCGCCGACATAGATTCTTAAAATGGATGGGCTTAAGCTTAGATTGGGACTCTGTTATGAGAGAGGATTTGGCCGGTGAACCAGACTACAGAATTGAAATGGGTATTGACAGAATCGTGGAAGACAGTGGGGCGGTACTGAGAACTTCAGGTTTTGAACAAGGGTATCCATTAAGTAAGTGTACCATGTCAGATGAAGTGTCGCAGAAGTTAGAAAATGGGGTTTCAGAAGATAGTATTATGTGTACAATCAGGAATTTGGATGATGGAGCCGAGTTCCTTGTGGATGAATTGGATCGCAATGGAATGCTTAGCAGACTACGTGAAGTGCGTTCCAATCAATCAGTGAGTTTTGAAGAGTTTCAGAGAATTTTCGGGCCATCTCCTTTGGTTCAGCAGCACTTGCGGAGAGAAGTTGATGAGGCAAGGTATCTGGTTAATGCAAAAAAGAAAATGAAGAGGGATTGGCTAAGGACATTAAGTGCAGCAGCCTGTATTGTTGATACTGCTGCTTTAAGTCCTCGTGATCTGGAACCAACATTAGGGATGGGGATGCGAAGAGTTCGGGTTCATCCTTGTAGAAAGCGTTCGAAGGAACTGTCTTCCCTTTTTGCTGGACAGGAATTTCTAGCACATGAGGGATCAATATTGACAATGAAGTTCAGTCTTGATGGGCAGTACTTGGCAAGTGCAGGGGAAGATAGGATTGTTCGTGTGTGGAAGGTGATTGAAAATGAGAGATCAGACAACGTCAATGTTCCAGAAATGGATCCTTCATGTGTATACTTCACAATGAATAATCTTTCTGAATTGGCTCCTCTTGAGACAGATAGAGGAAAACTAGGAAAGATGGGGAAATTGAGGAAATCATCAGATTCTGTTTGTGTCATTTTCCCACCAAAGGTCTTCCAGATATTAGAGAAGCCTCTACATGAGTTCCAAGGACATAGTGGAGACGTCTTGGATCTCTCATGGTCCACAAAAGGGGTTAGTATGATTTGGATTTATGCAAGTATACATATTGGATTCCTGAACTTGATGAATAATATAGCCTTTTTCATCTTTTTATGGTTGCCACAGTTTCTGCTGTCCTCCTCTGTTGATAGGACTGTTCGTCTATGGCAAGTTGGATGTGACAGATGCCTACGGATCTTTTCTCATAATGATTACGGTGAATGTCTTGCTGATTGTTTACTAGTATCTTTTACATGTACTTGACTTTGTGGTTTGTGTTAGCTAATCTCTATTTTTTTAAGTAAAGATATTTTATTAATTCATGTAGAGAAATAGGCATAGCTTGAGTACACATGTACAAGAAAATGAGTTCTAAAAAAATAGATACAAGTAGATCATGAAAGGTAAGCCGATTGAAATCCATAGCCATTGCCCAGAGAAGTAAAGTGTTGAAAGAGGTAGATAGGTGTTCTGTTCTCTTTGTATAACTCCTGTGTACTTGTGCTGTGCTTATTTTCTTCTATTAATAAAACTATACTTTACCTATAAAAAAGAAATAGTGTCAAAAGAGGAACTTTTGAGTTCTTCCATTGAGCGCTCCTTATTTTCAAAATTCCTGTCATTCCTTTCCTGCTAAATGCATCACAGTAGGCATGTAGGAATCATCTTCTATGCTGCTGCGACTTGCAGGTGTTAGCTATCTATATTGGCATGATCTCATTCCTTTCTATGATTGATGCAGTTACATGTGTTGCTTTTAACCCTGTGGATGATGATTACTTCATAAGCGGTTCAATTGATGGAAAAGTTCGCATCTGGGAAACTGTTGGCTGTAAGGTTGTTGATTATATTGATGCCAGGGAGATAATCACTGCTGTGTGTTACCAGCCTGATGGAAAGGTCTGGTGAATTCATGTTCTCTCTCTCTCTCTCTCTCTCTCTCTCTCTCTCTCTCTTATTATTATAAGTAACAGATTATATTTTGTGTTCTCTTAACTTTTCACTGTGAATATTTAACATGAAATTCTCTAGCAATTGACTTTTACAGGGAGGAATTGTGGGCACCATGACTGGGAACTGTCGTTTTTATGATATCATTGGTATGTATATGACCAGGCTAATTTTTATCTTTTCTTACTTTTCTGAGCAAAATCAATCTCTCTCAATGGTGTATAATGACACATATGGTTATTAGTCTTATGTCTTGGAAGGGAAAATGCTGTTAGAAATAGCTAACTGCAGTAAACATGTTACACAAGACATACTAATGCTTAAAAAACTAGACACTAACTTGTAGTTTTTTTTTCCTGGATATACCAAAAAAGTGGAAATGTTTTTTTGTTCCTTTTTCAAGCGTTGTAGTCTGTGGGTAGAGAAAGAAACAATGTTTGCACAACAAATGAGATGTGAATTTTACTTGGTTAACCCTCAGCATTTTCTATTTTTTAAGTTGCAGTAGTGGCAACATGTAGAAATATTCATTTTTTTTTATTGTCACTGGGTGTCCGAGAACAGTGTTTGACTAATCTCGGGATTGCATAGGCTCTCGATAAGGAGTTTCCAGCAAGTGTACCTCATATAATTTAAAAGAAAAATCCCCCATTCCGATGGCCCTTAGAGATCAGAGAATTTAAACCTTAAAAATGTTCTTGTTGGTTGTTGTGATTATTTTAAAGACATTGTCTGCTTTAAATCAATGTCTCACTTCCATCTATTGTTGAGATCAAGACATGGGATGACTTAGGAAATCTGTCTGTGTAGATGTGTGGATTTGAGGTTAGGAAAATTTGTGAACGGTTTTGAAAACATGAAGAATAAGAATAAGAGCGGTTTCTTTGGAGAGTTTATGCTGTGAAATTCTGGATGGCGGTTCCCTTTCTGGTACTATTCTAGGCTAAGCTCCCAAAAAGCCACTTTATGGCCATCCTTTAGCAAGCCTTAGCCACTAGATAGAGTAAGCTGCTTTGTAAGCCACTGTACGAGCATCCCAAAGTCCAGTAATCTCGACGGAGATTAGGATGAGCTTTGATGAATAAAAGAAGAATTGGTAGAAATTCTCATGGGTGAGGTAATACAAACCTATTTTAGACAAATAACTTTAAGGACACTCTTCCTAATCCAAGTTTGAGATAGAATAAGACCCGCTGGGATGTTTGGGATTTTAAAAGGCTTGTTTGGCAGCTGTTTGCTTGAAGAAGTATGCGGGTTTCTTTATTTTGAAATATATGGAAGGGTTAATTTGGGGTTTGCAAAGGAGAAAAAGGAGAGAAGTTTGTTGCTGTCTAGGGTCTATGTGAACTCACATTAATGGTAATAGTGTGCTGAAAACGTAGAAGAAAAGGACGAGGGGAAGGAGAGATTAATCAAGTATTTTTCATTTGAGCAAAATCAATGATATTCTTTTTGATAATATAAACTTTATTTATGCTTGAAAGAGGTGTTGCCCTAGTACACAAGATGTAAACATGAGATATACCTTGGTAGAAAAAGAGAAAACAGCATAAAAAATAGAAAAATTGAAACGAGCAAGGATCTAGTGTTAAAGGGCTTCAAAGAAGTCTTTGAGCTCATACACCGTCTTCTCTCTATTTTCAAAACTCTGATATTTTATTTTTCTCCAAATGTATCACAACGGGCAAGACGGGAACAATTCACTTTGAGAAAACACTAGCCACCTCACAATGCAAGAAAATAATTCATATCAGACACATTTATTCTACATGTGCACCAACCAACAATCTATAATATTTTTTTTATTGGCATTGGGTGTCCAGGAACAGCGTTTCGACTAATTGCGGGAGTGCACAGGCTCTTGACAAGTTTCCTGCAAGTATATCTCGGATAATTCAAGAAAAAATCCCCTAGTTCGATGGCCTCTAGAGGTTGTTTACACCCAAAAGAATTTGAACCTTTCTTGGGGGAGCATACTCCCAAGCCCAAGGCCTTTACCACTTGAGCCAACCCTTAGGGTTAATCCATAATAATAATCTTCCTCTTCCTTAAATTATTAAATATGAGTCAGTCATGGCTAGGCATTGCTCTGTACATGTCTATTTCTTATTAATAAAACTACTGTCTACTGATCAAAGAAAAAATTATCCAATGTGATAATCGTCTCTAAAATAGTTGTTCGCACAAAGAAAGTCACTTTCAAAAGGTCCTTATTTAACCAAATGGCCTTTGAAGGGATCGAGAGACCATTATAGGTAGATGAAATATTATAGTATGATTTCACTTCAGCCACTGTAAGTTTTGTAGGGGCCCAACAAAGCTTAACCTCACCACCCTATCTCATCCGAATGAAGTACAAGCGATTCAAAACGAACTAATAATCCCCATGTTCCAATCTTGTGCTGCTTTGATAAAACTAGCATCTATTCCCACCAAGGGTGGTACATTGCCTTGTTGCATGTGACCTATTTAGGTCTCCGTGGGAGCACCTTTTGAGGGAAAACTATTTTTTTAATAAAAAGTAATTTTATTAGAAAGGAATGTGTAGGCAAAGTCCATGTGCATAGGAAGTATACCAAAGAAAACACATAAATACATCCTAAGAAACAAAAAGTGACAACAGAAAATCATGAATAACACCTCTGTTCATCACTAAAGTAGAAAATCAAAGCAATCAAGAGAGCACAAAAAATTCCCAAAGTTGATCCAAAGTATGCTCTTTTGTCATTAAAATACTGCTCATTCCTTTCCATCCAAGTGCACCACAGAAGACACAAACGCAAGCATCTTCCAAACCCCCTCCACTACAGAACAACCATGAAGCTTGTTCCAACATGCAAAAAGACTAACCACTCTCAAAGGCATCACCCAAGCCAAGCTGATTATACAAAAAATGCCATCCCACAAGGCCGAAAAGTAAATGATCCATAGTTTTCCTGTGCTTCTTACATGAAATGTTAATACATGGTTATAATACCCACCCCCCTCTTAAATTGTTCAACAACAAAATCTTTCCAAGAGAGGCAATCCATATGAAAAAGCAACTTTGGAAGTGAGACCTCCAAATGAAAAGTTAAAAGCTTATAGTAGAAGTGAACAGTGAACTTTCTGCTCCTCTTGGACTTCCAAATATCCTATCCTCATCACATTGCAAGCTTGCCTAAGGTCAGGGAGGATGGAACCTCCTAGTAAAGGTTGTACTAGACATTAGTTCTATGCCATCTTCACCGTATTGTAATTTAAAGATTACAGAACAAATATCATCAAGCCTCAGAGTATAGAAAGCTGAAGAAAGCTGAAACTTCGTCAATCTCCCAATCCTGAACAGCTCTAGTGAAGCAAACATCCAACTGAAGAGAGCCATTAGAATGAACAAGCAGATCAGATACAGCGGCATACTGATCTGAATCCAAAGGAAAAATAGCCGAAAATACCCTATTGAGGGCTCGATCACCACACCAGATGTCAAACCCAAGACAGATTCTAGATCCCTCTCCAACAGCATAACTAACATGGCTAGCAAAACTCTCCCAGCCCTATCTAATGAACTTCCAAAGACCCATACCATAAACTCCCATGCTTACATTAGAACACCATACGTATGGAAAACTATTAACATTCTCATTAAGATCAACAGATAGCAAGTTAGATTTGGACAAATTGATCTTTAAATCAGAAATGGATTGAAATCATAAGAACATAAAACCTTATTTTGGTGATGTCAGCATTTGCATCTCAGATAATTGAAGTTTCATATGCAAACAACAAATGAAAATTAAAAGCTTAGCTGAATTCCTTGATCCCACGGAAAAGCGCATCAAGCTTATTTATAAAGACGAGGCTCCTTTATTTTCATAGATGAAATGAGATGAAATGAGATGAATTAAGATAAAAGTTGAAAGTTGAATAAAATATTATTAGAATATATTTTTTTAATATTATTTTTATTACAACTGAAAGGAGATGGTTAAACAAGAAACTGGAGATAGCAAGAGGAAGATCTCATAGTTAAATAGCTCACAGCTCTCTCTCGCTCTCTCTCTCTCTCTCATGACTTTTCACATTCCATTCCTGACGCTTCTTAGGAATTTCTGCTAATTTTCTTCCCTATTCTTCTTTCTTTTCTCTTTTCTCTTTTAATCTACTCTTTCTAATCTAATCTATTCTTGCTGCACCTTCGCAACTTAGAGGCAAGACATTAATATTGGATCATAGCTTGTGGATGGAAGCTAAGTTCTTCGTGTTTATAAGAATTGAAGAAAACCTTTTTTGTATTGTTGAGAAAGGAAATAAATTCACGAAGGCACTATATGTGAGCAAGGAAGTTGTGTTATGGATGGCTAAGGTGGTCGAAGGCTTTCTACAGCCCTCGAGTAATAGAGTCTCTTATTAGCCAAAAAGGGATGTAATAGAGTGTTCCTTGCTCAAGTTTGTCAGAATGCTTTTGGTAGATTTGTGAAAATGATGAAGATGGGTTCTGGTAAGGGAAATAGAACCATGGTAATCCCGGAAGGGAGAAATGGAAGAGAGTGGGAAAGGTTTAGTAGGAAGATTTTGGAATGTGTCGGTTCATCTCCCACTGTTTTAGCTCCTAGTAATAGAGGCACAACCAACAAGTTTAATGCCAAAAGAACTCCTTCCTCTCAATCTACTCCTTATCTGCTTTGCTGGAAAACATTGAAGACAAAGGCACTTCTGTTCCAAGCACCTTTCATGGCACAAGTTCTCTTGATCATCCTGTTGGGGCAGTGATCAAGGGCGGGAACAAATGGCATTGCTTCACACGAAGATGGCGTCGATTGGCCTTTTGAGAATTTGTAGAAAATTGGAGAAGTCGAAGGGTCTTTCTGGCACTTGAGAGCCGAACTCATTAGTTGGAAGGAAAGATTGGAGTCGATGATGAAGATGGTGGATGATGGATTGTACTTGATTATGGGCCTAACCTTTTCAAATTCTAAGAAACCCAAGAAGCCTTTGGTCTTCGCTAGGGCTGGGTTAGGGCAGGGCCCATCTTTGAAGCCCTTTAGATCTGGAAGGGAAGGCCGGCATAAACAGACTAGAGGCCCGAGATTCATCTCACGCAAGCCCAAGCCCATTTCGAACCCTAGCACTGTGCAACCCAAACAGAAAGGGTCGACACCGGCGTGCGAGGTTGCCAGGGACTCTCTGGCAACGTGGTCCTCCCCAAAGCATCTAGCGATTGCAAAAGCTCCCTCCACTACAGCGAACGTGACATCGATTATTTATAAGCTCAAGGACTCGTCACAACTCCTAACTTCATAGAAAGAGTCGACTGAGCATGGAGGCTCCACCCATCCAGGTCAGGTGGTCGAGAAGCCCTGTAATGGTGTGATTGAAGCTTGCGATCCCTCCAGTAGTCAAGTTTTGCCTGACTCAGGGTCGGGTCCGGGGGCTGTGATGTCTCCTATTGTTCATGTTAAAGATGCAATCAATGGAATTGATGCTGAGGATGGGAAGGAGGACTTTGGATCAGATAAGTCAATTACAATTGTTCAGTGTACCCAGTTTTCTAATTCTGGCTTACAAATGGTGAATAGTGGGGGGGATGATTTTGCCTCATGTGAATATGGAGAATTTGACGTTTCTGATGATGACTTAGAACCTGTCCCTTTATGTTCTTTAAATCCAGGAATTGAATGGTCTTGTAATTCTTCAGATTGGGTAATGAGGAAGGTGGAAGAAATGAGAAACTGTATTGATATCTCTTTTGAGGGTTATGAAGAACAGTTTAAAACTTTGCTTATTGTCATGGAGGCTGGGCATCCTGCTATGGCCAGATCAGTAGCCAAAAAGGAGAGGGGACTAAAAAGATTAGAATGCATCATCAATTATAAAACCAGAGATGGGAATGCCTTGCTTGAAAAAGGCAAAGAGAGGGCTGTCAATGGTTTCTCATGAAGCCTAAGATTATTTCCTGGAATGTTAGGGGGTTGAATAATTATAGAAAGTGTCTTAGTGTAAAATATATGCTAAGGCAGTGGAAGGCTGATATTATTTGTTTGCAAGAAACTAAACTTAAGCTTGTTAACCAATCAATTATCCACAGCTTATGGAGCTGCAATTATGTGGGATGGATAGAGCTTGTCTCTAATGGAGCTTCGGGAGGAATTATAGTCATGTGGGATAAGAGGGTCATGGAAGCAGTCACTCATTATGTGGGTGAATTCTTGGTGGCTTGCCACTTCAAGAATGTGGATGATGGAGTCAATTGGGCTTTTGGGGGAGTTTACGGACCTAACTCTGATTCTAGCAGGAGTTTTCTATGGGAGGAAATGGCTGGAATCTGTAGTTTGTGGGATCTTCCATGGTGCTTTGGAGGGGACTTCAACGTTTCTCGCTTTCCTTGTGAACGTGATGGGGTCTCGTCTATTTCTAAAGCTATGTCAAATTTTTCAGAGCTCATTTTTGAGCTTCAGTTGATTGATTTGCCTATGGTGGGTGGTATATTCACATGGTTTGATGGGAGAGCTTGGTCCCGTTTAGATAGATTCTTGGTGTCGGTCTCTTGGGATGCTTTATTTCTGGACTTGAGTAAAAAAAGATTGCAGCGCATTGTTTGTATCACTTTCCCATTATACTGGACTGTGGAAACATTTTTAATGGGAAGAGACTTTTCAAATTCCAAAATATGTGGCTGTTGGAAGAGGGTTTTGTTGAAAAAGTGAAAATTTGGCGGACCTCCTATCAATTTTCAGGCACCCCCAGCTATATTTTGGCTGGAAAATTAAAGGACCTTAAAATAGACTTGGAGAAATGGAATGCGGAGTTTTTTGGCAATGTGGCTAATAATAGAAAACATGTAATGGATCAGTTGCATAATTTAGAGGAGTTGGAGATGATGGGTTCTCTAACTTTTGAGGAAGAGGAAAAGGAAAAGAAGGATGGCTTGTGTGCAGAAATTAAAAAATTAGCTCTTATGGAAGAAATTTATTGGAGACAAAAATCTAGAATTTTGTGGCTAAAGGAATGTGATAAATGTACTAAATTCTTCCATAAAATGGCAAATTCCCAGCTTAGAAATAATGCCATAGAAGTTCTCCACGTTGATGATAATGCGATTTGTGAAAAGGCGGAGATTGAAGCTAGCATTGTGGACTTTTATGAGAAGCTCTTTCTTGAGGAATTTACATGGAGACCCAAATTGGATGGTTTATCTTTTGATTCCATTGACCAATTTTCAGCTACTTGGTTAGAGAGACCTTTTGAAGAAGATGAAGTTCTCAATGTGGTCAAGAGCATGCCCAAGGATAAGGCATTGGGCCCGGATGGTTTTTCCATGGCATTCTTTCAAGCTTGTTGGGATGTAGTAAAGGATGACATCATGAAAGTTTTTGAAGAATTCCACTCCTTTCTGAAATTTGAGAAGAGCTTCAACTCTACATTCATTGCTCTTATCCCTAAAAAGGTGGGTGCTGTGGAAATGAGTGATTATCGCCTTATTAGCCTGGTAAACGGGGTGTATAAGGTAATCTCTAAGGTGTTAGTAAATCAGCTTAGTGCTTATGGACAAGATTATCTCGAAGCCTCGAAATGCCTTTGTGAGGGGTCGACAAAGGTTTTTGACCATGTCAATTTGGGTTTGGTGAGAAATGGTGCTCATGGATTAGATATTGCATTTCGACAACCAGGTTTTCTATCTTGATCAATGGATCTCTAGTTGGTTTCTTTAATAGTTCTCGCGGATTAAGACAAGGAGATCATTTATCTCCTCTCCTCTTTGTTATGGTAATGGATGCATTGAGTCGCATGATTAATGTGGTTGTGGATGGTGGCTTTGTGTCAGGTTTTGAGGTGGGTGACGATGCTCAGGACAAAATCATTGTTTCCCACTTTCTCTTTGTAGATGACATCCTCATTTTCAGTTATCCCAATCAAGATCATCTTAGAATCTTGAGAGCTTTGTTGTTGTGCTTTGAAGCTATTTCTCGCCTCAAAATTAACTTAGCTAAGTCTGAAATTGTTCTTGTTGGTATTGTCAATAACTCCCTTGATCTTGCCAATATATTGGGATGTAAGGTCTCTAATCTTCCTATGAAATATCTTGGGTTACCTTTGGGGGTCCCACACAAATCTACATCCATCTGGGATGGAGTGATTGAAAAGATTGAGAGAAAGCTAGCTGGCTGGAAAAAGATTTATTTATTAAAAGGGGGGACAATGACAATGATTAAAAGCTCCTTGTCTAATCTCCCCTCCTATTTCCATCTATTTTCCCTTTACTTGCAGGTGTAGCAAAAAAGATAGAGAAAATTTCTAGAAATTTCTTGTGGGATGGAAATGGGGATGAGAGGAAATTTCACTTGGTCAGCTGGAGCAAAGTTTGTGTCCTGAGTTCTCACGGTGGATTGGGCATCCTTAACTTCAAACTTTTCAATAAGGCCCTTCTTGAAAAGTGGTTGTGGAGATATAGCTCAGAGAGACATGCTCTATGGAAACAGGTAGTGGAAGTTAAATATGGGAGTATGTGGGGAAACTGGAGCACAAATGAAGTGAAAGCGGTGTTCGGAGTAGGTCTATGGAAATCCGTTAGATTGGGATGAGGAAACTTTGCCAAAAACATTTCCTTCAAAACGGGCAAAGGGTCTAATATTTTATTTTGGCATGATGTATGGTATGGTGATTTAACCCTTAAATCATTATATCCTAATCTTTTTAGGATTGCAAGAAACAAAGGGGCTGCAGTGTCTGATTCTTACCTATTTTCTCATAATTTGCTACATCGGAATGTGGAATTTAATAGAGCTCTGCAGGATCGGGAAGTGCTTGAAGCAGCTGATTTTTTTGCCCAACTTTATGCTATGAAGATAGATTTGCAAAGAGAAGACATGCTGCTTTGGACTCTTGACACTAAGTCCAGATTCTCCATGAGATCTTATTACAAAGCCTTATGCACTCATAGTACTTCCTTGGAATAACATTTGGAAAGCCAATGTGCCTTCTAAAGTTGCATTTTTTTTTTGGTTGGCAACTCTTGAGAAATTATTAACCATTGATAACTTGAGGAAAAGAGGTTTAATTGTGAATGAATGGCGTTTTATGTGTAAAAAAGATGGCGAATCAGTTAACTATCTTTTTCTACATTTTGAGATTGTATCTACCTTGTGGATCGAGATTCTTGGAAATGTTGGCTTGGATTGGGCGATGCATTTAAGCGTAAAAGAATTTTTGGCTAGCTAGTTTGGATGAAGAGGGCGTTGTGGCAATGCAGAATTCTGGAATATTGTCCCACTTTGTTTGCTTTGGTGTTTATGATTAGAAAAAAAATGAGAGGTGTTTTGAAGATCGTGAACGTTCCAAGGAAGAAATTAGAGAAATTTTTTTAACACTTAAAGTTTTTGGGTTAAGAATCTTGTAAAGGATGGTATTAATTGTATTGCTTTGATGTAGTTTTGCTTTCTTTTAGTTTGTATTTAGGTACTCGTTCTTGTATACCTCCTATGTACTTGGCAATGCCTATTTACATGGAATAAAATTTCTTATTACCTATCAAAAAAAAAAAAAAATTATTTTGGGGTTTGAAAAAAGTTGAATTGTTTATTTTATTTTGTATGAGAATTTGAGAAATTTGTAATAATTAGATAAGATGGGATGAGAATGGTTGTGAAAACAAATGAGGCCTTAATTGATCCCTTTACCTATTAGGAGTTGGACTTTTATTTTTATTATTAAACTACAGTTCCAATAAAGCTATAATAGACTAACCTGGATTCAAGAAAAAGAAAAAGACAAAACAAAACAAACCAAACAATAAACAAAACAAAAACCCAAGATTCTTTAAAGCTCCTTAGAAGTGCTAGACACAACTCACTAAAATACCCTCGATTTACTGGAGTTGTGAAAAACTTTGTCCGTCCATCACTACAAAACTAACCATAAGTTTTACAATGAACAAATCAAAACTGATTCAACCCCACACTATTCGTGGCTCAATCTATAAATTCATACAAATCTCACATCCATTAGACATTATGATGGGTCCCATCAACAAAAACTCTATATTACCAAAATTGGGTCGTACAAAATGACTATTTATTCTTGTTAAGCATACTTTTTGGGAAAAAGGTTATGGAGCTCAACTTGAAATATGGGGAGATGAGAATACTGAGACAGTTTCCGACCAGCATAATATTAAACATGTTACAGTAATCCCAATTATGTATGGAAAGGACGAATACCCTCTTTTGGCCCTTGCATGAAGTCAGGTCAGTATATGCTTGTCAAATTTTTTTTTTCAGGCTGCGTCAGATAAAATGAAATGGTTGATAGGATTCATAGGCTGAAATGCTTCTTGTTGGGCTTTTAACTGCAGGACATTGGTGCTCTTTCAGATTCGTACATTTTGAAAATTTATAACCTCAAAAACATAGTTCTCTCGATGTAAATGGATATACTTATTGGATGTATCACAATTAATATACGAATTTTAGCTGGTTAAAAAAAGATGAGTCATTGAGTGCTAGCTTATCTTGTTTTTGTTTGGTTTCAGATACTCGTCTGCAACTGGATGCTCAAATATGTTTACAGGGCAAAAAGAAGTCACCAGAAAAGAGGATAACTGGCTTTCAGGTTGTTAAATTATGGTCATTTTTTTGTCCTATAATTACTACTATCTTCACTCATTTATCTTTCAATACTAACCTAATTATTACGACTTGACTTGTTAGTTTTGCCCAAGTGACCCGAGCAAAGTAATGGTCACTTCTGCTGATTCAGTTGTCCGTATTCTTTCGAGAGTTGATATCATTTGCAAATTCAAGGGTAGGCTGTGTCTTTAGTAGAACTTGCACTCTTTTTTATTCTTCAATTTGAAAAGGTTCTTTTAGGTGCTCGGAAAACAATTATTTTCAATGATTTTGCAGTGTAATCTGCATTTGTTGAAAGCTATGTTTCTGATTTTGATGAGTTTGCATTACTTTCAATCTTAATTCTTCTTTTGTCCTCCATTTTTAGGTATTCAAAATGCTGGAAGCCAGATGTCTGCATCTTTCACCTTAGATGGAACTCATATCGTATCAGCAAGCGATGATTCAAATGTCCACATCTGGAACTTTACAAACCAGGACAAGACTTCTTCTCGAACAAGGACTGTTTGGTGTAGTGAGAGTTTCCAGTCCCACAATGCATCCATTGCTATTCCTTGGAGTGGCATTCAAACCATGTCTGGAACGCTTCTGTTCTCAAGATTGAGTGCAGATATTTGGAGAAGTGGTACAAAAAATGGATGGAAACTCCGCAATTTGGATGAGCATTCAAGTGAAAACTTGAGTCTCTCTTCTCCCGATTGTTTCTCTCTTGGCCGTGGCTTTTTATTGGAGTCTTTACCAAAAGGATCTGCCACTTGGCCTGAGGAGAACCTATCTAATTCAGGTCCAATAACTATTTTTTCTGCAATGTGTAAATCCGAGTACAAAATCTTGAGGAGTGCATGCCAGAGCATGTTCAGTTCTTCCCACATGTGGGGTCTTGTGGTTGTGACTGCAGGTTGGGATGGGCGGATTAGAACGTATGTCAATTACGGGTTGCCTATTCGTCTTTGATAATAGGATTTGGCAAGATGGTCGGGCCGTACATACAGATTTGCAACGTGCAGTTGCAGATCCGAGGACAAGATTTTGAAGAACCCTTGCAATTCTTTAACGAGGAGAATCACTTGTCTTTAAAGTGCCCAACAACTGAGACAAATGATTATTGCATGTGCTGTGGTATAGATGACAGCTATATGGTTTTCTGATTTTTTTTATTATGGGCCCTCAAGATTACTAAGTGTATTATACACCAGTCAGGGCATGACATGTGGCAAAGCTTCTCTGATCTGACTGCAGTCCATCCTAGGTGTCAAAAGGAGCCTAAGGACTGCTTTTGTGTTGGATTCTAATATACAGGTAAATTTTACGATTCTTTGATTTGTTTTTTAAGTAGTGTCGGTTCAAATTAATGGAGTTCCACGTGTTTTATGGTCTCCTAAGTATGATGTAGTTTTTAGAATGCTGATGTTTTATCCAGCATCTCTGTGGTTTCCTTTATGGACCTATATCTAGAGTGATATAGCTGAAATTTTGTTCATTGAAAAGTGAGTTTTTGTGAGATGGGAGCAACTTCTCTCTCATAACTTTATTTTATTTGTTGTAATAATTATTTGAAAAAAAAACTATTTATTGTAGTTCATTGTGGAAGGCATCTAAAGACCCAAATCTTAATTTTGGCAGTTAATGTTTATTTGTGTGGGTGTTCATTAGGTAGGGCCACTCAGATTGTCATGCCATGGAACCTTTATTAAAATAAATTGTTAGTGAAGCTGAGGCAAAATGGTCGTTTTACAAGTCAATTATTTGACAATAATGTCATATTCAGTCGTAAATATTGCGCAATCGTTAAAAATAGAGTAAGGTCTACTATTAAAAAGTAAGATATTTTAAAAAAAAATTTATGTGGAGCTTATATTTATTTATTTTTTTAAAAGTGATTGTGCAATCCTTTCTTATTATTTAGATGTTAAAAATTCGTTGGTGACTGAGAATTTCCCAATGAGGAGAGAAGCTTAGGAGTTTGGACTCAATACAATACCCTGCTACAATTATTATCCGACATGGGATTTAATTTCTCATGCTTACATGTATTCTCTAACTCTTGCAGGCTTGCAGCAGCCTGCAGATACAGGTAGGTGCTGATAATGAAGATGGCTTTAGATGTTTACCGAAAAAATCATAAAAGTAGCAGTGTAAATAAATTGTACGAGTATTAGTAATGGACTCATAAAATGTTAGTCAAGTCTAAATTTTGATTAATTTTTTTTTAAATTAGCTGGCATTGGACTAGTCAAATTATTTGAACTAAACTTTTAAGCTACAGTAAATAAAAAAAGTAAAGTCAAATTTGGTGAGTTATTATTCATCAACCAAATTATTTTTTTATTCTTATTTTCTTTCCCTTCTACTATGAAGTGTACTTTATTCTAAAAGTTTTAAAACAATAATTTTAAGTAAAAATTAAATTATTAATTAATATATAAATTATATTAGTAAAATATAAAAAAAAAATGTAAAATATGATTAAAATCTAAAATATTTTATTACTATTTTGATGTTAAGATGGCTACTCTAATCTAATGTAGATTTATCTAGCCAAAAATTGATGCTGTAATCAAAATTTGAAATTGTAGCCAAATTTTAGACAAGGCTGATGCTCTAAGATTTAGATCTTTAACTAGCGGTGTTATATCCTTCGAAGATCTCCAAAGCGACCATATTTTCTTTATTTTTTTAACTTTATTTATTTATATTTTAAAATTAAAAAAAAATAGAAAAATTCATATTATTATTAAAAAATATTTTCTGAAGTAAAAAAAATTAAAAAATTAATATTTCTCTCAACAAAAAAGTTATTGTTTCATGAGAAACTTTCGGGATGTTTTTACGGTTGAAATAATATTTCTCTTAACAAAAAGCGAAGAATGGCATACAACTCATGAAGTACTCAAAGATGTGTACGTAGTCGTCCTTTCTTTTTTTAACTCATTATCAGATTAAATCAGAGAGCTCTCGAAAAACAAAAAAAAAAAATTGAATCCGAGAGTAGGTTGTCACTATGATGAATGGTTGTGGTTCAGATCCCGTACGTACTCGCAAATAGGATCTTTCCAAAGAATAAACTACAAAAATAATAAAAATTAGATTTTATTTATTTTTATAGATAAGATGTGATTAAAATTTTTTTAAAAAAATATTATTTTAAAATATTTTAAAATATTAGTTTTATTTTAAAATTTAAAAAATTTAAATTATTTATTAAAAATATATTCTAGATACCTATCAATTTACCTTATAGGAAGTTAATAAAAACATGTGGCACAAGATTAATGAGAAAGCTATCATGGGGTTATCGTGGGCTCAACAGTAAGGATTACTCCAGCTTTGTTCCTGATCTCGTTTCCTTCTAGGTGAAGCGCTGGGTTTTTTCTATTGCTCCTTCCACCTTCGAATCTCGTCTCCTTTCAATCCGTGTCTTGTTTATAAGAATATAATTTTTATTTTTAATATTGGTGATTATGAAGTTCTTTAACTAAATATAAAAAGGATCTCTATGAATTACTACATTCTCGTCGAAATAAGATCCTAAAGATACAATTTAATATATGTTTCAGATTCCAAACGATTATATTTTATAAATTAATGTCCATCCATTATTATTTGTGTAATAAAGTATTTAGAATTAATCTTTTATTCTAGTATGCAAGCTAATTTATTAAGTTTTATGTAAAATTTAAATATTTTCATGTCACATTAATTAAACATATAATATTATAATTGAGACCTTAATAAATATTTTTCTTGCTTAATAAAGTCTAAAAGATAAAATCTCGTAATTATTTTTCATATGGATTATCAGCCTTTGAAAATGATTTTTCTTATATTAATTTCAATTTGGACTCCATATATTTAAGAAGCCTATTATTGTATAACAAAAAGTTTTGGAATTCGTGTTAATAAGTTTATTATTTATCTTTTTAATTTTAATTTAATTTTGATGAGACCCCATCCTTGAAAAAAAATATTATATAGAAACTATAAAAAATTTAGGAACTATAAGAAAAGAAATGGAGAGAGACATTTCTAAGTAGATTAAAATTCTAGAAAATTAATAGAAGGTTATTAAAAGCTTGAGTTGCCACTGCATACTATGCTGGATTGGCGCATCGATTTTTTGATTGATGAATTTTACTCACTTCCCCTTTTTTGGAATATTTTAACAGATGCTTGATATCACTAATGATGGGGTCAATAATCCATTCTTGGACAGATGAGGAACTCGTTATTGCTTGTATCACCACACTTGAGTTTCCTTCTGAGATTATGTGTTCCAATTTCTTTCTAATCGCCTCTTGAAGGGCCATTAAGATCGTGGATGCTTCACCTATATTTGGATGAGTGCTACTTATTTGGCAAGTCAAGGCAAACACCGACTTTTCTATTGATGTTTGACAAACAGCTGTAAGTGTATTTCTATGTTCTCGGACTGCAACATCAAATATTATAATCTGGATGTTTGGTGGGTCAAGGTGTAGTTCTTCATTGTTTGTCAAAGGGCTTTCCTTTACTTCCCAAGCACTTAAATGTTCCTGGAATATTTTATTGACAGATGCAACATAGGCGTTGGAAGTAATTTGGATCTGGTCATGAATTAATTTATTCCTATGGAATCAAAGATTGTCCATTGCAATGCAAGTAAAGATTTGGAAGCTGCGACGATCATCCTCAAGAATTCTAAGAATATGACGAGCTAAAGGATGATTTGAACCCCGTTGAATATTAGCTGGTTTGCAAATAAAGAGACGTCTATTAGCCACTTGGATTGTCTCCACACAATTTTTGAGTAAAGACAGTCGAGGAAGAGATGAGAGAGATTCTCATATTCGGTATTGCAAAGGGGCAGAGGATTTGGACATCCTCTCGGGGAATGAATTTGTGGAGAACAAATTTAATGGGGAGAATGTTGTTGTCGATTTCCAAAGAAGATGTTTCAGCTATCCTGGATTTTTAGCTTCCAGAGTTTTTTTTTTTTCCACCAAATGGAGTTGTGAGAGGAGGAGGAATTGTTGTTATTATTGACAAAAGCTGCATAGGCCGATTTCACGAAAAAATTCCCATAAGAGTGATGAAGCCATTTGACAAAATCAGTAATTGACGAGAAATTGTTGGTGGCCAAAAGATTTTTTTGAATTTCTCTTACAGAGTGATATGTAAAGAGAGAGTTGACAAGCAGACTGTTCCATCTTTGAGTTTCTTCAAGGATGAGTTTAGAGACAATGGTGTTACCATCAATGAGGGGGTAATCAGAGTTAAGAAGAGATGTGAAAGATGGCAAGGTGGTTACCCAAGGGCCAGTTCAGACTTTAACATTGGTACCATTATTAATTTGGAAGTAGCAACTTGTAATTAGGAAATCTCTTTGTTTTAAGATACTTTTTTAGAACAAAGAATCTTGAGATCTTGAACTAACATTTGTGAAAGAATTAGACTTGAGATACATGCTGGAGATTACCTTCATCCAAAAATTGCTTGACCTTTTAACAAAAAGCCAAGATAATTTGGAGATGAGAGCATGGATGAAATGGACCATTTGTTTTAACCAAAGACCTCTCATTGATTTTAGCAGACAAATTTCCTTCCAGGATTTAGTAGTGTATTTCTTTCGTAGTATTAATAATGTTCCACCAGAATCTTTGAAATGGGCGCCAAGAGTTTTAATGATAGATTTAGGGAGAAGATTTATGGCTATGGTGTAGCTAGGGATGGTGCTAGCTATTGTTCTCATGAGAATTGTTTTTGCAGTTTATGAGACAACTTTTACCTTCCAACCATGGAGTTTGTTCTAGATTTTTTCAATGAGATTAGAGAGGGATTTGGTTTTGCTTTCTCCCTGGATGAGGGGGAGCCCAAGATATCGTGTTAAGAGGAGAAAGTCTAAACTCAAAGATATTTTTCATGTCGATCTTTACACTATGGGGGTGTGTTATTGCTGAAGTGAAGGGATGGCTTCCTTTAATTAAAACTCTGCCCTAACCAGGAATTGTAGGTATCGAGATAATCTAAGAAAGATTGTGCAGTATGAGTGGAGGCCATGTAAAAGAGGAAAAGGTCATCAACAAATAAAATATGGGAAATAAAAGGGCCATCTCTAGAAATCTTAATACCATTGAGAGAATTGAGTTTCTTGCTTTATGATGAGTTGCAAAAGGACTTCACTTCCCTAGATAAAGAGAAAAGGAGACAAGGGATTTCCTTAGCACAAACCTCTAGAGGGAAGAAATTCACATGGGGAAGTCGTTGACGATGATTGAGTAAGAGATTGTGGTAATATACTCTCTAATCCAATTGATCTATTTCTGGTTAAACCCTGCATGATGGAGAACAACAAGAATGAAAGACCACTCCATCGAATCAAAATCCTTGGCCATATTAAATTGTATGGCCATTTGGCCTAACCTACATTTTTTTTTCATATGGTGAAAGATTTCTTGAGCTAGGCTTGTGTTTCGTTGAAATAGGCGCCTAGGGATGAAAGCAAACTGAAAAGGGGGGATGATAGCGGGTAAAACAATTTTAAGCCTATCTGCAAGAATTTTTGCTATTATTTTATAGCAATTATTAGAAAGATTGATAGGCCTAAACTGACTCACTTCATTGGGATTTTTAACCTTAGAAATGAAAGCAGCGTTCATATGGTTGATTTCTTTGAAAATTTTTCCTTGAATGAAGAAGTTTTGGGCAACCTCAATAAGGTGTTTCTTTATTACTTCCCAATAAGTTTTATAGAAAAGGCCCGTAAAACCATCAGGGCCAGGAACTTTTGAAGTAGGAAGTTTTTTTACAATTGATGTGATGTCCTCCTTAGTAAAGATTTGGCAAATAAAGTTGTTCTCTTTATCAGAGATCTTACAAGGAAACAGGCTATCTAAATCATCAGGAGAGGGATTAGAAGAGGTAAAAATTCCTTTAAAATGATCTAGGATAGTACAAGGATTAGAAGTCTAGCGTCCCCTCCTAATTTTTAAGCAATTAATGCTATTACGCCTGCGTCTGATTATAGTTGAAGTATGGGAGAACTTGGTATTAAGATTAGAAAGTGGTGAGCCAAGTGATTCTGGATTTTTATTTTCAAAGAGATTATTCTCTTATGATTAGTCCGTTGATATTATGTTGAAGATCAGATTCCTTGGTTGCAGAAGTTGGAGAGTTTTGAGATTGTAAAGATTCCAAAGTTGTGGTCAAGAACTTGAGCTTTGATTGGATATGACCAAAGCATTCAAGGTTTCACACTCTTAAAGTTTTTTGGTGGCTTTAAGTTTCTAAGCAAGGATAAAAGTTAGGGTTCCTTCAAAGTGAGAGCTCCAGGCTTATTTAATGACATAAAAAAGATGGGTTCTTACTCCAAAATTCTTCAAATTTGAAAATTTTTGGCTAATGATTACTATTTGAAGAATCAAGGATTATAAGAGCATGATCCACAGTAATTATAGGGAGAGTGGTAATGGAAGCCTAAGGGAACAAATGTAATCATTAAAGTCTAGCTAGTCCTCTATCAAGTCGTTCACAAATTTGGTTATGACCGTGTCAATTGTTACTCTAAGTGAACTTAGGACTTGAGGATCCTAAGTCCACCTAACCATTATTTTACATAAAAAAAAGGTGTAAACCTTTAGGGTTGGAAGTTTGAGTGACTGGTTTCCCCCTTTATTTCTCGAGTTGAGGAATTAAAATCTCCAATAGCAAGTGACGGTCCATGGTAAGAATTAGTGATTTTTGTGAAATTGTCCCAAAAGAACTGATTCTCACTAGATGGTGCTGGACAATACACAAGATTTAACAACCAAGGTTGATGGGTGGGATCAGAGAACACCAAAATAGAAATTAGATTACTTGATATATGCACAAGGTCAAAGTTGACACCAGGCCAATACATTAGTAATAATTCCCCCATTTCCCAGGTGGATGGGCATACAAAAACTAGAGTATCTTATCTATTAGCAATATTCACACTGCCCTTTTTAGAAAGTAAATTTCAGACAGAAAAATCACATCATGATTAAAAATCCTGATATTTGCCCTCAAATATTTGATTGCACGAGGTTGAGCAATACTTCAGCAGTTACATGAAAAAAAAGTTATTGGGGCTTGGGGGTAGTGATGACCCTGCCGCCTTGACCGTTGAAGGGCAGTGATGATCTTGCCGCCTCAACCATTGTATTCATGGAAAACAAATTCATTGTTTGAGAACGGATTGTAATATCCGAACCTTGAAACTCTTGGGATTGGTGGGGTGCATAATGAACTGTCTGTGGTGACTTCATGGATTGTTTTTTCTGGAGCCTTTATTTTTTTGCTTTCAGGTGAGACTAGGGTGGGCCTTTCTTTTCCTTGTGAGTGGGCCTGCTTCAGTGGTTCGGATGGGTTGATCTTCGTCTCAGTCGGACTCGCCTCTTCAACGATAGTTGAACTAATCATTGCATCTCTTTGTGGGAAGATGGGGTCACTCTCCATCTCAGATGAACACTTTCTCATCTTGTCAGTCTCACCAAAAATTTTCAGTAGTGGGGTTAGGATAGGTTGGCTGGGCAGACAATGTTTTTCTAAGGGTGATTGATTTTCGGTAAGAATGGGCATTGGAGTGGAGAAATTTGCATTTGTATTGGAATGGTCTTGGGGAAAAACCTGAATTGAACTTAGATGGATGGAATTAAAGGCCAAACAGGCTCAGCCCGAAGGACTAACCAAGAGGGAGATAGGTTTTGGGCAGGCTAGGTTGGCTCAGATGAGCCAGCACTTTGTTTGAATTGTTAGACGAATTGTTTAAAGAAAGAAGGGCTTGACTCTTCACTTTGGGCCAAAACTTCTATCAAAGGCAAATGGGACAATGGGCCTGTGAATGACAGAACTGGATTTTGGGCCCTCTGGTTGGTAGGAAGAGACGAAACTTTAAATTTGATCAGAATAATGTGACTTAGAAAGCTTTTAGCTTTGCTGAGGGTGGGATGGTAGAATTCTTTAAGAGGTGGGGCTAGCTTTGTCAGGGAATGAGGCATCAACTTGATATTTGCTTCTTGATTGGTTGCAGTTGTTGGTTGATATATAGGAGATTGGCCAGGACTCTCAACATGGCTGAAGTTAGCACAGGCAAAAGTGGCATGTTGTTATCCATTGAGATCATCAAGAGGATATTGAGTGGGACATAACTATCCTTGCAATAGAGGGAACGGGCATGTGGGTAGCCAGGGAAGACTAAGCTTTATGTTGGGTGGCAGGAATGAATGCACTATGAGGCAAAAGACATATTGATGCACTAGTTCCAATAATGGGGGGAATTCAGACTGGTCAGCATAATTAGATTCACACCATGTGTTGAATCCATATGAAGATCGGTGTTGACTGGGAGTTGGCTTTCCATTTGAGAAACAGGAGTATCTTCTAGGATTTTTTATGCGGCACTTGATGAACCCAAAAAAATTTCTGGATGCAAAATTCTCTTATGTTTCCTTCTATAGTGTTCATTATTTTTGTTTTTCCTTTATCTAGATGTTCCACTTGAACTTGTTTGCCTTTGCCAGTCACTGGAGCTGCTTCGAGTTGGGAGGAATTCACAGATAGTTCTTTAATGTGCACTGGAGGAAGAAGCTATTGAATAATTAGTTCTTGTGCCATGGGTGGAACCACTAGATTCAGATCTCTGGGTTGTTCCTCTATACGATTAATTCTTCGAGAATCACCAAAATCTACACGTACCCAACTTCCAAAATGTGGTTCTTCTATAGGTCTAAGATATATAAGGCAAGCTTGTGATAGATGACCAAGCCTACCACATCCATAACAAAACTCTGATAGCCTCTCATATTTGAAGCTAATTTGTGCTAGACTACGATTGAGCCTTGTTAGTATAAAACCATCAAAGAAGGGCCCTTCTGTGTTAATTTCAACCCCAATCCAAATGTATTGTCGAGCACTTAAGGTGGGTATAGATGTTGGGTCTATTTCTAGTAAATTCCCAAGTACATTTCCTATTTTCTCAGCATTGAGTTCAATCTTCATTTCTAAAAGCCATAAATTTGAGCCCAAAAGGCTAAGTAGGTGAGATCAATTTCCTGTAAACTATGTCCAATAGGCTATTCCTTTAGAAGCATATGATAGCCTTTAAAGTTTCAAGGACAGTTAAGAAAAATCCTTAGCTTGTCCAGTTGGATTTGAAAGGTGAATAGGAATGTGTTGCGACCCAAATCCTTAATAGTAAGATCATTGGTAAAACTCCAAACAACCTTTATAGTAGAATGAAATGAAATGTGTTGAGACTAGCTTACCAATAAGAGTTCTGTTGGAAAACTTCAATGTCACCTCAGATGTCAACTCCAAATGATGTCATCCCATGACAGAACTTTAGGTTGCTTTATGAGGAGATCTATGTTTGGATTATTATTGGCCATGGAACAAGTCGTTGGGCAATGGGAGAGGGGAAGGTATGGTGAGAAGACTGTAGAATCTGGAAGTCAACTTGTGGGATGTTGGGGTTAGGATGGACGGATAAGTGAGTTACAATAGGTAGCGTAGAAATATAAAGGTAAATGGACAATGTTAACAGAGAAAGGAGGGTGAGATGGTTATAGCATCTGAAAGTTAACCTGCATGTTGTTGGGATTAGGATGGACGGGTAGATGAGATACAATAAAATAGGGTAAAAGGTGAGGGGTGATGATATACTTGCCATTTATTTACCATTCATTTACTATTCTTAGTGTATTTCTTATTTTATTATTTTCTTTTAAACATTTCTTAACATCTTTAATCATTAAGAAAAAATTAAAAAAATATACAATTTCATTAATAATCATTATCTTAATTAGTAGGTAAAAAGAAAACTTATATAAATAAAAAAGTGGTAAAAGGCACTATAACACGTTTGAGCTTTTGTGACAGATAAAAATGTCATAAAAAATGGTCAAAACATTACGAAATATTTTTTATGACAGTTTGAAACCGTTACAATAAGTGCATCACAGATAACTATTTGTGACAGTTTACTATTCAACCATCACAAAAAGTATTTTTTATGACGATTGGTGTCTTTCTGTTTGATGTAACGTTCGAATGTTAGAACCTTTAGTGACGGTTCAAATGTGCCACCAAAAGTCACGTTCGAACGTATAACATAACGTTTAAACGTATACTCATTTGGCTAGCATTCGAACGACACACTAGTTCGTTCGTTTCTAAGACGTTGGAATGTTAGTGTTATTGTTCGAACATTATAGTGCGACATCATCTCTAGATAAGGGGAGTATCTTGAGTGCATCAAAGTCAACAAACAAGTTAATACTTTGATTTCCATCTTCTTGATAAGCCTCTACAATTAAAATGTCATTTTTATCTTCGTTGAACTCATGATCTGCACTCGTTCTTGTCTCATATATTTTCCTAGGAATAAATTTTTGCACGACTCGTCAAGTTATCTCTCTATTATTTTCATCAACGCCTTTTAGTGGATCATTTAAGTAATAGATTTGCATAGCTTGACAAGCCAGTACGAATGGATCATCTTCATACCATTTTGATGTAGTGTTGATGCTCATGAAGTGATTATCCTTATAGATTGAAACCTGACCACTACCTAGATCCCACCAATCATATCTAAAAATATATGTTATAGACCTACCCAGATATTTCAATCCAATTATATCACGTATGACACCGTAATAGTCAATATCATATGTCTCATGACTCCCCTTGACCAACACACCATAGTTTTGTCTTTCTATTTCGTTCACGGTCCAAAATATGTAATCTATAACCTTAAACAATGCATAATGTGTATTGCATCACTCTGTGTGAAGGATCACGAGCCAATGCATGCATTTTAGGAGAAATTGACTCGGGATCACAAAAACGTTGTTCCAAGATCTAACAATATAAAACAAAATATATAATTACTAAAATACCAAGAATATTTAAAAATTTTAAAATCAAACATGCTCAAATTTGTAGTTCATACACGTTGTTCAAACTAGTTGGAAAATATTTTTCTTGTCTTGCCTCCACATTATTTATGCCTTCTACACTAAGTCAGGCCAAGTGCTCACTGTATATTAATGCCAAAAAATATTATAATACGGCCAGTGTATTAAGATTTAGTAATTTCAGAAGAAATTGGATGAGTACCCTACCTAAGATAATCATTAATCTCCCGATAATTATTTAACACGTATCATCGAACTTTTTTCAACTCTCCATCAATGAGATCATAACCGGTTTGTGCACCCAAAGGTCATATATTTTGGGAGAACACTAATAGCACACAAGGAAGCGGAGTAGCAAGATCAGCATTTCGCTCTTTACGATTAAATCGTGTTTCAACACTACGAATGTATAGTGAGTAAAACGTTAACCATTAATCGTATATATAAGCTCTTGCTATTAAACCTTCAGCTTTGGCCTTATTCCCAAGTGTGCGTTTTAGTCGACCCAAATATCTTTCGACTGGATACATCCAACGGATATGTACCGATCCACCTAACAATACCTTTCGAGATAAATGTATATCTAAGTGGACCATTACATCAAAGAATGAGAGTAGAAATATCTACTCGAATTTATATAAGATAGCGACAATGTCATATCCATCTCTGCAGCATATCACGATCTACAACTCGAATGCATAAGTTCCCGAAAAACATACAGAGCTTGATAATGTCTACACGTACATTAGATGTCAATTTTCCACGAATGCCAATCGCCAATAACTTCTATATAAATACGTGACAGTCATGACTTTTCAATCTACTGATTTTTCAATCTGTCGGGTTCACACATCAGTCGATACTTGAAGCATAACCATTTAGTAGTTTCACGCCTTGCAACTATTTGTAAAAATTCATTCTCTTATTTTTCGTCATCGTAAAACATGCATGCAGCATGGCTACTCAGTTTCCATCCACTTGCAGATGTAGATTATGTTTAATATTTATTTTCTCAAGATCTTTCCTCGTCTTGGCCGTATCCTTCGTCTTATTGTTAATGCTCATCATTATTCCAAGTATATTGTCACAGATATTCTTCTCGATATGCATAACATCCAAGTTATGTTGCAACATACAGGATGACCAGTATGGCAAATAAAAGAAAATATTGCTCTTCGTCTAACTCAATTCTGTTGTGCCTCGCTTTCTCTTGTTCTTTTCTCGACCTTTGCCAAAGTTATTCGCGGGTAAATGTTGTAGTTGTTCCATTATGTCATCCCCAGACAACTTATTCGGTGCAAATCTTTTCACCACTCTCTCATCAAACTTATATCATTCTCTTCTCCATGCATGATTTACTGCAAGATACCCGCGATGACCCATGAAACACATCTTCTAAGAAAATTTTAACCACTCACTGGAGGTTTCTTGATTTCAAGTCGAGCATGCCAACTTCCCTTTAGTGCTCCAACCGAACATATTTTTATATGTAGGAATGTCATTTGTCGTCCACATCACCGCAACATGCATTTGAAAAGATGTCTTAGTTGATGCATCATAAGTTCTAGCGCCCATTTCCCATAGCTCTTTGAGCTCCTCAATCATCGGCTGCATAAATACATCAATATCATTCTCTAGTGATCTCGAGCCAAGGATTAGTAGAGTTAATAAAAAGTTTGGTGCTTTCATGCACCTTCACGGGGGAAGATTGTACGGTATCAACATAACTGGTCATATGCTATAACTTGTATTCATGTTGCCAAAGGGATTGAATCCATTAGTTGTGAGTCACAGGCGCACGTTCCAAGCTTCGCTCCCAAATTCAGGGTGCTGTTCATCAAAAGATTGCTAGTCCAGTGAGTCAGCTAGGTGCCTCATATGTGCACTATCTTTAACTCTTTTCTCTTCGTGCCACCACATATTTTTAGTTGTTTTCTTAGACATATATAGTCTTTACACTCGAGGTCTCAATGGGAAATAGTGTAACACCTTGACCGGCACGTTCTTCTTAGTTTTTCGCCTCGACTCTCCGTATACAGGATACGCTTGTTTTTCCTCGTTCTCATTCTAAAACAAAACAGAATCATTCTTGCATGCATGTATGGACTTATACTCAAATCTCAATCCATTTCTCAATTGTTTAGCTTCATAGAAGTTTTTCAATAATGCAGACCCTTCAGAAAGCACTTCGTTAAATAAGTCCAATATTATATTTATTGCTTTCGTTGACATTCCACACAATGATTTAATGTGAAGCAACCACACAATAAATGACATTTTGCTATGCTTTATGCAGTCAGGATAAAACTCGCGCTTTGCATCTTTCCACATTGCGGAAAAATTATTTGGATCACTCCTTTGATTGCTTGGGTCATCATTCTCAAGTTCATCCATAAACATCACAACACCAATGTCACCCAACATCTCCTCCATCTCATCCCGTTCATCAGTATCATCACATTCATTCCCATCACCAATATCTCACATATAATCTAAATGATCGAAGGATATCCGGTATCGGTTGGTACGGCTCACCATGGAGTACCCATTGTATGTAATTCAGATCCATCTCATTGATAAAGGTATGATGCTCGGCTTCATTTAATCCTATAGCACACAAATTCATACAATCTCGATATAGACACTTGATGTAACCATGACTATCAGCAGAGGCCCGAGCAAATATAATGAAGGTCCTGACTCCACGTGCATAGGGAACGTAGTCATTTTCAAGTTTATCACACAAGTGCATCCAACTTTTATCCATTTCTAAAAAACCTATCTATTAGTTTAAGGCATTGAAATCCATATACAAATCATGCTCCTAAGTAATGCACTTTATCTTTGATAAGGTAGTATCTCGTTCAAAATTATATTATTCATATTGCACAGTTTTTGTTACTTCTACTTCTCAATTCAGTAAAAATTTTGACAGCATCTCCCCATAGTTCTCTAAGTATACATGTTCGTAAAGAGAGATTATGACCTTACAAACAATATACTCGAAGAATAAATGAGGAAGACACTGGAATCTCATACACAACGTGCAAATTAGTAAAAATAATAAAAATATGCAATACAAATAATATAATCTCAAACTGTCTACACTGGACAATTCAGGAATCAGTGGACAACTAAGTGTACACTGATTTCCAAATGAGTCTAAGGTTATTCATATATGTAATGTCACACAACATACTATTTATTATTCATTTGCTAATTTCTAACTATTAATATAAAATGCAGAATAAGGGTTGAGGTTTAGAGTTTAGAATTTAAGATTTGAGATTTGGAATTTGGGGTTTGAGATTTTGAGTTTGGGATTTGGAGTTTGGGGTTTAGGGTTTATAGTTTAAGGTTTGGGGTTTAACGTTTTGGATTTTGGGTTTTGGGCTTTAGGGTTTAGGGTTTGGGATTTGTGATTTGAAATTTAGGATTTGAGATTTAGGATTTAGGATTTGGTGTTTGGGATTCGGAGTTTGAAATTTAGGATTTAGGGTTTTGGATTTAGGATTTAGGGTTTGGGATTTGAGGTTCTTGGATTTGTGATTTTACGCACAATATCCCAATATTTTTCCAAACTCCCGTTACTAAAATAATATAAAAAATTCGATATGCTTAAATACCAACATAGAAAAACACAAAAAAATACTTAACGCATATAACAAATTATCAATTCTAAAATACTTAATACAAGAATACATGGTTCTAAAATTAAACAAACTAAAATATTGGCATAATTATAACATACCCAACAAATTATCAAATGTGAAAATATACATACTTGCAATTGGAAAAGAGACACAAATTTTTACTATATTTATGCTTGAAAAAATTCACACAAAAAATATATCCACATTAAAAAAATCATACTTTAAATTCAAATAATCAGCCAATATTTTTGCAAACTTCTATTACAAAAATAATACCAAAAACCCAATATGCTTAAATTACAACATAAAAAAAACACAAAAAAATACTTGACACATCCAAAAATACATGCTTTTAAAATTAAAAAAACTAAAATATTGGCACAAATATAATATACCCAACAAATATACATGCTTGCAATTGAAAAAAAATGCACAACTTTTCACCATATATATGCTTGAAAAAAATCACATAAAAAATATACCCGCATTAAAAAAATCATAAAAACTCATTCAAATTATCATCCAATAATATACAATAACCAAATAGGAAATATATCTAGCAAAAACAATTAACTTCTTCAGAAGTGCTCGAAGACCCCCTTTGAACTTCAACTTTCATACCACCAAACTCTACAAAACACACAATGAGTTATTAAATTCACACAAAAATCAATAGTAATAATAAATCCCTACAAAAATCACTTGTGAAGTTTATCTTTGCAATAAAAAATTCTTACAAAAAACTCTCTTGAACTCTTACTCTCTCTAAAGAATATACCTCACTCTCTCTCACTATCACTCACTCTCTACCTCACTCTCTCTCTCTCTCTCCCTCACTCTCTCGCACTCTCTTTGCTTCTTTCTCATTCTCAGTCTATCTCTCTCTCTCATGCATGGGAGAAGCCAAAAATGTGTTTATAGCTTCATCACATGCCTATATTTGAATCTATCTAAAATTTTTTAAAATGTTCAAACATTAAAACCCTAACGTTCGAATGTACTTAAATGCCATCGAAATGTTCGAACGTTGTAATGTGACATTTGCATGTCACGAATTGACGTTCGAATGTTTATTAAAATGCTAGAAAAATTCTTAAATTGTAAACAATACTTCAAACGTCATAAAGTTATGTTTGAATATTCTAAAAAGTACGAAAAGATTTCCACACTTTTTTTTAAACGTTTGAATGTAATATGTATCATTCGATCGTTGTTTTGTTTTTTTACTTTTTAATGATCAAATATATATATTGCTATATTTATTCAACCAAAAAATATTTAAAATATTTACTAAAATTATAGTAAATAGAAAAAATACGACTACATTACTATATTTAACTATAGTATTATAATATTATATTTTACTTTTGTTTTATATGCTATAGTCAACACAATATAATATTATAGTGTTAAGTATTATATAGTGTTGCATGTTAGGTTACTTAGTGTTGTAATACTATAGTGAACACTATATAATACTTAACATTATAGCATTATATAGTGTTGACTAATCATATTTTAAACAATACTTAGTACTCAAATATTATAGCATGTTGACTATTGTTATAGTATATAATATATTATATAACATTTAACACTATAGTACTAATATAGTGTTGGCAAAATATATTTTAGTAATATTTTAGACTTTATAATATAATATATTTAACTGTTATAATATATTATAATGTAATTTAAATTCAATTTAAAAAAAAATACGTTTGAATGTATCTTTAGAACGTTCCAACGACGTTTACAAGTGACGTTCGAATGTAGAGTATACTTAGTAAAGAAAATATCTAATTATGCGTTCAAACGTAAAATAGATGACATTCGAACATAAAATAAAATGACATGCATATGTTCAAACGTTTTAAAAACGTTCTAATGTTAAAAAATAAATATACATAACATTCATATATTTTTTTTAAAATGTTCAAACATTACATGCATATAATAGTGACCCGACGGCGGTTCGACATTTTCTCTAAATACTCTCATTTCTCTCAATTTATCTCCATCACACACAATGCCATAATCGTCTCCAAAGCCATCGTATCCGTCACCAAAAGGTAAGGAACTCTAATCTCACTATTTTCATGCATTTTTTATTAAATTTTTTGAATTTTTTTAGTTTTATGAAAATTTGGTGGTTGGAACTTCAACTTGATTTTTGGCCACCACGAGTCTCCATTAGCCAAAAAGTCATCGTAAAAAGATTCTTTAAAATGGGTACTTCATTTCTACAGTGACTTTTGGCTTTAAAACTCCATAAAATGGAGTTTTGACTCAGTCATTCTAATTTTTAAGTTCAGACATTCCATTGGAACGTTCGAACGTAAATATTTGAAATTGGGAAAATGAAGAGTCACATTCGAACGTACATAAAGTACGTTAGAATATGACTTTTCCAACATTAAAAGTTAAAAGTTCATGTTCGAACGTGCCTTACGTACGTTCGAATGTGACTTTTCTAATGTTAGTAGTCAAAGAGTCACGTTTGAATGTAAATTGCTTACGTTGGAATGCTACTCAAGCAACGTTGAAACGTTAAGGTTTGCAATGTTGGAAACTAAGTGACGTTCGAATGCTACGTTCGTAACATTTGAACGTACTCACATAACTCTTTTAAAAAATTGCTTTCTATACTTTTCAAATATTGTTTCTTAATTTAATTATTATTTTGTCTAATTTTTTTTTCTACATTTGTGCAGATATATATGGTTTAGCAACCAAGGACTACAAGGAAAAGGGGTCGGGAAAGAGCCTCATGGAGGTTATGATTAACGAGTTCGACTTGTTATTTTGACAGGAGAAGAGCTTCAGGTCTATATTCATGGACAGGGGTTAGGCTCCGATATGCTCATTGAGGGGTACTATTTATCCAAGCATAGTCCACGAGTTCTAAGCGGCCATGTCGACTTTCCCATTCGATGCAAACTCCCACGTGATAGAGGTTTGCGGGGTGCAACTGACAATCTTGACAGATGTCATCACCGACCTGCTGCAGATCCCACATCCGCAGTCACAGCAGATGGAGGAGGCAACTACTGTACCGGCTCTACCACCAGATGCTGACGCTGGCATGGTAGCATCCCAGTCTGGCTCAATTCACTCTATGGGCAGTCACTATGTCGACCTAGACTCAGGCGACGATGCTGGATCCGAGCAGGAAGGTCCTCAGCGGGATGAGGAGTTCTATATCCTCACTGGTAGAGACGGGAGAAGCACGAGATTTCAAACATGTTCTGCCAGATTATGCTTGAGGGTTTCTTCTGCATGTTGCATCTCATCGTTGCACACTGTGCATCTTCTTGCATACACGGCGACATTCAACCATTCACGCGCCTATTTTCTGATCAAGTTGGCACGTGGAAAGCCAGTCGACCTTCCATGGGTGGTCTTCGAGAGGATCCGATATGAGGTGTGTAATGTCTCGACGGACAATCTCCCCTATAGAGTTATTATCACCCGGCTACCCCTGGCTATATGAGTGTCACCTCGGATCTCGGAGAATGTGCGACAGCAGATGGGCCTCAAATTATCCAAACCCCTGGATTCACACGTGAAAACTAAACCAATACCATTAGTACAGATTATTAACCAACATAAAATATTTAAATAAACTAAATACAATATTTGGTTACGAATGAAAACTTTTTGAAAAATTCCTCAAAGGTAAAATCCTACGAGATAACCAAATTCAGGAAAGTCAATTTTATTAATTGAGAGTTTTATAAGTAAATTGTTTACAAAACCTTTGTAACCTAACACATTTACCTAAGATACGCAACCTTCTTGTCTTCTATCGTAGTAGGTAACCAGAACCTCTGACACTCTCCAATTCTTAGCTTTCCAACTAGAACATCCAGTGGTTGAATACAAACACTTATTCTCACTCAAAACTTATGGCTTGAGCACTAGAAAATTTTCTTCTTAAAATTTTTTTCTCACAAAAATACTTGAACACCCCTCAGTTTCAAGTTCTTTAGAATACTTATAAAAGTATTTTGAAGTGTTAATCAAATCCTTCAGTCGACTCCTCTATTTATAGGCAATGCAGTGGTGCAGTGCTTATGTTTGAGAAGAAGTCTACCGTTGAGCTTATCCAAAGTCCTAGTCTATTACGTTGCTAACAGTTTGTTAACATCCCGGACTGGATTACTTCAATTAGATAATTTCGAGTTTTGATCAGCTTCTGTCTCTTCATTTGAAACTTGAATTTTTATCCCTTCAATTGACTCTTTGACTCGGAACTAACATAGGACTCTTGTAGACTCTTATCTTATAATTTAAACAAGTTTGGATAAGAGTTACAATTCAAAATATTATCCTTATCGGATAACTCAAATTTAAATACTTCATCCTTATCGGATAAACTTCTAGAGTCCTATTTAACAATTACATTAATCTATTATTCAAATTCCAAATCGATAAAAAAACTTATCCTTATTGGATAAACACTTAGAATCCTATTTAAATTACAATAATCCAATATTCAATTTTAAACCTAGTCATCTAATCTTAGCCAACCATGAAAATTACATTTACAAGGCCCTATCGACATCCACGCATATAATCAAAGTCGGGGGCAAGTGAAGCGTGTGCCTCAATTTTGATCTTTTTATATTTTATTTTTAATTTATGTACTAGACCAAGTACTCATGTAATATATATATATATATATATATTGTTTGTGTTTTTCCTTTATCAATTTCCTTTAATATTTAGCTTATCTAAATTTAATTTTAAATCATTGCTGTTGCCCAGATGACTAACACAAGAGGGGGGGTGAATTGAGTTGTATCAAAAAATAACAATTATAAATCAAGTATACAATATAAAATATAAACAAAATATGAAACAATAATAAATATAAAGAGTAAAGGTAAGAGAGAAGCAAACTCAGCATGTTAACGAGGTTCGGCCCCACTGCCTACGTCCTCGCCTCAAGCTACCCTTTGAGAATCCCCAAATCTACTATTCAATCTCCTTTAGGTGGAGATAGAAACCTATTACACTTTTGAGCAGCACCGCTCCAAATAATCCGTGTAAAACACCCTCTACACTTTCAATCACCTCACACTTGGTGATTTAACTATTCCCCGTGTAGAACATCTTTTACACTTCCAATCACTTCACACTTGGTGATTTAACTATTCACCGTGTAGAACACATTCTACACACACAAGAGTTATACGCACCCTCTTACAAGTACAAGAGTTGATAGTGGGTAGACTATCAAAGTACACTCTTCAATGAGTGAGATAGAAACAATACAGCGCAACTTATATCTCTCTCAACAAGAATAAGAATTAAGGCTCAAAACTTTAGAAAAGTGAGAATGAGAGCTTTGAAGGAATGATGCAAAAATTAGCAATAGATGTGTAAGCTCTTATTGTGATTTTTGAAAAACTCAAGTGAGCTATTTATAAGCAAATGAGTTTTCAATTTCAAATTTGAAAAGATTCTCATATCAAAGATATCTTCATTCACTTTTCAAAAATTTCAAACCTAATCTTTTTACTTTTTGCATGTGATAAAAGAAGCACACTTTACTTTTCAAAAATTTCAAATCTAATCTTTTACTTTTTGCATATGACAAAAGGAGCACACTTTATTTTTCAAAATTTTCAAATAAAGACATCTACCTTTTGCATAAGTCAAGAAAAGCATCCACCACTTTTGAAAATATTCAAATAAAACATGCATATGTGAAAGATGACAATCAATTATCTTAATATTTTCAAAATTCAAACATTTAATCATGTCATGCACATGTGAAAGATGATAATCAATCATCTTTCAAAATTTTCAAATTTAATTTTTAAAATATTCATGCACATGTGGAAAATGTATTTTAATGTTTTATGATAAAATATTAATTTTGAGCCTTAATCCTAATTTCGAATTTTTAAGAAATTTACAATATTATTCTATGACTTTAATGTGAATTTGTTCCCTTCTTGCTCATACTTGGTTCCTTGATGTGCTTGATTGTATTGTGTGGACAACTTGAGTTTGAGACTTCTTTATTCTTTGAATTCATTTGTTATCATCAAAATCCATGTGTAGATTTACACGAAACTTGAAACCTTGAGTTCAACAATCTCCCCCTTTTTGATGATGACAAATACTTGATAGAACCTGAAACCTGTATTAATACCTAAGCTCCCCCTAAGAATGTGCGTTAGTTTTTCAAGAAAAAATATAAATATAATTCCAAGCATATATAACAAGTTTAGTAATTTAAACAATGTTAATGTTTTAGTCTAAAACTTCTCCCCATTTTGGCATCATTAAAAAGGAACCGTAATTGGTTTTAATAAGATTTTTTCCCGTAACAAGTAATAACCAAATAAAACGGTGCGTTAAAGAGTAGAAGTTGGAACCATCCGTGCCCGACAAAACCTGCAAAGGTTGAAGCCAAATTTTATCATCTCGGTGCAGAAGAAGATTTAAATCCGCTTGATGTTATTGACGAATTAGATGTTCCAGAAATTTGAAGTTGAATAATTAAAATTATCCGTGTCCGACAAAGACAGTAAAAGCTGTAGGCCTAGCTCTGGCAATACGGTGCGGAGCCATGCATGTCCGACAAAACTTGCAAATGTTGGAAGTCTAACTCTGGCAATTCGGTGCGCAGCCACACGTGTCTAACAAAACCTGCAAAGGTTAGAGGCCTAACTCTATGATTTTAGTGCGGCTGAAGATTTAAACAATCGCCTGATGTTGTTGACAAACGAGATTGAAGGCTCTGAGTTTCTATAAAAAAAAATGATCATTTTCACCTATCGGATACAAAAAAAATCGCTTCTTAACCTGAATTCTGTTTTTCCATAACGATAGAATGGACGAACAATTCTCTTCCACTAATGTTCCAGACTTGAATCAGGAACTCTTGACGCATCAACCATCAATCTTCTCTCCTGAGGCCGTCAATGCCATGATAAGAGCAGAGAACCGTTTTTCTAGTAAGAAAACTTTTGACAATATGTGTCCAGCATATCTTGTATTTCTTTTGACTAAATAAGATTTGAAGAGACAATAGTTTGTCTTGTTCTTTATGCTATCTCTGTAAAATCAGTTTTAAAGTTCATCCGATTTGCATCGAATCTTATTCTCATCTCTATAACTCATCTGCATTCCTTCAATATTCTCGCTTTAAGTTTTCAATTTTTTTCTCAATGGCTCATTCTTCTAACATTCCTCTAGATTTATCTATGAGGTATTCTACACCTCAATCTCATGTCATTTCTGCAGCTACCATTGGCGCCATGTTGCAGCAAGAGAATAATAGTTTGGCTAATAAGTCAGACTCCGATGCTATCTACGACTTGGTGAGTCTCGGGACTCGCTACTCATCTTCTATTGTTGCTTTTTTCCAGCAGCTACAAGTCAAAAACCATGAGGTTGAAAAGTTTAAAGAACAAATTGTTGTACTTCAACGTATTGTTCAAGAGTCTCACATAAGGGAAGGAATCTTTCGACAGAAGAATAAACAGTTAAAATATCCATTGGATTCTTCATTCCGCTTGCCAGTTCCCATGGATAGAGATGACATGATATTGTATGAAGAGAATGAGCGTCTCAAACATAAGGCTAAGAACCTCAAGTTTATGTAAAAGTATTTAAAAAATATCTCTCTATTTTTATGAACTCTGATCTATCTTTTAAGAGATATTCATATCATGCATCATACCTATTTCTCTTCTAATCATACATAATATATCTTCTGGTAAAGGCTTTGTGAATATATCTGCTAACTGATCATGTATGTTTGTGAACTCTAGTACTATATCGCCTTTCTGCACATGATCTCGAAGAAAATGATATCTAATTTCAATATGTTTGGTTCGAGAATGTTGTATTGGATTCTTTGAAAAATTTATAGCACTTGTATTATCACATTTGATTGGAATGTGATTGTACATAAGTTTAAAATCCTCAAGTTGTTGCTTCAAGTAAAGAACTTGAGCACAACAACTACCTACAGCAACATACTCTGCCTCAGTAATAGATAATACAACAGAATTTTCTTTTTACTAAATTATTAAACAAGTGCATGACCTAAGAAATGACATGTTCTACTAAAACTTTTTCGATTATCTTTGCAACCAGTATAATCGGTACCTGAATAACTAATAAGATCGAAAGAAGTGTGTTTAGGATACCATAACTCTAAGTCAATGGTACTGGCAAAATATCTAAATATCTGCTTTACTGCAATCAAATGAGATTGTTTTGGAAATGTTTGAAAACGTGCACATAAACATACAATGAACATAATATCAGGTCTACTAGTTATCAAATATAATAAACTACTAAACATACCTCGATATACCTTTGAGTCAACTGGTTTACCGCTTTCATCTTTATCAAGTTTAGTGGTTGGACTCATTGATGTTCCAATTACTTTCGTACATTCCATCTCAAATTTTGAGTAACTCTTTGATATATTTTGACTGATTAATGAATATTCCACTTTTTGCTTACTTAATTTGCAATCCGAGAAAGAATGTAAATTCTCTTATCATGCTCATTTCAAATTCTTCCTGCACAATCATAGCAAAAACTTGACACATATTTTCATTAGTAGCACTGAATATTATATCATCAACATAAATCTGAATCAAAAGAATATCATCATTTTCGTATTTAATGAAAAGAGTTGTATCAATTTTTCCTCTACAAAAGTCTTTTTCAATCAAGAAACCACTGAGTCTCTCGTACCACGCTCTAGGAGCTTGTTTGAGTCCATATAGTGCTTTTGTGAATTTGAAAACATGATTTGGAGAAATATGATTTCTAAAATCTGGAAGTTGCTCAACATATTTTACCTATTCCACGATCTTCCCTTTCGAGTTGTCTCCAAATGTCACGTATCCTTCTTCTTTAGATCTAAGATCAAAAAACTTAGTCTTGTCTCCCGTCATGTGTCTTGAACATCCATTATCTAAAAACCATTTATTTTTACCTGTAGAATACTTCATGCATACCTACAAAAGCAATTAAAAACAATTCTTGGTACCCAAGTTCTTTGGGTCCTTTATTTATTAGTATTAGAAGATACAAGATTTTTAGGTACCCATATGGCCCTAATAGTCATTGTATGTTTTCTTCTAATAGGACAAGCAAGATAATTATGACCATTTCTATTACAAAAATTGCAAATAGCATGTGACATATTTAAAGAACTTAAGTGATTATAATAGTATCCTTTTTTAACAAAATTATTTTTATGAAAAGATTTTTTAATATTGGACTTTGATGTAGAAGGATTATCAAAGAAATTTTTATAAGGTTTGTATTTTTGTTTTGGCATATATCCCAAGCCTGCCTTGTCAAAAACACATCTTTGACTACCAAGAAGTTTTTCAAAATTTCTTTTTCCATTCGTAAAGTTTTCAATAATATTTTCTAAATCAGTTTTTTTTTTCTTCAACTCAAAATTTTCATCTTTCAAAACAATACTTTCTTTTCTTAAAATATCAATTTCGTTTGTTAAAGAAAAATTTTTCTTTTTCAAAACAGTATACTTGATACCTAATTTTTCAAATTTCTTATATACCTCTTCTAAAACATTTTGCAATTCTTCATATGAAAGATCTTCAATATTATCAAGATTTGTTACCTCAATGTCATCTTTAGCCATAAGATAAAGATTTGCTGATTCTCCATTGCTTGCTTCACTATCTGAGTTACTTGAATCATCATCCCATGTAGTTTTCATTGCTTTTTTGTCTTTGTTTCGATCTTTTTTTAGCAGAGGACAATCTGACTTGATATGACTAGGCTTATTGCATTTATAACAAATTAAAGTGTCATTTTTACCTGAATCTTTCTTGGAAAACTTTTTGAAGGATTTTCTTGTAGGAGTTTTATTTTTCTTTAAGAACCTCTGAATTCTTCTTGTTATCATTACAACTTCTTCATCTTTATCGTCATTTTTCTCATCTTCATCACTTTCACTTTCATGTGAAACAGCTTTAAGTGCCAAGATCTTCTTTGGCTTTTCTTCTTCTTCTCCTCTTTTCAATGTGTACTCATGGGTGATAAGTGACCCGATGAGTTTATTCACTTCGAGTTTCTTGAGGTCTCTAGCTTCAAGAATCGCTGTCACTTTTGATTCCCAACGTTTTGGTAGAGAGTTGAGAATTTTTCTTATTATCTCCACTTTGGAATAAATTTTGCCAAGAGCTGTCAAGCTATTTATGATGTTAGTAAAACGAGTGTACATACTAGAAATAGATTCATCATCATTCATCTTAAACATTTCATATTCATGAGTAAGAATATAAATTTTTGATTCCTTGACTTGAGAAGTTCCTTCATAAGGAACTTCCAAGTTATCCCAAATTTCCTTTGCTGTAGCACAAGTCATTACTCTATTAAATTCATTACCATTGAGAGCATTATATAATAAATTCATAGCAGTTAAATTTAAAGTATAAAATCTATCGTCTTCACGATCAAATTCTTCTTCTTCCTTTTTGACCTTTACTCCATCAACTACTTTTGTTGGAATATAAGGTTCATTTACAATGCATTTCCAGATTTCTCGACCTTGAGCCTGAAGGAATATTCTCATTTTAACTTTTCAGAATGAATAATTGTCTCCGCAAAAGAGTGGAGGCCGACTGCTAGATTGACCTTCACCAAATGAAGCTGCAATGTTAGCCATAAGATCTTAACTCAAAAGATAGTTAATCTTATAATAGAGCTCTAGCTCTGATACCAATTGTTGCCCAGATGACTAACACAAGAGGGGGGGTGAATTGAGTTGTATTAAAAAATAATAATTATAAATCAAGTACACAATATAAAATATAAACAAAATATGAAACAGTAATAAATATAAAGAGTAAAGGTAAGAGAGAAGCAAACTCAGTATGTTAACGAGGTTCGGCCCCACTGCCTACGTCCTCGCCTCAAGCTACCCTTTGAGAATCCCCAAATCTACTATTCAATCTCCTTTAGGTGGAGATAGAAACCTATTACACTTTTGAGTAACACCGCTCTAAAGAATCCGTGTAAAACACCCTCTACACTTCCAATCACCTCACACTTGGTGATTTAACTATTCCCCGTGTAGAACACCTTTTACACTTCCAATCACTTCACACTTGGTGATTTAACTATTCACCGTGTAGAACACCTTCTACACACACAAGAGTTATACGCACCCTCTTACAAATACAAGAGTTGATAGTGGGTAAACTATCAAAGTACACTCCTCAATAAGTGAGATAGAAACAATACAGCGCAACTTATATCTCTATTAACAAGAATAAAAATTAAGACTCAAAACTTTAGAAAAGAGAATGAGAGATTTGAAGTAATGATGCAAAACTTAGTAATAGATGTGTAAACTCTTGTTGTGATTTTTGCAAAACTCAAGTGAGCTATTTATAGGCAAATGAGTCTTCAATTTCAAATTTGAAAAGATTCCCATATCAAAGATATCATCATTCACTTTTCAAAAATTTCAAACCTAATCTTTTTACTTTTTTCATGTGACAAAAGGAGCACACTTTACTTTTCAAAAATTTCAAACCTAATCTTTTACTTTTTGCATATGACAAAAGGAGCACACTTTACTTTTCAAAATTTTCAAATAAAGACATCTACCTTTTGCATAAGTCAAGAAAAGCATCTACTACTTTTGAAAATATTCAAATAAAACATGCACATGTGAAAGATGACAATCAATCATCTTAATATTTTCAAAATTCAAACATTTAATCATGTCATGCACATGTGAAAGATAATAATCAATCATCTTTCAAAATTTTCAAATTTAATTTTTAAAATATTCATGCACATGTGGAAAATGTATTTTAATGTTTTATGATAAAATATTAATTTTGAGCCTTAATCCTAATTTTGAATTTTTAAGAGATTTACAATATTATTCTATGACTTTAATGTGAACTTGTTCCCTTCTTGCTCATACTTGGTTCCTTGATGTACTTGATTGTATTGTGTGGACAACTTGAACTTGAGACTCCTTTATTCTTTGAATTCATTGGTTATCATCAAAATCCATGTGTAGATTTATACGAAACTTGAAACATTGAGTTCAACAATTGTACTTCATATCTTTCACAGATTAAATTATTTTATAATTCAATGGAGTATAAAATTTGTATAATATTAAGAGAGCCTCGCTAGAGTAGAATCTTATTTTAATTTCTTTATATATATATTTTTATTCATATTTCAATCATTTTAAAATATTTAAAAAAATTATTATGAATACACCAATAATCAAATTCTATACTATTAAGCAGAGAAAAGAATTTAAAACGTATTAAAATAGTAAAGGTATCAAAAGAAGGTGTAAAAGTATTTTTTAAATTTAATAAAAAAACGTTTGAGTGTTCTGTAATATAGTTCGAATGTTGACACTAGAAAAATCCATTCGAACGTATTTAATCTTATCGTTCGAACGTTCACTCAATATTCGAACGAAAAAACGTTTATATTTGAACGTAACAAAATCTACCAATTGTCTTTAGTAATAGTTCTAAGAAATTGTTACAGAAAATGAATTTTAGTGTTGGTTTGGAGACTATCACAAATTTCAAACCATTACTGAAACTTAAATATGATGTAGTGAAGGTGGTAGAAAGATGGTGAAAGTATCATTATTCAAAGGTGAGACTATATAGAAGGAGGAGACACTAGAGAGAGAGAGATTCAGTGTTGGTAGATATCATTACAACGTGATAAATTAAGCTCAAAATTATATATACAGAAATGATTGGGAGCAATCATACTCATTGCACTCATCCTTATATAAACAGTAACATGTTATTGTTCATATAAGAATGAATGCAATGAGTGTAGCTACTCTCTAATAATGCTTTTATATATATATGGTCTAGTTATAGGGCCCATGTTAGCTATGACTACTAATTATACCTTCATGATGTCTCTCTCTCACCCATGATATTTTTTTGGCTTTAAATCTTACTATATTTTTTGTTTTATACAAGAATAATGTTATATATATATTTATAAAATATGCAAGTATCTTATAATTATTTTTAAAAATAGTAAGATTTATTAGTAAAAAACATTAATTCTTTTTACTTGGATTCCACATCTATTTTTTTTTCAAAGTGATTATATAGCATTTACTCATTCACGACTACAAATATAATTTCTCTTCACACAATTACTTAATAAAAATATATATATTTTTGCATTAAACAAGCCTTTTTCTAGAGCGCCATTATGTGTAAAAAAATATTTTACTCGGATTCTTTGTATATATCTCGGCCCCCACGTTTGTAACTAATTATGTATACGTTTATTCCTTGATTTTCAATACAATTTATGAGATTCTGTTGGGGGAAAAAGAAGAAGAATAGTATTGAAACAAACTTTATTTCCCACGACCCTTCAAACGTTCTGTAAGCTTTTCGCTAGAGTAATATATGCTAGTTATTATCTCATTTCACATTATCTTTTCATCATCTTATAATCTTTAAATATATAAAGTGGCTATTTAACGAAAAATTTTGTTTTAATGAAAAATTTTATTTTTCTATTAAAGTTAATATTTTCTATCCATTTTTGTTAAAATAAGTACTGCATTTAATGAGAAATATAATTTTAAATATAATCCATTAATTCCATTAATCACCAAAATAATATTCTTGACATTAAATTTAATTACACCACTTCAAATTTCTATAACGATAAACTTTTCTTTTAATTTTTTTTATATAAAATAAATATAGAATAATAATAATAGTATAGAATGACATTATAATAGTATAGAATATATAACAATGCAATCCTCACTTAAAGATGTTAATTTATACGTTAGAGAGTTTAATTTTATTCATGAAAATTTATTCCTATTATATAATTAATAATTTCATTCTAGAAAAATTATTTTATAATTTTAAAATGAATGTATTATTTATTTATTTTTAGAGATGATAAATATACGATATATACAATTAACTATAATTAATATATTATATATGTTTGATATTTAATTGAAATATATATGATCTAATAAATTTACATATTTAAAATTAAAATTTTATGTTATAAATTATAATATAACATTCTTTTATATAAATTATAAACTACATAATTTTTTTTAATTAAATTATTTCTTAAAAATAATCACATAATTAAAAAAACTGTGGATGATTCAAGTTTATGTAGATATAGAAAAACTCAAAGACTAAAAACATAGGTATTTTAATGTCCTCTCTTTTGAAACTGTGCAAAATGACACAAATATTAGATCATCGTCTTAGAATTATAAAAATATAATATTTTGAACAAATCTTTTATTAAAATTTCAATCAAAATTATCTCAAACAAATTTGATAAAACTATAAATTATGTTTATTTACGAGACTATCTTGTTGTTTTATTAATACTTTTTTTATATAATATATGAAAATATGTAATTATTTATCATCTATTTAATTATGAATAATCTTATAATTTTCATTAGAAATTAAACTAGATAAACGTGCTTTGTACGTTACTTTTATCTAATATTATAAAAATAAATTATTAGAAATTATTTATTATTTATTATATTTTATATTTTAATTTATTATCTAATACTACGTAGAATAATTATGAGAGCATGATAAAAAAAATATCAATAATCAATGATCAATTTTTACTTTTCATAATTATGGAAAGTAACGCTATTTATTACACGTCATGCGATCGACCTTTGACTATTACATTAAAAAACAATTCTTTAGAAAAAAGGGTTTTAAAGCTAATGATCTTATAAGTATATATTCCGAACCAATGCCATGGCCCATATGTGCATGGCATCGAAAGGGACGGAGAGAAATGGGAAGAGCTCAATGCTGTTCAAGAGTGGGTTTACACAGAGGTCCCTAGACTGCCACTGAAGACACTTTGCTCATTAACTATATCCAGGTTCATGGTGAAGGCCATTGGAAATCTTTACCTAAAAAGCAGGTATTCCTCTTGTTGGGGAATCGGGCCGACAGACAAACAGTAAATACGGAGCCACGCAGCAGATCCAACAATGAGAAATAAAACTAAAGACGGAGAATAGTAATGGACACCAGATATGAAGTGGTTCAGCTCAAATTGAGCCTACATCCACTGTTGGGTCGGTCTAAATCATTATAATAAACAAAGATGGAGTATACTTCTAGGAGGTTACAAAGCTCTCTCTCTCTCTCAACCCTCTCAAACCCTTTACAAGTAGACTCTCTTTGATCTACAAAATCAAACAAGAAGAAAATGGGAGACAGACGCCTGTGTTCGTAATCTCGCTCGAGCGAGCCCTTCTCGCTCGAGCGAAATCGCCTTCACTCCACAGCTCTCTACTTCCGCTCTCACTGTGCACAAATGCCCTCAATCCTTATATAGGTTGTATCTCGCTCGAGCGGAACACTATTCCAGACGGCGCTAACCCTAGTTCCTGGAAGTGATGCAACTCTAGGATTGATTCTCGCTCGAGCGGGAGGTCGAGCGAGAGTCGAGCAAAATCTTTGCCTGGATCCAAAACTCTCCATTTGATGTCTCGCTCGAGCGACTGTCGAGCGAGGGTCGAGCGAAGTTACGAGTTGAAAACTCCAAGTGCAATCTGATGTGCTTTATTCAAGCCACATCTCAACAAATCTCCACCTTGGTTTGAATAATCCCCACAAAATTATTCTGGACAAAAGACCAACAAATCCTTCAACCACAGAAGGAATACCCAACACGAAATACGAAGTCTATTTTTGAAGAACTCACTTTCCACACAAAAAAAGTCTTCAACACCATAGACGACATTTGAAGATTCACTATTTTCACACAAACGGCAATGCACCACAATACAGACTACTTACTTGAACAAACGGCTTCTGAATACAAATGAAGACAACCAAATATTCTTCAACCAAAGTAAGAATCAACAAAAGCCTGCATGAGCATACACAAAAGGTGACCAACTGCCCCCTTTATCTACCAACTATAGACTTGCTCTCACTGTGCACCAATGCCAATCAACTATGAAGCTCTCTGCAACTCCACCTTCTTGCTATAACTCTCTCTTCTTTCTGTGGAAACAAAAGAAAAGAAAATTCACCAAATAGCAAGATGCGTTGTCCGCTTCACTGACGATCTGTAGACAAGCCTGGCAAACTAAAAGCAAACTGTAGATTCTGTCACTCAAAGTCCACCTCATTCCATTCAGTTACTCTGTAGAATGAAACAAAACTGTATGGTCTGAGTAACGCTCTACCTTCTTGTCTGTAGATCACTGTCTTCTCAAAAGTGTTTGAACACCAAACACATCACAAAGAAACAGATAGACAAAACCAAACTTCCAATGATCATAAAACAAATATGAGTTTAATACAAAATAAGACTTTACACAAGATGTATCCTGATCAGAAATACTGCGGGAACTCTAATTCTACACTGCTTCCTAAGAATACAATGCAAACAAAAAACCAAGATTATTGTCTTCTGATCACACCAAGTAAAAGCTACCGACTCATAAATGACCATCCTGTCTGGTGGACTCGCATATGACACATGCGAATGATATCTGAATCTGGAGCATGTGAGGATACTTCACCTGTCACCACACTGCCCTCAAGGAAGAAGAGACTAACTGTCATCTTCTTCGCTGTCATCACTACTAGAAGAACTTTCCTCTTCCTCCACATTTTTCAATTGAGGACACTCACTTCTGTAATGACCCGACTTATGGCAGTGACTTTTCTCTTGTTAGATCTGGAGCTACTGGAACTGGAACTACCTCTATTCTTCCCTGAACATCCTTCCCCGGATCTATCACCAGAGGAACATTTCACAAACAAACCCTCGACTTGATTGTTCATGCTTAAACCCCCAAATTTTGTTCTCAATTCCTTAGAATTCAAAGCAGACTTGACATCTACTAAGGAGATTGTATCTCTACCATACAACATTGAGTTTACAAAATTATCAAACAAAATAGGTAATGAACACAAAACAATTAAGACTTGATCTTCTTCATCAATCTTAATGTCTATGTTCCTCAGATCCATAATAATCTTATTAAATTCATCTAGATGTGCAGAAATAGAATTACCTTCCTCCATTTTGAGAGTGTATAACCGTTGTTTCAAAAACAACCGGTTAGTGAGAGATTTCTTCAAGTACAAGCTCTCCAGCTTGTTCCACAGACCAACCGCGGTCTCCTCTTCTACAACTTCCCTCAAAATTTCATCTAATAGTGATAGTAGAATAGTACTGTGAGTCAATTCTTCCTCATTCCTTGATGATGCAGGAGACTCACCAGTCACTCCTTCTACAATCTTGAACAGACCCTGCTGACGTAACAAAGCTTTCATCTTCAAGCGCCATAAACTGAAACTATTCTGACCGTCAAATTTCTCTACTCCAAAATTTATTGAGGCTATCCCTTAACGCTCTGATACCAGTTTGTTGGAGATGGAAGCGACGGACAAACAATTAATACGGAGCTACGCAGCGGATGCAACAGTGAGGAATAAAACTAAAGACGGAGAACGATAATGGACACCAGATATGAAGTGGTTCAGCTCAAACTGAGCCTACATCCACTGTTGAGTCGGTCTAAATCACTATAATAAACAAAGATGGAGTACACTTCTTGGAGGTTACAAAACTCTCTCTCTCACAACCTTCTCAAACCCTTTACAAGTAGACTCTCTCTGATGTACAAAATCAAACAAGAAGAAAATGGGATGCGGACGCCTGTGTTCGTAATCTCGCTCGAGCGAGCCCTTCTCGCTCGAGCGAAATCGCTTTCACTCCACAGCTCTCTGCTTCCGCTCTCACTGTGCACAAATGCCCTCGATCCTTATATAGGCTGTATCTCGCTCGAGCGAGATATTCTCGCTCGAGCGGAACACTATTCCAGACGGCGCTAACCCTAGTTTCTGGAAGCAATGCAACCCTAGTATTGATTATCGCTCGAGCGGGAGGTCGAGCGAGAGTCGAGCGAAGTTACAGGTTGAAACTCCAAGTGCAATCTAATGTGCTTTATTCAAGCCACATCTCAACACCTCTGAGTCAAGACCTCAAATACATGGACTAACTATATTCATGTTTCTGTTAACTTCTTATTTTGTCTGCAGTACTTTTTGTTGTGTATATTGATTATCTTGAGATAAGCATACAAGAAAGTGCAACCTGAACTTCAGTTTTAATTGTTGTTCTGTACTTGGTTTTTGTGCTTGTTCAAGGGCTACTTAGATGTGGGAAGAGCTGCAGGCTAAGATGGATGAACTATCTCCGGCCAGATTTCAAGCGAGGAAACATTACATTCGATGAGGAAGGACTTATTATCCGGCTCCACTCTCTCCTTGGCAACCGCTGGTCTCTTATCGCCGGAAGATTGCCCGGTCGAACTGATAATGAGATAAAGAACTATTGGAATTCTCATCTAGGCAAAAGGTTCACGAACACAGGAAAAGTCGACTAAAACAACCAAATAAGAGTTTCGAAACGTGGTAGAGATTATCCAAAGAATCAAAAGAACAATAGCCAAGACACAACTGCAAATAGAGAAACAATAGTAAAGACCAAAGTTTATCTGCCAAAACCCATGAGGGTTTCCCCACTTTCAATTTCAAGGAAGTTTGATTATAGTATATTGGATAGTATGGGAAGTGGGCATGTAGTAATGCAGATAGAAACGATGAAAATTATCATTCAGATCAGATTTTGAAGTGTTGGTCTAATCTCAAAGATGTCATTAATGGTGGAGAGCTGGCTCGTGGCAGAGATAGTGAATTTGTGGATAGTGGATAGTAATTATGATGGTTGTGATCCTTCATGCCAGATTTCTGAACCCATAAAAGATGATTACATGCTGGACAAGATTTTCGAAGAATATCAGCTGCTGCTCAAACAGAAAATCAACTCTCTAATTTGGGCTACTCGTTCGTTGATTCCTTGTTGATTTTATTATTGTATAACAGCAATAATATATGTTTTGTCGAAGTAATTGCATGCTGCATGGGTTCCTAATTGATCTGACTGCAATTCCAATTTGTACTTAGTGTGTTAGAATTTGGCTTATAATTATTTACTCAGATTATAATATGATCTGTGCAAATTGAAGTGGTCTTGCTATATGTTGACGTGGTAAAAATCACTTAATAGGTTTGAGCGAGAGAAAAAGTCATTCCCAACTCACTAAGACTAAGATGATTTGTGCCTTGATTGGTGTTGTTTAAAACTCCTGACAGTGTTTCAGTGAAGTTGTACGGTGACGACAAATATATTTATAACAGATAAAATAAATAAAAATATATACGCGATTTATATGGTTCAACATATTATTTATGCCTACAAGTATTTGAAGAGGAGAATTTATTATAACACATATTTTACAGGCTTATTGCCCTTCATATATCACTGAAAATGCTCGCCAGGAAGATGGATCTAATAGAGCATTCTTGGCCCAGGTTGAAGAAGATCAGGAAGTCGAGTGAGGAGAGTTCCTGCTATCCTAGTTTTAAAAGCTATTTATAATCTTCGGATTTGTACTGATGTGATTTTTCACTTGCGTGCTTTCTTATTCCTCAGCTAATTTGATTTTAATTGTTGTAATAATTATTGGAAAAAAAAAACTATATGTTGTAGTTCAATGTGGAAAGGCATCAAGAGACCCAATGCCTTCTTTTGCCAGAGTTGATGTATCTGTGTGGGTGTTCATTACTAAGGGCCACTCAGATTGTCATGCCACGTAACCTTTATTTAAAAAGATTGTTAGTGAAGCTGAGACAAAATGGTCGCTTCAGAAGTCAATTATTTAAATTACAAGTCATTTGAAATAATATTTATCATTAAAAACTGGTTAGCCATTGAGAATTTCCCAACGAAGAGAGAAGCTTAGGAGTTTGGACACAATACGATTCACGGTTACAATTTCTCACTCTTGCTCAGGCTGCAGGTACAGGTAGGCGTGGATAATGAAGATGGCTTTGGATCTTGGGAAATCCTGTCCGGGACTATAGGATTTCTCATCATAGAACCCGTAGGCGTAGGTTCTATTTGTACATCGTGGGCGTAGGCATGCAATAGGACAAACAAAAAGCAAGAATGGCATGCAATAGAACAAAAAGTCTTCCTTTTTTAACTCATGATTATCAGATCACCATGCTACATATAAATATAAAATATATAAATATTACATAAATCATTTTAAAAAAAGAAATTATTATTAAATTTTTTTTTTTGTTATAGAATCTATATTTATCATTTTTTTAAAAATAATTATAAGATATTTATGCATTTTACAATTATAAATATTTATTTTTCTATCTGATTGAATAGAGTAGGTTTAGTCACTACGGAGAATGGTTGTGGTTCAGATTCCGTACGTACTAGCAAAATAGGGTCTTTCCAAAGAGGAAACTACAAAAATAAATTAATAATAAAAACTACACGTAGTTCAACTACCTTTTACCAAACCCTACAATGCTGCATGAGATTTTACAGTGGTAAGATATCACATCAAGAAATCAGTGGTTAATCAGCAATTTATTTGAGGAGGGGTCGACTTTTTTTACCATGTGACATATTTATAAAAAAATAAATAAAAATTATAAACTTGTAAAAACATTACTGAATATAAGTTAGAATCTCGCTAATTTGCTACATATAAACTCGTAAAATTAAGATAAGTACAACTTAGTGTATGATTTCATATTTCTTATGATAATATTTCATAAAATGATTTTCATCCATTATTATTTGTACAATGAAATATTCAGAATTATTATTTTTTTGCATAAAAAGTATCAAGTGATCTTTCTTAGAATGTCATCTTTTCTTTTAGTATGTAAGCTAGTTTATCAAGTATGTTTTATGTAAATTTTGAATATTTCTAACTATTTTTTATATAGATTATCAACATTAGATTATTTCTCTTGTATTAATTTTAATTTGGACTCCATACATTTAAAAAGCCTATTATTGTATAACAAAAAACTTTGGGATTCTTATCAATAAGTTTATTATTCTCTTATTAATTTTAATTTAATTTTGATGAGACCACGCCTTTGAAATTAGATATTTTATAGAAATTATACAAAATTTTGGAACTATAAGAAAAGAATTAAAGAGAGACATTTATAACTATATTGGAATTCTAGATATTTTTAAAAAGTATTTGGGGATTATAAATTTTTTTGGGGTGCCATTTTTTATATTTATAAAATTATATTGGATAAAATCTTAGAATCTTAGGGCTATTTTGAATTTTCATAAATTGTATGGGGGCCATGGCCCCCCTCAAGCTAAACATGGTTCCGCTATTGGAGGAAGAAGAAGAAAGGCTAAGGAGGAGGAAAAATGACAGACTTGTAGGTCTAGGGGGAAAAGAACATGACGATCCTCTCTGTTGTGGTTAAAACGTAAAGGATCATGCTAGCGGGCCGCTTAACATTTACTGTTGGACATACCGTTAGTACTTATAAATTTTTTTTTTTTTTTTTGAATTTTATGTATTTTTTTAACATTTTTAAGGATTAAAAAATTTAAAAGATACATACTTTCACTAAAAGTACTTTCATTGAATTTTTAAATCTATCTTTTAAAAAATATATATTTATATATTTATAAAAAAAATTAATCATATTTAATCAAAAATTTAAAGATAAAAGTAAGAAAATGAAATAAAAGTACTTTTTATAATTAGTAAAGTTAAAATTTTATCTAATATTAGCCAAATTTAACAAAAAATTTTGGTTTTACTATTTACTTTGAAGACAAAAAATACTTTTATTTTATTTCTTCATAAATCTTTCCTTATTTTTTTTTATCAAATATAACCAATTATATATATATATATGTGTGTGTGTGTGTAAAATTATACTTTTTAAAATTTAATTTTGAATAATTTAATAAGAATATTCTAATAGTTGTTAATAGACAATTTTTTTTTCTTTTTAAAGATTGAGTGGTAAGTTTGAGGAGCTCTACTAAAATTTTCCAAATTATGAAATTGTATTACAAAGTACTGTTTTTTAGCACATAATTTGTTTTAAATTTATATATATATATATATATATATATTGAAATCAAAACTCAGAAATCTGATCAGCAATTCTCGAAAGTGAAAAATCTGGTCAATCTCAATATTTCAATTAAAAACACAAGTCAATCTCAATATTTCAGAAATCTGGGTCGGACTCAATCTTTTCTGAGACCATTAGCGATAAAATTAATTGAAAACTGCAGTAAAAGGACTAGACATAATTGAAATAATTGAAATGAGTGATCATCGTACGACGGATTTTACGTTTTTTTTTTTTTACAATTTAAAGTGTAATAGTTTTTTTCATTATTTTTGAAGTAATTTTTTAATATTATTAATCATTAAAAAAATAATAATTTAATTCATATTCATATTCTTAGTCATTACGTAAAATTAAAGATTAAAAAAAATTAAATATAAAAAAATTGTAAAAAATTTATAAAATAGTCTTTTATTATTATTTTATCTCAAATATGCATAAGTTAATATAAGAGTTTTATCTAAATGACAAAATAAATCTTTAAAAAAATGATTTTATATATACATATACATTGACCAATGTAAATCCTCTAAAATTCAAAAGTCAAAACGATGTTCTAAAGAGGAAACTTCTTTATAATAACGTGGAAAATGTTTAGATCCATAGAGAGTGGTCCGCACACATTTTTCCAATTCATTTTTTTTTATAAAAAAAAATAGTAATTAAGAAAGTGTTCTTTTAATGTAATTGTATTTTTTTTTTAAATATCTAAAAATTATGTATAAAAACTAAAAAGACCAAATATAATAATCGGGACAATTTCTCTCGTAGTAGCTGTAGTGCTACCCTTATAATTTACTTGTCGTACTGGTGGTTGAGATATTATTACAACGTAAGAAATTAGCTCCATTAATTATACACACACGTACATACATATATATATATATATATATTATGGTACTAGTTTAGGACCTATTAGCGCCTATGGCTACTAATTATACTATACCTTCATTATGTCTCTCGGTCTCTCTCTCACACATGGTGTCATGCATTACTTTTTTTTATTTTTTATGGCTTCATCTCTTATTATATTTTTCATTTTACACAATTATTTAATAAAAAGTATATGATTTTAATATTTTTACAGGGTTTGAATTAGAAAAAAAAATCTACAGCATTGTGTAAAAAAATATTTTACTAGGATTCTATGAATATATCCCGTCCCCCACATTTAATTTGTAACTTCTGTACATGTTTATAGCTCCCGCACCGAGAGAAACGTTATTTCCTACCACGATTAAAAATATTCAGTCAGATTTTCATAATAATAACTGTTAGAAAAAATTTCAGTTTAAGTCTGGTTCGTACAAATTTTACTTCTACGAATAATATTTTTATTATTTATGTGAATTATAAAATACCGTTTATATAAGTGGAATATGTACAAATTAGACTTGCACCCAACAATTCTATTTATGTTAAGTGTTTATTTAAGATTGTGTTTTGAAATTAAAAAAATATTTTTAATGGTTTAAAAACTCTTTTAAAAAATCATATATTTGATAAATCTATGAAAAGTATTTTAATTAGTTAAAAAAAATATTTTTTAAAAATTATTAAATTAAAATTTTTATCAAAATACTTTTAGAATATATATATTCTTAATTATATGTTTTTAAAGAATTATTATAACTAATTTTAAAAGTATTTTAGATACATATTTATTAAATAATAAACAAATTTTAAAATATAAATCTTATTATTTAAATTTTAAATTTTAAAAAAAATATTTTTTTTTTTATCACAATCTCAAATATGTAATGAATTAGCTATGCGTCATACGACCGACCTTTGACTATTACATTAAAAAACATATTTTTTTGATTAAAAAAAAAAGGTTTTAAAGCTAATGGCCTTATTATAAGTATATATTCCGAACCATGGTCCATCATCATATCTGCGCGGCATACAAAGGGAGGGAGAGAAATGGGAAGAGCTCCATGCTGTTCAAAAGTGGGTTTACACAGAGGTCCTTGGACTGCCACTGAAGACACTTTGCTCATTAACTATATCCAGGCTCACGGTGAAGGCCATTGGAGATCTTTACCTAAAAAAGCAGGTATTCCATCCTCTGAGTCACAAGACCTAAAAAAAAAAAAACATGAACTAATTAACTACACTCTTGCATTTTTCTGTTAATTTCTTACTTTTTCTGCATTTTTTGTTATGTTTAGTGAACTGCAAACTGAACTTCGGTGTTGTTCTATACTTGGTTTTGTGCTTGGTCAAGGGCTTCTTAGATGTGGGAAGAGCTGCAGGCTAAGATGGATGAACTATCTCCGGCCAGATATCAAGCGAGGAAACATCACATCCGATGAGGAAGAACTTATTATCCGGCTTCACTCTCTCCTTGGCAATCGCTGGTCACTTATCGCCGGAAGATTGCCCGGTCGGACTGACAATGAGATAAAGAACTATTGGAACTCTCATCTGGGAAAAAGGTTCAAGAACACAGGAAAAGTAGACCAAAAGAACCAAAAAAGAGTGTCGAAACGTGGTAGAGATGATCCAAAGAATCAAAAGAACCATAGGCAAGACACTACTGCAAATAGGGAAACAATAGTCAAGACCAAAGTTTATCTGCCAAAACCCATGAGGGTTTCCCCACTTTCAATTTCAAGGAAGTTTGATTATAGTATATTGGAGAGTATGGGAAGTGGGTCATGTAGTAATGCAGATAGAAACGATGAAAATTATCATTCAGATCAGATTTTTAAGTGTTGGTCTGATCTCAAAGATGTCATTAATGGTGGAGAAGAGGATAATCAGCTGGCTTGTCATGACAAAGATAGTGAATTTGTGGATAATAATTATTATGGACGTGATCCTTCATGCCAGATTTCTGAACCCACAAAAGATGATCATTACATGCTGGACAAGATTTTCGAAGAATATCAGCAGCTGCTCAAAGCGGAAAATCAACTCTCTTTGGACTCCTTCGTGGATTCCTTGTTCATGAATTGATTATAATTGTATAACGGCAATATATGTTTGTCGAAGTATAAATTGCATGCTGCGCGCATGGGCTCCGTATTTATCTAATTGCAATACCAAGTCCTTCAAGTCTGGCTTATTATTTACTCAGATTATAATATCTGTGGAGTTTGAAGTATACTTCTCGCTACCCTTCCCATCTTTCATACTAGTTTACACAAGCATTACTGGCATTTAATGCAATAATATTACTGGTATTCAGAAAAAAACTTTAATATTGTAAAAGCTTTTTCACGTGCGGTAAATATATAGCTTGTCTATTAACAGTACAGTGGTTAATTTGTTAAAAAAAACTTATATATGAGTAATGACAGAAATTAAAGAATCACATGAGTGGATTGCATAATTAAAATGCTTGCATGACTATAACTACAAGAAAAATAAGTAATAATGATTCAATATTAATAATAAAAATGATTATTAACGATTAAAATAAATTATTAATAACTAATAAAAATATAATAAATAAATAATTTTTTTATAATATATAGACTAAAAGGGGCATCATATATTATTAATACTAAAAGGGTAAATTCTGTTTTTTCTCTCTCTCCCCTTCTGAAAAGTTCTCCCAAAACCCATCTTTGAAGATCTTCTCTTTGTCGTTCATAGGAGTTGGGAGCTTCGACTCCTCCTACTCTCTTTTTCTTCAGTACGTTCTGATGCGATCCATTGGTTTTTGTCTGATTTCCAGCCACCTTTGACTGTCACGCACAGCTCCACAAAATTCCCAAGCTACTAATCTATTGGCTTGTAGAAGAACCACTTCCATTCAGGTAGCATGTGAGATCCACTTGCCGCCAGGCTACGGTGTGTTTTTTGCCGCGCGCGCGTCATGCGCAGTAGAAAAGGAATCAACAGCTTAGATCTTACAGATCCAACAAGTGTCTTCTCACCAGGCACATGATTCCCACGCTCTCCTTCACAAACACTGACTACTGTTTGTCGGCATATCATACCATCTATCGTTTATCCTAACCAAAGATAGTAATAGGAAAATGAAGCGGGCATCTCTTTCAATCAAATTAGACAAACAAAGTACAGTACAACACAATTTAATTACTATGACATTTAATCGTAGTAATGTCATAATAGTTCGTTTGTCTGATTGCAAAAAATCTCTTTAAACAACTTTCTTTGTGAGAAATGGCCAGTAGGAGCCATTAATTTCAGATCCCTTTTTTTATAATTTTCTCGTGTGTATAGCTGGTTTGAGGATGATTGTAGGGATCTCACACAAATTTAAACTTTTGTATCTTATAACTGTTTAATTATATTAAATGGTTAACACATGCTTTTCCGGCCGAGGACTAGTGTATATCCTCAATCATAATTAACTGTCAGTATATATATTGTCATTGGTCTGAATTTCCCATTCTATTCATTTCAAGATCACTCATTCATCCAGAAACCGAAAATTCATGTATTAATGTAAGTTTGCATATAATTATAAAGCGTAGTACTTGAACAAAGGGCAACCAAAACGTCATGAAGAAAGCTACGGTCCTACGGATGACTACCGATTGTCTCGACTCTCATCTGACATCTAGTACTGCATGCATGTGTTATCGTGCAAGCTAGCAAGCTTGAGCGTACGTACTATATGCGTAATGTAGCGTGTGTCATAAATCAGTGTACACACGTATACTTATATGCGTATAATTGTGATAAACGTGGCATATAATACCAGCTAGCATGCATATTATTGTGTCCCAAAGGGTACGTACGTTACCCATCCGGAAATGTGGCAATGCTATTATCATTTATTTTATTATCATATTTTCATCATTTCGTGATACGGCATTCAATAATTATAAATTATTTATTATATTCTATTTATGAATTTATTATTTAATATCACATCATAAAATAATTAAAAATAAATAAATAATGAATAGATATGAGCAATCAACTTCATGCAAATTTAGGCTAGATTTGGGTAGCCATAGAATATTTTTAAAATACTACATTAATATTTATTATTATTTATTATTTATTATTTACTATTATATATTTATTATTTAATATTACTTTTTTATTACTATTTAAAAAATATTTGAAACCATCTTAATATACAAACGAAATTTTGGTTGGATGTCATGTTCTCAGTCACACAACGGTCCTGCAGGGTCTTATTGTCTTTAATTAACCTCATTCATTTATTGGGGTTGCCTATTGCCCACCTAAAGTATGAATCCTGCGCTGCAATTCTAATTAATTAATTAATTAATATTATTATATATTACTGTTTTGGTAGAGGTAGCTGCTGAAATGTCCTGTAGGTCTTTTATTTGCAATTACTGCATACGCGTTGTTGGGTAATTTTTCTGAGCTTTTCACAGTTGGTGAACGATTTGGGTTGTTGTCGCGTACAAGCTTTAAGCCAACAAAGGCAGGTGAGTTGATGGAAGTTATAATTTTCCTTTGATGCAATTGTCGGGAGGGGCGTTGGATCAAGTCAACTTTTAGGCATATTGCGAAACAAAGGAGAGCAATTCAAGGAAAAATGTTATAAGACTACTGCTACTTAGATATTGTTACATGATTTATTAGATGCCCTCTGCGTATTGATGTGGTAGTTCAGTGACAGATATCATTGTCTAGCTGACGTCGGCAATCTAGCTATGTGAACGTATTGATTGTAAACATAAAAAAGATAAATTATATATTAATTCGGAGTATAAATATATATATATATTATAAACACAATTTTTTAATAAAATAAATCTATAAACGGATATAAATTTATAGAATCTTTAAAATTTATTTTATAATAAAAATAATTTTATAATTTGACGTGTCACATCAAATTACATTAATTTATAAATTTATTTTTATATAATTATTTTATCGCTAAAATATTTTCCTTCTACAAAATCTTGTGGCTTCAAACTTGGAATATCTAGATTGCTTTTTGGCACCAATATGCCAAGGAAGGATTGGGGGGACAGCATTTTACACTGTTATAAATACATTGATAAATAATGTTACATATAATCGCAGAGTACATAAACATTGTACAGACACTTTGACAAAGTAAAATCCACTATCAAAACATTAATTTTTTTTCATATAGATCCAGTTTTTGTTAACTTTTTTTCAAATAGACTGCATGATATTTATGCATTCCATGATTGCAATATATCTTTTGTCTTACACAAGAGTAAATACTTTCGAAAAAGAGAAAAATGAATTCTATTGCACAATGAAACTTTGTAAGACGTATGCCTTTTAGTTTGATCCATCTAATCTTTTTGTTTCCAACATGATCATCTAATATCTAACCCTGTCCTCAATAACATACATTTTTATTGTTTCCCATCTTAAGACCATATACAAAGGGCAACTAGAAAATGAACATAAAACTCAGCATCAAAATTTGGTTTGCATTCTTTATAGTGATTACTGTGTCAAAAAAGTAAATACACTTCATAACTTCAGAAGGGCCACAAGTCACCCCAGAGAGATTTGCGGGCCTGGTGATGTAATGTAGGATTCTTACTCTTCGTGATGACCAAACGCTCGAATGAACCCTCAGAGCAATCTCGGTTAGTTGATCGGCAGATGTCCATTGTAACCTGCCTGCCCCGTCGAACAGATGGAAAGACAATCCTGCCCCATCCACCCCCGAGATCAGCAGAGGTTGTTTCGTCTTCTTCTTCTTCTTCTTCCTCTTGTTCTTCTCCTTCATCCTCTTCATGAGCTTCACTTTCCATGGCATCAGAATCATACGTAGATGGATCCACTTGTTCATATGGATCATCATCAGCTTCTTGTCGTAACTTTATTAGGTCCTCTATCAAGATCAGAAAATAACCGTCAGAGAAATCAAAATCAAAACTAAAAAATTCCCAGAATGCACTCCAATACTGTGTGTGCAAGTTGACAAACGCATGCATGCTAGTAAATTAGTAATCACATCATGGCAAAGCGGGTTCTGATTGACATGTTCTGATTATGTAGTTCTTAGAGAGATTTGCATAGGAAATACAGTGTCCAGATGTACCATATTCAATTTCAAGATCTTCTGGATTTCTTTTCGCCCGCTGCTCCTTCAATGTCTCAAATTCTGTGCCATCAAGAGGCCAAGGTTCCCTGATCAGATTAAACAGTCTCATAAAATACTAAGGCCTTGAAGGAGCTTCAGGGTGGGGACTTATTAAAAATCAAAGTAAAAAAATTGAGTAATTGGGATTTGTGCAATTCCGTGTAGATATGCTCACATACAGATTACAGAAAGAACCTGTAATCAATAATCCACTTGGTATAAAAATGTTATAAAACTTGCTTTCATTCTTAGGAAAAAAAATCATAACTAAATGGTTTACTGTGCATAAATATATGCATAGTCACCTTGGTCTTTGTCCTCGCCTGATAACAACAAAACAAAATTTCTCATCCTCAAAGCCACGTAAAGGTGGCTCCCCCTTGGAACGCTACAAAAACAGTCATTGATAAGAAAGAAGGTAACATTAGTGACATTTTGATTCCCTTAATGCACTCAGTTTATCTTCTTTTTTTTTTTTCTAAAAGAAATGTATTAATTCTGAGAACTAGAAGGATTGCATAAATAAGTATAAAACAACTTGCACATGGGGAGAGAACAAATACAATTTGTCCAAGTTCTCGGATGAATCTGTAACAACTACCATATAGATCTTTATTTTTCACCGGTAAACAATATTTTATTGATCATAAGAAAAGGCAAGTGCACAAGTACACGGGACAAATACAAGAACACCACCAAAGCATGCTACTTTAGTAATACAAGAAATTCATGAAAAGTCATGCCATGAAAATCAATTACAATCGAGCAATGGAGTAAAGTATCGAAAAAATAAGTTTCTAAGCTCATTCATTGACCGCTCTTGATCTACCACTACAACACAATCAACTAAAAACTTGTGAAGTGCTAGGGAGCTGTGTCCAAAATACGACACCTCATACTAGGTAAAAGTGAAGTGACAGATTGGCCCACTTATCAACTAGCTTAACTAAGCAAAGGAACATAGGACTGACTTCCGAGTTTGTTCAAAGTTTCTTTCTCAATTCACATATATTTAAAATGAGTACCCACTCATATTGGGCATTATATGGTGCATAGAGATATCCTAGGATTTATCAGAAGAAAAAGTAGACACTTGAACAACTTTTTTAGGGGGGAAAAAAACTGGGAAACTGGTGCTTGAACATGTGCCAACCCCAACATCTGTATTGACATTCAATTAATGGTAGCCAAATTAATCTTTCAAGGGCAAAGAGTGTAGCATAAAGATTATTTAGGGAGGAACCTTGTAGGCACGTTGTGATGATGTCCTCTCCAAGCGCTGGACAAAATGACAATATTTACTAGTATTTGCCAATGGACATGGCCCATCATGAGGACACTGCATCAAGAGAACTTTATTAGAGAGAGAGAGAGAGAGAGAGAGAGAGAGAGAGAGAGAGAACTTTCATACTCACAGGAGCAACAATGAATGCACTACTTTTTTGAGCCACCACCAAGTCCTTTGAAGCTATGTTTGCAGCTTTAGATTTACGGCATTTCTAAGTCATGAATATGGCACTATACATGAGCAGGGATTAAAAGCACAGTATCAAATCGGAAACAAATGATTTCTGCAACAGATATTTCTGCAACAAATATTAAACAGACAACTAATTATATGAGATCAGATTACCCTATTCTCCATCCATAATATATGAGATCGCATTTGAGATATGATGTTATATCCATGCGGTGTTCCAGGCTCAACTAAAACCTGTTCACGTTAGGATTTGAACGGAAAATGAAAGCAATGGAGAAATTTAGACTTCAATGCCGACAAAGTGACAAGTTCCAAAATAAAAACTTCTTTTTACGGGGAAAAAATTAAATTAAAAAACTCGTCGGTAATGCAAGATCATCATCGCCATCTATGTGCCGGGCATGCATGAAATATGAAACTTTCTATAAGCCGGAAATCATACCAAAACATCCTGTGTAAGATCCCAAAGCTGGCGTACTACAGTAATTCTATCCTTCAGTGATGGTATCTCCCCAAGCACGTAGGACTTCACCCGAGTAAGGGATATGAATTAGAACCAGGAGAAGGCCAGATGTGATGAAAGATTACCTAAGTACAGTACTTAAAATAAAAACATGCTACTTCCTATAGTCATGCCAAAGGCAAATACAAATAACTAACTTTACCAGGAAGAAAAGTTGAAGAATAGAACTTACAGCAATTACAAGGTCATGTTCTCTCTCTGACTTTTTGATGCTTTTAGTAAGTGCTTGAATGCTATCATAACCATGAATAAGTGGCAGGTTCTTCAGACCTATAAGAATTTTAACATATAAATCAGAGTTTTACTTGGGCACATGACCCTCTTGATTACATGAACTTCCAGGGAATCCTCTTTTGTCCTAGTAATATCAAAGGATTGGCACAAAGAGGAACCTAGTAAAACAATTTTAATCAAAAGAAAGCCGCTTATACTGCCTACCTAACATTTTTTAGGAAAATATCAATCGAGGCAAAACTATTCAAGAATGACATTCAGGGTTTCAGTACCATACTCTTGGGTCACCATCATCATTATTTGGTTAGTTTTGTCCTAAAAAGTTGGGAGCTTTGGACTCTAGGGACTATCGCCCCATTAGCCTTGTGAATAGAGTGTATAAAATCCTATCCAAAGTGCTTGCGAACAGATTGAGTACGGTGGTGGATAAGTTAATTTCAGAACCCCAAAATGCTTTTGTTAAAGAAAGACAAATCCTAGTTCGGTATTAATAGCTAATGAAATCTTGGATACACGTCTCAATTCTTGTAAACCTGGCTTGATTTGCAAATTGGACATGGAAAAAGTGTACGATCATGTCAATTGGCATTTTTTGTTAGATCTCCTCTCAAAATGGGGGGGCTTTGAGGAGAATTGGCAAAGATGGATAGAATTCTGTATCTCTTCAGTTCGGTTTTCTATTTTGGTAAATGGCTCACCAGTGGATTTTTTCACTTCTTCCCATGGCTTGAGACAGGGAGACCCGTTATCACCTCTTCCTATTTATTATGGAAGCTCTGAGCAAAATGATAGAGAGATTGGTGGATGCAGGGTTACTTCATGGTTTTCCAGTTGGAAATGTTCTTTCTATTTCCCATATATCATTTGCTAATGACACTCTTATTTTTTGTGATGCACACCGTGGACAGATTCAAGCCTTGAGGGGGCTTCTTCTTTGCTTCGAAGTCGTATCAGGTCTGAGAGTTAATCTATCAAAGTCTACCTTAGTGCCAGTGGAGGATGTTCAGGATGCAGAGTTCTTAGCTACTCTCTTGGGTTGTCAGGTTTTCTCTTTACCCTTTACCTATCTTGTTTTACCATTGGGAGCCTCCTTTAAATCTGAAAGGATTTGGAATGGGGTAATTGAAAAAGTAGAGCGCAGATTGGCCACTTGGAAGAGGTTTTACTTATCTAAAAGGGGAAAACTAACTCTGATTAAGAGTACCCTCTCAAACCTCCCCACCTATTTTTTGTCTTTATTCTTGCTTCCCACAAAGGTAACTAATTGCATTGAAAAGTTACAAAGAGACTTCTTGTGGAGAACAATGGACGAGGAATTCAAAGTTCATTTGGTTAATTGGCCAACAGTATACACTCCAATATCTGTAGGAGACTTGGGGATTCATCGCTTGTTGAGATTCAATCAAGCTCTGTTGGGCAAATGGTTGTGGAGGTACCAAAACGAAGGCGAGGCCTTGTGGAAGTCGGTCATTGATTTCAAATACAGAGTGTCCTAGGGTGGTTGGTGTTCGAATGAGGTTCAAGGAATACATGGGGTGGGTTTGTCGAAGTTCATAAGGAAGTATTGGGAGTCCTTCAAAGGCCAGGAATTTTTTGTGGTAGGGGATGGTTCACAGGTCAGTTTTTGGTATGATATTTGGAGGGGAGGTACCACTTGCCTCAAAGACTCTTTCCCTAGTATTTTTGAACTCGCAAGAAAAAATTATGCATCGATAGCAGATCTAGTGGTCCTTTCTCATGGCACCCCCCAATGGAACATAGAGTTTGTGAGGGATGTCCAAGACTGGGAGAAGACTGGGAGATGGAGTCTATTCTGGAATTTTATGCGTCATTATATTCCTTTAACATCCCCGGAGACACGTGCGATAAGTTGCAATGGAGACATTCTAAGAAATGTATCTTCTCAATTAGCTCTTATTACCATGTTCTATCCAGCCCCAGAGTATCCAGATATCCATGGAAGAGTATTTGACAGACGAAAACTCTATCAAGAGTGGGTTTTTTTTGTGTGGACAGCGACTTTAGACAAGATCCTCACCATAGACAACTTGAGGAAACGCATTTTAGTGATGATAGACCGGTGCTGTATGTGCAAAAAACATGGAGAATCAATAGATCATTTACTTCTTCATTGCAAGGTTGCCAAGAAGTTGTGAAATGAGTTTTTCACAAGGGGGTGTGGCCACAAAAGATTGTTTGCTCCCATGAGATATTAAACATTAGATCTTGAAGGGAGTGATACCCCAAGACCAAGGCTTTCACCACTTGGGCCAACTCCTTAGGGGTTATCAACTATTCAAAAAGATAAAAGCATCAGTTACCTTGCATGAGGCTCCGGCCGGCACGCTGCATCGACTGGGATGGCTCTACTAAATTAATTTTCTGCATAGACACTGGCCAGACTTCTTGCAGTGCCCTGCGACAATGTTTGTTCATGTTTGATGTCACCACAAACTCAGCTACTAAAGATGAAATTAAACTAATATGCATCTCAGTATGCAGGTAACCATATTGAAAAAAAAAAATTAAACTAGCTTTTCACCAGAAAGCTGAACCCGTTCCAGCACCAAAATCCAACACTCTAGCCGGAGAGAAACCCGGTAGCCTTTTACGAACCTAAAAAACAAAAGGCATACAAAATTATAACAGACGAATAACTCAAATATTCAAATCGCAAAAGCTTCATTGACTTCCAAAACAATAGAATTCGAGACAACTAAAACATTTCACCCAGATAAGCATAATTCAACTCTATGACTCAGTTAAGTTCAGCTCTTAACTAACTTTAAAAAAAAAAAGTTTCCGCTCTTGACTATTCTCAAACTGAAAGCTGGTACATAAGTATCAAATCCAAACTTCCCTCCTCATTTCACAATTTTCTCAGCAACCAAACAGAAAAATGAAGAACCACAACTTTTTACCCGCATAACCACCCATTTCAAAATCTTCGTCCTTTAACTCTGCACCACACGATAATGTATACCTCCTTGAGAACCCGGTAACAAGCGGAGAACACGGCAGGCATTCTCGATGCGACGTAGGCAATGGTCTCATCGTCCCTATACTTGAATCCAATGTCACCGTAGGAGCTCTTGATCTTCCACCGCTGCTTTGACTGCTCCGAAGACTTAAGTGGGTCCTCTACAAGCTCTCTAGACGACGTCGTCACTAGCTGCGAGTTCACGTCCTTGATTGCATTGAGCGACTCCGACAGCCGCAGCACCTTCCTCTTCACGTGCGGCTCCTCTTGCTCTGCAAATCACACACCCAAAAATACAATTACATTCTTATTAGATAACTATAATTATTCGTAGAAGTATCAGGAAATGAGTGTACCTCGAAGGTATTTCTTGATGGCGCGGCGGAGGCGGACGGGGACGACAAGGCAGCGCTCGGACTGTTTGGCAGCGGAGCGGAGGGCCTCAGGGGTGAAGATTTTTCGGGAGGTCTCGGGTATAAAACTCGCCATTTTATCGGTGGGGATCGAGGAGTTTCTTGGTCCTTGGTGATGCTGCGAGAAAGAGCAGGTCTTCTTTTTTTGCTGTTCTTGAATTCTTCTGGGTGATTCAATTGTGGACAGAGTAGGGTTTTAGGGGGTTCGGGATGATCTGATATTTTATTGATGGGCCGAATATATGGTCAGACAAGTTAGAGGCTTGTTCTGTGCTCCAGATTCATCAGCTCGACCCAGGGATCCTAACCAAATCACAAGCATCACAGCCCAATTAAGGTTCAGTTTTTTTTTTCAGTGGGATATTCAAACCAGCACTTTCTTTTTTAAGAACTAATTGTCACTTTTTATGATATATTAACCATCACCCTATCTATGTGATTGAAAGTGTCATGTTCACAAAATTAGATAGAAGTAAGATAAGAGTATAGCATATAACATATATATATATATATTTATCAAATATTAAGTGTGAACAAGTAATGATGGTTCTTTTGTTAACCTTCTTTAGTATCCTTTTAGTAAGAAGATTATTTCATAAATTTTAAGATTAGTCTTTTGAGTTTAATATTGAAACACAACGAGAAAACCATACATCAATGATTGTCCAAAAATGTTTGCCGATTCATAAGAGCAATTATGCTTGCAGGGTACCTCTACAAAGAATTAAGAACAATGATATTTACAGTCGTAAGTGTAGTAAACGTCATGCAAATATTTTAAAAAAAGTAAATAAGTATGGGATCTACATAAAAAGAACTAATTTTTTAATAATAAATCATACTATTTTCAAAGTAATTGCATGACGTTTAAGTACTCTACGATTATATGTAATATTACTCAATAATTAATAGACTTTCTAATGTTATTTACCCTCCCTATTGATGGAGGAGAGTCTAATGTAGACTTAAAAATTAAGAAATGTGAGACCTAGGTTCCCAATCTCGAGGTGGCCCTCGCAAGAAGGATCCCATTTTTTTAATTTCACTTTTAAGTGGTTTTTCAAATTTAGTTGATTAAGTGGTAATTTTAATTGTTTATTTTATTTTTAATTGTTCATTTCTTTTTTTTTTTTTTGGTTGACAATCTATGTTCAATCGCACCTATTGAAAATGTGAGTATTAAATTAAAATAATAATAATAATAAAACTTAAACATCTTCTAAAATGATAAATGACACATAATACAAAATTGTAAAACTCCATTATTAAAGTTATCCATCTCTTATAATCCAAATTCTCCAACTCATATCATTAGAAAAAAAAAACACTATTCTCAAGTACTAGAGCACACATAAAGAAAATATTTACTAGACATAATTTGATACAAAATTTAGAATTTCAATCTTATAAATCAAATATTATCAACAAATAGATTAGATGGTGTACATGTTCTACGGACAAGCGAGAGAATAGAAAAATGAGGCCTATTAAAGATATAGAGATCTCACATACCATGTTGTATTGTGCCATGTCTCGCTATTATCTTTCTTTGTTTCTTTCTTAATGTCTCTTTCTTCCACCTATCCCATCCTCCAATTTCCCTCCTTGCCAAAGTTGTCTACCACCTAGGGTGGTTCTCGACCGTTACAACCAATGAACGAAGACCGTCGACTACACCAACATGCACAACAAGCTCACAGCACTGTCGTGAGCTCTATATCTCCTTCAGTGGTTGCTACTTAAACTAATAGAGACTTCTGTTAACTCAAGTGTAGATCCATTTCACCTTCGCCAACTAATGGTAGCCGCTAACCACACACATAGTGCACGAAATATGCATCAATGTGCATGACAAGGTCATTGCATTGTCATGAGCTTCACACCGACAATACCATATGGACCATTAGTGTCTTCTACCTACACTGAGGTAGTCCCCAACCACCATTGCAAGTATGAGGAGAGGGCATTGGGAGAGAGCAAGGGTGGCGAGCCCAGGGAGTATGAAATTCTTTTGTAGAATTCATTTATGTCTGCAGTATTTTTTTTTAAATAGATTAATTACAATTTGTTTTGATGATAATTGAGTATCATGCGACTGCTTCTCACTCTCTCTCTCATTTCTTTCTACCATCAATTTTCGAAGCTTTCTCTAAAAAAATTTTTCTTTCCCCTAGGTAAAGGAGGTTCGGAGTTTAGGCTTCGAACACCTCCCCCCCTAGCCATCCCCAATGGCTTTTCCGTTCTCCTATTTTTTGCATTTGCCATTTTTCCCTAGTTTTTCCTCTTTCATGTCAAACATTGTCGATCTACTGCTTTTTGACAACCTCTAACCAACACATGTCACATTCCCAGCCTCTCCAATCATCCATCTTTACGTTGGCACAAGAGTCGCGATTTCGCTCAGCAAGTTCGCTCATCGAAAAAAAAAAGAAATTTTTTTTCTTTCCCCTAGGCAAAGGAGGTTTGGAGTTTAGGCTTCGAATACCTCCTCCCTTAGCCATAAGTAGAGATTAAAAAATTGGTCTCAAATAAATCTTTTTTACTTTTTTCCACCACTTTATACTGTAGCTTATTGCTTTGAAACGTTTGTTCGGGAACTACACCATCTTCTCATGTATCATCTTTAGATTAATGAAATTCACTTGCTTAAAAAAAAAAAAAAAAAAAAACAATTGAGTACACACACCAAATGCTCTTTGATTTTCCTTACCTCAAACGCGTGGATCTTCCCATCCCCCACCCGCCGGTGCACGTTAAAAGTAGGACCCGAAGCAGGCCAACACCTCCAAATTAAGATACTCTTCAAAAACCAACCACCACATGGTACCATCGACCCCATCGTCTTATTGCTTCTTTCTTTTTTCGTTTCACCGTCCATTTATAAAACATTTTCTTCCATGAAACAAATATCTGTGTACTATTTCTCTATTATTGACAACAAAGTTAGGGTTTCCAGACACTTTCCTTTTCCAATCAAAACCTTATTAACATCTCTCTCTCTCTCTCTCTCTCTCTCTCTCTCTCTCTCTCTCTCTCTCTACATATATATATATACAGCTCCCATAATCATTGTGTCATTGTAGCAATGATCTATTCTAACTCCAGCAATATTATTATTATGCTACCCAAACCATTTCACGATAAACCTAAACAACCTTAGCTTTAACATATATGGAGAGCTACCAGTTAAGAAGCCCAAATATAATATATAAATATATAAATATATATATATATATATATCTTTATACATACAAATGAAGGATCATGTCTAATTATCTAAACCTTACATAGCTGTCTACAACATATATTTGATCTTGATCTAGATTCTAGTGTGTATCTTCCTTTCTGTCTCTCTCTTTTTCCCTACTTAATCTTGCTCTACTCTTAACATATCTATATGCTTTTAAAGTAGGGCGTTGAGTGGATCAAAAACTAACTTAGGGTCTTTAGAAACCATGATCTCGGAAGCAGACCATAGTCGTGCAGCTTCGGCTGAGTTGTTTCCCAGTTTCGATGTTGAAGCTTCGTTGCAGTCGGAAAAGTACTTCCCGGACACATTCCAAAGTCTCGGATGAGTCGCCACGTAACAAGTCGTAGCAGCAGCCTACAATATAATATATATCCCACCCAATCCATCACATTAGTAGAGTGCAAAAATAAAAAATAAAAACGCAAAAATGATAGATCGACAGAGAAATTGTCTTTCCCAGAAACTACTGTACGTAAAGCTAGCAAAGGATAAGTTTATTTTGGAATCTTAGAACGTCTCCAATTACGTACGTACCTGAGGAATTGTCTTCAAGAGCTTGGAAGCGAAGAAGAAAGCCAAATCTGCATACAAATGTCAGAGAAATTCAGGAATTTTCAGATAAAAAAAAACAGTACAGTTTGAATGTTTTGGGTTATACAAGACTCATGATGATGATTCTCTTCTTTAACCTGTGACTAGGCCTTCGCGTTCTCTAGTGAGTCCGGTTCTCACTATTCCCGGATGAACACAATTCGCAGTCACGTTGGCCTCCATTTGCTGCAAATTATTGTTATTATTATTATAATAGTAGATTCAAGAAATAGTTGTTTCAAGAGATGAATCTGAACAAGAAGAAATAAAGAAAGAAAAAAACAAATTTTCACTTTTTCATTTAATTTGTTTTCTTCTGTCTTTAATAATACTTGATCAAGCAATCTCTAGCTAGCTATACCTTTAGTCTCCGAGCAAGTTCCTTGGTGTGCAAAACGTTGGCGAGCTTCGAGAGCGCGTAAGCACGTGTCGCGTCGTAATGGCTGAATAAACCGAGGCAAAATTATACAGAAAGTCAAAAACCCAAGTTATTGTACTGTATGACAACAACTTTTGTAATATTACAGATAATTTACAGTTACCAATATTTAATTTTCAATTTTTTTTTTTAATCTTGTTCTTCACCTCTTGTTTCGTGTTATCTGACCAAGATATCCGATCATGTCACCGGAAAACCAGCCGTGAATGCCCGAGGACACGTTCACTATCCGGCCTTGAACGCCGGTGTTTTTCGCCGTCTCAATCATTCTGTTCAGCAACAGCTTCGTCAACAGAAAATGACCTGAAAGAACTCACCGAAAAATATTTCGTTATGTTGGCTATAATTCATTCATGCTAAAATCCACAATATTATTGCCTATGATGTATTTTAATAGATTACCTAAATAATTAGTGGCAAAGGTCATTTCGATCCCGTCTTCAGAAATTGCATGCTCGTGAGCAAACTTGCCCGCGTTATTTCTGCGATCAAGTACAAAACGGGGTTATTCCAGTTCAGTACTTACAGGCTGCCGATAAACTTTGTAAAATGTAACGAAAACCCAATACAGAAAAAACAAAAGGAGTTTCTTTTCGATCCCTCTGTTTTCTCGGCAAGCATACAATATTCAAAGAAGGAAAAAAAAAAAAAAAGAGCTTCTGAGGCACTTACATGAGGAGATTCAGAGGCAAATCGAGGGATTCGAACTCGAAGACGAAGTTTCGGACAGAACCAAGAGAGCTAAGATCAAGCGGCATGACAACAATCTCCGACTCGGGACACTCCAATACAATACGAGCCTTAGTTTCCTCGGCAGCCTTGAGGTTTCGAGCCGGGAGGATCAGCCTCGCCCCTCCCTTGGCCAGAACTCGAGCCGTCTCGGCACCGATCCCTGACGTAGCGCCTGCGGTGAAAGTTAAAGCCCACAAAAAATCAAAAAAACCAGACCTTAAACGCAAATAGGCCCAGTTCACCGGTTGTGATGAGTCGACGGCCATGAATGTGGGATGTACAAAAAGATTACCTGTGATAATGGCAGTGATGGGGCGCAGATCGGAGCTGTTCTTAGTGACTTGGTCGGCGGTGGACTTGGAGCCATAGCCGCTCGCTCCGACGGAACCTAAGAGGTATTTCAGGGTATCAAGCATTTTTGGTGTTGGGACTGTCAGAAGAAAGCAGAACGTGTTGGGCTTATTTAGCAGTGTGGAGTGTGTGCTATGGCAGGCTTCTGCAGCCTACGCCGCTCTGCATTTACACTCTGTTCCTCTGTATCCGTGCGTCTGCGATCAATCAAGAGAGGAAGAAAGAGATAGAGCTGGATGGAGAATCCGTGAGACAGAGGAGCTTATAAGTTATAACCATCACATATATTTTGTCAGGAATTGATTGGGATAAAATTGATGCATGATTGGGTTTAAAGCTGTTTATTAATCCAAGATTAATACAGATTACAGATGTCTGATTTTCGTATTTAGTTTAGTGGTCTGGGTTTAAAGCTCTCTCTAATTATCCGATTAAATTTTCTTATTTTAGAAATTATATGAAAAATGATAACTTATAATTTCTTTCGCAAATATTGAGAATTATACTCATGCTTGAAAATACCTAATACTATTTCTCTATTTAATATAGGTAGGTATGCATAAACATTTGTCTATATTACATTATCCAACTTGATGAAATAATTAAAAAGAAAATATCTCACTTAATCCAAAGAGAGAAAACTGAAGATTTTATTGGTCCAGAAAAAGGATTCAAATTCTATAAATTAAATTATATCATTTAAACCCTTTCAAAAGTATATATATATATATATGACAGTTTTAAGAAGAAATATGATATTTGTATGAAATTTTATGTAAAAATTATGCAGAAAATATATTATACTTCATTCCTAATTGTGTTTTACGTTTCAGTATTCTTAATTTTTAATTCTATTTGTGTTGAATAAATAATTATTTTAGTTTTTTTTTTTTACTTTTTTTAATTTTAATTAATGTAAAATTTGAAAATTATTCTTTTATAACTTCTAAGCAAAATTTTCTATATATAACCCAACTCATTTAAGAAAGAATGGGTTGGCGTCGTAGAGAACGGATAAAGTAAAAAACCACATCGGTTTTGACCGTATCCGTCGGAGCAACATCATGGAATTACCCCCGTTTAGACGAGTGATTAATGAACAGCTTAGCATAATGCCGACGAAACTGGTAAATTAATGATCGGCAAACGTGGGACAATGCCGATGGTTGGTTGGGAACGGGATGAGTCGGCGATTAATTAAATGAAAGAATCAACGTAAGACACGAGCGTCGACGGTAGATGTAAGAATCGTCAAATGAGACTTGCACGTGAGGGTTTCTAAGTGTTCCAGATCGGTCAATCCCACGGCCTCGAATCTTGCATTTCCTCGGGATAATTAAGTTATTACACAGTCAAATAATTCCCGGTCAAACCCCGTTTTGTTCCTTCAAAGCCGTCATATAATATAAATGTTAAGGTCGGTTTGAATTCAAAATGGTTTTAGCTCATTTTAATTTATTTTTATTTTATTGTTATATTTTTTTAATTTTTTTTATAAAATAAAAATGTTTATATAATTTTTTAAAATTATAATATATATTTTTCAAATTTCAATTCAACTTTTTCAAATTTTAAAATAATAATAATAATATTAAAAAATAAACTAATTTTATCTCATCTCTAAATTTATATGAAACCTAAAAGTACATAAACGATGTAAAATTATTTTTATAAGAGTTAAAATTTATTATTAAAGAAAATAAATATCATGTAAATTTCATATTTTGTAATTTTTTTAAATGTGATGGTTGTATAATTTACAATTCTAAATATTATTTCTCAAAATCAAGAAATAGATATAATGAAATTTAATAAAAAAAAATATTTATCCATAAATACTAAAAATATCGATTTTATTTCCTCATTAAACTCAATACTTTTAAAATTAAGATATTACAATCTCCATAATACTTCTTTGTAATCAATAATTGAAAGAAAAGAAAACTTATGACCAATTAATGAATATTTATTTTTAGCAAAAAAAAAAAATCATCTGTATTAGTTTTTTTAGTTAGATTTTTGTAGACTTGTAAAGAGATTCTCTTAGATATTCGAGTAATAAAAACTTATGTAAACATTAATTAGACCTCTCTTAATTACATAGATGATATGAAAGTTGAATAAAATATTATTAAAATATTATTTTTATTTTGAGATTAAAAGTATTGATTTTTTTTATTATATTTTATGTGAGAATTTGAGAAAAAACTAATGATAAGATAAGATGTGATAAGTTTAAACAAACTACCCCTCAATTATGATATGTCTATTTATCTCAAAGTTAAATTATCAGATTAAATCTATAATGAAAATATTTTAATTGGTGAGTTCATAGATTTGGCCTCGTATCCTTGAGTTTTGTTTTTTGTTTTAATAAAAAAAAAAATATTTACAATTTTAGGTTGTGCAAGTAATTTCACGCTTTCATTTAAAATAAAAGTGAATAAATCGATGGATTCCACTCTTTTTTTCAAAGAGAATCTGGCCGGATAATACAACCAAAAATTAAATCTAGCAATACTCTTTAATAAAATGGGATCCACACTAATTAGTAATTATAAGTTGATTTGCTAAAATCGTAAAATTAAAAGATGTTTGACACTTCTATTGGCCGAAAAGAAAAACAGTATTCAGAGTGTGGGAGAAGTTCAAATTAAGGTTATGTTTGGTGTGTAAGATGTTCTTAAATATTTTTAAAATATTTTATTAGTATTATTTTTTACTTACTTTTATTATTTATTTTTATTTAATATTTTATTTTATTTTTTATTAATTTTTTATTTATCATTCATAATTCTTCTCAACATATTAACCTAACGACCTAGAGCTATTAGACCATTTAATATAGTTATTCTTGATTAAATTAGCTAGACCGATAAGAAGTATTAATTGTAAGAGTGATATTACCATACTTCTTCAATTTAGTCATTTTGTGTGCCTCCTAAAGCAATTGGTACTTTTTTTATTTATTTGTTTTTTATTTCAAATATTTTTTAAATATATTTAAATATTTTTAATATATATATTAATATATTAATAGTCACTTCTTTAACTATTAAGTAAAAAAAAAGTTAATGCATAAACGGTCAAAATAAGTGAGCAAAATAAAACGAACATAATAATATTTTCCTATTTATAAATATGAATTATATGATTTCTCTTTAGATATTTCAGTCATCAGATGTGTATATATTAATTTAATACTAGATCTAGAAGCTTGGTACCATATCCTAACAAAAGAAAACCCCATTATCATAAATCTGAACTGAGTTATATAAAAATATGTTAACTATATTAATCTTCCAATTTTAGGAGGGGGATATATGAGTTTACAGGTCACCTTGGCTGTCTTTAGGCTATGTTTGGTCAGTGAAGATACCTTCGCAAATTACGGCCTCATTATTATTTACCATTATTTACAAAGTAATCCTTTTTTTTTTAACTACTATTTATAAATTATTTTCGATCACATCAACATCCAAATGTAATTTGGGAAAAAGGGAAGGAGGGCTAGTTTTTATTACGAGATGAGCCGAAAGGTTATTATTATTATTATTATTATTATTATTATTATTATTATTATTATTATTATTATATATAATTCTGATGATCATAGGTTTATTATTTTCTGAGTAGTGCTAGAGATTCTCGAGAGGGGATTTTTGTTGCGACCATGTAGTTAAATTTTTTTTATACTTTTTTTTATTTCTTTTTTTTTTTACAAAAACAATAAAATAATGTGTAGAGATAAAATATATGTATTTTTTTATTTTTTTTTCTATTTCTTTCTTTCTGGTTATGAAATTGCTTAAGTTGAAAAGCAAGTACATGATGCCATAAGTCAAACGGGTGGGTGAGGCGAGACTCCTTCACTGCACTCACTAGAGAGAAGGGATGGTCTTCAATCTAGTTGTAAGGTCTTGTTCCCTTATTAGTAGCTAAAATGTAGGCCAGGTAATTTAAGATAAAACTTTTCGTATGTGCATCGGAATACTCGAAAATGTTTAATAAGCGTTAGTCGATCTCCAGAGGACAATAATTTGATCTTCCAACCTGAGATTCTCTTTTTCATTTTCTCCAAGCAATGCTCTCTCTGTATTCTTTTGGGGGGTAAGGAAACATCCAGGTACTTTTTAGGAAAACTACTATTTTTTATTCCTCTTTGATGATCTGGTGAGATTTTGAGAAGAGTTACTCTTTGGAGAGTACAGTACGATGAAAGTTGTAAGCTGTGTTCGGAAAAAGTTATTGTCTATCATTGGCCTCTATGGTAGATTCAGTCGGGGGTCTGAGAGGCGACGGTTTACCTGTGGCGGATGTCAGCGGTTCGAGTCAAACCCCCTTGGAGCTGTAGCAGAATTCAAATGCTGGGAATATATAGTTTTTTCCTTATTTTCTACCATTTATTTGTTACTCTCTTTTTTTAATTTTTTCTTAATGATTAATAATGTTAAAAAATATTTAAAATAAAATAATAATAAAAGAAAACTTTTAAATATACTATAATTAAAATAGTAAACAAATTATCGGAAATAATATATAAGACAATCATTATACACATATATATATATATATATACACATGTATATATGTATATATACAAGGGAGAAAAGAAGTCACGAAATTTCAGCTTTTTGAAGCACTTGGACAGTAGCCGTGTCCCCAAAGAGGGACCCTATGAGGCTGTGACATCATATTCCTTCTTTCACGACTACATATTTTATGGGGACTTTCATACATGCTTGATCCCATTACGTATACCTTATGGTTTCTCCACACAGCCCTGGCTAGTGGCTAGTTGATGATCTATACTTTTTTGCTAATAAATTGGTAATTAAATAAATGTCCCCACGTTTTGGGATGCATTTGGATATGTTTCTTTTTTAATCATGATTGCGAGATCAAACGGCTAGCATTTTCACAGTACCAGGATCGACTAATTGTTTTCAAGGCTTTTATTTCACACCTATATATAACGATGATATATATATATATATAATATATCTATTTTTCAGACATTAATTGTTCGATAATATTGTCTGAGGTTTTGTTTGGATTATAAGTTCTTACATGGCACCAAACAATTATCGTAATATGGTCTAAAAAACTTGTGGAAGTAAGACTTCACTTGTTTATATGTATTATAATTAAAAGATATAATATTACAGAATGTTATATGGATTTTGTAAATTATCTCTAGTTATACATGTTGACATTTCACTATAAAAAAAAATAGGCTTTTGTAGTCTAATTGCAATGAAATAATTATTTGTAATCAATTTTAGTTATAAATAATTATTTTACTAGAATTAATTGGCTACAAATAAAATTTTTTTTATAGTATTTTAAAAGGCTTTTTACATACGTTATTGGACACGTCAATAAGTACAATTTAAGGATAATACATAATTTAAATGACAAAATTCCATTTCTCTAAACCCAAACTTGTCTTGGTCACTAATTTAAGTTATTAGGAATTACATAGCTAGACTAAATTGTGGCATTAAATGTTATTCAAAATTTGATAAATTCTTCAATGATATGATTAATGAGCAATGCTACATAGTACAATCCCCAATTTAGGAATTGCAACGCAAGTTTAATTTTAAAATATTTTGAAATTATAATAATTTTTTTTAAATAATTTTTTTTCTCTTTTTTTTTTTTCATTTATCAGTGGGACAGTAAATGCAATTTTTCACTCAAAATTGTAAATAAAATTTCTTATAATTAATTCTAATGTCTAGTCATTGATGGAGTCTATATGAAACCATGCTTGTGGCTCCGAACGATCGACAATATATATAATATGCTAACATATATACAATATTTTGGTTTAGGTTTCGTTTGAACAGTGAGGTGAGATAAGATAATTTTTAATTAAATTTATAAATTAAATAAAATATTATTAAAATATATTATTATAGTTATGAAGTTTGAAAAAAAAAGATTATTATTATATTTCTTCTTGTGAGAATTTAAAAAATTTATAATAATAAAATTATGTAAAATCATTTCTGAAATAGAACCTTAGTTAATGATGGAGAGACAATTTCTTGTAAACCAAATTACAGTAATATATATATGTATATGTATATGTTATATATGCATGCATGGATGCCACGAATATTTTCCTGATCTTAATTGGCACATGCACGGGAAACGTATAGAGATCAACAACCCATAAGATTCAGCCAGGCAAGAACACAGAGAGAGAGAGAGAGAGAGAGAGAGAGAGAGAGAGAGAGAGAGAGAGAGGCCAGAAGTATGCATGGGGTTTCAGATATTCCTAGCTAGTTAGCCCTACAATCCCAATACTAGTTCATCAAATCCAGCACATATCAAAAGAAAAAGTTCATCATGTGGACTTTATAAGGTTCTATTACTTTAAAACTTTAAGGACGTTGTCTCTGGCCACGTGTAATTATCAGAAACCTTGGCCCTCCAAATTTTTCTGTCTGCTCGATCCTTTGGTCTCTGCTCATCTTCTATTTTGTTCTTTAGCCTTCCCCAGTACTACTGGAGAGCACCAAAAAAATTGTTCTCATCACCCTTCTCACACTGACACTTACACTTTTGACACTTTTGTTTTAATATCTGTCGTTTATCTTGTTGCTTGGGATAATCATTCTATAAAGAAGGAGAACTTTATTGTTCAAAAAACAAAAGAAAAGAAAAAGTATATATAATGATTTTGTTTTCGAGACATATTTTGATTGAAGTTCGTCTTGTAAGTTCGTGATCATGTATATATATTTTAGATGATCATACATCCATCCCACTTGCTCATTTGTAGTATACAGATCATACATTAAGAAAACAAAAATGAAAAAAATATTTTCATGATGAGTTCACCCAAATATTTTAACCTTTTGATCATGTTCTGCTCGAGGAAAGAATATTTTTGTAAAATTAAAAAAAAAAAAATATTCGTGAGGCTCTTTTTTATTCGACAAGATAAGACGTGACAGCAATAAAAGCTATGTTTCATCGTCTCATTACACCCATAGGATACTCATGTTTTTCATACACAGTGCATGAAATCACAAGAAAAGGAAAGAAAGAGCATAATAACCGAAAGTTGTGAAAAAAAAAACAAATATTACAAGAAATACAAGTATTATTATATGATATTTTAATTATAATTAGAAAAATTATTTACGTTAAAAAAATTATTTACGATAAATAATTTTTATCGTAAATAATTCTTCTAATTGATATATTTTTATCATAAATAATTTTTTTGGTTATAATCAAAATATTATAAATACATAAACTTTTTTATAATAAAAAAAGTACACTCAATGTTGATCATCATGATTAACTTCTTGTGTAATATTAAACGAGAAAACGGCTTCAATATTCTTCCTTCACATGCTTATGATCTTAATTACTCATTCTTCTCCCTACCCACCAGCTTGTAAGACTAATAAGGAGATGTAGAGGCCGTTGGAAATTTTGTAATCATATCCTTAATAATGTGGATTTAACCTCTGCAAATCATCGTCTCCAGCTAGATAGATTGAGATTCTCCAACCACCATTAATCTTTAACTTGCCATTTGGCACACGGCTCGGTAAAGATAAAAGATCAGTTGTTTGTTGAGTACAGCCAGGCTTTGTAAGGTACTTGATCAAAGATCGTCGTTGGTCGAGATTTGATTTTCCTTTTTAAGTTCAATTAATTACACCCACAAAAAATAATCATTATCATCATTAGTTGAGAATAATAAGAGATATATATATATATACATACAAATATATAGAAATATTCATGAATATTCAAAGAAAAGGACATGTTTGACATATAAACCATGCATGCCTGCGTGTAACACGTGTTGTGCCATATATATATGCACCTAAGTCAGTGTGTGAAAACTTGCTCGAGCACAAAGAGTAGATCTAGTTTGTACTTTTAAGATTTAATTTAAGCAATAATCAAGTCGGTATTAGTGTTCTAAGTTAAAACTAAAACTCGAATAAAGACATTCTTACTCCTTAATATATATATATATATATGTAGAGGTAATTAATTAATTTGTAGGCTAAAGTTCTTTCATTTTAATTTGTCTCCAATATATGGTACAGCCCCACCGTATCAAATCTTGGATTTTGTTCGCCATTATCTTAATCAAAAACACTCTCTTTTGCTCTCATTTGGGTGTTTGGTTCGCCAACTCTCTTTGACTATATATTAAGAAAGCAAATCACTAGATTATGTTTAAAATAATTAGGAAGTCTAGTCATACTTTCCAGTACAACCCCATTTGCAGATCTATTTACAAAAATACATTTAATTTGTTAATATATAAAAACAGGGGTGAGATTTGAATACTAGGGTTCTTCAATGATTGCCACTATTTTTTATGGGAGCCCCCTAAGGGCTAAGTCCTAAAGGGGGACCCTTTTCCATTCAATTAGGGTGGTTTTATAAGGGATTCCAATATATTGGTCTAAACTAATATTCCGCTAATGATATTAATCAATATCTTTCCACCTCCATGATTTGAATATATAATCTCTCAATTTAATGCATAATGGTTTGGCATTTTTTAGTACTTTTCTTGTAGAATAAGGTTGTCATGAATCTCGCATTATCAGTACCCTTTAGTTCCAAAATAAATAAATAAAAACAGTACTCTCGATATATATACAATTGTTTTATATGAACTAGCTATAAAGTAGCATTCCCTTAAGTACCCACTAGTGGGGGAAAAAGGGGGATTGAAAATATATATTAGAACAAAAATGATATACATACAACTATTTTATAATTATTTTACAACTTTTTTTGTATTTAATTTTTTTTTTGTTTTTAATTTTACTTAGTGATTAAGAATGTAAATATTAATAAAATTATATTTTTTTTTTATTTTTTCTTAATGATTAAGTATATTAAAAAAATACTTAAAATAAAGTAATAATAATAAAAACTTAAAATACTATAAATTATAAAATTATTGTAAAAGGCGTTATACGCCTATCATCACTCATATTAGAATATAAAGAACGAAGAAGCCTCTTAAATATCTGCAATACTGAAAATTGGACCAAGAGTACTACTCCTTAAATTGTTATTCGAATTTTAAAGAATTCAAGTGAATGAGAGATAGACACAAAATTATCAGCCTTACAATATTTATTGTGTTGCCGGCCTAGTGTATTTTGGACATGAACAAATTATATTATAAAGCCTTACAATAAAACCACTTATTGAATTAATTTAAATGGGATTTTAGATAATAATTTATTATGCATTAATCAAAACAAAACAAAACAAAACAAAAGAAATGAGTCATGGTGCAATCAGCTCTCTGCGTATAATTAGGCTTTTTAAGATGAGAATGATCTCAATCATCGGAAAGAGGGTCGACTAGTGTCAATTGCTTAGCAAAAAGAAAGGGATCCATCAGTGAGCTGACCCACCACTACTCACTAATAAACAAGACACGAAATCTTTTTGTGAGGTAATGAATCCATAAAGATGCCAATCTATTGGATTATGAATAGCTAATTTGTAAATCTGGTCTTAATTCATTGTGATTTACTCTTTTGTCAGTTCATTAGTGAGTGACATCAAAATTAATTTAAGTATTCGGCAACAAACTCCCACCATTTCCACCCATTATTGTGCAATCACAGCTCCAATCAAGTCTTTGATTAATCACTACTTCTTTTATTTTGTTGATCTGTACGTACATACGTAGTTAATCCAATATTTTTCTCTCCTAACGGAATCCTAATTGTTGCATCACAATTTTAATAATAATTAGAATTAATGTCTATATTATACATTATACATGTGTGTGTGAAGTGTTCTAATCATAAAAAAGATTACACAAGAGAAACTCTACAAAATAATCACAATTATATGATTTTATATGATACATATAGATGTATTTTATAATAAAAATAACTGTTGATGTAAAATTTGGGAGTTGGCAAATTTCTAGTGAAAAACTTATTATAAATGAGTTGTAACTAATGGTGGACAGAGTACACATGAAGAGGATCAAAATGGCTTGAGAAAAACCGAACACGGTGATCTCGCTCGACCCTCGCTCGACATGGCGCTCGAGTGAAGTCCAGGCAGAGACTTCGCTCGACACTCGCTCGACATGGCGCTCGAGCGAAATCCAGGCAGAGACTTCGCTCGACACTCGCTCGACATCCCGCTCGAGCGAAGTTAGTGATAAATGGATTTCTCTAGGGTTTGAGCGCCGTTTTTGGAGGTGGCCTATAAATACATCTTTAAGTCCTCAGTTGCAGAGTGAGAAAGACAGAGGAAAAGCCAAGGAGCCCCAATTCATCCCTTGAGAGAAACATCTCTATTGTTTTCAAGGATCATTCTCTTGGATTATATTTCTCCCCCACAACACACATTCATAATTTTAGTGAGTCCATTGGAGTGGACGTGTTCATCAAGCTGGAAGAGTTCTTCAAGGTGCTTGGATGAAGAAATCAAGGTGTTCGTGTGAGAAGCTATAGAAAGGTCGGAGTTCCGGCACTACATGCGTGTAGAGATCGAGTGGGTCACTCGTGGTGTTGCAAGACAAGTTTAGATGCTCTTGTTGGTTTGTAAGTGTTTCTAAATTAGTTGTAACAAACTAAAATTTCTATAGTGGATTAGAGGTGGTATCTTACACCCAGAGTGGTTTTAGATTTTGAAGAGGTTCTTCAAATGAGTTTCCACTTCGTAACCAAATCAGTGTGTTGATTTCTCATTTGATTGCTTGTGTTTGTTGATTAATTTTTTAAACTGCTATTGTTTTTGTTAAACACCTATTCACCCCCCTATAGGTGTGTAAGGTAATTAGCTACCGCTTTTTCAATTGGTATCAGAACGGGTACACTTCGTTAGGATTAACTTCCTGAGTGTGATTCTGCTTTGATGGTCAAAATGGATAGGTCTCAATCCCTCTCATCACCACCATATTTTGATGGTAGCAACTATGCTTATTGGAAAGTTCGAATGAGAGCGTTTCTTAAGTCTATAGATGAACGTGTGTGGGTGTCCTTGATAAGAGGATGGAAAGAGCCCGTCACCATTGTTGATGGAGTAGAAGTTCCCACAGATGTGGACAACTACTCAAAGGATGAGTTAAGTGAAATTAACTGGAATAGTAAAGGCCTAAATTCAATTTTTATGGCCGTGTCCCAGGAGGAGTTCAAACGAATCTCCATGTGTAATACAAGCAAAGAGGCATGGGACATTCTTGAGATCACTCACGAAGGAACTAGGGCTGTAAAAAATTCTAAACTCCAAATGCTTACCACCAGCTTTGAGGAAATTAGAATGAAGGAGGATGAAACCTTTGATGTCTTTTATGCAAGATTGAATGACATTGTAAACTCTCGGTTCAACTTGGGAGACAAAATCCCAGAAAATAGAGTTGTACGAAAAGTTCTCAGATCTCTTCCTGAGAGATTTCGTCCCAAGGTTACTGCAATTGAGGAAAGTAAAGACTTGGATGTCATGAAAATAGAAGAGCTGGTGGGTTCCCTGCAAACTTATGAACATACTCTGCCATTGGATAGGAAGAGTAAGTCCATTGCTCTTAATACAATTCAAGAGGACTCAGATGAGTCATTCGATGAATTAGCAATGAGTGACAGAGAAATAGCATTTTATGCTAAGAAGTTCAGAAAAATATTTGTAGCAAAAAGGCACAGGAGCCAAAAACCAGAGAAGAAGAAGTTTGGGAGATATATTGAGGGGTCAAGCTCAGAGAATAAAGAAAGAGCTTCCAACAATTACATTAGGCCTAACAAGGACAAGACACAAGTACAGTGTCATGAATGTCATGGATTTGGTCACATTCGCTTGGAGTGTGCAAATTATAAGAAGAGCAAAGAAAAGGCAAAGATTGCCTCTCTAAGTGAAAGTGAGTCTGAATCGAGTGACTCATCTGGCAACTCCACTCCCAAAAGGAATCTCAACTACATGGCGTTTACATCTTCCGTTGGAGACATAGATCAATGCAGTGAACAGGCTTCTGATGATTGTAACATACCGGAAGATGAGTCCGAGTGTGAAGATCAATTGCAAGAAATCTATGAAAAACTTTACAAGGAGTGCATGAAATTGAGAAAAGTCAACAAAGCACAGACTGAAAAGATAATTCAGTGCAAACAAGAAAATGATGAGCTCCAAGGCAAACTGAATGAAGCTTATATCCTGACTGACCAATTGCAAAAGAAAAGTGAGACTTTGGAAGATGCTATGGAAACTAAAGAAAATGAATTAACCCAGCTAAAGGGAAGATTGCTGGCCTTTTCCACTGGAAAACAAAATCTGGACAAAATTATAACTCTTGGAAAGCCCTCAGGAGACAAGAGTGGAATAGGTTATGTTAGAGGAAAGTTTGAAGTGGGTACGAGTTCGAAAACTCCTCAAAACAGTATGGTGAAAAATCACCCACTAGCAAAGGGAAAGAAAGTCATACATGCACAAAAGTTTGTTTCATCTCAAGAGAAACAATTAGCTCACAACACAAGACCCGTGTGTCATCACTGTGGGAAGTTGGGTCATGTGAAAACAAATTGTTTGAAATTTAAAAGACTCACCAGAAAAGCTCCTAAGGATGACTTGCTAGTCAGGAAACAACAAACTCACAAAGAATACTGCATTTGTCATAATTGTGGCAAGTATGGTCACATCCGGCCTAACTGCTATGAGCTCAAAAAGCTCTCTATGAGAAATAAAAGGAGAAAACCAAAAGGAGATCACATAAATCTGTGGGATAAAGTCATGGTTCTCACTAGACAAAATGCTCGTCTAAATGCCAAGATAGACAACCTGACAAGTACCCAGAAGGTTGTGCAAGTCAACTCTCCAAAGATCAAAAGAGTGTGGGTCAAGAAGGAGGAAAGAGACACATGTCACATTGCTCACATTGCCTTGAAGACCCAGAATAATTCACTGTAGTATCTTGATAGTGGGTGTTCACGACACATGTCAGGTGATAAAACTCTTTTTAAGACAATTGAAGAGTACAAATGTGGGACAGTGACATTTAGAGATGGTGGAAAAGCAAACATAATTGGGAAAGGTGAAATTAACATTACTGGACTACCGGCATTGAGAGAAGTTCTATATGTTGATGGATTAAAAGCAAATCTTCTTAGCATAAGCCAAATGTGTGATAATGGTGTCGAAGTTCGGTTCTCAAAAGATATGTGCGTTGTTTCTGATAACAATGGACAATACTTGATGCAAGGAACCAGGACATCTGACAATTGTTATGGTATCGCTCCCATTTCACAGTACAGCTGCAATAGTACTAAAAGTGAGGCCACTACTCTCTGGCATCAAAGACTTGGGCATGTGAATCACAAAAATTTGTCAAAGATTGCTAAGAAAGAAATGGTGATTGGACTGCCCGAACTTGGGAAAGTGGAGACATCTGTTTGTGGATCATGTCAAGTGGGAAAACAAGTTCGAGCAGCCCACAAGAACACAACAGATATCCTGACCAAAAGACCTTTAGAGTTGTTACACATTGATCTTATGGGACCCTCTAGGACTGAAAGTTTGGGGGGAAAGAAATACATACTGGTGGTAGTAGATGATTTCACCAGATACTCTTGGGTAGAATTTTTGAGGGAAAAGGGTGAGGCTTCAAATGTGATAAGGAACTTATGTAAGAAGTTTCAAAATGAACAAGGGAACCCTATTGTCAGAATCAGGAGCGACCATGGACGAGAATTTGATAACTCAAGTTTAGAGAAATTCTGTGATGAAGAAGGCATTCGTCAAGAATTCTCTGCTCCCATTACTCCACAGCAAAATGGAGTTGTTGAAAGAAAAAATCGAGTTATCCAAGAAATGGCTCGAGTTATGATGCATACCAAAAATATTTCTGCTCATTTTTGGGGTGAAGCTGTGAACACAGCATGTCACATTGTGAATAGAGTCTACCCTCGACCCAACACTTCTCAGACACCATATGAGCTGTGAAAAGGAAAGAAACCAAATGTGAAGTACTTCAGGGTGTTCGGGAGTAAATGTTACATTTTGAGAGATAGGGAAAATCTGGGTAAGTTTGACCCAAAGAGTGATGAGGGAATATTCCTTGGTTATTCCATAAACAGTCGTGCTTACAGATGTTACAATCTACGCACCCAAACTGTCATGGAATCCATCAATGTGGTTATAGATGATACTCCTAAAGAGGAGTTGAATCAAAATCTAATTGATACACCAAGTGGAACTGAAGAGAACTCTAGTGAAGTTAATGAAGATCAAGAGACCTCATCAACTGAAAAAGTTCATACTCACAAGGAGCCATCTTCGAGAGTGAAGCTAAACCATCCTCAAGATAACATAATCGGAAATGTAAATGAAGGGATGAGGTTCAGGAAGAAAGTGATAAGTCAACTAGCCCACTCATGTTACATCTCTCAAATTGAACCAAAAAGGGTGGAAGAAGTTTTAAATGATGAGAATTGGACAAATGCCATGCATGAAGAAATTAATCAATTTGTGAGAAATGATGTGTGGTACCTGGTCCCAAGACCTGAAATGCACAATGTTGTAGGTACAAAATGGATCTTCAAGAGCAAATCTGATGAAAATGGAATGATTGTACGGAATAAGGCAAGATTGGTGGCACAAGGTTATGCCCAAATGGAAGGAATAGACTTTGATGAGACATTTGCACCGGTGGCAAGGCTTGAGTCAATCCGAATACTATTGAGTATTGCTTGCCATATGTGTTTCAAACTCTATCAAATGGATGTAAAGAGTGCATTCTTAAATGGAATCCTTCAAGAAGAAGTGTATGTCGAGCAACCAAAAGGTTTCGAGGATCCAAAATATCCTAATCATGTCTATAGGTTGAAGAAAGCCCTATATGGATTGAAACAAGCTCCCAGAGCCTGGTATGAGAGGCTAACTTCGTATCTTTTGGAGCACAAGTTTCTGCGAGGAAGTGTTGATAGGACACTTTTTATCCGGAAAGTGGGTGAGGAGATAACTGTAGCTCAAATCTATGTGGATGATATTGTGTTTGGATCATCCGTTGATGACCTAGCTCTTGAGTTTGCAGAAGAAATGAAGAATGAATTTGGGATGAGTATGGTGGGTGAGCTAACTTTTTTCTTGGGACTCCAAGTAAAACAGCTAGATGAAGGGTTGTTCATATCCCAATCAAAATATGCAAAGGACCTGCTGAAAAAATTTGGATTAGATGGGAGTAGCCATGCTAGAACTCCTATGAGCACAAGTGTAAAACTCAGTGCTGATGTGTCAGGAAAGGGAGTTGAGCAATCTCTGTACAGAAGCATGATTGGGAGTCTACTGTATCTCACTGCTAGTAGACCTGACATTGCTTTCAGTGTCGGCGTTTGTGCTAGATTCCAAGCAAACCCCAAAGAATCCCATCTCGTGGCTGTCAAACGCATACTTCGCTATGTGAATGGTACAGTGAATTATGGAATTTGGTACTCCAGAGATTCCAATACTGAGCTTGCAGGCTACTCTGATGCTGATTGGGCGGGAAATGCCGATGATAGAAATAGCACTTCAGGTGGATGTTTTTATATGGGAACAAATCTTGTTGCTTGGATGAGTAAGAAACAAAACTCCATTTCTTTGTCTACAGCTGAGGCTGAATACATTGCTGCTGGGAGTTGTTGTACTCAATTGCTGTGGATGAAACAAATGATTCGTGACTATGGTATTACTCAAGGTGTGATGAGCATCTATTGTGATAATATCAGTGCCATCAACATCTCTAAAAATCCTGTCCAACATTCTAGGACCAAGCATATTGACATTAGGCATCATTTCATTCGGGAACTTGTGGAAACACATGTAATTACTCTTGAGTACATTCCCACCGAACATCAATTAGCAGATCTTTTTACCAAACCATTAGATGGTTTTCGTTTTGAGTGTCTTAGAAAGGCTATTGGTATTTGTGTTTTAACACAAGAGATGTAACATGCATTTCATACATTGCATGCATATCATTTTTTTTGCATTGTTATTTTTCTGGTCTTCATCTTCTTCTTTGTCTTTCCTCTGATTCATTTGTCCTTTCTTCGATGTGATGCATGTCCTTACTACTAGACAGTATACTTTTAAGCATGTGTCTTGTGAAAATTGTATCATAGGCTTATGTTGCAAAGGTGTAAGATGTGTGTCACTTTAAATATGCTTTTTGCCGCACACACTGCACGCCTAGCTCAATCTCTTGACATTTGACCTTATGTGAGACTTTGGGGAGGCAATCAAAAGTGTAAGGGGGAGCCTTACGAGTGATCAGAATTGACCTCGGGCTAGATGACCTGTGTAAGAACTTTTGTATCCAAAAAGGAAAGAAAATGAAGAGGCTCTATTATTGTATATAAAAAAAAAAAGGGGGTCAAAATAGAAATCCTGACTCTGGTTCTATTAGACACAAGAAATTAGGTCCTAGCAGCATTGGGTTTGACTTTCTGCACTTTGACGGGTCTCCCAAGCTCTTATGGTTTCTTGTTTAGCCCAACCCCACTCACACCTCTTGGTTAAAATTTCTTGATTGAGCAAGAGCACTATCTAAACACGCATAGTCATATTAATTGTGACATACAGTCTTTATACGTGCGTGGCATTTAGAGTATGATATTATTTTACATTTGCTTTGCTATGAATTTTTTTTTAAATTGTCCCCAAGTTTGAAGTCAAAAAAAAAAAAAAGGGCTGCAATTTCGCTCGATAACTCGCTCGACCATAAAATCTCGCTCGAGCGAAAAACCCTTATATTGCGCTCTGCATCGCGCGATAAGCCAGTCTGCCGCACCTCCTCTTCCTTCTCTCATTCTCCTTTCTCTCATCTTCTTTCAAACACTCAATCCAAGCCTCATCATCTCATTTTCTCTCAAACACTCAATCAACGGTAAGCTTTCCTCTATCCATTTCTTCTAAATTTTTTTTCTTTTTCACGGATCATTCCATTCATAGGGTTGTGTTTGGATTTCATTATGTTAGTTTTTTTTTTTTTTTGGGAAACTTGGTGGTTTCTTTTTGGTATGGATGAACCTATTAGAGTAGTGTTGTATTTAGGGAGGCATGAGAAAATTAATTGGGTATTAAACCCATGATTACACAGCATGCACACTACATGTTCGATAAAATGCATCAATGAAATTTTATCTTCCATTTTGTCTCTCCTTTTGTGCATTGCTCTTTAGACAAAATGTAGGTCTCATTCATAGTCTGCACACCTTGTTGAGAACATTGTTGGGTCACATTTTAGGCATGTTAGGTATATAAGGCACTTTAGGCATTCTCGGCATGATGGACTTCCATATGCAACTCCACATCATGTCATATATGTCTCACTGTCTGTACTTGGTCCATCTACAGCTGTCATGGCATCTCGGCGTGTTCGTCCTCGCACTGCCCCATCCGCCTCTCGGACTTACTTCCACAGTCCCCAAGCCGCGGAACTCTACACACAGAATTTTTCTCATCGCTCCCTTCTTGTGGAACGTGAAGTTCTTCTCGGTGAGTTTCGGGATACCTATCCCATCGTCCCTCAGATCTTTGAGTCGCGCCAGTGGCTTGCTTTGACCACTGGTCATCCCGCTCCCTCGGTGGAGTTGGTCAGGGAGTTTTACTCGAATATGCATGACATCTCAGAGGGATCTTTTCAAGTGGATATCCGGAATATCACCTTTCGGGTGACCCCCGATCTTGTGGCACATTTACTAGGGGTACCACGAGTAAACAATCATGTTTACCCCTATCTCCATACCCCAGCCCCTAGCAAACCTGATCTGGGTCGCTTTCTCACTAGGTCTCCTATGACTTGGACTGGGATTCCTCCTCTAGCGACCAAGTCGTTTCCCCATGCATACCAGATTGTGAGTCGGATTGTTTTGACCAACATATACCCTACTGGACACTATAGTGACATTGGTCCAGATCGTGCCCTTCTTCTACATGCCTTGCTCACTGATGTCACTATTGATTTGGGCAGTCTTCTTTGTCGGGTCATGATAGAGGCCCATATGTCGTCAAACTTTCGAACTGGTCTTCCTCTTGCATGTCTCATTACGAGGATAGCCTTGGCTCAATCTGTGTCCATCACTCCCCAGGAACTTAGAGTGAATCTTAAGACACCAATCGGACGGAAGACCATGCAACTAAGTCAGGCGCATCTTCCTAATGTTGAACCCGCTCCTGCACATTCTACCCAGAGCGGACCTACTCCTCACGCTCCTGAGTCCAGCTCGGGTCCTTCTAGCTCGGGTCTGATGCCACCAGCTACAGAACCAACCCGGCAGACCCTATTGGATTTTCTCATTAGCATTCAGCAGTCCGTGACCAGCATGGATACCCATATTGATAACCGACTTAACAGCCTTGAGACTCGGGTTACTCAATTGGACACTCATATCAATGCTCGGTTTGACACACTTGACACTCAGGTGATTGAGTTTGGAAATCAAGTCCAGCATCTTCTTGCTGAGGAGGAAGAAACTGATGACGATTGAGACCCCTTACCATTTGTGACAAAAAGGGGGAGTAGCTAGATTTAGGGGGAGCTGAGCTACATTTTAGGGGGAGCTAAGCTACATTATAGGGGGAGTACCTAACCGTTTGATGTTTTTAGTTGTTGCTATGTGATTAATTTTTTTTTTGAACTCTTGATGTATTCTGTGTTGAACTAATTGCTATTGAAGGTTTAATGTTAAATTTTTGTGGCAATTTTTTTTACGTTTGAGTTCTCCTGTTAAATTCCTTGCAAGTGTTTTCTTTTGGTACGTTTATATGTTTGTTAAGTGTGCAGATACTTCACTTGCCAAGACTAAACCTACATGTGGAAGTCCTGTTGGTTGTGTGTGATAGGATTAGGTCCAATGTATAAGTTAGAGGTTTTGTCACAGAAATGCCCAAGGGGGAGATTGTTGATGTAAAATTTGGGAGTTGGCAAATTTCTAGTGAAAAACCTATTATAAATGAGTTGTAACTAATGGTGGACAGAGTACACATGAAGAGGATCAAAATGGCTTGAAAAAAACCGAACACAGTGATCTCGCTCGACCCTCGCTCGACATGGAGCTCGAGCGAAGTCCAGGCATAGACTTCGCTCGACACTCGCTCGACATGGCGCTCGAGCGAAGTCCAGGCAGAGACTTCGCTCGACACTCGCTCGACATCCCGCTCGAGCGAAGTTAGTGATAAATGGATTTCTCTAGGGTTTGAGCGCCGTTTTTGGAGGTGGCCTATAAATACATCTTTAAGTCCTCAGCTGCAGAGTGAGAAAGACAGAGGAAAAGCCAAGGAGCCCCAATTCATCCCTTGAGAGAAACATCTCCATTGTTTTCAAGGATCATTCTCTTGGATTATATTTCTCCCCCACAACACACATTCATAATTTTAGTGAGTCCATTGGAGTGGACGTGTTCATCAAGCTGGAAGAGTTCTTCAAGGTGCTTGGATGAAGAAATCAAGGTGTTCGTGTGAGAAGCTATAGAAAGGTCGGAGTTCCGGCACTACATGCGTGTAGAGATCGAGTGGGTCACTCGTGGTGTTGCAAGACAAGTTTAGATGCTCTTGTTGGTTTGTAAGTGTTTCTAAATTAGTTGTAACAAACTAAAATTTCTATAGTGGATTAGAGGTGGTGTCTTACACCCGGAGTGATTTTAGATTTTGAAGAGGTTCTTCAAATGAGTTTCCACTTCGTAACCAAAATCAGTGTGTTGATTTCTCATTTGATTGCTTGTGTTTGTTGATTAATTTTTTAAACTGCTATTGTTTTTGTTAAACACCTATTCACCTCCCTATAGGTGTGTAAGGTAATTAGCTACCGCTTTTTCAATAACGTTATATTTTAATTATGTATCATATCAAATTAAATCAATTTATAAATTTATTTTTATATGATTAAAGTATTTATTTATATATATATATTAACGGAAATAATATTAGAGAATTCATATAAAAGGTCATTTAAGAAAATTGACCTTGTGCACCAATTAAAAATCTCATATTTCTAGTTAAGAAGGAAAGGGTGAGGTCGTGAATTCTAGTCTATCCGGGTAGCCCCTATGGAGATGTCATCTTTTTTCTTAAAAAAAAGGGGGGGAAAAAGTGACGGGCAACTCAAAATAATTAAAGAATAAGAGTAAAATAATTTAAGTAAGTCATTCATAATTATCATATAATAAAATATAAATTATTATATTGAAAATTTTCAAAACTTTCAATAAAATGATATTTTATTTAAAATCTTTTTGAATTTATATTTAATTCAACAACTTAAAATGAGGCCTCAATATAAATTTTGTGTCTCAATTTTAATAAAATCTTAAAAACATTATTTAAAAATATACACAATTTATTGTATTAAATAACAAATTTAGTATTATGGGGGCTTGCACACACTAAAAAAATATATAAATTATTTATTAATTTATTTGATTAAATGGTTTTTTTCTTAAAACCATTTAAAAAGAAAACACCTCACTTTTATTTTTGAGGCCCTTGCATAGGGTAGAACCTTAGCCAATGGTCCAAATGACATTAATGTAATTAGTAGGAGGGGTGATGCGTAAAAGGAGCTTCAAAGCTGGTCGTTATACTATTTAGCTATACCCAAATAAAATGCGTTACAAAAGCAGGTAATTATTGTGAGGAGAAATGAGTTTTCCCAAAGGATAAATATGCTAAGGTCTTGTTATCTTTGGATGTTATTTCTGCAAACAGTACTAATTTATTCTGTCTTCACAATAATCATATATAAATATATATATATTCAATTTCAGGATTATGAAACAAAATCACTGGTATTTGGCATTTGCTGCTTTAAAGGCCTCTATATGCTGGTTAGCTTGCTATATGGATGATTAGCAATGGATCTTCCGGTCTTGAGGCCATCCAAACTCCTCCAGAAAAGCCAAAACGACTCCATTTGACCAGCCAAAACCAGTCTATATTGCAACATACCCAACAAGCATTCAGCTCAGAAGGAGATAGAAAAAAAAAACACACTTTTTGAGCATTTCTTTTATGTAAGAGAAGTTTTTAAGGCATATATTGTACCTGGGGTGCATATTCACCACCACCTCCAAATTCTCCACACTTTTCCACATCATATTTCTCATGCATTGTGCCCGTTTTCTTGTAGGCAACATAGTTGGTTCTGAGCCACCTCACAGCAATGTCTTCAGCCACTGACCTTGCTTCTTCTGATCCAGATCTTGCTAAACCTTCAACTATCATGTGTTGAAGCGGCGCCCAACCATTTGGAAAGTCCCTGTAATGCAAATCTTATAAGACCTTAGACTACTAAATTAAAGAAAGAATAACTCAATTATGCAAATTTCTCCTCCCCTTCTTCCTTCTCTTTCTTCCTTTTCCAATGTATTTAAATTTTTCTCACATAAGATCGAGTCGTACGGAATTCAAAGCTCGTTACTAACCATTGTTGTCCTGAATTTGCCAAAGAAGTTGCTATCCCTGCAGGAAAAAGCAGGCCAGAACTTTGGAAGCTTTTCACGACTTTCTTCCCCAGGGCAGCATCTTCAAATATATATTACAGAAGAAAAGCAATCTTAGTATTATAAATGTGCAGCACGACCTAGTACTGTAGTACATGTTGCAAACTAATCTGTAATTGAAGTTCCAAACGTAGTTGCACCGAAGAAATACACTATTAGGAACAGTCCAGAATAGTTTTCATTAGTGTGTTGAATTATCCTATCATGTTGCCTTCTCTAGATTAACTCCAAAAAGAAGATTCGGCTGAGCTTGTTTGGAGCTCAGGCTCGCATATAAATGTTGGACCAAGTCCTCAACCCAAGCCTATTAGCCATGCTTGTACAGCCAGTTGCACTCTTTAGTCCCTTTGTGAGCCTAGCCGGGCGGACATTAAAAGACAAACCTGAATAAAATGATTCAATCCATAAAGGAATGAAGTTTGAAGCGTATACATTCTGATTCTGGTTACAAGCTTCCCAATTTTGAGGTTCCTAAAAGTATAAAAATGAAGAATCAGGGGAACTGTTTAAGAACAAGTAACTGTCAGACATTACAAACACCCCCAAGTTTTGCACTTTGCATTTAATGCTGTTCCGAAAAATTTTGAAGTCTACCTGGCATGTGCTATCATTAAGCCAATAATCAAGCCATTGCCCCATCTCCGAATTCCAGAAAATAGATTTGAATGCCTTCATTCTGGCTTGAGAAGCTTTCAAGAAGTGCTCTGCAGTTCTCTCATCTCCAGTAACTTTTGCCAAGGCGGCAATATCTAGTTCCATCTGAATCAACAATTAGTATAGATAGTCATGTTAACTGGTAAACAAACATTCCAAGGATTCTGTCAAATTGTACCGAGTAATACCCTGAGGATGAATGCATTTAAATCAACAGGTAAAACTGATGTTGTAGCCAATGTTGTGAGATCCGAGTGATTCCTGCAACAAGAAAACTAGTTGTTTACAGCTTCAAACAATCAATTTCCAAATAAATGAAAAGTCAGAATTAGAAAAGCATGGAACATTATAATTTTGATATTTGAATCTCATGAGACCGGGATAGACCATGTCTTTCAACTGAGTTTTAGGTAACCTCGCAAGTATTTCCCTCACTTTTTCCTCTTCATTGTGGCTAGAATTCATGCTTACAACCATGAATGAGAACCCACTCATGAACCCTCTTTTCTTTACCCATTGCTTTCAGAACGTCATCCCAAATAGACTAACTCCTTTCCACAAACTAGAATAGTCATTGCTTTCAGAAGCTCCCCTTATTGGATGATCATTTTTATTCCCGATAACCGAAGTCTTGTATAGATATTGATTGGAAAGTGGCTTGAATTTTGACTGATAGAACTTGAGCTGAAACTCTAATTAGGATGGCGGATCATTGGACAGACAAATTCTCAAGGAATAAGTACTACCTCATCCACCTTGTGCTGAAGTCCCAGCCAGATTCAGCGGTCGATGCCACTTCACGGTAAAATTTCTGCTTTTCAGAAATATTTGTGATCTTGGAAGCAGATTGTTTGTCCTGTGAGATAAAAATTATCTAAGATTTATATATCCGAGATATCTTATGCCAAGGCAAGTAAGCTGAAGAGAAGTACACACAATGGTTGAAGATTCAGGCCTGGGTTGGTTCCACAATGCATAGTATCGATTTAAAGTGTGATTGTAAGATTGGGCATCTTGAATGGTCACCTTATGTATTTCTACAAAAAAACAGAAAAGTAAGGACTTAAAGAACAATGGGCCAAGAAAATTAAAGCTAAGAAATAAATTTAAACATGATTGTAATCTGAACAATAAAGAAAGGCAATAGTGAGGCCCCTCTAAGTAACAATACCAGATAGTACCTGAACTCCAAAAGTGATACTCTTTGACCAGAGATGGGAGAGATTTTTTAACCAATTGAACATCTCCAGTCCGACGGTAGATTTCATGAATCATAGCACTCAGGAGAGGAGGCTGGCTGTGAAAGGTACCCCCCAAGGTTTGTTGTTTAATTCCAATTATAGAAGTAATTAAAAAGCAAAAAAGCATATGAGAAGGAAACTTACTTAAATGAGATTATATGTTCGTGTAAATGATTTATATATCCACGGGGGAAAAGTGATATTTATATAACAAAATAGTGAAAAAGATCAAAACAGAAAACTTGAGGGTCAGATTATTAAGCCAGAATGAAAATGCATATCGAGTCCTCGTATCTTTCAATTACAGCTTGATTTACCATAAACAGAGATAAAAAAAAAATAGTTCAATTTTGGGTTTTGGACTATAATGCACTAGGAAAATGTAGAATGTTGCTTACCATGCAAGACTATAACATATAGATGACTTTGTAAGCTTTTAGACATCACATCCTCAAGTATAACAATCTGATTGCACTACTGTTTGTATTAGAATGATATATCTTTTCAATATATCATACTCCTCAAAAATAAAAACAAGTATGACAGTTAATTCATGTAAAAGAGAAAAAGCTAAAGAAAAGAAAAACCAAAATATTTAGTAGAAGTTGATAAAAACGTTAACAAGTATCATCAATGCGGAATACAGGCTACAGAACTACCAAAATACGGTGAAGTAACAGTAGCATAAAGTGAAAGAATAATCACCTTCGATTAGTGCAATAAGCCCTTGCACCATTAAGGACATGACCATATTCTTCTATTAAGTGAAGAAGATTAGTCACAATTGCTTTTGCAGTCTCATACATCTTACTTGCCAGCAATCCCCTGCACCACAGATATAAAAATCAACCTTCATTAGGGAATGATCTGTAGAGATCATTTATGACCCAACAAGTTGGATGGAGAGTGAAAAAAACTACCAAAAAAAGAAGAAAATATCATGTAGTTTCCAAATTGGACAGAACCAGGTGTGTGTGTGTGTGTGTGTGTGTGTGTGTGTGAGAGAGAGAGAGAGAGAGAGAGTCTAGAGAGAGAGAAAACGACTCTTGCTTCTAATCTGGTACCAGCATTAGCACTAAAAGGATATTGATTGAGCATGCCATTCGAAAACAAAAATGCAGAAGCTTTCTATAATTGCTAAATATTATAATCTGAATCACCAAAAAACACTACCTACCCCAGATAGAAAAACGCAAAAGCCAGCCTAAAATCAATTACGTATAGAATGTTGGTTAAAAACAATAAAAATAAATAAATAAATAAAAATAAAGAAAAAGATATTTGTAATCGTGAATGGATAAGTATTATCTAATCTTTTTAAAAAAAAAAGTTAAATAAAATATGATTTATATGAAAAAATATATATATATTTTTTAATAATAACTCATATTTTCTAAAATAATTATACAATAATTACGTATGCAATTGTTTTAATTTTTGTATACTTATTTTAGTTTTATTATTCACTTTTTTTTAATATTTTATTATATATTTTATTATTATATTTAATTAATTATGATATTTATATTTATTTATTTATATAAAATATATTTTAACTTCTAATCAATCCAATAAAAAATTGAATGAGAATGATGTAAATAGAAATAAAGTTAACCTGATGATCCAGTAAGAATCCCAGTAATAGACCTCTCTAAATCGGGAACCAGGAATCACGACCGGCTTTGGCAGAGGGAGTAGAGTATGCAACTCCGGCCGCTTCCGGACCTCATCTGAGACTCTCCTACTGAGATTCTTCCACAAAGCATGTACCTCCAGAGCCCAGGCCCTCACCTCCGCATTCTCCACCTTTGGCAAGAAACCCTCCGGCTCCGGCACAAAATCAACTGGCTCAACGTACACCATATCATCCCCTGCACCCTCAAGGTACTTTTCCATAAACCCTTTTAGATCCTCGACCGAAATTGACCCATTTTCGGACTTTGGAAGCTTATCAAAAGCGGCCTCAGCCGTTGACAAGTCGAACTTCAATGACATGTCAACGTAAGGCTTAGGGTCAAACTGAGATTCCCCGAAGGTGCTCAGAGCCGCTTCTTGGACACGCTCAAGGAAGTGTACCAAAGGGGTTGTGGGTATCACATGGCCTGCAGTGTTGGAACTGCAATCTTTCAGAGATTCTGCGACACTCATGGCGAAAAAAATTGCAACAGATATCGAACAGAAGTTTCTAAAGCTAAGAGCTTGAAAGCCTGCCATGGTAGGAGAAGATCGAAGGATTACGATGCGAGCGAGAGGATAGAGGAGCAGACATTCCTTTTTTTTTAATGTGAGGACGACGAAGAAGACTAGTTGGCATTTGGGAAAGGCGGGCATTTTGTAATGAAAAAGGTTGGCGTTTATCTGACGCATGCATTCCTTTTTTTTTTTTTTTTTTAATCTTTTTGGCAAGTACATTGGTGCTCAGTCGTCAAAGTTAGTAATTCTATAGATAAAGAGATAGAGAAAATCTTGGTAGTATTTATTATTTAAGAATATTTATTATATTTATGATGTGATTTAAATAGATAGGTTATTTTATTTTTAAATAAATAATTATGAATGCAATCAATAATCTCAAATAATAGATATTTTTTTAGCATTACTTTATTATAAATAGTCAATTTTAAAAAGTTGATGAAAAGTCAACTTTAATATTAAAAAAACTCTTATTATTTTTATAAATTTAATCAATTTTGTTAATTTATTTTTAGTATAAGAAATGAAAAAACAACATCATAAAATTTCAAAATTGAAATTTCCAGTTCAAATAAAAAAATTAGTAATCATACCAATCCCAACATGTTTTCGATGATTTATAATTATCTATTTTTTTTAGTATTCTCTGTTATGTGTTATTTCTGTACGGATTTTTTTTTTTTTAATTTTTTTCTTTTGATCTTTGTATCTCCTGTTTTGTTTGCACTGTCATTTTTTTTAATTAAAGTCAACTCCTCTGTTGACTCTTTAAAATTGATTCATATAAAATTATTCAAAATAAAGAATTAAATAATAGTAAAATGGGCAAAAAAAACAAATAATACTAGTGTTTTTACTTTTTATAACAAAAGATCAAAATCTTTCACGTTTGTCACAAGAAAGACTTTTTAGAATATTTGTCTAAATTTTAAAACATAAGAATTGAGTAATGTTAAATATAATTTTAGGATTAAGATGTACATGCATTGAATTTTTGTGTGGAGCCTAATTTTGTCTTGTGGCGACCTGACTTAATGATCCGACTTAATAAGAATTCCTTGTGATATTTTTAGTGGACTTCAATGAGGTGTTAGTAGTTGGTCACCCTATTTTCGACCATTAAAATTGGCGTCGACCATCTTTGCGATATAGACGGACACCAAGAATAATGCAGGCAGTGGAAATGCCAAAAAAATAAAAATTAGCCCCTGATAGTTAAATTTTTTTTTTTTAAAAAAAAAAATGATCCAGTTTTAGCTCTTGAACCAATCCGGACCGACCGCTAATTAAGGTTTTTGCTAATAATTATCCTAATTTAGGCTTTTGCCTTATGTATTGTATTTTTGGTACGGCTGCACATGTATTGCCACATTGTGCATTGTACATTCAAGAAAATAAAATCTTTTACAACTTTGTGAACATAGGCACATTATCAAATAAGAAAAATTTTGTCTTCATACACAATATTATCATTATCTTTCTCAAAATAATAATATTTTACAATCCTAAGGTATGAAAGTCCTATAATACACTCCCTCTGAATAAAGTGAATAAATTTGAGATTTGTTCTAAAATTAAAAAAGAAACTACTACTATTATAAGAAAATAATAAAAATAACTATTTAGAACTCTTAAAAACTGAAGTTTTTTTTTGTTTTATATAAATTTTCTTATAAATTTCATAACGATTGAAACTCATATTTATAGGTTTTGAAATTATTATACAAGTTATTATACGTTCTTCAAGCTATCATTCAAACCTATCTTTTTCATTGGGAAAACATACATGTGGTGGTCATTCACCACAATTATAGGCTTTATAACACTCCTCCTTGATGACCACTCATAAAAAAACTGTCTTGTTAAAACTTTGTCAAGAAAAAATTCAGTGTAAAGAAAAACCAATGGCGAAAAAAAAGAGTACAGTATTCTTATGTAACGCTAAGTGCTTTAAAATTGTCTCATTAAAACTTTGTAAAGAAAAATTCAGTGGAACAAAATCTTAGCGAAGGGAAAAAAAAGTACAATCAGTACAAGTTTTTAGGACATTTACTCCCATTGAACAATACATGATGATAGATCTTTGACTCTTTACATTTCAATGTTTTACACAATTTTCTTAAATGTTGTAGTTGGCAATGCCTTTGTGAATAAATCTGTCAGATTATCACTTGATCATATTTTTGATATATCATTTTCTGATTTGAGTAATACAAGTAGTATTATCTTCATATAAAATTATTGGGCTATTATTGATGACGGGAAAACCACACTTTTTTTGAATATGTAGAATCACTTAATCTCAGTCAAATATACTCTAAACTTGTTTCATGAATTGTAATTATTTCTGAGTGATTTGAATATGTGGCAGATGGTGTTTGTTTGATAGACTTAGTAGAAATCTGAAACCTGTAGTAATAATTTAAACTCCCCCTGAGAATATACATTAGTTTTCTTTCAATAAATAAATATGATTTTAGTAGATATAATAGGATTAAAAATTCAAATATAATTTTCATCTAAATAATGTATTAGAAAGAACATGATAATATTCTCATCTAAAATTTTCTCCCCCTCATTCGGCGTTATTAAGGAGAATTTGTTTATGTACTGCAGAAATAGCATTGGAAACCATCCACGTATGATAAAAGTTGTAAAAGCTTAAGGTCTAATTTTATTGGTTCGGCGGAAAATCAAATCCGTTTGACATTATTGACAAATGAGATCTTGAAGAGATATGAAGGTTTCAGATTGTTATTTAAATATAACCATTTTTACCATTGATTTACGCCAGCAAAAAAAAATATCACATTCTTTATAGATCCAGTTGTTCATCCAAAATGATATTATACTTTATAGAAATTCTTTTGTTAATGTTCCAGATTCGAACTATGAATTTTTTATACCTCAATCACTCATCTTTTCTCCTGAAGCTGTAAACACCATGATAGGAACAGAGATATATCTTTCCAGTAAAACTGATCCTGAAATTATTGCAGCATTAAGAACCATCAGTGCTCAATATGCTATCTCTCTTACAACTATATCTCAGAGATTACTGGCGAGAACGATTGAGGTTGATCATCTTAAAAATCAAATATCTAAATTACATCAAACACTTGCAACTAAAAAAAAAATAAAAATAAAAATTTAAAACAAGAAAACAAGGAGTTGAAGAAATTTGTAGACTGATATTCTCATGACCTGAAAACACGAATAGAAGAGCTGGAACGAGAGAGAGCTCAAATACAAAGTCACCAACAGCAGCTAACGGCAAAGGTTCAGCATTTACAAGAAAAAATGGATAGCTGCAATTAATCTCGCTGGCTTTTGAAAATATGCATCTAGCATATCTTATAATCTTGACTAAGTGAGATTTGAAGAGATGATAATTTGTCTTGTTTTTATTTTCATCTATATGAGAACCATCTTTAGTTTCATTTAGTTCGCATTGAATATTCTTCTCAAATCTGCATTTGCATTCTTATTCTACAACTTTTTAATGGCTCATCAGTTTTATTTCAATATTTCTCACGAGCATATATTGAAATAAAACTGATGACTCTCGGTACTGGATACTCCTTCTCTATTGTTAGGTTTTCCGACCAGTTACAATCCAAAAATCGTGAGATTGATGAGTTTAACCAGAATGTTTCCATTCTTCAACGATTCGTTCAAGAGTCTAATAGAAAAATAGTAGATTTAAAGTAAGAGTATAAGGATTTAAATTTTTTTTTATTGCCTCTTCATTTCGACTGCCTAATCATTTAAATAAGAATGGCATGTTGTTTTATGAAAAACAAATGCATTTGAGAGATAAGGTTAGAAGTTTCAAATTTTTGTAACTCATCTAACATTTGAATAATAAGATCTTTCTTTTTAAATGCATTCTTTGAATTTATAGCAGTCATTGTGATCTTTTTAGGAGTTCTAACAAGATAAATCATCAACGTAAACTACAATAATGACAAATTCGGGTTCTAATAAAAACATATGGGCATATAGGATTATTCTCAAATCTTTCTTTCAATAGATACTCATTGATTCAATTATACCACATGCGTCTAGATTGCTTTAACCCATATAAAAATCTTTGAAATTTTATAAAGTACATATTTCTAAATGTACTTGGATTAGATGTTTCAAGTATTATATATATTTAAATATGTCATAATCTAATGATTCTTATAAATATATAGTGATCACATCTATCAACCGTATATCTAATCATTTTGTAATAATCAAACCGATTAAAAATCTGAATGTGATTGCATTCATAACAAGCAAATATATTTTCTTATAACTAATCTTGAGTTTCTGCACGAAACTTTGTACGACAAATCGTGCTTTGTACGACAAATCATACTTTGTAGCGTACAATTTTATTTTTCTCATTATGCTTTCGTATAGATATTCATTTATATTTGACAGGTATTATACTATTTAGTTTTTAGACAACAGGTCCAAATACATCTCGCTTCACTAGCGATTTTAATTCAGCTTCAATAGCTACTTTCCATTTTGACCAATCATTTCTACATCGACATTCTTCGACGATTTTTGACTCACTTTCTTTATTACTTATAGTAATGTCAATGGTCATCATATATATGAAAATATGTTGTCAACAACATTTTTATTTCTATCCATAATTTTTCCAGTATTCATGAAATGTATTGAGATTTCATTATTTTTAGATACCTGTTCGTCTTTAGGGAAAAACATTTCATGAAACACCTATTCAGGAGGTACTTTTCAGGAGTTTCCTTTTCAGGAGTTACCTCTTATTGAGTTATACTCTTCAAAAGTTACCTTTTCAGGATTATACTCTTTAGGAATTACCTCTTTAGGAGTTATACTCTTTAGAATATTTGTACTCTTCAGGAGTTTCCTATTCAGGAGGTTTGTATTTTATACAGAAAGCTGGATAGATCTTATTTTGTAGATACGATCTCTTCAAGGGTACCGATTTATTTTCTTTTTGCTTTTTTCTATTGCACCAATAGGTTTTCAACATTTCAGATGTATCATAAATTTATCTATCGCTGTTTTAACAACTTGTCCTTCAAGGATTTCAATTATTGTTTAAGCATTAACAGTAATAATATATGATTTTACAACACTTTTAGTGTTAGTAAATATATCCAATAATTGATTTATAACACTTTACATATAGGTAATCTTATGAACTTTTGGTTCACATTCATTTGTAAGATGATCAAATTTAGACAGGATTTTATTATTCCAAGTAATTTCTTATCGTATTTCAAGTACCGACTTTTCATTAAAATATGATAAAATATTTAAAAAATTTACTATAATATATAAAAATTTAGTATAAGTAAATCAAGTGTTTGACCGTACAATAGGTACGTGACCAATGTTCAGTCATACCATATCTATGATAAATATTTTCATCTTTCTATGAAAAATTATTTTGAGAGTTTTTACCCTTCTCTAAATTGGATCACTTCTGGTGATACAGTATATTTATACCATTATCCTCTTTAGTCTTGTTGTTTCTGGAACTCATAATTTTATAATTTTTTTACCATATCTACCCCCTTAATTTATTTAAAATGATGCACCGTTCACTTCTGAAAATGGTGTAAATCCAGTATAATTTACTTCAGAAAATGAGGTGAAACTAATAGGACGTAACTGATGATTTATTAACAAAAACTCATTATTTAACTCAATCACTAGAAGACAAAATAAAGTTTAGAATGTTTGTTGAACTTTTGATTTCGATATTGCTGTTGAAAAAGCACATTTGAGATATGAAAATAATGTCTTCTTTTAAGAATATCATCATCAGTAACCTTCTCACTGTATAATTTTAAATTGAACTGATTTTAAAAAGTGTAGAGTTATATTCACTACCAATTTTAAAATCTTGCAACTTCAGGTGCAATAAATAATAATGATCTTTTGGGAGGATTATATCTTTTGATGTTCATATCTCTCCCTTAAATCACTTTACACAATAAGAAAAATTTTCACCATGAGATACAAAGCACGGTTCTGCAGGGACACGTGATTTTTTCTTTGATTGTACCTCCCAAGTTCATCATATCCCAATAAATCTCATTAAGGATCTTGAATAAATAATTTTGTTCAGAAATTTCAATAATAATAAATCTCAATTTTATAATATTTGACATTTTCTACATATATAAATCACAAAAATAAATATATGTATCTAAGAAATATTCACATAATCGTGAAAATAAAAGTAAAATTTTATCAAATAATATTTATTAATATTACATTTTATATTCATCTCAAAAACTGCAAATAATATATTGAAAAACTTACTTGAAGTAGAAAACAATTAACTTCAATATCGATAGAATTTCGTACTGATAACATGTAATAAAACTAAAAAGGAAACTACTACTATTACAAGATAAATATAAAAACAACTATTTAGAATTCTTAAAAACTGAAGTTTTCTTCGTTCTATATAAATTTTCTTATGAATTTCGTAATAATTGAAACGCATATTTATAAGTCTTAAAATTATTATATAAATTACTGTGCATATTTAACGTTTTTCAAACTACCATTCAAACTTATCTTTCTCATTGGGAAAACATATATATGGTGGTCATTCACTGCATTTATAGGCTTTATAACAGGATTGACATAAAAAAATCATTTTTAATGATAAATTCATCTCTTTTTTAAAGAAAGTGTGCATGACTTGTATACCTTAAAACTATAACTTGCACACCTTAAGACTACGAGTAATGCTACTATATCTAGAAGAACAAGAAAACCAAGCAAATCTTTTGTTTACAAATAAATAAATAAATTATTTTCATTTTGAACTTGTTAAAGAAAAAGAGTAGTATTATAAACAACCGGAGTTGGAGAATCCCGAGAAACCGACAGTTAATATTGAAAAAAAGAATGAGATGACAAAAAACATAAGTTCTGTTAACCGATCATAGCCTCTTAGTTATGAGATCCTCACATGATAGGATGTAAAAATTCACTTATTAATTTATATATAATAGGAAATAATAGGTAGAAGAAATTGAATATCCTTACTTCGAGAGAAGGTATCTCCAGAAATTCAGATAGAAAGGGATAATGAACAAACAAGTTTATACATTCGACATTCCCCAAATCTAGACGCAACCTAGATTATATAACGTTTACAATAACTGCTAAACATTAACTACCACCATTATAACCGTAACTCATAAACACACATAACTGGGCTCGCAGGCCCATCACAATACAATACAAATATTAACTAATAACACAGTCGAGATCCAATGGCCTCCCACGGCCCATAAGCAACCCTAAATCCCTTCTCCTACTCTCGACACTCCAGTATGTCATCTTTCCTTTGCAACTGTGTGACAAAGCCCCCTTGTTTAGATCACCTTGTCCACAAGGTGAGGGAAGGAACTGGCGATCTCAGCATATGACTCCCGAGTGGCATCTTCTTCTCCCATCCCATGCCACTGCACCAAAATCTCAACCTGCGGTTAAGTTCTTCCCCTTTTAGACCCTTCGATTTAAGACTTTCACAGGCTCAGGTTTGATGAGTCCTCCCGAATCCACAGGTGGAAGGGTCAGAATAGCAACAATCTGACTCCCAAGTTTCTTTTTCAATTGAGAGACGTGAAAAACCGGATGGATGGAGGAAGAACTCGGCAATTGCAGTTTGTAGGCCACCTCTCCGACGCGCCTGATGATCTGAAACGGCCCATAAAACCGTGGAGATAGCTTGAGCGTGCGGCGACAAGCTACTGACATTTGTCGATAAGGCTGCAGTCGTAAGTAACCACTCTCCTACTTGAAAAATCTGCTCTTTCCTTTTCAGATCTGCGTATTTTTTCATATGATCTGCGGCCTTATGTAAATTATGCTTCAATAATTGAATCATTTGATCCCTCAACCTTAGATTAGCCTCCATAGTTTCTGTTTTGGCTAACCCCGGGGTATAGTTGACCAATCTAGGGGGTAGGTAACCATAGAGAGCCTCAAATGGAGTAACCTTTGTTGAAGCATGTTGATTGGTGTTATACCAGAATTATGCTAATGGAATCCAATGCACCCAATCCTTGGGGCAATCCCCTGAAAAGCACCTCAAATAGTTTTCTAAGGTTTTATTAACTACCTCAGACTGTCCGTCCATTTATGGATGATAAGCAATGCTGAAAGCTAACTCAACACCCTGCACCTTGAACAACTCTTGCCAAAACAGACTAGTAAATGTACTATCTCTATCAGATACAATATACTGTGGCATCCCATGTAATTTTAGTATGTTTTGAACAAATAAACCAGCCACTATTTTTGCAGTAAAGGGGTGGGATAAAGAAGTAAAATGAGCATACTTAGTGAACCTGTCAACCACTACCCACACACAATCTTGACCCTGTGATAAGGGTAGTCCATCAATGAAGTCTATAGTAATTTGAGACCATGGTTGAGAAGGAACAGGGAGAGGGTGCAACAATCCACTAGGTTTTGACTGATCAGCTTTTACACTTTGACAGATATCACATCTTTTGACAAGATGCTTTACATCAAATTTCATACCTTGCCAATGAAAATCCCTCCTAACCCTGTGAAGGGTTTTGTCATACCCTGTGTTGCCCAAATGACTAACACAAGAGGGGGGGTGAATTGGGTTATATTAAAAAATTAATACTTATAAACTAAATATACAATATAAAATATAACCAAAATATAAAGCAGTAGGAAATATAAAGAGTAGGGTAAGAGAAAGCAAACTCAGTATTTTTACGAGGTTCAGCCCCACTGCCTACGTCCTCGCCTCAAGCTACCCCTTGAGGATTCCCAAATCCACTATTCAATCTCCTTTAGGTGGAGATAGAAACCTATTACACCTTTGAGCAGCACCGCTCCAAAGATTCCGTGTAGAACACCCTCTACACTTCCAATCACCTCACACTTGGTGATTCAACTATTCCCTGTGTAGAACACCTTCTACACACACAAGGGTTATACACACCCTCTTACTTCCAATCACCTCACACTTGGTGATTTAACTATTCCCCGTGTAGAACACCTTCTACACACACAAGGGTTATACACACCCTCTTACTGATACAAGAATTGATAGTGGGTAGGCTATCAGAAAACACTCCTCAATGAGTGAAATAAGAACAATACAGCACAAACTATATCTCTCTCAACAAGAACAAGAATTAAGGCTCAAAATTTTAGAAAAGAGAGAATGAGAGCTTTGAAAGAATGATGCAAAATTTAGCAATAGATGTGTAAGCTCTTGTTGTGATTTTTGCAAAACTCAAGTGAGCTATTTATAGGTAAATGAGTCTTCAATTTCAAATTTGAAAAGATTTCCATGTCAAATAAGAGCACTATTCACTTTTCAAAAAATTCAAATAAAAACATTTCCTTTTTGCATTTGTCAAAGACAACTCCATTCATTTTTCAAAGAAATCAAACCTAATCTTTTGCTTTTCATACAAGACAAAATGAGCATGATTTATTTTTCAAACCAAATCATCTTCTTTTTGCATATGTCAAAAAAACACACAACCACCCTTTAAGATTTTCAAACAAATCATCTATCTTTTATATTTGTCAAAAAAACACACAACCACCCTTTAAGATTCTCAAACAAAATCATCTACCTTTTGCATTAGTCAAAAAAACACACCACCTCCCTTCAAGACTTTCAAACAAAATATGCACATGTCAAATATGATAATCAATCATCTTATAAAATCAAGTTTTTATAAAAAAATATAATTTTCGAAATTATTTTGTTTGATGGTGTTATGCACATGTGAAAAACATAATTTTCAAAACTAAGACATTTAAAAATGTCTTGCATATGTGGAAAAAGTAATTTGATGTTTTATGAGAAAAAAGAGTAATTTGGAGCCTTAATCCAATTTCTAATTTTATCAAGAGATGTACAAAAATAATCTATGAGCTTCATTTGTAGACTTGATATCTTTCTTACTCATGCTTGATTTTCTTGATGTGTTTAGCTCCCTTCATGCATAGACAACTTGAGCTTGAGTTTTCAATATTATTTGTTATCATCAAAATTTATACGTAAATACGAGACTTGAAACCTTGGGTTCAACAATCTCCCCCTTTTTGATGATGACAAATACTTAGTAGAAATCTGCGACCTGCAGTAATACTTAAGCTCCCCCTGAAAATATGCGTTAATATTTCAAGAAAAATATAAACATGATTCTAGCATATATAACAGGGTAGTATAATACTAGTATAAGACTTCTCCCCCTTTTGGCATCATTAAAAAGGAATCATAATTAGATCAATAAGATATATTCCTGCAATAACCAATAGACAAATAAAACGCTGCGTTAGTAGAGACTGTAGAAATTAGAACCACCCGTGTCCGACAAAAGTTGCAAACGTTGAAGCCGAATTTTATCATCTCGGTGCGGAAGAAGATTTAAATCTGCTTGATGTTATTGACGAATTAGATGTTTCGGAGATTTGAAGATGAATAATTAAAATTATTCGTGTCCGACAAAGACAGCAAAAGCTGCAGGCCTAGCTTTGGCAATGCGGTGCGGAGCCATGCATGTCCGACAAAACCTGTAAATGTTGGAAGTCTAACTCTGGCAATTCGGTGCGGAGCCACGCGTATCTGACAAAACCTACAAAGGTGGCCTAACTCTAGCAATTCGGTGCAGAGATTTGATCCGCTTGATGTTGCTGAAAAATGAGATATTATCATGATTTGTAAGTTTGTCTTGTTCTTATTTCCATTTCTATAAGAGCAATTCTTAGCTTTATCTATTTCGCATCAAGCTTTCTTCTCATCTTTGCAATTTTCTTGCATTCTCATTCTACAATTTTTCAATGGCTCGTAGAATTCCCTTCAGTGCTTCTCTTGATCAAGATTTGAGGTATCCTTCACCTCAGTCTCAATCTATTTCTGCATCTGTCGTGGGTGCCATGAAGCAACAAGAGACTGATTTAGCTAATAAATCAGATCATGACGCCATTTACGAGCTTGTGGGTCTCGGAACTCGATATTCATCATCTATCGTTGCATTTTCTGCTCGGTTGCAGTCCAAAACTCGCGAAATTGAGAAGCTTAACGAGACTGTATCTGTACTTCAACGACTTGTTTATGAGTCAAACAAAAAAATAGTAGAATTAAAGCAACAGAATAAGGATTTGAAATCCTTGCTTACCTCTTCATTTCGATTGCCTAATCCTTTAGATAAGGATGACATGATGATTTATGAGGAGCAAATGCATTTGAATGATGAGGCTAAACGTCTCAAGTTTCTGTAGGTCATTTAAGATAATGAAATAAAAGTATCTAGCAGATATCCATGGCATGCATCATTCCTATTTCTCTTCTAATCATGCATAGTCTATCTTCTGGTAGGGGTTTTGTGAAAATGTCTGCCAATTGATCATGTGTACTAGTGAATTCTAATACAATATCGCCCTTTTGCACATGATCTCTAAGAAAATGATATCTAATTTCAATATGTTTGGTCCGAGAATGTTGTATTGGATTTTTTGAAAGATTTATAGCACTTTTAACATCCATTTGAAAAAGTTTGAAGTCTTTATAACAAGCATATGTAAGTAGCATTCGAATAGCTTCTAATCTTGCGACTGGTGCATATGTCTCATCATAATTGATTCATTCTTCTTGATTGAAACCTTGGACCACTAGTCGAGCCTCATTTCTAGTAATGACTCCGGACTCATGTTTCTTGTTTCTAAAAACCCATTTTGTTCCAATAATAGTATGATTTTTGGGTTTAGGAACAAGTGTTCAAACATCATTTCTTTCAAATTGATTAAGCTCTTCTTACATAGCTAGAATCTAAGATTCATCAAGAAGTGCTTCATCAATATTTTTAGGTTCAATCTAAGATAGAAAAGCAGTATGATTGCAAATATTTCTAAAAGATGATCGAGTACTTACATCTCGTGAAGGTTCTCCTAGAATTTATTCCACTGGATGATCTTTCACATGTTTCCACTATTTGGTTGCATCTTGTACTAAGTCTTGATGGTCTTTCCTTCTATTTCCATGATCTTCCCTTTTGAATTGTCTCCAAATATCACACATCCTTTTTCTTTAGAAGTGAAGTCAATGAATTTAGTTTTGTCTTCTGTCACGTATCTTGAGCATCCGTTATCTAAAAATCATTTATTTTTACCTGTAGAATACTTCATGCATACCTACAAAAGCAATTAAAAACAATTCCTGGTACCCAAGTTCTTTGGGTCCTTTATTTATTAGTATTAGAAGAAATAAGATTTTTAGGTACCCATATGGCCCTAATAGTCATTGTATGTTTTCTTCTAATAGGACAAGCAAAATAATTATGACCATTTCTATTACAAAAATTGCAAATAGCATGTGACATATATGAAGAACTTGAATGATTATAATAGTATCTTTTTTTAACAAAATTATTTTTATGAAAAGAATTTTGAATATTGGATTTTGATGTAGAAGGATTATCAAAGAAGTTTTTATAAGATTTGTATTTTTGTTTTGGCTTATATCCCAAGCCTGCCTTATCAAAAACACATCTTTGACTACCAAGAAGTTTTTCAAAATTTCTTTTTCCATTCGTAAAGTTTTCAATAATATTTTCTAAATCAGTTTTCTTTTTCTTCAACTCAAGATTTTCATCTTTCAAAACAATACTTTCTTTTCTTAAAATATCAATTTCGTTTGTTAAAGAAGAATTTTTCTTTTTCAAAACAGTATACTTGATACCCAATTTTTCAAATTCCTCATATACCTCTTCTAAAAAATTTTGCAATTCTTCATATGAAGGATCTTCAATATTATCAAGATTTGTTACCTCAATGTCATCTTTAGCCATAAGACAAAGATTTGCTGATTCTCCATTGCTTGCTTCACTATCTGAACTACTTGAATCATCATCCCACGTAGCTTTCATTGCTTTTTTGCCTTTGTTTCGATCTTTCTTTAGCAGAGGACAATCTGGCTTGATATGACCAGGTTTATTGCATTTATAACAAATTAAAATGTCATTTTTACCTGAATCTTTCTTGGAAAACTTATTGAAGGATTTCCTTGGAGGAGTTTTATTTTTCTTTAAGAACCTCTGAATTCTTCTTACTATCATCGCAATTTTTTCATCTTTGTCATCATTTTCCTCATCTTCATCACTTTCACTTTCATGTGGAACAGCTTTAAGTGCCAAGCTTTTCTTTGACTTTCCTTCTTCTTCTCCTCTTTTCAATGTGTACTCATGGGTGATAAGTGACCCGATGAGTTCATTCACTTCGAGCTTCTTGAGGTCTCTAGCTTCAAGAATCGCTGTCACTTTTGATTCCCAACGTTTTGGTAGAGAGTTGAGAATTTTTCTTACTATCTCCACTTTGGAATAAATTTTGCCAAGAGCTGTCAAACTGTTTATGATGTTAGTAAAACGAGTGTACATACTAGAAATAGATTCATCATCATTCATCTTAAACATTTCATATTCATGAGTAAGAATATAAATTTTTGATTCCTTGACTTGAGAAGTTCCTTCATAAGTAACTTCCAAGTTATCCCAAATTTCTTTTGCTGTAGCACAAGTCATTACTCTATTAAATTCATTACCATTGAGAGCATTATATAATAAATTCATAGCAGTTAAATTCAAAGTATAAAGTCTATCGTCTTCACGATTAAACTCTTCTTCTTCCTTTTTGACCTTTACTCCATCAACTACTTTTGTTGGAATATAAGGTCCATTTACAATACATTTCCAGATTTCTCGACCTTGAGCTTGAAGGAATATTCTCATTCTAACTTTCCAGAATGAGTAATTGTCTCCACAAAAGAGTGGAGGCCGACTGCTAGATTGACCTTCACCAAATGAAGCTGCAATGTTAGCCATAAGATCTTAACTCAAAAGATAGTTAATCTTATAATAGAGCTCTAGCTCTGATACCACTTGTTGCCCAAATGACTAACACAAGAGGGGGGGTGAATTGGGTTATATTAAAAAATTAATACTTATAAACTAAATATACAATATATAATATAACCAAAATATAAAGCAGTAGGAAATATAAAGAGTAGGGTAAGAGAAAGCAAACTCAGTATTTTTACGAGGTTCAGCCCCACTGCCTACGTCCTCGCCTCAAGCTACCCCTTGAGGATTCCCAAATCCACTATTCAATCTCCTTTAGGTGGAGATAGAAACCTATTACACCTTTGAGCAGCACCGCTCCAAAGATTCCGTGTAGAACACCCTCTACACTTCCAATCACCTCACACTTGGTGATTCAACTATTCCCTGTGTAGAACACCTTCTACACACACAAGAGTTATACACACCCTCTTACTTCCAATCACCTCACACTTGGTGATTTAACTATTCCCCGTGTAGAACACCTTCTACACACACAAGGGTTATACACACCCTCTTACTGATACAAGAATTGATAGTGGGTAGGCTATCAGAAAACACTCCTCAATGAGTGAAATAAGAACAATACAGCACAAACTATATCTCTCTCAACAAGAACAAGAATTAAGGCTCAAAACTTTAGAAAAGAGAGAATGAGAGCTTTGAAAGAATGATGCAAAATTTAGCAATAGATGTGTAAGCTCTTGTTGTGATTTTTGCAAAACTCAAGTGAGCTATTTATAGGTAAATGAGTCTTCAATTTCAAATTTGAAAAGATTTCCATGTCAAATAAGAGCACTATTCACTTTTCAAAAAATTCAAATAAAAACATTTCCTTTTTGCATTTGTCAAAGACAACTCCATTCATTTTTCAAAGAAATCAAACCTAATCTTTTGCTTTTCATACAAGACAAAATGAGCATGATTTATTTTTCAAACCAAATCATCTTCTTTTTGCATATGTCAAAAAAACACACAACCACCCTTTAAGATTTTCAAACAAATCATCTATCTTTTATATTTGTCAAAAAAACACACAACCACCCTTTAAGATTCTCAAACAAAATCATCTACCTTTTGCATTAGTCAAAAAAACACACCACCTCCCTTCAAGACTTTCAAACAAAATATGCACATGTCAAATATGATAATCAATCATCTTATAAAATCAAGTTTTTATAAAAAAATATAATTTTTGAAATTATTTTGTTTGATGGTGTTATGCACATGTGAAAAACATAATTTTCAAAACTAAGACATTTAAAAATGTCTTGCATATGTGGAAAAAGTAATTTGATGTTTTATGAGAAAAAAGAGTAATTTGGAGCCTTAATCCAATTTCTAATTTTATCAAGAGATGTACAAAAATAATCTATGAGCTTCATTTGTAGACTTGATATCTTTCTTACTCATGCTTGATTTTCTTGATGTGTTTAGCTCCCTTCATGCATAGACAACTTGAGCTTGAGTTTTCAATATTTTTTGTTATCATCAAAATTTATACGTAAATACGAGACTTGAAACCTTGGGTTCAACACCCTGAATGACCTCCATTAGACTAGAATGGAGTAAATGTAGGAGCCTTTGCCTAAAATCCTTATCATCAGCAATAACCAATTTGTTTTTGTAAAATAACAGCCCCTTTCTCACTGCATAGGGTAATGGCAGCTGTCCTTTTTCAAATTTCAGCAAAAAGTCTCGCACTCGGGTATCCCCACAATACCCCTGTTTAATCTCCTCAAGCCAATCTAAAGAAGGCAAGGAAATAGCAGCTATAGTCATCTCTTCCTTATGACTTTCCCCTTCTGCTTTTCTAAACAAAGCATCAGCTACCACATTCTCCTTCCTTTTCTTATTTTCCACTAAAATATCATATCCCATCAATTTAGACACCCACTTTTGTTGCATAGGTGTACCCACCTTTTGTTCTAACAAATATTAAAGACTTTGGTGATCTGTTTTTACCACAAAAGGCTGGCCAAGTAAGTAAGGTCTCCACTTTTGGACTGTCATCACAAGAGCATAGAGTTCTTTTCGTAAGTGGATAATGCTAACACTTTTCCCTTCAAAGCCTTGCTGAAAAAAGCGATAGATTTGTTTTTTTGCATAAGAACAACCCTTATAGCACTCCCCGAAGCATCACACTCTATAATGAATGGAAGTGTGAAATCTGGAAGAATAAGTACCGGGGGTTGTGTCACAGCCATCTTTAACTGTTTAAAAGCCTCTCGAGCTTCTTCATTCCAAGAGAATTGGTCTTTTTTAAGCAGCTGAGTTAAAGGGGCAGCAAGGCTACCATAACCTCGAATGAATCTTCTATAATAGCCTGTGAGACCAAGGAATCCTCTAAGAGACTTCAAGGACTTAGGAAACGGCCATTCTTCCACTGCCTGTAACTTTTCTGGGTTCGCCTTTACTCCATCAATAGAAATCACATGCCCCAAATAAGCCACTTCCAATGTAGCAAAGCTTCACTTGGACAATTTTGCAAATAAACTATGCTATTTTAGCACTTCAAGAGTCAATCTTAAATGCTCACTATGGTCCTGCAAAGAGCTGCTATACACAAGAATATCATCAAAGAAAACCAGCAAAACTTTTCTCAAATAAGGCTTAAAGATCTCATTCATCAAATTCTGAAAAGTAGAGGGTGCATTTGTTAGCCCAAAGGGCATCACAAGGAACTCATAATGTCCCTCATGAGTCCTAAAAGTCATCTTATGCACGTCTTCCATCGTCACCCTTATTTGATGGTATCCAAAGCGTAGATCAAGTTTAGAGAAAAACTTGAACCCACTTAATTCATCCAATAACTCTTCCACCAGAGGGATTGAGAATTTATCCTTTACAGTTACGCTATTTAAGGCTCGATAGTCCACACACATTCTTCACGTTCCATCCGCCTTCCTGACAAGTAGCACTGGAGATGAATATGGACTGGTACTGGGCCTTATTACCCCTGAAATCAGCAATTATTGCACAATCTTCTCAATTTCATCTTTCTAAAAATATGGATACCTATTAGGTCTTACTAAAATAGGTTTAGTGCTTGGATAAAGGTTAATTGCATGGTCGTGGGCTTGGGTTAGGGGTAGGCCTTTTGGTTCAGCAAAAACTCCCTTATACTACTCCAATAGTTGTTGGACAGCCTTTGGAACCCCTTCATTTGACTGCACAACACTAGTTTCAATCAACTGTAGCAACACCCCTTTTTTTTCCAACTTATGATTCTTGTTAAGGTTACCTTCTTCAATGAAATGGGAAGGAGTCAGCCCCTTTAAATACACTGTTTGGCCATTTATCTGGAACTTCATAGTTAGCTCTCTAAAGTTCCATAAGATGGAATCCAACTCTCTTAACCATTGCACTCCTAGGAGCATGTCACATCCCTCTAATACCAACACAAAAGAATCTGTCGAAAACACATGCCCCTGCATTTTAATTCTTATTACTGCACACTTGCCTTCACAATTTACAAGTTGACCATTAGCCACCCTTACCATCACTTTCTCTTCCTGGTTACATCCAGGCCTACTTTTTTTACTATTGAAGGGTCTACAAAATTGTGAGTGCTTCCTGTATTAATGAGCACCATAATTTCCTAACTTCTCAATCTTCCCTTAATTTTCATGGTTTTTGGGCCTAAGGATCCTAATAAAGCATGAAGGAAATTTCTGGTTGAGAGTCTTGGTTGGTTAGGTCTAACAATTCATCTTTTTCTTCCTTTTCAGAATTCACCAGCACTTCCCCTTGTTCCCCAACTTTTTCAATTAAAAAGATTTTGGAATGACCACATTTATGGCCTGGACTCCACTTAGAATCACAGTAATAACAAAGGCCTTTTGCACGTCTTTCTTTCATTTGTTGTGGCTTAATTTTTTGAACAGGAACAATAGCTTTGGAACCTGTATTGACACTACTATTTGTGGTTGCTGGTGGTGTTCTTAATATACCAGTATCTCGGTTTGCATGAAATTTCCTGTTAGGCCTACATTCTCCTCTTGGATTTTAGCAAGATTGTATGCTGTCAACAAATTGCATGGATTGAACATTCTTACAAGTGACCTTATTTCATCCTTTAGTCCACTAAGGAAACAACTCAGTTTATTGCCTTTTGACAACCCTTTAACTCGGTTAGACAACCTTTCAAATAATGATTTATATTCTTCAATAGACCCGGTTTGTTTAAGCCTAGTTAAGGCTTCCATTGGGTCATCATATGATGATGGTTCAAACCACACTAAGAGGGCCTTAGTGAAACTTTTCCAATCCCTTAACTCACCAGATTCTTCAAGGTCTTGATACCAAACTAAGGCTTGGCCCTCCATGTGAAATGAGGCTAGCCAAAGTTTATGTTGGGGTAAAGTGTTGTAATAAGCAAAATAATGGTTTGTTTTGTAGACCCAACCACTTAGATCATCTCCATAAAAAAAAGAGAAGTCGAGTCTTACTGGGCGAGGAGGGGGTTCTCCCTCTATTTCTACATGAACCAACGGTTGGTCTTGGTCACCAGAAGATGTTTCACCCTTACTCCAACCATTGTTCCTCCACTGCAACTCCACTGTGAGGGATGCTAATTGTTGGATAACACCATCAGACTGTCTCTTGAGGGCCAATAACTCAGTCTCCAAATTCTGAAATTGTGAATCTGTAGCTTGTTTGAGAGAAGTGAGACCTTCTTGTAATTGATTTAAACGAGTGCCTTCAGCCATTCTATTTTGGAATGAACCACTAGGGATTGGTTCTCTGATACCACATGTAACAATTCACTTATTAATTTATAAATAATAGGAAATAATAGGTAGAAGAAATTGAATATCCTTACTTCAAGGGAAGGTACCTCCAGAAATTCAGATAGGAAGGGATAATGAAAAAACAGGTTTATACATTCGACATTCCCCAAATCTTGACGCAACCTAGATTATATAACATTTACAATAACTGCTAAACATTAACTGCCACCATTATAACCGTAACTCATAAACACGCATAACTAGGCTCGCAGGCCCATCATAATACAATACGAATATTAATTAATAACACAGCCGAGATCCAATGGCCTCCCACGGCCCATAAGCAACCCTAAATCCCTTCTCCTACTCTCGACACTTCAATATATCGTCTTTCTTTTGCAACCGTGTGACATAGGACTCATGGCCATGGAGTTTAATTTTGAAAACCTATTGATTAATTTCTACGAACCCGATTTCGAACAATCGCTTTTCTCTTCCTTCTTGAATGTGATCACATGCCACTAGAAAACTACTTTCAAGAGTCTACAAACCAACGGTTTTAGTATTTCTGTTCAACATGAAACCATTGCTAAGATTTAAAAGGTGCTCATTCATTTATTCGTGTTAATTTGTTGGGATATTTTTACCTTCTTATTGGAAGAGAATAGGAAAACATAAAACGAAGGATTCATAGAGACCAAATCTGAGTGGAGAAGGATGGGATTGCTATGAGTGGAGATGATGGCTTCGTGAAGACCAGGTCTAGAGTGGAGAAGACAAAGGGCGCAACGATACGTTTTGAGAATTCAAATCAAACTGTGCGTTTTATCTCCACGTAAGTGCCGATTTCCCCAAGACGGTTATACATATATAGCATTTTTGTTTTCGTTCTAATAGGATGTCGTCTCATCAAGATTGATAATACCTTCCCATTTTTATTTTTGAAGATTTAAAAGTAGCTATTAAATGCAGATATCTTTGGACTTCCAAGAATTGTCTAAATTAGTTTCTGCATTATTATCTTTTATAAATGAATTTTGTTCCAGTAGATAGTTCAAGTGTTACTAAAACCCTACTTATCATCTCACCAAGAAAACCCTCACTTATCATGAAGCCATTCCATTGGATGGTTTTAGGCATTGTAAAAGTAGATCAATTATAAAATCCCATATGTTCAATCATAGATTATCTAGAAGAGGACTGCTATAAGCCTACAACCATAACAAAATCTCACAAAATCATTTACACAAACTGACATGACTTTATATAATTTATTAAATTTATTTTATAAAAAATTATCTTCACAATCTAATAAACTATATAAAATTATATGAAATTATATCAGTTTGTAAAATTTCTTTATGAATAAAACATTTCTCTATCCAGAAACAATGTCACCAAACTCCAAATACATCCCCAACTTTTGATAATGACCTGGTATCTCTGGAAAGTTGAAGATTCAAAACAAGCAAGTAGAGAGAGCTTTAGGCTCAAAAAACTCAAAGCAAATGGGGAATCTAAGATGTAGACATCGTGAGTAGTCATTGTGGTTTTCTTTCTGTTAAACTAGAGGGCATAGTTTCCATTTTTTTTTAAATATTTTTGTAAAGTAATATTACTTTTATAAAATATTATATAAAAATTAATATTATTTTTAACGTGATTGTATAATGTGTTTTGAAAAATGATGTGTATCATTTTTCATTTTATAGAGTTTAAAAAGTCGTGGAAGTATCAAATTGGTAGCACATGGACATCACAAAGCAAACTTATATGTGATGACTTCAAAGTTGAGACACAAAATACTGTTTCACCTTGAGCCTTGTTGTCTTATAATATCTTTAGCGGCTATTTTATTCATTAATAATATTATTTATCATTTTAATTCTCATTGTCTTATGATATAGTATTAGATAATTAAAAAATATTTATTATATTTTATTTATAAATTTAATATTTAATATTATATTATAAAATAAAAATTAATAATAATAAAAAAATAGATCTTGGATAGATTTATTCTTTACTCGGAAAGGTTTGTAGGAATGAAGGCATCAGCAATCATCCTTCTGGTCTTAGGGACATTCAAAATTTCAAACTCCTCGAGCAAAAAGCCAAAACCAACTCCTTTTGACCAGTCTGCAGTTGCAACATAGATTCTCATTTATTGTGGAAAGAGAAGAGGATGGGAAAGAATTGACAGAGAAAAAAGTGGGGATATAGTAAATTCACAAATCTTGACCCGTTAATTTATTTATTTTTATTACTTTTACTGTGAAATATTTAACAAAAAGGGTAAATTAACCATATCAAAGGGAAGCAAGCACTCATTGCATCTTATGTCCATTATCTTATGCTCAACAATCCGGCTTAGTAGTAAAATATTAACATTAAAAGTAAAACTTTTAATGTTAATATTAAAGTGCCGGGAAAGATCATCTTTAAATAAATTATTCAAATTTTTGTGCATGTTAACGTTAAAAGTAAAACTTTTAAGAGTTTTGCTAGATATAAAATGGTGAATTAACACATCACTTTATAGTGTGGGCACTGGGAACCATTACAACTTTTAAAGAAACCAAAACACCAATCATTTGTTAACCTAACTGATGTGGAATTAGCAATGTGTTGTTGTGGAAAAAATAAGAGTTATAAATAGACGTTATTAAATCTTAATCTATAGTGTGAATTAAAAAATATAGATAGTTTACTGTGTAAAGTAAAAAATTTAATAATTTTGAGTGAAAGTGAAATTATGTGATAATTTATTTATGGATAAAGGGTATCCATAATATAAGGGTGGTCCTAGAGCTACCATTAGTCGGTACCGAATTTGGTATTGATAGTATAATTTTTTCTCTCTCTTTTTAAGAGCATTTTTTTATGTATTATTTAAGAAGACACAATATTAAAATATAAACAAATAAAAATCTTAAAAAAAATATAAAACTAGTACACTTTATCTGTAAAAGGTATAAAAACATTAGTATTGGTCTCATCAAAATAAATCATCAAAATTTGATAAAAAGAACAAATTTGATCGGAAGCTAACATCAAAATAATCTCACATTGAACTCATCAAAAATGCTTTCGTCATATTCGATCAAAAATGAAGAAAAAAAATGGATAGAATAAAATAAAAGTACTTTTTCTTTGTTATCAAATATTTAGTACATGGATAAAAAGCAGTAAAATTCAATTAGTTTAAGAAAAATAAAACCAAAATACTTTTTAAAAAATATAAAATAAAAATGTATAGTCGTAGTGTAGAAGATAATGAATAACAAAACTCGACTCAGAATACTTAATATTGAGGTCTCCAATAAAAGTGACTATGAGTATGCTAGGTATAAACAATTTATCAGTCTTGTATAAACTTTTTATAACAATGTAAATCTCATCAATAAAAAGAATCTCATCAATAAAAAATAATTTTGTCCACTCTTTTTTTTTTTTTTTTTTTTATGATGGAGTCCAATATTTTATAAAAGCACGTAGAAGACTAATGCATTTTGGGCGGGCATATATCATTACTCGTAAAGAAAACTGAATAATAAAACCAAAAGACCGGTGAAGGCTTGAAGCCATCTCCATCTCCACCTACCTCTGATGCGGTCGGTAGTTGTGATTCAGTTACTTGATTAATTATTGTTTTTTTTTTTTTTTTAATTTGATACATAACCGTAGCCGCACAATTCCTAATTAATGTTTCTAGAACTAGAAGGTTAATGTGCTCAATTTGTCATTTTGCTATTAAAATATCTGGACAAAAAAAAAAACTGTAATCTGAGTAAACAAATACAATTAACCTGAAATCCCGGATTATGAAGCACAGTAGAGATGCTTTGTCAGACCTTTTTTTGGGTTTACCAATTATTTTGTTTTTTTGACTACTTGTTAGAAAACAAAAACTCCTATATAAAAAAAAAAAGATTCCTAGAGGGAAGTCCAGTCCAAAGTCCAAACAATCTAAAGGCAAACGAGGTTCCAAGGGGGTAGTCTCAGAAGTCAGAACCAAGTTGATGGAATTTTCTACTTCACAGCAAAGGCAAACCGAGGTTCGAGTGCCAAAGCCGAAGACCTTCAAGGAGAAGAGAACAAAGTTGTACATAATCCGACGTTGCATAGCCATGCTGCTTTGTTGGAAAGAGCATGAAGATTAACAAATAACAACCCTGGTAAAGTTGAGCACTTTCATGTGCTGCATGTTCTTTTTTAGACTAATAATATTCTAAGTAGCAATTTCAATAAATGCAACTAGCAATTATTTTCTCTCGACTTGTTTTCTATCTTCTCTTAAGGATTTTCTAGAGCAATACATATATGAGAAAGGAAAGATTGTAGCTACCTACCATGATCTTAGACTATTTTGAGTGTTTTAGGAATCAAAATGTGTTCAGCCTCCATTACTCCTAATTGCCATAAAGAGAAAGCATTTCACATTTGGAGCTCTTCTCCAGCAATGCTACACTAAGACAGAGAAGTTAGAAATTAATGAACTTGTCTTTGATGAGAAGAATATGCTCTTTGCAACAAACTACTGCCATATGTAGTGCATACTCTTCTTCTATACAGTAAGATGAGCAGTACCTTAATTTACTTCTTCCCCTTTTCTCAAGCGCAGCATTTCAAGTTTGCTTTCTGGGAAGACTAATGAATAAGGTGAAAGCAACCGGAGAAACGTTCAGGATGCCATTAGAAGAAATAAATGGAACATTAATATTATCACCCCAAAAAGGGTTGAAATCTTTTCTTTCTCTATATTATAAGAAACAAAAATGATGGGGGCCTGAATTCTTCCTAATCAATACAAAATATTATCCCGGTGCAATTACACCGACGGCAATTTGAACACGAAACTCATGAGATCAGCAGGATACAAACATGAGGTGGTGAACCAAATGAAGTTTGCCATAATTATTACCCGGCGTACATAAAAGAGAAATTCAATTAGATTTCCTAATCTGTTCATAAAAAGATACTGAGATGTTCAATGATGCCTGGCGGTCCTGTGGATTATGTACGCATTCCTCTCCGCCACTGACATTATATAAAGTGGGGAAATCAACACAAATATGATAATCACATACATACAAAACATGTGCGATATATATATATATATATATATATTTATATATAGTATAACATAATATAATTTACCAAGCATAGAATGTATCGGCCTTACATTCTAATAGCTAATGTATTCAAGTTGAAGAAGCAAAAACAAACATGTTTATTTCTCGACTATAACGAGTAAAAGACTCCGAAAAAAAGAACAAAAAAGGCAGCGAACTTCCCCTTTGCTTGTTGGTATAGATCACAAACTAAAATTCTCATATCTGAGCCTCATAAAAATAAAATAATAATAATTATTTATTTATTTAAAAAAAAAAACAGAGAGAGAGAGAGAGAACGCCTTCAGCTTTTGCTTCTAATTTGTTCAATCAAGCTTTAGTCATCATCAATCAAGAATCAAAAGGAAAAAGAAAAAAGAAAACTTTTATGAGCAACAATCTGATCATCATACCATGATCTGGAGCCCACCAACAAGAAGCTATAATTCAATTATTCGCGCGCGCGAGATTATATTACAGAGCACATTAACGACGATAATACGTTAAAGAAGAAACCAAATTCCACGCCAACATAGAGGAGAATACCGACGGCCGCAGAGGGAGAGAGAATCAGACGGGGGGGTGCTTGGCGAATTCGTTCTGGTGGTCTTGATCGTCTTGATCGTAGTCATCGTAATCGTCGTCGGGATCGGTGGTGGAGAGATTGAGGCAGGAGAAGCGCTCGAGGGAGGAGAAGAAGGCGGAGACAACGGTGGAACCAAACCAGCTCGCCACCTGGTCCAGCGTCTCTCTCGATTCCGTTTCATTGTTGTTATTCTCCATTTTGGATTATCCGAAACCGCGGCGCGCTTTTTAAATCTTAAACATATGGCCTCTATTCTGTGGGAATCCCAAAATATAAATATATTTATTACCTCGAAAATAAATATATTTTTGGTATGTGTAATTTTGTATAAAATTGAATAAATAATTTTTTTTTACAATCCATCAAATATAGACGGTATTATAATTCATACAAAAATATTTCAATTTTATGACTAAATAAAATGAAATTTTCAAATTATTAAAATTTTTTATTTGTAAATAAATTTATTTTAATTAATTTTATTCTAAAATAGAGATTTCTCTATTTGTTTATTATTTGAATTCAAAGGCGGAATTGCTCTTTGGCTTGAGGAGCTTTAGTCCCCCAAAATTTTTAAAACTTGATAAAAATCAAATTTTGAAAAGTATTTTTATAAAATAGATTATATAAAAAATTAATATTTGTCTCTTCTTAAATTTTGTTTTATAAATTAATCATCTCAAACTAAATTTTTTAATTTTGCCCTTATTTGAACTGTAAAGGAGTTTAATTTTTTAGACTGTATGTAGCATTGTCCAAATTGAATATATTGAAGATGGTTCAGGTCACTATAAAGTCGAATGTTTTCATTTTCGAAAAAGATTGTATAAAATATTAAAGAAAAATATTAAATATAATTTAAAAAAAATTATAAAAAATTTACTTCTCCACTTAAAAATTATGAAATTTAAATTAAAAAAAAAAAACTAATTAAATAAAGAGAAGTGCTACATACCCCGTTCCCACCCATCCCAATCGTATCTCGTTTTACTTTTTTATTATTATCTTAAAATATTTTTAAAAAATATAAAAAAAATTGTAACATTATTTAAAAATTATATAAAAAATTTTGAAAAAAATTTAAAAAAAAAATCGAACGGGAAGAGATGGGTATGGGTGGAACGAGAGAGATAGCAATTTCCTTAAATAAATCTTGCAAGTAAAAATATAAGTACATGTAACACTATTCAATATTAAAATCCAAACCTTGGATTTCATGACGAAATAGTTCTTCTGCAGAACATGGTTTTAAAAAGTTTTACCGTTATGATTTCATAGTATCTCTCATTTGTCATTTTCGAAACAGAATCAAATGATCCCATAAATGACAAAACAATGAATGGCAAATTCGATTTAAAAGTCCGTGTTGATAACCAATAACCATAAGCGAACTAGCAATTTAACCATCAAGTTTTTTATATGAGGATGGTATAACGTCATCAAAACCTTAAAAAGTATCAAAACCCAACTTGAATAAATGAGTTAGAAGAACCCACACGTTAGAGAGAAATATATCTAATTTCTGAGATATAGATGGCGTAGTGTTTCTTTTTGCTTGTACAAAAGATTACATGGACACGCGTTCTTGATTTGTTCTCACTTTTGTCTTATTATGTAATGATAAAAGAATGGCTCATCGAGGGCCTGTTTATCAAAGTTAAATATCGAACTATAATATAATATATATATATATATATATAAATTGTACAATCGAAATATATTACCATCTCTCTCACTCACCCTTTCAGCAGAAGTTTCTCCCAATACATATTTGCTATGGTTATATAGTCTTCTGCTCACATCCCAATAATTTTACTGCAATCAAGGTAACTTACACCTCCGAAGAGAATGAATTCGACCAGCTTTTCTATGAAGACTGCAATATCTTCTTATAGTCATTGAAGCTGCCATGGAATGGTGAAATCTTTCCTTTTGAAACCACCCATAGTTCGTCTACACTACCAGATATTAGGTGCTCATCGTGGCTAACCTGCAATCAAGGAGAACACATCCAATTTAAGCGTCTTATTGAGATGTTCCATAAATTGGGCTGTGTCATGAATGTGGGAATCATGATCAGAGGTAATATCATACCATGAGTATGCCTCCTTGGAACAAAGCAAGGCCCTGAATTAGTGCCTCCACAGCATCCAAATCCTATAATACATTGAATGAAGAAAACGAATGCCCAGTCAATTGTTGACATTTTCATTTGAGACAAAAGTTGGAATCAACAATATTTCTTTTTTTGCAAGGCATCAATTGTTTCGACAGAAAATACAGATCAAATCAATCAGATCTAATGTCTAACAACAAATACAAATCAAAAGGAAATAATGCAATGCAAAATGTGCTGTTTGGTGAGGTGTAATAATACCATTGGAATGTTCCTTATTAAAAAAATAAAAAAGGCCATTGGTTTGTGAGAAATTATTGATCATTTGCCGTATATGAACAAGAGAATTATAGCCAAGCAGTAGCCATGAAGAAGTCCTCAAGTAGTTAAGTTCACAAAATAAACCAGAAAAAATCTTGCAACTTTTATTCCCTGAAGCATCAATCTCCATTTGCTGAAAAATCCTTGAGTGGAACTTTTAGGACATACTTCAAAAATGAAGTTCTTTCTTTTTCTGCTTCTAAAATGAAGTTTCCCGCTTCTAAAATGAAGTTTCCCCTCAAGAAAACGTCTCAATAAAATTCAATTTATATCACAGAGAAAAACGAGCTTTTGGAAACAAAGGTTTCATACTATAGACGTGCATAATAACCAACCATTTCATCATGTCTAGCTAAGTACATGTTCTGTGATAAAAAAGAAAGACAACATATCCAAAACACCACCACGCCCAAGAGAGAGAGAGAGAGAGAGATCATAATTGTGCTCCCAGAATGGAATCATAAAATTCTGGACTTCTCAATGTAGTTTCAAAGTATGTTAAAAAAGAACCATAACTGGACAAAATGGAGTCTACATTGAGAATCCCAAGAGTATACCAGTCTATCGCAACATTAGGCATGACAAGCAAAACTGCATCATGGTATGATCCAGACTGCAAATTAAGACTCATGGAATAGCAGACAGTCTAGATCTTAAGGATGCAGTCTGGAAAGATGGGAATGCTGCTTATTGCCTTCAGAAGGGTGATGAATTGGTATCCCACATTGTCTAGAAGGGAGATTTACTTCAGTCGTAACCATGACTAATCATCATTGTAAAGCTTATACAAAATGATGTACAAGAAAAATAATTAAAAAGATTTGAATTGCGTCATTATAAGATATTTTTAATTAATTCCCCCATCGAAAAGAAAAATGATTGCAAGGGATAGCAATATTAATAATAAAAAATTGGAAAACTTCAACAAGAGGCCATTTTCATTTCTAGGAAAAAGCAATGGGCTGAAATATTCAAATATCAATTACAACTACAAGTGATATCAATTAAATAATAACCCCTACCCAAAATCATAATCAAATCAAGAGAAAAAAGCTGAAAACTTACTAGATGATTGGACGGCTCATCAAGCAATATTATGTGAGGTTTCTTAAATGTTATCTTCGCAAATGCAACCCTGCTTTTCTGACCACCTAATATTTCATTCGGTGCAATTAGAGAGGTTAGTACTACAAGAGCTTATTGGAAATAAAGAGTTTAGTATTTAGAAATTAAGATATAGATCATCATTGATGGTGGCTCCCTTTTATGTAATTGATAAGTTACGTAACACCCAATTGAGTTAAAACTCATTAGCACATAATTTAGATTGGCCCTGCGACTAACATCCATAATCAGTATTTAAGTTCACATGTCATTTTGCAACCATGCAACTCAACCAACCAGTTTTTCTTTTTCCTAATAACCAACCAGTACTCAATACTTGAGGTCCATGTCAAGTTCTAGATCTAGAAGAACAACAATTCAGATCTCTACAAAAGTATCTTTTTCTATTCTTAAACCTAAATAGTAAACCAAAGATACCTGACAAAGTGTACATCGGCTGAAGTGCAAGATTTCCAGTTACACCAAACGAACCCAAATGAGCTCGGAGCTTCTGTTCAGGCACACCCTGCAAGAAAGAACCTTCAAATAAGAATATCGACTTTTAATTGCAATCATTGCTATTCTGAACACCAAGATAACCACCAAAATATGTTTTGGATAAGAACTCTGGAGCATACAAGGGTTGGCCATACTCCACCAAATTGAGGTACTGTTTGGATAATGAGTTAATATGAAAGTTGAAAGTTTTAATAAAATATTGTTAGAATATTATTTTTTAATATTATTATTTTTTTGAAATTTGCAAAAGTTGAATTTTTTATTATATTTTGTGGAAAAATTTGAAAAAATTGTAATAATGAGATGAGATGAGATGAGACACTTCTTGTATCCAAACCGAGCCTAAGTCAAACTCAATGTTGAACTTGGGGGTGGGACTGAATCTAAGAATTTTAACAAGGACCTATAATTAATTGAATAACAGTAATAAGAGAAAATTTACCCCTTTTTAATTTCAAGTGTCCTGTTAACAGTGCCATAGTAGATGAGGAAAGCAATTTGGTATCTCTATTAGTAAGATTGAATATTTTGGATGCAAGGTTAAAATCTTTATATATATATATACAAGTAAACAATTGTATTAATGATGATAGACATAGCCTAAGTACACAAGACGGTATACAAGAGATCAGACCTATCTAGGTCATAGCAATAGAAACAAGAAAATCAAGGCCATTAAAGTCCACAGCTATGGCCCTCAGGAATAGAGTTCTAAAAAATAAAGATCTAAGTTCTACTAATAATTGCTCCTTATCTCCAATTGTCCGGCAGTTTTGCCTTTGCCATAGGCACCACATAATGCAAGTAGGTACCATGTTCCACACAGCTTTGATTTGTGGAATGCTTCTTGCTAGACCTGTTCATTTGGGCCGGATTTTGCCCGGTCCGGCCCTGAAATTTTCTGTCTTCCAATAGTTTTAGTACTTTCACTTAAAAAGTTCAAGAAAATTACTCATCCTTCAAACTTGGATTTGGGAATCCAGAACTTGGATGAATAGGCCTACTTCCTGCATGTGTCCAGCTAGCCAAAAACTCAACCATTGTGGCGGGCATTACCCAAGCTAACTCTACTCGGCCGAAACCTTCATTCCATAACGCTCTAGCAATCTTGCAATGTAGTAAGAGATGATCCACAGTTTCGCTGGATTTCTTACACATGTAGCACCAATCTAGTATAATTACATTGCACTTCCTCAAGTTATCTATTGTCAAAATCTTACCCAAGGAAGTTGTCCAAGTAAAAAATGCCGATTTGGAAGCCATCTTATTCCACCAAATCCTTCGCCATGGAAACTGATTATTCGGCGAGTGTGTAAGGGACCTTAGAAGAATCAAACTGAGAATGTACCCTTACCTATACCCACCACAACGTGTCAACTCTTAGTCTACTCGGTTTCACAGAATACAATAGGCTAAAAAGTCCTCGAAGCTACCAACTTCCCAATTTTGTGCGCCCTACTGAAAGTGATATTCCAAAACCCCCACCCTTGTCTAATGTGCTTTCAAACTCCCACTCCATAAGCCTTGCTCACCTTTCTAGTATGCCCCCCCCCCCTCTTTTCTTCTCTAGCGGGAAAATAAAAACTCTCATATTTGCAATTAACTACTGACTTCCCTAAGGCTTCTAGTTCCATATTATATATCCACAACCATTTCTCAAGGCCCAATTATAAATTCTTATATTTAATTCTCAACCCATCAGAGGAGATTGGAGTGCATATCTTGTCCCAGCTGACTAAATGGAATTTACCATAAAAAATGACAGTGAAGTTTTTCAATCCGAGCCACCACATTAGCTTTAATTCGGAAAGAGACAAGAAATATGTTGTAAGAAATCTTGATTAAGGTAATATGGCCAACTTTCAATAGGTACAACCGCTTCCATCCTATCAATCTACATTTTATCTTCTCGATCGCTATATCTCATATTCATATAATCCTTGAGAATTGAGTCTAGAATTTGCCTACCCCTTACAAATCCTTTTTTGTGGTTTCATAATAATCTTCCCCAATACCTCCCCTAAGCGATTGCAAGCATCTTGAAAATGATCTTGTACGCTCCACTGACAAGGCTAATGGGCCTTTTTTATAGGTACAAGGCTATGGACCTATAATCCTTTTACCTTTGATGCCTTAATCTTCTTATGAATGAATCAATGGAACAAAAGTGGCATTGGGACACCTTCATTAGATCATCCTTCACTACCTCCCAACATCTTAGGAAGAATCCCAAAGAAAAGTCGTCTGAACCTGGTGCTATCTTTGACCATCTTCTTACCACACCATGAAGCTCTACCTCCTCACAAGGCCTCTCCAACCAAGAGGCATTATGCGGGTCAATAGACTCAAAAGCTAGTCCATCAAGCTTTGGCCTCTACCCCTCTTGCACTGTATGCAAATGTTCAAAAAAATTAGCAACATGTTTAAGAATTATGGGAGCTTCCATACAATCCACACCATTGATATTTAGCATCTCAATGGTCCACAATGCTCTTGATTTTTGGCTCCAAAATATCTCCTCCAAAGAACACCCCCCCCCCCCCAAAAAAAAAAAAGATCTCCTCTAAAGAGATTACCCTCTAATTCTAAAACATTTCTTCTGGCTAAAGAACCCCATCCTCGTGTATCCTCTCTAACTCTTGTATCTCCTCCAACATTATTTTCTTATGTTCCCGTCTCCAAAGGATTGAGTAGTCCAAAGCTCTATATCGTGCTTTAAAATTTTTAATTTACCTGCAATGATGAAACTAGGGGTGCCATGAATCTGGTTGAGGACCACCATTGCCTTACCTTGTCAGTTTTCAGCCTAACCCTATCATATTTTCAAATTTATAATACCAACACCCTCCTTGGATACCACCACAATCCAGCAAGATGGGGGAAATGGTCCAAACGAATGTGACATAACCTTTTTTGACAAACATCCGGATAACGCATTTCCCATTCCGGTGAGAGTAAGAATTTATCTAATCAAGATCAAACCTGAGTATTAGACCACGTGAAAGTGCCCCCCCAAATGAGGAAGGTCTACTAGATTCAGGTCTTTGTTGGTGGCAGCCAACTATCTCCAGAACGTTCACAACATTAAAATCACCACCTATGCACCATGAAAGGTTCCACCAAATAGATACCTACATAATAATCTTCTAGTATTGTCTAAGTTTGGACCATAGATACCTACAAAAGCCCACAAGAAATTATCTTCCCTCTTAAACAAACATGACATTGTATACTCTCCTATGGAATCCTCCATTTTCTCTACCACCATTCTATCCCACATTACTAATGCTCATCCTGAAGTCCCATTCGATGCAAGATACACTCAATCCACATATGTACAACTCCAAATACTTGTCACAATTCTTCTTGAAATAGATTTTAGCTTAGTTTCTTGTAAGCATACTATGCTCGCCATCCACTCACAAAGCAAATTTTTTTTACGAAGACGCACGTTGGTCTCATTAAGCTTGCAAACATCCCAACACACAATTTGGGGCTTCATATAGATGATACTATCACCTTCTCTTTGGATCTATCTTGACTTGAGCTTCCCTCATAATTCAACGACCACATAAGTCTCTTTAGCTCCCTTTGTTTCTTAGACCTAGATTTCTTAAGTTGAGTGTGACCCACCTCTATGGTAGTAAGTAAAGCCACAAACTGTTCCTCAAAGTCCTCACACTCCATCCCCACACAATATTGAATTTCCTTCACCTTAAGCAGAACCCAATCAGACACACTAGAGTCGTTTAGCAACATGCAGTTCAAGGGTAAGGACTTTCCTTGTCTAGTAACCTACTACGAGTCCAATAGCGTCCCATTGCCTCCTCCGCGAAGACATTTCTACACTCCCACTCATAATAGCATTGCATTGGAATAAGCGTTTGTGGAGGCCCATTAACATCGCCCTCGTCACTTCTAGAAAAGGGAAAAGCATCACTGTGAGCATCATAGTGAGATTTTCTTGCTGCCCAATGGCCCGTGTCTCGATATGCTCCTTCGACTATTGTAAAGCCTCTGCCAGAAGTGATAGAGCTTCCTTGTTGTTCGTCATTAGCGTCTAGCCACAAAATGCCGGAGTATATCAAGACATTAGCGTCTAGACATGATGATAGAGAAAAGTCCAACTCTCTTTCAAGAAAATTTGTTGTCAACTCCTCTACCACCTTCAATACTCTCTAGGTCTCTGTCAAGGGTTCCTCAACTGGTTGTGGGGCTCCCACCAACTTTTTAGGCAAGTGTGTGAGGCTCCCCGTCAATAGGGAGCCATGGGTTCCCTCCTTTCAGATTCTCCACACGAATTGGACCATGAGTTTCTCCTTTCATGCGTTGTGCCCACGGGCTGAGGCCCAAACGACTAACCCACCTTGCTAGGCCCACACAAGCTACTCTTTCCCACCATACTAGTTGTTGAAGCCTTGCTAGGATCAATGCCTTCCGAACCCAAGCCCTTTTTTAACTGCCCATCTGATGTTTCAATTAAGCCAGCTTCTTCCTCTTCCAGGCATGCACTAAGCCCACATCTTTCCAAGCCCACCCCCGATTCTCCTTTATCCTCTAAGCATCATATCAACCAATCTACTTTAAACTAGAGGCCTACCAATTGTGCCTTCACATCCATCAATGTACTCTGTACGTCCCCCACTGCCATGTCAATAACAGGCCTACAACTGCCCCCTACCATTGTGCAGTACGAGGAACTCTACGAGCACCATGTTCGTTGTCCTCTCTTGCAACGACTCCTCTCTAAGCTTCCATGTCTTCGTCCCCTTTTCTTGTTTCACGGGGTTGCTCCAGCATCAGCACTTCCCTATATGAGCATTTTTGCAGCTGAATCACCACAATCGATGGTTGGCTAAGGCATTAATGCTTCTCCCTTCATAAATAAACTCCCACAAGGCCTCCCCCGTCCTCCATCCACTACCTTCCTTTTCTTCATCTGTTAAAATAAAGTTTCGCCTGCCACCACCACCACCATATTCCACCCATGCCATGTAATGGCCTTGAACATTGCGAGGTAGCCACAGCTCTTTGGTATGATGTCTTCAGTCGAGTGGAACTTGCTTGGGTGATGCCAGAGACCGTAACGGCAACAATGACATACTGGATCTCCATTAGAGGTGAGCGACATATCAAAACTGTTTGGAAGATGAGTCCTATATGCATCATGTGGTGTCTTTGGATGGAACGTAATGAGGACATTCGAAGACAGTGAGCGAACTAAGGAGGAGTTGATTGTATTATTTTATAGAACTCTTTGTATTTGGACCATTACCGTAGATTTCAACGGCATGGATCTTCATGATTTCCTAGAAATCAATGTGCCTAATTGTTAGGTCATGGTGAATCTTGTAATTGCCTTTTGCCTTGTTTAATAAAATTTTACTTATCAAAAAAACATTGGTGCATCACTGCACTATAAAGTTGTGGTTGCCTTTCCTAACCGTGGTGTAAAAATCCTTATTTTCTCCCTTCAAACAATCTTCCAATGCCTTAGCCAACCATCGCACCGTAGAGAACCCCAATGTCAACTTAGTCATCACCTTCCAACTTCTCTCTATGATAAGCAAGAAATCTCCATCTTTCTCAAGTGAAAAAACTTCTGATTCTATCACTAAATCTTTAGAGAACCCATCCTAATCACGCCAAAACCTCAAAACTCGGTTGTAAACCCGCCATCACAGACCCCCCAACTCAGTCCTAAACTCAATCGTATTCCCTTTATGTACATCTACACTTTTTTGATAAGTAATGTACATCTACACTAACTCTCAAGTCTCAACTACCCAAAGCCTTTTACCATAACTACACCCTTTGAAGCATCCAAAACACAACTACACACTTATGGGATCATTGCAAATAAGATCAATCGATTGGAAATGGTGAACTACACTTGAGGCTCTCTCTCTCTCTCTCTCTCTCTCTCTCTCTCACCCCAAGGTTAAAATCTAGTATAATTCTTCTTGCAGTCCTAATTTGGCGGACTGCATTACAAGCCTAATTGAAATGCTCCCGTTTAACGGGTAAATAAAATGAATTTTCTAGATTTTTAGAGTTTTTTATTTGTAAATAAGAATATTTTAGTCAATTTTATTCTAAAATTGTGATTTTTATGTTTGTCCATTACTTGGACTGCAAAAAAGTATAAAAATAGACTGTATGTAGCATTGCCCTAAAATCTAACATCATAATTTTCCTGACAATCATCCAGGTTTACAATTAGGATGTAATGACATGTAAATATGTCAGGATGTAAATCTTTCCTTACCCAAAAGTGGATATGAACTCGAAGAGAAAAAAATAGAGTACAAGGAGAACTTACCGGATAGCAGCGCATCATATACAAAAGAGGATTTGAAGATAAGTCAAGCCCATCAACATGGTGCTGACTAAAAACAGCAATTCGGACCTGTGGACAAGAACAAAAGTCCAATCAGATCAAAGCAGATAAAACCAACTGCAATCTTGCAATTAGTTGAGGAGATGAACAATAGGCATTCTGTCTTCTTACAAAGAAGGTAATATAGATGAGAAGAATGCAGTTACATGTTTGAAACCTTTTACACATTGTTGTAATCTAAAATTAGTAAAATGTAAGATTGTTCTTTAAAACTGGTCATACAAAGACAAAGATGTAAGGTACCTTAGCAGAACGGAAAACAGTTCCTGAGCTTGGTTGTAGTTCCCCTGCAATTAGTTTGAGAATAGTTGATTTGCCGATGCCATTGGGGCCAACCACTGCATAACAAATTGAATAAGGAAATACCAAATGTGAAATGAGGAATAACGATATACCAGATTAAAGAGCGCTTAGCAATGCTCTGAAGGGGCTTATTTCTTATACAATCATGAGTAATGCTTATATTTGCCGTTATAAGAGTTGTCCCAAAAATTCAAAAAGAGTAACAGAGAAACAACGGAAAGGCATTTCTGTTTTCCACCAGAAATACAGAAGATTTTATGCATTTAAGTATAAACCAAAAAGACCGGTATCTATGAGATAAAGGGTAGGAACACGAGCATTCTTTGGGACGAACATACTTACTTGCAACACGGCTGTCTAAATCAATTCCAAAATTCAAATTATGAAACAATAAGGGCCCCCCAGGATAGCCAAATGATGCATCGCTGCAATCACATTTAAGAAACATCAAAAAAATTCAAAAAGCAAATTATGTAATGGAGAGAGACCCCTTAAGAGTTTGGTCAATAACTCTAGGATTTAGAATGAGAGAGAGATAGACATGAAAAGTGGCTCCATAACATTTTGAGGCATTTAATGCTTCCTGAGAAATTCACTTGGGCAACTATAAATGTTCTAGAGTCCATTTCATGTGTCTATTTCTCTCCCACTTTAGGCCCTACAGTACATTGTGTGCAGAGGCAAAAATAATAATAATAATAATACCAACTCTCTACATAATTAGAAGTTAGTTAAGAGTATTCAGTAATCAGTATTCAGCATAGGATTTCAAATAACAAGAATGGACTACAACCCATAGAGTTTTGAAAAAATCTCTTTTGCTAATTGAGCTCAGCAGACCTGAAACTTATCACAGGGGGACCTGGTCTGTCGTCTGGAGTTGGGAACTCAAATTTGTAGCTGCAAAAAAATATGCCAAATAAGTTTAACTATATATGGGTAAAAAGGAACCATAGAGCAAACTCATGCAAAGTATTAATTCTGCCATTGTAGTTTAACCGTAAAAGGAGAGTTGTGCATACTCGGGGTCATTGACAATTTCATCCATGTGACCCAACCGATCCAATGCCTGAAGAAAGCAACAGGAAATGCATATCCGTATGAGTTCTCTTCAGACACAAGATGCATAAAACCAAGCTATAGTCCAAAGGACAATAGAAAAAAAATATCACACTAATTTTGAAATTGTTTTGACTATCTACACCAGGCCGAACAAAATGCATCTAGGATTCACAGCTGTAATAAGTCTCCAGCATTTTATTTAAAAGACAAAAATGAAATAATAACAATAAGTACCTTGATTCTGGACTGGACGAGAGATGCCCTCTTTGCATTGTAGCGGAACTTATCAATAAATGCCTGCAATAGTAAAAGAAAAAATATTTGCATGCAAATACAAGTTAAAATGGTTGGAAACACCTTTTTTTTGTGTGGGGGGGAGTGACAGAGAGAGAGATTGATGCAACGGGTTCTAACAATATAACTTTGACAGTGAACACATTAGCCTCAAACATAAACTCATATATTAATATCATTATAGAGGAAATAACACCTGCATATGAGCTCTGGAACGTTCATTTGCCTCAATTGCTTTCTGCTGGTTCTTAAGCTGTTCCTCCCGTGTCCTCTCAAATACATCATAATTCCCCTTGTATGCAGTCAGTTTTTGCCCATGTAAATGAAGAATGTCCGTGACTACCTGAGAATGTCATGAAGTTGAAAAGACACCTCAAACAATGTTTTGACACGTCACAGAAAAGTAACCAGATTAATTAGTAATTCTAATTTTTTCAATTACTACAGCAAGGTGTGATGGGTACTACCGTGTTCAAGAATTCTCTCGCATGAGAAACAACTATGACTGTCTTTGGCCATTTCACCAGGTAGGATTCCAGCCATAGGACCGCATGAAGATCAAGATGGTTCTGAATTTCAAGGATTAAATACATTTAAAAAAGTATGTACCAAATCCTATAGAGCAGAATGAAAAATCTGGAAGGGAACTCATAAAACAGAACGCACTGTGGGTTCATCAAGTAACAGCAAATCGGGCTCTATAAACAATGCACGAGCAAGAGCTATTCTCATTCGCCATCCTCCAGAAAACGTTTTAGTGGCCTTCTTCTGCATATCTGAAGAGAAACTCAGGCCCTGAAAATAATCGAAATTAGAATGATAATACCTCCTAAAAGAGCTGATAATGTGATATTAAAGCTTAAAAGAGGTTGTACTAAATAAACTTTGTATAAGAGGAAAATTTGTGAATCAACACACACCAAAAATGGACACGGTGACATAAATATCAAAGTTTTGAATACCGTACCGGTGCCAGTACCGGTAAAGGCACTGGAACGAAATAATTCGGTACCAGTACCGTTTCATGTACCATTCGGAATATTTTATATATAAAAAAATTATATATATATAAAAATATATATAAATTATATTTCAAAAAATAGTCAATATATGAATAGATTATATATATAAATACATATATGTAAATAATCTAGTCTAGATTGAGGTAAAAAAAATTAAGAAATTAAAAAAAAATTAAAAATTAAAATCCGGTACGGCCAGTACGATCAAAATATCGGCCGGTACGGTACAGGCAGTGTACCTATACCGCCCAAGTGACCAGTACGGTATGTACCTGCCGATACAGTACGGTACCAAAAACATTGATAAATACACATGTATTTTTTTTTTTTTTTACTTTTTTGATAAGTAATAATAGATTTTATTCCAAAGATATAGACATAAGCCTTAGTACACAGGACATACAAAAGGAAATACCAACTTCCTCCAAACAACAAAAAGAAAAAACAATCCCCCAAAACTCTAAAATAGAATCTGAAAATCATCAACCATTACAAAAAATTTAACCCAAGAACCCAAAGTGCTCAAGAAGAAGCCCCTAAGATCACCCAAAGAGCGCTCTTTGTCTTCGAAGCATCTCCCATTCTTTCAAGCCATAAACACCACATAAAACAAAGAGGAATCTTTTTTTTTTTTTTGTTGATAGGTAGAAGACAAAGGGAAATCATTTTACAAACAGTTTTTGCCTTCTTGCAATTCTTAAACCAATTTAGCTCAAAACTTCACACCACAAAAATCTGGCCACTTCACAATGAAGGAATAGATGGTTAACAGATACCCAATTTCTTTTACACATAACGCACCAATCAGCAATGAACATAACTCTCCTAAGGTTATCAGTTGTCAACACCTTGTCCTATGATACCACCCAACAGAAAAAAGCAACCTTGGAAGGGACTTTCACTTTCCAAATATTTTTCCAAGGGAAGACACAAGAACTATGACTGACAAAATTCTATAAAAGGAAGAAACGGAAAACTGTCCAATTGCATAAAGAGACCACACCATACTATCCTCTCTTCCTACCAACAGCTTTGAACTACAAAGCTTGGCCAGCAAAGCTTGAACTTCATCCACTTCCCAATCATTGACATCCCTCTTGAAAACAACATTCCATTCAATATTATTCTTGGCACAACTATAAGAGTCAAAAACTGCAGCATTTTGGTCCCTTGCAATTCTGAAAAGGGCTGGAAATTGTAACTTTAAATCTGAATCCCCACACCATATATCATACCAAAAGAGAATCCTCTTCCATTCACTCACCTTTAATCTGAAATTTTTTGCAAAAGAATCCCAACCTTTTCTGATGAATTTCCACAAACTTACCCCATAAGCTCCACTAGACTCTTTAGAACACCAACCTCCCCACTCACTACCATATAACGCATCTATCACATTTTTCCAAAGAACCTTACTTTCCAATTGATATCTCCAAAGCCATTTACCAAGAAGGGCTATATTAAAAACTCCCGAGTCTTTAATTCCCAAACCTCCACAATCAACCGGTTGACAAACTTTCTTCCAACTAACCAAATGAGGCTTTTTTTCCACACCTATACCTCCCCACAAAAAGTTCCGAAATAAAATTCCAATTCTCTTTTCGACACTAGCTGGGAGGGGGAAAAGAGAGAGAAAATAAATGGGAAGATTTGTCAAAATACTTTTAATAAGGGTAACTCTTCTCCCGTTAGACAAGTATATCTTTTTCCACCCAGCCAACCTCCTCTCAATTTTTTCTATAACCCCATCCCAAATATTAGTAGCTTTGAAAGATGCTCCCAAAGAAAGCCCAAGATACCTCAAAAGTAGTGAAGAAACTCTGCACCCAATAAGTTAGCCAAAACTGAAATATTATCAACATCACCCACCAGAACAATTTCAGATTTTGATAAATTTACTTTCAACTCCAAGACAACTTCAAAACACAACAAAAGTGCTCTTAAAGCATGCAGATTTTCTGGATTCAGATCACTAAAAATCAGAGAATCATCGGCAAACAATAAATGAGATATCCTTAAACAATTCCTGGTCTCATTCCCCACCACAAAGCTGGACATTAAATTACCCTCCACTGCCCTATCAATCATTCTGCTCAAGGCATTCTTTAATCATAACAAAAATAAAGGGGAAAATGGGATCACCTTGCCTCAAACCACGAGAACTACTGAAAAAACCAGCCGGTTCTCCATTCATCAAAATAGAAAATTTAGGAGTCGGCACACAATAATTTATCCACGCGCACCATTTAGCACCAAATCCATATCTCCTCAACAAGCAATCAAGAAAATCCCAACTTACATGATCATAAGCTTTCTCCATGTCCAGTTTAACAAGGATACCAGCTTTCTCCATTTTAAGCCTACTCTCCAAACATTAATTTGCAATCAAAATAGAATCTAAAATTTGTCTTCGTCTCACAAAAGCATTTTGATAAGGTGAAATAATCCTCTCCATCACCCTACTCAAACGATTGGACAACACCTTGATAACAATTTTTTTTTACCAGTCTCCCAATTGTATATTAATCAAGTTTCATTCACCAAAAATAAGCAACAACCACTTGGTGGTCTCTCACAGAAAACACCACATACCACTTCTTTTTTCTTATCCATCATCAACCCATAAAGTAAACCAACTTTATTAATTTGGTTTCAGAGTTCAATCCTCTGATAAGTTAAGGTAAAGCATAATTTAGTTCTGATTCGCAGCTCCAACACTTTATATACTGGTTCAAGCTAAAGTTAAGCAAGCATATTTAAAAAGCCACCAATTGCAAAAGTGTTATGAACTGACCGCAAGAATAGAAGCAGCACGTGACTCTGCAGAATCAGCATCAATTAAGTCGAGCCTTTTGTATATCTCCTCAAGCCTTTGTGAGATGGCATCTTTGTCAATTCCCTTATCCAGATCCCCATTTTCCTTTACAGTTGCATCTTCAAACTCCAACTCTCTCTTCAGGAAAACCACAAAAATTGTCAGCAGGGTCCACTAAAAAACATAAACCTCAATACAAGCGGAACAACAAAGAGGACGCAGTTATAAAGCTAAATCTCAGAAATTATGCAGTTCTCATGATGAAACGGCATTTATTAAACCTGTTGGGCAACCAGACTAGCTTCTTCTTCTAAAAGCTTGGTTCTCTCAATATCAGAGTTAAGAACGCACTGCAATGCTGTAGCATCATCACCAACGACTTCTTGCTCAACATGCAGTATCTGACAGTTGTTAGGAATACCATCAATGGCATGCAAAGCCATGTACCTAAGGAAGGTTGTTTTCCCTGTACCATTTCTTCCTACAAGGCCTACATCCAAATCGCAGTGTGTAAAAGCACAGATAAAAGCTGTATATATGTGTATGTATATATATATAAGTTGAATAGGTTGAGTTTGAAAATTTTGGACTGTCTCAAAATCTTCTTCTTCTTTTCTATGATAAGCAAATTTGTCTAAAAATATTGAAGTGGATTATAAGGTGCATGTTCTCATGTGAATTTCATCTTTTTAAGGCATCCCTGTGATGATAAATCTGATAATAAGGATTTTAATTCAAAGATAACTTAGATGGGAAGGGAACCAAACGTAAACACATAATTCAATCACAAATTCACAAGCTTCAGGTTTAAGCCTAAATTCATATCCCTATAGAAACTTCACCAATTGGATGGGTAGGCACAGGGGCTTGGCAGGAGGTGTGTTGTGGACAGCACAAATCACTTAAATGGGACTCATCATTATTGTGGGTTTGATGGTAGCAAGAGACAAAAAGGAAATCACCAACTCAAACAAACATTTCATATGATTCTCTACACATGCTGTCGAGTCAACTAGCAGAATGAAAAAAGTTATCAACAATGTAGATGCTGGAATAAATTTTAGTTTAAACACTCCACTGAATATATGCATACTTCTTTATTCTTCTTCCTCAATTTCAGTTTCCTTCTCCTCTCTTACGGGGACAATAAGAGTTTCAGTAACAGAAAGAGAACTCACCATAGTGCCTTCCAAATGATAGTGTGACTGAACCATCCACAATGAGATCGCGACCACCCACAGAGATATCAAAGTTCTCCAAATGGATATCCTTGACAGTTGGTCCACCTTTATTATCATGATTTACACATATAAGAGGCATCCCTGCTCTAGTTGCTTCCATCTCTGCCAAATGCATTTGGAATTGTGCCTGGATAATTAGGAGATAATAGTCAGAACAAGCGCAAAACTAAATACCCAATTTGTTGGTCAATGTATGTCATCACCGAAAAGGCTCAGCTCAATCACAGCCTCGATCTAAAAATATCAGCACTCAGCAAGGCTATGATGAGGGGAAAAACCTCTTATTATAATAATTTCACCTCTCTTTGACGTTCCTCCTTCCGCTTGTCTCTTGCTAGCTTCGCTCGCTCACGTTCAGATAGCACAGGACCTTCCATCACCTCAGGTTTCTTCTTCGGGACCTCCTCATCCATTCCCTCATTCATTCTGAATGGAGTTGCCAGGCTCCGCACAGTTGGTTTAGCTTTAACCAACCCATGATTTCCAAACTTCTCAGACAATTTGCTGCAAACCTATCATAGAATTCCACAGACATTACAATAAGGCAAAGAAAAACATAGAGCTTGTTTCATGGCTTCCGCAATGTGCCAACAAATTAGATTTTAATGAGTTTAAAAGAAAAAACAGGGACACTGAGAAATAACTTAGAACCCAAAATTTTTAACTTATATAACAACATAGAGCATAAAATCTCAAATCTTCATGAGTAACCAAACGGGCGCCAAAAGCGGGAAAAAAAACAATGCTTTAGCTGCACAAACAATGTGAAATCCAGTATTCAAAAGCCCTAAAGAGTTTCTTGTATCTTAATGCACTTTCCGAGCAACCAAACGGGGACGAAAGCGAAATGCTTCCAGAGAAAAAAAAAACTCTCACCGATCGACACTCGGTGAAGTCGGTGACACATTCGGCGCTGACGAGGATCTCTCCGATGGCGTCGAAGGCGCCCTCACCGTCGACACCAAAATCGAAGTCTTCGTCGGCGAGGACGTTGATGATGTAGTCGATGATTGGCTCATCCACGTCGTGGGCCCTCGGGCCCAATACCTCGTGCACCACTGAGCTCGCGACTTCCGTCATTGGCTCGACCTCCGAGATGACGGTTCCGATAGATAGATAGATAGATATATGAATATATTGGGGGATTTCTTTCTTTTTATGGCAGTGTTTCGGAGCAACGAGAAAGCTCGGTTTTTGCTATACGCGAGCTTCTCTCTAGCCCTAGGTGGAGACAGACAGAGGATGCAAACGACGACGTTCGATCAAAGGGGACTGTTTGTTTGCCGTGTTGTACAATCTCCCTCCATATCTCTTGTTAATTTTCCGGATTTATGCATCCCGCGCATGGGTTATTCCTGCAACCTGTGTAATTATTAAAAAAAAAAAAATTATATTCTTAAGTCGGCAATCGCATTACAATCTTGTAAAGTGTGTGTATATATATATATATATATAAATGTTTATATAATTTATCTTTAAAATTAAAGATATCTTAATTTATATTATTAAAAGTAGATTATTTAAAAAATATGAGTAATATGATTCAAAAATAAAATAACTTGAACAGTAGTTGTTCTTGTAAGGGAAAATGCAAGGGATAAGTTTAGTGATACCAGAAATTAGAATGTGTTATTCGAATCGTTATCCCTACAAATCGTAAATTGTAGCAGTTGTGTATCTTTCTCCCATATTAGTTCATGAATTATATGGAAATTTGGCACAAACACATATGATCCATCTTTGCAATTTCATTTTCATTACACGGAAAGTTCGAAGAAAAAATCTAACATAAAATAATGCGATTAACCCTATAGTACCCATTTGTAAGTTTTCATTACAACAAGAATCTTAAAATAATGATAATTTTAAATTTTACATTAAATAATAAATATTTTATATACAAAGACATTCCATAAAATTTTATTTATAAATTTATGTAATTTAATGTAACATATTATATAAATTTATATTTATTATAAAGTAAGTCTAATATATCTTCTGAATTCATTTCAATTTATGAATATATTTTTTATAAAAAAAAAAAAAGAAATTGTGTATGTAATAGTTGTAAAAATAATTATATTTTTAAATTTGATATAATGTTTTTTTTTTAAATAGAGTGAACAAGATGTAAACAATTATTATATATACATTACTCAATAATAAATATTCCGCCGTCAAAATTGTATAAAATGTATTGTTTTGAAATTTCTAAACTTTCAGAGTCAATTCACCCAAATAAAACGTAGAAAGTTGCGTGACAATTTCTTTACGGAACGAAAGTCGGACCCCATCAAGGCTTATAGAGGCGATAAATGTCGCCGTTGAAATAAGAACTTTGCTACAATAACAACTCTCGTAACGCTAGTTTTGAGTTCATTAGCAACAGCATTTGGGTTATCGACTGTTTTGTCGTCACAACTCCAACGACTTAGACCCATATTTTACCCGTAAAAGGGTCCAGGAATCTAACCCGTCGGGCACTCTGCTTCCCAAGGACTACCCAAGTCGTTGCTGAAAGGCTATAAAAATTCGAGCAGAATCCAATTCCACATTGTACATATTCTTCACAAGCATCGGCAAGGTGAGCAAAAGTCCTAATCTTTTCTCGGTAACCAAACAGAGCGTGAAAGAAAGTTCGGCTTTACCCGCAATTCAACTCGCCAACGCTGGTTTTGAATTCTTCCTTCTTTTTGTGCTTTTAGTTGTTTGATTTTGAGTTCAGAGAAGAAGGCAGATTCGAGATGAGGCTGTTGAAGGTAGCCACGTGTAATCTGAACCAGTGGGCTATGGATTTTGATTCGAACTTGAAGCACATCAAAGAGTCCATACTAATGGCTAAGGAAGCCGGGGCAGTGATTCGGCTAGGCCCCGAGCTCGAGGTCACCGGTTATAGCTGCGAGGACCATTTTTTGGAGCTGGATACCGTTACTCATGCGTAAGTATTCTCTATTTATTTATTATTATTTTTTTTGTTGGGGGGGGGGGGGGTATATGAGAAAGTTTGTGGACGGATATTTTTTTGTTTGAATTTGTCAAATGGAATGGATATATTCATTGATGTGGTAAGAGAAGTAAAAACAAAAGCTTCTACTGAAATTGTATCAGAATTTTTATGTTTGCAAGTGGTTATATTACGTGAACAAACATAAATAGAAGAGGGCGTCATTGAGTTTTATGGATGAATGATTGAACGAATGACACCACAATGGCTGTGTTCAGATGCTATAAAGCTTATTGTTCCGATTCAATATATTTAGAATCTTGAAATTCTGGAATCATTAATTGTTTGGCAAACTGAAATACGAAAAACGCTTCCTTTTTCATAAGAGGATATTTTGATCACTTCCTGATTGCAGTGTTTGATGTGCTTGCAGATGGGAGTGTTTGAAAGATATATTACTTGGGGATTGGACTGATGGCATCCTTTGCAGCATTGGTATGCCCATTATAAAAGGGTCCGAGCGTTACAATTGTCAAGTTCTGTGTTTAAACAGAAAAATTGTTATGATACGCCCGAAGATGTGGCTTGCAAATGATGGAAATTACAGGGAGCTTCGATGGTTCACAGCATGGAAGCAAAGAGACCAACTTGTGGAATTTCAACTCCCAATTGAAATTTCTGAGCATATATCACAGCAAACAGTGCCTTTTGGCTTTGGATTCATTCAGTTTTTGGACACGTAAGTAAAAAGATTTCTAGGTGTAGACTGGCATGTGCGAGTGTAGATATAGGAAATTGTGTCAGTGCCCTTTTTTTTTCATATCATGATAGTAGGTTGAAGATTTCAATCCTCATTCTTCAAATGAAATTTTTCTTGCAGATAATTCCTTTAGACACACTTTCTATATTTGTAAAAAAAAAAAAAAAAAAAACAATCATTTATGCACCAAATCACCTAATTGCAAAACCATGGACATTATAGAAGAAGTTTTGGTGGGGATGCAAACTGCCATAGTTTCCACCGTATATTTGCCATTGTTGTGTGTTTTTATGCATGTTAGGATGCATGAATAAATTGATAACTTTTGTGGACTTCTCACTTTATCAGACACTTGATGAAATGTTAAATATCAAGCATTTTTCCAATTGTTAGTGCTGTTGCGGCTGAAATTTGTGAAGAGCTTTTTGCTCCTCTTCCTCCTCATGCTGATCTTGCATTGAATGGAGTTGAGGTGTTCATGAATGCAAGTGGAAGTCACCACCAACTAAGAAAGCTTGATATTCGACTCCGTGCAATTAAAGGTGCTATTCATACTCGCGGAGGGGTTTACATGTACAGCAATCAACAGGGATGTGATGGTGCCCGCCTTTACTATGGTACATACTATCTCTTCTGGAAATTTCACTTGTACTTTTGTGTTGTTGTTTCTCTACTTAGTATGGAATACCTCCAGCTTTCCATTTTGCCAATCTATGGACGCCTTACCTTATGCTTTGTGTTTTCATTGGTTTGCCTCATCTGCTAATCCCACTATTCGATATAGTTTTTCTTTTCTCCTCGTATGTGAAATTCATCTTCTCTTAGGTGAAAATTTTCTTCTATCTAATTTGGTTAACATTTTACTCTCATAGATGGATGTTCTTGCATTGCTGTAAATGGAGATGTGGTGGCTCAAGGCTCACAATTTTCTTTGAAGGATATTGAGATTGTGGTTGCACAAGTAGATCTAGATGCGGTATGAAACATCTTACACTCCTTGTGTTGCATGTACAGGTGCATGTGTCTGTGTACAGGTCCTTGTGTGTATGTCGTTTCTAAATTACTTTAATTGATGCACAAAAACACTTTTCCACTAGTGCATGAATGTCCAATTTTGGGTTGATCACTTGATTTGCCACTTGGAAAATGAATCATCCATTGCTGCTCTTCCTCCATCCTTAATGGCAATTATGTATTGCATCTTCACTATTAAAGATATTTTATATCTACCGACCACCCTTTTAATAAATGATTTATTAATTGTTTATTAGCAAGTTTTCCAATGCAAACAACTTAACCGGTCTGCTTTGGCATCTTGGATACTCATGCTGTTAGTCTATTATTCATTCTATCAGTTCAAATTCGTGGCATTTCTTGTGATTTTAACTCTGTGCTGTAAATATAAGTAATCAACTCGATTCATTAACCCATTTGCTTAATTGCAGGTTGCTAGTCTTAGAGGATCTATTAGTAGCTTTCAAGAGCAAGCAAGCTGCAAAACCAAAGTTCCTTCAGTAGCAGTACCATGCAAGCTTTCTCAACCTTTTAACCTGAAGATGTGTCCTTCGAGTCCACTTGAGGTTGGTTCCTGGTCCAGAAAGGGTCTTTAACCAATTCAATGCTTCATGAGATCAAGAAGTTGCTAGAATTGAAAGAACAGCATGTATTTAGTAGTCTTGTTTTGACTAGGAGATTTTCTACAAATGAGTTTAATTGGTATTATAGGCGATATGTAGTTTATGGGCAGCATTCTTGTAACAAGAATAAAAAATTTCATTGTATGGCTGTTCTAACCACCAGGATCTTGCTAAAACTAACATGATTCAGATCAAGTATCACTGTCCCGAGGAAGAAATAGCCTTTGGACCCAGTTGCTGGTTATGGGATTATTTAAGAAGAAGTGGAGCTTCCGGTTTTTTGCTTCCTCTCTCTGGTGGAGCGGATAGCTCCTCTGTGGCTGCTATAGTTGGCTGCATGTGCCAGCTGGTTGTCAAAGGTCAGTGGTAGTAAAGATAGCGTATTGATGCTGTAATCTTGTATTGTACATTACTTATTTCTCTTCTCAATCAACTTTCATAGGCAGGCTACATGCTGTGTTAATTTATAGAAAGGACCATTATTTCAAGATGGGTGGCTGGGGCCGGTGACTGTTAATAGGCTTTTGTTAAAGATTAGATCTATTATTTGTTAGCCTTCGAATTCCATTTCTCATAATACTGTCTTACAGTTAATCATACCTAAATTCGTCAAAAGTTAAAACCCCAGAAAGAGTTTCAATGTGCCAATCAGTGGCTAGGGCTATTTCATACCCATAGATGACTGAGTGCAAACTACAGAACTCAACTAGGTGCATAAGGAAGTGAAGCTTCTAAATATTTTTACAAATGATGTGTATGAAAGATAACAATTATATGTTCATTTTAGCGAGGATTGGTAATATGAGGCTGTGTAAAGTACAGCTTGCTGTTAGGAGTCATCCCATTTTATGGAGAGAATTTGTGTTGAATTGATCGAGTCGAATTCCAACTTTCTCCAGAGTTTGAAACTGTTGTTCTAGGACTGAGAAAGTTTAACTTATGAGGGGTTCCAGGCAGTCACTTTCTTGCCCACTGCCTTTACTACTGGTTGGTGCAGCAGAGGCAGGAAGAAAGCTAGACATATCTTACAACCCAGAATCGAGTGTCATAAGGTTTGATTATAAATCATTAAGACTCCATTTGGATTCGGAGTTGAGATGAGATGAGATGAGATGAGTTGAGTTTTGAAAGTTGAATAAAATATTATTATTATTATTTTGAAATTCGAAAAAATTGAATTGGGATTTGAAAAGGCTATAATGGGATTTGAAAAAATTATATTGGGATTTGTATTTTGTACAGGAATTTGAAATAGTGTAATGACGAATTTGAGATAAGTTAAGACGAGCTCAACTCGTCTTCGAATCCAAACAGAGCCTAAATGTGATGCACATTTGCATGCAGAAATTGCAAGTGGAGATGAACAAGTCAAAGCTGATGCAATACGAATTGGAAATTACACTGATGGACAGTTTCCTACCGACAGCAGAGAATTTTCTAAACGCATATTTTATACGGTATTTATGGGAACTGAGAACAGGTGACCCCCATGTACACAAAACCAATGCTCTTATAGTTTTATATGCTGTTGTGATTATGTTAACTTTCACATTTAGCATTCCACAGTTAAGGGCAGAATTAGCAACTTTATCATTCACGAGTTCTTACTATAAATAATTTAAATTTTTTGCAGACATTTGACAACAAAACATTTTGAAGAGAAATTCCTTTTTACTTAAAAAAAAACATATTGAAGAAAGTCCCAGAAACTTCTCATGTTGCTTATATTTGAAATCGCTGTGTTTTATAGCTCTTGATAATCTTATTTGTGGCTTATATTTCTCAAAGCCCGTCCAAATATATCACAAGAAAATCAGATTATCATTGGCTGGTCCATGAAACATGTTACCTTATGAGGCCCATCCGGGAGTGCATATGCATGCCGTCTAAAACCACAGATTGTGATAAGTGCTGCTAAGATCTCCAAGAACAGGCAACTGGGATTTATTTCTTATAAATGAAACACAGAAAAGATTGTGATAGTAATGGGCTTACACCTCCAGACCACAAAAGTTATTTGCAGTAACATATGCATTGAACACTAAGATTGTTATAGTTCAATTCAATACAAATTAATTGTTGTCATGTCATCCATAACTGTTTAGTCAAAACAACAATTAATTTTGATTGAACTTCTTAGTTTCCCTTGTTTGTTGCAGCATATGTCACATTTCAAGATTCATCCACTATAATCCTAACAGGTCTTTCTGTTCCTTGCAGTTCTGAAGCCACAAAATCACGAGCAAAGGTACTAGCAGATGAGATTGGCTCGTGGCATCTTGATGTTTCCATAGATGGGGTTATTTCTTCTCTTTTATCTTTGTTTCAAACACTTACAGGAAAGAGGCCGCGCTATAAGGTAAAAGATGCTGTTCATGGCATGCTATGGTGCCTCCCAAGTATATTATTTGGTTTATGCACAATGATTTTGGTTCCTTGATCAAATATGATCTAATCCTATAAAGGGCTTGTGTTTTCTTTTCTCCTTTTAGATTAGTACTTTTTTGGTTGTGGGGAGGGTGAGATCTGTGTTATGCTTTTCATGCAGTACCTTGGGTTTTACTTTACCTAAAGTAACAAGTTTCAGAGTAAGGAATAATGTTCGAGTAACTCTTCAATCTGGTTTTTATTTCCACAGGTAGATGGTGGATCTAACATCGAGAACTTAGGTTTGCAGAACATTCAAGCTCGAATCAGAATGGTACTAGCTTTTATGTTAGCATCACTCTTGCCTTGGGTGCATAACAAACCCGGATTTTATCTTGTGTTGGGTAGCGCCAATGTGGATGAAGGATTGCGTGGTTATCTAACAAAGGTACTGTATGATAATAAATTTTTTTCTATATGTTTAGTGGTGATCCATGTCTCTATGAAGCGTGTATATAATTTGCTTTTTAAAAAAATCCCCTCAACTTCTTTAAGTTTTAATTTCAACTTGTTGCCTGTATTTATATATATCTATTGAAATGAATATATATAAATATATAATTATATAGCTAACTATATTGGAACTCATGTTTATCTTTGATCTTGTTCTGTTATATTTTAATTAAGTTAGAGCTCCTGTGTTTCTCTTTCATGCAGTATGATTGCAGCTCAGCCGATATTAATCCAATCGGAAGTATTAGTAAGCAGGATCTCCGGGCATTTCTGCGATGGGCTGCCACCCATCTTGGTTACTCATCCTTGGCAGATATTGAATCAGCTCCACCGACTGCTGAACTGGAGCCTATACGTTCTGACTATAGTCAGGTAATGATTTTTCTTTCATCTGCATACCTTTGTTTTCTGGTAAACAGAGTTGCATGATGGGAATAACTACAAAACTTTATTCGATCCATCGTAGTGTAACTGTCAGGATTGTGTCCATCTTATAATTAGTTTTCTAGATTGTTTATATCTGCATTAAAATGTCCATCCCCCAATATGCCAATAGTAGATTATATGAGCTGTCAACTTTGTGGTAGCAAAATCTTTGTAGCTTTAGTTATTATTATTATTATTATTATTATTATCAATACTCTTTGTATTATCACCTAGTTGATAGTATGCTTTTGAGTCTGCTACTCTCGTTAACATTCTTCACCTTAACGTATACAAATTTTCATTCATATCCTTGGCATTTATCTGTCTTCTATATTTAGGTCAAATCACAAGTTGTGTCAATGCTATGTTTTTGTTGGAAGCCTAATTGTTTATTGTGTAAAACAGCTGGATGAAGTGGACATGGGAATGACATATGAGGAACTCTCAGTCTATGGAAGGTTGCGGAAAATCTTTCGATGTGGTCCAGTATCTATGTTCAAGGTCTCTTTTACGTCTTGTTATTCTTGCTTGCTTCAGAAGATCAAGAAATACCCTTTCTGGAATGCCTCTTATTTGAGTTTTGTCTTTAAACAGATCTTTATGGTGATCTGTAGGGAAAGCAGAAATTATTAAACTTCATACAATCTGCAGTCAAAAGAATAGATCTCCACTAAAACATAATGGCAATGGATAAAAGAATGGAGCAGTATAAGTTAAGTGTCTTAAAAAAATTGTTGCATGGGCATCGCCGCATCTTACCTGAATCCTGCAGCGTGGGATTGACTGGTTAAATCTCATTTGAGTTTTTAAGGTTCAACCACGAACAGTTTGTCTCTTTAGGTGTTTACAAACGGGGCCAGGGTTTTCTGAAAATTGGTATTTGCTGTTTGTAGAAACCCTCGCTTATTGGTGTCTTGGCTTGAAAAGTAAATAAATTGACGCCTATTAAGGGTTGTTTTTGGTTGTTTTTTTCATTCTTCAGCTTACGTTTTTTAAATTAAGTCTTTTCATATAGATGGTAGATTTGACACTGCCTCATTTTTAATTTTTTAAAATTTTATTGTTAGTTTTGGCTTTTCTCTGAGGTAGTTATCCATTATATAATACCTGTATACTTGCTTTGTGCCTCCTTATCATCTTTCTATACATCTACTTGTTAATGAAAGTATAGAACAAAGTTATTGGAGTAATAGTGTTGGTGTGTGTTCAGTTTCTTTACATGCACTTTTAGAGGAAGAATGACTTGTTGCATTACTAATGTATTTGGTGCTTTGATCTATCGCATTTTTATTGCTTATCTAGTGATCAGAATTAAGAACTGCTCTCTATTTTCCATACTGTTTTCCTTGTAGAATCTCTGCTACAGATGGGGTACAAGACTAACTCCATTGGAGGTGGCTGATAAAGTAAAACACTTCTTCAAGTATTATTCCATCAATCGACATAAAATGACTGTATTGACACCTTCCTATCATGCTGAGGTAAGTTGAACTTGAAAAGCCAACACCAGAATCATATATTTGTGCAGCTAGGAAACTTTAGTAAAAATCTTGGGAACAATACACTTTTCCACCAAACTACAACTTTTTTTGCAATTTGAACACTAAACTACCAAGTTATCGTAAGTTTTGATTTACTCTCATTAAGATCTAACCGTTGGATAAAAAATAGGTGATGTAACACAATCTTATGATTAGATTTTTAAAGGAGCGGGTAAATTACAAGTAAAGTGGTAGTTTGTAGGGGAAAATGACAACTATGATAGTTTGGTGGTCATGTTGCAAAAGGAGTGATAGTTTGAAGGGTCGGTAGAGCATGATTTTCTTAAAAATATTGTATTCTATATATCTAAATCCAGTAAGAGCTGACGCTATTCTGAACTATATGCAGAGTTATTCACCAGAAGATAATCGGTTTGATCTTCGCCAATTTGTCTACAATACAAGATGGCCATATCAATTCCGGAAGATTGACGAACTTGTGCAAGAATTAGATGGTGACAAAGTTTCCATCAGAGAATCAAGTGACCATGAAAATTTGGGACCTATGTCACAAGGTGGAGGTCTGGGAGTTGCTGCAGCAGGCTCAGGCAACCCAAATGTTGGTCTTTAATTGACATAAATACAACCTTACATGTGAACCTAATTAAATTGTGTACCTCCCCAAGACCATATTTCATGGCTTATTGTCACCCCTAACACTGTTTATCAATATTGCCTAATGTATTATAGGCTACTCTGCATTCTTTCAATAATTCAAATAAAAAACATTCAAGCCATTCTCATGCATCTTAAAGCTAACATATCATAAATCTAGTTCTTGTGGTGAACAAGTGGAATTGGGATCTAGTTGCCTATATAGCCAGCTTCTATTCATCTTTGTTTTTTTCTTTTTCAACTCTCGAAACACACGCACGCACAAAAGGAAAGAAAAGCAAAAAAAAAAAAAAATGAGACGTTTTTTAAAAAACTGGAGAAAAAGACAGCTTAATAGTTTATAAGGAAAGGAAAATGGATGGAAGGAAAGAAAGACCGACCGTAGAACTCCTTCAACTCAGCCAAGAAGTTGAAAAAAAAAAAAAAAAAACTGAGCGACACAATGGGTGGGACTGCTTCTACTCCATGCCCCAACGTCCGGGCTTGTTTTGGAATGGAATGGAGTCTCATCTTAAAAATTTTCATAATTTTATTTTTAATAACTACCTAAATACAAATTTTTTTTTAATTTTAAATTTACAATTTGTTATCTAATCTTTATCTAATTATTATAATTTTTCTGACTTCTAAATAAAATATAGAAAACAAAAAACTTTTTCAAATTTTAAAACAAGAATTATATTACTATGTTGTTATTCAATTTTTTCCCTCATTTCTCAAAATTCAATAAAATATTGTAACTCAAATAATTTTACTACTATTTACAACTATTTTACTAATATTCACAATTCATTTTACTAATATTTCATAAAATTCTCATTCCGTCTTTATTCTCCAAACATCCTTAAAACTTTATTGCCTTCTACTAGGAGACCTTATCGGTTTTAAACATTTAGATATTGTTTGAATTGAGAGAGCATTTTAATTTATTATTACAAAATTTTCAAACTCTCATATAAAATATAATAAATAATTTAATTTTTTAAATTTCAAAATAGAAAAATAATAATACAACAAAATTTTATTCAGTTTTCCAGCTTATTTTATTTTAATTTTACTCACTTCGAAAAAATTAACTAATAATACTGTAACTACAATCCTCGAATCACGTAATATTAATGATGTCCCAAACTGTAAAGCCAATTTTTTTATTTATTTAATTCAGTTAATTCTGACACCTCTCATCTATAATCTCCGCGTCAAATTATTAAAATTGGATAAAGGTGAAGGTAGATGGAGGTTCTTTGAAAAATCCGAGATCGTCAGGTGAAGGAGGGATAATTTGGTGTTCAAATAGGAAGGTAATTGCGGGTTTTTCATCATTATGGATATGCTATAAACACTATTGCGGAATGTAGGACAATACTTTATGGTTTGTTGCTATGCCGCAGTTTAAATTATACCAATATTATAGTGGAATGGCTTTGTTCAGGTAGATAATCTCTATGGTATTTATAGGATTTTTGGATGGAAAATCAAGGGATGTTGCAAGGTCTTAATGTTCAAGTGAAGCATGTGTTTAGAAAAATGAATATGACAGCTGATTTTTGAGCAGAGGAAGGAGCTCATGGAAAATCAGAGGAATTTCTTGGTAATTCTTTTGATCATGGTCTTTTTAGAGGTTTAATTCGTACAGATAGATGGAGTTTGTCTTATGTTCGATATCGTTAATTGTTTTGTTGTTTTGAGAAGCACATAATAAGGTTTGGTTTATATTTTGATGTGGGTTAGATTTTTTTGTCTATTTGTAATTTCAATGTATCCGGTTGATAACATGTTATTCTTCCACCTTGAGTGAGAAATTATAATAAAATTAAGCAAGAATCATTTTTGAATATGTAATCTTAATTCTTTATTAAAAAGAAAAAATTCTCAATTGAAAAGTGAAAATGGAATTGTCTTTTAAAGAAAAATGTTTTATGCACTGCCACCATTCTTTTTTTTTTGTCTTGAAACTTAATAATTAAGTATTATTATTTAATAATATTATAATTTTTTATTTATTTTTAAATATTTAAGTGTATTTAAAAATTGATATAAAAAAATTATTTATACTAACGATACAATAAGGTAGCGTACCACAACAATAGCTAATAGCATCCATCTTTTAAAAATTGAAGAAGTAAGAGCATTCACATTAGTCTCAACTTTTTTTATATCAAGTGTATTTTTTGCATACATAGAAAAAAAATTATGTAATTTGATAATTTACTATTCAAAAATTAAGTAAAAAACACATTTTTGTTATTCCCCACACTTTTTTTTTATCATATTTTATCAAATATGACATAATTTTTTTGGTATGTGTGCAAAAAATATATTTTTGATGGTAAAAAAATATGAGACTAATGTGAATACTCTAAGAAAACTGACATTGAATTAACTAAAAATTTTCTTTAAATAAGTACAAATTTGAATATAACTTTAAATTTATTGTTCACTTCTTCAAAATAATAATACTTTTATTCCATTTTTCTATTTTTTTTCTCCCAATTATTAATTTAATTGGACCAAAATTTTTTGATATGTATACCAATTTATACTTATTAAAAAATTTTAGATCTAAAAGTCTTATATAGAACAAATAATCATTTAGACTAGGTTTGACAAATCAAATTCTTTCAATACTTTTCAACATTTTTCACTACTATTTATTATTTTATTATTATTTTTCTTTTATTTTTATTACTATTTATTATTGAATATTTTATTATTATTCTTTACTTACTTTTTATTCCTATTTACAAATATTCTTAACACTCAAAAACAATCTTAAAATTGGAGAATTGACGATCATGCAATGGGTGAAATAGGAAAGTTGGTGTTGCAATGAAGAGAACAAAAAATAGTTAACAAATTAAGAAAATGCAGGGAGGTCTACCATTTTCGTTGAGATTCAATGAATAAAATTATTTTGCACGGGTCTTATAGTAGAAAAGGAGCTCAATAGAAAAGCTCCATAAATGAGTTTCAAAACCATTCACCGTAGAGACTAGAGAACACGCATGCATACGCGAAGAAATTCAAGCAAGCAGGCCGAGAGAGAATAGAATAATCACAAGCAGACTTTTGGGTAAAAAGAAGTGTGTTTTAAATTTTAACATAAACAGGAACATAATACTAGTAAAATAATAAAAAAGATCTGGAAATGTATCTCTTCACCCCCAAAAAAAAGCATGCGAAGTAAGGGAAATTCTTCTCCCGCAACTTCCCAACCATCATAAAAATTACAAAAGTCTCGTTACCTAAAAAGTCTATATCCTCATATCCCCCCACACTTAGCTTTTTCCTGCTTTAATCAGCAGTGCTCCATGGAATAACAAGATGCCTACAGCTCATCATGCGACTCCTCATCCTCCTCTCCTTCTCCTGATCCACCACCAGGGGCACCACCTGACCTCTGATATACAGCGGTGATGATCGGGTTGCAAACGGCTTCCACCTCCTTGAGCTTCTCTTCATAGTCCTCCTTCTCGGCGCTCTGGTTGTCATCCAGCCATTCGAGGGCATCCTTCACTGCTGTTTCAATTTTGTCCTTCTCATCGGACTCGAGCTTGTCAGCAAGTTTGTCCTTGTCGTTGATTTGGTTCTTCATGTTGTAGACGTAAGTCTCGAGGCTGTTACGGGCGTCAATCTTTTCCTTCACCTTCTTGTCTTCCTCTGCAAACTCTTCAGCCTCACGAACCATTCGGTCAATTTCTTCCTGGCTCAGGCGACCCTTGTCATTTGTGATGGTAATCTTCTCTGATTTACCAGTGCCCTTGTCTTCTGCCTTAACGTTCAGAATACCATTTGCATCTACTTCAAATGTCACTTCAATTTGTGGGGTTCCCCTGTTGAATCGAGGAATGAAATGAATTATTAATATAAAGTCCCGGCTAGCAGTTGATGCAAACCCTATTGATAAAACATTTTACAACGGCATAGAACAAACCTTGGAGCTGGAGGAATTCCATTTAGATCAAATTTCCCGAGATTCCTGCAATCCTTTGTAAGACTCCTTTCACCTTCAAAGACCTGGTATCATAATAGGAGCACCCTAACTTTTAGATTTACAGTTATCGAAAGCAACACATAACTAGGAAAATATTTGCCCGTACTTTGGAAGAAAAATAAACAGCTTGCAAGTACCATACCTGAATGGACACGGTAGTCTGCTGATCCTGGTAAGTAGTGAAAACCTGAGATTTCTTTGTTGGGATAACAGTGTTTCTTGGGATCAACTTGGTCATCACTCCACCAACAGTTTCAATTCCAAGGGTCAGGGGAGCCACATCCAGAAGAAGGATATCTGCATCAAGAATCCCACAAGAAACATTGTCAGCGATGCCCATATAGTTCAGCTACGTTATGGTAGCAGTACCTCATGGATAACATAATTGCAATCAGAGACTGAACTAGAAATTGAGGCTTGGAAGAGAAGGGGCTAATTGACAAAATATATAATGTGTAAATATAAATAATATGTATTTTTTATAAGTGATTATATAAAAAGAGTAAAGATACATTTACAATCATATTACTACTTATTTCACTACTCATAGTGTTGCAATCAGAGACTGAACTAGAAATTGAGGCTTGGAAGAGAAGGGGCTAATTGACAAAATATATAATGTGTAAATATAAATAATATGTATTTTTTATAAGTGATTATATAAAAAGAGTAAAGATACATTTACAATCATATTACTACTTATTTCACTACTCATAGTGTTTTTATTTTTTTGTTATTTTCTTTTAACTATTTTTTTAATATTTTTAATCATTAAGAAATTTTTTTAAAAATATATCACTTTACTAATAATCACTTTCTTAAAAAAAATTTCTATAAAATTAAAAAAGAGGTTGTTTAAAAAAGAGATTGTAGAAGAGGTGTAAGTACATCATTTTTCATATAAAAATAATAATAATTATATTTTTTCTCTTTATTTTTTTTCTTTTTTCTTTTTTTTTTCTTTGAATTAGAAAGAAAAAAAAGGAAAAAAAAATCATTAGTCATAAATTTATATATAAAAATATATATGCTTATAAATCATCTTATAATATAATTTTCTTTAAAATTTTGTAATTGGCTAGTTAAAGACCATTACAAATAAATAAATAAATAAATAAACTTAAAATTTTATCTTTAAATTAAACTCAACAACAATTTTTATGAAATAAAATTTATCTATTATCCTCTCTAAAATGGAATTCTTGACAATTTTTTTTCTCAAAAATAAAAACAAATAATAATTTTTTGAATATTAAGGGGACAGTATTTATTTTTTTATAATTTAAGAAAGTAATTTTAATTATATATAAAAAGATTTTATATATTTATATAATAAATTAATTTTTTGAAAAAATTTGGCTCCCTATCTTAGCTGGAAGTCCGCCCCTGATTGCAAACATGATAATATGAAAAAAGAAGTGGTACCTTTGGTTTCTTCACCACCCTCTCCACTCAAAATGCTTCCTTGTACGGCAGCACCATAAGCAACTGCCTCATCTGGGTTCACACCCTTGTTTGGTTCCTTCCCATCAAAATAGTCCTTAAGAAGCTGTTGAACCTTTGGAATCCTAGTGCTTCCACCAACAAGCACAATTTCATCAATTTGGTTCTTTTCCAATCCGGCATCTTCCATAGCCTTCTTAACAGGTCCCATGGTCTTTCTGAATAAATCATTGTTCAGCTCCTCAAATCGAGCTCGGGTCAGTGGTTCGGAGAAGTCTGTACCATCAAAAAGTGATTCAATCTCGACACGGACTTGGTGTTGGCTGCTAAGAGCTCTCTTGGCACGCTCAGCTTCCCTCCTCAGCTTCCCAAGAGCTCTGTTATCCTTGCTGATGTCCTTTCCATGCTTTTTCTTAATCAATTTGATGAAATAATCCATAATTCTATGATCAAAATCCTCACCTGCAAGAAAATAGACCTTCCTTAGACCAGGAAATTTTAACTTATAGGGAGCTTATTAATACAAATACTTCCGTCTCATAAAAAACAGATACTTGGCATTTGAGCTTTCTGCAGAATGCTGCATCTGCCTTTCTTTTGATAAAGAAAAGATACTGAATCAGTCAACAGTGTTCGTACACAATCTCAAACCCTCTAGGGTTGTTGCAGTCAAAGTAGTCCAATCACTCGAATAAATCAAGGGGTCTAGACGGGGATATCTTTCAGATGGAGTCAAATTTTTAGATAGATATCCAAGAACAGATATAATATACTGCTCCTTTTAGTCCATGTCTTCTCTTACATAAAACTTAACAACCAATAAAACAGTGGCAAAGAATATATGTTCTAACCTCCAAGATGAGTGTCTCCATTAGTGGCAAGAACCTCAAAAACACCATTATCAATTGTCAAGATACTGACATCAAATGTCCCACCACCAAGGTCAAAAACGAGGATGTTCTTTTCTCCACCCTTCTTGTCTAGACCATAAGCAATGGCAGCAGCAGTTGGTTCATTGATAATTCTGGCGACATTCAGTCCAGCGATGACACCCGCATCCTTGGTAGCCTGCCTCTGGGCATCATTAAAGTATGCTGCATGTCGGAACAAATATAACTGTGAGTACAACTAAATTAACGACAGGGTTTGAGAAACTAGAAATTACTCTATACCAATGGAGTAAAAGCATTAGGTACACAGTTGTTACTTTCTTTACTCACCAGGAACTGTCACAACGGCATCCTTGATTTTCTTCCCAAGGAATGCTTCAGCTGTTTCCTTCATCTTAGTCAGAATCATAGCGCTGATCTCCTCTGGGCTGAAAACCTTGGTCTCACCATCCTTAATCTTCACTTGAATGTATGGCTTTCCATCCTTGTTCACAATCTTGTATGGAACAAGCTTCATGTCTTTCTGAACCTCCTTGTCTTCAAACCTGTCAAGAGAAAAGCCTGTAACTACTATTTCCAAACAAATGGATATAATTCGGAAATCGACCAGCTGAGAAGGATAAATTACTTTCTTCCGATAAGCCTCTTGACATCAAAGATGGTCCTTTCAGGGTTGACGGCTGCCTGGTTCTTTGCAGCCTCGCCGATCAGTCTCTCACTGTCAGTGAAAGCAACCCATGAAGGGGTGATACGGTTTCCTTGGTCATTGGCTATGATTTCAACATGACCATTCTTGTAAACACCAACACAAGAATAAGTTGTCCCAAGATCAATGCCAATGACTGTTCCCAATTTGGTCGCTTCCTCTTTCGCAATGGAAATTGCAAACAGACATCCTGTCATTACCGTTTTCCATGTTAGTTACTAGTAAAGGGGCATTTCAACTATATTCAGTCTAGGCGGGAATTGAAGCAAAGAAAAACCCATCACAGATATATTCAAACTTGAAAGTGATATAGACTGCTCGACATCTAGGTTTTAATGCCACGTTTATCAAACGCAAAATTGTATACAGGTAACATGCAAACCGGGTTTCCTGTATTTTAAACACTACCACCTAAAATGTAAAATATGTATGCCCATCACGTCATCGTTCCTTTACACGATTGTGATCATCATTAGTTTATATGATTCTGATAGGTGCCGATACCCCCAAGAACTTGATGGATTGATTGACAACCATAATACACGGAACAGAAGTGTCTTCGCTACGAAACATATTATTACTAAAATTCAAGTAATTACGCATGTGATCTTCCACTTCAGAACAATGCATTGTTTCCCTCTATTAAAAATGAGAACAACGTAACGACCAATATTCACATAAAGCAGATCGAGATTATAAGATATAATCACTTCAACAGCAAACTCTAGGAACACGAAAGCACAGATACACAATAAACTGAATATGAATAAACCAACAAGTCCCAGCTACAGGCTTAGCCAACCGTCTCACATATTCATCAATGCTACGCTTCTAAGATCTCTTAGATTACCAAATCCCTATCAAACACCTCATCAAGATCCACTAAAAACACCAACATCTGATCAGATCTAACGCCACGATCGGTTCGCCAACCGAATAAAAAAAAACTATCAAATCAACTCTGCTCCACTACATTCTAAACAAACTCAAATGGCTTACCAAAAATCACAAAGGGGAAAAAAAGCAGAAAAACAAATCAGATCTGAGCCATAAGAAGCATCAATTACCGAAGAAAACAATTGCAAGCACGACCAAAGAGCCGCGCGCTCTCCAAGAGCCAGCCATAAGTAGCCTCTTTCTCTCTCTCTGTCTCTCTCTACTCTCGCTTTCGCCTTTTGCGATCCAAATGGAACTCTCTCGAGAAAAGGGGTGTTCAAGCCGGGGTGTTCTTATGCGTATTTGCCTTTGCTTGGTCTAAGTGAAACCGGGGTTGAGAGGTCTGAGCGTTTTTATAGAGTAGCTTACTGCGTCTAGACTCCTCCGCTTTCTTCTACCGACCTGCAGTGTGCGCCCTTCTCTTACGCAAACCCAAGGCCATTTGTGAGAACATGTCATTCTTGGTGATGTGGACCAATCACGTTTCGCGGATGCATTCACCCGGCCAATTAGATTAGGTCTAGTGCTGGGACGATCTTGGCCGTTCATTTCTAGAATTCCCACTCGCCTGCTCCTTTCCTACATGAATTACGATTCTATTCTCCTTAAGAATAAATAATGATATACTCACTATTGTATCACTTATTTATTATTTTTAATACATTTATTTTCTTATTATTTTTTTAAAATATCTTTCAATATTCTTAAACATTAAAAAATTTTTAAAAAATTATAATTTTACTAATAATTTTTTCTAAATAATTAAATAAAAAAATTTAAAATTTTTTTTAAAAAAATAAAAGAGTGGTAAATAAGTAAGAAATCTATCATTATTCTTTTCCTAATACGGCAGTCGTTCCATGCCCTTTCATGAACAACAATATTGGAATCGAATACATACTAATGCAGCAGATGTTGGCAGCGAAGCCCCGCACCCCGCCCCCCGCTCCTTAAAATTTTCATTTTATTACATAATATTTTAAAATTATTCAAATATAAAAATAATTTGCCCCCTACTAGTTTAAAAAAAAATAGTATATAAATAATTATAAATAAGCAATGTTACTCATCATCTCATTTTTTATCATCCTCTCATCATTCTATGATGTGATATTAAATAATTGGAGATTATTTATTATATTTTACTTATTAATCTATCATTTAATGTCATATCATGAGATGATAAGAAGATGATGAAAAAGAGAATAATGAATAAATTTATTCATTAAGAATATATATAATTAAAATTGCCTCCCAATATTTAAACTTTGAAAATTTTTATTGAAATTGTCCTATCAAGTTTCAAAAATTTTACTGAAATTGTCTCTAGAAAACTACAAAAATTTCAAGAAAAATTATCTTATAAAATGATTTATAGAGATGTATTTTTTATATAATTTTATAACGTATGATTATTTTTTATATAGTCACATGTAAAAAACGCATATTATTTATAATTATATATATCATACACTTTGTCAATCGCCCTCGGAACATCAAGTCCTAGTTCCACCCCGCCCCCGAATGGCGGGGCAGGAAATCCCGCTCCACACATTCGAGGGCGAGGTACCTCACTCCGCATCTAGCCCCCCTAGACTTGTTCACAAAGTATACACTAGCAAATTTAAAAATTACATAAGTTTAAAAACTACAACTTACATAAAATATACACTAACAAATTTAAAAACTATTACATTACAACTTATACAAAATATGCCTAGCAAATTTAAAAATTATATAAATTTTAAATTATAGTCATATTTACAAATTTAAATATACAATTTTGGCCTAAAAATGTATTTTTTTTTTATCACTTTTAGACTTAGTTATAATTTTTAAACTTAGTGAAATGAAGTTTTTTTATAATGGACATGAAGCTGGGCGGATTCCCATCCGCCTCGCATCCCGCCTCCGCATAATTAGAGCAGGGGGCGGGGGTTAAAACTGAAAACCCCACCTCCCATCCTATGCAGGACAAGGTGCGAGGAAGGGTCTACCCTGTACTGTATGATGCAGGTAGCACCCCTAGTAATAATACTCACCAATCACCAACCTTTATATTAGATGAGCAGTTGACGTATAATCAAATATTTTAATGTGTAACTTTTTTTTTCTAAGTTAAGTAAAATATATTGATAATGAAGGTTCCCATACAAAGCGAAAAAAAAAAAAAACAAACTGCAAAAATAAAATTAAACAGCATACGGAGTGTAATACTCGTTCCCTTTTTTTCCTAAAGTTTAGCGAATCTCAAAAAGATTATGTAATAGCTTGTTCTTCTCTCTTTCAATTGAGACAAACCTTGATACACGTGTCAGGTCTTGACTCGCGTACCCAACCCCGATGGTGTGTTTTAAAAGGATAACGTTATTTTAAAATGCGTCCAGTGTTTTAATGCTATCGAATATTTAAATGTCCTGGAAATATTATATGAAATATTTTTAGTGTTATTGGATCCAAGCCAGATTTATAAAATATGCAATTATAATATTTTGGAGTGTTACAAAATATTATAATTGTACAAGATCATTTTATTATCCTGATTTTAGTTATTTAAAGTATTATGAAATTTTAGTTATGTTTTAAATCTTTAATTTAAATATATAATTTTATTCCTTTTTAATAATTAATAAACTTCATCATTTTAATTAATAATGAAGAATATTATGTTGTGAACTAAAGTAAGTTAAAATAATATTTTATTTAATTATTCTGAGAGTTTTAAGTTAAATTGATTTTAAGTGTTTTCATAACAGTGTTTAAGCACATCGTTAGTTAGTTTGAGAACCCCAACAAGTTGGGCATATAAATAGCCCGGAGAGGCTCAGACTCCTCACTTTCCCCCATTTCCATTTTTTTCTCTCTCCTCTCTCTCTGCGTACGCAGCCCCCCTTGCCGTTCGATTTCCAACCCAGTCCGACACCACCGCTGGCCATTGGCCAACACCGCCAACTCCGACGAGCTCCCCTCACGCTAGCGACCTCACCCCTAGGTCGGTGCACCTTCGACAGCTCTCTACCCCGCATGTGAGAGCCAAACCTGAAAATGGGTTTCATGGCTTCTCATCCGTTTTTCGGCCACCGCCGGCCACCAATGGAGCCGACAGCTCACTGGTAGCCTTAGAACATCCCCCAGCAGCTAACTCACCGCCGGTAGCCCTTCATTTCTTTCATTTTCACCTCCACCCAAAATGGGTATGGAACCCAAGGGTTTCATCCCACCACACCGCCACCGGCCGCCATACCACTTCATCGCCGGCACCAACAGCCTCCCCTTGCTCTGGCGACCCTCCCCCTAGCTCAGCTTCTCCATCCACGGCCCCGCCTCCCGTGTACAAGCCCAAGTTCGAAAATGGGTTTTCACCCCTTTTGAGCTAGATTTGCCACTTTCCGATGGTCGCACAGCCTCACTACCATTACCACCATGAGATTTCTCATCCTCCAATGAGTATTCCCCTAACTTCCCATGTCAAACCGAGCACTGTAGCCCAAACTTTCATGTTACATGGTTAACATCACTATATGCAATGTTAGTTGTAACGTACGACATTTCCACCATCGCCAACAAACACCCCACCAGGATGACCACTTTCACCAAATCTAGCTTTAGTATTCAAAATCCTAGGTTCGAACCCCGAGACATTCTCGTTCTGAGATCACAACATTGACCTTAACGGAGCAGTTATCATTCGAGTTAGTGGCTTTCGACGCCACTAGCATTGTCGAAAAAGAGCAATGTATGGGTTTACTCCTCTACGGTATACCCCTACTAGCATTATTTACTGAGTCCGAAGAGTTTGGGGTCGAATGGATTGGAGGACAGAGTTGTGGCATGATTGTTTGATGTTGAGAATTGTATTGTGAAGTAGGGTTATGAACTGTGCTATATAGTACAATGGTGCTTTGTGAGCGAGTTTGGTGTTGAGGCAGGTGTTTGAAGGGAGTACGCGTGTAGTGTACTCCATGGGGTAAAGTTATGCACCGTATAACGTGTATCGTACGAGTTATGGTGTATGTGTACACTAAAGTGTTTAGCGAAAGCGTGGAGGGCACTCCACATGCTGTAGCCGTGACGCATCGTAAGGCGTGTCATAAAAATGGGCAATTACACGACTAGGGAGTGTAAGACGCTTGAAGTGTCTGAAATTGTGGGACAATATCCCAGAGTAGTGATGTGACCGGTAGTCCTAGTGACGGTTGTCACTGTGTAATCATACTATGTCTCGAAGTACGTACGAAGTGATGAAGTCACGTAGCAGTGATGTATTAGGAGTGTAAGCAGGGTATGTAAGGAGTCATACTCATGTCAAGTCGAGAGTCGGTGTAGGCGTCAGGTGGCGCACTGCCATGGGAAGTGGTGGATGACGAGATAGCTCGATAGTAGTCTCGAATTGCATGACACGACGAAGGTACATTTGAGATAGACCTTATCATGTTAAGTGTCGGAATGAACTCGTAAAGGGCCAGAAAATGGGACTAGTCATGCCAACTGGTATAAAGTGGCAATGCTATCAATGTAGGGTGTTCTCTGCACCAACGGGTGATCAACATATTCTAGGACATAAAGATAGTAAAAGGTGTCTTAGTGTCTACAGTAAGTCTTCTGATGGTCTGAATGAAATTGGACTTCAAAGATATAGGGATATTGAAAGGTGTCCTAGTGCCCGTAGCAAGTTTCCCAATGGTCTAAGTAGAGTAGGACCCCAAGGACATGGGGATAGCAGGAGAGTGTTCTAAGTGAAGTGTAGGGTCTTTCTAATTTAATTGCTTGTGTGTTAAATACATATATATATATTAATGCTATTTATGTGTATGTTGTAGGTTAATTGCTATATGATGCATTTGTGCTTGGACTACATGATATAGAAATAGCACGAACACCAGGTAAGTGTTATGTTCATACACCTTAGTGTTTACCGGACTAGTAAAGAAAGATAATAAAATTGAAAATACTAGTATGCGTATGTATGACTATTCTTGGTAGCCCCTTTTATTGAACCCTTAACGTGTAACTATATATCTGTGATGGAGGCCTACACGTAGTAATTATTAGATGTATTCTCTGAAAAGAAAATATAAAGTTAAACTTGAGATTTCTGTCTCATGATTTATGGAAGAATGCCATGAACTGGCACAATGCGAGAATACCATGCAATCCCTATGTCTCGATAAGATTAAGTGTATACGCATGCGTCTGGTTTGTGGGTATGCTTCTAAAAAATATTTTTTATAGACTGACTGACTAGGAGGAAAGATATAGAAAACATAAGAATTTAAAGATAGAAAAGTCTAGGGATGGTAAGGTGAAGAAAATAAAAGAAAACTTGAATAACTGTTTGCTATGAAGTATAAGAATGCGAAAAGGGTACAAAGGACGATCCAATGGTCCAAAAGAAGACCCTGGATCGAAATGAAGATCCGTCAACCCTAGCACACGGGGGTTAATAGTGTACGACGACCTAAAGGAAGTGAATAAATGGGAATGAATATCATGTTATGTATGATGTGTAGTGCATGCATGATATGTATGTATTGGATGAGTGATTATTTGTTAGTTGATTGAATAGCTTGTGGTTGTTGTTCTGGTTTGCTGATTTATGACTTGCTTGTCTGATAGAGGTTTGGTAGTTGTGGTTATTGACATGCTTGCTTGGTAGATAGATACTTGCTTGTCGGTTGATCTCTTGTATGTTAATGTCATAAAGTAATGATTAAGAATAAGAAGGATCTACGAAAAGGATAAAAGATGAAAGACATAATAGGGTTATAGTTATGAACAATAATGTATGTATTGTTTTGTATGTATGTAAGTATATTGTGTGTTGGTTATATGCTTGAAAAACCTACTTTGGTATATATTAAAAAGGGTATAAAGTAATGCTTACTAAGTATTCGACTTATTTTAATTTTCTTTCTGTGTGTTTTTTTCCCCCACACAGGAATACACAGTAGGAAGCAGATAGTCCAAGGAAAGATCACGACAGTCTAGGCATGTGAGAATGACCTTTTTAGTTTTAAATCTTATATCTTTCTTCTGTAAACCTTTTTTATTATAAAAATGTATTTTATTTTAGAACGTCGAGTCTGGCACCCTGGGAAATAACTGAAAGGTTTTAAAACGAACGAAATTAGTCTGATTTTCTAAAACTGTTTTATATAAAAATAATAATAATAAACAAATACCACGTAAGGGCCAGATCCTTACACGGAGGGTCCTTTCTGCCATAGAATCTCAACAGGCACAACAGAACATATATAAGTGGAAGGCAATCGTATATTTTGGTAAAGACTGCCCATTGAGCAATTAAAAACTCAATGTATTTTCCTTAGTTTCCAACTTTCAAAAGAAAACAAAAGGGAGTTGATATCTCTAGCAATGGGTTGGATAGACCAATCCATTGCTTTAGCAAAATCCTTTGTTGCATCCAAAGCGATTTTGGAGTCACCTGTAATGATTATGCGCTTCACTAATCAGGCCAAAGCTTCTTTGATACCTTCTAAGAGTGTCAATGCTTCACCTTGGTTTGGATAAGTTCTGTGAATTTCTTTGGTGCAAACAAACAGAATTTCTCCACTCTCACTTGATACTGCCATTGTTGAGCTAAAGCTCCCCTCACCGCCATATCGAAAGTAAAGTAATGATAATTCATGGATAGAGCCTTCCAATTAGAGGCTTAAGTAAGCGATACATCGCTCCATGCTGTCCAGTGATCCTGAAAAGGTTTTCTTAGCAGTTCTAATAAAATCATCAATATTGGGGGTCACATTTTCATGCACAATTTTGTTCTGTTGAAACCAAATGCTACCCATGGTTGAGATTGCAAAAATCTAAAAACCGTGATGCTCTCTAATGGGGATATTGAGTTTTTCTGGGGGAAAAATGCATTCAACCTAGTTTCCTACTCCTTTGTCAGAGAAGATGTGAATGTTAAGAGGTTATTGCAAATTTCTCCACACAATTATAATGAAAGAGTAACTTAAAAAAAGATTATCTCAATTTCCTCCTCTGCTAAGCATATGGGGGCATCTAGTCTGAGTAGGGTCGAGATTAAGACAGTGTTTGAGTCTTGATTTGATTGGGAGAATGTTGCTAATGATCTTCCAGACTAAAAACTTCAACCTATCTTGAATTTTAAGACACCAAATTTGTTTCCAAGGGGTCATGGACAGGGAATGATTGCTATTATCAAAGACAATCTCAGTGTATGGTTCTTTTATCAAAAACTCCCTACAGGGGTACTATTCTTGTACACCAGTTTATCACTCATGAAATTAAGATTAGTCTCAAGCAAAGGGATCTTTAGAATCTCATTCAAAGTGTGGTTATTGAACATGGCTTGAAGTAGAAGAATATCCCAACCTCTTGTGTTTTTCATGGTGAGTTCCTCTACTTTCAAATCCGAGCCTTAAGGGGTGAACACACCTTTAAGGACAGGCAAAAAAGGAGGATTGGTGGGAATTCACGAATCTAACCAAACTCTAGGAAAGTGCCAATATTGATTTGAAAGTAGGAGTTCTTTTTCACTATGTCTCTTTGATTTAAAATTCCTTTCCACAGCCAAGAATCCGAGGTCCTGGTAGAAACATCCATTAAAAAGGAATTCTTAAGGTATTTAAATGTGAGAATAGGTTTCCACATGGAGTGACTGTCATTGCTCATGAGCCAGCTCAATTTGCTAAGAAGTGCTTTATTAAAGTTGGAGGTAAGCCTAATTCCTAGACCACTCGAGGCCTTAGGCTGATAGATAGAACTCCAGGATTTCGGTGTGAAGTTATGACTTTTGTTGGGGTTAAGAACCCACCAAAACCTCATAAAAGATAATTTTCTTAGAGATTGTCTTTGGGATCTAGAGGGCAGACATGACATATGAGAGGTTGGCATTCGCGACTGTTTTAATCAAAGTAGTTCTACCCACTTGGGAGAGGAGTTTAGCTTTCCAGCTTGTCACTCTATTCACAATCATATTCAAAAGGTCCTCGAAGATGTTTTGCTTGGATTTATTGAAAATCAAAGGGAGACCAAGATATCTAATTTGGGAAGGCGCATTCATGAAATTAAGCATTTATCTCAATCTTCTCTTAGTGTGAATCGTAGTGTTATGATTGAATTGGACCATGAATTTTTCAGAATGAACATTTTAACCTGAATACTTTATTGTGTAACTCACAAACTGGTGTGAGATGTTATAGTATATTTGATTGTAATTTTTTTTACTAAAGTAAATTTAATATATTAGATTTAACTACATCAAGTTATAAATTTTATTTTTGTAAAATATACTCATGAACTTAACAGTTTTCTCTTATTCTCAATAGAAAATATTTTTTAAAAAAAAATTATATAAAAGTAAATTTACTAATTGATATGGTTTGATATAATATGTCAGATTGTAAAATTACTTTTAATATATATTAGATCTCTTATTACATAAAATCATATCAGCTTGTGAATTTATTTTTATGTTGTCTCTTTGTATATATTACACTTGTCATTTTCAACTGGTACGATGATTATGGTCATGTCTGAGTATAATGACACAATAGGCGGTATATTGTTAAAGGGAAATTCTCGATGCAATATAAATGTAAATGACTACACAATTAACACAAAGTCTAAACTTCGAATTTTGTTCTTTATAATGGACAACCAAAAAATAACTTGAATAAAGAACAAAATCATAAATCTAAATATTGCTGGGAAACAAGAGTGGAAATATGAGAGGAAATAGATATAATGGAAATGATGAGTAATATTGTTGAATACAGCCTATCTAATGAAGTCGTGCTCGATACTTCTATATATCTTGATTGCCTTTATATAATTGTTCATAAAGGTTTATTGCTCTTGACTACCATCAAATTTGATTTTGCTTCCCCCCACTAAAGAATCACCAATGAGCTCTTAGATATATAAGTCTAAAATGAAGGACTTGTTAGTTACGGTGGCAAATTTCATTTTGGCATCTAGAATCAATTTTAATGATTTTGGAAACCCATGATGGTTATATTCTCATAGAGTATTGATTTGTGGATAACTGCACATATTCAATGTAAGTAGGAAAAAAAAAATAACGTTGTAGGACGGGTTTATGTTCTTCCCCCACCTGAACGAGTGGGGGCATCCGCACACATACTAGGGGCAGACAAGTTTTAATCTGCTTGTTTGAAAGCCCAGGATGGGTATCAGTTGCCCAGTTCTATAAATAAATAAATACATTAGGGAGGAGCAACGTGCAAATTACGTTTACCTAATTTAGTTATATAATTATTTTTAAAAAATTATATTATTTTTATGAAGAATTAAATTTTGATCAATAATGTAATGTATAGAAGAAAAAAATGTAAATTCTAACAAATATTTGATGGGTAATCATAATTAAATAGAGGATAACAACTACATGCTTTCATAAATTGTAACACAAAAACATTAGTTAAAACAATAAGATAATCTCATAGATAGGCATAATTCATAGTTTTAGCAAACTTGTTTGAAATAAGTTTGATAGGAGTTTAACAAAAATGTTAATTTAAGATGTTGAACCCAAGGTTTCAAGTCTCGTATTTACGTATATATTTTGATGATAACAAATAATATTGAAAACTCAAGCTCAAGTTGTCTATGCATGAAGGGAGCTAAACACATCAAGAAATCAAGCATGAGTAAGAAAGATATCAAGTCTACAAATGAAGTTCATAGATTATTTTTGTACATCTCTTGATAAAATTAGAAATTGGATTAAGGCTCCAAATTACTCTTTTTTCTCATAAAACATCAAATTACTTTTTCCACATATGCAAGACATTTTTAAATGTCTTAGTTTTGAAAATTATGTTTTTCACATGTGCATAACACCATCAAACAAAATAATTTCGAAAATTATATTTTTTTATAAAAACTTGATTTTATAAGATGATTGATTATCATATTTGACATGTGCATATTTTGTTTGAAAGTCTTGAAGGGAGGTGGTGTGTTTTTTTGACATATGCAAAAAGAAGATGATTTGGTTTGAAAAATAAATCATGCTCATTTTGTCTTGTATGAAAAGTAAAAAATTATGTTTGATTTCTTTGAAAAATGAATGGAGTTGTCTTTGACAAATGCAAAAAGGAAATGTTTTTATTTGAATTTTTTGAAAAGTGAATAGTGCTCTTATTTGACATGGGAATCTTTTCAAATTTGAAATTGAAGACTCATTTACCTATAAATAGCTCACTTGAGTTTTGCAAAAATCATAACAAGAGCTTACACATCTATTGCTAAATTTTGCATCATTCTTTCAAAGCTCTCATTCTCTCTTTTCTAAAGTTTTGAGCCTTAATTCTTGTTCTTGTTGAGAGAGATATAGTTTGTGCTGTATTGTTCTTATTTCACTCATTGAGGAGTGTTTTCTGATAGCCTACCCACTATCAATTCTTGTATCAGTAAGAGGGTGTGTATAACCCTTGTGTGTGTAGAAGGTGTTCTACACGGGGAATAGTTAAATCACCAAGTGTGAGGTGATTGGAAGTAAGAGGGTGCGTATAACCCTTGTGTGTGTAGAAGGTGTTCTACACAGAGAATAGTTGAATCACCAAGTGTGAGGTGATTGGAAGTGTAGAGGGTGTTCTACACGGATTCTTTGGAGCGGTGCTGCTCAAAGGTGTAATAGGTTTCTATCTCCACCTAAAGGAGATTGAATAGTGGATTTGGGAATCCTCAAGGGGTAGCTTGAGGCGAGGACGTAGGCAGTGGGGCTGAACCTCGTAAAAATACTGAGTTTGCTTTCTCTTACCCTACTCTTTATATTTCCTACTGCTTTATATTTTGGTTATATTTTATATTGTATATTTAGTTTATAAGTATTAATTTTTTAATATAACCCAATTCACCCCCCCTCTTGTGTTAGTCATCTAGGCAACAAGTGGTATCAGAGCTAGAGCTCTATTATAAGATTAACTATCTTTTGAGTTAAGATCTTATGGCTAACATTGCAGCTTCATTTGGTGAAGGTCAATCTAGCAGTCGGCCTCCACTCTTTTGTGGAGACAATTACTCATTCTGGAAAGTTAGAATGAGAATATTCATTCAGGCTCAAGGTCGAGAAATCTGGAAATGTATTATAAATGGACCTTATATTCCAACAAAAGTAGTTGATGGAGTAAAGGTCAAAAAGGAAGAAGAAGAGTTTGATCGTGAAGACGATAGACTTTATACTTTGAATTTAACTGCTATGAATTTATTATATAATGCTCTTAATGGTAATGAGTTTAATAGAGTAATGACTTGCACTACAGCAAAGGAAATTTGGGATAACTTGGAAGTTACTTATGAAGGAACTTCTCAAGTCAAGGAATCAAAAATTTATATTCTTACTCATGAATATGAAATGTTTAAGATGAATGATGATGAATCTATTTCTAGTATGCACACTCGTTTTACTAACATCATAAACAGCTTGACAGCTTTTGGCAAAATTTATTCCAAAGTGGAGATAGTAAGAAAAATTCTCAACTCTCTACCAAAACGTTGGGAGTCAAAAGTGACAGCGATTCTTGAAGCTAGAGACCTCAAGAAACTCGAAGTGAATGAACTCATCGGGTCACTTATCACCCATGAGTACACATTGAAAAGAGGAGAAGAAGAAGGAAATTCAAAGAAGAGTTTGGCACTTAAAGCTGTTCCACATGAAAGTGAAAGTGATGAAGATGAGGAAAATGACGACAAAGATGAAGAAGTTGCGATGATAATAAGAAGAATTCAGAGGTTCTTAAAGAAAAATAAAACTCCTCCAAGGAAATCCTTCAATAAGTTTTCCAAGAAAGATTCAGGTAAAAATGACACTTTAATTTGTTATAAATGCAATAAACCTGGTCATATCAAGCCAGATTGTCCTCTGCTAAAGAAAGATCGAAATAAAGGCAAAAAAGCAATGAAAGCTACGTGGAATGATGATTCAAGTAGCTCAGATAGTGAAGCAAGCAATGGAGAATCAGCAAATCTTTGTCTTATGGCTAAAGATGACATTGAGGTAACAAATCTTGATAATATTGAAGATCCTTCATATGAAGAATTGCAAAATGTTTTAGAAGAGGTATATGAGGAATTTGAAAAATTAGGTATCAAGTATACTGTTTTGAAAAAGAAAAATTCTTCTTTAACAAACGAAATTGATATTTTAAGAAAAGAAAGTATTGTTTTGAAAGATGAAAATCTTGAGTTGAAGAAAAAGAAAACTGATTTAGAAAATATTATTGAAAACTTTACGAATGGAAAAAGAAATTTTGAAAAACTTCTTGGTAGTCAAAGATGTGTTTTTGACAAGGCAGGCTTGGGATACATGCCAAAACAAAAATACAAATTTTATAAAAACTTCTTTGATAATCCTTCTACATCAAAGTCCAATATTCAAAATTCTTTTCATAAAAATAATTTTGTTAAAAAAGGATACTATTATAATCACTCAAGTTATTCATATATGTCACATGCTATTTGCAATTTTTGTAATAGCAATGGTCATAATTATTTTGCTTGTCCTATTAGAAGAAAACATACAATGACTATTAGGGCCATATGGGTACCTAAAATTTTTATTTATTCTAATACTAATAAATAAAGGACCCAAAGAACTTGGGTACCAAGAATTTTTTTTAATTGCTTTTGTAGGTATGCATGAAGTCGTCTACAGGTAAAAGTAAATGGTTTTTAGACAACGGATGCTCAAGATACATGACATGAGACAAAACTAAATTCATTGACTTCACTTCTAAAGAAGAAGGATGCATGATATTTGGAGACAATTCAAAAGGGAAGATCATGGAAATAGAAGGAAAGATCATCAAGACTTACTACAAGATGCAACCAAATAGTGGAAACATGTGAAAGATCATCCAGAGGAATAAATTCTAGGAGAACCTTCACGAGGTGTAAGTACTCGATCATCTCTTAGAAATATTTGCAATCATACTGCTTTTCTATCTCAGATTGAACCTAAAAATATTGATGAAGCACTTCTTGATGAATCTTAGATTCTAGCTATGTAAGAAGAGTTTAATCAATTTGAAAGAAATGATGTTTGAACACTTGTTCCTAAACCCAAAAATCATACTATTATTGGAACAAAATGGGTTTTTAGAAACAAGAAACATGAGTCCGGAGTCATTACTAGAAATAAGGCTCGACTAGTGGTCCAATGTTTCAATCAAGAAGAAGGAATCGATTATGATGAGACATATGCACCAGTCGCAAGATTAGAAGCTATTCGAATGCTACTTGCATATGCTTGTTATAAAGATTTCAAACTTTTTCAAATGGATGTTAAAAGTGCTTTCTTAAACGGTTTTATAAATGAAGAGGTATATGTTGAGCAACCTCCAGGTTTTGAAAATCATATTTCTCCAAATCATATTTTCAAACTCACAAAAGCACTATATGGACTCAAACAAGCTCCTAGAGCGTGGTACGAGAGACTTAGTGGTTTCTTGATTAAAAAAGGCTTTTCAAGAGGAAAAATTGATACAACTCTTTTCATTAAATACGAAAATGATGATATTCTTTTGATTCAGATTTATGTTGATGATATAATATTCGGTGCTACTAATGAAAATATGTGCCAAGTTTTTGCTAAGACTATGCAGGAAGAATTTGAAATGAGCATGATGGGAGAGCTTATATTCTTTCTCGGATTGCAAATTAAGCAAGCAAAAAGTGGGATATTCATCAATCAAAATATATTAAAATATTGCTGAAGAAGTTTGGGATGGAAGGTGCTAAGGAAACTGGAACACCAATGAGCTCATCCACTAAACTTGATAAAGATGAATCCGGTAAACTAGTTGATTCGAAGGTATATCGAGGTATGATTGGTAGCTTATTATATTTGACAACCGGTAGACCAGATATTATGTTTAGTGTATGTTTATGTGCACGTTTTCAATCATTTCCAAAATAATCTCATTTGATTGCAGTCAAGCGGATTTTTAGATATTTTGCCAATACCATTGACTTAGAGTTATGGTATCCTAAACACATTATTTCGATCTTATTAGTTATTCAGGTACCGATTATACTGATTCTTTGAAAAAAGATATCATTTTTTTGAGATCATGTGCAGAAAAGGCGATATAGTACTGGAGTTCACAAACACACACGATCAGTTAGCAAATATATTCACAAAACCCTTACCAGAAGATAGATTATTTATGATTAGAAGAGAAATAGGTATGATGCATGTTATGAATATCTCTTGAAAGATAGATCAGAGTTCATAAAAATAGAGAGATATTTTTTTAAATACTTTTACATAAACTTGAGGTTCTTAGCCTCATGTTTGAGACGCTCATTCTCTTCATACAATATCATGTCATCCCTATCCATGGGAACTGGCAAGCGGAATGAAGAATCCAATAGAGATTTCAACTTTTTATTCTTCTGCCGAAGGATTCCTTCCCTTGTGTGAGACTCTTGAACAATTCGTTGAAGTACAACAATTTGTTCTTTAAGCTTTTCAACCTCATGATTTTTGACTTGTAGCCGCTGGGAAAAAGCGACAATAGAGGATGAGTAGCGAGTCCCGAGACTCACCAAGTCGTAGATAGCATCGGAGTCTGGCTTATTAGCCAAACTGTTGTTCTCTTGCTGCAACATGGCGCCAATGGTAGCTGCAGAAAGGACATGAGATTGAGATGTAGAATACCTCATGGATGCATCTAGAGGAATGTTAGAAGAATAAGCCATTGAGAAAAGAATTGAAAACTTAAAGCGAGAATATTGAAGGAATGCAGATGAGTTATAGAGATGAGAATAAGATTTGATGCAAATCGGATGAACTTTAAAACTGATTTTATAGAGATAGCATAAAGAACAAGACAAACTATTGTCTCTTCAAATCTTATTAGTCAAAAGAAATATAAGATATGCTGGACACACATTGTCAAAAGTTTTCTTACTAGAAAAACGGTTATCTGCTCCTATCATGGCATTGACGGCCTTAGGAGAGAAGATTGATGGTTGATGCGTCAAGGGTTCCTGATTCAAGTCTGGAACATTAGTGGAAGAGAATTGTTCGGTCATTCTATCGTTATGGAGAAACAGAACTTAGGTCAAGAAGCAATGTTTTTTTTTGGTATTCGATTGGTGAAAATGATTTTTTTTATAGAAACTCAGAGCCTTCAAACCCATTTGTCAACAACATCAGGCGATTGATCTGCTTTCGCACCGACTGCTAGAGCTAAGCCTCCAACCTTTACAGGTTTTGTCAGATACGCGTGGCTCCGCACCGAATTGCCAGAGTTAGACTTCCAACATTTGCAGGTTTTGTCGGACATGCATGGCTCCGCACCGCATTGCCAAAGCTAGGCCTGCAGCTTTTGCTGTCTTTGTCGGACACGAATAATTTTAATTATTCATCTTCAAATCTCCGAAACATCTAATTCGTCAATAACATCAAGCGGATTTAAATCTTCTTCCGCACCGAGATGATAAAATTCGGCTTCAACGTTTGCAACTTTTGTCGGACACGGGTGGTTCTAATTTCTACAATCTCTACTAACGCAGCGTTTTATTTGTCTATTGGTTATTGCAGGAATATATCTTATTGATCTAATTATGATTCCTTTTTAATGATGCCAAAAGGGGGAGAAGTCTTATACTAGTATTATACTACCCTGTTATATATGCTAGAATCATGTTTATATTTTTCTTGAAATACTAACGCATATTTTCAGGGGGAGCTTAAGTATTACTGCAGGTCGCAGATTTCTACTAAGTATTTGTCATCATCAAAAAGGGGGAGATTGTTGAACCCAAGGTTTCAAGTCTCGTATTTACGTATATATTTTGATGATAACAAATAATATTGAAAACTCAAGCTCAAGTTGTCTATGCATGAAGGGAGTTAAACACATCAAGAAATCAAGCATGAGCAAGAAAGATATCAAGTCTACAAATGAAGCTCATAGATTATTTTTGTACATCTCTTGATAAAATTAGAAATTGGATTAAGGTTCCAAATTACTCTTTTTTCTCATAAAACATCAAATTACTTTTTCCACATATGCAATACATTTTTAAATGTCTTAGTTTTGAAAATTATGTTTTTCACATGTGCATAACACCATCAAACAAAATAATTTCGAAAATTATATTTTTTTATAAAAACTTGATTTTATAAGATGATTGATTATCATATTTGACATGTGCATATTTTGTTTGAAAGTCTTGAAGGGAGGTGGTGTGTTTTTTTGACTAATGCAAAAGGTAGATGATTTTGTTTGAGAATCTTAAAGGGTGGTTGTGTGTTTTTTTGACAAATATAAAAGATAGATGATTTATTTGAAAATCTTAAAGGGTGGTTGTGTGTTTTTTTGACATATGCAAAAAGAAGATGATTTGGTTTGAAAAATAAATCATGCTCATTTTGTCTTGTATGAAAAGCAAAAGATTTGATTTGATTTCTTTGAAAAATGAATGGAGTTGTCTTTGACAAATGAAAAAAGGAAATGTTTTTATTTGAATTTTTTGAAAAGTGAATAGTGATCTTATTTGACATGAGAATCTTTTCAAATTTGAAATTGAAGACTCATTTACCTATAAATAGCTCACTTGAGTTTTGCAAAAATCACAACAAGAGCTTACACATCTATTGCTAAATTTTGCATCATTCTTTCAAAGCTCTCATTCTCTCTTTTCTAAAGTTTTGAGTCTTAATTCTTGTTCTTGTTGAGAGAGATATAGTTTGTGCTGTATTGTTCTTATTTCACTCATTGAGGAGTGTTTTCTGATAGCCTACCCACTATCAATTCTTGTATCAGTAAGAGGGTGTGTATAACCCTTGTGTGTGTAGAAGGTGTTCTACACGGGGAATAGTTAAATCACCAAGTGTGAGGTGATTGGAAGTAAGAGGGTGCGTATAACCCTTGTGTGTGTAGAAGGTGTTCTACACAGGGAATAGTTGAATCACCAAGTGTGAGGTGATTGGAAGTGTAGAGGGTGTTCTACACGGATTCTTTGGAGCGGTGCTGCTCAAAGGTGTAATAGGTTTCTATCTCCACCTAAAGGAGATTGAATAGTGGATTTGAGAATCCTCAAGGGGTAGCTTGAGGCGAGGACGTAGGCAGTGGGGCTGAACCTCGTAAAAATACTGAGTTTGCTTTCTCTTACCCTACTCTTTATATTTCCTACTGCTTTATATTTTGGTTATATTTTATATTGTATATTTAGTTTATAAGTATTAATTTTTTAATATAACCCAATTCACCCCCCCTCTTGTGTTAGTCATCTAGGCAACATAAGATATGATTTTTTTATGATTCTACGACAATAGTCAAGCATTTGCGTCATCTTGCACGGCCTCAATAAAGACGATATTAAAATGCCTATGCTTTTGTTGTTTGAATTTGTTAAGATCTGCATAAAGTTGAATCATCCATAATTTTTGTAATGCTTTTTTTACAACGTTTTCCTGATATGACAGATTTTCCTACAAAATATATTTTGAATAACTTTGCATAATTAATAAAAATCCAAACAACTTATATACTGAAAATAACTAATTATATTCTGAATTCAATTTATCAACAGAAATTAAAAAAGATATCTTACCAACATGATTCATAAGCTCAATCGCTAAACAACCCATGATGGTTATATTCTCATAGAGTATTAATTTGTGGATAATTGCACATATTAAATGTATGTAAAAAATAATAATAATAACATTGTAGGATGAGTGTATGTTCATCCCCCACCTGGGCGGGCGGGGGCATCCGCACACATACTAGACTCACACATACTAGACTCATTGATCTCTACAACCCAAGATCATGGTCTCTATCATGAATCTATAAGTTAGAGATCCATGATTGTGACTGTAGGTGATGGGTCTGCAAATTTAATGACTCGTGGCCTCGACCATGGACCATACAAATACGCTTATATATTTTTAAGGTTATGTGTAGAAATATGAAAATTTATGCAATAATTACGTATTTTGTTTATATTGTTTGATTTGATATTTGATTTTGTAAGTTTTATTTATTTATTTATGGTTTGTGATAATTTCTATTTGTAAGATCCGTAACTTTGTATTTTGCGAATTTGTTGGACTTTTTTTTTAAGGAATGTGGTGTTGGACGTGGTGTCACCATTCATCTCCCAACATTCGGATGCAGAAAATGATAGAGATTCCAGAAATGAGAGGAAGGTTCTATGTTGCGCATTTCCACAATTACTCTCATGGGTGGCCTAAGTGTCAAGACATCATTAAAGGGTGTTATTTGGCCTATACCACCATTTTTGCTTAGAAGATTTTCTCTTTCTATAATATAAATCACTTTTGTAGAAGTTGAACTTGCACCATAACCTAACCCCGGCCCCACAAGAGCATCAATGGTCCATGAGCCAATGGATCATCAATAATCATAAGCGCTTCTTGTTGCAGGATTCAACCCAAGACGTGCTCATTGCCAAACTCATGGACCACTGAGCCACCACCAGCCCCATGACTTCGTTTGTTTTCACAAAACATCTCATCCCATTTCATATGATCGATTACAACTTTATTAAATTTTCACATAAAATAAAATACATTCAATTTTTTCAAATTTTAAAATAACAATAATGTTAATAAAATATATTCTAACAATATTTTATTCAATTTTTAACTTTTATCTCAGTTCATTTCTTTTACAAAAGTAAATGAGGTAGTGGTGGACTTAATCTTTTTAACGCAATTTAGTTTATTTGTATGCATATAAGTTTATTAAGAATTAATAAAATGGTTTTGTTAAGGGTTGATAAAATATTAATTGTTAATGCCTAAAGTTTGCATGACAGACCACGAAGGAAGAAAGAATTATTCCATAATCACGATGGTGATTCAAGTTTCGATACGATACTCTTCGCGTTCATCCATATAATAAATAATAAATAACAGAATAAAAATAAATAAAAAGAGACACATGAATTTATGTTGTTCGACATGGAAGCCTACGCCCATAGATTGTTGGGGGCAAAATCCACTAAAATTGGTATTATACAATCTCTCCTACCCTTACATATTGTTTATTACAATGGAAGACTTTAATCTAGGTGTAGAGAAATCATAGAGAGCCTTTTGAGAGTCTATCATTCTTTTGTAGAGATCTCCTCCTTTTCTAGAGATATATTTTCTTATTTGGATTGATTAAATTCAACTTGCCTTATGAAACATTTTCTTCTTAAGATGTGAGGCTCTATTTGGTAGTGGACTGTTATGAGAATATTTTACTATTATTTATTATGAATATATAACCTGCGCAATGCGTCGACTGTAATTTATGCTGAATATTATAACTAAAAATATACAGATTAATGTAAAAATATATAGTAGCTTGGTGAAAGTGAAAGAAAGTGTGAGAGAGAAGAAAATGAAAGAAAGAAAATTAAAATTTCAAAATATAACAGTTTAAAGCAATTTTTTATTTTCCAAATCTATGCCACTTCATCACCGACTTGCTTCTCTATTGGCTTGAGCAAAACTACAGTACTCTCAAGTTCATTCACAATCTCCTGAATCTAAATGGAAATTCAATTATAAAAGATGTCAAAATTACACCCAAAAAATATTATGCACAATTTAAATAGCAATAAAATACCGCAATATCACTGAGAACGGTAATTTGTAGTTATTTATATATAACTTTAATCAAAATCTAATAGCCCTAAAGAAAAGAGTTGTCTTAATAGTATGAAGCCAAAACCCATTAACTACGAAGAAATCACTAGAGTCATAAACAAATTCCACCAACAAAATCTACAAAATGACGTGCCACATTTTGATTTGACCTCCTCCCATTCTCTCTCACCCAGACTCCTCTCCTTCTCCGACAACCCAAACTTCTTTTTTTATTTCCCTCCTTCCTCCCTCTCTTTTCTTGCTGCCTTCCCTTTTCAGTCTACCATTGTCGTAATTTTTAAGACATTGGATTTCTAACCACCTCTTTTACTCTCCAACCAAAAAAGAAGTCTTAGTCAAGATTTCTATGTTTTTAACAGTTAATGTAAACAACCAAAAAGGTGAAAAGATGAGTTTTTAGAATTGAAGACAAGTTATGCAAACAATCAGAAAGGCGATATCTTCAAATTTGGCTTTTTTTTTCTTTTTTTTCTTTCTTTCTTTTTTCATTATTTTTTATTGGGGTTGTTCTTATGAAACTAATATTTTATTTTTACTTGATTACTGAAACTAACATATGATTTGATGGCATTTTACTTTCTGCAGGTACGAAGTCGAAGGTGTTTTTTTTTTTACAGGTACGAAGACAAAGCTGGAATAGATATAGGGCAGTCACATACATACAACAAACAATTTGGAAAAAATGCAGAGAGAGAGAGAGAGAGAGAGAGAGTCAAATACAACCATACATACAAGAAACAATTTGAAAAACCAAAGAGAGAGAGACGGCAGAAAGGGGTATGAGAATGAGATAGATGCAAAGAGATAGAGGGAAGGGGAAAGGACTGTTTATTTTCTGATTGAAAAAAAAAAATAATGTGGTAGAAAGCCGCATCAAATTGTGAAATTTTTTTATGAGATTCTTTTGTGGCTGTAACAACTCCCTAATTATAAATATGCACTAGAATCATTTAGAGGACTATCTAGCATGTGAGCAATGTCTGACGTATCTGAAAAAAGAAGTTTGAATCCAACATGTGAGAACTTGAATAATAATTACCGGGCATCCAATTGATTGTAGGACAATATCGTTAATGCATCTGAGGCTATCTTCAAGTGCACAACTTGCCTTCTCAAACTTTAGAATAACATCTATAAAAAAAAAGCTTTTGAAGAACATCTATCAAAAAAGGAAAAAAAAAACTTTAGAAGAACAAAATCCCTAGTTATAGCTTGCACGATAAGAAAAATTATATCACTGAAAAATCCCTGGCAAAATAATAAATTTATAGAAATAAGAACAAAGAATATATAGTTATAAGAACAAACCCATTTCAAAGCAATCTAGTGGACCGTCCATGAACACGAGAAAACGGGAATCCTAGAATGGTGATTATCACTTATTATTGATTGAGTGCGAAAAATGTAAAGATTTAGAGTGAAAACCGTTAGCAAATATGAGAAACAAACAAAAATGGTATTTATATGTTGTTATGGTGGAAAAACTTTGCAAATAAATATTTGTTTGGATCAAAACGAATATTTTGGGGGAGAGCAAGTCTATGTTATATCCTTTTAGAGCGATTTTTTATTTTCCAATCGGTGCCACTTCATACGGCACCATCTCAAATAAGTATTCTTCTTGACGGTTATTCTTTAGTTAGTTACTTTTTCAAACACTTGGTGCCCACTTAGCCAATCGGTTAATTTCCTGGACCATGTAATTGATACTAAGAAAACAAATTAAAGTTTATAGAAGGTCGAGAGATTTGGAAGGATCATTGACGACTGGCATCCCCTCTCCTTTAACAACTTCATAAGTTGGACCATAAACGAAAATTATAAGTGCAAAAAAGATAACCAATAAGACCGCAAAACAAAATCTTCTTCAAAGGCTTCTATTAGCAACCCAATGAATAGGACGACAAAGGTCATAGAATAAATTTAATACAGTTAGACAAATAGAGCCCATATAAACTGCAATACCCAGAAGACAAAACCATTTGCTTAGGTTTGTCCCCTACCCAAAATCGAAAATCATATAAAAGTTAACTAAGACCAAAAAATCATAGATTGTTTGCATCTTATCAATCATAGTTATCACTTACAAAAAGAATATAATCAAAAAAGGAACAAAAGAGAAATAGAGAAATAGACTTTGGTTTATAGTAAAACAAAAGAGAGAAAGAGAGAAAGAGAGTAACTTGGGCTACGCAACAGAGAGGTTAAAGCCAACGGAGGACGTGACAGAGAATGCCGACTGAGAATGTGACAAAGAATCCACAAATTTTAGCCAAAACTCATTGAAGATTTACCACTGTTTATAGTCGGTAATGGGTGCGCTACAGGATCTCGTTGTCCACACCGTTTCTAATATCTCCTTTGTTGTCATCCTCTAAATCGAAGGACAAGTCCCCAATGGACTCGCTGTTTAAGAGTCCACCGTTTTCAATATTTAGTCCCATTTGGGAGTCTTCCATTTTCGAAGTGCGAGTTATTGACATTCAGTTTTTATGTCCCATTTCAAATATAAAACTTAGGCATAATACTACCATTCACATAATATTTGAGAGCACTCCACTACTCAAACATAATTTGAGTCAACTTATTCTGATTTATCTCTTCCTTGTTTTGTCTCTTTTCTCATTATTAGCGATCGGTTTTCAAAAGATTAGACTCAATCAATTTAGTCTCTAACATCAATATAAATAGGTTTGATCAAGAAGAGCTTTGTTGGAAAACATTTGGAAAATAACCAATCCACCATCAGTCTAGAAACTTGGAAAAACATTTGAAAACTCAAGATCCATGATAAGCTCAAAATGCTCACCTAAAGAATCTTGAGTAACATTCTTCCTAGATGAGCTTTGTTGAAAAACTTCATCCCTCTTAATGATGATCAAATATGCTATTATTGTTGTCTCAAAGAAACTCTAGATCATTTGTTTTTAAGATGCACCTTTTTGAAAATCTTATGACCCCTTGATATCTCCTGTTTTGCTTCCAAAGGGATTATCAAATGGATAGAATGCATTGTCAACCCTACTTACCCTCCCAGCATCCCCACTCTTGAGATACACCGTTTCCAAATCTTTGCAATCTCCTCAACGGATAATATCTGGTTTTTAAAGAACAAAATTGTACATGAGTCCATTATTCCTAAGATAGAGAATTTTATAAATGGGTTTATAAAAAGTTTCCAAGATCATTGTAATGCATGAGGGCAATAAAACAACTATGCAATCCAGTATATGGGAAGGCTATACCAATAGATCATTATTTTTTAATATTTGATGTAGCAGTAAGAGAATCAGAAAGTACTATAGCAATAGTATGCAAGTCACCAAGTTATTATGTGGTTTTTGTAAAAACCAACTTTATAAAATTCAAAAATGAGAAGCCATTTATTCACAGGCATTGAAGAATCTATAGCTCAATAAAGAAAATAGCTATTGATTGTGATTCTCAAGTTGTGACTAGTGCTATTAAAAAAAAAAAAGCGCTATCGATTGGATTATTGAGTCTCTAGTTAGAGATACAAGAGAACTTCTACAATCCTTTTAAAATTGGATTATTAGGAAATTACATTGAAAACCAAGTGATCTGTTACATAACTTTGCGCAATGGGCTACTTTAAATTGTATTTTTGACAGTATACATATTATTAGTATTCTATCTTGTCTTTTATATTTTCACAATAAAAAACCCACGAGTGATATGTTGTAATGAGGGTAGCATATTGCTACTGTATTTCCTCTTTAATGCAATTGAATATCTTGTCTTCACAAAAACAAAAAAAAAAAAAAAGTTTTGAGGAGTTATAACTTTAAAATTTTTTTTAGTTACAGTCTGGAATGGAGGACTACATTACAATTTTATTGATAAATAAAAATAAAAAAAGAAATAATATTATTTTTTAAAAATATGATTATAATTTTACAAATTTTTATACTAGACTTGCATTGTAAATATTTAAAAAAAAAATACAATTTTAAAGATTATATATATCATTACTCTAATTTTAAGCTCATAAATGAACAATTTTAACACATGTTGTTATAAACTTAAGCCCCAGTTTGCCTATGCGGTTGAAATAAAAAATTTAAAATACATTTCAAACTCATCATTATAATTTTTTAAATTTTCATACAAAATATAATAAAAAACTTAATTTTTTCAAATTTCAAAACATTTCTTTTAAATTCCAAAAAAAAAAATTAATATTAAAAATATATTATAATAATATATATATTTTAACTTTTATCTCATCTTTAAAAACAAATCATGCCTGGACTCGTTTAGATTAGAAAGTGAGTTAAGCTCATTTCAACTCATCTCCATTTTATTATTACAATTTTTTAATTTTTCATATTAAACAAAAATTTTAATATATATTTCAAATTCTAATTTATTTTTTTAAAATTTTAAAATAATAATAATATTAAAAAATAAATTAAATTCATCTTATCTTCCAATCTAATCTAACCCTAAATTTATAATCTATTTTACTCGGCCGAATTAGAGATTATTTTTGTCCAAACTTATGTACGTTTTTTTTCATATTTTCGTCTAAAACTATTTTACTCGGTCAAGTAACTCTAATAATTTAACAAAAGTAAAAGAAAAAAAAGTTTATTATGCCGCCTCAAGTGTCCTGTTGTATTTGACCGTTCTTTAAATTAATTCTTTTTATTTATTAATTAAGAAAATGATTTATAATATAGTGATATATATATTTTTATTTTTTAAAACTATTTAAATATATTAAATTTTTTTTAAAAAAAAATTACAGGTGCCGACCAACGATCATTGCTGGGCGAACGACCGAAAAGAAAATGAAAAAAAAAATATTATTCTTTTGAATTCATTTAAATTTTATCTCGCATTTGAAGTTGAACTGGTTTGAAATGTAATGGTAACGGTGATGATAATCCTCAGACTACCACCCCCACCCATACCGATGCAGACAGAAGTCGCTCATCCAACCAATCATAGAATCCTCTTCGTAAATCAAAACACATGGATCGCACGGGCCCCACTACTCGGATCAATCTTTACCCTTCATTTTAAACTCACGCTTTCACGTTCCTTAATCTCGCGTGGTAGCACCTGAAGACCCATTAGAAAATTTGATTGTTTTTTCTTTTGGTCCCAGCTTTACATTGGCTTCTCTGCATTTCCCTCGCCTCTCTCTCTCTGCTAGGGTTTCGGAGTCGCCGCTTCTTCTCCTTCATCCTCCTCCCCTATCGGATTGATCACTCGCGAGCTCGGTAAGACCTTTATTCAATCTCATGAGAAGTTTCGTGTGCTTTGATTGCAGTCCAATATCCCTGATCTAAAAGTTTGATCTAGGGTTTATCTGTGGGGTTTTGTGGTGAGTTGGTTTATTCTCGTGATCAGAAGCATTTTTCTGTGTTGCATTTTTTTTTAAAATCGAGTGTCCTCGAATTAGTTTTGCTCACTTCGGCTGGTGAGAAAAGTTTGGGGAAAGTTCAGATTTTGGAAACTTAAATATCTGATTTTTCAGTCTGGGAACTCGGAGAAATAAATCTGCACGAAAGCTTGCGGTTTACCTGGTGTATTTTTTATTTATGGGTACGCAACTGTGCCCTGATGCTTACTAGAGAGTGATTTACTTGTGGAGAATTTGGGAATGACCATCTAAGACGTGATTTTCCTTTGTATCATACTGTTTTCTTAGTAAACAAACGGAATGTTGGATTTGGGTTCACTTCAATTTCGATCGCGGAGATTTATCTGGTCCGTTATTTATTATTATTATTTTTTGGGGTTCTTATCGGTTGTGATTGCTGGTTTTGATCACTAAAAGCATGCAAAGAGACCCGGTTGGTGTACTTTTATTTGGGTAGTAGCGATCTTTTTGTCACACCTATCAACTTTTTTCAGTAATTATTGCTGCGACATTGTGAGAACTTTTTGAAGCTGCTTCAATGTTTGGGGCCTAACACTTAAAAATATGGAAGAATATGTGGAGTTAAGATAGAAAAGATTTGTTTCCTCATTTGCCTCACCTGAAGTTCCAGGTCTATAATGAATTTCAAAATAGCGTGTGTTTGATCCAGCTATATTAGAAATGGAAATGATTCATATAGAAGTGTTGGGGCGTTACCAATGTTTTTGGCATATGGCTGTTGCCACACTGTATGGACGGTGTAATAGGTCTTGTTTTGCATTTTCTTTGTAGGTAAATGTTTTACTTTCTTTCATATTCTCAGCAAGAGGTTTTTCGTAACTTTGGTCTTGATTTCTTATATTTTAATTCTCTGGCCATGACTATACATGACTGTTATAGTCTTTCTTCTTCTGATGCTTCTTTTTCTTCCTCCACCACCTCTCATATATTTTAGTTATTTGATTTTGTTTCAAATTTTTATTGGTTAATCAGTTAAGGGTTTAGGTTTACTTGTCAAGTTACTTCGATTTTTTTGTTTTTGGGTTTAATGTAGGGCTGGTATTTGATAACATATAAATATGTCTTATTATGGATTCAATTTGTTGACCCCAGATTCAAATGGCAATGGAGGTCACTCAAATTCTTTTAAATGCACAAGCAGTAGATAGCACTCTGCGAAACCAGGCAGAAGAAAATCTAAAACAATTTCAGGAGCAAAATCTTCCAAGTTTCTTGCTTTCTCTTGCTGGGGAGTTATCCAATGATGATAAGCCTGTTGAGAGCCGTAAACTAGCAGGATTGATCCTCAAGAACGCCTTGGATGCCAAAGAACAGCACAGGAAACATGAGCTTGTGCAGAGATGGTTGTCATTGGACACCTCTTTGAAGTCTCAGATCAAAGCATGCTTGTTAAAGACGCTCTCTTCTCCTGCTCTTGATGCTCGATCAACTGCATCTCAAGTCATTGCAAAGGTTGCAGGCATCGAGTTGCCCCATAAACAGTGGCCTGAACTGATTGGAACATTCTTGTCTAGTATTCATCAGCTTCCAGCTCATACCAAGCAGGCAACACTGGAAACTCTTGGGTACATTTGTGAAGAAGTTTCCCCAGATGTCGTAGAGCAGGATGAAGTAAACAAGATACTTACTGCTGTAGTTCAGGGTATGAACTCTTCTGAGAGTAGCAATGATGTCAGGCTTGCGGCTACTCGAGCTTTGTTCAATGCTCTAGGTTTTGCTCGGGCAAACTTTTCCAATGATATGGAACGTGATTACATCATGAGAGTTGTCTGTGAGTCTACTCTTTCCCCAGAGCTGAAGATTCGACAATCTGCTTTTGAGTGTTTGGTTGCTATATCTTCGACCTACTACGAGAAGCTGGCACCTTATATTCAAGATATCTTTAACATCACTGCGAAGGCTGTGAAAGAAGATGAGGAGCCAGTCGCTCTGCAAGCCATTGAGTTCTGGAGTTCAGTTTGTGATGAGGAGATAGATATATTAGAGGAATATGGCGGTGAATTTAGTGCAGATTCTGATGTTCCCTGCTTTTACTTTGTTAAGCAGGCGCTCCCTGTTCTTGTCCCCTTGTTGTTAGAGACACTACTTAAGCAGGAAGAGGATCAGGATCAAGACGAAGGAGCTTGGAATATTGCAATGGCTGGAGGTACTTGCTTGGGCTTAGTTGCACGGACGGTTGGAGATGATGTTGTTCCGCTTGTAATGCCGTTCATCGAAGAGAACATAACAAAACCAGATTGGAGGCAAAGAGAGGCTGCTACTTATGCCTTTGGTTCCATTTTGGAAGGACCATCACCTGACAAACTCATTCCTCTTGTTAACATAGCCTTGAACTTCATGCTTACTGCCCTAATGAAAGATCCAAATAACCATGTGAAGGACACTACTGCTTGGACTCTTGGAAGAATGTTTGAATTTCTGCATGGGTCAGCTTTGGAGACACCCATAATTACCCAGACAAATATTCAACAGATCATTACTGTTCTGCTTCAGAGCATGAAAGACGTACCAAATGTTGCTGAAAAAGCATGTGGTGCTCTCTATTTCTTGGCGCAGGGTTATGAGGATGCGGGGTCTGCATCTTCTCCACTGACTCCCTTCTTCCAGGAAATTGTTCAAGGTCTTCTCACTGCGACTCACCGAGAAGATGCTGGAGAGTCACGCCTCCGCACTGCTGCCTATGAGACTTTGAATGAAGTTGTGAGATGTTCTACCGATGAGACAGCTCCAATGGTACTGCAACTGGTTCCTCTCATTATGATGGAGCTCCACCAGACTCTTGAGGCACAGAAGCTTTCAACTGATGAAAGGGAGAAGCAAAATGAATTGCAAGGCTTGCTCTGTGGTTGTTTGCAGGTCATTATACAGAAGCTGGGATCGGCAGAGCCAACGAAATATGTCTTCATGCAGTATGCTGACCAGATGATGGCCCTCTTCTTGAGAGTATTTGCTTCTCGAAGTGCTACAGCTCATGAGGAGGCTATGCTTGTCATTGGAGCTCTTGCGTATGCAGCGGGTGCTGACTTTGCAAAATACATGCCTGAATTTTATAGGTATTTGGAAATGGGTCTTCAAAATTTTGAGGACTACCAAGTTTGTGCCATTACAGTTGGTGTAGTCGGGGATATATGCAGGGCGATGGAGGATAAGATATTGCCTTACTGTGATGGAATAATGACACAGCTCCTCAAGGATTTGTCAAGCAATCAGTTACACCGGTCTGTGAAGCCTCCCATATTTTCATGCTTTGGTGACATTGCTTTGGCAATTGGGGAAAACTTTGAGAAGTACTTGATGTATGCTATGCCCATGCTTCAGAGTGCAGCAGAACTGTCTGCCCATATATCTGGTGCTGATGACGACATGTTAGAGTACACCAACTCTCTGAGAAATGGAATTCTGGAGGCATACTCAGGGATCTTCCAGGGATTTAAGGGCTCTTCAAACACGCAGCTATTGATGCCTTATGCACCTCACATTCTACAGTTCTTGGATAGTTTGTATATGGAGAAGGACATGTAAGATATGCTGGACTCTCTACCTCCTCAATTTCCCATCTTATCTTTGTCATCTGTAAATTACAATGGGCAGTTTTTGACCTTCTTATGTGTTTTCTTTCAGGGATGATGCGGTGTCTAAGACAGCGATTGGGGTCCTCGGAGACCTAGCTGATACTCTGGGTGGTAATGCAGGTCCCTTAATTCAGCAATCTGTGTCAAGCAGAGACTTTCTAAGTGAATGTTTGACGTCTGATGACCATTTGATTAGGGAATCTGCCGAATGGGCCAAGTTGGCCATCAGTCGAGCCATTTCTATTTGAGGCTACTGCTACTCCATATAATCAATCTACTTGCATGCAGTTGGGTGTGTCGAGTCGGGGTCTGGGATTGCATACATACAATGAGTCAGGTCGTCACCATTTTTGGGAGCCAGATGTTCGGGTTGTTCGGGTGCCAGCATTCTCACCCCGCAGCGCGAAGTCAGTTTCTGTAATTGTCTTCATTTTAGTTTTGTATGGGAGGAATGTGATACATTAGATCCCATATCACACCCTGCCTCATCAGATGGGCTTAGTTACGGTTGTTCCATCTGTTTGGAGTCTCTATGGTGCTGAAGAGTTAGTTGGGAGTTGGGGTTGGAGGCACTCAGCAGCAATGTAAAAGCCTGCATTTTTTTTTTCTCTTTAGTCCTTCGGCCTTTTTTTTCCTTCCCTCACCAAAATTCGGTGTCTTCAAGTATTGCATTTTTACATGTTAAATTTTCATGTAGTTCTTCTGTATCTTTTTCTTTTGCCTGTGCTGTACTCACGCATACTTGGTCATTATGTGGGATTTGTGAGAACAGCCATGATATTAGCTTCATATCATGCATTGGTCATATTTCATTATCATTCTATTTACTCTTTAGCTCTTTCTTCTTTCTTTCTTTCTTTCTTCTCTGTTCAATAGCATGAGATTATTTGTCTCCTTTTTCTGGCCTATAATGGCGCATTAGTCTGCAATAGTTATTTTTTAATCTCTTCGTGGAGTATTTTTAGTCCTTAATTCTTATATTTTCTGTAGCGAAGGAAGCTTTGTGACAGATATTTCCTCATTGATTAGGCAGGTCCATAAGAAACGATTTGCACGCGCCCTTTGGCACCGCTATTTTGTGTGCGTGGGAGCAAGGCTTTGATGAAGTGGCTCGGCTTCCAAAGGAAAGTCCCATTCCTTTGGTTTGGTCGATGTGTTTTGAGTACCTGTCAAACGTATTCCCCATCAATCGTAATCCTTAATTCCTGTGCCCATATGCCTATCCCATCTTTATTGTTCCAATACTTGTCCCTTTCCTCCACATCATCCAAAATCATTTCGGCCAATTTATCTTTTAAGAGCATTAGCAGTTTTTAAAGTTTAGGCCAATTTATCGTACTTTAAATGTGAAGATTTATTATTTATTTTTAAAGATAAAATATATTTTTATTTATTTTTATGATAAAAAAATTTTAATGTGTGCAAATTTATATTTATAAAAAAAAAATTATGGTAATGCTTCAAGAGAGACAAAATACCTCGCAAAGATTTACTCCATTTTTCCAAACTGGGTACTTTCTCGGAGAAAAAGTTTCAAGCACTATCTGAGCTCTTCTTGTTTCGTACATCGCCTTCTTCAAGGTTTCTTTCTCTTCTTACTTCGTTTTCTCTTTAGGTGAGTGGTTGATCGTCGGGAAGGGCAGAGAATCCACAATTATTCTCTCATCTCCAGCTTCATCTTTTTGTATATAATCCAATGCGTATCCACTTTCCCCTACTTTCTCTTCATTAATTAGCTTTTCTGTTGAAGCAATGATACGCGCACCACGTGCTTGAGAAAAGCTCTCTGCTTCAGTCTGTGGGAACTGGAAGGTTGACGAATCTACGGCAGGATTATTTGCTGATGGTGGTGATGGAGATAGATGTTGTTTCTTCTCTTGAGCCTTCTTCTTCATATGAGTTCTCCAGTATTCTTTATCTCGTTATCTGTATGCCCAAGTAATTTTCGGGCAATTCTTGACCATCTGCATTGGATCATCACCAAAAACTAAGTGAAATCAAGAAAACCAGTTAAATCCATGTTTTGATATAGCACGCAACTTGAGGATAAACGGTGGATTAAAACGTTGGTGAGGTTACAGTGGGACGGTGCAGTGCAGTGGTGATTACAGTGGTGAATTAAAAATGGTGGTGAGGTTCGTGTTCTCTTCCTTTCCGAATAATCACCTACTTTCATTCCTATTGTTCTATAGCCTATTTATCTAATGTGTTGCCAGCCAATTGGTGGGCTATTTTTCGCCCAACAGCAACGGGGTTGTTCCCTAACTACTCGCTTTGGAAAAACATCCCGTAATGTTACTTGAATTTATCTATATATTTTGAGATAATAGTAAGGTTTTTGCATAAGACCATATTGTTCATCATATTTTTTTTTTTTTTACAAAAAATCTTGTTTTTCTTTTTCTTTTCCTTTGTGGTGTGTTGATAATAGGTTAAAAAACTCTTTTAATATTAAAAGTAAAAAATCAAGTGTTGTGTGTGGTATATGAATGATGAATAGAATGACTTATTATTTATTTTGGTTGTATTTGCTTGTTGAATTCAATTAATCTCAATTTAATTATTAATGGGATTCATTATTTTTTAATTTCTCATAAAAAGTTAAAATTTATCTAAACTTATTTCATATAATTAAAAATATATTTCAACTTATTTATATTCAATACATTTTAATAGAATTTACGAAATATTACTATTTATAAATTAACTCAGATCATTTGATATCATCTAACATTCAAATGCAATCTAAAGACATGAAATATAATTAACATAACACAACCTTAACGTGACATTATGGTCATATGTATTTGAGTATTAGCATTGGCTTCATTAAAATTATTTTTAAAATTGGTTGAAAAGTACATGCTTTCTATAATTTCAAAACCTTTATGGTCATAACTCTACATCGAATTAGTCAAATAAAAACATAACATTATTTTTTTAATAATAATATTTTTATTTTTTTCTCATATCTTACAATGACACTAATCAGATATGGTGTGCTTATCTCTAGTGTTTCCACTTTTTTTGTGCTCAATTCCACGCTTAAAAGATGGCTTTGATTGATATTAATAGCTATAAAATCCCAAACCACATTTCTTATCAATCATTGAACTAAGTTCATTGTTCTAGGACAATCCATGCTAATATTTGCAACATTTATTGAATCCCAGAGAGGAAAGTCAAGTGACAGACGCAATCCTTGTGAAATATAAGTCAATATGAGATCCGACACGAAATGCAAAACAAAAAACACTTGCTTGGGTTGTGATAGACCCAATACGAGACACTTGCTAGAAGATACCCAAAGCAACCCCCAATCCTGACATATATGAAGTTATGAACCACCTAACATCAGACTTTGTGAAACTATAAATATTGAAAAATTGAACACTATCAAAGACAAGTGACCAAGCTAAAACACTTCAGCTAAAACACTTCAATGGCTAACAAAGCAGCAACCTCCATTACCAAATCAAAATTAATATAGCCAACACAAGTCAGATCCTTAATATATCCATGAAGAAAAATCACACACAAGTATATCAATGCACAAAATGGGCACAAATCTGAACTCAATCGGGAAGAATCTGAAATCAGCCCATAAAAGTCTGAAATAAAAACATCTTGTTAATTAAATCCAACCCACCAGTCCATAAGGTGAAATTTACGAACTTAACAAGCAGCTTACATAGTTTGAAACTATTAATGTAACCCACAATGCAAAAAGTTACAACCAGCCCACAAGATGAAATTTAACCTTCCCACAAAAGTATTTCTTAGCTAAACAAGCGACTTGCTCAAGTTTCTATTAGCAATGTGACCCATAATGCAAAAAGTTACAACCAACCCACAAGATTCTTAACCTTTCAACTCGCTATTGTTTTCATCTATAACAATTCTAAAAGAAATATACTCTATTCAAAAAACAAAATCAGATCTCATAATTGCTTCCCAACCCCACATTTCTTTCTTCAAATGTGACTGGGCAGCCACTAAAATTAGATTAATTGAAAATCTACCCAACAATTACACACCTCCATGAGGTGTAGAGATATAGATTTCTTAGATGTACTGTCAGAATTATTCAAAGATGCCTCATAAATCTTCCTCTAAATATTAGGGAAGTAGGCTTGCTGCATGGCATTCATGCCAGCAAGATCCTTGCTCATCATCTCCTCATCTTACTTTTTTGTATCAAGTTACAGTTGTGCGTCTTTATCGCGATCTGCCTTCATCATGTATGCTCTCCTCTCTACCATGCACAACTGTCTATCCTCAGTCATTTGCCTTAACGCCATGTCGATCTCAACATCACATGAATACTGGGCCTTTTTCTTCCTCAAGTTTTTCTTTTTAGCTTTTTTGCCTCAAGGCCTCTTAGTAAGAACCTCCACGTTTTCCTCCAGTGTCTTTGATAATTTCACTTGACTACTCATTGGCTGGACGTTTATCTTGTCGAATTCTCCTCTTATTAAGTGTCATCATATGTTGATGCCACTTTGATTGGTGTGTCAAAAGGCACCAATAGTGCTCTATTGTGAAGTTTGCCTTTTTTATCTCTTGTATATAAGTTTTGCTTTTCCCTTCTAAAAAGGTGAAGGAATATTATTAGAAAACAAATTTCATCTTTATAATTGCAATATTAAAGGAATTTGAATCGTACCTTGTCTTGCTTGGTTACACCACTCGAGTGCAATGATTCTATCTGCACTAAAAATGCACAAGCCCTTAATTCTACAGATGAAGCAATATCTCTTAAGGCTATTATTACAAATTTTGGTTTGATTCTATTGGGGATGCATTTTATTAGAGGTTAATGGAGGGTGAGCAAGCATGAGCATTACTTGGAGAGGCTAAACCCTATAAAGCTTATCTAGATTTCGAAGGAAGGGATGTTAAATATTTTAACATGACATTAATAAAACGGATCTTTGATTTGCTTATGATCTACAATAATAAATTAATAATATGACAAATGTACATTTCTCCATCTGATTGATGAACAATTAATCTGACTATGAGAGAAGGATCGTCCTAACAACGTTTGCCTCACAAGTGTCTCCCGATGGCTAAAGGCACTCTGATGTTGTAGGTGAGAACCCTTGAGCCTCCCAGTGCTATTTATAGACTTCCGACCATCAAGAAATATATGAGTTTGTGTTTGATTATAATTAGAGATATAGAGTTTAATCATATCTCTTAGGAGTAATCTTTATCCCTTCATAACTCAAATATTATCCAATAAGATTTTGAACTATTTCAAATTGATAAGATGGGTGTGTGGGTCACAGAGTTTAAATAAAACTCTTACATTCTCCCACTTGACCCATATGCCCATAAAACAGTACTTTTCGTTTATAGGTTTATCACAGGAATTTAACCATACTGCGCAAATTTATTTCCTGAACTTTTCATAACTCAAAACACATTTTATGAGTTCCATAATATCAATGTCAAACTAATTACCAATGCGAGTCATGGCGGTCCTCTATTATATAATCAACAGATTCCCTTCCATGTACCACAACACCAGTAACCAATTTAACACACAATCTTTAATTGGGATAATTAAGGCTAATACAATAATGTCTTGGGGTTCCAATTCATGTCTATTGCAGACATTATCTTGTCATCATTCATCCACACCATTCAATGTACATATAAAGTGGAAAGACAAGAAAACAGAAACAAAATAACCATAATTGATATCATTAAGTGTCAAAATAGAATTATAACATCCATGAGCTCAATAACATGTTTACATCATAAGACCCATACTGTTAACATGTTCTTTAAAGTGTTTCGCTATCAGACCCTTTGTTAATGGGTCTGCTATCATAAGCGAAGTCCTAATATGTTCTATGGACACTGTTTGTTTCTGAACTTCCTCCTTGACGCTTAGGTATTTGAGCTCCATGTGCTTGGCACCTTTAGAATACCTATCATTCTTGGAGAAAAAGACTGCAGAGGAATTATCACAATAAATTCTCAGCGGCCTGGCTATAGAGTCAACAACCCCAAGCCCTGAGATAAAGTTCCTCAGCCATAAACCATGCACTGTGGCCTCAAAGCACGCCACAAACTCAGCCTCCATTGTTGATGAAGCAGTGATTGTTTGCTTCATACTTCTCCATGAGATCGCTCCACCGGCCAACAGGAAAACATAACCCGAAGTGGATTTCCTGCTATTAGGACAACTGGCAAAATCAGAGTCTGAGTATCCAGTTACCTCCAAACTGTCAGTTCTTTTGAAAGTAAGCTGGTAATCCTTAGTTCCTTGCAAGTATCGCAATACCCTTTTTGCTGCTTTCCAATTAGACATCCCTGGGTTACTCTGGTAGCGCCCAAGCATGCCAACTGCAAAGCTAATATCCGGTCTCGTGCAAATCTGTGCATATATCAAGCTTCCCACAACCGAAGCATAGAGAATCTTTGTCATCTCTTTGCGCTCCCACTCAGTTTTAGGACACTGTGATTGGCTAAACTTATCACCTTTTGATATCGGAGTATCTAGTGATGAACAACTTTTCATACCAAATTTCTCAAGAACTCTTTCCAGATAACTTTTCTGAGACAATCCCAACAGTCCTTGTTTTCGATCTCGAAAAATTTCGATTCCGATCACAAATGATGCCTCACCCATATCTTTCATTTCAAAGTTCTTAGAAAGAAAACCCTTGGTTTCATAGAGTAAGCCAAGATCACTACTAGCCAACAAGATATCATCAACATACAAGATCAAAATTATGAACTTACTCCCACTGACCTTTAGGTATATACATCGATCAACGATGTTCTCTTTAAAACCAAAGGCAGTAATGGTATCATTGAACTTTAAGTACCATTGTCGGGAAGCTTGCTTAAGCCCGTATATTGATTTCTTAAGTCTACACACTAGGTGATCTTTGCCCTTTTCTGAGAAGCCCTCTGGCTGCTCCATGTAGACCACTTCATCCAAACTTCCATTTAAAAATGATGTTTTCACATCCATCTGATGTAACTCTAAATCATAATGAGCCACCAATGCCATAATGATTCTAAATAAGTCCTTTTTGGATACTAGAGAAAAGGTCTCTTTGTAATCAATGCCTTCTTTCTGAGTGAAACCCTTAACAACAAGTCTGACCTTATGTCGTTCGATGTTGCCTTTTGAGTCGCGTTTGGTCTTAAAGACCCATTTACACCCAACTCTTTTACTACCTTCAGGCAATTCAACGAGGTCCCAGACTTGATTCTGATCCATGGATTTCAACTCTTCTTTCATAGCATCGATCCATTTATTAGAATCACTTACCTCTATGGCTTGTGAAGACGTTAGTGGATCTTTTCTTGTCCCAATGTCAAATTCAGATTCTTGGAGATACACCACGTAATCTGTCGAAATAGCAGGTCTCCGATCTCTCTGAGATCTGCGCAAGACAATCTGTTCTGGTGACTCCGAACTTGGGTCATCAATGGTATTTTCATTCCGAGATGGGTGATCATTTACTTGTTCTACGGTATCATCGTGATGATCAATTAGATGAACTCTTATCTTTTCTGAGGATGTAGGTATAGGGACATCTACCCGTATTTCCTCAATGATCACATCTCTAGGTTCGATTTTTCCACTGATCTCGCCAAGTTCAATGAATTTGGCATTTCCTGTTTCCACCATTCTCGGACTGTGATTAGGACAGTAAAATCTATACCCTTTGGATCTCTCTGGTTAACCAATAAAATACCCGTTTACTGTTCTAGGATCCAACTTCTTTTCATGTGGGTTGTAAAGTCTGGCTTCGGCTGGGCAACCCCAAACATGCATATGTCTCAAACTTGGTTTCCTATCAGTCCATAACTCGAAAGGAGTTTTTGGAACTGCCTTACTGGGAACTCGGTTTAAGATATACATTGTCGTCTTAATGGCTTCACCCTACAATGATTTGGGTAAGGTAGAATTACTTACCATACTTCTGACCATATCCAATAAGGTCCGATTACGCCTTTCATCATACTTTCCATAGTATTCTCCATCTCTATCCGACCTGATGATTTTCACTTTTCTATCTAACTGTCTTTCCACCTCCATGAGAAATACCTCAAGTATCGATACAGCTTGAGATTTCTCATGCAACAGATAGATATATCCAAATCGTGAAAAGTCATCAATAAAGGTGATGAAATACTTTTCTCCACCAAAACATTCTATGGAGAATGGTCCACATATATCTGTGTGAATTATTTCAAGAAACTCTTTACTTCTTGTGGCGCCTTTCTTAGTATGTTTGGTTTGCTTTCCTTTTATGCAATCCACACACACTTCAAGATTGGTAAAGTCAAGGTGCGGAAGAATCCATTCTTTTACTAATCTCTGTAACCTTTCTTTGGAGATATGCCCCAACCTTTTATGCCACAAGTCATATGAGTTTTCATTCATCATGTTTCTTTTCATTCCAATACATGTTTCATGGTGTTGGGTATAGGTATTTTTAATGAATGTATTATCAAGGCAAAGTTGATAAAGACCATCGGAAAGAAACCCAGAACCAATAGATAAACTGTTTTTAAACAAATTGAAACTACCATTATGGAATGAAAATGAATAACCATCAATATCAAGTCTGGAAAGGGAAATTAAATTACGCCTCACAGAAGGCACAAATACTATGTTATGAAGGTCTAAACAATGATCGGTACTCAAAACTAAACGAAAGGTCCCTATGGCTAAAACTTCAGCCTTATTCTCATTTCCCATAAAAATGAATTGCTCATTGGGGCTTGGTGTTTGGCTTGTAAGGTATCCCTGCATGGTTATGGAAACATGAGCATTAGCACCTGAATCTAGCCACCAAGAATTAGTAGGAACATTTACAAGGTTTGATTCAAGACATACAAAGGTAAGATGCTTACCCTTCTTTTCGAACCAAGCCTTACGTATTGGACACTCAGCTTTCATGTGTCCATGTTCCCTACAAAAGTAGCATTTGCTACTGTTGTTCTGAACCTGATTAGCTTTCACAGGTTGCTTTCCTTTCAGTGGTCTAGTTCGCTTCTTTTTACTGTAATGATGCTTTTCCTTTCCAGCTTCTTTATTCACGAAATTGACAGAGTGATATCCTTGTTGTCTCAGTCTCGCTTCCTCCTGAACTACCATACTTGCCAACTCATTCACATTCCATTTATCTTTTATAGCATTGTAATGCATCTGGAATAGACCATACTGAGGTGGCAATGAGTTCAGAATAAACTGAACAACGAAAGACTCATCTACTTTCATTCCTAGGGTTTGCAATCTGGCAGAAATATTGGTCATTTCAAGGATATGCTCCTGCATTCCTTTAGCACCATCATATTTCATGGTGGTGAGTCTAGCCATCAGTGTTCCTGCTAAAGACTTATCAGCGGATTTAAACCTCTCCTCAGCATTTTTCAAAAAGGTTTGGGCTTCCTCAGTACTAGGGAGTGAATTTTTGATATTTTCGGCTATGGTCATTTTCATAAACATTAAACTCAGCCTATTGGATCTCTCCCACTGCTTAAGGGATTCTTTCTGATCATTGGTACTGGTTTCAGTAATAGGTGATGGTTTTGAACTCATAAGGGATGAGTCTAAATCAAGGACTCCTAGGGTGAACCTAACTCTCTCAACCCATTCAGAAAAATTGGAGCCATTCAAAACAGGAACAGATGAAGTCTGTGAGTGTAGTGATGTGGGTACGCTTACTGCAAGAAAATTTTATAATAAATTGCTTTGAGTTAGATACTTATAAACAATAATCAGAATTTAAACAATTATGGAAGAACTAATAGTGTCATCAAAACCCTCCTTTGGGAGTAGATCTTGATACACAAGGTGTTCCATCCAGTATTAAATTCTGTGGATGAACTAGCTGTATCATCAGAATTCTCCTTTGGGAGTAAACTCTGACACACAAAGTGTTCCCTCCAACCTTACTTTGATGGATAAACTAGTAGTGTCAACAAAACCCTCATTTGGGAGTAGATCTTGACACACAAGATGTTCCCTCTATCATATCCACCTTACTATGGGTTTAACGACTTGTCACCAAAATCAAGAAAATCTTGTACCTTTGGGCGACCAATTTTCTCTTGATTTTGACGTAAATCATATATCCCATATCGGATATACATGGCATAATAACAAAAGCCAAAATAGACACTGCACAATAATAATATGCATATAATGTGGATAGCAATAATATGCATGAAATAGAAACTTTGATGAATTTTACAACGGATGTGAATAATACTCACTAAGTAAGTTCCCAGGAAAGAATATTCTTTCCTAGACAGAACTTCAAGGTTCTCAGGAAAGATTGGAGGGTCACAACGGACACATTTGGAATTTCCAATCTCTTAGACAGAACCCCCTCAATTTGTACACATTCACACTTCCACAGCAAAATTCATTAAAAATAATTTTCATGTTTAAACCTTAATTGATTTTACAGGAAAATCACAATAATAATATTATAGAATTTAATAAACTTTTCATATATACATGTACATAACAATTAACAATAATAACATGTATATAAATCAAATAAATATTTCATACATACATGTAAATAATTAGAATAATATGTACATAATTTAAATGCATACACGTAACATTAAAGTATGCATAAAATAAAACTTTAATTAATTAATTGATTTTTTTTTTTGGAAATAATATTATAATATTAAAATAATATTATTTGATTTTGGGTTGTATCGGAAACGGGTCGGGTCAGTAAAACCGGGTCAGGACCGGATCATAATTGGTCAACCCGTTTTGGGTTGACCTGGGTCGGGCCTTTATTGTGCTGGCCCGACCCCTTCTTTCCTTTTTTTTTTTTTAATTATCAGGCTGCCACAACAGTGGCCCATCAGCCCTTCTGTTCCTTGGAGATTTAACTCTAATTGGGCCATCGCCCATGACCCGGCCCACGTCAAAACTAAAACCCAACTTATTGTCTTCTACCTTCAGCAGCAGCAGCTGATACGCAGTCGCCGACTCTTTCGGATTTAGATGCCGCAACCTTCAGCTGCGACCACAGACGTCACCGGCGATGATGAGATGTCGATCTCCTTCCGCCGGTGACCTTTAGATCACCCTCTTTTTTTTTTTTTTTTTTTTTTTTTTTTTTCAGAAATCGGCATGGCAGTGGGCTTGAAGCCCTCTGCCGCCGTTACAGAGCACGCCGGCGATTGGGCTTTTCAGCCCCTTCATGCTGCCGTCCCAAACGGTCACTGTTGGGCTGCTGGCCACCCCACGCCGTGCCCAACCAATTGGATCCAGTGCGTGACACAGTTCCCAAACTGAACCTCTCTTTGTTTGCAGTAATTGACACAGCAAGCATGAAAATATTCACATGCATAATACGGCAAAAGTGAAGCCGATATTCATAAAATTGAAATCTTTTATCTAACACTTAAAATCATAATGATGTCTCAACATCAACTTGTTATTCCGAGAATGTGGAATGTACGTCGAGATCATAAAGAATATATTACATTAAGAACGTAAATATATGCATTAAATATTGCATTGAGATCATAAAAAATCTTTAACCTAAAACTCTGATACCACATGTTAAATATTTTAACATGACATTAATAAAACGGATCTTTGATTTGCTTATGATCTACAATAATAAATTAATAATATGACAAATGTACATTTCTCCATCTGATTGATGAACAATTAATCTGACTATGAGAGAAGGATCGCCCTAACAACGTTTGCCTCACAAGTGTCTCCCGATGGCTAAAGGCATTCTGATGTTGTAGATGAGAACCCTTGAGCCTCCCAGTGCTATTTATAGACTTCCGACCATCAAGAAATCTATGAGTTTTTGTTTGACTATAATTAGAGATATAGAGTTTAATCCTATCTCTTAGGAGTAATCTTTATCCCTTCATAACTCAAATATTATCCAATAAGATTTTGAACTATTTTAAACTGATAAGATGGGTGTGTGGGTCACAGAGTTTAAATAAAACTCTTACAAGGGAGACTTGAAAATACAGTATAGGGCAAAAGGCAGATGTCGATTTTCTCTACCAAATCAGCAGATCTTAAATCGCAAGTGGAACGACATCGCAAACACGCATTCCTTCTTGCCAATGCTTCAGCGATGGGGTGTTCGACAAAAGCTAAAAGAGAAATAGAGAGAGAGGTGAAAGGGTTTGATGACAATAATGGGAAAGAAATATAAGAGAATAGAGGAAGCTTTGTTTGCAAGCTAGGGGGAGAGAAGATGGAGAAGCCTTTGCAAGGGAAGAGAGAAATGGGGTGTTGGGCAAGGAAAAATGGCGATGGAAAGAATGAAAATCGTGGGAAAGGCGAAAACACTACAAGAAAATTAGTCTCTCGTGGTATTTTTATATTATTAGATAGACTATTTGAAATATAAAAATATCATAATTATCTATTTAATTATTATAAAAAATTATAATAGTTCAATTTTGAAAGAAAGAAATTAGGATAATTTTTTACAATAAAATGTACTATTTGAAAATAAGCAGTAATTTGAAGATATATTTAAAATTACTGTAATTTATATTTCAAACTTTTAACTTTTGTAGAAGTCGAGGAAGATAATTTTATATATATTTTTTCAAATTTTAAAAATGTATTATCTTTTGAAGAAGCCAATACCATTATACCAGTCCTCTTAAATATTAAATTTGTTCCTATAGTTTTTAATTGAGCATTAAATTCTTTGAAGTTGTGGGACTGATCAAACTAATCATTCTATTTTTTTTTTTTTGGGCACAAACTAATCATTCTATTGAAACTCCATCTTAAAACGTTGTACATGCTAATATTAAGCCATTTAAATATGAGAAATGACTTGCATAAACTTTAAAAAAATAAAGTTTATTGCGATATATCTTTGTAAAATAAATAGATTTATTTTGAAGAAGTGTAAAATTTCTTATTATGTTTTAGTAGTATTTACTTTGTAACAAAGAGTAGAGCTTCTACTTAGTATTATTAGGATTATACTCCTTCTGATTTTGGATATATTCTATAAATAAAACGATATATATTAATTTTAAGATTTAAAAAATTGATACTCTATTGTTACACCTCTAAATCGGTATTTTTAATTTTATTAACTTGAATTCAGTTCGACCCAAATCGATTTTTTTGATATATTATATAATATATAATATAAGAAAATATTATAATATATAATAATACAGTGATAATATATTATCATACAGTATAACATATATTCTAATTATATTATACATTATAATATTTTTGATATACTGATATATTATAATATATTACTCTATAGTATTAGTATATTATTAATATAATAGACTATGTTGATAATGTAAATAATTATTTATCTAGAATTTTAAAATCTAATATTATATTAATTAGTAATTTATCATATAATATATATTATATATAATATAACAAATCATAAAAAAAAATATTTTATACAATATAAAATGTGTATGCATATATAAATTGGTTCAATACTAGAAAAATGAAATATCGAATCCGACTAATTTCGATTGATTTAAAAAATAAAAATAAAATTTATGCTGAGTTCAATTTGATTTATTCAGACCACTAACAATGAGTCCATCAATTTTTTTATTTTTAAAAGTATAAATTTACACATGTATCAATATTTTTTTGTCATATTTGATCAAATGTGAGAAAAAGAAAGTGGAGACAAGAAAATATAAGTACTTTTTATTTAGCTTTTGAATAATGATCTATCAAAAATTTATTTTGTACTTTTTAAAGTAAAATTTTGATGAATTTATCGCTAATGCTCTATGGGCCGGTTTGGATTCGTATACGAAATAAATTCGTCTCAACTTATCTCAAATTTATCATTATATTTTTTTAAATTATTATGCAAAATAAAAATTTTAATACAATTCTTTTAAATCCCAATACACTTTTTTAAATTCTAATTCAATTTTTTCAAATTTTAAAATAATACGAGAAATGGTTTGTATTAAAACTGCATTTTAAAACGTTGTACATGCTAATATTAAGTCATTTAAATATGAGAATTAACTTATATAAACTTTAAAAAGATAAAGTTTCTTGCGATATTTCTTTGTAAAAGAAATAGATTTATTTTAAACAAGCGTAAAATTTCTTATTATGTTTTGGTAGTATTTACTTTATAACAAAGTGTAGAGCTTCTACTTAGTATTATTAGGACTATACTAGTTCTGATTTTGGATGTGTTCTATGAATAAAAGTGATATATATTTATTTTGAGATTTAAAAAATTGATATTGTATGGTTACACCTCTAAATCGGTATTTCTTATTTTATTGATTTGAATTGTTAATAATTTTATCGATCCAATCCGATTTTTTTGACATATTATATAATATATAATATAAGAAAATATTATAATATATAATAATATAGTGATAATATATTATCATACATTATAACATATATTCTAATTATATTATATATTATAGGAATTTGATATAGTGATAGTGATAATATACATTATTACATATATTCTAATTGTATTATATATTATAATATTTATGATATACTGATATATTATAATATATTATTATATAGTATTAGTATATTATTAATATAATAGACTATGTTGATAATATAAATAATTATTTATCTAGAATTTTAAAATCTAATATTATATTAATTAGTAATTTATCATATAATATAATATATATTATATATAATATAACAAATCATAAAAAAAATATTATATACAATATAAAATGTATATATGTATATAAATTGATTCAATATTAGAAAAATGAAATATCGAATCGAACTAATTTCGACTGATTTAAAAAATAAAAATAAAATTTATACTGAGTTAAATTTGATTTATTAAGACCACTAACAATGAGTCTATAATTTTTTTTTTTTTAAAAATATAAATTTACACACGTATCAAAAAATTTTTCGTCATATTTAATCAAATGTGAGAAAAAGAAAATGAAGATAAGAAAATAAAAATACTTTTTATTTAGTTTTTGAATAATGATCCATTAAAAATATATTTTATAATTTTTAAAGAAAATTTTGATGGATTTATTGCTAATGCTCTAAAGGTCGGTTTAGATTCGTAAACGAAATAAGCTTATCTCAACTCATTTCAAATTCATCATTATATTTTTTTAAATTTTTATACAAAACACAAATTTTAATATAATTTTTTTAAAATTTTAATATACTTTTTCAAATTTTAATTCAGATTTTTCAAATTTTAAAATAATAATAATATTAAAAAAATTAAATTTATTTCAACTCATATCATTTTATAATTTAAATCACACCGTAATTCACTATTTTGTTTTTATTAAAAAAAAATCCTAAGCATTTGTGCTACCGTGCTGTCCGAAAGTTAATGCTGGTTTGACTGCCGGTTGATTTGTTTGAATGCTAAAGAATTCACAAATCCATTAATGATGATTTTTTAAACATTTTTAAAGAAATACTATTATATTGATGAATAATATAATAATATTGGTGAATAACTTTTTGAGTCGATGTAATTATTTGGACATCCAACCTTTCGTTATTTTTAATCAACTAATCAATATCAATCCCTATGTATGCGTAATTTGTTTTTATAATTTATTTTAGCTTATTTTATTTTATTTAATTATTATATATATTTAAAATTTTATATAAAATATAATAAATAATTTATTTATTTTTTAATTTAAAATAAAAATAATATTAAATAATATTTTTTAATAATATTTTATTTAACTTATAATTTTTATTTTAACTTATCTTATCTTATAAAAAAAAATATTTTTAATTTTAGAATGTGTGAATTATATATGCATTAAGCTATTTTTAATTAATTTTTATCTAAATATATTTCATAATTCCGGAAAATATAAATTCACTATTTAGGATTTAAGGAAAAAAAAATTTATAGGCTATCTGGATTCCGTATAGTGGAGACCAGTAACCTCCGCGGAAACTAACCTTAATTCGTATCACTCTCAAACACAGCTCTGCAAATAGCTATATCTACTTTTAAGGCTGTGAAATCCCATCAATGGCGATCGCATCTCCCTCTACGCCAAGTTTCTCGGCCTCCTTCTGCTGCGCTCGTTTTAAATCCCCTCGTTTTTCTCACTTCTCCTCCGTTTCCTTTGCTCACCGGGTGGTCCAACCCCACCCACTAGCTCCTCGACTTGCCATCTCTTCCCGGTTCAACTCGTCCAAGTCCTCCGGTCCCGGAGGCTCCGTTTCTCCTGACAACGAGGACCTCCACCACCAGTATGAGCTCTACCACAAGTTTTCCCCGCAGCGTCAGAGGCGAGGATCGCCGGTGTTCGTTACGCTCCCTGTGGACGTGGTTGGCCCGGCCGGGAAGTTACGAAGGTCCAAGGCTATGACGCAGTCTTTTCGGGCGCTTGTGGCGGCTGGAGTTGAGGGCGTGGTCATGGAGGTCTGGTGGGGCCTGGTGGAAAGGGAAGAACCTAGGGTTTACGATTGGCAAGGATACTTGGAGCTAGTGGCGCTCGCTAGGCGGTCCGGTCTGAAGGTTCGGGCCGTCATGGCTTTTCATGAGTGCGGTACTGGCCCCGGCGATCCTTACTGGTCGGTCTCATTTCATTTTTGGTTGATTTTTGTGCTAATTTTTTAATTTATAGTCTTTTCCAATTTTCAATCTGTGGCTTAATTTATTGCTGTTGAAGATAGTGATATTTTTTGTACGGATTAGGTTACGAAATATTTGGCAGAATAGGATTTTTAATTTTCCCTGTATCGAGTTCTTAAATTCTTATCACTTTTCAGTTAATGATTCAAAATTTGCTGCCTCATTAGCATAAATTAGTGTGATATTAATGGTTCAAGACTCTTTAAGCTTAAACCGATCACGGAGTTTACTTCAGATGTTGCTTCGAATAATAAACCTTGGCAGTCTACTTTAAAGCCGCAAGACAGAAGGCTTTGAAGCTTCAGGTCTCATTTAGCTAGTTAGGTTCTCTTCCTCTGGAATGAATTCAGCGCCATATTTTTTCTTCTCCCCATACTTGCTTAGGGGTATGTGTCTATACATATACATGCACACATACATACATGATATTTCATTCCAATATTCATTTGTTAGGAGATCAGGCGACCAATAAGAACCTTCAACCGGGCTCTTCTTGGCAAATGGTTATGGAGGTTTCCTGTGGAACCTGACACATTATGAAAACAGGTGGTAGAGTGTAAACATGGTAGCCTATGGGGGAAATGGTGTACTAAAGAGGTGTTTGGGGCTTATGGAGTGGGTTTGTGGAAATATATTAGAGAAGGATGGGGGGATTCACCACTCATACCAAACTGATATTGGGTGATGGAACTAGGATTAAATTTTGGAGGGACACTTGGTGTGGGAATGAAGCTCTAAAAGACACATTTTCTTCAGTATTCCGGTTAGCTTGTGACCAAGAAGCCTCGGTGGCAGATCTCTTGATTCGATCAGGCGACCAAGTCCAATGAAATGTCACCTTCTGTCGAGCAGCCCAAGATTGGGAAGTGGACAGCTTTGAGACATTTTTCAGGTACATCTATTTCACTAAACTAAATGGAAGGAGATCCGATAAACTCTAGTGGTCATAATCAAACAAGGGTATTTTCTCAGTTCGCTTCTGCTATAAGGCGCTAATACTCCCAGCGAACAACCACTTTCCTTGGAGAAAAAATTTGGAGGAATAAGGGCCCCCCCCCCAAAAAAAAAAAACAAAAAAAAGCCCTCTTATTTATATGGACAGCCGCCTTGTACAAGATTTTGACCATTGATAACTTGAGAAAGCGTGGGATCATTATCTCAGACTGATGTTGCATGTGCAAAAATTCAGGAGAATCTGTGGATCACCTCTTGCTACACTGCGAATCAGCCAGGCACTTGTGGGTTGATGTCTTCAGCCGAGTCGAGCTGCATTGGGTTATGCCGGCCACGGTGATTGGTTTATTGGCTTGTTGGACGTCTCTGGGAGGTGCTACTCTCATCAAATCAGTATGGAAGATGGTCCCGATCTGCCTTATGTGGTGTATTTGGCAAGAGCGAAATGGTAGAACCTTTGAAGACAAGGAACGAACTAGGGAGGAGCTTCTGTCTCACTTTTATCGCACTTTATTGTTATGGACTTTAGTTATAGATTTTAATGGTCTTAATCTGCACCTTGTATCGAACAATCCACCTACGATATAGATAGGTTTCGTCTGTTGTATACCATCTTGTGTACTTGGGTTTTGCCTACTACTATCAATAAATTGTTTACTTATAAAAAAAAAAAAATTTGTTTGGAGATCAGGTCGCAGATTGAAATATGCTTTTCATATTCCCAAACCCTTGTGCTGTTTGATCTTCTCATCGTCCTTATTGATGGTTGTAATGCAAGAAATGACTATATTGATCACCGTTGTTTAAAACTATAATAGCTGGAATGGTGCCTTGAGATGTTAATGCAATCAAATAGTGCTGTTAAGGACCGTGGGGCACTGATTGCTTTGCATATTGGAGAGTTATGAGCCATTTTATGAATTCAATAACCTAAAGGTGTTGTCAACCGATGGATTGTGGAGGTTTGGGTATAAAAATTTAAAAGTTTTTAATAGAGCATTACTTAGGAAATGACTTTGGAGGTACCACTTGGAAAGCAAAGCTTTATGGAAAAATGTCATTGATGTAAAATATGGTATTTGTGGGGAGGTTGGTGTTCTAAAGCTTCTAGAACATATGAGGTGAGTGTGGAAGTTTATTAGAAAAGGATGGGTTTTTTTTTCCAAGTCATATTAGATTGAAAGTGAGAGATGGGAAGATGATTCTTTTCTAGCATGATTTGTGGTGTGGGGAGACTTCTCTTAAATTGGAATTTCATGCTCTATTCAGAATTGCAAGGGATAAAAATACAGCTGTAGACAAGACTTATGGTAGCAGTGATTACTGCTTTGAATGGAATGTTATTTTTACGAGGGATGTTAATGACTGGGAAGTGGATGTTGTTAAAGCGTTGCTGGATAGACTTTACAGTTCAAAGTTGATGTTAGGAAGGGAGGATTGCTTGCTGTTGAGTCCAGCTGGAAATATTAAGTTCTCAGTCTCATCTTATTACATAACGTTAACCTGTCACAGGTGCTGTAAATTTCCTCGAAAAATTATTTGGAAAGTGAAAGTTCCTTCCAAGATTTTTTTTTTCCTTGTTGGGTGGCTTCATTGGGCAAAGTGTTGACAACTGATAATTTAAGAAAGAGAGGAATGTATATTGCTGACTGATGTGTTATGTGTAAGAAGGAAGGGAAATCTGTTGATCACCTGTTTCTTCACTGTGAAGTGGCCAGGTTCTTGTGGAATGAGGTTCTGAATTGGTTAGGTTTACTTTGGGTTATGCCTAAATATGTGGTGAATTTATTGCTAGGGTGGAATGGTATGAAGGGCGACAAGGATGCAGTGTGTGTTCGGAAGATGATTTCTTCTTGTCTTATGTGGTGCATATGGCTCAAAAGGAATGGGAGATGCTTCAAAGACAAACAACTCTCATGGGGAGATCTTAGGGTTTTTTTCTTTAGTACTTTTGAGTTTTTGGGCTAAAGCTTTTGTAATGGACGAACAATTTAGTTTCTGTTTTAATTTTCTTTTTGTAGTAGGAAAGAAGTAGGTATTTCCTTTGTATGCATCCTGTGTACTTGGGTTTATGTCTATTTCTTTGGGAATAAAATCTTTCCTTACTTAATAAGTTTCTAGTGGTGAAGGCAGGTGGTGCAATGTCATATCTTCTTGAAGTTCATCATAAAACTCGAAGTTGTATTTTGCCACTTGTTATGGCCATTGCATCAGTGGAACTAGTGGTGTAAGAAATCCGGTTCGGACCGGTTAGTTTGGACCAGACTCGGCCAAATGAAGTTTGGTTTGGTCCGGTCTAAGTCCATGGGATTTCTCCCCCTGGATTGGACCAGACCGAATGGCTTAATAAAAAAAAGTTTATATATATCCTTTAATGTGTAACTATAATATATAGTATATAAGTACTAACATATAAATTATTAGTACTAATGTATAACAATAATATATAATATATAAGTACTAATATATATATATAAGTACTAAAAGTATTAGAGTTGTGGTATAAATTAAAGTATCAGAGTATTACTATTATTTAATATACTATTACTAAAAGTAAGTTTTTTTTAATATTTTTTTTGCTTAAATATGTGATAAAAATGTGAAATAAGCCGAAAATAATTGAATTTGGGCCAAAAAATATATTTGATTATTGCAAGATTTTAAGTTGAATTTGGCCCGTTAGGTCATGTCCCATCCCCTTGGACCGAACCTGGACCGGACTGGTATGGACCGAATATGATTTTGGTCTGGTCATGGTTGAGGAAAATGCCGGAGCGAATAGAACCGATCCATTGCTTTCCCGGACCAAACCGGACCGGACCATTTAGACCTCCAAGTGGAACTTGTTTGGTTTATCTCATTTGGCACTAGTTTCTGCATGTTTGGAATTTCATGCTCGAATTTCTGCATTTTTTTCCCTCTTTTAGAGATCATTTATGTCATCAGTCTTTCATTGTGAGAGGAGGTCTTTAAGTCCTTGTTGCACTGGTTATGATGATTCCTTGGTAGTCATTTCCCTGTTTTGTATTTTTTCGCAGCTTTTATCTGGTGTTTGTTTGCTATGATTTAATTTTGGCGGTGTCTTTCTTGATCTATTTCTTCAAATGCTGTTATCTATGGCTGCTAACTCTGAAATATATCCTTATATTAAAGGATTCCCCTTCCTCTATGGGTACTTGAAGAGATTGACAAAGATCCCGATTTAGCATATTCTGACAGATTTGGAAGAAGAAACATGGAATATATATCCCTTGGTTGTGACAATCTTCCTGTTTTACGGGGCCGGTCACCAATTCAGGCATATACAGATTTTATGAGGAACTTCAGAGAAACGTTTAGATCATTTCTTGGGGTTATCATAACTGTAAGATGTTATCATGAAAGCTTGACATAGTCGTATAGGTCCGTTGGAACCAAAAAGTTGCTCAATATACTGACTATTCACTTGGCAGGGAATTCAAGTTGGGATGGGTCCTGCTGGTGAACTGAGATACCCTTCATGCCCTTCCCAGAAGCTACAATGGGCTTGGCGCTCACGTGAACTTGGAGAATTTCAGTGCTATGATAAGGTATTCAGAAAGTTCAGCTTTGATTACAAGCTTGTTCTTAAAATGTCTACTGTAACTTTACCTATTAAAAAGATCTCACTGTAACTCAAGAAGATTGGACACAGTTTGTATGTTTAAGATTATATCATCAACTGTCGTATTGATTTGATTCCTATCTTTTTTTCCCGAATTGCTCTTGCCAGTATATGCTTGCATCTCTGAATGCTTGTGCACGAAAGATTGGGATGCGTGAATGGGGAAATGGGGGCCCCATAGGTGCAGGCAACCTAATGCAGAATCCTGAACACACTGAGTTTTTCAGAAGCGGTGATGGATCTTGGAACACGCCATATGGTAATTTTTTTCTTGAATGGTACTCAGGATTGCTGCTGCTGCATGGAGAGAGGATATGTAGCGAAGCTGAAACTATTTTCAGGGGTACTCAAGTTAATACATCAGCAAAAGTGGCTGGGATCCACTGGCATTATGGCACCCAATCCCATCCATCAGAGTTAACAGCGGGCTATTACAATACTTTAACCAGAGATGGATATCTACCAATCGCTCGCTTGTTTGGTAGGTATGGATTTTCTATGTGTTGCACATGTTTTGAAATGCGAGATACAGAAGAAAAACAGATGAACCCAGACAGTAGCCCAGAAGGTTTTCTTAGACAGCTTCTCTTGGCAGCTAGGGTATGTGATATACCCCTAGAAGGTGAGAACTCTGCAGCTAGTTTGGACGATGATTCATTTCAACAGGTGCTAAAGATGTCAAAGTTTTATTCAAATGGTCTAGAAAAGCCCTCCTTCTCGTTTAACTTCATGAGGATGGACAAAAACATGTTCGAATATCAGAACTGGGTTCGTTTTACTCGTTTTGTGAGACAAATGTCTGATGCCAATATTTTTCGGTCCAAGCTAGGTTCGGGAGGTGATATTAACCTGTCTTCCATGTTGGATGCTACGAAAGATGGACTGACTTTTGCATATTCTTGAACAAGATTCATCTCTTTGCACCATCAAGGTGAAAAAAGAAACATACTTCTACCACCATTTGATGTTAATAAGTTATACATAATTTGATGAGCCTGATCCAGTGGTGGGAAAAATGTGTAGTGATGCCTAATTTCTTGAATTATTTTTTTCCCCTGAAAGAGCTATTTTTGTGTATCATGATACATTATTGCCTTCCCATATATTTTTTTAAAATGGTGGGCTTATTGTCAACTTATGCTTCTTTCTATTGACTGTGGCATGAAGATGGTGACTTTTGTCGCTCTCAATAATGTCACGCTTTCACCACTTGAAACAAATGTTGCTAGTAGGAAAAAGCACTTATAGAATGGAATTTTGTGTTTCTCTATTGTAGTGTATTCGTTTTTAGCTCATTTCATTTAGAAAGTCATAAGAACCAATCAAAGAATGATCCACTTCCACCTAATTAGTTGAACTACACAACAACTCAGAAATTGCAATGAGCAGATACATTCAATAACAGGTAAGAAAGTGGGTTATCCCCATTGTGCGTGATGGTTTCCTGCTGCATGAATTTTAGTAGTAGCATATTTTAATAATAGCATATAGGTGCTAATTGTTTGGTGTTTTAAATATTATAGGTATCTGTTTCATTGTAAACATGATCCACACCAGTAGGCAATTCATCCTCATAATCCTCCACCAAATCCTGTTGGTCTTTTGAGAGCCAAAACCTATCTGAAGTAATGATACTGCTTCGGCTTTTAGGAACCATAAATCCTTTTGGATTACATACATATATTGTACTCATTCTTTTTGTCCATGCTATAACTGTAGATGGAGCTATTCATAAATTACTATTAAAATAGGTCTAACTAAAATTTCACTCATTTTCTTTATTTATTTCTCTCTTTCCTCTATCATAATTACTCCTAGTCCTACTACTAGTAGTTACAATTAGACCAATAATTAAAGGTGGAATATTGAAATTTGTGGTCGTGCCATGGCTCATGACACACGTCATCGAGAAGGATTAACTTGACAAGATTGGGGGCAAAACTTACAAGCCAAAGCAGAAGATGAAAAGATTGGGCCATGCAAGGCACTGACAGAAAAGCTATTTCCATCCAAATTCAAAGGTGCAATCAATGGCTTAAAAGTCAATATTAGGTTCGATGCATAGAAGTTTGTTTAATCTGACTTTGTGGCCTTGATCTGAGTAATGGGTAACTGCTTATTCCTCATCATTCCATTCCCATTCCTATTCCCATTCCCCAAAGCTTTTTTGATGGGAGTGCATGCACCATGAAAACTTCTCATCATTTCACCTTCCCCACGTACAATAGTAGAATATATAATAAGCACACCTCCCTACCAAGAATCGGCGTAATGGTCACAGCTTTTGTTCTCATCTTCCTCGTACATACCCTTCACATGCATATGAGAGGAAATTAGAGGTGACATAACATAATTATATAACGAAATAAAGAAATTTCTGTCTTGTCTGCAGCCAAGTAATTAATTAATGTAGTGTGTTGCTTAACAATACGTTTTCGTTTTCGTTCAGTTTTTTTTTTCTTTTTTCATGCTCCTCTCCGATCTGTGTTATTTAATTTCGTTTGAATTTGAAGATGAGATAAATTGAGATGAGTTTAATTTATTTTTTAATATTATTTTTATTTTAAAATTTAAAAAAATTAAATTAAGATTTAAAAAAAATGTGAGATTTGAAAAAAAATATATAAAAATTTGCATTTCATATGAAAAATTAAAAAAATATAATAATATAGTAAAAATAAGTTGAGATGAATTAAAATAAGTTTAGAATTCAAACTAGACTAAGTCGCTTAAGAATGCATATATACTAAAGAAACTAAGCCTTTAAGCGAAAATGACAACAATGAGTTCTTATATATATATATATATATATTTATATGTATGTATATATGTATTAGAGGCCCAAAAAGTACCAAAGTACCAGAGAGAACAGCAAATTAGAATATTGAATTAAGAAACACAACTATAAGATTAATAAAATCAGAACACCAAGTACTTGAACTCAAAACAACTTTTTATTCTGTTTCAGAGTTTCTGATCAATAACTATGGCGTCCTGAGAGCCTGATTCTTCCTAATTTTGACAGCCCTATATATATATATATATATATATTTATATGCAATTAGTAGGCCTCACTTATTTTGTCTGCCGACAACCTCAAGTTGTACTAGCATTGGAACGGAATCTTCACCATTCAATTCGCCTGAACTAATTAGCTGTACAACAACAACGCAAACATTATCCACAGACATTCCTCCAGCTGGAAGGTGATTTAATATCTGTGGTCATGACATTCTCTTCCCAGAATAATTCACAAGTGCGGGCATTCACAATCATTTCATTTGCAGAATAATAATTTATGTTTGCCTCTGATCGATTGATTCATGCTGATATAATACTTGGGTGGGTGTTTTGTACTGTGTATGAATCATGATCTCAAGATCCACTATATATATTGAGTAAGACGTGAGTGCATGCAGACTTTAAATTGATGAATGCTACCTAACAAGAGAAACTGCCAAACTGCTGGCCCATGGAATTGCAAAGGAGATTGAGAAAGAAGATAGTGCACAAAAGGTGTGAACAAAATTATCCCACGTTCACATGAGTACTGTTGCTTCTGCAGATAAGAGAAGAGGCTGAATTTTTGATATCCGAAAATACACTAGACATAAAGGAAGTATATAAAAATAATTTTATAAATTAATGTGAGTTGATATAATTTATTAGATTATAAAATTATTTTTTTATTATAAAATAGATATAATAAATTATCAGATAAACTTAAATCAATTTATAAGATTGTTTTATATAATTTTTTTTGTGAATGTAACATTACTCTTTGATATCACATGCATATATAATTGAGTGCAGTTGACTTTTAGTTTGTGGACAATGGGTGTTGCATTTTTTACAATTATTCCACAAAGTTTAGGGGAAGTTCATGATGACAGGCTCTTCTGGATGCATTCTCTCCCACTGAGAATAGAAACCATATATACTTGAATTCACCCTCAAACCTAAATCGCAACTTGATCAACAGCAAGAGGAAAATTCAGCTAGAAATGCTTTCTTGGATTAAGGCCTTTAGCCTCATCCTTCTCCTGCTCTTGGCTTCCTCATCTTCAGGTAAGTAGTTAGGTTTCACAACATAAAAATAACTCCAAAAAAATATAGTGCTGGGTTTAACATAGATCATCATGTTTCTTAATTCCTTGTGTAGGCAGTTCTGATCATGGCCTCAGAAATGGTATGAAAATGAGTACATATTCAAGCCTGGAGGTAATTAAAAAGCTTAGCTACAGGCATGGAAGTGCATATATGATATACCTCTGCTCTTTATATACGAGTTAAAAATAATGACATCTTGGAATATGCCATAATTTTCAGGCAATGATCCAAATGAAGGCTAGAAAGCTTATCGGAGTTGATCATGCACTGTTGGCTAACTTGGATTATCAAGACCCAAGTGCCAATCCTGCACATGAACCCAAGAAAGGCAGCTCTGGTGGGAAAGGATGAGGCAATTATGATCCTTGACAAACTCGATGCTCGTTTTACGGCCCTTAAATCTTTTTTGTGAGAATGGTGTCACTCAAGAGAGCTTTGAGATGCATGCGATCGAGTCTATTTGAAGGGTTTGTCATCATATTATATTATAGCTGTGAATGGCTTGAAAATTTTCTTGCCCTAAAACTACTTAATAATTGGCCATATAATATATATAGAACGAGTGCTTAAATTGTACTCATCATGAACATGACATTGAAAAACAAGGAACAGAATAAATAAAGTTATGGGTCGAAAATTATTTGTACCTAGTACGTACTTTGGGTTAATCTCAGAATCTGAGTCTCGAGGTTTGACAAATATGGAAATCTTAATCTGAAGGACGTACCTGAATCTAAAACTCTTGTAATATGTAAGAGATATTTCTCCCTTTCACATGACAAAACCAACTCAATAATGGCAAAGAATGACAAATAGGAGGAGATAATGCTTCCCTGACGGCCTATATATATACGTGCCTCTGCTTGTAAACTTGGTTTTGGGGACAGAAAAAGAGCCAATTATTTCAGCATTAATTAATGGTCCTATACAAAATACAGTGCACGCAAATTGAAACCAGGCCATCGTTCAAGGATCAACTCAGAATGGGTGAAAACTCGTTCAAATATCATATATGTATGTATATATATATATCTATTCTATTATAATAAGTGACTATCTAATGACTATTTAATAATAAGTGACTATTATATATATCTATTATAATAAGTGACTATCTAATGACTATTTAATAATTTTTCTCATTTTTAATAATTTTTTATATTTTTTTGTTAATTTAATGGCTATTTAATATCAGATATTCAAAATATTAGATATGTTTTAAATTTAGTTGAGATTAATTAGATATATAATTTATAATTTAGATGAGATTAATTAGATATATAATATTTTTCTACTATAATAAATGACTATCTGATGGTCATTTAATAAATTTTCTATTTTTTCGTTAAATATTCTTTTTTTTTTTTTAAAGTTAACAACATTAAATAAGCAATATAAACTTTACATTTAACTAAACATATGTCTATAAATATCACAATATCGTAAAAAAATATTTAAAATAAGTTGGAGAAAACTCCTAATCTCTTAGCTTGCGTTCGAATACAATAATTTATTGTTGAACCCAAGGTTTCAAGTCTCGTATTTACGTATAAATTTTGATGATAACAAATAATATTGAAAACTCAAGCTCAAGTTGTCTATGCATGAAGGGAGCTAAACACATCAAGAAATCAAGCATGAGCAAGAAAGATATCAAGTCTACAAATGAAGCTCATAGATTATTTTTGTACATCTCTTGATAAAATTAGAAATTGGATTAAGGCTCCAAATCACTCTTTTTTCTCATAAAACATCAAATTATTTTTTCCACATATGCAAGACATTTTTAAATGTCTTAGTTTTGAAAATTATGTTTTTCACATGTGCATAACACCATCAAACAAAATAATTTCGAAAATTATATATTTTTTTTTTATAAAAACTTGATTTTATAAGATGATTGATTATCATATTTGACATGTGCATATTTTGTTTGAAAGTCTTGAAGGGAGGTGGTGTGTTTTTTTGACTAATGCAAAAGGTAGATGATTTTGTTTGAGAATCTTAAAGGGTGGTTGTGTGTTTTTTTGACAAATATAAAAGATAGATGATTTGTTTGAAAATCTTAAAGGGTGGTTGTGTGTTTTTTTGACATATGCAAAAAGAAGATGATTTGGTTTGAAAAATAAATCATGCTCATTTTGTCTTGTATGAAAAGCAAAAGATTAGGTTTGATTTCTTTGAAAAATGAATGGAGTTGTCTTTGACAAATGCAAAAAGGAAATGTTTTTATTTGAATTTTTTGAAAAGTAAATAGTGCTCTTATTTGACATGGGAATATTTTCAAATTTGAAATTGAAGAATCATTTGCCTATAAATAGCTCACTTGAGTTTTACAAAATTCACAACAAGAGCTTACACATCTATTGCTAAATTTTGCATCATTCTTTCAAAGCTCTCATTCTCTCTTTTCTAAAGTTTTGAGCCTTAATTCTTGTTCTTGTTGAGAGAGATATAGTTTGTGCTGTATTGTTCTTATTTCACTCATTGAGGAGTGTTTTCTGATAGCCTACCCACTATCAATTCTTGTATCAGTAAGAGGGTGTGTATAACCCTTGTGTGTGTAGAAGGTGTTCTACACGGGGAATAGTTAAATCACCAAGTGTGAGGTGATTGGAAGTAAGAGGGTGTGTATAACCCTTGTGTGTGTAGAAGGTGTTCTACACAGGGAATAGTTGAATCACCAAGTGTGAGGTGATTGGAAGTGTAGAGGGTGTTCTACACGGAATCTTTGGAGCGGTGCTGCTCAAAGGTGTAATAGGTTTCTATCTCCACCTAAAGGAGATTGAATAGTGGATTTGGGAATCCTCAAGGGGTAGCTTGAGGCGAGGACGTAGGCAGTGGGGCTGAACCTCGTAAAAATACTGAGTTTGCTTTCTCTTACCCTACTCTTTATATTTCCTACTGCTTTATATTTTGGTTATATTTTATATTGTATATTTAGTTTATAAGTATTAATTTTTTAATATAACCCAATTCACCCCCCCTCTTGTGTTAGTCATCTGGGCAACAAGTGGTATCAGAGCTAGAGCTCTATTATAAGATTAACTATCTTTTGAGTTAAGATCTTATGGCTAACATTGCAGCTTCATTTGGTGAAGGTCAATCTAGCAGTCGGCCTCCACTCTTTTGTGGAGACAATTACTCATTCTGGAAAGTTAGAATGAGAATATTCCTTCAGGCTCAAGGTCGAGAAATCTGGAAATGTATTGTAAATGGACCTTATATTCCAACAAAAGTAGTTGATGGAGTAAAGGTCAAAAAGGAAGAAGAAGAGTTTAATCGTGAAGACGATAGACTTTATACTTTGAATTTAACTGCTATGAATTTATTATATAATGCTCTCAATGGTAATGAATTTAATAGAGTAATGACTTGTGCTACAGCAAAGGAAATTTGGAATAACTTGGAAGTTACTTATGAAGGAACTTCTCAAGTCAAAGAATCAAAAATTTATATTCTTACTCATGAATATGAAATGTTTAAGATGAATGATGATGAATCTATTTCTAGTATGTACACTCGTTTTACTAACATCATAAATAGCTTGACAGCTCTTGACAAAGTTTATTCCAAAGTGGAGATAGTAAGAAAAATTCTCAACTCTCTACCAAAACGTTGGGAATCAAAAGTGACAGCGATTCTTGAAGCTAGAGACCTCAAGAAGCTCGAAGTGAATGAACTCATCGGGTCACTTATCACCCATGAGTACACATTGAAAAGAGGAGAAGAAGAAGGAAAGTCAAAGAAGAGCTTGGCACTTAAAGCTGTTCCACATGAAAGTGAAAGTGATGAAGATGAGGAAAATGACGACAAAGATGAAGAAGTTGCGATGATAACAAGAAGAATTCAGAGGTTCTTAAAGAAAAATAAAACTCCTCCAAGGAAATCCTTCAATAAGTTTTCCAAGAAAGATTCAGGTAAAAATGACACTTTAATTTGTTATAAATGCAATAAACCCGGTCATATCAAGCCAGATTGTCCTCTGCTAAAGAAAGATCGAAACAAAGGCAAAAAAGCAATGAAAGCTACGTGGAATGATGATTCAAGTAGCTCAGATAGTGAAGCAAGCAATGGAGAATCAGGAAATCTTTGTCTTATGGCTAAAGATGACATTGAGGTAACAAATTTTGATAATATTGAAGATCCTTCATATGAAGAATTGCAAAATGTTTTAGAAGAAGTATATGAGGAATTTGAAAAATTGGGTATCAAGTATACTGTTTTGAAAAAGAAAAATTCTTCTTTAACAAACGAAATTGATATTTTAAGAAAAGAAAATATTGTTTTGAAAGATGAAAATTTTGAGTTGAAGAAAAAGAAAACTGATTTAGAAAATATTATTGAAAACTTTACGAATGGAAAAAGAAATTTTGAAAAACTTCTTGGTAGTCAAAGATGTGTTTTTGATAAGGCAGGCTTGGGATATATGCCAAAATAAAAATACAAACCTTATAAAAACTTCTTTGATAATCCTTCTACATCAAAGTCCAATATTCAAAATTCTTTTCATAAAAATAATTTTGTTAAAAAAAGATACTATTATAATCACTCAAGTTCTTCATATATGTCACATGCTATTTGTAATTTTTGTAATAGAAATGGTCATAATTATCTTGCTTGTCCTATTAGAAGAAAACATACAATGACTATTAGGGCCATATGGGTACCTAAATATCTTGTTTCTTCTAATACTAATAAATAAAGGACCCAAAGAACTTGGGTACCGGGAATTGTTTTTAATTGCTTTTGTAGGTATGCATGAAGTATTCTACAGGTAAAAATAAATGATTTTTAGACAACGGATGCTCAAGATACGTGACAGAAGACAAAACTAAATTCATTGACTTCACTTCTAAAGAAAAAGGATGTGTGATATTTGAAGACAATTCAAAAGAGAGGATCATGGAAATAGAAGGAAAGATCATCAAGACTTAGTACAAGATGCAACCAAATAGTGGAAACATGTGAAAGATCATCCAGCGGAATAAATTCTAGGAGAACCTTCACGAGGTGTAAGTACTCGATCATCTCTTAGAAATATTTGTAATCACACACTTTTTCTATCTCAAATTGAATCCAAAATATTGATGAAACTCTTATTGATAAATCATGGATTCTATTTGTGCAAGAAGAACTAAATTAATTTGAAAGAAATAATGTATGGACATTTGTTCCTAGACCTAAAAAAATTATGCTGTTATTGGAACAAAATGGGTTTTTAGAAATAAGAAAGATGAGTCTAAAATCATCACTAGAAACAAGGTTCGACTTGTAGCCCAAGGTTTCAATCAAGAGGAAGAAATCGATTATGATGAGACATATGCACCAGTCACAAAATTAGAAGTTATTCGAATGCTACTTGCATATGCTTGTTATAAAGATTTCAAATTTTTTCAAATGGTTGTTAAAAGTGTTTTCTTAAATAGTTTTTTTTTAAAAGGTTTTTCAAGAGGAAAGATCGATATAACTCTTTTAATCAAATATGAATAGAATGATATTCTTCTAGTTCAAATTTATGTAGATAATATAATATTTGGTGCTACTAATGAAAATATGTGTCAAGATATTGTTAAGAATATGCAGAAAGAATTTGAAATAAGCATAATGGGAGAACTTAATTTCTTTCTCGGATTGCAAATCAAGTAATTGGAACATCAATGAGTCCAACCACTAAACTTGATAAAGATGAAAGCGGTAAGCCAGTTGACTCAAAGGTATATCGAGGTATGATTGGTAGTTTATTATATTTGATAACTAGTAAACTTGAGATTATGTTCAATGTATATTTATGTGCACGTTTTCAATCATTTCCGAAACAATCTCATTTGATTGCAGTCAAGCAGATTTTTAAATATTTTGCCAGTACCATTGACTTAGAGTTATGGTATCCTAAACACACTTCTTTCGATCTTATTAGTTATTCAGGTACCGATTATACTAGTTGCAAAGATGATCGAAAAAGTTTTAGTAGAACATGTCATTTCTTAGGTCATGCACTAGTTTCCTGGTTTAGTAAAAAACAAAATTCTGTTACACTATCTACTGCTGAGGCAGAATATGTTGTTGCGGGTAGTTGTTGTGCTCAAGTTCTTTACATGAAGCAACAACTTGAGGATTTTAAACTTGTGTACAATCACATTCCAATCAAATGTGATAATATAAGTGCTATAAATCTTTCAAAGAATCCAATACAACATTCTCGGACCAAACATATTGAAATTAGATATCATTTTCTTAGAGATCATGTGCAAAAGGGCGATATTGTATTAGAATTCACTAGTACACACGATCAATTGGCAGACATTTTCACAAAACCCCTACCAGAAGATAGACTATGCATGATTAGAAGAGAAATAGGAATGATGCATGCCATGGATATCTGCTAGATACTTTTAGTTCATTATCTTAAATGACCTACATAAACTTGAGGTTCTTAGCCTCATGTTTGAGACGCTCATTCTCTTCATACAATATCATATCATCCCTATCCATGGGAACTGGCAAGCGGAATGAAGAATCCAATAGAGATTTCAATTTTTTATTCTTCTGCCGAAGGATTCCTTCCCTTGTGTGAGACTCTTGAACAATTCGTTGAAGTACAACAATTTGTTCTTTAAGCTTTTCAACCTCATGATTTTTGACTTGTAGCCGCTCGGAAAAAGCGACAATAGAGGATGAGTAGCGAGTCCCGAGACTCACCAAGTCGTAGATAGCATCGGAGTCTGGCTTATTAGCCAAACTATTGTTCTCTTGCTGCAACATGGCGCCAATAGTAGCTGCAGAAAGGACATGAGATTGAGATGTAGAATACCTCATAGATGCATCTAGAGGAATGTTAGAAGAATGAGCCATTGAGAAAAGAATTGAAAACTTAAAGCGAGAATATTGAAGGAATGCAGATGAGTTATAGAGATGAGAATAAGATTTGATGCAAATCGGATAAACTTTAAAACTGATTTTATAGAGATAGCATAAAGAACAAGACAAACTATTGTCTCTTCAAATCTTATTAGTCAAAAGAAATATAAGATATGCTGGACACACATTGTCAAAAGTTTTCTTACTAGAAAAACGGCTCTCTGCTCCTATCATGGCATTGACGGCCTTAGGAGAGAAGATTGATGGTTGATGCGTCAAGGGTTCCTGATTCAAGTCTAGAACATTAGTGGAAGAGAATTTTTCGGCCATTCTATCGTTATGGAGAAACAGAACTTAGGTCAAGAAGCAATGTTTTTTTTTGTATTCGATTGGTGAAAATGATTTTTTTATAGAAACTCAGAGCCTTCAAACCCGTTTGTCAACAACATCAGGCGATTGATCTGCTTTCGCACCGACTGCTAGAGCTAAGCCTCCAACCTTTACAGGTTTTGTCAGATACGCGTGGCTCCGCACCGAATTGCCAGAGTTAGACTTCCAACATTTGCAGGTTTTGTCGGACATGCATGGCTCCGCACCGCATTGCCAAAGCTAGGCCTGCAGCTTTTGCTGTCTTTGTCGGACACGAATAATTTTAATTATTCATCTTCAAATCTCCGAAACATCTAATTCGTCAATAACATCAAGCGGATTTAAATCTTCTTCCGCACCGAGATGATAAAATTCGGCTTCAACGTTTGCAACTTTTGTCGGACACGGGTGGTTCTAATTTCTACAGTCTCTACTAACGCAGCGTTTTATTTGTCTATTGGTTATTGCAGGAATATATCTTATTGATCTAATTATGATTCCTTTTTAATGATGCCAAAAGGGGGAGAAGTCTTATACTAGTATTATACTACCCTGTTATATATGCTAGAATCATGTTTATATTTTTCTTGAAATACTAACGCATATTTTCAGGGGGAGCTTAAGTATTACTGCAGGTCGCAGATTTCTACTAAGTATTTGTCATCATCAAAAAGGGGGAGATTGTTGAACCCAAGGTTTCAAGTCTCGTATTTACGTATAAATTTTGATGATAACAAATAATATTGAAAACTCAAGCTCAAGTTGTCTATGCATGAAGGGAGCTAAACACATCAAGAAATCAAGCATGAGCAAGAAAGATATCAAGTCTACAAATGAAGCTCATAGATTATTTTTGTACATCTCTTGATAAAATTAGAAATTGGATTAAGGCTCCAAATCACTCTTTTTTCTCATAAAACATCAAATTATTTTTTCCACATATGCAAGACATTTTTAAATGTCTTAGTTTTGAAAATTATGTTTTTCACATGTGCATAACACCATCAAACAAAATAATTTCGAAAATTATATATATATTTTTTTATAAAAACTTGATTTTATAAGATGATTGATTATCATATTTGACATGTGCATATTTTGTTTGAAAGTCTTGAAGGGAGGTGGTGTGTTTTTTTGACTAATGCAAAAGGTAGATGATTTTGTTTGAGAATCTTAAAGGGTGGTTGTGTGTTTTTTTGACAAATATAAAAGATAGATGATTTGTTTGAAAATCTTAAAGGGTGGTTGTGTGTTTTTTTGACATATGCAAAAAGAAGATGATTTGGTTTGAAAAATAAATCATGCTCATTTTGTCTTGTATGAAAAGCAAAAGATTAGGTTTGATTTCTTTGAAAAATGAATGGAGTTGTCTTTGACAAATGCAAAAAGGAAATGTTTTTATTTGAATTTTTTGAAAAGTAAATAGTGCTCTTATTTGACATGGGAATATTTTCAAATTTGAAATTGAAGAATCATTTGCCTATAAATAGCTCACTTGAGTTTTACAAAATTCACAACAAGAGCTTACACATCTATTGCTAAATTTTGCATCATTCTTTCAAAGCTCTCATTCTCTCTTTTCTAAAGTTTTGAGCCTTAATTCTTGTTCTTGTTGAGAGAGATATAGTTTGTGCTGTATTGTTCTTATTTCACTCATTGAGGAGTGTTTTCTGATAGCCTACCCACTATCAATTCTTGTATCAGTAAGAGGGTGTGTATAACCCTTGTGTGTGTAGAAGGTGTTCTACACGGGGAATAGTTAAATCACCAAGTGTGAGGTGATTGGAAGTAAGAGGGTGTGTATAACCCTTGTGTGTGTAGAAGGTGTTCTACACAGGGAATAGTTGAATCACCAAGTGTGAGGTGATTGGAAGTGTAGAGGGTGTTCTACACGGAATCTTTGGAGCGGTGCTGCTCAAAGGTGTAATAGGTTTCTATCTCCACCTAAAGGAGATTGAATAGTGGATTTGGGAATCCTCAAGGGGTAGCTTGAGGCGAGGACGTAGGCAGTGGGGCTGAACCTCGTAAAAATACTGAGTTTGCTTTCTCTTACCCTACTCTTTATATTTCCTACTGCTTTATATTTTGGTTATATTTTATATTGTATATTTAGTTTATAAGTATTAATTTTTTAATATAACCCAATTCACCCCCCCTCTTGTGTTAGTCATCTGGGCAACATTTATATTTACATTTCAAAATCTAAAATTTATAAATTATTTCTAAAGTGATTTTAATTCTCGGTTTGAAACCGATAAGTATATTCTTTAAATTAGAATTTTACTATATATATATAGTCGATCATTATCCAAACTATTTTAATTCAAACTTTCCAAAAATCATCTTCTATTTTGGACTTTAAATTGAAATTGAATCTTAACTTAAATACTTCAAAATTCTCATATTCTTAGTATTTGAAATCTTATAGTGACTAGTTCCTAAAATCTAACCCTAATTTGAGTATAAATGAAGAAAGAGAGCTCGAAAAGTTTCAGAGCTCTCATTTGCTTCCTTTCTAGTTGAAACTGGGAAAATCCCAACATGATTTCTATTCTCTCACAACTGCATGTAGAATTAATGACTCCCGTATTGACTTTCTGTAGACTTAGATTTTGCGGGCCTTTGGATATTTGATTTTTTTAAGTGGATGTGATCCAATGTCATATAAATATTGTGTATTTAGATTTATTTATTTTTTATTTTTATAGTTGGGTTTAAATCATTTTAGATACCAAGAAACCAAAGCCAAAGAGACGGACAATTATGATAGAGATTGGAGGATGTCATCGATAGGCTCATTCTTGAGTGCAATAGGAAAGATCACTAGAGCTCTTACAGGCACCTTGAGGCTGAGGATGCAAAAGCTACTATAACATTTCCTGTTTCGGAAGTGACACAAGTGATGGTGACTGTTTCAATTCATATGTGTTATAAAATTTCATTCGAATTTAAAATTCATAAATTGATTTTTGTTGAAATTGCAAACATCGGAGGTGCTTGAGCTATTCAAGCAGATCAAAGAGAAGTTGAAAGAAGCTGATCAATATAGTAATGTGTACTGAATTAGTGTATAACTTCTGCTAGTGCTTGCCTAGATGTTGATTTTCTTTATTAGGTATATGGAGCTTTTGAGTATGAATGGGTATAAAATTATACAAGCAGACATGCAAGTATGTATGTATATACAGATATGAATCAACACTCATTATTTTGTGTTGGTTGTAAATTAGATTTTTCATAATACTTGAATTTTGATGTTGTCAGTCATACTTTTGCTCAAACTATTGGAAAAAATAATTAAAGAGTTGAACCAATGCTGAAAAATAGGATAAAAGAAAAAACCGTTCAGTTATTGCGAGTAATTAGTTGGTTGGTTTGGGCAGACATGCCAAACCAAACCATTCAGTCAAGTGCTTGAGGGCGAGCAGCAAGGCTTGCTGGAGCTCAAAGGAACCTTTCCACAATCCTCTCATTAATGGATGTTTGAAGTGGTTTCTAATATCGTGTTTTTCATTTCTAAATTTACTGGTCACATCATCTTTATTTGTCTGTGAGTTTCATATGTAATTTACAATTTCCTCATGATCTTTATTTACATGACTGGTATCTTCTCTTTTATCCACAAAGCTGTTGGCAGGAATCAAGGAGGAAAGTGAAGCAAGAAGACTGACTTCAAATATTGCTTTGGGGATGTAAATATTGTATCACAATTATGAAAAAGCGGTAAACAAATATTTCTAAAATCATGTTTTACCCCATATATATGTTTGAGAGTCATTAATCGTTTCAATTTTCTTCTTTTCCTTTACCTCTAAGTAAATTGCATATATAAGGCATACATGTATACAAAATTTTCAATTGTATAAAGAATTAGCCAGTTAGATATGGTGGTCTTGTAAAATTATATAAGCCATCAATGGTCCTGATAATTTATGATATAATTTATTTTATAAATTTCATTGGTTAGAAATTACTTCTGAAATATATTTATCTTTCATCATTATAATTTGCATGTTGTACAAGTGAGGTCTATTCACTTTCACCTTTTGTAAGCACAAGTGTAAGATGATTGATCGAGAATTTATTAATACAGACTCTTGTTATATTGACTTTTATATTATTTTTATATATAAAAAAAGTTAAAAAAAAACTATTTTACTCAACTATCTAGGCAACGTGTCGCATGTACGTTGGTTTCAATCTAGTTATATATATATATATATATGTAAATTATACTATATCCTGAATTTATCGTTTGACCAATAAACATGGAACTATCCTGAATTTATATATCCTGAATTTATAGTTTGACCAATAAACATGGAACTCTATATATATATATATATAAGAATTGTCTTGTCTGTACTGTTATTGAGAGACACATGAATAACTACGTATATGTAATGAATTATATAAGTAAGTGGAGGGACGGCCGCCGCCACCTATCCCACCACTAAAATTATGTGAATGACCCTATCACTATTATTTTAAATTCTGTATAGTAACTTGCATAGTGACTTGCATAGTAACTTCAAAGCTTATAAATAGGGGCTTCAGTTGTAATGAAATTCATAAGAAAATATATAGAGAGAAAGAAAGTTTCAGTTCTTAAGAGTTTCAAAAAGAGAGTTTTTTATTTCTCTTTTACAATAGTAGTTTCTGTCTTTAGTTTTATAACACGTTATCAGAACGACGGTTCTACCAATTCTGAAACTAGCGGCCTTATTCCTCTAAAATGGAAAATCTTACAAAATTAGAATTTGTTGCTCTTGACATATCTGAAAAAAATTATTTATTCTGGATATTTGATACTGAAATTCATCTTGATGCAATGAACCTGAGAGAAACTATTAAAAAAGGACATCAAGCATCCCTGCAAGACCGTGCTAAAGTAATGGTTTTCCTTCGCCGCCATCTTCATGAAGAATTGAAAATTAAATATCTTACAGTAAAAGATCCCTATATTTTATGGAATAATTTAAGGGAGATGTATGAACACCAAAAGATTGTCATCCTTCTAAAATCTCATTCTCAATGGTTGAATCTGAGGTTGCAAGATTATAAAAGTGTTAGTGAGTATAATTCTGTACTTTTTAAAATAAGCTCAGTATTAAAATTATGCGGTGAGAAAATCACCGATGATGATATGCTAGAGAAGACTTATACTACATTTCATGTTTCGAATGTGCTCCTGCAGCAGCAGTATCGAGAGAGAAAGTTCAAAAAATATTCTGAACTTATATCATGTCTTCTAGTAGCTGAGCAGAACAATGAACTCTTATTAGAAAACCACCAATCACGCCCTACTGGCTCAATATCATTCCTTGAAGTGAATGGTAATAGGTTTGCATCATTCCCAGAAGTGAATGGTGTATCTTTTAGAAGAAATCGGGGGCGTGGACGTGGTAGGAGAAATTATAAAAATGTTAGTCCCAGAAATGACAACATTAAAAGGGATAATAATATACCATATCACCAGAAGTGATACAATTCAGAAAGGGGTAAAAATCCTCAGAATAATTTTTCAAAAAAAAAAGTGAAGAGGTGTGCCATAGATGTGGAATGACTGGACATTGGTCACGTACCTGTCGTACAGCCAGGCACTTAGCTGATTTATATCAAATTTCTATTAAAGGAAAGAATAAAGTGCATGAAACAAATTTAGTAGAACCATCAGATGATTTAATAGATTCAATAGATGTAGACGTTACTCATCTTGATATATCTGATTTCTTTAATTATCCTGAAGGTAGTATTGAACACTTAATTGGAGATGGAAGTATTCCACTCAATTAATGTATTTTCTTTCTATCTGTAATAAAAGTTTTGCATATTTTGTAGAATCATGAATCACATTGATGAGTTTTTTTATCTCTGAGTTGAATGATAAAAATATATGTCTGGCTGACAGTGCTACAACTCACACAATTCTCAAAGAAAAGAAATATTTTCAAAATCTAACACTAAGTAAAGCCTATGTCCATACCATATCAGGTTCATCAGATTTAATTGAGGGCTCTGGAAGAACTTATATTGTGTTGCCTAATGGCACCAAATTTTGTATTGATGATGCTCTATTCTCTTCACAATCCAGAAGAAATTTATTGAGTTTGAAAGATATACGTCTTAATGATTACCATATTGAAATGACCAATGAAGGCAGTAAAGAGTATCTTTTTATTACTAAAACAATATTGGGCCAGAAACTCGTATTAGAAAAACTGCCTGCTTTATGTTCTGGATTATATTATACAAAAATGAGAACAATTGAATCATATGTGGTAATGCACCAGAAGTGCATTGACCCTAAAGTATTTATGACTTGGCATGATCGCCTTGGACATCCGGGTTCTATAATGATGAGACGAATTATTGAAAATTCGCATGGGCATCTCTTAAAGAATTAAAAGATATTTCTATCCAATGAATCTCCGTGCTCTGCATGTTCTCAAGGTAAGTTAATTATCAGACCATCTCCCTCAAAAGTCATTATTGAATCTCCATCCTTTTTACAAAGGATTCACGGAGATATATGTGGGCCTATTCATCCATCAAGTGGACCAATTATATAATTTATGATTCTAATTGATGTATCTAGTCGATGGTCACATGTTTGTTTGCTTTCCACTAGAAATGTTGCATTTGCTAGACTTCTTGTTCAGATAATTAAACTACAAGCACAATTTCCTGAATATCCAATTAAGACCATTCGATTGGATAATGCAGGTGAATTTTCATCTCAAGTTTTTGATAATTATTACATGTCAATAAGAATAGATATTGAACATCCTGTTGCCCATACACACACACAAAACGGTTTAACTGAGTCTTTGATCAAAAGGCTTCAACTAATCGCTAGACCTTTACTTATGAAATCAAGACTACCTGTTTCTACTTGGGGACATGCTATATTTCATGCAGCATCTCTAATTCGCATTAGACCATTTGCATATCATAAATATTCTCTATTACAGTTTGCCTTTGGTCAACAACCAAATATTTATCATGTTCGTACTTTTAGATGTGCTGTATATGTTCTAATTGCACCTCCGCGATGAACAAAAATGGGCTCTCAACGTAGATTTGGGATATATGTTGGTTTTGATTCTTCGTCTATTATTAGATATCTTGAACCCTTTACAGAGGATATGTTTAAAGCACGTTTTGAGAATTGTCATTTTGACGAATCTAATTTTCCGTTAATGGGTAAAGAAAAGTCGGTGCCTGAAGCACGACAAGATATTATTTGGGATAATAAGACCCTGTCTCATTTTGATCCTCCTACAAATGAATGTAAACGGGAAGTTCGGAGGATTATTCATTTGCAAAGTGTTGCAAATCAATTACCGGATGTATTTACTGACACTAAAGGTGTAGTAAAATCTTATATTCCTGCTGTTAATGCTCCAGCAAGAATTGAAGTCCCTAAAGGACAAATTGTCAAAACAGTAATAAGTGAATCTAAAACACGCCTGAAGTGTGGAAGACTTATTGGTGCAAAAGACAAAATTTCCAGAAGGAAAAGAATACAAAATGAATTTGGTGTTCCTGAATAACACGTACCCACAATACAGGCTACAAATATAATTGGTGCTCCTAAAGATCTCAAATCTTCTATTCCAGAACCTTCTGAAGAGGAAACTCTTGAAGAATATAAATTTCCTGAAAAGGGACCTCTTGAAGAGTGTGTCATAAAATGTTTTCACCTGAAGAGGAACAAATACCTAAAAATAATGAGATCTCAATACATTTCATGAAAATTGGAGAAATTCTTGATAGAAATAAAACTGTTGTCAACAACATATTTTCATATAAAATGGCCATTGACATTACCAGAAGTAATGAATAAAGTGAGCCAAAAAGCGTCGAAAAATGTCGACATAGATATGATTGGTCAAAATGGAAGACAACTATTGAATTTGAATTAAATTCGCTAGCAAAGTGAGAAGTATTTGGACCTGTTGTACAAACACCAAAGGGTATAATGTCTGTTGGATATAAGTGAGTATTTGTACGAAAACGTAATGAGAAAAATGAAATTGTGCGGTACAAAGTACGGCTTGTCGCACAAGGTTTCTTGCAGAAACCCGGAATTGATTATGAAGAAACATACTCTCCCGTTTTGGATGCAATCACATTTAGATTTTTAATTAGTCTGATTGTTACAAAAGGATTAGAAATGCGATTGATGGATGTGGTCACTGCATATTTATATGGATCCTTAGACCATGACATATATATGAAAATCCCTGAAGAATATAAGATACTTGAAACATCTACAAGTACATCTAGAAATATGTACTCAATCAGACTCCAAAGATCTTTATATAGGTTGAAGCAATCTGGACGCATGTGGTATAATCACTTAAGCGAATATCTATTGAAAGAAGGATTTGAGAATAATCCTATATGCCCATGTGTTTTTATTAAGAAATTAGAATTCGGATTTGTCATTATTGCAGTTTATGTTGATGATTTAAATATTGTGGGAACTCCTGAAGAGATCTCAAAAACCGCTATATATTTAAGGAATGAATTTGAAATGAAAGATTTTGACAAAACAAAACTTTGTCTCGGCCTGCAGCTCGAGCACTTGCCAAATGGAATTTTTATTTATCAGTCCATGTATATTGAGAAAGTCCTAAAATATTTTTATCCCTTGGACAAATCTCATCCCTTAAGTACTCCAATGATTGTTTGAACACTTGATGTGAAGAATGATCCATTCTGTCCTTGTGATAACGATGAAGAAATTTTTGGTTCTGAAGTACCATATCTCAGTGCAATTGGAGTTTTGATGTATCTTACAAATTGCACTCAACCAGATTTTATATTCTCAGTTAATCTGCTTGCAAGATATAGTTCTGCACCAACTCGAAGGCACTAGAATGGTATTAAACATGTCATTTGTTACCTTCATGGTATGGTTGATATGAGATTATTTTATCAATGTGGTTCAAGTCCAGAATTGATTGGGTATGCAGATGCAGGTTATCTTTCAGACCTACACAGAGGTAGATCTCAAACTGGATATTTATTTATTTATGGAGATACTGCCATATCATGGACATCTATTAAACAGACACTATCTGCTACTTCTTCAAATCACTCAAAAATCATTGCTATTCATGAATCAAGTCGAGAGTGTATTTGGCTGAAATCAGTTATTCAATATATTTAAGAAAAGTGTGGACTTCTCATGATCAATAATAGCCCAACAATCTTATATGAAGATAATACTGCTTGTATCACTCAAATCAGATGAGGATATATCAAAAGTGACAGAACCAAACATATTTCACCTAAATTCTTTTATACTCATAAACTTCAAGAGAAATGTGAAATTGATGTCAAGCAGATACGATCTAGCGATAATCTGACAGATTTATTCACAAAGACGTTACCAACTTCTACATTCAAGAAGATTGTGCATAACATTGGAATGCGAAGACTCAAAGATCTTTTGTCATGCACTTTTCAGGGGGAGTAAATGTGCTGATTGTACTCTTTTTCCTTCGCTGAGATTTTATCCCACTGGATTTTCTTCTGCAAGGTTTTAATGAGGCAATCTTAAAATATTTGTGGATATATAAGAAGACTGTATTCTTTTTCTTTCGCCATTGATTTTTTTCCCATTGGGTTTTTACTTGGCAATGTTTTAACGAGACAGATTTTTTATGGGTGGTCATTCAAGGGGGAGTGTAATGAATTATATAAGTAAGTGGAGGGACGGCCCCCGCCGCCGCCTGTCCCACCACTAAAATTATGTGAATGACCCCACCACTATTATTTTAAATTCTGCATAGTGACTTGCATAGTAACTTGTATAATAATTTCAAAACCTATAAATAGGGGTTTCAGTTGTAATGAAATTCATAAGAAAATATAGAGAGAGAAAAAAAGTTTTAGTTTTTAAGAGTTTCAGAAAAAGAGTTTCTTATTTCTCTTTTGCAATAGTAATTTCTGTCTTTAGTGGAAGAGCCACCTTGGGGCAGGGGGTCATGGCCCGCCTCCCCACAGACCCCACCTTTACTATTGAAAAAGATTAAAAAATAATATAATATATGTTTTTTTTAAAGAAAAAAAATATGTTTTTTTTTTTATAATTTTGTAAAATAATATTAATTTTATTTTGTGTTGGCTCCCTTTTTAAAAATTATCTTTGTCTCCCTCTACAAAATTAATCTAATTTAAAAATAAAATAAATTTTATATAAAATAAAATGATATAATAACATGATGACATGTTTTTATTATAAATAAAAATAAAAATAAAAATAAAAAAGAAGTTGAATGATTTCTAATATATTTTTAATATATTATTATTATGATGACATGCTTTTATTATATTATATACTTTTTTAATATAAATAGAATAAAAAATATTTTATATATTTTATTTTAGCTTTATTTGATCCCTTATAATTTAAATTTCTGACTTCATCACTGATCATGAAACATACAGTTTAAGTAAGATCAGCCCAGTAGAAGCTAGAATGAAGAAGATCGAAGGGCTCTCTTTTAGCATCTTTGGCTTGGATGAGAGGTCTGATTCATGCAAACTATGGATTGAAGTGTTTCACCTATATCGAATGATCATGCCTCAGGCTCTTATAACTTATTTATATATTTTTCCCGTCTTTATTTAGCTCAATTATTCAATATTAGTACTACAATATTCTCTATGGTTAAGATTTCTAATTAATTTGACTCCGCCATTCCATTAATTATACTAATATAGATCTCTTAGAGAAGTAAATGTGGTGGTTTATTGTTTGGCTAGATTTACTTGTAATGTTTTAGATATTCAAATTATATGGTGGGACAATGTCCCGACTTTATTGATCATGTTCTTTGATTTGATCAATTTACTTTATAAGACTCTTTCTTTTAATAGAAGTTCTTTCATAAAATAAAAAAATAATATCTCTGTAATTACAGGCCGCTCCTATTCCTATACCCGCAGCTTGTATTCGAAAAGAAAAACAATTTTTTTATAAAAAATTATAATGTATTCTCAAGATATTTTCATCCTCTCACAATAAAGTGTAAAAGAGAGGTGGGGTTTTGTAGCTCATTTTTAGAATAAGAAAATTCTAGTTGTAAATAAATTTGTGCATCAATATGAATATTAATGTGATAGTGAAAAAGTAGACTTTAATAAAACACCTATTCTTAAAATAAAAACATCAAAATAGTCAATAAATCTTTATTAATACAAAAATTAGTGTACAAATCTATTTGTATATTACTAGTTAGAATAATTGTAAATATTTTTTGAGCAATATTAGATGTACACGACTTTATGTAATTTTTGCGAAATCACATCAATCGAAATATTAAAAAAAATATAAAAATATAATAAGAGAAACACAAATAAAAAATACTAATAATTATATTAAATGATGCATAAAAATAATAATTAAATATAACGTATATGCAAAAAATACATAAACTATATATAAATAATATTTCTCTAATTTTCCATAGGCATATTTATAGTTTTTGCTAACATCAATTTGAGTCTCACGAGTCACGACCGTTAGTTTGCTGGTAACGCAATAGTCACGAGATGAATATTAATTAATCAGCTTAATATCCCTTAGGGTTCTTTTTTTTGGCCTGTACAAAATAAATCACGTGTAATCTCTCTTGAGTTCTAGCACTAGATTCCTCCTGAAATCACCTCCCATCCAAATGTTAGGAGAGTAAAGAATTTTCAAAACTTGTGCCCATATTTAGGAACTGATAAGCGTATGAGAGAAAAAAAAGAAGCAATAAGATACGAATCAAAATTTATTATATAGTTATTATATATACGACAGCAAACAAAATTGGGTTGAGTGTTTCATTTCTGCACACTATATTTATATCTATTTATTCTGATTTTGGATCCAGCAATTTAAATTTAAAAAATGAGTAATTTTTTGAATTTTTTAAGAGAAAGTATTAAAATTATTAAAAAAAAAAATTTTAGGATTGGGCCAAGCAAAATCCTATCTCGATGAACCGGCCTAATGTATTAAAAAATGTGTATTGTAAGAAAAAATAAATAAAAAAAATACTTACTAAGAAAAAAAAATCATGTAAAATGTGTATTGTTAGAATGATGAGTAAATTTTTATGGAATATCCTGGAGTTCTGACCGAACTCCCTTATTGCAGCCTCCGTCATCTCCGAAAGTAGTGGGCGACACTGTCCATCCTATCGGGATCGGAAGGAACCGGCGATCCCACCTCTGCGACGGCGAGCTCCGATGACATCTGGTGTGTTCCCAACGGCTTTAAACTCGAAAATGGATCCGTACCGCTATCGACGATGGCGGGAGTTAGGTTGAGACCGAAACTCTTTAAAAATTCATCTTTATTTTATTTTTTATTATATTTTTTATTATGCTTTCTTTATTTTATTATTTTATTGTATTATTTTATTATGTTTTCTAAATTTTATTTATTTTTTAATAATTTTTATTTTATTTTTATAATAATTATAAAAATTTAAGAGATAAACTACAAAATGTTGAGATGCAGCCCACTCAATATTTATTTACTCAATATGTTGAAATTACATAATCCTCATTATCATTAACGGCCCTTGTTATTAAGTATTAAAGTAGTTTAGATTAATAATTTTAATCCTATTCATTAATTTTTATTTATAATTTTTGTTATTTTATAATATGGTATTAGATAATTATAAATGATTTGTTATAATTTATATATGAATTTATTATTTAATGTCATATTATGAAATGATAAAAAAAAATGAAATGATAAAAAAAAAATGAAGAATCGATTTTTCAAATTAATATATATTTTTAAATAATTTTTTATTAAAATAATCGATTATAAAATTATGATAAAATATATCTGCAATGATATCTAACATTACGTGCGGAAAGATTTCTTTCATGGAATTGAGGAGGACCACTCGAGATAAATAGTGAATACTGAATGTTTGGAGGACCAAAAAGGCAAAAAAAAAAAAAAAAAAAAAAGCGATACGGAATCAAAATCCAGTTAAGCCAATGGTTTTTCTTTTAAGAGGAAAAGATGGAAACTCAGCATCGGAGTAAGTTGAGTTGACGATCCATCCCCCACCCAACCCTTCCAACTCCCAAATCTCTCTTTCGGAGAACCCCTAAAACTACCATTTTGTCCTTTACAGGCTGCAGCCACTCGAACTCTGAAACCTCCCTCCCACTTTGCCAGCCACACACAGACTGAGACATCTCATCTTCTTCCGAAGTTCCCACTCTGCTTCTGAATAATCAGTATTCATGGCTTTGTTGAAAGTTCAGACTGCTGAACGTAATCTGTTCTAATCCTTCTCCACTACCATTGTTTTCCCTCTTATCAAGCTTTCTCTTCGTTTCTTGAAGTCACTGCCTCTCGCCTTTCCCACTAGTCATACGATTGGCTATCACAATGCCCGGCCTGGTATCCGTTAAAACACCGCCTGACTCTGCGCCGCTCCGTATATCCGTCCCCGATGCCCATACCCCACCTCAGAGATCCGAGCTCGTTAACTCCAAGCCTCCTTCCCCGCTCCCCAAGAGGCTTCCTTCTCCTTCCCCTTCTCGATCTAAATTCTCTCCCAGGAAGCCCCCGCCCGAGTCCTCCAGCCCCAATCCTAACCCTAACCCTAACCCTAACCCTGATCTCAACCCCAACTCCCAGTCTGCCCTCGAAAACCCGGATCTCGGCCCTTTCCTCCTCAAGCTCGCTCGAGATGCCATCGCGTCAGGCGAGGGCCCCGTCAAGGCCTTGGACTACGCTCTGCGCGCTTCCCAGTCCTTTGAGAGGTGTGCTCCGGCGGACGGCGAGCCCAGCCTCGACCTCGCGATGAGCCTGCACGTTCTGGCCGCAATATACTGCAGCCTGGGGCGGTTCGATGAGGCAGTGCCAGTCCTGGAGCGGGCGATCCGGGTCCCCGACACTCCGAGAGGTGCGGACCACGCGCTCGCTGCGTTTTCGGGTCATATGCAGCTGGGGGACACGTACTCGATGCTCGGACAGGTCGATAAGTCCATCCTTTGCTACGAAGAAGGGCTTAAGATCCAGATCGATGCCTTGGGAGAGTCCGATCCGAGGGTCGGGGAGACTTGCAGGTTCGTTCTCGCCTTTGTATGTTAGAGCTAGCGGTTTATTATATAATATAGATAATGTTGTCTTTTTCCTCAAGATATTAGTTTAAAGCCAATTTGCTATTATGTGCTACAGATGCCGAATTTAAGATCTTTCTAATCCTATTCGGAAAGCGTAAATGCGACCGAAATTAGTGGAATAAGAATTTCCCCGAAACAGTTCCTTAAAATTTAGTGATGACTGTCAATCGCTGGCTTTCTTGTCATTTTATAATTTTGTTAGCTAATTTTTAGGAAATCAAAACATTGGTGGTATCTCGCCGAATTTTTAGGAAATCAAAACGAGAATTTATGCCTCGTTTGGATTCAGAGATGATATGAGTTGAGATGAGTTTAATTTATTTTTTAATATTATTATTTAGAATTTGAAAAAGTTGAATTGGAATTTGAAAAATGTGTATTGAGATTTTAAAAATGTGTATAATAATTTATGTTTTGTATGAGAAATTGAAAAAATGTAATGATACAGTTGAGATGAGTTGTGAATCCAAACCGAGCCTTAGAGTTGGGACTAGAAAATCGAAAATCCTTCAATTACTAGAAAACGGCATATCTGCTTCTCTATGTTTAGTTATGGAATTTCTATATTATGCTTCTGGTAACTGAAGAAAAGAACTGTACAAAACTACAAGTTGGAAAACCGGAGCCATTTAAATATTTTTAAACTAATTTTTGTTTCATTGCGAAATAAACTCTATTCTTTTTCAGTGGCTGCATTCAGGGATTGTAGCAGCTTGCTGAGGCTTGAATACTTTGCTTATCATGTTTTTTCAGATTTTTTGAATACGTGATTTCTGAAAAACAATTATCCAACCTCAGCTCATGTTAATTTTTTAGTGAATGATGAAACAATATACTAGAACATGGACTTTAATGGGCGGCTGCAATAGACTTTATGGGCTTAACTTTCTTGATTTTCTTTTATCTTTTTCTTCTTCTGGATGTGTATCTTTTGTAAACTTCAAGTGTACTTGGATTGCTTCTTTTAAAGATGTCTTGTTGCTTGTAACAGTACCAAATAGGATTAACTTACAACTCCCTTAAAACTTTTTTTACAACTCTATTATATGTCTATTCAGGGTAAAATCGAAATTAATTTTTAAGGGGGTGGCATGATTGCATTGGTTGATTGTAAAATGGATTGTAAAAAAGTTGTAAGAGGGTTGTAAGCATATCATTACATATCATTACTATTTTATCAAGTTATCCCTTCAAAGATTTTGAATGTACATGTTAGTCTAGTGGCCAACTGGAATTCTATGTTATCCCTCCAGAGATTTTGAATGGTAGATTGCTTTCACAGATTTTAATATTTTTTTATGTGCCCATTAGTGTAACACCCCTTCTTGTAGGTTAGGTTTGTCACGTACAATAACAGCATGATGCCCGGTAAAGGATTTAGAAAAATCAATTCCTCAATTATTGAATCCTTAAACTAACTTAGCATGAGAGTCTTTCATAATATATAATTTGTTTTGATAAGTAATAAGAGAAATTTTTTTCCAAGAAAAGAGGCATTGCCTAAATATACAGGAAGTATACAATTGAAAAACACCTACTTACAAACTAAAACTGAAAAAACTAAAGCAAATCAGTACAATCAATCCCATTTCTTACAAGATTTTTCATCCAAAATCTGAAAGTGCTAAGAAAGAACTCCCTAATATCCCCTATAGAACGTTCATAGTTATCAAAACATCTCCCATTCCTTTCTACACATAAACACCAAAATAAGCACAAAGGGATCATCTTCATAGTAGCAGAGTTAATATCTCTCCCCACAATGACTGGCCAGATTGCAAAAAGATCCAACACATGCAAAGACATCACCCAAAAAAAGCCAGCCTTGGCAGAATTCTCATTCCATAACGCTGTTGCCACGTCACAATGAAGAAAAAAGGTAATTAATAGATTCACCGTCCTTGCACATGAAAACCATTCAGGTGAAAACCATTTAGCCACCTGAATGACTCTCTTCCTTAAATTATCAATGGTCAAAATTATACCAAGTGACACCAGATAGTAGAAAAAAGCAACCTTACAAGAGACCTTAGCTCTCCAAATATTTTTCCGTGGATAGTCTTCAACCCCATGACTGGTAAGTGCCTTGTAATAAGAGCACACATAAAATACGGATTTATTAGTAGCAAACTATCCTCCCTGCTCAGATCAATATTCTTCTCATACAGTCTTTCATGATATAAAGCTGCGTTGATCAATCCTCCTTGCCATGTGGCAGATCACGCTTGAGTTTGTAACTTGCATATACACCCATAACATAAGGCCAATTTAAAGTTTGCTTGTTATTCATGTGTTTTCTTACTAGCTTCCAGCATGAATGTGAACATGATTTTGTAGAAAAGAATATTTTTATCTTGTTAATGTTTGTTGATTTCATCGGGATTTAGATAAGTTTTATCTAGATTATTCGAGTAGGTGGGCTGTGATGGGGTCGAATAGAAATGTCGTTATCGATTTCAAGTGCTTTGAGTTTAAGAAGGAGAATGGAAGGCAGTGGAGGACCACGTAGAGTAGTCGCCGACTAGTGAAACATATCCTCATTGACCAAGAAGTTATGGTGTGGTTGGCTGCCATGGTGAAGGAAGGCGAAGCCTATGGGGAGTCCTTTGAATTCTTAAGATTTCATAGAAAAGGGTTAAACGTGCTAGTGGTCCAGTGAAAGCGTAACGTCCATGGGGAATTTCTTTCCTTATCGCAATACAGCCCTGAGAGACAGCGAGGTCTCTTAGTAATCCCAGAAGGTCGGATGGGGGGATGAGATGGAAAAACTTCGGAGACACAATGAGGGAGCTCTTTGCTACCATGGCTGCCTCCCCTGTTTAGGGGGGAAGAACAGAGGCCGTCCATGGCTGCCTCCTCCGTCGCATGGTAGGTTGCTTTCCTTGAGATCGTATAGATCGTACAAGGAGGCTTTGCAGTATGGCAGAGAAGTGGGTGGAGCACGAAAGGTGTTGGTAGGTGCGAGCAAGGCTAACGTTGCAGGGGTCTCGTACGAAGGGGATGATGGCAGTGACTTTGTTGGTCTGAATAGGGATATCATGTTGTAGGTGTTGAGCAAAATGGAAAAGCAGATGTCAGATTTACATCGAAATATCGAGTGGCTCAAACAGTGCTTTGAGATTAGTTTTTTTTTTTTTTTTGGGGGGGGGGGAGTTTTGGGCTTGCAGGAGTTTAAGTTAGGCCCATGGGTTCTAACAGTTGTGAAGAAGGCTTGGACTTGCGAGAGTTTAACTATGGGCCCGTGGTTTCTATTTGTTGTGAAGAAGGATCAAACGGTGTGTTGAGGTTAGTCGGTTCACAAACGGTCGCAGGCTCTTCTATGGGCCATGTTAAGATTTTGGAGAAGCCTAGGGCTGTTTCTCCTATGGGAAGCAGGCCTCTTGGCTATCCTTTTATCGGGCCTAAAAATCAATGGTGTGGATTGTTTGGAGGCTCCGGTGATAAAGCATAATGTGGTGGACTTCTTTGAACAATTGTTTATTGAATGAGGGGTGGAGGCCAAAACCTAGTGGCCTTGCTTTTGACTTTATTGAACCACAAATCACGTCCTAGTTGGAGAGGCCGTTTGAGGAGGTAGAAGTGTATGACATTGTACGAAGAATGGGAAGTGATAAAACTCCAGGTCTAGATAGTTTCTCGATGGGTTTCTTCCAAACTTATTGGGAGATAGTGAAAGAGACATAATGAAGGTGTTTCATGAATTTTTCTTGGTAGGAAAGTTCGAGAAATGTCTTAACCCTACTTTTATTGCTTTGATTCCTAAGAAAAGTGGTGCGTCCGAGGTTCAAGATTTCAGACCCATTAGTCTTATAAATAGAGTATACAAAATTATTTTTAAGGTGCTTGCAAATTGGTTTGGGGAGGCCTTGGGTAAAATCATCACAAAGCCACAAAATGCCTTGTAAAGGGTCAGCAAATCTTGGATTCTGTTCTTATAGCCGACGAATGCTTGGATAGTACATTAAAAACAAGGGTTGTTGGAATTATCTGCAAACTAGACATGGAAAATGCATATAACCATGTAAACTGGTGCTTCCTGATTTATTTCTTGAAGAGATGTGGATTTGGGTTAAGATGGTGCAAGTGGATCAGATGGTACATCTCAATAGTAAAGTTTTCAGTTTTGATTAATGGTAGCCCTACTGGCTGCTTCAGTAGCTCTTGTGGACTGAGGCAAGGAAATCCTCTATCTTCACTTCTTTTTGTGGTTATTATGGATGGTCTTATTAGGATGCTCATGGTTGTGGTCTGAAATGGCTTTATGGCAGGTTTCATTGTTGGCAACCCCAATAGGGACCCTATTTTTATCTCTCATTTTTTATTTGCAGATGATACGTTAATTTTCTGTGAGGTAGATCAAGACCAACTCGGGTTTCTAAAGGCTCTCATATTATGCTTTGAAGCAGTATCATGCTTAAGAATCAACTTTGATAAATCTAAACTAGTACCAGTCGGGAATGTCCACAATCCTCAACTTTTGGCCACCACTCTTGGCTGTAAGGTTGCCTCTCTTCCTATAAAATACTTGGGCTTACCTCTGGGGGTAGCTGCTTGGGCTCTTACCAATTTGGGATATGGTGATTGAGAAGATGGAATGAAGACTGATAGAATGGAAGAGATTATCGAAAGGAGGGCGGGTGACTCTAATCAAGAGTACTCTTTCCAACTTTCCAACTTATTTTTGGTCTCTCTTTCCTATTCCAACCCCAGTGGCAAAAATGATTGAAAAACTTTATCGTGATTTCCTTTGGAATGGGAAGGAGGAAGAGTTTAAGTATCACTTAGTCAAATGAGATAAGGTGTGCATGTCTTTGTCCTCGGGAGGCTTAGGTATAAAGAATATAAAACTCTTTAACCGGGCCCTACCTGAAAAATGGCTATGGAGGTATAATATGGAACTAGATGCCCTCTGGAAATTGGTGGTAGATTCCAAGTATGCGGGTTTTTTTTTTTTGGGGTGGGGTGGGGTGGGGTGGTGTACTAGTGAGGTGAATGGGGCATATGGAAAGGCCTTATGGAAATACATTAGACAAGTTTGTGGGGTTTTCTCTTGCCTCTCCAAACTTGTGGTGGGTGAGGGTTCGAGGATAAAATTTTGGTGAGATATATGGTGTGGGGGATAGCATTAATGGATTCATTTCCATCTGTTTTCCGGTTGGCTTGTGATCAAGAAACTTCTGTGGTGGACCTCATGATTAGATCGGGTGACCAAGTTCATTGGAATGTCACATTTAGTAGAGTGGCTCAAGATTGAGAAGTTGATGATTTTGAGGCTTTCTTTAGTCTCGTTTATTCCATAAAGCCAATTGGAGTGTGGGCTGACATGCTTTGGTGGACTCCTGCGGTTAAGTGTATCTTCTTAGTTCGATCATTCTATAAATCCCTCATTTTTTCACCGAGTACTCACATTTTTTGGAGGAAAATTTGGAGGAACAAGGCTCCCCCCAAAACACTCTTTTTCACTTGGACAGCTACCCTGGACAAGATTTTGACCACTGATAGTCTGAGGAAACGACGAATCATTATCATAAATTGGTGTTGTATGTGCAAAAATCTGGAGAGTGTGGATCATTTCCTGCTACATTATGAGACAACTAAACATATGTGGGTAGAAGTTTTCAACAGAGTAGACTTAAACTGGGTAATACCTGCCTCAGTGGTTGAGTTATTGACTAGTTGGACATCTCTTGGAGGTGCATTACCTATCAAATCAATGTGAAAAATGATTCCTATTTGCATTATGTGGCGCATTTGACGAGAGCGCAACGATTGAACATTTGAAGATGAGTGGATTCTGGAAGAGCTTCGTACTTTCTTTTTCCATTCTTTAATATTTGGGCCACAACTATAGATTTTAATGGTCTTTCTTTTCATGATTTTCTTGCATCACACTCACCTTTGACCTAGATAGGTTCTGTCCTTTGTATACCACCTTGTTTACTTGAGATTTTCCTATTCTATAAATACAATTGTTTACTTTAAAAAAAAAAACATGGCATGACATACCATTGTGCATGGTATAACATATAACGTGGCATATTATTATGAATCTTACACAAGATAGCATAGCATGGACATAGCATAACATGATCCAAAATTTATATGAATATTACATGGCATATGTGTGATTTTTATAACCTATCTCCATTCTGACAACAGTCCATATCAACAAAAAAATAAAATAGAAATAAAAATCCATATCAGCATGGCAGATAGTCTCATTCAAAAACATATAATCGAAATTCATAGGTGCATGAGAAGAGGCTAATCTTGAACTGGCTTGTAGTGTAGTATAGGTTACATTAAACTTCACATTTTCATGCAAAAACAGAATATTTATAACACATAAAATTATGATCATACTATTTACCTCTTAGTGTTGCTTGCACAATCTCATGTCCTAGCTTGTGACCTATACAAGGTACTAGATATTACTAAGCTCTCTAGAAAACGTGCCATAAGATTCTAATTACTTAAATCATACCATAGAGATAATTTAATATATATCAATGTTTTGAATACTGTACTGGTGAGCGTACCGGTCAAGGCACTAGAACGAAATATTTCGATACTGGTGTCGTTTCGGAATAGTTTGTACATAAAAAAATTATATATATAAATACATATATAAATTAGATTTCAAAATAATAGTCAATATATGAATAAATTATATATATAAATATATATGTAAATAATCTAGTCTAAATTATGATAAAAAAATAGCAAGAAATTAAAAAAAAAATGAAATTCCAACATCCGGTATAGGGTGGTACACATGGCCGGTACGACCAAAATTTAGGCTGGTACGAAACAGACCCAATTTCTATACCGGCTATTGCTCCGGTACGATACGTACCGGCCACTGCTTTGGTACAGTACGTACTGACCGTACCATACGAAATTCAAAACTTTGATATATATTCCGATACTAAGATTAACATATAGAAATTTATTTAAAAGTTATAGCATATTCCTTGATTTTTCTATTTAAAGTATATCATAATAATTTTATTAAAATCCGATTAAATAGACAATGGAAACATTAACTTAAAAAATAGACTCATTAGCATACTTTAAATATACTTTAAATCCCTTGGGTATTTTCTATAAAAAATTAAGTCAATGGGCTTATATTTATTAAAATAAAACTTTGACTAGCATAAATTTCGGACAAGCTCCCAAATAAAGGAAAACAACCTCCTAAAAATCACTAAAACTGTTTCTGTAATATACAACCAGCCCAATCCGCTTTAAGACACAAGTCCAGTTTTAAAAAACTAAACCAAGCATGTAAACAAAGCCCTACTTAGTATGGGAATCAGAGCATCAGAGCCACAGAGACCGCACTGAATTAAAAACCTAGCATGTAAACAAAGCCCATGTTGGTTACATAATCCACATTAATATGTCACTCAATTTTAATTCAGTATTTTAAACAATTTTTTTTATTAATTAATGTTCGGTCTGGTCTGGTCTGATCTGGTCTAGAAAAAATGATGGACTCTCGGATTGAACTGGATCGGACTGAACTGGACCGTTTTCACTCCTAAATACTACTAATACTAATAATTATTATAAAAACTCCAAATCATAATTTAGGACTCGTATGTTACAATTAAGGCCAGGCAATACCTCTGGCGGCTTTGACTCGGGCTGATGCTAGACTTTGAAAATTCGGAGTTGAAACTTGATATATTTATTATTCTCATATATATAATAGGTAGTTGAGTGGCCTAGTGGTTGAGATGATGTTTTGGCAACATGAGAACCCGTGTTCGAGTCCCCCACCTCCGTGTTTTGCAAATGTATTTTTTTAGTAAGGCCTTGTTTGTTTTGGGGGATGAGACCAAAAACTTAAAACACATCTGAAATTTATCATTACACTTTTTTAAATTCCCATACAAAATATAATAAAAAATTCAACTTTTTCAAATTCTCATATCACTTTTTCAAATCCCCATACAAAACTAATATTAAAAAAATACCTTACAAAAATATTTTATTTATTTTTTCACTTTTATCTCATCTCATCTAATATCTGAAAACAAACAAGGCCTAAATCTTAAATGATGCCGTTTTCAATGGGCTATATATTCGCCTCTTTCAAAACCCTACGCATTTCCTCTATTCTCTCTTTCCCTCTAGTGCATCTACTCCTTCCATTACGTCTGCCACTCCATTCTCTTCCTCTTCATCTGCTCCGTCTTCCCTCTTCCTCAAGGTTGCTGGCTTGGATGGCTTTGAACGATTCAAGACTCGGCTCAAGGCCAGGTTATCTTCAACTCAAGTGATTTGTTGCTACAAGGAAGTCATGCACACGTTCTTCCTCATCGTCAGTCCCTTGCATGTTATCATCAAATCATGGGTTTTGCTGCCACTCTTTTTCTATGGCTTTATTTGTGCGTTTAATTTCTTTCTGTGGGTGATATAAACAATTTGATTTGGATTGGTTTTTCTTTCTATGGGTGATTTTGGCAATCAGATTTGGATTTTTTTTTCTTTACTCTTTTTTTTGCTGTGGACGATTTCTCTCTGTGGCTTTGATGCTCTGACTCTGGCAACTCAGATTTGGAGTTGGGCATTCCGATTCCATCAGAGTCGGAGCCCGACCCTAGTGACCGTCATGTTTATAGTATGGGTTCGCTTTAAGGAAGAATGGTACAAGTTTTTGTGTTTCTTGAAAGATAGTCTTCTTGTGCCTAATCTCTTGGTCTGGTGGATCAACTCATTTTATATTATTTGATATTGAAAATGCAGATACTTAGCTGAGGCTCACGTTCAAGCGATGGAGTTTGATAGAGCGGAAGAGTTGTGCAAAAAAACGCTTGAAATTCATCGTGCACACAGTGAACCAGCATCTCTAGAAGAAGCAGCTGACCGCAGGCTGATGGCTCTCATATGTGAGGCAAAAGGAGAATATGAAACAGCCCTTGAGCACCTCGTCCTTGCCAGCATGGCAATGATTGCAAATGGACAAGACAGTGAAGTTGCCTCTATTGATGTCAGCATTGGTAACATTTACATGTCTCTCTGTCGCTATGATGAGGCTCTCTTTTCCTACCAGAAGGCACTTACTGTTTTTAAATCATCAAAGGGTGATAACCACCCTTCTGTTGCCTCTGTGCTTGTTCGCCTTGCTGACCTATATCACAGAACAGGTAAGCTCCGAGACTCCAAATCCTACTGTGAAAATGCCCTGAGAATATATGCAAAGCCTGTGCCTGGAACCACAGCAGAAGACATTGCTGGGGGATTGACTGAAATATCTGCCATTTATGAATCTGTGGATGAGCCTGAGGAGGCTCTGAAGCTTTTGCATAAGGCGATGAAAATGTTGGAGGATAAACCAGGGCAGCAAAGCACGATTGCAGGAATAGAAGCACGGATGGGAGTGATGTCTTACATGGTTGGAAGGTATGAAGAATCGAGGGACTCTTTTGAAAGTTCTATAACAAAACTTAGAGCTAGTGGTGAGAGGAAGTCAGCCTTCTTTGGGGTTGTGTTAAACCAAATGGGATTGGCTTCTGTCCAGTTGTTCAAGATAGATGAGGCAGCTGAGTTGTTTGAAGAAGCGAGGGGGATTCTGGAACAGGAGTGTGGCCCATGCCATCAAGATACCCTTGGAGTATATAGCAATCTTGCAGCAACCTACGATGCTATGGGAAGGTAAAGTATCATTTTATCGTATTCTTTCCGCATGTTTCTATGACAGTTTATTCTTCCTGTATTTTACCTATCAAAAAGTTTATTCTTCCTGTATTTTAGTGTAAGCTGCTTGCTCATGGCTGACTTGCCTGATCCTCTGAGCCAACAGTTGAGTTTCAATTTTTGGCTTTATGAGCTTCAAGTGTTCATCTTTCTGCAACTGAAAGCATGCAATCCTTATGAATTGATGTTACTAGAGTAATAGTAAGGATTGTGTAATGCAAACTGTGTTACCTGTCATATCACTCAAAGTAGCAATCCTAGATATGGGTGCTCCAGATATCCACACAAAGAAACATGGTCGGTACTGTGTTATCATATTTTGATTGTGGACTGTTGTAATCAGAGACTGTCTTTTTATCACTATGGAGTGGTTGAACCCAGGGGCCAGAATGTAACTTTAATGTTTTTCACTTCCTGAGTTTGATTGCTGTTTTAGCAATTGGAATAATTCAACGATGTTAGGTATGTGTTCTTAAAGCCTTTATTGAGTTGTATCTGACTTGCTCATTTCTTTTCCCGTGTTATTTTCTTGGCAATGGGCTTTCTCGTAGATTGATATTTGAAGTTACTCAATTTTGTTCCGTTATTCAATCACCTTTGCACTACATGCTCATAACTCAGATGATCAGATTTACATAATAGCCTTCTCTTTGGTTTGGGTTTGGCTCATTCTCTATTCCAGTACTTCATCAAGTTGACCTGCGTGTTCTTTTTCAATTGTCAACTTCTGCTATTCAAGGCCCATGATTCATAAGTAAAGACTCATAGTTTTAATATTGTTCCTTATTAGTACTACCATTCATATTTAAAGCAAGAACATGGTTATTTTCTCATTTGATTGTTCTTTTATATTTTAACATCAATGTTATCAAACTATTTCAGAGTGGATGATGCAATTGAAACTTTGGAGCATGTCCTTAAACTAAGAGAAGAAAAGCTTGGAATTGCTAATCCTGACTTTGAAGACGAGAAAAGAAGGCTAGCAGAGCTCCTGAAAGAAGCAGGCAGGACCCGAGACAGAAAAGCCAAGTCACTGAAAAACCTCATAGATCCCAGCTCAAAGAAGACGAAGAAAGAAGTGACAAAGAGGTGGCCTAGTTTGGGTTTTCGAAGTTGAAGATTAAAAAAAAGAAAAAGAAAAAAAGAAAGGTGGCCGTTCTTCCATATCTATCTGCTCCCCTTAACACGTGCACATTCATTCTGTAGAATAGAGGATCATGTATAGGATTGAAATTCTAATTTGGCGAGGTTTTTCTGTTTATTGGGTCTTCTGATGTGTTTAATTGCTTTTACTTTGGATGTCGGTATTGTCACCTCGAAGTTCTTCACCGAAACGAAAATGCCCCATTATTTGAGTGGAAATAAATTTGATAACGTCGTTTGTAATTGTTCCCCATCATTTGTGCTTTTTATCTGTTTTTGGCAAGCATCATTGGACGCGTGTCTTTTATCTATATTCCCCTCATCAATGGTTTGTTCACTTATGCTTTTATTTCCCCCCCTCAAGAGCAACTCTTGTGAAGAACACTGCCCCATCAATTAAAATCCAGTATTTCTACTGTCCATATGTACAAGATGTGTCATTAAGTACATATAACCCAACAATTGGGAAGATGGGCAATATGTCATGCTAATCCTAACTTTGCTTCTCGATCTTCTCATCATTACATGTAAATTCCTAGTCGTCCAGAGCTTTCTCCTCTACCTCTTTATGATTTAGGCCATACTTGGTTAACCGGATGAAAACTATGTCATATGGGTTTGTTTCTAATGATGAGGTTTGGACATCTACAGCGTTATTATTTCATCTTTATTTTATCTCTTTTTCATTTATAATTTTCAAATTTATTTTAAATAATTTCTGATATGAATAGTAATAAACGGTAAAAAGTCAAAATTATTTTCTCATCTTAAAAAGTCGAGTTTGACTTTTCTATTCATTAAATCTTAAAAAGTCAAAATTATCACATCTCATTTCACTATTCAAATATTTTTTTTTACAAACTATCTGATGATTTTATTTCAAAAAATCTCATTACTATTTAAACACCTAATCTCATCATATTTGAATTGCGTATTCAAACCGGGTCTTAAAGAAAGATAAATATAAAGTGGGTCATACATGAAATTATAGACATTTTTACGACTACTTTTCTCACCCCCTAATCTAAACCCAGGAGAGCATCATGAATTGTAGGAACCCAAATCGTACCTAATCAACTATCATCCTGATCAACAACAACGACAAAAAATCATAGCTCAGGAGGGTCAAGCCGACGCACTGAACCTTGCTCGTCCCCATATCTTCCTAAAAAATAAACCATGTTTTCTTCGTCATTATAATTATTAATACCACCAGAAACCAATAAATAAAAAGCATATGCTTCTAAGTAATTATTTATCATTAGGGTCAACTCAATTATGATCTCTCCCTATCAAAAAATTATATCCTTTATCCTGAAATAACAATTGATCTGTGCGTCTACGTCTTCATATTTACTTTTTCCATTTCACCTCAAAAAGCAAGTAGTATTACTGTAATCGAAAAATAAGTTTTTATAGCTATTTAATTGCGATAATATAATTATTTGCAGTTAAAATTGACTACAAATAATTATTTGATCGCAATTAAATAATAATAAATAAAAAATTTTCTTGCAGTGAATATGAAACCATGCCAAAATACAGGACTCACTCTTGTAATTTGTAGAAACTGTCCATGATCTTTTTATATATGTGCATATAGCTGGGTTAGGTTAGGTTAGGTTAGGTTAGGTCCTCAAATAAACAGGAAACCTTAACCAAATTCAGAAGAACAAAACAAGAAGAAAAAAAAAATGTAATTTTCTTCATTGCCTTTCTTGAATTTAAAGAATTAGTAATGTCCGTAATATGAAAAACTTTCCCATATATTTATCTATGTTTCCAGTTGTGTGTTTGAATAAAGAAAAGCAGATGCAGCTAATTTTGAGTCGACAACATTCACTACTTTTAGGTCCCATCAATCTTCTTCTTCATCATGACCATCTCAATCAGTACATTGGAAAAACAGGTACGTACCTTAGAATTCCTTGGGGGGTGGTGAAGGAATATATTCATGTACTTATCTTTAGTCTAATGATTTGAACATTAATGCCTATGGTTAGACAGCCAAGGACTGAGTATACTTATTCTGCTGCCACTAGTTGGTGTGACTCCTTAATTATGACTTCAACTTCAAAGACTACTATAATTCTATTCTATAGGGCATTAGATTGATTCTTGTGCCATTTAATTAGCTAGGTGATGTCTGTCCGGGTTTGCAAGCATGTGAGAATTATAAAATGAGTTATAACTGTATCACATATATTATTATTATTTTTATACAAAAAAGTGAGGGGTGGACAGTATAATTTCTTTGGACGTGATCATAAGAGTTTTTATTTGCTACAGCATGTCCTGATTGAGCCATATACAACTATATATGTACTGACTTAGGAAAAGTCGGCTCATCGTTATTAGGATCGGCACAATAGGATAGGAGGGTTAAGGTTAAAACTTTGATTGAGACATTTATTTTAAATAAAATTAAATAAAATTATTTTATTTTTATTTTTACATTAGATTTTTATTTAGAAATAATTCCTATCATTTATCAAGTAAGCTACTACTTAAGATTTTATACTGTATTTTTAAGTAATATTTTTGATTAATAATGACTTATGTAATATCTATTTGATATTTGTAATGTTCTCTTATTGATACATATATAATGAGTTAATTAATATTTTTAATAGGATATTTTTTTCTTTTTTTTTTTTTAAAAAAATAAATTCTATTTTAGACTTTTTTTGGGAGAGAGGGGGTTTCTTTCATTATGGAGTCTTAGGCAATTGCTTAAGTCGCCTAATAGAAGAGCCGACACTTATCACTGCGAAGTATCCTACCAAAGTGCAAGCATGCAAAGACTCCAGGACTCTGGTTCATAAATTTTATTAACGCAAGCTATTTCAAACTTATGACCTCAGGCAAGGAAGGAATTAAAGAACGATCTCCTAACATTTGCCAACTAGTTACCACCTAGGTGTTATGTGTACATTACCATTATACATTGATAGATGCTGTAGGCTTCTCTTTAAGATTAAAAAAAAAAATGGCAGAGAATTCAGTTTTTTCTTCAAAAAAAAAAAAAAAAATTACATACAGATCATCATGCACTAATTGATCTGATCCTTTTAAGAGAACCCTAATTGATCTCATCACCCTCTAAAATATCTATAATATTAATCCGTGGTTTTTGTTTTAATATCAAAACGTAGGTACGTACTAAATTCTTGCTAAAGCTCAAAACTTTAGTTTCAAATCTAAAAAGAAAATTTAGAATTTTTTCAAAACTCAAAGCTTTGAGGCCAAGATTAATCACAATTAATATTATGTTTTTAATTTCCCTGGATTCACGTTAATTATAATCCTTGATCATGCGTAACTATATATTAGCAAAACACGATATATATATATATATATAAAATATGTGAAAAGGATTATATATAGGATCAAATATTGTCAAAAGATTGCATTTAAGGGGTTGTTCATTAGTGAGATCATGAGATGAGATGAGATGATTTTAGATGAAAATTAAATATTGAATACAATATAATTAAAATATTTTTTTTAATATTATTATTGTTTTGAGATTTGAAAATTAACTTAAATTATTTTTTATATTTTGTATGAGAATTTTAAAAAAAATAATAAAGATGAGATGGAATGAAATAAGATGCAATTAATGACCTTTACAAAACTTAAAAAAATATCCTAAAACTGTTTTTCTCTTCATTTTTTAAACAGAAAATTATGCACCCACTTTTTCTTTTTTCCTAAGCAAGTATATTATAGATAAAATAACGGTTGCAAAATACAAGAATAAATAGAGTGAAAGACCCCAACATTCATTAAAAAATGCAAATACTTTTCAAATGTCAATAAACACATGATCCCTAAAGGACCAAAAGTACCCCATAAACTCAAAAATCTTAAGCACGCACTTCCATTAAAAAAAAAGAAAGATACACGTACGTGTATAATGTATTAATATAATTTCTTAAGATCGACATTGGCTAGTCATAATAGTCCAACTCATATATACAATGAACAGAAATTCTAAAGATGGAATAATATTAATATTAATATTAATACCGATTAAAATTTGATGGGGACTGAAATCTGGAGCGACTAGCTAGTTGGTGTCCGTATCTGCTGGAAGGCCAGCATTGGTGAAGACATGGACATGACTGCTAATAACTATAAAATTTAAGGGATATGCATAGCCATTATTAGAATATTGCATGCGTTGGCTTCTTTTGAACATCAAATTCCCTATGCTTAATTTCAAATCTTTTTGTATTTAATTAATTAAAATATGTATGATGGTGGCATGCATGGTCTTTTGAAAATATTATATATTGAGAACTTGAAGCTAAGAAAAAAGGGAAATTGCTCTTTATTGATCGTGAGAAACGAAAATGAAAAAGAAAAAGAAAAAGAAACTGCATTAATATTAAATTAGATATTGCAGCTCATGATTCTAAATAATTATAATTATTTTGAGTTTCTGTCAAAGAGTAGGAAATCATGTCCAAGTCATCAGCGTACCACTCGAAATATTATTATATTGTCATCAGTAATTATTTAACATCTAGGATTATATTAATTAGGTAAATTAAGGGGCGTTAATAAATTTTAAAATGTGTAAATTTCGTTTATTTTGTACTTTAAAAAAATTGGTATAGGTATATTTAGATCAATTTACATAAAAAAATCAAATTTTTTTATGATAATTAACTCTATTTTTTTAAAAAGGAACAATATACCGCACTTGTATAGTATTTTAAAATTGTATTTAGCATTACTTAAAAATAATTAATGTGTTAATTATTTCTCATATTGACATGCTCGTCCATGCATTCGCATGATCATTTCGCAAGCCAAGTACTGATACAATGTACGTCGGTATAACTACAACACGAAGACAAATTGATTACGTTCTGATCACTTGTAAAATGGAACAATTTTTCCCATCTTTCTGCTAAAATATTATCCAAAAGTTAATGATCACGTTGGCCGAAAACTGGTACATACAACGTCATTCTAAAAAACATCAAATTAATATTGTGGGCATGATCATAATTACATGACTCATATCACTATGAAATTGCACTAAGAAAAGGAATATTATATATGAGAAATGAGGGGGAGCACGCACACTTAACGCATCCCCCTCACATAAACAGTACCATGAACAATGCATGGTACTGTTTATGTGAGGGGGATACGCTGAGTGCAGCGTATCCTCCAGCACTGTTCATTATATATTAGGTATTTGGTAAATGGTAAATGAGAGAATTACTATATTTATATATCTTTTAAAGTAGGTTTTATTAAAGATCTAGTACTTAATTAATTAAAGATCTAATAATTAATTAATTCATTCTGACTCAACGGTTAGTTAAATAATATAACGGTTAAGTACGCCGACGTACAGTACTGTACATAAACCAGCCAGCTGCTAGCTCATGCATGCTAACGACCTGACAACATTTGATGCTATATATGCAGTTCATGAGTTGATCACATTCTAACCATGACTCACCTGCCCCTACAATTTTTGATCAATCCATGCTGCATGCAGGAATCCATGTAACAACGTCACTCCGTACGTATAAATCAAATCATCATATATAATTATGTAACAACGCGTGCATCACTTCGACTATACTAAAACTGAAAACTGTTTATTTGTGTTTAACTATTTTCTTTAAAATAAATTAATATTCGTTACAAATAATTATCATTTTGCTCACAAATAACTTATGTCACAAATACTCTTTTATTTTAGTGCCCGTACGTATAAATCATCATAATTCTCGCAATCTCAGTAAATATAGATCAATCATGATAAACTGCAAGAAACCAGCTTTGATCGATCATCGGTCTCATCATCACGTGTTAATTAGTAACAATACATTAATGTTACAAATTGTATGGTTACAAATAATTCATGAACTTTACATCCTAATTTGACTAATATTTGATCAATATTCATGTTCTTTTGACTATAATTTCTTTCTCAATATGCAACAGAGCAGAGATTAATTGAATTATTTTGGCAATAAATGTTCATAAATCTAGCTCGATAGGGTTGCACAACGATGAACTAATATCCAAAAGAGCAGCCAGATAAAGTAACTACAGTACTGAGGATATATGCATGAGATCTGACCCCCCAAAAAACTCATCAGCGCGATTTGGATAAGTTAGAATTAAATTCAGGTTAAGTGTCAGTAATGACAAGTTACAAGTGGCCTTTCTTTTTTTTTTGGTCTCCCCTAACAAAAGCACCTCATGGAAATTAAAGTCACTTTCTGATACCTGTAATTAAGGCTAGGGTGGTGAGAATCTTGAAGACAGTGCCAGCTCTTTCCCTCACGGGCCCTCAGGGGTTAGAATTGCCATGGTTGATGGTTTCCCACAGCGATGATGCCTACATTTAAGGTTGATGGTTTCCCACAGCGATGATGCCTACATTTAAGGCACTTCTTTCCATGTGTTGCTTTACTTTGTGCCACCCAATACATGTCATGCAAGTGACCGACGAGTTTTGGGTACCATCCAAACCATTATCTTATCTCAGATAGACCCTCACCGAACGGCCATCTTGTATTTTATTTCTTTTTTCAATACACATCCCCTCTATATATATCTCTGTCTCTCTTTGATCACTCTTCATCAGTTTCTAACATCAGCTTCTTCAAAACCCACTTTTCTTTTAGGTTTCTAATTGTCCTTCGCTCTTGATCTTCAGCTCCAGCAATGGTTTCTGCAGATGCTGCTCGAACAGTAGTTGGTATTCTAGGTAGGATATATATAATATAGTTTGATTCTCTGAAAAAAGTATCATGTTTTAGTTTCATGAGTACTGACTCCTCATAAGTTTTGATGATGATTAGATCGATCGACAGAACTCATTACCATTTTCTTCTTCACAATCTCGACTCAAAACTGACATGGGATTCATAATTTGTTTGTTTTCAGGAAATATTATCTCCCTCTTCTTGTTCTTGTCCCCGGTGTAAGCTTGCTTTACATGTCTACAAATGGCAGTGATTTCGGCATGATTCCCAAAGCTATAAACCATTTGAGGGGGCCGGGAAAAGATCATATATATATATATATTATATATATATGTATATATATCCCTCTAATACAAAGCGTTATGTTTTTTTTTTCGACATTAAAATAACTGGAGAGATCGAAAGATAAAACTTAAAAAATTCATTTACATTCTTTATCTGATTATTTTGTATTATTTATTGTTATTATTTATAACGACTGGCATGACCTAATTAATCAATTTAATCTCAGGCCAACTTTTGTTCAGATATGGAAGAAAGGTTCAGTAGAGCAATACTCAGCAGCACCATACCTAGCAACCCTAGTGAACTGCATGGTCTGGACCTTATACGGACTGCCGATGGTGCATCCCCACAGCACACTGGTGGTGACCATTAATGGAACTGGGACAGCCATAGAGCTCGTATACATAATCCTTTTCTTGATCTACTCTGACCCCCAAAAGAGGCTCAGAGTTTTGCTTCTTTTGCTCGTTGAATTCATATTCATCACCCTTCTTACCGTTTTGGTTCTAACTCTAGCCCATACGCCCAAGGAACGCTCTATGATTGTCGGCATCGTATGCATTGCCTTCAACGTCATGATGTATGCTTCACCATTGGCTGTCATGGTAATCTGTCTGATCAACCTGCATATATATATATATATATATATATATATTATTATTATTATCACCATACAGATATAACAATATGGTACTAATTACTTTTGATATTACTCTTTCTGGGTTTTCATTTTATATCCTGCCAAAATTTTATTTTTTACGTAGAATAGAGCCTCGGTACTCTGAGCATGCAATAAGAATTAACGGCAATATTGAGTATAGGAATTAACAAGGATTTCCCGAGAGTTTTAAGAAATTTACTTTTGTTAGAAGAATATTTATAAGTTTGTTTATTGAAATTTTATTGCATTGTTATATTAATATAATATATATTCAGTAGAAAAAGTATTTGATACAAGAAAAATGATTTTTGTAATTAATTATTTGTGATGAAAAAATTATTTGTGATGAAAATAGCTTGATTTTGAGTGAAAATAATTATTTTATTGAAAATAACTTATTACAAATAAGCAGTTTTTTCCTAATATATATTTTTATATTTTGCATAATTTAGTATAGGTCTTACAATAAAGTCATCATGTATTTATACGTAAATTTGTAAAATAATTGATGCTAAAATTAAAAAAAAGAAACAAATTTATAATTAATAGCTAATTAGCCGGCCTTGTTAATTCTGAAGCAGTACTGAATTAATTGGTCATGACTCATTGTAATATATATGAAATTAACAGAAAATATAAATGCCATTTTATGATGCAGAAATTGGTGATATGCACAAAAAGCGTGGAGTACATGCCATTCTTCCTCTCCGTGGCTTCCTTCGCCAATGGACTTGCTTGGACTGCTTACGCTCTTATCCGTTTCGACCCCTTTATTGCTGTAATAATTCACATATATTCTCTCTGATCTTTCTCTCTCCCCTTTAAGCATGTCCATTATTATTGTAATTAAGCACGTGTACGTGCTTCTCATGGTCAATTCTACACACCAATTGCTTAAAAAAAAAAAAAAAAAAAAAAAATTCTACATACCAATTGAAATATTTGGCTTGAAAATCTGAGAAATGGACCTCTATGGCTACATGCATGGGTTTTGGTGACAGGTACCCAACGGAGTGGGAGCACTGTTCGGTATAGCCCAGCTCCTTCTCTATGCTACCTTTTACAGATCCACGAAACGACAGATCGCAGCCAGGAAATTAAGCAAAGGGGTCATTTTGGATATGTCTGAGGTGGTCGTGGCGGCGCCTGATCAAGATGACTCTAAGAAGAAGAAGGTCGGTAGTGCTGGACCTCATGATGACGATGGATCTGCCACTGCTTAATTGAAAGAGTTCCTACTTCCTACTTTCCACCCTCCTAACACCAGTGTTGAAGTATCATGGACCCCACTTCCAAAACATTTGTCCAGTCCAGATCTGATTACGTGTCATTATTGTGTTACTTTCTTCTCTGTTACACCTGTCTTCACCATATGCTTACGCGTGTAAATCCACGTTGCAATGAGGCAGGTCAGCAACTATGTTATCTATCGCCTTGGAAACTTTTTCTGTTTCTTACGGTAAAAGTTCTCTTCTTTGGACTTTGTTAAAAGCCTTAAGAAAAGGTTGATTCCAAGTATGGTTTGTATTATGACAATGGGGAAGATGATAATATATCTTACCTTCTCAAGTTTAGGTGTGTATAAGTAATCGAGCTTCCAATAATTAGTAAAATAGCCATTTTCTTCCTTACAAAAAGATGATGTTCCTCAATAAAAACTCGAACCACGCTTGGATCTATACTTTAGAAGTACTAGTCCAAGGTTATAATTCGAATCTAGGAAATCCTAAATTGAAAGGAAATTTTATTGCAACTTGAGCATGGCATAAAAACCAAGATTTACAACTTAAGGATCCTGAAACTACAAGAATGGGACTCTAGAACTTCAAATACATACTACAACCTAATTCTCACTCCTCAAAGCTCTCACAGGAGGTCCTCAAATTGGAAATCATATCTTGAACCGAAAGCCTGATTGTATTACAGCCCGACAATCTTGAAATATCAATACATTCCTGCAGGTCAGCATCACAGGCTATCAATACCCACTCATGATCATCATCCAGATACTTGATCTCAAATGTACCCACCTCCATTTTCAACCTCTTCGCCACTTCTTCTTTCAACTCCAAAATACAAGAATCCACGGAAATGCGAAACCTGATGATATCTTCTCTATATGTTGCCTTCACTGTCAGGCTCCTAATCTCCTTCCTAGCTCTATCGTGTGGCATTGTGTGAGCAAGAGGAGCCATGTATTGGTTGGGAGCCGTATTGGGACATGGAGGGTTTGTCAAACAAAATTCTGGAACCTGATCATCCAACAGAGCATCTGCAACAGAAGGACACAGATTTCTCAAATCTTTTAAACTTCCAGAAACCTCATGAATCAGCATTCCTTCAAATGTTTCTTGAGGATCTGTCATCAAAAGAACATCAGGCATTGAGTATGTAGTTGGAGCCAATTCAGGGGAGCCCTCTACATTAACGCATTGCTCATTGATGGAAGAAACGCATGGATGCTTTGCCAGTACTGTGCTTTCATTTGGGGGACTAACTTGGCATGAACCGTGAGAAGTTGGGCTCCCAGCACTTTCTTCACACGAGCCACTCCTTGATTTGGACCTGCTTGAGCCTTTACCAACCTCTGGGGGAAGCCTATTATGATCATGAACAAGTTTCTCCGGACAAAGCATTCTCTCTCCTTGCAATTGATCTCCCATGTCTTCCTGTTGATGATTGCTTTTTAGTGTCGTTGATTCATTCATTTCCTGAAGTTCAGAGGGTTTAAAGCAAGGTGACGTTTGTTGATTGGATCTGGCAGAAAGTGGACTGGGTGGATAGAACTTAAACCAAATGCTCCTTCAGCACCTTGAACAGATTCAATTACACGCTTTAGCTTAGAGAGGGAACGGTTGACCTTGTTGATCTTGCGAGAAGGCCATCCGGAGATCCCGTGCTGCCTACAGATGCGCTTCATTGTAGTAGGGCAAACTGCAAAGCAAGAATATTCCCAAGAATAATACATTTGAATTGCTATTGTCAATTAAACAAGTGTAACAGGGCAATGAATGAATTGCTATTGTGTACATGGAAGATATTTGCAGCTCACCTGTGTGTTTGGACAATCCAATATCTTGGAACTTTTCAGATTTACGGTCTGCAGGAGAACTGAAATTATGTGACTGAGGAATCTTGAAATGTTGAAGTTAGCAACAATATTTTCTAAGGCGAACTATTTCATGGGCAACAACATTTTCCAAAGAATCTCACGAAGAGCATAATCATCATCTACATGTCATCAAATAAGAACACAGCATGAAATTTCACTTGCACAGCAAGGGGAAAAGAGACTGACCTCAAGTGCTTTGCAGACTTGATCAAACTCAGGTGCATAATTGATCTTTGCTGAAGTCATTATGAGCTCAAGCACAGCAACACAGTACTGGCCAGAAGGCTCAGTCACAGGCAATGCCAAGCTTCCATGAACATTGTAATTCTGGGCATGATTACGACGTGGATATTCCAGCATGGAGTAAAACTGCACGTTTGGAGTCCATTCTGGTACTCTTTTCCGGAAAACATGGCCAGGCAGTCCAGTGAGTCCATCGGTCTCCTCATCTACAGGAAACATGTACATTTGAGAGACCATCCTATACTGATGAAGTTCTTTGATATGAGAACCAATAACAAAAGGCTGCCCTGAAGTCGTGAGCACATACCGACTCCCATTCTTTATAGGCACCCAAACCTGAGCTAAAACATTTTGTTCCGTCAAATCTTTGAAAGTATGAAGTGCCTGTGTCATCCTCTCCTTGATGGCACAATACCCATCCGGATTGTCCAGGGGCACCAGCTCAATAAGTGGAGATGAAAGTCTTTGCTTACCGTCATTGTTCACCCTTTCAGCTATAGAAATGGGAGCACCTGTATATGGTGTAACTTCAAAGTCAGAACCCAAAGAGTGAACCTCTGAGTGAAGGTCCAAGTGGTACAAAACTATCCTGTTTTTTTATTGGACAATTTCGCCGAACCCAATTGAATATAATAAAAACTATAGCAGATGGTGACAAAGTCTCAATTCAAAGCCCGGGCTGATCACGATAAGCAAACATCATCCAATACACTAATTCGTACTGATGCAATTGCCCGCTTGATTGTTCAGAAAATGACTTAAGAGAACGATAGGAATAAAACAAAATTGAAGCAAATTAAGTGTATGCTATGCTTTTGATTCTAGAATATGAGGAGTCAATTCTTATCATTTGCTAATTCTTTTATATTTTTATATAATTGTACTAGTTTTGATTTTACGTGTTTATTTCCTTATGTTGTTTCTTTCCTTGTGTTTTTAATTCCTTATGTTGTTTTCATGGTCAAAATCATGTCCTGGTAAGATACTTTATAGTTTAGGGTTGTTATTGCTTGCAAATTAAGCTTTATAGCACCAATAAATATCAATAAACTTCTGTTTGAAATTTATTTTATTTTCCAGTCAAGTGATTTCCTTGGAATCCCTCAAGTGTTTAAAGGTTTGTGTCTAACCAAAACAATATCTAGTCTCTTCTTTCACAATTGGTATCAAAGCTCGTTGGCACTATGAGATGGGGTGAAAAATAAGAAAAAGAAGGTAACCACACCATTGATTATGATAGGAGGGTGAAGTTCTTTTTAGGCTGCAATTCAAACTGGAGGTGAGAGTGGAACAAACTGGCAGGTGGTTTGGCGAATATTGGCTCAGCTGGTCATATTTTATCCTACTCTTCGACTTCACAGCTGCCTTCTATGTTGATGGGTCTTTTTAACTCTTCACAAAACAGGGCTTCGTCTCAGACAGTAACTTTTGTAATTTTGGCATAAGGTACTGAGATGATTTCAAAGAAACTTTTTCTAAGGATTCTATTATGCCCAATTTAAATTTTTATCATTTACTAATTTCTGAAATATGTATCTTTTTTTTTTAAAAATTAGGAATTGTTTCCTTGTTTTCTTTTATGGCCAATTTATCAAAGTTATTGTTAGTGATTGAATTTTCTAGCTTGATAATATCTTTTTTACTGGCACTGGGTTTCTGGGACAGAGTCCCGACTAATCATATGTGCAAAAGTTCTCGGCAAGGATTCTAACTTGAGAATAGTTAGAAAAAGATATTATCCTACTATACTTTATATTCTCTGTCAATTGCTAAGAGAAGGATGAGCTCAGCTAGATATGCATGGCCATATCATAATAGTTCCTTCAGTTTAATCTTCCTTTTTTTATTGAGAATTCTCGTGCTTCATTCTCTTTGCCTTCCACTTTCTCCGCAACCAAACAGAGCTTATAAGAACTAGGAAAGAAAAAGCAGCAATTAAGGTCTTTCCCACTTGCATACGCAGTGAAAAATCCGAAACTCAAAGAAGTAAAAAGTACTAGTATCGATACCAAAATCCATTTCTAATCAACACCTCAAACCAAACACTGCAAAAAGAAACTTCTAAACTTCTATTGCAACATTTCCAATAGAAACAAGTCAAAACATCAGAACCCAGTCCTATAACGATATGAGAAACCAAACTCACCGGATTGAAAGCCAGAGCAGTTCGGGACAGCTGATGTGGCATGCGTTGCGTAGTCGTTTCCATCAAGGAAATCCCAGAGAGAAGAGAAGGCCTGGTCGGAGCAGGAGAGGCAGAGCGGAGACGTGGGGAGATTATTATCGTTATTTTCATGGTTGTGGTCGGAGAATAAGGACATCTGATCCAACGGCCAGGAACCATCAAGATCATCCAGGTCCATGACCAACGCCTCGAATCTGTCCTCATCTTCCTCCACCTCAACCATTGGTCCCGGTGACTTGGGAGGGAAGCCGGAGTTCTGTTCCTCCGACCCGCCCATTTTCGTCGCGCACTCTGTTTCCAACTTTCCGGGATATAGGCGTGGGTTGATATTAAACTCATTATTATATTTTTAAATTTTAATATAATTTTTTTAAATTTTTAAAATAATAATAATTATAAAAATTAATATTTTATTTAATTTTTAAAACTCATAATAATTTATCTAAATCTAAATATAGCCATAATTTCACCCAAATGACAGAGGGGGGGGGGGGGGGGTGAGGTAATCCATTGGAATCAGACAACATGTACTAGTCACGTGACTAGAACGATTGAGGCCTCGTTTTCTTACACAAATAAAATCAAAAATTTAAAATTTATTATTATATATTTTTAAATTTTTATATAAAATATAATAAAAAATTTATTTTTTCATATTTCAAATCATATTTTTTAAATCTTAAAATAAAACTAATATTAAAAAATATATTACAATAATATTATATATATATTTTTAATTTTTATTTTATCTCATTTCTAAAAATAGATTAAGCGTAAATAATTGGGCTTCTATCCTATGTTGCATCCCACGTGCAACCAAATTAAAAAAAAAAGCAATATTTTTATAATTATTTTATAAAAAAAAAATGACATTTCGTTTTAATAATTACATGTACTTAATTATTTTACATGTCACAGCTGACGACTCTATTTTAAAATGGGCATATTAATATAAAATCTGAATTTTAGTAAAGTGGAAAGCATAGGTATTACTTAAAGTACCGTATGTTTAAAATGGCTTGTAAATATTTTCCAAAAATTTTAATTATAATATAATTACAGATTACACAGATGTCACGTATGTTTTTTTTTTTTTTAAAGAAAAGAGTAAATATGAGAATTATTTGAAAAACTAATTTTTTTAATAACAAATTCCAATCTTTTAAAAAAAGAGCTTATGATACTTGCAATGTATTTTACATTACTTAAATTTTCTAGCGGTGGAATGTTTTGTTGTGTGGAGATGGATTTCTTTTGTAAAGAAAAGGAGAAACGAGGTCTTTTTATTTCTAGAATGACAAGTCTATAATTAAAAGTGATGACAGGTAAAAGTTCTAAATAGATAAAACCACGTAGAATCTTTATAAAAGAAGTAATCCTACTAATAAATAATATATTTTTTACATTCTTATCATAATAATGTCTAATGTTTTACAAAAGAGTTATAAGAGAATTGTTTATTTAGTGTTTGTACACTTTATTTCTCTTGTAATTAATCTAATAAAAGAAAATGTAATAAACAAAGTGTTAGTGCATATGATGTGGCTGACCAATGTGATGCTTTATGCTTAACAAAAGCTAATCTTATTTTACACAAATGAGTAATTGCTATAAATCACAAATAGATTATATAAAAATAATTATATAAAATAATATTATTTAATATGGTTAACCAAATTATAAAATTATTTTTATTATAAAATAAATCTATTAAATCATATAAAATTACATTAATTTATAAAATTAATTTTATAATTTTTTTTTTTGTGAATATAACAATCTCTTTGTTAATTCACCCAACTATCATTTTTGTCGGACTTTTTGTGGGCCACAATAAAAATAAAAAGAAAGAAAGATGGGATTAACCCAAATGTTGTTTATTTTTTAGTGATGTCGTCTAACAAGTTTATCTAGTTTTTTGGCATTGACTTTTCGATCTAAATTTCGAACAATAAGATCATGCTATCTTTTTTTATTTTTATTTTGTTATGAATTATATGCCGACGGTAGTCGTTCTTGTCCCACCACTAAAATTATGTGAATGACTCCACTATTATTATTTTAAATTCTGCATAGTGACTTGCATAGTAACTTACATAGTAACTTCAACGCCTATAAATATAAGCTTCAGTTGTAATGAAATTCATAAGAAAATATAGAGAGAGAAAGAAGTTTCAGTTCTTAAGAGTTTCTTTTATATTTCTCTTGTAATAGTAGTAGTTTTCTTTTTAGTTTTATAACACGTTATCAGCACGAGGTTCTACCGATACTGAAACTAGTGGTCTTCTACTTCAAGTAAGTTTTTTAATATATTATTTGCAGTCCTCGAAATAAATATTAAAGGTAATATTGCTGAATATTACTTGATAAAATTTTATTTTTATTCTCATGATAATGTGAATATATTTCTTAAATTCACAGATTTATTTTTGTAATATAATGTCAAATATTGAGATTTATTGCTATTGATATTTCTGAAAAATGTTATTTATCCAAGATTCTTGATGAGATCTATTTGGATATGATGATGAACTTGAAAGATACAATCATAGAAGAAAACCATGTGTCCCTGAAGGACGGTGCTATGTATTTCATGATGAAAAATTATCTTACTGTGTGAAATAAATTAAGAGAGTGATATAAACACCAGAAGATGTAATCCTCTCAAAAGATCATTATGATTTATTGCACCTGAAATTGCAAGATTTTAAGAATGGTATTGAATATTCTGCACTCTTTAAAATTAGCTCAATATTAAAATTATGCAGTGAAAATGTCACTGATGATGATATATAAAAGAAGACATTATTTGTCATACCTCGAATGTGGTCCTGCAGTAGTAATACCGAGAGTGAAAGTTCAACAAATATTCTGAACTTTTGTTTTGTCTTCCAGTGATTGAGCTAAATAATGAGTTTTTGTTACACCAGTTATGTCCTATTAATAATATCGAATTTACACAATTCCCAAAAGTGAACGGTGCATCCTTTCAAAGGAATTAAGGGCGTAGACGTGGTAAAAAAAACTATAGAAGTGTTGGTCCCAAAAGCGACAACACTAAAGATGATAAAAATATATAGTATTACCAGAAGTGATCCAACTCAGAGAAGGGTAAAGGCTCTCAGAATAATTCTTCATAAAAAGATGAAGATGTTTGTCATAAATGTAATATGACTAAACAGTAGTCACGTACCTGTTGTACGGCCAAACACTTGATTTCTTATACTAAGTTTTTATATATAAGTTTATTAATATTTTATCATATTTTGAAATAATGAAATATCGGTGCCTGAAGCACAATAAGAAATTACTTAGGATAATAAAGCCCTGTTTAAATTTGATCCTCTTACAAATAAATGTGAACTAGAAGTTCAGAGGATTATCTATCTGTAAAGTGTTGCAAATCAATTACATGATATATTTACTGTCATTAAATGTATTGTAAAATCATATATTACTGCTGTTAATGCTTAAGTAAGAATTGAAGTCCCTGAAGGACGAGTTGTTAAAACAGCAATAAATGAGTCTAAGATACACCTAAAGCGTTGAAGACCTATTGGTGCATAAGAAAAATAAAAATCGGTGCTCATGAAGAGACCGTATTTTCTGTATAAAATATAATCTTTCTGAAGAGAAAACCTCCTGAACAGGTAACTCCTGAATAGTGTAACTCTTGAAGAGTATAACTCCTGAAGAGTATAAACCTCCTGAAGAGGAACCTCCTGTAGAGGTGTTTCATGAAATGTTTTCCCCTGGAGAGGAATAATGAGATCTCAATACATTTCATGAGTACTGGAAAATTTATGGATAGAAATAAAACTGTTGTCGACAACATATATGATAACACTTGATATTACCAGAAGTAATAAAGAAAGTGAGTCAAAAATCGTCGAAGAATGTCGACGTAGAAATGATTGGCCATAATGGAAAGTGTTGAACCCAAGGTTTCATGTTTCATGTAAATCTACAAATGGATTTTGATAATAACAAATGAATCCAAAAGATAAAGGAGTCTCAAGCTCAAGTTGTCTACACAATATAATCAAGCACATCAAGGAAGCAAGCATGAGCAAGAAGGGAACAAGTTCACATTAAAATCATAGAGTAATGTTGTAAATCTCTTAAAAATTTAAAATTAGGATTAAGGCTCAAAATTAATATTTTATCATAAAGCATTAAAATACATTTTCCACATATGCATGAATATTTTGAAAATTAAATTTGAAAATTCTGAAAGATGATTGATTGTCATCTTTCACATGTGCATGACATGATTAAAGGTTTGAATTTTGAAAATATTAAGATGATTGATTGTCATCTTTCACATGTGCATGTTTTATTTGAATATTTTCAAAAGTGGTGGATGCTTTTCTTGACTTATGCAAAAGGTAGATGTCTTTATTTGAAAATTTTGAAAAGTAAAGTGTGCTCCTTTTGTCATATGCAAAAAGTAAAAGATTATATTTGAAATTTTTGAAAAGTAAAGTGTGCTCCTTTTGTCACATGCAAAAAGTAAAAAAATTAGATTTGAAATTTTTGAAAAGTGAATGATGATTTTTTGACATGGGAATCTTTTTAAATTTGAAATTGAAAACTCATTTGCCTATAAATAGCTCACTTGAGTTTTACAAAAATCACAACAAGAGCTTACACATCTATTGCTAAGTTTTGCATCATTTCTTCAAAACTCTCATTCTCTCTTTTCTAAAGTTTTGAGCCTTAATTCTTGTTCTTGTTGAGAGAGATATAGGTTGCGCTGTATTGTTTCTATCTCACTCATTGAGGAGTGTACTTTGATAGTCTACCTACTATCAACTCTTGTATTTGTAAAAGGGTGTGTATAACCCTTGTGTGTGTAGAAGGTGTTCTACACGGGAAATAGTCAAATCACCAAGTGTGAGGTGATTGGAAGTGTAGAAGGTGTTCTACACGGGGATTAGTTAAATCACCAAGTGTAAGGTGATTGGAAGTGTAGAGGGTGTTCTACACGGATTCTTTGGAGCGGTGCTGCTCAAAGGTGTAATAGGTTTCTATCTCCACCTAAAGGAGATTGAATAGTGGATTTGGGGATCCTCAAGAGGTAGCTTGAGGCGAGGACGTAGGTAGTGGAGCCGAACCTCGTTAACATACTGAGTTTGCTTCTCTCTTACCCTTACTCTTTATATTTATTATTGTTTCATATTTTGTTTATATTTTATATTATATATTTGATTTATAATTGTTATTTTTTTAAATACAACTCAATTCACCCCCCTCTTGTGTTAGTCATCTGGGCAACAATTGGTATTAGAGTTAGAGCTCTATTATAAGATTAACTATCTTTTGAGTTAAGATCTTATGGCTAACATTGCAGTTTCATTTGGTGAAGGTCAATCTAGCAGTCGGCCTCCACTCTTTTGCGGAGACAATTACTCATTCTGGAAAGTTAGAATGAGAATATTCCTTCAGGCTCAAGGTCGAGAAATCTGGAAATGCATTGTAAATGGACCTTATATTCCAACAAAAGTAGTTGATGGAGTAAAAGTCAAAAAGGAAGAATAAGAGTTTGATCGTGAAGACGATAGACTTTATACTTTGAATTTAACTGTTATGAATTTATTATATAATGCTCTCAATGGTAATGAATTTAATAGAGTAATGACTTGCACTACAGCAAAGGAAATTTGGGATAACTTGGAAGTTACTTATGAAGGAACTTCTCAAGTCAAGAAATCAAAAATTTATATTCTTACTCATGAATATGAAATGTTTAAGATGAATGATGATAAATCTATTTCTAATATGTACACTCGTTTTACTAACATTATAAACAGCTTTATAGCTCTTGGCAAAGTTTATTCCAAAGTGGAGATAGTAAGAAAAATTCTCAACTCTCTACCAAAACGTTGGGAGTCAAAAGTGACAGCGATTCTTGAAACTAGAGACGTCAAAAAGCTCGAAATGAATGAACTCATCGGGTCACTTATCACCCATGAGTACACATTGAAAAGAGGAGAAGAAGAAGGAAATTCAAAGAAGAGTTTGGCACTTAAAGCTGTTCCACATGAAAGTGAAAGTGATGAAGATGAGGAAATGACGACAAAGATGAAGAAGTTGCGATGATAATAAGAAGAATTCAGAGGTTCTTAAAGAAAAATAAAACTCCTCCAAGGAAATCCTTCAATAAGTTTTTCAAGAAATATTCAGGTAAAAAATACACTTTAATTTGTTATAAATGCAATAAACCTGGTCATATCAAGCCTGTGACAACCCGGATTTTTAGACATCCGCTTAAATTTCATATATGGGATGATTATGTTTCTCCGAAACTATTTTTAGGAATTTTGGAATATATGTATAAGATTCTTATATTGAAAGGTTGGGAATAAGGTTGGGTATAAGTGTGACTTGTGTTAAGGTGGAAAAGTGCCTAGACCCGAGACTTCGCTCAACTCTCGCTTGATGTCTGGCTCGAGCGAGATACAGGGACAGACAGACGTCTTTTAGTAGAATGGTCATAACTTGCTCATTTGATGTCGGATTTGAGTGATTCAAGAGGCTATGGAAAGCTAAGAGGATTATCTACAACTTTTATGTTTTGATGTTTAAGAGATAAGGACTTAATCAAATAAGAAATGGAGATTGAAGTATCAGGTCTGAATTGGAGTAGATAAGTATTGACTTGAGGTTGACTAAGAACATTGGATAAGATTAAGCCATTGGATTATTTTCTCAATTATCCTAAGATCTGGACAAGTGTGTAGAGATGTGGAAAATGAGGATATTTTATTTAGTGAATTTCGTGTGAAATAAGAGGAATCATCTATCCAACATTTGGTGTACCCGGATTTAGTGTTCTCGGGTTTATCTGTCGAGTTTTATTAGAAAAATCATAACTTGGTCATATGAACTCCAAATGAAGTGATTCCAGTTCCTATAGAACCCTAAGACATAGATCTATAACTTTTATGATTGGAGGTTTTAGAGAATCGAAGTGTATAAATGGATTAATTGGGCTGGAATGGGACTGATCTGTTTTAAGTGCAAACTGGAGCCCGAAAATGAATCACTTCACCACCTCACCTTATATGTTCGAATTTGATTGGTTCTCCTCATGGTTATCTGCTAGATACATGTATGAGAGCATGTGTTAGGTGGAGGAAGAGCTTCTAGAAGAATAATTAGCTTAGAACCAAACAAGAGTGAAGGACTAATCTGATTAGCCAAAACAGTCAACTATCCCCTTTGTTTCCAACCAAGTGGTGACCAAACCTTGGGAATTAGGTAATGAGATATTTTCCAGCTACTCTAAGGGTGCTAAGGGAGCCTTGGACGTGTGGATAAGGGTAAGGAAAATGTTCTAGAAGCCTTGAGGATGCAAGGAAGGGCAGTGGCCAGCTAAGCTCATCTTGGGTATTTTAGACTTTTTGGAAGCTTACTTGTATATCTATATTTGGTGATTATTTGGGGCCATTGATCTAAAATGATTTTAGATGAGGAAGAAGCATAGCCATAGGATGGAAATCATTGGAGATTATGGGAGATTTGGATGAGGATTGCACTAACCAAAGTTGGACAACTCACCACACCTCACACGGTTTGAGATTAACCCATGGCCTTAGTTAGTTTTCCTTCTCTTCTTCTCCAAGCCATCTATTTCTATATATATATATCCATCTTCAGATCATAGGAGATCTTTTGGGAGAGGAGAGTCACGTCCACTTGGAGAGGAAGCCAAAGAAAAAGCCTCCTTAACCCTTGAACCTCCAAACTTCACCTAAGTGAGCTAAGTGGGTGATTTGAGGAGGAATGTTGCAAGGACTAGTTGGATCATTCAACCAAGCTTTGGAGAAACTTGTAAGTATACAATTTAACTTAATCTTAGCATAGATTAAGTAGATTATTGATGGAATTTAGTTTGTTGTTGGTTGGAGCTTGAATTAGGCTTGAATGATGTGTTTGGAATCTATGGTGTTTTGGATATGATTTGGTGATGGTAAAATGTTAGGAAAATTGTAAGGACCTAGAATTATGTTCTAATGAGTAAAAATAAGGTTGGTGTGAAAAGATTGCTTGGTTTGGGTTGAAAAACCCCTTGAGCCGTGATCTCGCTTGACTGTCGCTCGATACCCCACTCGAGCGAGTTCCAACCCGTGACTTCGCTCGACACTCGCTCGACACCCGCTCGAGCGAGATACCCGGTTTTGCCTAGACTTAGGGTTTCCTTAGAATGGAAGTGGTGTTTCAAATGGGAAGGGTTATGAGTGAGATGACTCATGTGTATAAGAGAAGAATATAAAGAAAGAAAATAATTTATATAAAGAATATGTTCCGTGTCATGACGGGGACGGCGATACGTAACGCCCGGACGATTGACACGAGACTCATCATAACGGGGACGGCGATACGTAACGCCCGGATGATTGATGAGTATGATTGATAAGTTAGTCACGTCATGACGGGGACGGCGATACGTAACGCCCGTATGACTGACGTGCCGACAGGGACGGCGATACGTAACGCCTGTCGTGATATGAAATTGTGATCTCCACGGGGACGGCGAGACGTAACGCCCGTGTGATTGATCCTTGCGGGGACGGCGAGACGTAACGCCCGCAGTACTATGTGTACATGTTTGTGTCATAACGGGGACGGCGAGACGTAACGCCCGGATGATTGACACTAGACTCATCATAACGGGGACGGCGATACGTAACGCCCGGATGATTGATGAGTGCATGATTGATAAGTTAGTCACGTCATGACGGGGACGGCGATACGTAACGCCCGTATGACTGACGTGCCGACAGGGACGGCGATACGTAACGCCTGTCGTGATATTATAATATGTTTTGTGTCATAACGGGGACGGCGAGACGTAACGCCCGGATGATTGACACTAGACTCATCATAACGGGGACGGCGATACGTAACGCCCGGATGATTGATGAGTGTATGATTTATGAGTTAGCCACGTCATGACGGGGACGGCGATACGTAACGCCCGTATGACTGACGTGCCGGCAGGGACGGCGATACGTAACGCCTGCCGTGATATAATAATATGTTCCGTGTCATAACGGGGACGGCGAGACGTAACGCCCGGATGATTGACACGAGACTCATCATAACGGGGACGGCGATACGTAACGCCCGGATGATTGATGAGTGTATGATTTATGAGTTAGCCACGTCATGACGGGGACGGCGATACGTAACGCCCGTATGACTGACGTGCCGGCAGGGACGGCGATACGTAACGCCTGTCGAGATGAGTTAGTCACGTCATGACGGGGACGGCGATACGTAACGCCCGTATGACTGACGTGCCGATGGGGACGGCGATACGTAACGCCCATCGAGAATAAGAAATAAAAGAAACCTATGGGGTTAAGAAATAAAGTGAAAAGTATAAGTGTATGTGATGATGGGTCTAGCTAAGATCTAAGGTTGTATGTGATGATGGGTCTAGCTAAGATCTAAGGTTGTATGTGATGTTGGGTCTAGCTAAGATCTAAGGTTGTATGTGATGATGGGTCTAGCTAAGATTTGAGTTTGTATGATAAGATGGATAATTGATGTGTATGAGTTCCATAAGGTATACTTATAAGTGATATGTTGATGAGTGTGATTATGCATGGTGATAGTTGAGGTTATCTATGCTTTATTTCGTTAACTGTGTACTTACTGAGATTTCTAGTAAATCTCACTCTTTTATGTTTTATCTATTTTATCTATCATTCCTTATGGAATGATAGATGTTGTTGCAGGGATAGATAGTTGCATTGAGACTCGGTCAGCACGGGAGATTCTGAGGTACCCTGAGGGTCCTATGGAATGCTCCTCTCCGGTGGAGATGACCCCGCGTATGTAATCAAGTGAAGAAGTAAGAGTACTGGATGATGGTAGGATATGAGTTTTTGTTTAGAGAAAACTAACTGGGTTATGTAAGAGTAAATACAGAATATTGTTGTAAATACAATGTTATGAGAAGTGTAATTATAGTATGCCATGTGGTCTATTGATGCGAGAGTTAGATCTCTTTGCTCATATTGGGAATTTACTTCTTCCAGCTGCGATCGGCATTGCATTTCATTAGTAAGCTTAGATGCATACATGCTGCTTTTTATATTTACGTAGGATAAGTAGCCTTGTGTTGCTTGTCCGGATGCGTCGTTTTACGTTGTAATCGATGCGAAAAATCGGGGCGTGACAGTTTGGTATCAGAGCAATACGGCTCTGGGTAAACCATGAATGTCCTAGGAAAAATGATCACATGGTATTAAGATAGGTTTTGATTTGATTGAGAAAGGCTTGAGTTCTGGATAAGATTGGGTCAAGTTGGTTTCTCTCATAGAATTGTGTATGTCTAGGATTTTAAGAATCGGAATTTTTAAGATAGATTACGTGATAGGTATAGAAATTGACAATTGGTTGATGTTGGAATCATTAGTGGCAAGGTTAGATCGATAAGGAAACGTGATGACTATCTCATGGACTCTGGAGTGATGAGGTTTATTGTATGATTGTATATGGGGATGTAGGGTATACATGGATTCTTAAAGTCATTTTGGTGAGATTTGACGGAAACTTTGCTGGATTATATCAAGTGGTAAAGAATTTCTCTTTCAAAGTTGAGAATTTGAGGTTAACCGATCGACTTGATAGTTTTCTGTCGAGAGAATTTGAATTAATTTTCTTGGATGTAGCAGATTAAAGATTTAGTTCTGGTATGAGGATGTTACGATCAAGAAGGACCTAAATGTTTAAGAGTAGTAGGCTTGAATTTTATTGACTTGGACTGTTGTTGTAATATCAAGGTTTAGAAGAGAATGTCGTAGTATGAGTGATCTCTTTGAAATTTAGGTACTGGAGTTGTAAATTTTGGAAGAATTGCAAAATGGTGAAAGATTATAAGTTTATCGATCCTATAGAATTCTGGAAAGTGACTCCTAAAGTATGTAAAGTTTTAGAATTTTTGGAGACTTGATCTGAATTAAGATTTGAATTTTGGAGCACTGACCTCACATGTTAATTTGATCTGTGTTGAAAATTGATGAGTTTACAATAATTAGAATAAAATGGAGTGGAGTACAATGGTGGATATAAGAGTTCTTAAGAAAATACTTCCTCAGGAATGAAAAGTGTGGATTTGGTTGGTAAATTTTGGTGATTGAGGAAATAAATTTTGAAGGTGTAAGTTCAGATAAGGAAGATGGTATGATCGAACTACCGATGCATAGGCAAAATGTTGATCTTGATTATAAATGCATGATATCTACAAGTATACAGTCTTGAAAAGGTAACCTTTGGTTCCATTTTGATGTGATTTGGTATGTGTTGAGGTTATTTATGTGGTAAATTTTGAGAGTACAAAGCACAAACATGATGTTGATCATGATCAGAGACTTCAATTACGCTGACTTGAAGGAATCAATAGGGATTGGGAGTGTTACTAAGGAGAAAATATTGTTTGTAATTGCCATGGAAGAGAGTTTTAAGTTACAAAAGATGGAATATGGACGAACATTTGGTTGATAGAGCATAGAAATCGACTGAAGTCAGTTTAAATATTTATAATTGTGGAATTTTATCGGAGAATATATTGAGATTTTTGGAAAAGTCAGGATTCTAAATTACTCATATGCTCTAAGTTTTTTTAAGGGAATATGCCAAAGGAGAAGAGTAATGTTGGCAGCCATATTGGTGTTACTGATTGTAGAATTTTTCTAAGTACACGCTGATATATATATATTTTGGTGTTGAGCTGGAACTCTCGAATTTCGAGGACGAAATTCCTTTTAAGGGGGGGAGAATGTGACAACCCGGATTTTTAGACATCCGCTTAAATTTCATATATGGGATGATTATGTTTCTCCGAAACTATTTTTAGGAATTTTGGAATATATGTATAAGATTCTTATATTGAAAGGTTGGGAATAAGGTTGGGTATAAGTGTGACTTGTGTTAAGGTGGAAAAGTGCCTAGACCCGAGACTTCGCTCAACTCTCGCTTGATGTCTGGCTCGAGCGAGATACAGGGACAGACAGACGTCTTTTAGTAGAATGGTCATAACTTGCTCATTTGATGTCGGATTTGAGTGATTCAAGAGGCTATGGAAAGCTAAGAGGATTATCTACAACTTTTATGTTTTGATGTTTAAGAGATAAGGACTTAATCAAATAAGAAATGGAGATTGAAGTATCAGGTCTGAATTGGAGTAGATAAGTATTGACTTGAGGTTGACTAAGAACATTGGATAAGATTAAGCCATTGGATTATTTTCTCAATTATCCTAAGATCTGGACAAGTGTGTAGAGATGTGGAAAATGAGGATATTTTATTTAGTGAATTTCGTGTGAAATAAGAGGAATCATCTATCCAACATTTGGTGTACCCGGATTTAGTGTTCTCGGGTTTATCTGTCGAGTTTTATTAGAAAAATCATAACTTGGTCATATGAACTCCAAATGAAGTGATTCCAGTTCCTATAGAACCCTAAGACATAGATCTATAACTTTTATGATTGGAGGTTTTAGAGAATCGAAGTGTATAAATGGATTAATTGGGCTGGAATGGGACTGATCTGTTTTAAGTGCAAACTGGAGCCCGAAAATGAATCACTTCACCACCTCACCTTAGATGTTCGAATTTGATTGGTTCTCCTCATGGTTATCTGCTAGATACATGTATGAGAGCATGTGTTAGGTGGAGGAAGAGCTTCTAGAAGAATAATTAGCTTAGAACCAAACAAGAGTGAAGGACTAATCTGATTAGCCAAAACAGTCAACTATCCCCTTTGTTTCCAACCAAGTGGTGACCAAACCTTGGGAATTAGGTAATGAGATATTTTCCAGCTACTCTAAGGGTGCTAAGGGAGCCTTGGACGTGTGGATAAGGGTAAGGAAAATGTTCTAGAAGCCTTGAGGATGCAAGGAAGGGCAGTGGCCAGCTAAGCTCATCTTGGGTATTTTAGACTTTTTGGAAGCTTACTTGTATATCTATATTTGGTGATTATTTGGGGCCATTGATCTAAAATGATTTTAGATGAGGAAGAAGCATAGCCATAGGATGGAAATCATTGGAGATTATGGGAGATTTGGATGAGGATTGCACTAACCAAAGTTGGACAACTCACCACACCTCACACGGTTTGAGATTAACCCATGGCCTTAGTTAGTTTTCCTTCTCTTCTTCTCCAAGCCATCTATTTCTATATATATATATCCATCTTCAGATCATAGGAGATCTTTTGGGAGAGGAGAGTCACGTCCACTTGGAGAGGAAGCCAAAGAAAAAGCCTCCTTAACCCTTGAACCTCCAAACTTCACCTAAGTGAGCTAAGTGGGTGATTTGAGGAGGAATGTTGCAAGGACTAGTTGGATCATTCAACCAAGCTTTGGAGAAACTTGTAAGTATACAATTTAACTTAATCTTAGCATAGATTAAGTAGATTATTGATGGAATTTAGTTTGTTGTTGGTTGGAGCTTGAATTAGGCTTGAATGATGTGTTTGGAATCTATGGTGTTTTGGATATGATTTGGTGATGGTAAAATGTTAGGAAAATTGTAAGGACCTAGAATTATGTTCTAATGAGTAAAAATAAGGTTGGTGTGAAAAGATTGCTTGGTTTGGGTTGAAAAACCCCTTGAGCCGTGATCTCGCTTGACTGTCGCTCGATACCCCACTCGAGCGAGTTCCAACCCGTGACTTCGCTCGACACTCGCTCGACACCCGCTCGAGCGAGATACCCGGTTTTGCCTAGACTTAGGGTTTCCTTAGAATGGAAGTGGTGTTTCAAATGGGAAGGGTTATGAGTGAGATGACTCATGTGTATAAGAGAAGAATATAAAGAAAGAAAATAATTTATATAAAGAATATGTTCCGTGTCATGACGGGGACGGCGATACGTAACGCCCGGACGATTGACACGAGACTCATCATAACGGGGACGGCGATACGTAACGCCCGGATGATTGATGAGTATGATTGATAAGTTAGTCACGTCATGACGGGGACGGCGATACGTAACGCCCGTATGACTGACGTGCCGACAGGGACGGCGATACGTAACGCCTGTCGTGATATGAAATTGTGATCTCCACGGGGACGGCGAGACGTAACGCCCGTGTGATTGATCCTTGCGGGGACGGCGAGACGTAACGCCCGCAGTACTATGTGTACATGTTTGTGTCATAACGGGGACGGCGAGACGTAACGCCCGGATGATTGACACTAGACTCATCATAACGGGGACGGCGATACGTAACGCCCGGATGATTGATGAGTGCATGATTGATAAGTTAGTCACGTCATGACGGGGACGGCGATACGTAACGCCCGTATGACTGACGTGCCGACAGGGACGGCGATACGTAACGCCTGTCGTGATATTATAATATGTTTTGTGTCATAACGGGGACGGCGAGACGTAACGCCCGGATGATTGACACTAGACTCATCATAACGGGGACGGCGATACGTAACGCCCGGATGATTGATGAGTGTATGATTTATGAGTTAGCCACGTCATGACGGGGACGGCGATACGTAACGCCCGTATGACTGACGTGCCGGCAGGGACGGCGATACGTAACGCCTGCCGTGATATAATAATATGTTCCGTGTCATAACGGGGACGGCGAGACGTAACGCCCGGATGATTGACACGAGACTCATCATAACGGGGACGGCGATACGTAACGCCCGGATGATTGATGAGTGTATGATTTATGAGTTAGCCACGTCATGACGGGGACGGCGATACGTAACGCCCGTATGACTGACGTGCCGGCAGGGACGGCGATACGTAACGCCTGTCGAGATGAGTTAGTCACGTCATGACGGGGACGGCGATACGTAACGCCCGTATGACTGACGTGCCGATGGGGACGGCGATACGTAACGCCCATCGAGAATAAGAAATAAAAGAAACCTATGGGGTTAAGAAATAAAGTGAAAAGTATAAGTGTATGTGATGATGGGTCTAGCTAAGATCTAAGGTTGTATGTGATGATGGGTCTAGCTAAGATCTAAGGTTGTATGTGATGTTGGGTCTAGCTAAGATCTAAGGTTGTATGTGATGATGGGTCTAGCTAAGATTTGAGTTTGTATGATAAGATGGATAATTGATGTGTATGAGTTCCATAAGGTATACTTATAAGTGATATGTTGATGAGTGTGATTATGCATGGTGATAGTTGAGGTTATCTATGCTTTATTTCGTTAACTGTGTACTTACTGAGATTTCTAGTAAATCTCACTCTTTTATGTTTTATCTATTTTATCTATCATTCCTTATGGAATGATAGATGTTGTTGCAGGGATAGATAGTTGCATTGAGACTCGGTCAGCACGGGAGATTCTGAGGTACCCTGAGGGTCCTATGGAATGCTCCTCTCCGGTGGAGATGACCCCGCGTATGTAATCAAGTGAAGAAGTAAGAGTACTGGATGATGGTAGGATATGAGTTTTTGTTTAGAGAAAACTAACTGGGTTATGTAAGAGTAAATACAGAATATTGTTGTAAATACAATGTTATGAGAAGTGTAATTATAGTATGCCATGTGGTCTATTGATGCGAGAGTTAGATCTCTTTGCTCATATTGGGAATTTACTTCTTCCAGCTGCGATCGGCATTGCATTTCATTAGTAAGCTTAGATGCATACATGCTGCTTTTTATATTTACGTAGGATAAGTAGCCTTGTGTTGCTTGTCCGGATGCGTCGTTTTACGTTGTAATCGATGCGAAAAATCGGGGCGTGACAAAGCCAGATTGTCCTCTGCTAAAGAAAGATCGAAACAAAGGCAAAAAAGCAATGAAAGCTACGTGGAATGATGATTCAAGTAGTTCAGATAGTGAAGCAAGTAATGGAGAATCAGCAAATCTTTGTCTTATGGCTAAAGATGACATTGAGGTAACAAATTTTGATAATATTGAAGATCCTTCATATGAAGAATTGCAAAATATTTTAGAAGAGGTATATGAGGAATTTGAAAAATTGGGTATCAAGTATACTCTTTTGAAAAAGAAAAATTTTTATTTAACAAACGAAATTGATATTTTAAGACAAGAAAATATTGTTTTGAAAGATGAAAATTTTGAATTGAAGAAAAAGAAAACTGATTTAGAAAATATTATTGAAAACTTTACGAATGGAAAAAGAAATTTTGAAAAACTTCTTGGTAGTCAAAGATGTGTTTTTGATAAGGAAGGCTTGGGATATATGCCAAAACAAAAATACAAACCTTATAAAAACTTTTTTGATAATCCTTCTACATCAAAATCCAATATTCAAAATTCTTTTCATAAAAATAATTTTGTTAAAAAAGGATACTATTATAATCACTCAAGTTCTTCATATATGTCACATGCTATTTGCAATTTTTGTAATAGAAATGGTCATAATTATCTTGCTTGTCCTATTAGAAGAAAACATACAATGACTATTAGGGCCATATGGGTACCTAAATATCTTATTTCTTCTAATACTAATAAATAAAGGATCCAAAGAACTTGGATACCGGGAATTGTTTTTAATTGTTTTTGTAGGTATGCATGAAGTATTCTACAGGTAAAAATAAATTATTTTTAGACAACGAATGCTCAAGATACGTGACAGAAGACAAAACTAAATTCATTGACTTCACTTATAAAGAAAAGGATGTGTGATATTTGGAAACAATTCAAAATGAAAGATCATGAAAATAGAAGGAAAGATCATCAAGACTTAGTACAAAATGCAACCAAATAGTGGAAACATGTGAAAGATCATCCAGCAGAATAAATTCTAGGAGAACCTTCACGAGGTGTAAGTACTCGATCATCTCTTAGAAATATTTGCAATCATACTGCTTTTTTATCTCAGATTGAACCTAAAAATATTGATGAAACACTTCTTGATGAATCTTAGATTCTAGCTATGTAAGAAGAGTTTAATCAATTTAAAAGAAATGATGTTTGAACACTTGTTCCTAAACCCAAAAATCATACTATTATTGAAACAAAATGGGTTTTTAGAAACAAGAAAGATGAGTCCGGAGTCATTATTAGAAATAAGGCTCGACTTGTAGCCCAAGGTTTCAATCAAGAAGAAGGAATCGATTATGATGAGACATATGCACCAGTTGCAAGATTAGAAGTTATTCGAATGCTACTTGCATATGCTTGTCATAAAAATTTCAAACTTTTTCAAATGGATGTTAAAAGTGATTTCTTAAACGGGTTTTATAAATGAAGAAGTATATGCTGAGCAACCTCCAGGTTTTGAAAATCATATTTCTCTAAATCATGTTTTCAAACTCACAAAAGTACTATTTGGACTCAAACAAGCTCCTAGAGCGTGGTACGAGATATTCAGTAGTTTCTTGATTGAAAAAGGCTTTTTGAGAGGAAAAATTGATACAACTATTTTCATTAAATACGAAAATGATGATATTCTTTTGATTTAGATTTATGTTGATGATATAATATTCGGTGCTACTAATGAAAATATGTGCCAAGTTTTTGCTAAGACTATGCAGGAAGAATTTAAAATGAGCATGATGGGAGAGCTTATATTCTTTCTCGGATTGCAAATTAAGCAAGCAAAAAGTGGGATATTCATCAATCAATCAAAATATATTAAAAAATTGCTGAAGAAGTTTGGGATGGAAGGTGCTAAGGAAACTGGAACACCAATGAGCCCATCCACTAAACTTGATAAAGATGAATCCGGTAAACTAGTTGATTCGAAGGTATATCGAGGTATGATTGGTAGTTTATTATATTTGACAGCCAGTAGATCAGATATTATGTTTAGTGTATGTTTATGTGCACGTTTTCAATCATTTCCAAAACAATCTAATTTGATTGCAGTCAAGCGGATTTTTAGATATTTTGCCAGTACCATTGACTTAGAGTTATGGTATCCTAAACACATTTCTTTCGATCTTATTAGTTATTCAGGTACCGATTATACTGGTTGCAAAGATGATCGAAAAAGTTTTAGTATAACATGTCATTTCTTAGGTCGTGCACTAGTTTCCTGGTTTAGTAAAAAAAAAAAAAAAAAATTCTGTTGCACTATCTACTGCTAAGGCAGAATATGTTGCTGCGGGTAGTTGTTGTGCTCAAGTTCTTTACATGAAGCAACAACTTGAGGATTTTAAACTTATGTATAATCACATTCCAATCAAATATGATAATACAAGTGTTATAAATCTTAAAAAAAAAAAATCCAATACAACATTCTAGAATTAAGCATATTGAAATAAGATATCATTTTTTTTGAGATCATGTGCAGAAAGGCGATATAGTACTAGAGTTCACAAACACACACGATCAGTTAGCAGATATATTCACAAAACCCTTACCAGAAGATAGATTATGTATGATTAAAAGAGAAATAGGTATGATGCATGTTATGAATATCTCTTAAAAGATAGATCAGAGTTCATAAAAATAGAGAGATATTTTTTTAAATACTTTCACATAAACTTGAGGTTCTTAGCCTCATGTTTGAGACGCTCATTCTCTTCATACAATATCATGTCATCCCTATCCATGGGAACTGGTAAGCGGAATGAAGAATCCAATAGAGATTTCAACTTTTTATTCTTCTGCCGAAGGATTCCTTCCCTTGTATGAGACTCTTGAACAATTCGTTGAAGTACAACAATTTGTTCTTTAAGCTTTTCAACCTCATGATTTTTGACTTGTAGCCGCTGGGAAAAAGCGACAATAGAGGATGAGTAACGAGTCCCGAGACTCACCAAGTCGTAGATAGCATCGGAGTCTGGCTTATTAGCTAAACTATTGTTCTCTTGCTGCAACATGGCGCCAATGGTAGCTGCAGAAAGGACATGAGATTGAGATGTAGAATACCTCATGGATGCATCTAGAGGAATGTTAGAAGAATGAGCCATTGAGAAAAGAATTGAAAACTTAAAGCGAGAATATTGAAGGAATGCAGATGAGTTATAGAGATGAGAATAAGATTTGATGCAAATCGGATGAACTTTAAAACTGATTTTATAGAGATAGCATAAAGAACAAGACAAACTATTGTCTCTTCAAATCTTATTAGTCAAAAGAAATATAAGATATGCTGGACACACATTGTCAAAAGTTTTCTTACTAGAAAAACGGTTCTCTGCTCCTATCATGGCATTGACGACCTTAGGAGATAAGATTGATGGTTGATGCGTTAAGCGTTCCTGATTCAAGTCTGGAACATTAGTGGAAGAGAATTGTTCGGCCATTCTATCGTTATGGAGAAACAGAACTTAGGTCAAGAAGCAATGTTTTTTTTTTGGTATCCGATTCGTGAAAATGATTTTTTTTTTTATTATAGAAACTCAGAGCCTTCAAACCCGTTTGTCAACAACATCAAGCGATTGATCTGCTTTCGCACCGACTGCTAGAGCTAGGCCTCCAACCTTTACAGGTTTTGTCAGATACGCGTGGCTCCGCACCGAATTGCCAGAGTTAGACTTCCAACATTTGCAGGTTTTGTCGGACATGCATGGCTCCGCACCGCATTGCCAGAGCTAGGCCTGCAGCTTTTGCTGTCTTTGTCGGACACGAATAATTTTAATTATTCAACTTCAAATCTCTGGAACATCTAATTCGTCAATAACATCAAGCGGATTTAAATCTTCTTTCGCACCGAGATGATAAAATTTGGCTTTAACCTTTGCAGGTTTTGTCGGACACGGGTGGTTCTAACTTCTACAGTCTCTACTAACGCAGAGTTTTATTTGTCTGTTAGTTATTGTAGGAATATATCTTATTGAGATAATTATGATTCCTTTTTAATGATGCCAAAAGGGGGAGAAGTTTTAGACTAGAACATTAACATTGTTTAAATCGCTAAACTTGTTATATATGCTTGGAATTATGTTTATATTTTTGCTTGAAAAACTAACGCACATTCTCAGGGGGAGCTTAAGTATTAATACAGGATTTAGGTTCTATCAAGCATTTGTCATCATCAAAAAGGGGGAGATTGTTGAACCCAAGGTTTCAAGTTTCATGTAAATCTACAAATGGATTTTGATGATAACAAATGAATCCAAAAAATAAAGGAGTCTCAAGCTCAAGTTGTCTACACAATATAATCAAGCACATCAAGGAAGCAAGCATGAGCAAGAAGGGAACAAATTCATATTAAAATCATAGAGTAATGTTGTAAATCTTTTAAAAATTCAAAATTAGGATTAAGGCTCAAAATTAATATTTTATCATAAAGTATTAAAATACATTTTCCACATATGCATGAATATTTTGAAAATTAAATTTGAAAATTCTGAAAGATGATTGATTGTCATCTTTCACATGTGCATGACATGATTAAAGGTTTGAATTTTGAAAATATTAAGATGATTGATTGTCATCTTTCACATGTGCATGTTTTATTTGAATATTTTCAAAAGTGGTGGATGCTTTTCTTGACTTATGCAAAAGGTAGATGTCTTTATTTGAAAATTCTGAAAAGTAAAGTGTACTCCTTTTGTCATATGCAAAAAGTAAAAGATTATATTTGAAATTTTTGAAAAGTAAAGTGTGCTCCTTTTGTCACATGCAAAAAGTAAAAAAATTAGATTTGAAATTTTTGAAAAGTGAATGATGATGTTTTTGACATGGGAATCTTTTCAAATTTGAAATTGAAAACTCATTTGCCTATAAATAGCTCACTTGAGTTTTGCAAAAATCACACCAAGAGCTTACACATCTATTGCTAAGTTTTGCATCATTTCTTCAAAACTCTCATTCTCTCTTTTCTAAAGTTTTGAGCCTTAATTCTTGTTCTTGTTGAGAGAGATATAGGTTGCGCTGTATTGTTTCTATCTCACTCATTGAGGAGTGTACTTTGATAGTCTACCTACTATCAACTCTTGTATTTGTAAAAGTGTGTGTATAACCCTTGTGTGTGTAGAAGGTGTTCTACACGGGAAATAGTTAAATCACCAAGTGTGAGGTGATTGGAAGTGTAGAAGGTGTTCTACACGGGGAATAGTTAAATCACCAAGTGTAAGGTGATTGGAAGTGTAGAGGGTGTTCTACACGGATTCTTTGGAGCGGTGCTGCTCAAAGGTGTAATAGGTTTCTATCTCCACCTAAAGGAGATTGAATAGTGGATTTGGGGATCCTCAAGAGGTAACTTGAGGCGAGGACGTAGGCAGTGGGGCCGAACATCGTTAACATACTGAGTTTGCTTCTCTCTTACCCTTACTCTTTATATTTATTATTGTTTCATATTTTGTTTATATTTTATATTATATATTTGATTTATAATTGTTATTTTTTAAATACAACTCAATTCACCCCCCTCTTGTGTAAGTCATCTGGGTAACAGAAAGCAGTTATTAAAACTGAATTAAACTCGCTAGTGAAGCGAGATGCATTTGGACCTGTTGTCCAAACACCAAAGGGTATAATATCTGTCAAATATAAGTGAGTATTTATACGAAAGCGTAATGCGAAATAAAATTGTTCGGTATAATTTGTCGCACAAGGTTTCCTGTAGAAACCCGAACAATTATAAGGAAACATATTTCTTTAGTATGAATGCAATCATATTCATATTTTTAATTGATTTAGTTATTACAAAAGGATTAGATATGCAGTTAATGAATGTAGTCACTGCATATTTATAAGGATCATTAGATTATTACATATATAAAGATATACGGCATTTGAAGCATCTAATCCAAGTACATTAAGGAGTATGTACTTTATAAAACTTCAAAAATCTTTATATGGGTTAAAGCAATCCGAACGCATGTGGTATGATTGAATCAACAAGTATATATTGAAAGAAGGATTTAAGAATAATCCTATATGTCCATGTGTTTTATCAGAATCCAGATTTGTCATTATTGTAGTTTACGTTGATGATTTACCTTGTTAGAACTCTTGAAAAGATCACAAGGGTTACTATAAATTCAAGGAATGGATTTGAAAAGGAAAGATCTTATTATTCAATTCATAGATGAGTTACAAGAATTTGAGACTTCTAGCCTCATCTCTCAAATGTATTTGCTCTTCATAAAACAACATACCATCCTTATCTAAAGGATTAGGCAGTCGAAATGAAGAGGCAAGTAAGGATTTTAAATCCTTATTCTCTTGCTTTAACTCTGCAATTTTTCTGTTATACTCTTGAACGACTCGTTGAAGTACAGAAACCTTCTCGTTAAGCTTTTCAATCTCACGATTTTTAGATTTTAATCGGTTGGAAAATCCAACAATAGAGGAGGAGTATCGGGTGCCGAGAGTCACCAGCTCATAAACAGCTTCACGATCTGACTTATTAGCCAGATCATTTGCTTGCTGTAACATTGCACCTGCGGAAGATGCAGGATCAACTTGTAATTGAGGTGAAGGATACCTCATATGTTGATCATGAGAAATAGTAAAAGGAAATTGATGAGCCATTGGAAATTTCTAGAATAAGAATACAAATACAGATGAATTATAGATATGAGAAGAAGATTTGATGCGTACTAAATGAAACTAAAGACGGTTCTTATAGAAATGGAAATAAGAACAAGACAAACCATCATCTCTTCAAATCTCACTTTACAAGATATGCTGGATGCATAATTTCAAAAGCCAGCGAGATTAATTATAGCTATCCCTATTTTCTTGTAAACGTTGAATCTCTGTCGTTAGCTTCTGTTGTTGACTTTGTATCTGAGCTCTCTCTCGTTCCAGCTCTTCTACTCGTGTTTTCAGGTCACGAGAATACCAGTCTACAAGTTTTTTCAGCTTCTTGTTTTCTTGTCTTAAATCTTTATTTTTACTATCTTTAGTTGCAAGTATTTGATGCAACTCAGATATTTGATTTTTAAGATGATCAACCTCACTCGTTCTCGCCAATAGTTTCTGAGACATGGTTGTAAGAGAGGCAGCATATTGAGCACTGAGGGTTCTTGATGCTGCAACAATTTCAGGATCAGATTTACTAGATAGATATATCTCTGCTCCTATCATGGTGTTTACAGTCTCAGGAGAAAATATAAGTGGTTGAGGTATAAAAAGTTCTTGGTTTAAATCTGGGACATTAGAATTTCTATCAGACATAATATCGTTATGGATGAACAACAACTGAATCTATGAGGAATGTGAGATCTTTTTGCTGGAATAAACCAATGGTAAAATTGGTTATATTTAAACAACAACCCGAAGCCTTCAAATCTCTTCAAGATCTCGTTTGTCCACAATGTCAAGCAGATTTGATTTTCCGCCGAATCGATAATATTAAATCTCAAAACTTTTACAGCTTTTATCATACATAGATGGTTTCCAATGTTATTTCCACCGTATATAAACAAGTTCTCCCTAATAACGCCGAATGAGGGGGAGAAAATTTTAGATGAAAATATTATTATACTCTCTCTAATGCATTATTTAGTTGGAGATCGTGTTCGAATTCTTAACTTGTTATATATACTGAAATTATATTTGCTTATTACTTGAAACACTAACGCATATTATCAGGGGGAGTTTAAGTATTACTGCAGGTATCAGATTTCTATTAAGTCTGTCAATCAGATATTATTTTTCATCTTCAAATCACTCAAAAATTATTGCAATTCATGAAACAAGTCGAGAGTATATTTGACTGAGATCAATGACTCAACAATTTTATACGAAGATAATGCTGCTTGTATCATTCAAATCAAAGGAGGATATATCAAATATACGATCAAGTGATAATCTGGCAGATTTATTCACGAAAACATCACCAACTGCGACATTCAAGAAAATTGTGCAGAATATTAAAATGTGAAAACTCAAAAACTATTGTCATGCACTTTCAAGGGGGAGTAAAAGTCCTGAAGACTTGTGCTGATTGTTCTATTTTTCTTTCGCTAAGGTTTTATCCCATTGGGTTTTCCTTTGCAAGGTTTTAATGAGGCAATCTTAAAACATTTGTGGATACATAAAGAGACTGTACTCTTTTTTCTTTGCCATTGGTTTTTCTTCCCATTGGGTTTTTCCTTGGCAAGATTTTAACGAGGCAAATTCTTTATGGGTGGTCATTCAAGGGGGAGTGTTATGAATTATATGCCGACGGCAGCCGCCCCTGTCCTACCACTAAAATTATGTGAATGACCCCACCACTATTATTTTAAATTCTGCATAGTGACTTGCATAGTGACTTGTATAGTAACTTCAACGCCTATAAATATGGGCTTCAGTTGTAATGAAATTCATAAGAAAATATAGAGAGAGAAAGAAAGTTTCAGTTATTAAGAGTTTCTTTTATATTTCTCTTGCAATAGTAGTAGTTTTCTTTTTAGTTTTATAACATATTTTTATTTTTATCATAAAATAAGATTATTTTTTTGGCACTATTATGAGAAAAACTTTACATCGGATACTTCGTTACTTCTCAAATAACAGAGTTCAATTAAAACAATCCACGTAGACAACATACCTAAATTGCCGTGTGTTGCAATTCAGAGGAAAAAAAGCCTCTCTCATTCCCCCCTGCCCCCACCCCACCGTCCCCCCCCCCCCCCCCAAAAAAATAGTGATTAACTCCTGCGCCCCCCCTTTTTCTCTCTCCTCTCTTTATCTCTCATTTCTTCACCTCCTGTTGCGTTTTGGTAGAGTTTTCTTGGGTGAAAATCGATAATAGATAACAGAGAAAAACTTCACCTCGAGGGGTCTTCGGCGCTACCTGCTGAGCTTGCACATAATATCACCAGAAACCATTGAGATCTCCAAGTTTTTCACATATTCTGTAGATTCCGTGCTTGTGAAGACTAGCAAAACTGGATTTTGATGCTGATAATTTCTATTACAATTTCCAAATTTTATCTCTGACGGTTCCATTTCGTCGTCCGGTAGATTTGTACGTGATCTCACCACCATTTGCAAATTATTATTATTATTATTATTTGTGATTTTTATGCAAGATGATACAGATTCTGCTTGTATATGTTGAGATTAGCTTGTGGTGAGCTTTAGGAGATGGCAATTAGTGGGTGTTGATGGTAGTTATTTTTAGTTTCATAGTGATTGTTGACAGTTCTGGGGCTTTCTGGGAAGGATGAGAGGAGGGATTTTTGGGAAAAAATGATAAAAAAATAAGTACTTTTATCTTTTGTTTCATGGTGATTGTTGTGGGGCTTTCTTGTGCGTTTTTTTCTTTTGTTTTTCGCTTATCCTCTCCTTCTCCGAATGGTTTTTTTCATTCCGTTTCAAATGCACAAATTCCTGTGTCAATTTATTCATACCCTCTTCGTCCTCTCTCTCTCCCTCTCGATTTCATCATTCGCAGACACCAAGGTTAAACTCAAATTAACAAAAAACAAATCTCGTGAAAGGCAAATAATGTAATGAAGGATATGTCTTGTGATGGTAAGTAATGTAATAGTAGGTAATACATCGTGGACTTTGGCTTTGTATATACATCTCACTCACTTGGGATCAAAGGAATCCGAGTGTAAGTAAAGTGATGGCCTACAAATGGTTAAGCCAGAGAGCTTTATCATCTTTGCAGCAGTTCGAAAGAAGAGAAGGAGGAAGGAGGAAGGAGGAAGGAGGAGGAGGAGGAGGAGGAGGGGGGGGGGGGGGGGTGCGAGAGGCGTGTGATTGAAGATAGCTAACAAGTCTATTATGGGGTCAGGTTCATGCAAAGTTTATATGTTCAGCTGATGTGTCCAAATTTTATTGATGTCCGATAACAGTCACTTATCGGTGACACCGGTTCATAGAGTTTCTCATTGATCAATATTATCATTGTATCAATAATGTTACTCAATTTCTAAGAATCAGAGTGGAGATAAATACTAATGCGCCACTGCTTGACGGTTTTCTTTTCCCTCGTCCAAACATGGAGCCTGCTACTATAACGTTGAAGTATGAGAGATTATCCGATTTTTGTTATGGCTGTGGGAAATTAGATCATATTCAACAGGTTTGTCCACTCCATATTTCTATTGAAAATTCATGTCGATTTGGGCCATGGATGCGTGCGGAAGTGCCAGACTCAAAGAAAGGATTTAAACCGAATGCTCAACTTATAGATCATCAAGCTGTAAATAAACCAGTGGCTACATCCATCATGAGAAAACTCTTACCTCCTGTTCGTATTCAAGAGCCAATTGTCTCATCTCAACCACAGTCCTTTCAAAGCATTATCGGTAAGGGTAAAGATCTTCCTGTTGAACATTTGGGTAAAGTCAAAGCAAAAATCATCCATACTTCGGAAAGAATTTTGCATTATTCCTCTGTTCACCAAAACTATTCAGTCGACGCCATCAACCCTAGAAGAGAGCACCGTGTGCGATTTAGAGAAGATGAATTTTGGGCCATTTGATTATGAGCATTGTTGAGCTGCAGCTTCTATTTGCTGCAGCCCAACAATATACACTCATATTATTTAAAAAAAAAAAATATGAATTTGTGTCGTGGGACTGCAGTCCACAGCACAGGAGCTGAAGTCTCAGATTTGTTGTTTGATTATACCTCATTAACAACACGACGGTACGATCCTGCCGTTCAGCAATTTCCGTTAGCTCCAATTATTGAAAGTAATCCAGTTGTCAATCATCATTTAATAGCTAATCTTCATCCTCTTCCCCTTGTCACCGAAAACTCCACCCTAATCCAACACGTGGGCAACTCAAATCTCCACATATCTACCCCTCAACCAGATTTGTCCCCTTTTAACATCCCTGTTCAATCTTCAAATGATTAGTTGGCTGGTTCGTTCGAGGGAAGCAGGCCTTCCAATCAGTCTAGTGATTTAATTAGGCCTTATGAAGCACCTCATAAACTGAGCCTATCAGGTGAATACGGTATTCAACAAGCTGGACCCTCATCCATCTTCAAGCGGCTCATAAATAACTTCAAACAGGTGGCCCACCCCGTTGAAAAGTCCAACCCATCCCAAAACCACTCACTCTACTTCACTCGAACAGGTAAAAATTTTCTGGCCTTCGACTCTTTTAATCTGACTCCTTCCCAAATCATATCTCCTACGCATGTTGAGCCTCTTGCAACCTTGAAAAAACATTTCCCTTCCTTACAAATCAAACCAATCTCATATTTCCCATTTCCAGAAACCTTCCTAGATATGGAAAATTCAAGTGAATTGTTGAGGAAGAGGAAGAATCAACTTGTGGAGGAGACATATCCTACATTCCCCCAAAAGAAATGTTATTTTAGTTCAAATATTGTGTTGAATGATGCAGGTTCTTCAAGTCAAGCAACAGTAAATTCCTTTGTTCCAGTGGAGAAACATCCAACTGCAGCCACAAAATGCAGTAACTCTTGGAATGAAAGGAACTCGAAGAAAGGAAAAAAATAGAAGAAATCAGCTAGATCATGGAAACCACTCACCATTAATCCTGTTGACGAGCGTCTGGCACCAAACCAAGCTCAAGAACTTCAAATTTATGAATCACGTGAAGCTACTCATGCAGATCAGATTCTGAAAGCATCTGGTAACATTGCTCAGACTCAAACAATGAAACTTTTTCCTTTAATCCAATGACTGAGGTGGCAGAGTCCTCACTGCCACTAGCAGAGCTATGAGGATCTTTATTTGGAATTGTCGCGGTTTGGTCCGATCTCGTGCAATCAGGAATCTTAGAGCTAATATTAGGTCTTATAATCCTGAACTTGTTTTCATTTTAGAATGTTTATTAGCTAATGATGACTATGCCCGTACTGCGAACATGTTGGGTTTTGTAAATTATGCTCATGCCCCTTCAGTAGGTCGATGGGGGGTCTTTTGTTTATTTACAGACTAGGGGTTGACTTAGAAGTTGTCTATATATCCAGTAATATAATATCTGTGTTGGTTTATTCGGATCCGTGTCATATGCCTTGGCTTCTTAATCTGGTCTATTGTCCTGCTCCTGCTCGAAATAAAAAAATCTGGTCTATTGTCTTACTAGCATCACAGAATCATTTTCTGAACCCATTCTTGCTATTGGAGACTTTAATTCTGTTCTATCTCAATTTGAAAAGACCGGTGGTCAACTTGTTGCTCAAAGTTCCACCCTAAAAGGGCTTCATCTTTTCATGGACAGATATGGCTTTATTGATCTCGGATTATCTGGGCCAAAATCCACCTGGTCTAACAGAAGACCAGGATCCCAATTTATAAAAGAGAGGCTGGATAGAGGCATTGCTAATCTTTCTTTGATTGAAAATTTCCCCAATGCCTCTATTTAACCCTCAATCATACTTCTTTCAATCATACTCCCATTATTTTAGATACTTTCCCAAGGAACAATCATCCAAATCCTTTAAATTTGAAGAGTTTTTGACTTTGGAATCCTTCTATTTTAAAGATCATCAAAAAGGCTTGGAATTCCTTTTTTGTTGGTACTCCTTCATACTTCCTTGCAAAGAAGCTTAAAAATACCAAGAAAGCTCTGTGCAAGTGGAATCGAGACAGTTTTGGACACATTCAATCCAGACTCAAAGCTTTCAATGCTTCTCTTTCCTCAATTCAATCTTAAAATACTACCTCTCATGACCCTAAGGAGGAGTATCTTAAGGAGAAAATCAATGAACTTCTTCTAAGAGAAGAATCTCTTTGGAGACAAAAGTCTTGAATCACCTGGCTCACTACTCCAGATCTCAATACTAAATTCTTCCATGCTTCCACTATCATTGTTTGTAATCTAGATCTGTTGGTGTAGGAATGCCATTGATAATCTCAAGATTGGGCACAATCATTGGACAAGTGATGAAGAGGTCATTATTGGTACTATCATTGACCATTTCAAGCTTGAGGAACCATAGGGTCTTGATGCTTTTTTTCCCAAAAAATTATCTGATCTTGAGAATTATTTCCTTTGTAAAATCCCCTCTAATGAAGAGATCTTCTTTGTGGTAAAAAGTCTTCCTTCAACCAAAGCTCTAGGATCATATGGCTTTACTGGTCTTTTCTATAAATCTTTTTGGGAGATCATCAAAGTTGATTGCTTGTAAGCTATTAAAAGTTTCTTCATTCATGGAAAACCCTCGAAAGAGCTAAACCATACAAATCTGGTGATGATATCAAAAAATGTCAATCCAAATGATGTTAATCATTTCAGACCAATCAGCCTTTTTAATGTTTGTTACAAGATCATTGCTAAAATTCTAGCCAATAGGCTCTGAGAAATTCTTCCAAAGCTCATCTCTCCCAACCAATATGCTTTTGTCCTTGGTCATATCATTCAAGAAAACACCATTTTGACTCGGGAGATTTTTCATGGAATGAAAAATAGAAAGGTCGCACAGGCCTCATTACTATTAAAATTGATATGGCAAAAGCCTTGATTTTTTGGAATGGCCTTTTATCCTTATTGTCCTTCATTCTATGGGTTTTCGACAAACCTGGATTAAGTGGATTAAGGAATGTATTTCCACCGTTTCGTATTCTATCATTGTTAATGGTTCTCCTCATGGACTTTTCTCTCCCACAAGAGGACTCAGACAAGGTGATGATCCCCTCCCGCCTTTCTTCTTCATTCTTGGTACTAAAGTTCTCTCTAGGTTGATCATGCAAAAAGAACAACAAAATCTCATTAAAGGAATCGCTCTTTCCAAGGATGGTCTAGAAATTTCTCATCTTCTTTTTGCAGATGAAATTTGTTTTTTGGTCACGCCACTGCTCAAACTAGTTTTTATTTCAATGATTGCATAACTACTTCTACTTCATGGTTTGGTCAATCCATTAATATGAGAAAGTCCTCTCTTCATTTCAACAAGATTACTTCTTCTGGAGCTATAAATGATGTGAAGCAAATCTTCAATTTTAGAATCTTTTCTCCTAATACCAAATATATTGGTCTCTCTCTATTCCAAGGAGTTGAAAAAAAGTGTTTTCTTGCTGATATGATTAATAAAGTTAAGCAAAAAGTTCAAGGATGGAAATTAAAAATTCTTTCACAAACTGGAAAAACTGTTTTGATTAGAATTGTTGCAAGCTCTATTCCATCCTATGTCATGTCTACTTTTCTTCTGCCAAAGATAATTACCTCAAATTTGGATTCTGTCTTTTGAAGATTTTGGTGGGGCTATGATGAGCAAAACCACAAAAAATTTACACCAAAATCTTGAAAATCTAATTGTATCCCAAAGTCCATGGGTGGTCTCGATCTCAAACTCATGTCTAATTTCAATCAAGTTTTGGTAGTTAAATTTGCTTGGATCCTTCTCAATGGTCCCTTTAGTCTTTGGAAGGTAGCTATAGTTAGGGCTGTAAAAAGACTGGATCTGATCGGTGGACTGGACCGAACCGGATCAGTTGTCCCGGACCGAGAATTGATTTTGGTCTGGTCCCGGTCTAAAGGATTTCTCCCCCTAGACCGGACTGGACCGGACCGAACCCCATATATATATATTTATATATGTATATATAAAAATAGTATATAAATTATAATATTAATATTAATATAAATTAATATATTAATATATAATATATATTAACATATTAATATATAATATATACTTTTATAATATTAACATATTATTATTTATTGGTCGATTAGTTGTAGTATAAAAATATAAATTGTAATATATCTATATAGAATATTAATAATAACTTATAAGTAATAAGTGTATTATTATTATTTAATATATTATTACTAATTTATCACTATTTGTTAACATATAAATATATAATATACTAATGTAATAGTATTATTAGTTATAATTTACTAACATACTTAATATATTACATATTAATATATAATATATACTTTTATAATATTAACATATTATAATTTATAGTAGTTAAATTTGGGTCAAAAAAATATTTGATCATTGTAGAATTTTAGATTAAATTTAGCTCATTAAATCATATGAGGCACCCCTGGACTGGATTGAACCGCCCCTGGACCGAATTGGACCAGATTGGTATGGATCAAACTCCTGTTCGGTTCGGTCCAGGGTGAGAGAATTCTTGGACCGAATGGAATCGGTCCATAAATTTTCCGGACTAGACCATTTACACCCCTAGCTATAGCTAATTGCTACCTAAGAACCAATTCCTTTTGGGATACTCTTTCTCGTCCTTCTGATTTTTGGTTCTGGAAAACTTATGAAGCAAAAAGATTTCTTGAAAAAGACTATTTGTTTTCAAACAAATAATGGTATTTCGACCAAGGTTTGGTTTGATCCTTGGATCTCCTCTCTTCCCTCCTTTACTCCTAACCCAAATCCTCTCATCCAATACTTTGATCAGAATCTCATTGTTTCTGAGCTGATTTTAGAGGAATCAAGGAGATGGAATACTCTTCTTCTAAATACTCTTTTCACTAAAGAAACCACAACGGAAATTCTCAAAATTCCTCTTGCAACTATCAACTTCCAATCTAGTCCTAATAAAATGAGATGGATCCATCATGCTTCTAGGAGTTTCTCGATCAAATCGTCCTATGCTGCAATTGTCCTCAATCAACAAAACACTCGTACTAATACCATTTCTTGGAAAAAGCTCTGGAAACTAAAAATGCAAGACTGTCTCAAGCTTCTTTTATTGAAATCCACCCACAACATTCTGCTTACAAAATCTCTCATCAATTCTGTTGTTTTTTGAGTGAGGACCAGCTTAAATGTCCTCTATGCAATTCAGAACAAGAAGCTGTTTCTCATCTTTATCTCAACTGTATTTACTCGAGTTCTTTGGCACTCTCAAGCTGGCCTATTGATATTTCGAGATTTGCAAATCAACCTTTGAATGATTGGATCAATAACATCCTCAATCCTGCCACCAACCTCAAAATTTCTGAAGAAGACTATCAAAACTTCCAGCTTTTGCCTCCATTGCTATTGATAATATCTGGTTTATTTGAAATAAAAATGTCCATCTCTAGTCTGTCCCAGTCCTCTAAATTTTGCTGAGTGTGTTCTAGAAATTTTCCATTAACATTCAAAAACTTAGGCCTGTAAGAATAGTCAAAACAATACAGATACAAATTACTATCCTGCTGGATTCTATTTTATAAGGTTTGATGTAGTTGTCAAAGATTATGGCTCTATCCTAGCCTCCATTTGTTGGAATGAAGATGGAGAAATAGTCTTCGCAAAAACAAATCTTGTCAATAGTACAAGTCCGAAATTTGGAGAACCACAAGCAGCGAAGCGGGCCATAGAGGAAGCTAAAAGCAGGAACTTGAAATGCATAATCAGAGAAGGAGATTCAAACTTGACTATTCAAGCCATTACAGATGAATTTTCATTGTATGACTGGAACATGAGCCTTGTTATCACTGACATTGGAGATCACCGTCTTTCCTTCTCTAAATGGAAAGTTAGGAAAATACATCGATCTCTAAATTGATGCACGCATAATTTTGCGCATTGGATAACGGCAACACAAGCTTTTGAAAATATTTCCATCATCAAAATCTCTCCTTCTATGTTGGAGTTTCACAAGGAAAAAGATTCACCTTTATAATTTATGATATTGTATAGACCTTGTATCCTTTTATGTAATATATACATATATTTTCTTGCTTTTTGTTTTTGTGTTAAAGGAGGACGGACACCTCCAACAACTTTATTAGATGACATCACTTTTGTTGGAGGGAAATTTTAAAAATATCAAAATCCTGTGCTAAAACAAAGAAGCAATCCAAATAAATCCAAAAATAAAAAATAAAGGATTTAACTTTTAAGAGTAGTGGAATATGAGGCAATCCCAATTTCTCCAGCTTTAAGTACTCTCTTAACTCTTAAGAGTTGTGGAATATCAACATAACTGATCCAAGAATTCGTGCAGCCCTCCGCTCCTAATTTAGCAAGAAAATTCATAAAAAAATTCCCTTCATGAAAGATATAATAAAAATTAAAATTCAATTAAGGGGAGGCTCAATACAAATTAAGGCTTAAGACAAAATATAAGTGAGTAAATTTTAATTATAATCTAAAAATATAAATTATTATATTGAATATTTTTAAAATTTAAAAAAAACGAGGTTTTATTTAAAATATTTAAATAATTTGTTTTGGCTTTATATTTAATACAACAATTACAATGAGGCCTCATTATAAATATTGTGCATCAATTTAGGAAGATCATAGAAAAATTTATTAAAAAATATAAATTATTCAATGAATTAAATATAAAATTTAAATATCCTGGGACCTTCCATATTTTTTTATAAATAAAATTTTTTATTAATGAGAATAGACAGTCAAGTACACAAAGAGTGTACACGAGTTTAAACCTAGTTAAAAAGAAGAGATAGAAATCAAAAAATCATAAAAATCTATGCCATTGCAATACATTAAAAAATATAAAAAATTACTTAAATAAAATGATTTTTATATATCTTTAAAACAAATATTAAAAACTATTTTTATTTTTAGTTTTGAAAGTTTTGATTAAGGTGGGGCTTTCATAATGACCTAATTGGCCTAATGCTTAAACCGTCCTTGTCCAATCCCGCCATCAATAATTGGATCTCCTCCTAAAAGTCTTTCACGATACCAAACAGTACATATTTTTATTCAAAAGCCACTTTATAATTAATAAGAGTAATAGCATTAGTTTCATTAAAATCAATAATTAAAATTTGATGAAAAATATAAATTTACATATATATCAAAAAAAATTTCATTATATTTGATTAAAAATAAGAAAAAGAAAGTGATGAAAATAGTATAAAAGTATTTTTTGTTTGATTTTTGAATAATAAATCATTAATTTTGAATAAATTTATACTTTTTATCAAATTTTAATAATTTATTTTGACAAGACCAATACTAATATTACCAAAAATATGTATACAAACGATACCCAAGGATTGCACAATATAATGCAACCAAAAAGCATGACCCCCCAGGGTCCGCCACTTTCTTTAGCACTAATTAATTTCTTCCCATCCCCCTGAAGGAGATAAGCAATTTGCTGTTCTCTCCATAAGTCTCTTCTTGTCTGCGTTTAAGTTCTTACAAACACTTTATACTAAATTTTTCCAAACAGAAGGAGAAAAGCCATTAGAAAATCAATGGCCGAAGCCTGTACATATATATTTTTTTTATATTCTCTCTATTATTCTCCCTCTTAGAAACATCCATTACGCTGGACACTCTTCCTTCCAGTCAATCAATCAGAGACGGCGACATGTTAGTCTCTGCAGGTGGAACATTTGAAATGGGATTCTTCAGCCCAGGCACTTCAACTCTATGTGAGTAACTAATTTGTTTTCAACTTCAACCAGGTTTTGACATAAGAAATTTACACCTACATAAATTTAAGTGCCATATATTGTATCATAGCCTTGGACTTTAATGGCATGGTCATGATTGCCTTGTTTCTAATGTGCTATCTGAATAGCATATTGTGTTATTTTGTAACTGACTTTTGCCTTCTAATTATTCAATAAAGTTTTTGTTATAAAAGAAAAAAACGTAGAAAAAAATTTAAGTACAAATGAATGTTGATTATGCCATATATAGACTAAATGCTAATTATGGGTATAGAATGTACAACAGTCATATAACTGATTTACTTTACAACTTATTTGACAGAATCAAATGGCTTCTGAAATGGATGCATGAGATCCTGAAGCACGTATAGATGAAGCAGCGGTGACCGTATTTAGATCGGTCCATAGTCAGTGAACATGATACGCAAAAGGGTTAGGGGAAATGGTAATCCCAGAGTCTGCAAGAGAGAAGGAGGGCATACGAGATAGGAGTACACAAAAATAATCGACCGACACAAGAAAGATGCTCAATCTCACAAAACAGAAATAGAGGCTGCAAGGGAAGAAATGAGAATTTGATGGAGAGGCAACGTGAATCTAAGAGGAAGCAACAGTAGACTGAACAATTACTGATGTCTTTAATGTTGCAGTGGCAGCTGTTAGTGGAATCACAGAGGCAACTGTTACACACAGCGCAACAGCAGCCTGCATCAAATTCACAGCAGGACCTGGCATCGGATTCCTAGCCGGCCTCCATAGATGATTTCTCACCAACACCGTGGTCGACCCCGTGAGCTGTATGCACTTGCGGACCTCCCTTTTTGATATTTTTTTGGTAGTACGCACCCTTCAACCAGTTGGGATTAATATTTTGGTGGTAAAATGCTGATGTTTGGCTTTATGGTGTGGGAGGCACCAACTAAATTAAATATATACTTTTTGGGGAGGTAGCTGACTTGTAGTATGGGAGGCAGGCGGCAATGTGGCATATCGGGATATTTTTGCATAGTAGACAGGTTTGTTGGGATCGGCGGAAGCTCACAAATAATATGGAGACCAAGATTTAAGGTGGTTCGGCCAATTTAGCCTACGTCCACATACACACAGAGGAGAATTTGTATTAAACAACAAACCAACTATTTACAATGGTTTCTCTCAACTCTCACAGCTTCTAATCTCTCCAACGAACCTCACCTCCGACTCTTCTTCCTCATTACAATCTTACATGTATTTATAGGACAAAGAAAATAGTGTGAACATGAAATAACGGTGGAATTCCGGTGACCTACATTCTTGAATTTCCAGGCGGTGCCTACCTTTCAACTGCTACTGATGGTGCCATCTTCCAAAAGCCTCCAACTTCTTCAATTGCGTGTTGATTTCCAACAATCTCCCCCTCAACACCAAACGGAGGATATCCTGACACATTTTAGTTCAAGGTACTTAACCTAGCTATGTTTCTACATAACTCAAGTTTTTCGTATGTGACTACCTTCGTTAGCATGTCCGCTAGATTCTCTTTTGAATGGATCTTTACAAGCTTCAACAGCTGTTGCTCCATTACTTCACGTATCCAGTGATACAGAATATCGATGTGTTTTTTCCGAGAGTGGTACATCGAGTTTTTACTCAGATCAAAAGCACTTTGACTATCATAATAGATTCTGTACTCTTTTTGACTAACTCCCATTTCTTGGAGGAACCGCTTTAGCCACAACATTTCCTTTCCTGCTTCTGCTATAGCAATGTACTCTGCTTCTGTTGTAGATAAAGCCACACATTTCTGCAATTTAGACTGCCATGATACAGCTCCACCTGCAAATGTGTAAATATATCCTGATGTAGATTTTCTTCCATCAAGATCACCTGCCATATCAGCATCTGTATAGCCATCCAAGACTGGGTTAGCTCCCCTATAGTACAAGCACAACTTTGATGTACCTTTAAGGTACCTGAGAATCCACTGAACTGCTTTCCAGTGTTCTTTTCCTGGATTTGAAAAGAAAACGGCTCACAACTCCAATAGCGTGAGCGATGTCAGGTCTGGTACAAACCATGGCGTACATTAAACTTCCTATTGCTGAGGAGTACGGTATTGTAGCCATTTCTTGAACCTTTTCTGGTGATGAGGGACATGAACTCTTGCTCAATTTGAAGTGATTAGCCAGTGGAGTACTGACTGACTTTGCTTTCTCCATGTTGAACCTTCGTAGTATTTGTTCAACATACTTTTCCTGTGACAACTTCTTTTTCTTCCTGTCATGAGTGATCCTCATGCCCAAAATCTGCTGGGCAGGTTCTAAGTCTTTCATCTTAAAGACTTTGGAGAGATCCGTCTTTAACTTCCTGATAATGGATGGATCTTTTCCAATAATCAGCATGTCGTCAACATAAAGCAGTAACATCACGAAGTCATCTTCTGAAAATCTCCGGATGTAAACGCACTGATCTGCAGCAGTTTTCTTGTAGTCATGGCTCATCATGAATGAGTCAAACTTCTTATATCACTGTCTGGGAGCCTGCTTCAAACCGTAAAGGCTCTTTTCCAACTTGCAGACCAAATGTTCATTTCCAGGAACTTGGAAGCCTTCTGGTTGCTCCATGTAAATCTCCTCATCAAGATTCCCGTGAAGAAATGCTGTCTTCACATCCATCTGTTCAAGCTCTAAGTCAAGACTTGCCACCAATCCGAGTACCACTCGAATTGAAGTCATCTTCACAACAGGTGAAAATATCTCATCAAAGTCGATTCTTTTCTTCTGCTGGAATCCTTTGACGACTAAGCGAGCTTTGTGCTTCACCTGCTTGCCATCATTTTTCAGCTTGAACACCCATTTGTTTCTCAGTGCTCTCTTATCGTTTGGAAGTTCCATCAACTCATAAGTCTGATTCTTCTGTAACGAGTTCATCTCATTCTGCATAGCTTGCATCCATTTATTGCTATCTGGATGAGATATTGCCTCTGGGAAGTTTTCTGGCTCCCCCTCATCTGTAAGAAGAATATAATCTGATTCCGGATATCTTCGAGACGGAATCAACAATCGCCCTCTAGAGGATCTGTCTTGCTGAGGTTGATCACCTGACAACTGTGGAAACTCTGCAGTTTCTGATGGAGAGGGCAACTGCTCCCCCTGCTCAGTACTGGTTTCTCCGTTGTCAGTATCCTCTTCTTCTTCTGGGGAAACTTCCTGTCTATCTTCAGTGTTTGAGAGAGACTGAAGCGGTAGTGAACTCGGAGCTAGTTCTAGAACACTTGGAGTTGTTTGTTCTGATCCAAACATCTGGTCTTCATGGAATACAACGTCCCTGCTTCTGATAACCTTCTTTGCTTTTGGATCCCATAATCTGTATCCAAATTCTTCATCTCCATAGCCGATGAAAAAACACGGAGTAGACTTTTCATCAAGTTTCTATCTTTTCTCCTTGGATACATGTACAAATGTTTTGCACCCAAATACTCTTAGATGAGAGTATGAAATCTTACGGCCTGACCACACCATTTCTGGAATTTTGAACTGCAATGGAACTGACGGTGTTCTGTTGATCAGGTAACAGGCTACTTTTACTGCTTCACCCCAGAATGGTTTAGGCAACTTTGCCATACTCAGCATGCATCTGGTTCGCTCTACAATGGTCCGGTTTATCCGTTCTGCTACACCATTGTGTTGTGGGGTGTAGGGGACACTCTTCTCGTGTCTGATACCATGTCTGGAGCAGTATTCTCTGAACTCTTGAGAAGTTATTCACCTCCATTGTTTGTCCGGAGGCATTTCAGCTTCTTGCCTGTTTCTCTTTCTACCATGGCATGAAAGTTTTTGAATTGCTCAAAAACTTGATCTTTCCTTTTTAAGAAATACACCCACATTTTTCGTGAAGCATCATCAATAAAAGTAACAAAATATTTGTTACCTCTAAGTGATTCAACTTCAAAAGGACTGCAAACATCAGAGTGTACTAAGCTCAATAACTTTAATCTTTTTTCAGCAGATGTCTGGAATGAAACTCTATGCTATTTACCAAATAAACAGTATTCACAAGGGTTGAGAGCAATACCTTTATTTACTGTGATCAATGCTTTCTTTGCAAGCATAAACACCCTTTTTTCTTCCATGTGGCCAAGTCTCTGATGCCACAAGTTTGGTGATGTATCATCTTCAGCTACATTGAGACTGTTTGCACATATCTTAGCACTTGATTTGTACAAAGTGTCACAGATATGTCCCCGTGCAACAACCATTGTTCCTTTCTTCAATTTCCAAGCATTGTTGCTGAAGATACTCTCGTAACCTTATTGATCAAGGGTTCTTATAGATATTAGGTTGAGTCAAAGATCGGGTACATGCCGAATGTCGTTTAGCACCATAGTACAGCCAACATTGGTTTTTATTCTGACATCTCCAATGCCCACGATCTTTGAGAAACCTGAATTTCCCATCTTGACTGTACCGAAGTCTCCTGCCTTGTAAGTACTGAAGAAATCCTTACAAGGAGTGGCATGATAGGATGCTGCTGTATCTATTACCCACTCGGCTTCCTAGCTTGAAATGTGCAAGCAAGATTCTTCACTAGCAGAAAGGAGTACACAATCTCCAGAAAGCGTCATTGCGGCTTCGCCTTCTTCGTGCTTTGATTGACTGCTTGGCTGATTCTGCAGCTTTCGGCATTCTCTTTTAAAGTGGCCTTCAATACCACAGTAAAAGCATTTTCCCTTCTTTCGCTGTTTACCGCGACTTTGGGATCTCCCTTTGCTTTAATTTCCGTTCTTTTCTCGACTTCTACCCTTACTATTTCTCTGATGCCTTCCTTCTGTTACAAAGGCATCTGTCTGGTCTCCTCCAGCCTCCTTTCGTCTAGTCTTTTCATTAAATAAGGTGTCTGTCACCATTGACATGGCGAGCTTTCCATCTGGAGTTGAATTACTGAGTGAGACCACTAGCGTTTCCCAGCTATCTGGTAGGGAACTAAGAAGTAGTAGAGATTGCAATTCATCTCCGAATTTAAAGTCTACGAATGCAAGTTGATTTATAAGATTCTGAAACTCGTTGGTGTGTGCAGCCACTGAGATGCTGCTTTTGAGTTTCAAGTTGACAAGGCGTCTCATTAATAATGCCTTGTTCCGTGCAGTTTTTGCCTGGTACATGTTTTCTAGCTTTTTCCACAACTGATAGGCATCCGTTTCCTGTGCAACATGATGAAAAACACTATGGTCAATCCATTGCCGGATCTGACCAATAGTTTTCTTATTCAACTTATGCCAGTCTTTTTCCGCTACATCATCTGGCTTTACGCTTTTTCTCTTCAATTGGATCGAAGAGATCTTTACAATTCAGGAGATCTTCCATTCGAGGTCTCCATAGTGCATAATTTGTAGATGTTAGCTTGATCATCGCACCTGCACCTGAATCCTCCATCGGTTCGGCTTTAATCTTTGATTTGAGTGACCTTTTCTCAACGTTCAGAGTTGAATCTCAATAAACGAAGCTCACTGTTGCATCCGAAACGGTGGAAAACCTTGGAAACGACTCTTGTCTCGTTCCAAACCGATCAAAATTGTACCGAAAACTTGAAAAATAAGCCAAATATAATATTACTTCTGAAACGGAATATTTTCTAACGTCATCGGAATATTCTATAACGTCACCGGAATATTCTTCCCGGCCACCGAAATATTCTCCTGTTCACCGGAATATTCCTGCACCAGAATATTCTTGCTGGTGATGGAATATTCTTGCCGGTGACGGAATATTCCCGCCAGCGACCGAATATGCTGATGGAATATTCCTTCCCTGATGGGTTGCTAGAGAGGGTCTAAAACGGATCGGGAGTGGGTACGGGTCGAATCACCCAGATTGAATGGGTTGGAGGTCTTCTTCCTCTTGGCGCGCGCATGTGGCGCGTGGGGTGCGTGGCCGGAGTTGAGTCGGCGCGTGCGGTGCGTGTAGTTTCGTTCGGTGTCCGTTTGAGACGAAATTTTCACCAGAATTTTCGTCTTGACCTGAGGAATCTGATGGTATCCTCCAAACTTGAATTCGATCAAGTTTCGAAATGGGTCTTTTACGAAAATTCACAAATCCGGCCTCCTACTGGCTCTGATACCGCTTGTTGGGATCGGCAGAAGCTCGCAAATAATATGGAGACCAAGATTTAAGGTGGTTCGGCCAATTTAGCCTACGTCCACACACACACAGAGGAGAATTTGTATTAAACAACAAACCAACTATTTACAATGGTTTCTCTCAACTCTCACAGCTTCTAATCTCTCCAATGAACCTCACCTCCGACTCTTCTTCCTCATTACAATCTTACATGTATTTATAGGACAAAGAAAATAGTGTGAACATGAAATAACGGTGGAATTCTGGCGACCTACATTCTTGAATTTCCAGGCGGCGCCTACCTTCCAGCTGCTATTGACGGTGCCATCTTCCAGAAGCCTCCAGCTTCTTCAATTGCGTGTTGATTTCCAACAAGGTTATGTATATATAAGGCATTACCAAAGAAACTTCCTTTTTTTGATGTGATTCAGGCTGGTGAATGCAAACTGTTGGGGTTCATGTGGCAGGAAAACTAGGGTAAGTTGGATTAACTTGATTTTATTTCTTCTTATTTGTGTTATTCTCCGCGGAATGTTAAGTGGATGGTGTAATCATAGGTACAAACAAAGGAGTTGAGAACTACTTATCATGTTTGAGGAGCTGGTCCACACACTCCTCAAACAGCTTGTACTTAGAACTTGGTCGTTCCAAAATTGTACATGGATATAAACTCATAGAATTTCGTTAACGTGCTTAGGAATTTTGATTGCATGACAGATCATTAGGTAAGCCCAGAATAAATTTTCAACTTACACATTGGGAAATTATAATGATTGTCGGGTAATATTGGGATGTTGTTCGAATCATTAAATATTGCTACTAATATTATGATGCTGGTACTTTATAACTTTTGGTTTGACTATTAGGATAGTTCCTGTCAGGCCCGGCCCAAGGCCTTCAGCCAGCCCGTGACCCGGCCCAGACCCGGCTCGAAAATGGCGTCGTTTTCGCCCAGGTACTTTAACCTACCGCCCATTTCTTCTTTCTTTCCTTTTCTTTCCTTTTCCTTTCTCTTCTTCCCTTCCCATGCCCCCGTCGGTTTTACCTCCCCTGTTTTTCGCGCAGCCCTCTACCTTCTCTCGCATCAAACCACGATCTCGGTGGTTATCAGTTTCAAATGAAAATCTCTCTCTCTCTCTCTCTCTCCATACGACATTTCATCTCTTACTTGGATTTCTTTCATTTCTGTAAATTTACACTCCTCTGGTTTCGGTTTCGACGCAGGATCTTCACGGTAAGGTTTTCTAATTTTTTTTCTTCCCACGTTTTCTTCTATCCATGGGTTCGGTTTGGTACTTGAAATCACTGAAAACTTGTGTATTTTTGGTAGGTGAAGTCGAGTGTGGAGAAGCCAGAAATCTCTTCCCTTAGTGCCCTGTTTTCGTTCGGGTTGTCACTTCACTTTGGTGCAAGCCGTGGTTCATCTCAGGTAAGAATTTCTACCTTTTTCTTGAGACCAATTGGAAACTCGTATGCTGGCTATGCATCATACTTTTATGTATATGTTGGTGATGGTTTCGGGTTTTGGTGATTAGTTGCGGAACCTTGTGTGGATTGAGGAAAATCTGACTTATTTGAATGTTTATTCCCGAATGAGTACTTTTTGTATACCGAAATATTTATGGAGTTATATTCTCTATTTTCCAAATCCATTTTTGAAGGATTTTTGGTGGAGGTTCAAGAGTTGGTTGGCTAAATTCTTTTTGTTGTTTTGGCGCTGTCAATGAGTTGTTTGGAACGTGTTGGGGGTTGATACAGGATGAAGGAACATGATTTTGGGAGTTGAAATTTTGTAGTTTGTGAAGTGCTGTTGAAACGCATATATTAATACTCTGTTTGGTGGCTAACGGTATGTATTGAAGAAAATCATTTTTATGGTATTTTGGGGTTTTGAGAAAAATACATAGTAAGCTGGAATGATGAATAGTTGCTAAAAATTTGTGGGTTTGGAAAAAATAGTCGTTGAGCGTTTTTCGTTACTATATTGTTGGGTTGCTGGAAATTGTGAATTTTTTTAGACAGGCATTGTATTTAACTTATAAATTATGATTTTAGGCTTTTGGAGTGGTCATTAATATAAAGGAAATTATTTTTATGTATAGGTGACGAAACTCTTAGCATTGAGACTCAAAGTTTTGATTTTTCGCTACAGCAGTCAGGTAAGCGGGGTTCGTATGCTCGGTTTAATACCAAAAGAGGACTGAGGTTGACTTTTGAAAATTTGTGCTTTTTGTTTGTTATGAAACGAAAACTTGAGAAAAAACCAACCTCAGTCGATTGTTTGCATTATTCATGACGCTTATATAAAAAACGGAAAAATATTTCAGACATGCATTGTGTAGACATGAACTGCTTTTTGTCGTGTTATTTTTTTCTGAAATGTGAAAAGAACACTTTTGTCTATCTGAGAAAAATTATGCCTTGATTGTTGACTATGTTTTATTTACATAAGCTTTATTCTAAAAAATAGTTTGGATTTATGTGTCTTTATTAATTCTGAAAATCTTTGGCATAGTATTCTGGTTAGTATTTGACTTTATCTCTGCTTGGCTCTGCTCTGCTCTGTATTTGCTCTGTTTGGATTTGGTACCAATTTCCTATCTCTGAGTGCACCCACTTTAGAAACAAAGTGGTTTATTGTGGGCTTTCCTATGTGCACACTCGGGGCTCCGAGAACGAATAAGAGAAAGTTCCACCTCTGTCTCTGCCTGGTTTGGCCACCGGGATTTGCACAACCCTACCACGGGGGTTAAACATGGTCTTTGCTTTGTGAGATGCTCCGATTGATATAGTGGAAATACTCAGTTTGTTTATGCCAAAGTACTTGATGATTTAAATTATCTTGAAAATCATTTGTTTATTTTATGCAATATTATGTTTTGTTCCGTATTTTATTACTTGGTAAATGCTCATGTTTACACGCTTGTATAGGTTCTTCGCTTACTGAGTTGTGGAAAAACTCACCCCTCTTACCTCATATATTTTTCAGATGATCTGGATGTTCCATCAGAGGGCCAAGAGTAGAGTCTTGATCAAGTTTTAAGCTGTTAGGGCCATAGGCTAGATGGGAGAAAAAAAAATTTAATTTATTTATTATTTGGGTTTTAGTTTCATTGGATTTATGGAATATTAGTTATTCTTTATCGTTAAGCTTCTTGGGAGAATGTGAACCCTTTCAGTTATGATTTATTCATATTATTTTATTTATGACTTGGTGGACATTGTTATATGGATTGGTTCGTGAAAAATATTTTTATTTTGAATATGGTCGGAGACCTATTATTATTTGTATTTGAGGATGGAATATAGCAAACAGGTAGAGCTTCGTGACCCCCTACGAGTACAGGGCGTCAGAGTTCCCCTAGTAGATTATGGGGGATTGAAGAATTCAGCATTCCCATGCAACTTGCAAGCAACGTGTAGCTATCTAAATTGATATTATTTAGTTTATTGTCCACTAATTATACATTGCCTTAGGGGAGTTGATTCTGATGTTAGTGTTTGCATTTATACTGACAAACTGTTTTGTTACACATGCATTTGCTCTAAAAATATATGAAAAAAAATCAACCTCAAAGTCTTAAGCTGTTACTTCTGTTATTAAAAATATTTATGCATTATGCGGATGCAATTCCCAAGGGAGAATGTGACTTGTCGATGTTAACTGTGATCTGATTATGAACTGTAATATAGATATTATCTGGAATCATTGTGTGCAATTAGCAACTCAAAATAATGTCAGCCAGAAATTATTTTTTTGTATTCAGGTTTGAGTACAAGCTAATTGGTAAAATGGCACTCTAATGACTGATGCGCTCTGTAGGTGAAGAAATCTTGTGGTGGAAGTGTGGTTGCAGTATTGTCATTCAGATTTCTGTTAAATCATGAAATGGAAGTAGAAGTTGATGTTTTAGTTGAGGATGAAATCCAGTTGAAGTTCTCATGCCCAGGCTGGTGATTAAATGGCAAGTTAGACTTTATTGTTCTTTAATTGTGGATCTGTATTTTCTGTTTGTGTTATTGAAATATGGGCATCGATGAATACATTCCCAGCTGAAACTGCTATGTATGGGACACAATAGCACCAACGATGATTGTTGGTACTCATGATCTGTCTAAAAATGTTATTTATTTTGGTACTGATTTGATAATATATATTGAAATTGAGCTGTTGCCGGCCACCATGATCAGTACCTGGGTTTATTCATGGACTGATATGTGTGAACAACTTATTATGTTAGTGAATTAAAGTGTCTATGAATGGGCAACGTTGTTTCATACAATTGGAGCACCAAATTAGTAGACTAATCAGTACATGAGAAATGAAAATTAATATAATTTGGTGGATATATATTTAGTCAGAGTTTAAAATCAGAAAAATATATGGTAGTAATATGCTGCTTATAAATAGCTAGTTAAATTGTGATAACTTTGAGTACGTAGGCGCCGTTGCTATATCTTTTGCGCCCATATATAGTTTGTATTAATATATTATTATGTAATATATTGGCCAGCAAATGACTAAGTGTTTTTTAATATCTCTTAAGGATTTGTATGGTGATTAATTGCATAGATAAATGTTCACTCCAGTGAAAAAGAAATAATGATACTAAATCATACAAATGATAATAATTAAATAAAAAAAAGCCGCATATGCGATATAGCTAGATTATAATGCCATATATGCATCAATGGGAAAGCTAATATGTACCAATTACCAATGCAATAGGATATTAGCGACACATTTTGTGAGCATTGGCGGCAATTTAATTTGATGCAAACAACTATGTCAAAACCGAGTAATGCAAAATTGTGGCATAAGTACATACATGTGGCGGCAATGTAAATTTGCTGCCAAAAATCTGCTACGACACAAAACGAATAATTTGAAGCAACACGTACATGTTGCCAATAAGGTCCTACTGCAGCATTATTGCCAAATGCCGGCCATCAAAGGATACCTTTGCCGGCGCTAGATTGGATATTGCAATAACATTTCGTAGCCAATATATCTTGGCGGCATTTAAGAACTCCAAATGAGAGTGCCATTTGCGGCACTGGTTTCCACTATTTGCGGCACTTTTCCGGCATCGCAAATAGTCTTCCTTAGGCAGCAGTAAGAATAGAAAGGTGCAATTTGGCAAAACTAGTATTTCTTTGGCCTCCACCGTGCGGCATCGGAATAAATGCCGTTGTTGTGTATCTGCAGCGTTTTCTCTAGCTATTTGCGGCTTTGTTGTAGCGTTGCAATTGCCGTTGTATGCTGTAGTGAAAGGTCAATCCTGTTGTAGCGGATCTTTTTCCTGCATGATTCGCAAAATTATCTAAATTTATGAAATGATAATTATTTGCAACACAAATTCAACGTAAATATCATTGACATGCTAGCAAGAGTTTTCAAAAGAATAAAAGAATGAATTTTCAAATATAAGGATATTGGGCATTGGTGCCAGCTGGTGGTTGGTGAGTTATTTTTGAAATGACATTGTTGGCTGTTGGGATATGTTGAGATATTGTTTGAATACACACCTCCCTTGTTTCTCGCTCGATAGCGCTCGTGCAAGATTCATCTAGGGAGTTCGCTTGACTCTCGCTCGACAGACCGCTCGAGTGAGATTCATCCAGGGAGTTCATTCAACTCTTGCTCTACCTCAGCTCGAGTGAGACTCCGAACAGAGAGTTCGCTTGACTCTCGCTCGACCTCTAGTTCGAGCGAAGTCTTAGACCGCAAGTTGGCTCGATCTCCACTCGACTTCCAGCTTGAGCGAGTTTGACTTATTAATGTTCGCTCGAGCGAAAGTTACTTTCGCTCGAGTGAGATCACATTAATATAAATATTGCAAGCCTCATTCGCGTGAAGCAAATGACGAACTTTGACTCCTCTGTTTTCACCCCTGACGAACAGAGCTCATTCCAGATCATTTCTCCCCCAATTTCTAGAGTGTTTCGAGTGAAATTAAGTGATGATCGAGTGTATACATGTGAGGTGAGTGATTTCTGTTGTAAGAATCTATTGATTCTCTTTCTGTGTACTCTATTTGATTTAGTGAAGATTTGAGACCAACCCCACAATGGATGTAAGCTCATTTTGAGCTGAACTACTTAAATCTGGTGTTCTGTATTGTATTTATTGTTTCACTTCTCTTAGTTGCTACTGTTACATTTGATTTCATATCTTTGTTGTTCCCAACAAACTGGTATTAGAGCTATCTAGCTCTGTGAAGGGCTGAAGGGATGACCACAACAAGATTTGAAGTAGAGAAGTTTGACGGACAGACCAGTTTCAGTTTGTGGCGCTTGAAGAGGAAAGTTTTGTTCGTCAACAGGGGTTATTCAAAGTTCTTGAGGAAATGTCTGCTGATTTTCCTATACCGTCTAAGAATGATGAAGAGAATGTACACAACACTATTTTATTTTTATTATCTGATGGAGTATTAAGAGAGGTAGTTGAGGAAGAGATTGTTGAGAGTCTCTGAAACAAGTTTGAGAGTTTGTACATTAAGAAATTTCTTATTAACCGGTTGTATTTGAAACAACGGTTATATACACTCAAAATGACTGAGGGTTTGTCGATTACTGAACACTTAGATGAGTTTAACAAAATTGTTATGGATTTTAGAAATGTTGACATCAAACTTGATGATGAAGATCAAGTTTTAATTATTTTATGTTCATTATTTGCATCATTTGAGAATTTTGTTAATTCTATACTGTACAGAAGAGATACCATCTCCTTAGCTGATGTGTAGTCAGTTTTGAGCTCGAAGGAATTGAGTAGGTACAGTGATAATGGTGGTAAAACTCAAACTAATGGGTTGATTGTCAAATATTCCTCTAACAGAGGAAGATCCAGTGATAAGGGTTCAGAGAAGGGCAAAGGGAAGTCTCGAGGGAAATTGAACTCCAAGTCCAACAAGAAGAATGTCAAGTGTTATTACTACTAGAAGTTTGGTCATTACAGAAGTGAGTGTCCTAAATTGAAAAATATGGAGGAAGAAGAAAGTTCCTCTAATGTAGTTAGCATTGAAGATATGTCTAACTACTTTGATATTGTCCTAGCAGTCAATAGTCCTAGTGGTTGTTTTGGTGACAAGTGGATCATGAATTCAGCTTGTACGTTCTATATGTGTTTCAGGATAGATTGATTCACTAACTATGAATCAATCAGCCATAATTCTGTTATGGTTAGGAATGATATAGCATGTGATATTGCTGGGATTGGCTCAGTCAAGATTGAGATGTTTGATGGAACCGTTAGGACTTTGTCTAACGTTAGGCACATTCCGTCTGTGAAGAAGAATCTCATATCTTTAGGCACTCTAGATTCTCTTGGTTATCAGTTTTCAGCTGAAGATGGAGTCTTTTGAGTCTACAAGGGCTCTTTGGTGATGATGACAGCGAAGAAGAGGACATATGGTCTTTACTTCTTTAAGGGCAGTATAGTAACAGGTGGAGTATCCTCACATGCTCCATATTCAGATATCACTCACATGCAGCACATGTGAGTGTGCCAAACGGTATGGTCATTTATGCGTCGGTAGCTTTTACTTGGTGTGATCAGAAGATAGTAGTCTTGATTTTTTGTTTGCATTGTATTCTTAAAAAACAGTGTAGAATTAACGCCAGACAGAATAATGATTATTCTGCAGGCTAGTTTCAACAGATGAATTTACAGGGAGGAATACAAGAAATTCGCCCAAAATATAGAGAATACGTCTTCGAGAAAAAAAACTGAATATTACCAAATCAAAAATTGTCGAAAATCAGTCTAAAAGCCAGACTATATAGCTAAAATTCATCTGTAATCGAATTTTACCAAAAATGGAAAATTTTGAAAATAACGTAAAATTGAAATTCAAAATCAAATAAGCAATCTGCGAAAAATCCGGAACAAATCGGATTTAAAATGACTTCCTAACAAACATATGAAATATTATCAAAACTAGTAAAAAATAACTAAAAATAACAATTCAGAAAGGAAAACAACGGAATTTTAGGTCAAAAAAAGGCACATGGAGTCGTACTCGATTTGGATAGTGTATGCGTCGAAAAGAGCTTTTCAAATTGGGGTCTTATGCGAGATTCTGACACCTGTAGCCAAAGTTATGGCTAAAAGATTGAAACGCATCCAAAACTCTCCCAATTAGAAAGAGATCACGATCACTTCTGGCATTTACTCTGATCTGCCAATTCACGGTATCTCAGTACCATTAACGTGCAATCAGACAGCTCAGCATCATCTGTTTTAGATCCCTCTGCATCAGTCGCCCCAGGTTGAAAATAACTCATCCTCGAGTTCAGAGTAGTGTCATCAGAATCCACAAAATAAGGGTTTAGGTGCTTCACATTAAAGACTTCAGAAGTCTTTAAATGACTAGGAATGCGCAACCTGTAAGCATTATCATTGATCTTCTGTAAGATCTCACAAGGTCCAATCTCCCAGTCCTTAAGCTTACTATACTCGCCAATAGGAAAACTATCACGAGTTAATACAGCCCAAATAAAATCACCAACATCAAAAAGTACCTGGCGACGATGACTGTCAACCCGAGTCTTGTACTTGGTATTGCTCTCGTGAATAGCCTGTTTCATCTGTTCATGGATGCCCCAAAGATGCTCTGCCATCTCATTTGCTTTAGTACTGAAACGTCCTATACGTAGAATAGGGGCTAAGTCCAATATCCCAGATGGGTTCTGACCATAGACAATTTCAAATGGACTTAAGTCTGTGGTTCTGTTTTTCAATTTACTATAAGCAAATTCTGTCTAAGGTAAAGCCAAAGAAAAATGATTCTTGCACACGGCCTTGCAAACACTTGCGTACACGCCATCCACGTATACAACTTAATGAAACGGTGCATTTCAATTCACGTCGACTCCTTCCATCTATCCATTCCATTTTCAATCCTCTCGTCTGATAATAACCTAAAATCCTCTCGTATCGATAAACTCCCGTGAAGGTCATCTCCTACTTCAACCAGCGATTGAATTTTCAATCCAACCCAACATGCCAAGAAGAAAGAAGAACAAAAAAAAAAAAAACTACAAAAGTAGTAAAGAAAACCCAAAAAAATTTACACCTATGAACACAACGGACAGATTGTTAACTTCCTCACAAAAAGACAAAGAAAAAAAGAGAGAATTAGACAATCATGATCTTCACCAGCCACTCCGATGGCCGTGTTGCTGCAATAGTGATTTTCGATAGTCGGAACTTACGGGCTTAGAGAAAATAGAGAAAGGTCATTGAACACGAAAACAGCGGCGGTGATTTCTTCGACGGTTGCTGCAAGCTGCAAAGGGGCTGCCAGATCTCCACTTCCCTCAGTTCCACCACCGTTTATTGACGAGAAACACCCAGAAAACCCATAGAAGCTGCCGATCTTGATGTCCCCATCATCTAACTTGCCAATGAAGGATTGAGATGGTGGGCAACTGTCGCACGACGTCGAACTGGAGGCAGCGAAGTTGATTTGCTGTGGGTTTTGTTCTCTGTAATTATTTATTTGGATTTCGTTCGCTTGTTCATGCTTGGTATTTTTGGAGTTTTCCATTTCTGAGTTCCATGGATTTCGTATACTTGTTTACCATTTTTGTTTCTCTTGGAATTATGAAGATGATGATATTCCATGATTTTTTACTTGTTTCCCTTAAATTAAACGCCGACACAGTGGATTTACAAGATGATTTTTTTGAAGATTTTACTTTTATTTGGTTGATACAATTGAAATCTCAGGATTGTCGATTTCATGTGAAGGGAAAATGCAAATCCCCAATTTTCTCGATCGGAAAAATAAGATTACAATCTTCAACAAAGTGCCAATCTTTTCCACAGATTCAAGTTTTTTATTTTATTTTTTAATAATATACGAGCTAACGCCACATCAGCGTGTCCACGATAGGTACACAATTGCGTGTGTACCTATCACTACTCCAAAACCAAATCCCACTGCTTTGGCTTAGTTCCTGCCAAACACCTCAAAAGGTTGCTTAAACTCCTGTTTACCACCTCAATTTGACCATCCGTCTAAGGGTGGTAGGCGCTGCTAAAATTCAATTGTGTCCCCAATTTTCCCCATAGGCTCTTCCAAAAATGACTGATGAACTTAGAATCACGATCGGAAGTGATAGTTCGAGGAACACCATATAAGCGCCCTATCTCCTTGAAGTAAAGATGGGCATTCTGAGTAGCATCCATAGTCTTCATGCAAGTTACAAAATGGACCATCTTGAAAAATCTGTCAACCACAACGAGGATAGAATCTGAGGCCCGTTGGGTGCGGGGTAAGCCCAATACAAAATCCATGCTGACATCTAACCAAGACGCTTCAAGAACAGGTTAGGGGGTTGTATAGGCCCGCATTGGTGAGAACTCCCTTAGACCACTGGCATACATAACAACGGTCCACATAATGAGTCACATCACTGGTCAGCTTAGGCCGATAAAAGTCAAAAGAGATAAGGGCCAGTGTCTTGTCTCGGCCAAAGTGTCCCTCATTATAAAGTTCACTTATAATTTGTTGTCTTAATGAACAATCTGGAATGTACAACTGTAATCCACGAAACAAATAACCATTATGCAAAATAAAATCATGACGGTGACCATCAGTTACCTCCTGAAATATCCTTTCGAAAGAAAGATCGGCTGCATACATATCTGTGAAAGCCTCAAAGCCTGCAACTCTGGTACTCATGATGGTGAGAAGTAAAGTACAACGGCTTAGGGCATCTATGACACGGTTCAGGCTCTCGGCTTGGTGCCTCAACGTAAATGTAAACTCCTGCAAATACGCCACCCACTTGGCATGTCGTCTACTCAACTTATGTTGGCCATTGATATACTTTAGGGCCTCATGATCAATGAACAGGATGAACTCCCTCTGTACTAAGTAATGACACCAATGCTTCAGTGACTAAACTATGGTATAAAACTCAAGGTCATAGGTGTAATAATTTTTCTTTGAGCCCGATAGCTTTTCACTGAAAAAAGCAACCGGACGCCCTGATTGACTTAGAACACCACCAATGCCAACACCAGATGCATCACAATTTACCTCGAACACTTTGTCAAAATCAGGAAGTGCCAAAACTGGTACCTCAGTCATCTTTTACTTGACCAATTGAAAACTAGTCTCTGCCTCCTCAGACCACTTGAAATCACGTCCTTTGAGGCACTCTGTGATAGGAGCAATCAGAGTGCTGAAATTTTTGATGAACTGTCTGTAGAAGGATGCAAATCCATGGAAACTTCTGACATCATGCAAGGTCTTTGGTTTGCGCTACTCCAAGATTGCGTCTATCTTTGACTGATCTGCATGAACACCATCACTAGACACCACAAAACCAAGAAAAGTTATAGAAGTAGTGAAAAAAGAACACTTCTTCTGATTGACAAATAGGCGCTCCGTTTTCAGCATCTCAAAAGTAGCACGGAGGTGGTCAAAGTATGAGGCCCATGTTGGACTATAAGTGAGAATATCGTTGAAGTAAACCACAACAAATCTCCTCATAAAAGGCCACAAGATCTGATGCATAAATCTCATAAATGTGTTGGGTGCATTGGACAGCCCAAAAGGCATGACCATCCACTTATATAACCTGTGTTGCGTCTTAAACGCTGTCTTCCACGCATCTCCAGCCCTTATTCGAATCTGGTGGCATCCGCTTTTAAGGTCAATTTTTAAGAAGACTTTAGAACCAGACAGCTGATCCAACATATCATTCAGGCGGGAAATTGGAAACCTGTACTTCACAGTAATTTGGTTGATTGCTCTACTGTCAACACACTTACGCCAGGAACCATCTTTCTTTGGCACGAGCAGGGCAGGGACTGCACAGGAAGAGGTTGAAGCTCTGATGCCAACTAACTCCATACAGAATGGCGATTATTCTGCAAGTTAGTTTTAACAGATAAATTCACAGGGAAGAACATAAGAAATTAGTCCAAAATACAGAGAATATGTCTGTGAGAAAAAAACTGAATATTATCAAATAAAAAATTGTCGAAAATCAGTCCGCAAGCTGGACTGTATAGCTAAAATTCCTTTGTAATCGAATTTTACCAAAAATGGCAAAATCTCAAAAGTAACGTAAAGTTAAAATTCAAAATCAAATAAACAATCTGCGAAAAATCCGGAACAAATCGAATTTAAAATGATTTCCTAACAAACATACGAAATATTACCAAAAATAGTAAAAAATAACTAAAAACAACAATTCGAAAAAAAAAGCAGAATTTTAGGTCGAAAAAGGCACATAGAGCCGTGCTAGATGTGGACAGCGTGCGTGTCGAAAAGAGCTTTCCGAATTGGAGTCTTATGCGTGATTTTGACACCCGTAGCCAAAGTTATGGCCAAAAGACTGAAACGCACCTAAAACTCTTCCAATTAGAAAAAGATCACGATCACTTCCGACCTTTACGCTGATCTGCGAATTCATGGTACTTCAGCGCCATTAACGTGCAATCAGACAGCTTAGCATCATCTGTCTCAGATCCCCCTGCATCAAGAATCAAGTTTTCAGCAGTTGTTTATTTTTGATTGGGATACATCATGTATAAGGGCGTGTTTTGTTATACTCATTTGTTTTATGACCATTGGAGGAGAGTTTGGTTTTGTTTATCTGTTTTTGTTATGTGTTTGATGTGTTCAAACATTTGAGAAGACAAGTGATCTACAGACAATAAGGTAGAGCGTTGCTCAAACCATACAGTTTGTTTCACTCCACAAAAATGGAGTAGCTGAATGGAATGAGGTGGGCTTGAGTATCAGAGTCTATAGTTTGCTTTGGGTTTGCCAGGCTTGTATACAGATTGTTAATGAATGGGATAACGCAGCTAGCTATTGGATGAACCTTCTCTCATTTCATTCCATAGGAAAGGAGAATAGGGTTATAGCAAGAAGGTGGATTTGCAGAGAGCTTCACAACAGAGTACATATAGTACTCTAGATCATACTTTTGTGTTTGAGTATGATTGTCATTGACATTAGTGCACAATGAGAGCAGGTCTACTATTAGTAGATAGAGGAGGTAGTTTGGTCACTTTTGGGATATGCTTATGTGGGTTTTGTTGGGTTCTTATTTTAGCATAGAATATTTGTTGGTTGTCTTCATTTATATTCAGAAGTTATTATTCAAGTAAGCAGTTTGTATAGTGGTGCATTGCCGTTTGTGTAAAGATCGTGATTCTACATTAGGACCAAACCCGTGATTTGGTCAAGTCGTCTATGGTGTTGAAGACTTTTGTGTGGAAATTGAGTTCTTCAAAGATAGACTTTGTATTTTAATTAGAGTTCGGGGTTTCCAGATCCCTTAGGGGATTTTGATGGAGTTGGTTTCTTTTGTTGATTTGGCTTCAGTGAGATTTGTGAGTATTCAAGCCAATGTGAAAATTTGTTGAGATATGGTTTGAATACACGCCTCCCCTGTTTTTCGCTCGACAGTCCCTCGAGCGACATTCATCTAGGGAGTTTGCTAGACTCTCACTCGGCAGACCGCTCGAGTGAGTTTCATCTAGGGAGTTCGCTCAACTCTGGCTCGACATCCATCTCAAGCAAGACTCTAGACAGAGAGTTCGCTCAACTCTCGCTTGACCTCCAGCTCGAGCGAAGTCTCATACCACAAGTTGGCTCGATCCTCGCTTAACTACCAGCTCGAGTGAGTTTGACCTATTAATGTTCGCTCGAGCGAAAGTTATTCTCATTCAACTTTCGCTCAAGCGAGATAACATTAATATAAATATCGCGAGCCTCATTCACGCGAAGCAAACGATGAACTTCGACTCCTCTGTTTTTGCCCCCGACGAACAGAGCCCATACTAGATCATTTCTCGTCCAATTCTTGAGCGTTTTGAGTGAAATTAAGTGAGGATTGAGTGTACACACGTGAGGTGAGTGATTTATATTGTAAGAATCTATTGATTCTCTCTCTGTGTACTCCATTTGATTTAGTGAAACTTTCACTACAACAAATTTTATTTTTAGGGACCAAATTTATTAGGGACCAAATAAGTTTCGTCCTTAAAAGTGGTTTTTAGAGACATTTTTTAAAACTTGTCCCAATAACTCGACGAGTTGCAAAATACGTTCGGACGGACAAAAATCCGTCCGACCGAGTGTAAAAATACGTTCGAACGGAGAAATATTTGTCCGAATGAAATATATATGGAGGAAAATGTGGCGGTGGAATCGCAAGCCCATCCGAACCCAAATTATGCTCTTCGGACAGACAACAGGTTGGAAATGGTTAATTCCTTCTATCACTATTAATTTACGTGCATATAAATATTTTTTGTTTTCTATTAATTTTATTTTATCATTTTCAAAATATAAAAAATGTGTTTATATTACATTTTATGATTTATGAAACATTTAAAATATTTATAAATGCAAAAATTAATTTTATGTAATTACTTTTAAAATGTTTTTTTTTTATTTTATTATCACAAGCAATAATTAAAATGACGAAAAAAAAACATTGTTATGAATATCAAAAATAAAATAAAATACTAATTACATTTCAAAAAATATATAATATTATTCGATACAACACAAAAAATAAAAATATTCATACTAGTTTAGTATCAAATCTATGTCTTCCTGCATAGATTTAATCTGTGTCTCTACATCATCTATCTTCCTCATGATGCGGTCCTCAGCTTCTGCTACCATGCGGGTCGCCACTCTCTTCACCACACGCTCAACCATCGCCTGAAATTGCTCCAGTGTAAATCTTGCAGGCTGTGTAGCAGTACTGGTAGTAGCATCAGTCGACCCTGAAGTACGTATATAGGGGTGTCCCTTGCTCTTACTGATAGATATCTTGTTGAGAGCCCCCATCTAAAGTTCTCTTTTCTCACTAATCCACTCTGTAACTCCAGCTTGAAGCAGGAGGCCAGATATCAATAGTCCAAATGGTAAACTGCCTCCACTCCTATATCGTGACTCCTGTCTGATGCGGAAGAAAATATATAGTGCTAGATCAATCAGGTCCCCCCTCGCTATCTGCACCAGAAGTCGTGCCCGATCCATCCCGAAATCTATCTTGTGCTTTTTCGAGTCTGTGTTGTACTCGACTATCAGATTCAACAATCTGAAGAGTGGAATTCAGTCAACCTGTTTGATGGCCTTCCCACCATCATATGCAGGAGTCTCGGGATGTCGTAGTAGCTCACGTACCTAATCATCTGTAAGACAATCATGTACTCCTCGTCACTATCATTAGCATCTGAGCCAGTACTATAATGCCCCAATAGAAGGCCCAAACCACATGGCCTATACTCCAAAATAACTAGTCAATGATATAATTGGAGTCCCATTGAAACCTTATAAAGAGCAAGAACTTCTCCTTCCCAAGCAATGTGGGATCCCATACACCACCTACCTTATCATTCTCATATGGGGTATCACAATCTACCCCCCTTAAAGGCCCGACGTCCTCGTCGGGTCTGTCCATTGTAGTTGGCACGGCTTAAGTCCCACATTTCTGGTTGGAACCTGGCTCTGATACCATTTATAACGCCCCAATAGAAGGCCCAAACCACATGGCCTATACTCCAAAATGACTAGTCAATGATATAATTGGAGTCCCATTGAAATCTTATAAAGAGCAATAACTTCTCCTTCCCAAGTAATGTGGGATCCCATACACCACCTACCTTATCATTCTCATATGGGGTATCACAATCCCCATATGAGAATGATAAGGTAGGTGGTGTATGGGATCCCACATTGCTTGGGAAGGAGAAGTTCTTGCTCTTTATAAGGTTTCAATGGGACTCCAATTATATCATTGACTAGTCATTTTGGAGTATAGGCCATGTGGTTTGGGCCTTCTATTGGGGCGTTATAAATGGTTGGGTTTGATAGTTTTGAACGTATGGGAGACTATACAATTTTTTTGGGTGTTGAAATTTTGTAGTTTGTGAAGTGCTGTTGAAACGCATATAATAATACTCGGTTTGGTGGCTAACGGTATGTTTTGAAGAAATCCTTTTTATGGTATTTTGGGGTTTTGAGAAAAATACATGGTAAGCTGGAATGATGAATAGTCGCTGAAATTTTGTGGGTTTGGAAAAATAGTCGTTGAGCGTTTTCGATACTATATTTGTTGGGTTGCTGGAAATTGTGAATTTATAGACAGACATTGTAGTTAATTTATAATTTATGATTTTAGGCCTTTGGAGTGGTCATTAATATAAAGGGAATTATTTTCATGTATAGGTGACGAAACTTTTAGCGTTGAGATTCAAAATTTTGATTTTTCGCTACAGCAGTCAAGTAAGCGGGGTTCGTATGCTCGGTTTTATACCAAAAGAGGACTGAGGTTGACTTTTGAAAATTTGTGCTTTTTATTAGTTATGAAATGAAAATTTGAGAAAAACCAACCTCAGTCGATTGTTTGCATTATTCATGACGCCTATATCAAAGAAGGAAAAATATTTCAGACATGCATTGTGTAGACATGAGCTGCTTTTTGTCGTGTTATTTTTCTGAAATGTGAAAAGAACATTTTTGTCTATCTGAGAAAAATTATGCTTTGATTGTGTTGACTATGTTTTATTTACATAAGTTTTATTCTGAAAAATAGTTTGGATTTAGGTGTCTTTATTAATTCTGAAAATCTTTGGCATATTATTCTGGTTAGTATTTGACTTTATCTCTGCTTGACTCTGCTCTGCTCTGTATTTGCTCTGTTTGGATTTGGTACCAAATTTCCTATCTCTGAGTGCACCCACTTTAGAAACAAAGTGGTTTATTGTGGGCTTTCCTATGTGCACACTCGGGGCTCCGAGAACGAATAAGGGAAAGTTCCACCTCTGTTTCTACCTGGTTTGGCCACCGGGATTAGCACAACCCTACCACGGGGGTTAAACATGGTCTTTGCTTTGTGAGATGTTCCGATTGATATAGTGATAATACTCAGTTTGTTTATGCCAAAGTACTTGATGATTTAAATTATCTTGAAAATCATTTGTTTTCTTTTATGCAATATTATGTTTTGTTTCGTATTTTATTACTTGGTAAATGCTCATGTTTACACGCTTGTATAGGTTCTTCGCTTACTGAGTTGTGGAAAAACTCACCCCTCTTATCTCATATATTTTTCAGATGATCTGGATGTTTAGTCAGAGGGCCAAGAGTAGAGTTTTGATCAAGTTTTAAGCTGTTAGGGCCATAGGCTAGATGGGAGAAAACAAAAATTTAATTTATTTATTATTTGGGTTCTAGTTTCATTGGATTTATGGAATGTTAGTTATTCTTTATTGTTAAGCTTCTTGGGAGAATGTGAACCCTCTCAGTTATGATTTATTCATATTCTTTTATTTATGACTTGGTGGATATTGTTATATGGATTGGTTCGTGAAACATATTTTTTTTTTTTATTTTGGAATATGGTTGGAGACCTATTATTATTTGTATTTGAGGATGGAATATACCAAACAGGTGAAGTTTCGTGACCCCCTACGAGTACGGGGTGTTACAGTTGGTATCGGAGCGAAGGTTTTAGATTCTGCAGACTTATGCATTAAGGTTTTAGGAATTTGAGGTTCTAGAAATTGTCAACTTTAGGAATTTGAGGTTTTAGGAATTTGAGGTTCTAGAAATTGCCAACTTTAGGAATTATTTGAGGTGTAGAATTATATAGGCTTGTGAGCTGATTTTATATTGTTGGAGAATTAAGGGTTGTATATTTATGTCTTTTATTTTTGGTATCATGTGATCTTGTTTGTGGTGGGTACTTTCTTTGTTTGGGGATTATTATATACTTTGTTTTGACTACTAAAGTTACTTGTAGTTGTTTATTTTTTTTATTTTTTATTTTTTTTGCTAGTTGGTTATATGCTTTAGTGAACGATGTGTTTAATAATCCAAGTGTTCTCAGGATGCCTCCTCGACGTGAGCGAAGTGTGTCGGACTTGAATGCGGCCAGAGATGAAAGGGAAGCGAATCCAAGAGCTTCTGAAGTACTTCGAGCAGCAGCGCATCAGCTGATTGATGATCTCGCACAAAATTCTTCTGGCCGTCACCGCACCACAAGTGAAAGGGGTTGCACTGTGGAAGATTTCAACAAGTTGCATCCCACGTCTTTTGATGGAAGAGGCGACCCGATACTAGCAGAGGATTGGGTACAGGATATTGAGGAGATATTTCGTGTCTTGCCTTGCACGGATGAGCAAAAGGTGGCGTTTGCTACATTCAAACTGACTGGGGAGGCTAAAAGGTGGTGGATCTCTGAAAGGACTATCAGGGAAGCTGAAAAGACGGAAATAAAAAGTTGGTCGCTGTTCAAGGAAGTTTTCCTAGAGCGTTTCTTCCCAGTCTCAGTTAAGGAAGATAAAGCTATGGAATTTGCCACCTTAGTTCAGGGAGCGATGTCAGTACATCAATATGCAGCAAAATTTACCGAGCTGGCACGTTTTGCGGCATACCTGATTCCAGATGAAGAGAAGAAGTGTCGCAAATTTGAACAAGGGCTGAAGGAGAAGCTTTTTGAGCGAGTAGTGGGCTTCCAAGTAAAAAAATTCACAGAATTGGTGAATAAGGCTACAGTGTTTGAAAGAAGCTTTCAAAGAAGTACAATTTTATTTGATCAAAGGAAGAGAGCTACCTCATCTGGATACCATGCAAGCGTCAATCAAGGATCGTGGAAGAAGAAAAATGAAGGGGGTAACTCAAGCAATAGACCAAGCCAGAGTAACCGATAGCCCTACCAGTGTAAGACATGTAACCAAGTGCATTCTGGAGAATGCAGAAGGGAGGCAAGACTATGTTTCCGTTGTGGCAAGTCAGGACACTACATCAGGAATTGCCCTCTGCAACCGGACAACAATAACCCGAGCATGTTGCCACCCCAAAGAAATGAAGTTACGGGACGAGGTAATAATCAGCGTCCTACTGCACCTGCTCGAGTCTTTGCATTGACACCAGGAGAAGCTGAAGGCAGGGATGATGTGATCACAGGTATTTTCGGTTCTCGTTTTCTTTTAGGATTAACTTGGTATTCAATGCGGATCGTTACTAGAAGGAACATGTCTTTATTTTTTTTTTATTTTGTGATCACAGGCATTCTTTCATTGTTTTCTAACGATGCTACTGTATTATTTGATTCTGGGGCAACGCATTCGTTTATTTCTTTGAATTATGCTAAGTTTTGCACTTGGGAAGGTGAAAGGTTGGAGTATAGCATAGTAGTCGCGACACCGACAGAAAATTCAGTATCTTGTCATAAAATCCTCCGTGGATGCCCCATAACTGTTGAAGGAAGGTTAATGCCAGCTGACCTTATAATTTTTGATATGTTTGGATTCGATGTAATTTTGGGGATGAACTGGCTAGCTTCATACCATGCCAGTATTGACTGCTTCAAAAAGGAAGTAACCTTCAAGCCTCCTGAGGGGGGTGGAATTCGATTTGTGGGGTCGAAAGTGCGATCACATCCATCAGTCATATCAGCAGTTCAGGTTGGAAAATTATTGCGAGATGGGTGTCAAGGATTTTTGGCTTGTGTGATAGATGCACCAAAGGAAGAGTTGAGTTTAGAAGAGATTCCTGTTGTGAGAGATTACCCAGAAGTGTTTCCTGAAGATTTGTCTGGGTTACCACCCGATCGGGAAGTAGAATTTGCGATTGATCTTACTCCCGGCACGGCACCGTTGTCCAAGGCTCCTTATAGAATGGCGCCATCAGAGCTCATCGAACTCAAAGAGCAGTTGCAAGACTTATTGGAAAAGGGTTTTATCCGACCCAGCGTGTCCCCATGGGGTGCACCAGTTTTATTTGTTAAAAAGAAAGACGGGACAATGAGAATGTGCATCGACTATAGGGAACTCAACCGAGTAACTATCAAGAATAGATATCCTTTACCCCGTATAGAAGACCTCTTTGATCAACTACAGGGTGCACAAGTTTTCTCTAAGATTGACCTTCGGTCAGGGTATCACCAATTGAAGATCAAGGCAGAAGACGTATCTAAGACCGCTTTCAGAACCAGATACGGTCATTATGAGTTTTTGGTCATGCCTTTCGGCTTGACTAATGCTCCTGCGGTATTCATGGATTTAATGAATAGAGTATTTCATGAATTCCTGGATAAATTTGTGGTCGTCTTCATTGATGACATCTTGATCTATTCTAAAAGTAAGAAGGAGCATGAGGAACATTTGAGGCTAGTACTCAGAACACTTAGGGAGGAAAGGTTGTTTGCTAAATTAAAGAAATGTGAGTTCTGGCTGGATTCAGTTATATTTTTGGGGCATGTGGTTTCAAAAGAAGGTATTTCAGTAGACCCAGGGAAAGTAGAAGCAGTAGTCAACTGGCTGGCACCGAAGAATGTTCGTGAGGTTAGGAGTTTCTTGGGATTGGCGGGATACTATCGTCGATTCATTGAGGGTTTCTCCAAAATAGCAGTTCCTCTCACCGCTCTTACCAGGAAGAATAACAAGTTTGAGTGGACAGAAAAATGTGAAGAGAGTTTTCAGACCTTGAAACAAAGACTTGTGACCGCCCCAGTTTTAACAGTTTCCACTGCGAGAGGTGGTTTTGTGGTGTATAGTGATGCTTCAAGATTGGGTTTGGGGTGCGTATTAATGCAGCACGGAAAGGTTATAGCTTACGCTTCTCGACAACTGAAAACTTATGAACAAAACTACCCCACACATGATCTAGAGTTGGCAGCGGTGGTATTCGCACTCAAGATTTGGAGGCATTATCTCTATGGGGAAAAGTGCGAAATCTACATAGATCATAAGAGTCTGAAATATTTCTTCACCCAGAAAGAATTAAACATGAGACAGAGGAGATGGCTCGAGTTAATAAAGGATTATGACTGTACTATAAACTACCACCCAGGCAAAGCGAATGTTGTGGCTGACGCCTTAAGTAGGAAATCTTTGAGTTCAACAATGGCAACCCTTACCACCCAGCCCCAGTTGTTAATGAACTTAGAGAGGGCCGGTATTGAGGTTATCACAACTGATACAAGCACTTTCGTGGCCAGTTTAATAGTGCAACCAGATTTGTTAGAGAGAATTAAAGTAGCTCAGAAAGTGGATTCAGCGTTGAAAAAGCTAGTTGAAGAAGTTAAAAATGGGGACAAGGCTGACTTTAACATTCCTGAGGATGGAGTTTTAAGGTTTAGAGACAGATTGTGCGTGCCGGCAGATGATTCATTGAAGAAAATAATTCTTGAGGAGGCACACCGCTCTTTATACACAGTCCATCCGGAGAGTACCAAGATGTATCGGGACTTGAGAGAGTCTTTTTGGTGGAACGGTATGAAGAGAGAAATTGCTAAATTCGTAGAACAATGCCTAACATGTCAACAGGTGAAAGCAGAGCATCAGAGACCAGTAGGATTGTTACAGCCATTGCAGATTCCAGAATGGAAGTGGGAGCATATATCCATGGATTTTGTGACAGGTCTACCGAGGGTTTTAAACGGACAGGATGCAATATGGGTAATTGTGGATCGCTTAACGAAGACTGCACGTTTTGTGCCCATTAAAGTTTCTTATAAACTGGAGAAACTAGCTGAACTGTACATACAAGAGATCGTGAGATTGCATGGGGTACCAGTGTCTATTGTGTCAGACAGAGACCCTCGTTTTACTTCTAGATTCTGGAGAAGTTTACAAGAGGCAATGGGTACTAAGTTAAACTTCAGTACGGCTTATCACCCTCAGACAGATGGGAAATCGGAAAGGACTATTCAAATTTTAGAAGATATGTTGAGGGCATGTGTGATGGACTTTAAAGGAACTTGGATACGACACTTACCATTGGTGGAATTTTCTTATAATAACAGTTTCCAGACTAGTATTGGGATGGCACCATATGAGGCTTTGTATGGCAGAAGGTGTAGGTCCCCTTTATATTGGGATGAGGTTGGTGAAAGAAAAATACTGGGACCAGAGATCATTCAGAAAACCACAGGAAAGATTGACATCATTAGAGCTAGAATTAAAGCGGCTCAGGGTCGACAAAAGAGCTATGCTGATAACCGATGCCGTCCACTAGAATTTGAGGTTGGAAATGAAGTATTCTTGAAAATAGCACCAATGAAAGGGGTTATGAGATTTGGAAGTAAGGGCAAGTTGAGCCCTAGATATATTGGACCCTTTGAGATTCTAGAACGAGTTGGACCTTTGGCATATAAGTTAGCACTTCCTCCAAATCTAGCGGGAGTGCATAATGTATTTCATGTGTCCATGCTGAGAAAGTATATTCCCGACCCAACTCACATCATTCATTATGAACCGCTGCAAATTCAGGAAGATATGTCATATATTGAAGAACCAGTGCGGATCTTGGAAAAGAAAGCACACATACTGCGAAATCGTAGCATTCCCATGGTTAAGGTTTTATGGAGTAATCATACTAGCAGTGAAGCCTCTTGGGAACTCGAGGAGGAAATACGAAAGAAATACCCGCACATCTTCAACGAGGAATATGAACTCTTGTAGCAATTTCCGAGGACGGAAATTTTTTTTAGGAGGGGAGGATGTAAGGCCCGGTCCAGCCCCAGCCTAGCCCCAGTCCAGCCCCGGCCCAGCCCCAGCCCCAAAACGTTTTACCCCAGGTATTTTTAAACCCCCGCCCACTTTCTTCTTCTTCTTTCTTTCTTTTCCTTTCTTCTTCTCTTTTCCTTCTCTTCCCCTGGGCGACGGTTTCCCTCTGCTTCTCCATTCCCTTTTTCTCGCACCCACCCCCACATCCTCGGCAATCCCGATTCCACTAGAAAGCTCAACAAAAATACTTATTTTTCTCTCCCTCTCTCTTTTGGTAGTTTGCAGCTCTGTTTGGGTCCTCACCGCCGGCTCCCCTGTTTCCCTTCACCTATTTTTCGCACCGGTAAGTTCATCTAAAATTTTCCCCCTTCTCTTGCGTTTTACTTTTCATGCAAGGATTGATCTTGGGTTTTAAATCACTGTTATTTTCGTGGGTTTTCCGATGGGTGAAACAGAGCATAGGAGGCAAAAATTCGGCCACTGTCCGCGTGTTGTCACCACCCGTTTCGTGTGATTGTTTCCATTCGAGGTGTCTTTATTAATTCTGAAAATCTTTGGCATATTATTCTGGTTAGTATTTGACTTTATCTCTGCTTGACTCTGCTCTGCTCTGTATTTGCTCTGTTTGGATTTGGTACCAAATTTCCTATCTCTGAGTGCACCCACTTTAGAAACAAATTGGTTTATTGTGGGTTTTCCTATGTGCACACTCGGGGCTCCGAGAACGAATAAGGGAAAGTTCCACCTCTGTTTCTGCCTGGTTTGGCCACCAGGATTAGCACAACCCTACCACGGGGGTTAAACATGGTCTTTGCTTTGTGAGATGTTCCGATTGATATAGTGATAATACTCAATTTGTTTATGCCAAAGTACTTGATGATTTAAATTATCTTGAAAATCATTTGTTTTCTTTTATGCAATATTATGTTTTGTTTCGTATTTTATTACTTGGTAAATGCTCATGTTTACACGCTTGTATAGGTTCTTCGCTTACTGAGTTGTGGAAAAACTCACCTCTCTTATCTCATATGTTTTTCAGATGATCTAGATGTTCCATCAGAGGGCCAAGAGTAGAGTCTTGATCAAGTTTTAAGCTGTTAGGGCCATAGGCTAGATGGGAGAAAACAAAAATTTAATTTATTTATTATTTGGGTTCTAGTTTCATTGGATTTATGGAATGTTAGTTATTCTTTATTGTTAAGCTTCTTGGGAGAATGTGAACCCTCTCAGTTATGATTTATTAATATTCTTTTATTTATGACTTGGTGGATATTGTTATATGGATTGGTTCGTGAAACATATATTTTTTTTATTTTGGAATATGGTCGGAGACCTATTATTATTTGTATTTGAGGATGGAATATACCAAACAGGTGAAGTTTCGTGACCCCCTACGAGTACGGGGCGTTACAAGTACCCAACTCATGGGCAGTCCATGTAACGAAGGGTGATGAGGATTCAGCCTCCGTGTCTGCCCTAGCAGATCTAGACGCTGCTGCTGTGGATGGATGAGGATATGCGTCCATCATGCACAGGATGTCCAAATACTCTGCAATTACCCGAGGAGAGAAGGTGATGCTGACTCCCCGCACCATGAGTACGTAGTGCTGAATATCTCCAGGCTAATCTCCCAATGCCCGATAGAATTCACATACCATATCAGGATATGCGATCCCCTCCTGTGTGCAGATTGAAGTCCATCCTCGCTCTGTGAAAATTTGGTGGATGGTGTGTCTCTCCCACTCCAGCTCTCTGAAGTCATCCAAAGTGATAGGCCGCTTTACTAGAACAAACTACGAACAGGAGCACTGGGAGCAGCGGGAGAGATGGGAGCAGAGGCAACTGGATTTGCGATCACTGGCTTAGTAGTGCTCAACTGATCTCTCCCACGCTTTTGACTTCTACCTGCCATTTGTATACTGTATACAAATTAGTGATGGAAGAAGTTAGATAGACTTGATGGGACGCAAAATGCCTAAATGAAAACAATATGTATATCAAACTGTTCTGCTTGGAACTTACTCGTTCGGACGGACAAATAACACATTCAAATGCGTTATATGCATGTTCGAGCAAACAAGATCATCCCTTACATCTCGTTTGGATGGGGGTCATTCCCGTCCGAACGGAAACCCCTGCGAAGAGAAATGGCCGAGTTGACTCGGCCATTACTTTTTTCCTACAAAACTCAAATCTATTCGGACCAAATCAACCTAATATCACTCATAAAGGTCCGAAACAATGAATACTAGGAAATAAATTATAAAAACTATGAAAAATGAGTTGGATTCAATTTGAAATCCGACCCACACAAAAATGGGTGTTCATAACCCATTTTCAACCAATAGAAGGGGTTAGAGAGACCATACCTTATATATCTCCTATAGATGATGGTTTTGGGAAGGTGGAGTGTGATTCTCATTCGAATGGGAGTGAGTTTTGGAATCTACTGTTTGATGCAAGAATGAGGCGTTCGGCGTAGGCTGGGCATATATACCCCGACACTTATTCGGACGAGATATTTCTCGTTCGAACGAGTTTGAGCGTTTGAATGTAGTTTGTAAGCGTTCAAACGATAAGGATATATGTTCGGATGGAGGGGTATCTGTTCGAACGAAAAGAAGAGAGTTTGGGGTTTAAGCAATCCGCTATCAGTTCGGCTAGTTATAACGATATTATTATGTACCATACGACACTAATAATATTATAAAGTTCTTAGTAAAAAATAAAATATTAAAATTAGTCTTTATGATATATATGCACTATACATAACAGTAAAATGATAATGTTATATATAATAAATATATATCAAGTACTTCAACTTCATATATATCAATTACTCTGTATATACTAGTATATATTAGTTAGAACATAAGTATTATACTATTTACATGTAGTTTTTAGTTTATAATAATTAGGTACATGTTACTTAAATTACTTAATATACATACACTATACATAACACTAAGATGATAATGGTATATATAATAAATATATATCAAGTACTTCAATTTCATATATATCAATTATTTTGTATATACTAGTATATATTAATTAGAACATAAGTATTATACTATTTACATGTAGTGTTTAGTTTATAATAATTAGGTACATGTTACTTAGATTACTTAATATACATATACTATATATAATACTAAGATGATAATGTTATATATAATAAATATATCAAGTACTTCAATTTCATATATATCAATTATTTTGTATATACTAGTATATATTAGTTAGAACATAAGTATTATACTATTTACATGTAGTGCTTAATTTATAATAATTAGGTACATGTTACTTAGATTACTTATTGTATAATTTTTAGTGTCAACACTTATTGAGGTTATACAATTTATAATATAGATTATTTAGAATAGTATTCGTAATATTAGTATATACATATATAATAATAATTAAATATTATCTAATATATTAGTATTATAATACTAGTGTAACTCTATAAGATATAATACTTATTATACGTCATAACGGTCTCTCATGCGTTCCAACGGAAAATACTCAGAATATGCTTAGAATAATGCGTCCGAACACCAAAATAATCCGTTCGGATACAAAAAGTTGAAATTCCTCGTGGGAAAACTAGCGACAACTTGACATTTTGGCGTTTGGACGGCTAAATTTTATGTTCAAACGCAATTTCGCATATTTAAATACCAACTCTTCAGTTCATTTCTTACTCGGGATTGAGCTATTTTTTAGAGAGAGATACTATAAGGGAGGCAGAGAAGGACTGCATATTGTAGGAGGATTTTTGAGAGTGGAAAACTTGATATTCTTGAGAGGGAATAGGTAAATCTCATTTCTCAATATTTTTTTTTTGTATATTTTTCAACATTAAAAGTGGTTGATAGTTTTCTCATCTTATGATTTTTAATTGTGGGCAGTGTTGATGAATTGAATTTGAAGTTGGATGTGCAAAAGTTGAGGTTATTTTCCTAATTATTAGGGTTTAAAAATTAGAGATTTATTTTGATATTTTGGGATGATTTTATATAGATTTTGCATACTTATTTTGATTTTTGGAATTTTATTATATAACCAATTTCGAGCATGATTTTTTTATTTGAATATTTGTTGCTTACTTAGTTAATGGTGAGAATTGGTTCTGGTATGCTGTCTGCATGATTTCCGTTCGAACGGAGCTGTTCATGTTAGAACGAATGTTGATGTCCATCCGGACGTAAAAATATAGGTTCGAACAAAATTTGTGCAGACAAGATAAATAAATAGTATTATGAGGATATCAATTACAGTAGATGGGTAACGAAAATATAATGAACAAAAGTTGGATGCTATTGGGAGATAGACTTGGCAGAGACTATAAGGAGTATGCACGGGGCGTGAAAATATTCATAGAGTTTGCGAAAAACAATGTTGATAGTCCCACTCCGTCGAGAAGATGTTGCACCAGAAGTGATTGAGGGTGAAATGTCGGAAGAATATGAATCTACTGACGTGTCTAGTGAAGATTAATAAGACTGGTCCAGCAAAATTGATAGTGAATGAGTTAAATGATATGTGTAAGTATAAATTTGATAAATATCAACAATATCTATCTGATTATATATTTAATTAATTACAATTTCAAATAGATATACCTCCCAAACGCAAAGCAGTTCGTGCGCCATCCTTACCTCCACCCATTATTGACTCTCATGCACGTGATTCACTGGTCAGCAATAGTGTACCAGCATCACCAGACCCAGTGCCAGGTATTTTGTCAAATTATGGTATTTACCACATGAGTTAATATATATTTATCAAATAATATATACTTGTAGTTGTAAGCCAGCACTGAGGGCGAGACATCACCAGGGGTGTCTGCATAGAGAAAGTCAGGAAAATGGGTAAAATTAAAGTTAATATATTAGAGGGTCACTCTGGTGGGCACAGTGATTCACAAGTATGGCTTTCTACTTATGTTGGTGCCTTCACTCTCACGTATGCTCCGATGTCAGCAATTTGCTGGGTTAACGTTCCCAAAAATGTAAAAGATCACATAAAAAATTGATATTTGGTAATGACCTACATCCCAAGAAAATTCAAATTGAATGCTAATTGTATTTATACTAATTATTTATAATTTTTTCAAGCATGAGTTTGATCTAGATTTTAGTTGACGAGAGCATCGAAAAACAGTTGAGGAGCTAATATCGAGTGCATTCAGGAGGTATAAAGGTCGGTGTCATGCACATTTTGAGAAATTCAGCACTGCTGCAGAGGCACAGCAAAATCCATTCCAAGCAATACCATCAGTCGAGTGGCAGAAGGTTTGTGATTTGCTTGAATATTCTGGTTATAAGGTAATATCACATTTATATTTTTCTAATAGAAAATTATATATATATGTATTAGAATTTGAAATTTATAATATATATATATATTTTTGTAAAGCAACGAAGTACTATGAACAAACTAAATAGATCAAATTTAAAGATTCACCATTATGCAGGTTCTCGGTCTTTTCATCGTTTACATCAAAAAATGGTTAGTGCTACTAATTCCGGTCTCATGTTAAAATATACATTTTTTTTTCAAGTTCTAATGTAATTTTTCTTTTGCAGCAATCTGAAAGGTCTGGTGACTTTGATTTAACCCATTTATATGCTAAAGCACATAAAAATCGTGATGGTGTTTGAACCAGTCCTGAAGCTGAGGCAAATTACGTAAGTTTAAGTATATTAAGTCAAGTCTAATAGAATATTCCTATTATTTATACTAAGTTTAATATTTTTTTGTAGAAAAATATGAAATCTCTAAAGGATGCTACTGCAGATCCATCTGATGAATCATCTGTCAACGATGCTCAGATCCTATCTGAAGTTCTTGGATCACGTTCTGGATATTTGAGGGGCTTAGGGCGTTGTGTGAATCCATCATCCAGTTCATGATCCTCTTCTAAGGCTAGATTCAATGAAGACAAAACTAAGAAGTTAGAAGCAGCACAACTTGAAATAGAACGTTTGAGATCCAAGAAATAAGAGTTGTTGATCAGATTAAATAAAACAGCAGAGTTAGAGTCAATAATAGAAGATAAACTGAAGTCGAGGACTCGAGCAATGTTTAAAGAATGGCAGAAGATGTCTCAAAACATTATGCCACCATCATGATCTTAAAATCTATTTTTTTTTTATTAATTGTACATTTATTATTCTGTTTAACAATAATATTTGAACAAATTTGATATGCAAATTATATTTTTATGATAATAGTAATGCATCTTTTAATTAAATGTAATCTGTATAGCAGTATCGTTCGAACAACTCTTATATTCGTTCAAACAGATAATATCCATTCGAACAACTCTTGTATTCGTTCGAACGATAAATTATGATTTAAAATTCATTTGAACTAAAAAGAGTCTGTTCAAACAAGATTTATATTCCAATAAATTTATTCGTTCGCACAGATAATATTCATCCGGACGCTAACCTCGTTTGAATAAGGCAATCTATTCGAACGAAATATTTATCAGTTCGAACAGAAACTGTCAGTTCAGACAACTGAAATTCTTGTCCGAACGGATTTCTGAGACGAAATTTTTTTGTCTCAAATAAAAAAATCCGTCTGAACGGATTTGGACGGGCAAGGGAGATTTCGTCTCTAAAAATCATTTTTAGGGACAAAATTCACTTTTCGTCCCTAAAAACTTTTTGAGACGGGCTTTTTGAGATAAATTTGGGATGAAATTTTTTTATCTCAATATTTTTTGGGACAAAAATTCTACTTTTTGAGACAAAATGATTTGTCTCAAAAAACTTATTCTCTTATAGTGTTTGAGACCAACTCTACAATAAATATAAACTCATTTTGAGTTGAATCACTTAAATATGGTATTCTATGTTGTCTTTATTATTTTACTTTTTATAATTGCTACTACTGCATTTGATTTCATATATTTATTATTTGTTTTATCGATTTATTCCCAACAGGATATATGCATATAGGGATATAGGGATAGAGTCTTGCTACATGTCCCGAATTTCATCTATCCAAATACCCCAAATTCAGTTAAAAAAATTTCAATTCTTTTTTATTTTTTTTCATTCATTTTTTTATAGTTTTAATTTTTAAAAAAATAAAAAACAGTCACATCATTATTAAAAAATAATTTCTTACCATTAAATAAAAATACATCAAAAAAAATTATCTTCAATTCGATACAAATTTTCGGAAAATGACTTCAGTCGAAACATCGTTTCTCACAGGGATATTTAAATATTGATATTGTTGGTTGACGGGGACGAACAAGGGACTTCACAAATCTGACGGAGGGGGTCGCTGAAACACGTACATGACTTTTCAACTGTAATTTCAAATGTGAGAAGGTTCACTTTAATTCCAACCGAGGACTCCACGTTCAATGGATCATACTCTTCAAACCGTGAGTAAGCTTTTCAAATAAAAAATTTTTAAATATGATGATGATCCTGTGTGTTTGTTGGATACTCGAGAATTGAAAAGAGATTAGTTATATTTGAATGTCTAGAATATTTTGAGAATGTTTATAAATAATAATAAAAAATAAGTAAAAAATAATAATAAAATATTCAATAATAATGAAAAATAATAAAAATAAATAAAAAATAATAATAATATAATAAAAAATATTTGAGAAGTTTTGAAAGTTAGTCTGAATTCTGACTTTTAAACTGTTGAGAATGTCTTTTAAAAATATAACAATTTAAATTGGAAAGTGGAGGAGAGTACGACATGCACATAGGCAGTTTATATTGGGAGCTTCTATTCTTAATTTTTTTTTTTTTTCCTTTTCGTTCTTTCACCAGGCTATTCTTTGGAGAGTTTTGGTTCTTCTTTACTCAAATGGACAGTTAAATCCTTAAAACAAGATTAGAGATATCTATACTTGCAAATTACAAGTATTTTTAGCTTTTTTTTTATTCATGTGATTTTTTTAATTTTATTGATACAAACTCCTATTTATCATTCTCTAGTTATCGGTGATATTTTCTCATTTTTGAATAATCTTGAAATTATTTTCTTTCATAAATTCAGTAATACTTTTTTTTATAAGTAGTTAAGATCTGTAATTATGTTTGAGTTAATTTATAGTGTTTACTGATTTAATTATGTACTGTAATATTACCCACTGTCATGGTTGGGTTTTATTAATAAGGATGATAATTCAGAGAAAAAAAAACCCGGGAAACTTAAGTCAATGACGAAAGCTAAGATGCATGTACAGAGAAGCAACTTGCTGTTCTCTCCCAATTTCTCTTCTTGTCTGCATTTACTATACGACACAATACTTTCTACCAAACAGAAGGAGATGACCATTAGAAAGCCAATGGCCGAAGCCTGTATTTTTCTATTCTCTCTATTGTTCTCCCTCTTAGAAACATCCATTGCGCTGGACACTCTTCCTTCCAGTCAATCAATCCGAGACGGCGACACATTAGTTTCAGCCGGTGGAACATTTGAAATGGGATTTTTCAGCCCAGGCAGCTCGAAAAGCCGATACGTCGGAATATGGTACGTGATATCTTCTGGGACAGTTGTATGGGTGGCTAACAGAGACACTCCGCTTAACGATCACTCCGGCGTTTTAACTGTCACCAAGGAAGGAGTTCTTGCCCTTCTAAATAGCACAAATGAAATTGTTTGGTCAACTAATACATCAAGAACACCAGAAAATCCAGTTGCACAACTTCTGGATACGGGAAATCTTGTTGTGAAAGATGGAAATGTTAATGACCCAGAGAGATTTTTATGGCAGAGTTTTGACTATCCTTGTGACACATTACTACCGGAAATGAAGCTTGGAAGGAACTTGAAAACAGGTCTAGATAGATTCATATCATCTTGGAAGAGCACGGAAAATCCTGCTCGAGGTGAGTATTCACTAAGGTTAGATCCTCGTGGGCTTCCGCAAATGGTTATCATGCAGGGGAATACGATAACGGGTAGAATAGGGTCATGGAATGGTCTTCGTTTTATGGGATCTCCGGGCTCAAGTTGGAATCCAGTTTCCAAGTATGAACTCGTGATGAATCGGAACGAGGTGTATTTGAAGTATAAACTTGTAAACACTTCTGTTTTTTCAAGAAGTATGATAAACCCATCTGGCGTTGGGCAGCGGTTTGTGTGGGTGGATCGAACACGCAGTTGGACGCTTTACGCCTCATCCGAGGCAGATGCATGTAAAAATTATGCATTCTGTGGTGCATACGCTACCTGCGATGCCGGAAAGTCTCCTGCATGTACGTGCCTGGAAGGATTCTTTCCCAAGTCTCCAAAAGATTGGAAATCAATAGATTGGTCTGATGGATGTGTTCGAAGGACTCCATTGGAATGCAATATTGGAGATGGCTTCCGCAAGTACACGGGCTTGAATCTGCCCGACACATCTTCTTCCTGGTTTAATGCGACCTTGAGCCTCGATGAATGCGAGAGATTGTGCTTGAAAAACTGCTCTTGCACAGCATATTCCAATTTAGATATTAGGGGAAAGGGGAGTGGCTGCGTGCTTTGGTTCGGGAAACTGATTGACATTGCTGTGTACTCTCAAGAAGCACAAGAGCTATACATAAAGATGGCCAATTCAGAACTAGGTACTTTTTACTTCTTTATTTCTTCTAAAAAATTGCAAACAAATTGCTCTGGATTTTGCTCAAAATTAATAAGACTTTTGATCAATAGTCAGTCGATATATGCATTGAGTAGAACTCTAACTTCGTTTTCAGAAAATAATGGGAAAAAGGGGAACACCAGCGAGATAAAACGAGCAGGAATCATAGCCGGCGCTGTAGCATTAGTCATTGGAATTCCAACACTTGGATTGATCTCATACATACAGAAGAAGAAGACTAATTTCAAAGGTAAAGCTATGTTTTTAAGGCTAAGAAATTTCTGTAGTTATTCTTACCTTAGAAATGCATCTGAGTTTGCTTGCATTCAATAGTTATTCTGTTCAAGAAACGACAGGACAAAGATTGTGAAAATGAAGGCCTAAAGGAAGACATGGAGTTACCAGTAATTGATTTGTCAGCCATAGCTAATGCCACTAATAACTTTTCAAGCAACAACAAGCTGGGAGAAGGTGGATTTGGACCTGTGTATATGGTAGACCCAAAATATCCTCACCATATGTGAAGTTTATTTTTTGGAACGCATTTCCTAACTCATGATTTTCAGGGTACACTACCAGAAGGTCAAGTGATAGCAGTGAAGAGGCTTTCAATGAATTCTGGACAAGGACCTAATGAGTTCATAAATGAAGTCAAACTAATTGCCAAACTTCAACATCGCAATCTTGTAAAACTTGTAGGGTATTGCACGGAAGAAAATGAGAAAATTTTGATCTACGAATACATGCCTAACAAATGCTTGGATTCGTTTATTTTTGGTTTGAGCTCTGACCCTTCTAAAGTAGGATATTCTTGTTTAGTTATGTTCTTCGGTTAATGAAAATTTGTTGACAATTCAGCAAGATTTGTACTAACATGATAGTGAACTTGGACAGACGAGACGAAGCGCAAATTATTAGATTGGCGTAAGCGCATCGACATTATTGGTGGCATTGTCAAAGGGCTTCTTTATCTTCACGAAGATTCTAGACTGAGGGTCATCCATAGAGATCTCAAAGCTAGCAATATCTTACTAGATATTGATATGAATCCCAAGATTTCGGACTTTGGCCTGGCTAGATCATTTCAGGGAGATCAAATTGTGTCCATGACCCATAGGATTGTTGGAACATAGTAAGTACTTTTAATCTTCTCTTATAGATAACCTTTAACTGTTTATAAACTTATTCCCTTGTCCTTACATAGTATTTTGCAGTGGCTACATGTCTCCCGAGTATGCAGTGCATGGACAGTACTCTGTGAAATCTGATGTCTTTAGCTTTGGAGTTTTAGTATTGGAGATATTGAGTGGGAAGAAGAACAGGGGATTCTGCCATCCAGACCACCACCTCAATCTTCTTGGACATGTAAGCATGAAGAATTGCATTACAAAGTTTATTTGAGTGGATAGAGGGAACAAAAAGCTTTTTATGTGTCAAAGTAACCTTGTCCATCAAGAGTCAACTTACTTACTCTTTAACTTGCTGTAAATTTCAATAGGAAGGTATGAGTTCATAAAACCAAAAATACTTGTGTTCGAAAAACTAAAGATTACTAACTTTGAATGTTAAACAAGTATCGTTTTTAAGCAAGGTATGGAGGATTGCCTTTGGTAGCGTTATTATGTGGAAGTGCTAATCACTGACTTAATTGGATATAGTTATTTTACATTTAATAACTTCAGCTTAATGCATATTATGTAATTTTGCTGTAGTAATATAATGGGGGAATGGATAACAGGACCTTTAAAATAAGAATAGCTCCATGCTCCAACTCACAAAAATATGGTTATTTTTATTTGTTTCAGGCATGGAGACTATGGATTGTAGATAGAGCAATGGAACTGATCGACGAATCAATAGATGATGCATACACCCAATCTGAAGTGTTAAGACTAATTCAAGTGGGTCTGTTATGTGTGCAACAGAGACCTGCAGATAGGCCAAACATTTCTTCTGTGGTTCTAATGTTAAGCAGTGAAATGTTATTGCCTACCCCGAGGCAGCCAGGTTTCTATGCAGATTTATCGGTATCAGATTCTCCATCTAGCAACAATGCAACTTATTCAGCAAATGGAATCAGCATCTCAACATTCGAAGCACGGTAGATATGATCACTTGGAGCAAAAGGGGAGAGGTTTCTTTCGAAATTTGTACAGTCAGAAATTCAATGCATTAAGCTGGTTAAAAAGGTTTGGAACTTACTATTCTTTAGAACAGAAACAAAAAAGAAAAGAAAAAATAAATTTCTTGATTTAGAGCAAGGATTGTTATACCATACTCATGTTGCTAGTTGAGATAGAGGATTCTTATTCAGACATAGGGCTATGTATATCGCCTGTTTTAAACTGGATGTGCTTCTTTGACAATTTATAAAATCCAGTTCCTTAATGCATGCTATTAAATGTTTTATTTCAGTGAATGATTCAATGTGTAGCTCATATCTTACCACTTTACAGCCTTTTTTCTAATGTAAAAATAAACCTGACTGCACATCTCAAAATCACTCACTTTGGACCACACCTTTGGTTTACATTTATAGTTTGTGAAAGTCCGTTCCCGGGCTTCGAGTCAATTAACAGCAGCTCATTGAGTTGAAAAGTAAGGAGAGAAAATTCTATACAGAGAACTGGTGGGAGACACTAATGCTTTTTATAATCATAGTGTATAAACACTGTATAACTGCTTTAAACAATAGTAAAGCTGATTATTAAAAAATTAATTTTTCATATGTGACTCATATTTTATGACTCATTCAAAAATAAATAGCATAAAAGCTATCTCAAGTGCAGAGGATATCGCGTAATAATTAAGAATAAATTTTTAAATCTATTTTTCAAATAAAGTTATTTTAAAATCAAACTCGAATAAAGAGTGGAATAATTTACAAAAAAAAAGATAAAAAAAGGTAATATATGCAATAGATGAAAAAGTGCAACGAAAATAATAAGAGCATTGGTTGTGGACCAAATTCATAATTTTAGAATTGAGTGTTGTACTCAGAAAATGTAAAATATTGAATGCAAAACAATAAACTAAAATTTAAAAAAACAAGAAAAATAAATGACATCAAATTAAATAAACAAAGAATTAAAATGAAAGCTTAAAGGAGCAAGAAATGTTAATGACATTAAATTAACAAGAAAAAATTAAAAGCCTAGTAGTTAGGCATCAGGGCTCTACAACCTTATTGCTATGCTCTCTTTCCCCTTGAGTTCACCCCAAAAATTATAGAAAAATAAAACTAAGCAAGAATTACATTATACTACATGAAAACTACAAATGAAAAAAGGAAGTCAGACAGTATTTTGGTGCGAGGACTCTATAATTTTGTTGTCATGCTCTCTCCTCGCTTGAGTTCACTACAAAAATTATAAAAATAATATAAAACTAAATGAAGAATTAAGTTACATTACTCCTATTCCTATTCTAACTATAAAATTAAAAATAGATAAATAAAAGTAGAGAAGGCAAATGAAGATTAGAGTAACAGCAAATTGGACTCCATAAAAGCTCTACAAGCTGTTGCTTCTCTTCCTCTCTACTGCCTGTAAATCCCTCCTCTAAGTTAAAACTATACTGCGTGTTTTTAAAGGCAAGCTGAGAGACTCCAAAATCTGAGTGTTTGTGCTGTGCTCATTTTTGGTTTGCAACATGCTTTTATCATTGCTTTGTTGCGTGTTGTGTGGAGTCTCCCCGTGTACCTTCCAAATCTGAGCGCCAAAAATAAATCCTGTTGTTGCTCCCTGTACTTGAGAAAAGAAAGTCATTTTCTCTCTGCGTGTTGCAGACTCCAAAAGATAAAAAAGCATGCATGCCTTTTCCCTTCACGCATCATGCGTGGACGCTTTTGTTTAAAGAAACCGAGGTGGCGGCGTCTTTGGCTACGTAACATAATAGAAATGTATTGGACTGCAAATATTGGAATGACAGTTCGACCCCATCCTTGGACTCGGAGAGTAAGAATATTTTTATTTTATTTTATTTTTTATTTTTTAATTTTGATCAAATATGATGAAAGAATTTTTAATAAATCTGATGTAAAATTATTTTGATGTTAGATTTTCATAAAATTTATATTTTTTTATTAAATTTTAATAATTTATTTTAATAAAACCAATACTAACGTTCTAATGCATCAAAAACCCACAAATTAAAGCCTGCACCTGTCTCTCCTAAAGAAATAAATTTGTTGACTTTTCTAAACAAAATAAGAACCAATTAAAAGAGAGCCATGCGGACAAGTTTACATCTGCATAGACAAATATTTTTTTTTCTTTCTCTTTTCTTTCTAATGTGCATGCGTTTTGGTATTTTTTTTCTTTTTTCTTTTCTTAAACATGATCTATGAAAAAAGACATAGCAAAATATAAAACTGAAAATTAGAATATTAAAAATGTGATGCATATGAAGAAATATAATTCAAATAAATCACAAATTATAAAATTTAGCATAAATTATGCTATTAAAAAATTTTAATCACAACTTATATTTACATCTCGTAACTATCTTTCATTTGAAACCAATAATAATATCATACAATAATCAAATAATATATTAGTTATAAATGTATAAAACATGCAATTATTTAACTCAATCATTTAACTAATTTTTTTCAAATCAATTATATGACGTTTATATAGTTTACGATTGTAAATATTATTTCTTTCTTTCAATCATTCCTAATTTCCTAGACCACCAATACATCATCTTCCAATTTCGATTTAGTGGTATCAGAGTTTTGGGTTTTATGCGGACGTTTGATCATCCTCTTGTTGCCGTGCAATTTGGTCTTTGACATTTATCTTCAGCTCATGGATCAACTCAACCATCAGTTTCTACTTTTGGTGGGGACGGCTATAGATGACTATCGGACATCAAGTTGAATACGTTGTTTTGGGTCTTTGGTTTCATAACAGATCGTTTAAAAACTACTACGTCTTAAACTGATGAAAAGAAAGAATTTTTCTCTTATTGATTTTATATCTTCTCATATCAACACACAAAGATTGACAATTAGTACGGCAAAGATTGACAATTACTACGGCTGAAATGATCTTTTCTTTCTACAAGCTAAACAAAAAAATTAAAAGAATTCTCATAAATTAATGAAACAATCTCTATTTCAGAGACTTTCAGAGCTAAGACTGAAGCATGATACTTGCTGCAGGTTTTTTTTTTAATTATTTAATTTTTATTTTTAAAAAGAGTCGATAGCTACCTACATAGCAGCCCAATTTCAACTTTATTAATATGTCCTCACTTATGATAGAGAAATATCGTGGTTACACGCAAAGCATTTGGGAGATTACAAATAAATAAACTAAAAACTACTACAACAGAATAGGTCTTTTGAGACGAAAATTTCATATCAAATTATAAGAATTTGATTACGCCCAAAGAATAACGCGATCGTTTATAGTATAACTTTGGAGTGTCGATTCCACAGGGAGATGGATTGAGAAATTGGAAAATAGTAACGAACTTAATGAAAAGATTTTGAAGAGTGCAAAAAGTGATTTTTGAAATGTGACGTAAATTAAAACTAAATGAATAATTTAAAAAGTGTAAAAATAAGACGAAAAGTAGAGCGTAGGGAATTCCTTACGTATTTCTGGTATTCAAATTTATTCTTAATTCATTGATAACTCAATTGAGAATTCTATATCCAAATTCTCAATCGGAAGATATAACATTAATAACCAGATTTAAATCAAATGTAATCTTTTGAAAAATCATTCATCACGATTTAAGAACAAAAATTGTTATCACTATTGAGAAAATCCAACATCGACAATATATCCAGGAGGTGATACTGCAACAGAGAATTAAATCAATATAGACAATCAATTGCTCCAAACATAATCATAAAACTAATCATTTCAATGGAAAAAATATGACTGAATCCATAAACAAAATAAATCCTATAATTATTTGAAGACGAAAAACATCACAAATAAATTGAGAATGATAGAACAAAAAAGTTTTAATATTTAAAGATCAAATAAATGAATTAAAAATAAATTACAAATACTATCATACACACAAGTTCACCCCTAACCCTATTTGAGAATTTATTTATACATATTAAAAATATACAACAAAAATTCTCCAAAGGATACTATAATAGAGCTGGTCATGGATTCTCTCTTTTCTTTGATTTTCTCTCTTTCTCTCAATGTAACAAATGGCTCTCCAAGCATCTCCTTTGTGTTCATGCCTCCCTCCTATTTATAGACTTAGTTGCCGTATGCTATTTGAATTTCAATCAACAAATCATGGCATGCGGATTTCTTGAAGTCTTAAGCCATCTGAACTCTATCAACAAGTTGGTGGACCCCTTTGCTTGCTTGGTGTGTAAACTTTGAAGTGTTTGGGTGGTTTGACACAAAGAGACAAAGGAGATTTTGGCTTCCTTCTTTTAAACATGCATCCGGTCACTTTGAGTTGTCTTGCATGGGATGTGTCACCACCTGGATTTTTCTAGAGAATCCTACTACCTTCTAAAGTCTTTTTCCCTTGTAGATTATTCTAGAATATAGTAGAATGTTGTAAAGTTGTATAGAAAACCCTAAAATGGTTCTTTAAGATTGTGACACTCGTCACAATCCTAGCTATACTTCTAGAAGTAGTCTAGAATGTTCCTTACCGTTAAGATTGTGACACTTGTCACAATCCTAGCCATTCTTTGTACCAAGAGTTCCCTATAAATAGAGGGGCTCTCATTTGTGTAAATCACCAAGCAATAAGAGGAACAAGTTCTCTAGAGCTTCTCTCTCTACTCTCTCCCTCTCTCTCTAGAGTTGTTCTCTCTTATCTTGAGTCGCTTAGAAGGCTTACTTGGGAGCTTTGTCCGGGACAAAACCTCCTAAGGCCGCACGAGACGTGTGAAGAATTTCTAAGTCCGTGACAGTTGGTATCAGAGCGTCGAAGGAGAACCAAGTGTGGTCACCATGGAGAACCAAGTGTGGTCACCATGGAGAACCAAGAACCACGCAAGAGTAAGAGGTCGAAGGAGTCGACCTCGTCCGTGGAGTCTCGCCTCGATAGCATCGAGAAGACCATGGCCAAGATATTGGCCAAGATGGAAGAATGTGATCAGTCTCACAGGGAGGTGAGCACCCTTGACAACACCGTGACCAGGGTGGAGGTAGCAGTGGCGGATGTCAAGGACCATCTTGACATCATGGAGCAAAGCATGGAGGAGCTAGGATTGGAGGGCCAATCCGAATCGCTCAAGGAGTCCATTCTGAGCACCATCAACCCCACCCTCGAAGCACAACGTGTTGAGAACGTTGCCTTCCAAGACCGGGTCTTGGGGGAACTAATCAAACTCCAGGAGCGAATGGAGGAACACCGCGTCGGTCTGGAGGAGACCAGGGCGGACTGGGCCATGTGCAAGCGAGCTGTGGCCAATGGGGGCACCATCGGAGGAGGAATAGTGTCTACACCACGAGTAGATACCCCCAAACCGAAGGAGTTCGACGGCAAGCGGGATGCCAAAGAACTCGACAACTATTTGTGGCATATGGAACGCTACTTCGAAGCGTTGGACATGCTAGACGAGCATGTCAAGATACGTACTGCATCTCTCTATCTTACTAATCTTGCTGGTACTTGGTGGCGTCGTAAGCACAGTGAGATAGAGAAGGGTACTTGTACCATTAACTCATGGGAGGAGTTCAAGTGTGAAATCAAGAGGCAGTTCTATCCTGAGAATGTGGCCTTCTATGCGCGGAAGAAAATGAAGGAGTTGAAGCACACTTCTTCAATCCGCAACTATGTTGAGGAGTTCTCTGCTCTCATGCTTCAAATCACGAACATGAGCGAGGAAGATCTTCTCTTCAATTTCACCGATGGCCTCAAGTCATGGGTGGCTCAAGAGCTCAAGCGACGTGGGGTCAACGACATCTCCACCGCCTTGACAGTGGCAGAAACCTTGGAAGAGTTCGAGTATCACAAGAGTGATAACTCTTCAAAGCCCAAGTTTTCGAAGGATAATCACGACAAAGGTGGGGGAGCAAAGGAGTACAAGTCCCCACAGAACAAAGGGCGTGGAGATAAGCCTTCGACATCGAGGGAAGGCAAGAAAGAGCACTCCAAGGACAAGAAGCCGAAGGATACTTGCTTCCTTTGTGATGGGCCACACTGGGCTAGGGACTGTCCCAAGAGGAAGGCTCTCAATGCCATGCTGGAGGAGAAGGAAGTACAGGAGAAGTCGCACATGGGGTGCTTGCAACTTCTCAACTCACTGAAGGAAAACACCAAGCCAACCACTAAGGATAGATCCTTAATGTTTGTAGAGGTGTTCGTCAATGGGAAGGAGAACCATGCCCTGGTCGACTCGGGAGCTTCTCACAACTTCATCATGAAGGAAGAAGCCACACGGCTAGGCATTCCTCTCAAGAAGGGTCACGGATGGCTGAAGACGGTGAATTCTGAAGCCAAACCGCTTGATGGTGTAGCTCATGGCGTAGAGCTACAACTTGGCACGTGGAAGGGAAAAGTGGACTTCTCCGTCGCCCCCATGGACGACTTCAACGTCGTGTTGGGAATGGAGTTCCTGAGACAGTTTAACGTAGTGTCTCTTCCTCACTACAACTCGGTGTGCATCTTGGAAGATGGGCCTTACATGATACCCACCATGTCTAAGCCGAACACCACCCAACTCCTATCGGCTATGCAAGTCAAGAAAGATGAGGAATCTTACTTGGCTACTATGAAGGAAGGAGAAGTGAAGATTCACTCCCCTCCACCTAAGGAGACCCAAGAGGTCCCCAAGGCCTATGAGGATGTCAGGCCACCAGAGTTGCTCAAGCAATTACCACCTAGGAGAGAGGTGGATCATCGAACTGAGTTGAAGTTCAACTTCAAAACGCCTTATCCCATGTCAACTTCAAAGCTTGAAGAACGAAGGAGGCACATGGAATACCGCGTAGGTGATTTGGTGTTGGTAAATATCTTATCAACCCAGCCCAAGTTTACTAGGAAGCTGCGCAAGGGGCTTGTGCGGCGATATGAGAGACCCTTCCCAATCATCAAGAAAATAGGGAAGGCCTCCTACAAGCTAAACTTACCCTCCAAGTTCGACCTTCATCAGGTCTTTCATGAGAGCTGTCTGAAACCTTATCATGGTGATGAAGAAGAGCCGACACGAGGAGAGTCTAAGCGTGCTCCATTGGGCACAACCACCACTTTTCATACAGGAGTAGAGGAAATTTTGGCGGATTGGGAGGTTAGACAAAGGGGTCACAAGCCATTCCAAGAATATCTGATCAAGTGGAAGGGATTGCCCGCAAGTGAGATCACATGGGAACCTAAGAAGTCACTGTGGCGGTTTGAAGATCAAATCCGAAGGTTCCATGAGGATACCGCGCCGAGGACGTCGCGAAGCTAGGTGGGGGAGAATGTCACCACCTGGATTTTTCTAGAGAATCCTACTACCTTCTAGAGTCTTTTTCCCTTGTAGATTATTCTAGAATGTAGTAGAATGTTGTAAAGTTGTATAGAAAACCCTAGAATGGTTCTTTAAGATTGTGACACTTGTCACAATCCTAGCTATACTTCTAGAAGTAGTCTAGAATGTTCCTTACCGTTAAGATTGTGACACTTGTCACAATCCTAGCCATTCTTTGTACCAAGAGTTCCTTATAAATAGAGGGGCTCTCATTTGTGTAAATCACCAAGCAATAAGAGGAATAAGTTCTCTAGAGCTTCTCTCTCTACTCTCTCCCTCTCTCTCTAGAGTTGTTCTCTCTTGTCTTGAGTCGCTTAGAAGGCTTACTTGGGAGTTTTGTCCGGGACAAAACCTCCTAAGGCCGCACGAGACGTGTGAAGAATTTCTAAGTCCGTGACAGATGGCATTAAATCAAATGAGTTGGCATGCAAGTGTACATGCAAGTGGCGCCGGTTTCTTGAGTTTAAATTAAATGTCATGCTAGATCCATGTGAATATGAGTTGCTCAAATAAGAAGAGCCGTGTCATGCTTCAAGTGATTGCAATTGGAGTCCAAGTGTTGAAATTTCCATGTGTTTCCGTGTATTGTTTCCTTGTAGTCGAAATTTGTATATTGAGATTGAGTGTTTCACTTTTCTTCATGTATCATGACACGTGGGTCCTTCTTTGATTGTGTGGTCTTGTGAATAAGTCAAATAAAGTGGCTTTGACTTGAATTAGAGAGGAGTTGCCGTGTATCACTTTTCTTCTTATTTCAACTTGTGGCTTGAAATCATCTATGCATAGAATGTCTTTGGTCGGCTGAAATGAGGCTGGAATGAGGTGTATGCAGCCATATATTTTGTACTCAAATGATTAGTAGGGTCCATTGATTTTAGAAGAGAAGTGCGGCTGCTTGATCATATCTTGCTTTTGTAGATTTTTCTCCAAAATGCTTGATGTTGTTGCCTACCATTCTTCTTACAAGAAATTAAAATAAAATAATTAAAGAAGATGGTTTTAGAAACAAACTTAGCTTTTGGAAATTCAAATGGCTTCCTTTGAAGTGTAAATAACGAAAAATTCATGGGACTTTATTTATAAATTAAACTCATGTGTTTTTTTTTGTATTTATTTAAGACTTAAATATATTAAATTATGCTCATAGCCATCTCAAGATAAATAGCTATTAAATTAAATAAAATGAATTATATCATTACTTCTCTTTTCTTTTAGTAATTAAATAGAATATTTACAGTGCATTTTTGTGCACTCATCAGGATACGTCTTAGAAAATATTTTGGGATGAGAAAAATTCATCCCAAGCTCGTGCCAACAACACTGTCCCAGAATATATGTTTTTGTCACGGTTGCAATTCATCCCCAAATATCGTTCGAACGGTTAAAAGTTTACGTTCAAATTTTATTAATTTGTTTGAACGGTTGTAAAGTACGTTCAAACGGTATAAATATAGCTTTATGTTCGAATGTTAAAGGGATAGATCAAGCGGTTGAAAGTTACGTTCTAACGCTACGAAAATAAATGACATTCAAACGTTATGTGGTCGTTTGAACGATTTAATAAATGAGATTTGAACGTTATGTGGTCGTTCGAACGAAAACTTTTTTTTTTAAGTCAATAAAAAAAACCAAATAGATATTCATAAGATCTAAAAAGATACATTAAAAACTGTTTAATACTCACAAAATTTTTATAATAAGTTCAAACTAAATAAATAACCATGAGATTGACATTGGTCGTACATAAATAGATAATTAATCCCAAAATCTGTACGTAAAAAAATATCAGTTGCTTGGAGGAGAGGCCTATACTGTTGCATAAACTGCCGCATTTGGAGTTGCATCTGTCTCCTGAACTCTTCTTGTTGTTTTTCATGTTGTTTGATATGCATCTCCATGTCTGCTTGTTTTGTCAATTGAGCCTCTAACTCATGCTGCCTTGCAGTCAATTTTTCGATTCTAAAATTCGCATTCTCTAATATTATAGAGGTCGTAGAGGCAAACCTGGAAGAAGAGGAAGAAGGAAAAGGCTTTACACAGCAATCCAAAACCCTCAAATATCTTGAAAGTTGACCTAGGACTTGTGTAAACATATCAACATCATTTGTTGATGAATTTTGATTTGACGCAGATTCAACACGTAGGGCAACCATTTTATCCTAAACATATGAAAATAAAGAATTAATATCATCATAAATATTCTAAAATATTTAATTAAAACAGGTTATAATACTTACATAATTTTCACGAGCATCAGGATGAGTCCACTCTCCATTACGATCAGTATGCGATGCAACATATAATTTTGTCAGATCATAATTGGTATCTGAATCTTGCTACAATAAATATATATTAAGATATAAAGTTATTATGATTCATCCAAATAATTAACTATATCCAATAAAAAAATAGCAATACCAATTTCTTAGAGAGGCGATAGAAAGATCTTGAGCCTGCATGATGATTAATCTTCAATTTTGATCTATTTATTTTGTTTATAGAATTTTGCTCCTGCAAAGAAATTGAAATATTATGAAGCAAAATTACAAATAGGACAAGTAAAATAATTAATTTAATTATACCTCATATGATGGATCTTGAAACATGTCACAAAGTTTGCCAACTCAGAAGGTTGGACATCCTGAAAAGGATGTTGGCGTGCATCTTCCTTGTTCTCAAACTTATTATAATGCTTATGACACCTCGCCTTATATTTGCGGAATGCGTTACTCATAAACTTTTCCATAGTCTTATGCTCCTCACTCTGACCAAAATTTAATTCGAAAGCATCCTTGAAAAAAATAGTCACAATTATATTATCATTTATAATATTCTAAATTTAACAATTATATTATCATTTATAATATTCTAAATTTAAGTAAAATATATAAATTTATTCAACTAAATCAATGTTTTAAACATTACCAAACAATGCTTCTTGATAAGCTCTTTAACATCTTGGGGGACTTTCTTCCATGAAGTCGCTACCAAAGGTGCATAAATTCGTGTAGGAGCACCTACATGCGATGCAAGCCTAGCTGTTGGTTGTCCTTCTCCTTCGGTATGTTTGTCAAGAATGTTAATCTTGATCTTACCCACCTTACGATACTTTTCCAATGCGACGCCTCTAGTTGTGCCTCGACGTTGACGAGATTGTACTGTGGACTCTATAAAATATAACATTATAATCAATCTCTATTATATGTCTATTATATGACCTTAATTATTTCCGAACACTAGATTCTAGTTGTTCTACCTTTTATGAGTATTAGATTTTTACTTTATTTTATAGAGTCCATCTTTAATGGTGAGAGTCTGAAGGAGAGTTAGGAACAGGTGGAGATGGGTTGTGAACTTCCTTTTTCTTTGGTGGCATAATTTCAAACCATTTATACATTCAATAAGGAAGATATTTTTCATCAAGTGTAATGTTAAAACATAATTGGTCAATCATAATCTGTATTAGTTTCATTTGACAATTCCCTCTCATCATCTGTAGATACTTCAGATGATTCAACATTTTTCTCAATTGTCGCATCAACAATTTCTGCCTCAATATCTTCTCTATTTAATGAAATCATCTCATATTGGCTCAAATCCAAAAACGAATTTAAGTTGGGTTAACTCTCTTGGTATGCTTCTTGAGTAGAGGGGTCATCTTCTTCTTCATCTTGTCATTCTGCCTAAGGGATAACATCAAATATATTTCTTGGAGAATATTTTTGTATTACTCGTCATTGATTTCCTAACTCTGGGTCATCTAAGTAGAATACTTAAGATGTTTGAGAAGCCAAAATAAAAGGATCATCTTCATACCATTTTTTTGATGTATTAATACTCATAAAATATTCATTATCACGTACTCCAGTTCGAGGATTGCTTAAATCCCACCAATCACAGTTAAACAGATACATCGCAAGCTCCCCCAAATATTTCACTCCAATTATATCAACAATAACCCCATAGAAATCAATATTTCATTCCAATTCATTATTGGGGACAAAATATTTCGTCCCTAACTATTCCGTTGTTTTGTTGGCACGAAAGATGAAATTCATCCCTAAATCTCACTTTTTGGGATGGTTTTTATTTCATTCCAAATCAAAATCGTCCCAAAAAGTCTTTTTTGTTGTAGTGAACCCTCCCAAATACAAAACCAACAAAACCAAGAAACCAAAATAAAAACATAACTAAACAAGCCTAATAACCACGGAAAAAATAAAATAAAGCCAACAAAACAATAAAAAAAACTCAAGTTTTGACGTAAGGCAAATCCAAATTATCAGTACGAATAATGCCTTTTAAATACCTTGGCAATTGGTTAATATTATTATAGATGACATTCCATTGAAGCTCACCCTGTTTTGCAAAGTAATCAACTGCTTGATTTCCTTCCTTAAATTGATGCACTACCCAAAAAGTTCATACCTTGAAGCTCGAAGATAAGTTCTTCCCAATAATCCCACAAATACCAAAGAGTACACTCATCTTTCCGAAACGAATCTACTACAATATTAGGATCACTCTCAATAATCACATTATAGCAAGATAGAGTTTTACATTAACAGATACCTTCTAAAATAGCTTTCAATTATGCACCATTGTTAGTGCCAATATCGAAGTAAGTTGAGTACGCCCCCTTTAGTTTACCATTTTCATAACGCACAAGACCCCCACCTACGTATGTGCCTAGATTATTCTGACAACTCCCATCATAGTTAAGTTTCATCCATCCTCTTAGCAGCTTCGACCACACCACAAGCTTACAATTTTTTTGTAACAGGATCTGGTTTATCTACTTGAAGAGCCTCCAAAATGTGCTTGTCTTGAGTAGTTAGTGGCTTATAGCATTTTACCTAGCCGGCCATAATTCTCACCCACATCCGAATATATCTCCACACTTGATCTTCATTTGCTAGCTCCCCCTCCATTCTAGCTTTACATCTCCAATTCCATAGACACCAAGTGATGAGGCAAGGCGTTAAACCCATGAGAGTCTTGGCAATTGAAGCCTTTTTAGCTAAACACATCCAAGCCAAAAATCTAGCTTTCCATGTAACAAAACCCATACACGACACATTCAACAGAATACTAGCACGTTTCCATACTTTATAAGCAACCTAACCAACGGCTAAAACATGATCAATAGCTCCCGATTTCTCTGACTACAGCCATCACAAGTTGAGGCTAATGAGATGCCTTTCTTCTGCACCCTATCATCCACTGCCAAGCTATTGAACCAAGCTTTCCAAACACACATAGAAATTTTTTTCGGCAAAATTGCATGCCAAATCCACTCATGCCAAAGCAATGGCTCCCCTTTTTTCCTAGATACCTCCCATGATGTGGTTATGGTGAATTACCCGTCCGAATTCAACTTCCAAACACATATATCAGTCTCTTCCCATCCATGAATACGAGCTTGTAAAATTTCATTCGTGGTTTCTTCTCCCACCAAATCTTCCAATAACTCAGTATTCCATTCCTGATCCATCAAACAATCTCTAACACATAAGTGTTTATTAGAGATGTTTGTGAATCTAGTCAAAAGGGGTCCCGATGCCAACCATCTATCAAACCAAAAGAAAGAATTTCCACCCATCAACAGAATCTGTACATTATCCATAACTTCCGGTATATTAGCAACAATCGACCTCCAAAACTGCGAATAAGTCATCTTTTGACAATTAGACAAAAGGTGACCATCCTTTAAGTATTTAGATCTAAAAAACTTAGCCCACAAATTATCAGACGTAAGGATCCGATAATACTTGCTACAGGTTACATTAGAAAAAGGTATATTTATCATTATTCTTAACATTCATTTGTATGGAATTGATTGGTCTACCATGAGGCGATGGGCATCCGAAATTCGCATCAAACACTTACTAATTGAGATTAAGACCTTGGGAAACTATTTCAATTCATTTTATCTTTATTTCATTTCATTTTATTATTATAATTTTATCAATTTTTTTTATACAAAATACAATAAATAATTCAACTTTATTAAATTTCAAATTAATAATAGTATTAAAAATAATATTCTGACAATATTTTAGTTAATTTTATTTTTCATCTAAAATGATTTCATCTCATCTCTCTATCTAAATGGGACCTAAGTAGTATAACAAAATAAGATACACTACTTGAATGGAAACTTTCACACTTGTATTGATTCTATACAAAATATTTATATAAAAGTTGAATTCCTATCTTAGGTAAGTATAAAAATATGGAAAATTGATATTCCAACATTTACAAAATTAAAGAATGAAAATGTATGAAAGAATTTAATTTTGCTGTTACAGATTGCTAGAATATTGGCTAGTATTGTATGCAATATTTTGCTTAGCTCTTGCCACTTTTGCTTTGTTTGGAATTTTATTATTATCCTTAATATGCCCCCCTCAAGATTGGGCTACCATCGGCTAGTCCAATCTTGAATCTCAGTGTTTCTGTACATTGCTTTGAAATAGGCTTTGTTAGTAAATCATTAAGCTGATCTTCAATATGAACATGTCTGACATTGAGGGTTTCTTTCTGAACTAAGTCACGCACAAAATGAAAATCAATTTGAATATATTTCATCCTTGAATGTTGGACTAGATTGAAGCTCAAATGAGTTGCACCAAGGTTGTCATAAAGAAGCATTGGTGATGACTTAAGTGAAAATCCAAGTTTTTGAAGAAGTGCTAATAGCCACATAGTTTCTACCGCCGTATTTGCAAGTGCACAATATTCAGCCTTCATGGAATAGTGTGCAATTGCCTTTTATTTCTTTGAACTCCATGAGATAGGGTTGGGGCCAAGAAATGTAATGTATGCCGAGGTTAAAGTGCTATCATCTTTATTTCTTGCCCAGTCTACATCACTAAAAGTTCTTAAACATTATGCAGATGATTTTTTTAAATGAATTCCATGGAATATTATCAGCTTGAGATATCTCATAGGCCGTTTGGTTGTTGTCCCATGAGTGACTGTCGGTTTGTGCATGAATTGTGATAGTTTATTGACCACAAAGGAAATATCGGGACATGTCAGGGAAAGATATTTTAAACTACCAATTGCCCTTCTAAATTCTATACTATCAACAATCGTTGTACCATCTATCAAGCGTAGTGAGATGCTAGTTGAAAGAGGTGTTGATACATCCTTGGCACTAGCCATGTTAGTTGTGTGGAGTAGGTCCCGAATTTATTTATGTTGGGATAGGAATAGGCCAACACTTCTATGAATAAACTCAACTCCTCAAAAGAAGTGCAGTGTGCCCATGTCCTTCAATGAAAACTTGTGCCCCAGTTTTGCAATACTTGACCCCACAAAATTCTTATCACTACCTATTATAATAAGGTCATCAACATAAAGTAGAAAATAACAAGTGATTGAATCATGTCTATATATGAACAAGGATGAATCAAATTTAGAATTATGAAATCCAAGCTCAACAAGAGCACTCTTTAAGGCAGAATACCATGGACGTGGGGCTTGTTTAAGCCCATAAATTGCTTTTTTTAATTTGCACATATGATCAATCTTTGACTTGTCTTTGAAACCAGGAGGTTGTACCATATAAACTGTTTCAGTTAATTTCCCGTGTAGGAATGCATTATTGACATCCATTTGTCTAAACTCCCATCCATTCATAATTGTAATGGTCAAAATTTTTTGAATGGTTGCTGGCTTAACTACAGGGCTAAACGTTTCCTTATAATCAATTTTAGGACGTTGACTATAGCCCTTGGCAACTAGTCTGACTTTGAACCTATCAATAGAGCCATCTGCTTTTCTTTTAACAGTGAAAACCCATTTGCATCCTACTGGATTGTAGTTGGAAGGAGTAGGGACGAAATCCCATTCCATGTTTCATGAGAGCAATGAGCTCACTGGACATTCACGCTATTATGGCTGAGCTACAGCTTGATTGACACACGTAGGTTCAAAAATTGATGGAAGAGGATGTTTTGTGGTGATATGAATCTGTTTAGGTTTGAAGATGTTATTCATTGACAATGTGGTCATTGAATGGGTTCAAGAAGATGAGTTTTCAGGAGGTGCAGTGGGTATTGTGTGTGAGATTGATGGTGATGCATTCACATATATGAAATTTAAATTCAAACCAAATGATGGAGGAATCAAATTTCTATTCTTGAAAACTAGGGAAACGGGGGTGCGTGTGTGATCTAGTGAAATAGATGAAAGAATATTACCTAAAGGTGGCACGTCAATGGCGATAGCTATTTTCGATCACTAGTGGCGACAGATTGATGAAGATGTTGCTTGGTTGTCCTGGAACTGAAGAGAAGCCTCTGGAATTGAGAGAAATCAAGTCGTGCAAGGGTGAAGAAGAAGATATCATGTTTTGGTATGGGCTTTCAGAGAGCAATGGGCCAAGTAATTTGAAAGGGCTTTGGGCTTCATCAAAAGTCACATGCTGTGACATGTAGATCTTATGTGTGAGTGGGTCCATGCATTTGCATACATTTTGACTTTGGGAGTACCCCAAGGAAAAGACACAGTATTGACTTTGGTTGAAGTTTGTGATTATTGTAAGGCCTTGTGAGTGGGTAACAAAAACCAAATTTTTTGAGTTTGAGGTAATTGGGCGTTTGACCAAAGAGAGATTCAAATGGTGATTTGTTTTGTAAAAGAGAGGTTGGTTGACAATAAATGAGATACGTGGCAGTTTGAAAAGCAAGAGGCCAAAATGTAAGGGGAAGGGAAGCATCATGTAATAAAGTGAGAACAGTCTCCACAAGGTGACGATGAAGACATTCGGAGACACAATTTTGTTGTGGAGTAGACGAAGTGGTGGTGTAATGACTTATCCCATGAAGAGAAAAGAAATTTTTAGGTTTGAAAATTCCCCACCATTATCCGAATACAAGCTTTTTATTTTTGATTAAAAAGGGTTCTCAACAAGATTTTTGAACTGTGGAAAAATTGTGGAAACACTTGATTTTGTATTCATTGGATAAAACCACATTTCTTTGTGTAATGGTCAACCAAAGAAGATAGTATCTTGAGCCATCAAGATTGGTAAAATAGGCAGGTCCCCAAACATCCGTGTAAATAATTTCAAGAGGCATAGAGCTTTAAAGGCTAGTTAATCCAAATAGTTGTTGATGTGCTTTATTAATATTGCAAGAAGTACATAAGGAACATAAGTTTTTTTTTTTTTTTTTTTTTTGTGGAAAGCAAAAGGGAAAAAGAATTGACAAGTCTTTGAACAAGTTTCATGGATGGATGCCCAAGACGCTTGTGCCACCCATAAATTGATATTCTTTCATGCACATTTGCAATCATTGTGGAAATTGAAGTCACCAGTGAGTTCGGAAACATATAAACGCCATTTTTACACGCCCCTTTTAGGCCCAGTTTCGATTGGGAGATGAGTTTTGAAAATTGAATAAAATATTATTGGAAGATTATTTTTTAATATTATTATTATTTTGGGATTTGAAAAATTTAATAATTTTTATTATATTTTGTATATAAATTTGAGAGAATGTAATGAGGATTTAGAATGAGTTGACCAATCCAAATCGGGCCTTAGTAGTATCACTTCCGTTGTCTATTCCTTCACAAGAAAATATAAAGGATGAAATTCCACAAAAACATTATTTTGTTTTGCGAAATGATGCACAAAAATTAGGTTTTTGTAAATATTGGGAACACAAAGGGTATCATGAAGATAAAAGGTCTTTTGAGGAGATTTTATGGCTAAAGAACCAGTGTGTGAAACAATCAAACCTATACCATCACCAAGAATGACTTCATCAGTGCCATCATATTCAGAATGAATTAATAAATTCACAAGATCACCAGTAATGGAATCAAGTAGCCACTTGGATTCTTGAGCATTTGATGTGGCGGCACAATTTGCATTGAGCTCGTTGGATTGCAATTGTGGACAGGCCTTTGTTGTGTGGCCCAATTGATCACAAAATTTACACTTGGGTTGGTAGCATTTTTGATTGGAGGTGTTCCAACCTGAATTCCTGTTGTTAGTATTGCGAGACGCATTGGGCTGGTTATTTCTCGAGCAGCCTGGATTAGGGTTACGAAACCCATTTGATTTAGGCAAGCCTCTTTGCTACTATCCTCCTAAAGTCCCATCCCTCTTTGTCGTTAAATTAGCAGTGGCAACAAGCTGCTGTGTGGCCACCTCCATGCGGTGTTTTGGCTGCGAAGATGAGTGGAGTTATATGAGGGGAGGTAGACGCAAGAATGACACTTAAGATGAGCTTGTCTTGTCTAACCAATGAAATTTTTTGAGAAAAGGACGTAGTTGTGCCATCGGAGGTAGGACATTGTGAGGTTCCATCGACATACCATCAAGTTGTACCCAATTAGTAATGCTTCAAATTGAGCATGCCATTGAGGAAATGTGGAGGGGGCGAGTTTCTAAGTAATCTGGGCAGTGATGTTGAAGACAACTAAAGGGTTTTCAGAAGTTGAGCGAGGGTGAAGGTTTGTTGCGGAAGACGGTTGGGGAAAAAAAAAACCTAGATCTTAGTCTCATTATAGGTAGGTCCTTCGATACCATATAACGATATAAGATACACTACTTGAATGGAAACTTCCACACTTGTATTGATTCTATATAGAAGATATATATAAGTTGAATTCCTATCTTAGGTAGGTACTATGCAAATTTGGAAAATTGAAGTATCCAACAGTTATAGAATTAATAAAGAATGAAAACGTATGAAAGAATTTAACGTCCTTGCTGTTATAGAATGCTACAATCTTGGCTGATATTATTTGCAAAATTCTGATTAGCTCTTGCCATTTTTGTTTTTTTTAGAATTTGAATTATTATCCTTAATAAGTAATATGTGTAAGCATACAGGGCAGACAACACATACGTCAGAAATTTGAATTATTATCCTTAGTAAGATACATTGCTTGAATGGAAACTTCCACACTTGTATTGATTCTGTCTTGCAAAACGATGATGGTTTCCCTTGGTATAGTAAGTCAAATGTTACCATTATAATAAAAATGAAAATATTTTAAACACAAAAAAATAACATGAAAAGAAACTTTCAAATTAATAGAACTCGATGTGATATATCATCAAATCATAAAATTATTTTACTTATAAAGTAAATTTAATGAATCCCATAAAATATATAAATTTATTAATTTTTTTTAACAAAAATGGCCATTGATTTGAACGAAATTACCAAAGAGTCAACCAGCAATGCCAAGAATCTAAACATTGCTTTCTCAACCCAAGCCAAAGTGACTTGCGAGAGTTAAACGACACCGTCTCTTCCACCAACCTTATATGCAAGCTGTTCCTGTGATTTGAAACTCTCTCTCTCTCTCTCTCTCTCTCTCTCTCTCTCTCTCTCTCTTATTGTGTGGAAGATTGGCTCTCTTCTGATCTTTTACGACAACAATGGCGTATGTGAAGATATGGATGGTGACCTACACGAAACATGTAACGCCCTAATGGAAGGCTCAAATCACATGACCTATACTCCAAAAAGACTAGTCAATGATACAATTGGAGCCCCATTAGAACCTTATAAAGAGCAAAAACTTCTACTTCCCAAGTAATGTGGAATCCTATACACCATCCACCCTTATCTATATCATATGGAGTATCACAATTTCTCCCCCTTAAATGCCTAACGTCCTCATCGGGCCTATTCCTTGTAGGTGGCATGGCTCAAGTCCCACATTTCTGGTTGGGATAGACTCTGATACTATTTGTAACACTCCAATGGAAAGCCCAAACCACATGACTTATACTCCAAAAAGACTAGTCAATGATACAATTGGAGCCCCATTAGAACCTTATAAAGAGCAAAAACTTTTCCTTCCCAAGCAATATGAGATCATATACACCACCCACCCTTATCCATATCATATGGGGTATCACAAAAAACTTGACAGGAAATGCAAAGTTTACCAAGCTGTTAAGGAAGAAGAAACTTGTAACAGATCAGACCATAATCCTTTCACCAAACGTGACGATTGAGTCAAGCTTATTCCTGATATAGATCAACAATTTAAAGTCTCTAGATGTTGTAACAGTTGATGTAATTAGGATTGATTTTGTACATTGATTCTTTCCTTGTATAAGTTGTCAGCTGCTACATTATAAATACTTGTACAAATCTTATACTGAATAAAAGAGAATATTTCCTCTTACATTATAAGTTGTCTCTACTATAAAATTTTTACTCTACCAGAAAAACTTGATATGGAAATTCATTTTCCGAAACAAAACGAAGATTTGAAACTGAGTTTATCTTGTAGCTAAATCGACTTCCTGGTAGCTTTTTCTCCCCTTATTTTCATATTTTTATAATTTTTCGTATAAACTAGATCAGAATGCTGTAAAATTCTCAGGTTAAATTGACCTTAGAGTTGTTAAATCCATCGCCATTATTTTTGTTAAATAGTTTCTATTTTATCAGGTCAACGTTCAACATATATATAAAATTAAGGTTTAATTCTCTGGAGAATGATAAAAAATTATAGAAACTAAAATGAAGATTTAATCTAGGAATCTAGATGATGGGATCTTTTGTCCTTTATTACTGACTTTGAGGGTATTTCTGGCAAAAAAAGAAGTTAATTAGTTGTGACACCACGGTTTGCCACAATAAAGCCACAATTTTTGGCAACCCAGTGTTTCGCCTTTTTCATTTTGAAATTGGCGTTTCTTATCTACAACCATATGATCAATCTCTTTTTCCCGGTATTAATGGAGTAGCGGCAACAATCACCACTTATTGCAGCCAAATGTAGCGTGAGAATAGGCCAATTTTGTTGTAATGATCACAATTCAACCAATAAGAAGTGATCATACATTTAAACTCTTCTCAAAATCATGATTGCAATGCATAACTTTCTTAATAATTTCAATTTTAAAGACTTTGTAACAATTTAATTGAGAATAGTGAGAAGAATGGATGAATATTCGGAATTGCTCAATTCATGCACTTAGGGATTACACTGTCTTCTTAGAGGGAAGACTTCCTCCAGGACTTTCGGTCACAACTTCCAGGATACCCACATTTTCCCCCCATCCCTTTATTTTTACTAAAACTAGCGCCAACTTGAATTACAAATGAAATGCTTACTAAATGTACAATTTACTGGAATGAAATTGAAATGCAACTTATTGAAATGCAACCTACGGCCAATACACGACCCACGTGATTTATTATTCAAGCTCCAAGGCTGGCCCATAATGCATACGGCCCACTAAGCCCAGCCTTCTTGATCTCCCGAAGTATCCTTAACCCACTCAGTTTCTACTGCCGACACTTCTTCATTCGTATCCCCAAATGGAACCCTACGTTCCTCCCTTCACCTCAATGTTAGTCCTCCCTTCAACAAGGTGTGGGTAATCTTCACATAGCTTCGATAAGGTTTCCCAAGAGGCTTCCTCCGATTGTTGTCCCTGCCAACGAACTAACAGCTCCACTATCGGCCGGTTCTTCACTTTTTTCAATTGTCTGGTAAGAACTTCTTCTAGCTCCGGTTTAAAGACTCCATTTTTATCAACGGGTGGAAGTGTAGGTAGTGAAATCTGTGACTGACCTAACTTCTTTTTCAGCTGAGATACGTGAAATACGTCATGGATCTGAGAAGATGTTGGTAGCTGAAGGCGATATGCGACTTCTCCAACCCGTTGAATGATCTGATACGGCCCAACAAATCTTGGAGAAAGCTTGAGATTCTGTCTGTGGCGGACAGAAGCTTGTCGATACGGTTGCAGTTTCAGGTATACCCATTCCCCCACCTCGAAAGTTAGCTCCTTTCTGCGTAAATCAACATATTTTTTTATACGCTCTTGAGCTTTCAACAAATTTTGTTTTAAAAGAGACCAAAGTTGGTCATGTTGCTGGAGTGTCTTCCACCTCTTGCACCTTTGCTGTACCGATTGTATAACTGACAAGTTTAGGGGGTTTATACCCATACAACGCCTCAAAAGGGGTCATACGAGTAGAAGCATGTAGTGTTGAATTATAACACCACTCAGCAAGTGGTATCCACGAAGACCACTCCTTAGGCCTATCTCCCACATAACTCCGAAGATAATTCTCCACCCATTTATTAATAGCTTCTGTTTGTCCATCCGTTTGAGGATGATAAGCAGTGTTGTAGGCCAACTGTACTCCCTGTAATTCAAACAATTCTTTCCAAAATTTGCTGGTAAAAGTAGAGTCTCTATCCAAGACTATAGAGTGACGCAGACCATGGAGCTTAAAAACATGCTTCAAAAACAATTGGGCTACTGACTTAGCTGTATAAGGATGAGAGAGTGGAACAAAATGGACATATTTAGTAAGTCTATCTACCACAACCTACAGAGAGTTAAAGCCTGCTGATCTAGGCAGACCATCCACAAAATCCATGGTAATTTCAGACCAAGGGGTAGATGGAATTGGAAGTGGTTGGAGAAGTCCACTTGGCAAAGAGTTGTCCACTTTTGTAGTCTGACAAACTGTACACTTTCTAATGAATTGCTTAACAGTAGTTTTCAATCCCGGCCAATAAAACTCCCTCTTTAATCTGTGTAGTGTTTTGTCAAACCCCATATGACCACCCAAGGGACTGCCATGCATCAACTCCAGTAGTCTATGGATTAGGTTATTGTTACAAGGGATATACACCCTGCCCTTGTAAAACAATGTACCATTTTTTACTGAATATGAGGAAGGCAAGGTACCTATACCTTGTTTAGTTAGCCAATGCTGCACTTGAGGGTCAAATGCATAAGAAGCTTGGATATCTGACAGTCAATCCCAATTAGGTACAGAAATCATAGAGATCATGACTTCCTTAGCACTTCCTTGCCTAGACAATGTATCAGCCACCAAGTTTTCTTTCCCTTTCTTATACTCCACCAAAAAACCATAACCCATCAGCTTTGAAACCCATTTCTGCTGCATAACATTTCCCACTCTTTGCTCTAATAAAAACTTGAGACTTTGGTGGTCTGTTTTTATCACAAAGGCCTGTCCCAACAAATAATGACGCCATTTTTGCACTGATGATACAAATGCAAAGAGTTCTTTCTCATAGGTAGACATATTACGTGCGCGGCCTTTAAAGGCTTGACTGAAAAATGCCAAGGGTCTGCCCCCTTACATTAAAACAGCTCCTATGGATTCACCTGAGGCATCACATTCAATTACAAAAGGAGCTTGAAAATTAGGCAAGGCTAATACAAGAGGCTCTGTCATAGCTCGATTTAACTGATCAAAAGCAGCTTGTGCTTCATGATTCCAACCTCCTTTTTAAGTAAACTGGTCAACTTCGCAGCAATAGAACCATAACCTTGAACAAATTTTCTGTAATAACCAGTTAGGCCCAAAAAAACCTCTTAAAGCCTTTAAAGACTTTGGAGTAGGCCAGTCCAACATAGCCTTAATTTTCTCAGGGTCAGCCCTAACCCCATGGCCAGAAATTAAATGTCCCAAGTATGAAATTTCTGGCAGCCAAAATTACACTTACTCAACTTGGCAAAGAGTTTATTTTCCCTCAAAATTTCAAAAGCAACCTGAAGATGGTTCACATGTTCATCCACATCTTTGCTGTAAATTAAGATATCATCAAAGAAAACTAAGATAAATTTTCTAAGATGAGGTCTGAAAATCTGATTCATAAGGCTTTGAAAAGTAGCTGGGGCATTGGTTAAGCCGAATGGCATAACCAAAAATTCATAGTGACCATCATGTGTTCTAAACGCTGTTTTAGGGATATCTTCAATCCGCACCCTTTGATGGTAACCTGATCTTAAATCAAGTTTAGAAAACACCTTAGCACCAAATAACTCATCCATCAGCTCCTCTACTACAGGAATGAGAAATTTTTTTTTGACAGTGACATTATTCAGGACTCTATAATCCACACATAGGCGCCAAGACCCATCAGCTTTTCTCACCAACAGGACAAGTGAGGAATATGGACTTTGACTAGGCCTAACAACTCTAGTTTCCAGCAACTCCTTTACTATCTTTTCAATTTCATCCTTCTGAAAATAAGGATATCTGTATGGTCTGACTGAGATAGGTTTAGTGTTTGGTTGGAGAGGGATACTATGGTCATGGGATCTTGAAGGAGGTAAGGTTTTGGAAGTGGCAAAAATATCTTGGTAAAGGTTTAAAAGGGACTGTATAGCAGGTGGTATAGGTGAGCTTGGGTTGGTAGGACTGTCTTCAATCAATTGTAAAATAATGCCCCTGTTTTCCAGCTTATTGGATTTTTCAAGTGACCTTCTTCAATCAACAAGTCACTACTAAGTCCCTGTAATTTCACCAAGTCTGACTGATAATGAAATTTCATAAAAAGCTGTTTAAAATTCCAAAGAATGGAATCTAAACGTTGCAGCCAATGAACTCCCAAAACTATATCACAACCAACCAAGATCAACACATAAATATGTACACCGAACAAATGCCCCTGAACACTGAGATTAACTCCTTTAATCCAGCCTGGATTGTCAACCTGTTCTCCATTAGCCACCTTCACACTAATTTTCTCTTGCTCATTTATAGACAAAGGAATCTGAGATAACACAGCTAGATCTACAAAATTATGTGTACTACCTGAGTCAATTAGGATAGATACAGACTGAGAACCAATGTTGCCAATCACTCTCATTGTTCTCGGATTTACACAGCCAGAGACAGCATTCAAGGATATATCTGGACTTTTAACCTCTTCCGAAAAATCATTAAGTGATTCAAGTTTTGAAATCACTGCAGGAGTAGGCTCTGTCTCCTCATTATCATCTTCAACTTCTTCAATCAGGTACAGCTTAGGACTGTTGCACTTATGGCCAGGATTCCATTTAGAATCACAGTGGTAACATAGGCCTTTGGCTCTTCTCTCCCTCATTTGAGTTTGAGAAATCTTCTGAATAGGCATAATAGCTTTGGACTAATTGCTGTTTTGAGAAAAGGTAGGGTTAAATTTGAGTGGATTGGTTTGTGTATAAGGTATGGTGTATGGTTTAGGATATACTCTCTTGTGCAGATCATTGTTTTCTTCTTGTATTTTAGCCAAACTATAAGTTGTAATTAAAGTGCTAGGACTGAAAATTCTCACAGGTAAATGAATATTAGACCTCAAGCCACTAAGAAAAAAACTTAATTTGCATGATTCGGATATGCCTTTGACTCTATTAGATAAGAACTCAAATTGAGCCTTATAATCCTCCACTGAACCAGTCTGCCTTAACCTAGTTAGTTGTTCCATAGGATCATCATAACTACGAGGTCCGAATCTCAACAATAAATCCTTCGCAAATCCCTCCCAATCAGGTAACACACTTAACTCATCCATATCCTGGAACCAAACCAAAGCCTTTCCCTCAACATGAAAAGAAACTAATTTCAAACGCTGCTGAACAGGCGTATCATGAAATTTAAAAAACTGATTTGCTTTATAGATCCAACCTTGTGGATCTGAGCCATTAAATACAGGAAATGTTACTCTCACAGTGCTAGGAATAATCTCATCTTGATGATTTTGAATCTGAATTTCCAGATTATTTTCTAGCTGTTCTTCATGAGATCTGGAATTATTTCCTTGCTGCAGGTTCACGGTAATGGAGGAGAACTTCTGCTTCAACAAGTCTAGTTTGTCATTCACACACTACATTTGAACATCACGTTGCTTGGATCAAACCTCAGCTTCTTTCTTCAGAGAATCAACTTCTGCTTGTAAATCCTTCAAGCGAGTGTTGGACGTTATTTCAGGATCTAGGCTAAACTGATACCACTTTGTAACAAGTTAATTGAGAATAGTGAGAAGAATGGATGAATATTCGGAATTGCTCAATTCATGCACTTAGGGATTACACTGTCTTCTTAGAGGGAAGACTTCCTCCAGGACTTTCAGTCACAACTTCCAGGATACCCACATTTTTCCCCCCAACCCTTTATTTATACTAAAACTGGCGCCAACTTGAATTACAAATGAAATGCTTACTAAATGTATAATTTACTGGAATGAAATTGAAATGCAACTTATTGAAATGCAACCTACGGCCAATACATGGCCCACGTGATTTATTATTCAAGCTCCAAGGCTGGCCCATAATGCATACGGCCCACTAAGCCCAGCCTTCTTGATCTCTCGAAGTATCCTTAACCCATTCAGTTTCTACTGCCGACACTTCTTCATTCGTATCCCCAAATGGAACCCTAGGTTCCTCCCTTCACCTCACATCGGCCTATCACAGACTTCCATATCTCGTATAGTGCATTATCCATGAATGATATAGATTGTTAAATAACAAGTAAATTTTAAAGTGTTAATTGGCTTTGAATATAAACTGAGTCATGACTAGGATGTGCATCCAGTCTGGATTTTTTTCTAGATCAGCTAAAAATTCGGAACCGGATGAGTTAGGGCGGATATCCGCTCGGATCCAATCTGGGTGGATATAAATTTATAATACCCACCCGGCTTAGCTACAGATCTGCTTATTTAACACGTGTGATCTGTAATCGGGCTAATGATTGTTGCAAACGTCTAATGTAGTCAGCGTGCAAACAAGGGCCCGCATCAGATATTTTTATCATTTTACCTTTCCCGTCCCCCCTTCTTCCCATTCAATTCCCTCCCTCTCTTTGAAAACATAAAAGCTCTGGAACTGTTGATCTTCGAGGATGAGCTCAAGCATCAACTATCGCAGGCTCCACCACCTCCATTGCAGTTTCGAGAGATCTCTAGACACCCAAAAATGCTACAAAGTAGCCAAATGATCCTATAGGTCCTCTTTAAAGGCAGATTGAAGTTATGCAGGACAACTGCCAGAAGGACAGGAGCCTGGGCAATTGTTGAGAGGTCAAGTTCTTGCCATGATTTGGAGCTCAAGACTAAAATACAAAAATGCTAACCTTCGAATAGCTATAAAGTGATGAGAATTGAAAAAAAACCCCTAAAAAAGAATTGCTAAAAGCGAAGAATTTTTAAAAAAAAAATCTATAAGAATCAAATGGTTGTGAAGAAAAAATATCAAAAAATAAATCTCAAATCATATGAAAAAAAGCAATTGGAATAAATCATCATTCCTGCACTAAGAAGAAAGCTTTTTTGACGAAAACGCAAAAAAAATGAAGTACAGTGAGGTAACTGAGGGAAGGGGAGAGGAAATTTGCGCGGGTGCAGTAAAAAAATAAAAAACACAAAACTAGGGCTGAGCACCGACTAAGTCGGAGTCGGAAATGGAATCCTCCGACTCCGACTTTGACTTTGTCGGAAATGAAATCCGACCTCCGACTCTGACTCCGACTTCTATACACTCCAATCCGACTCCGACTCCGACTTTGTCGGAGCGGAGTTGGAACGGAGTCGGAATTGGACTTTTTTGTTGGACTTTTGTATTGGAATTTTTTTTAACCCATTTGACATTTCAATTTTACAATTTCAAACTATAATAAATCGAAGTTGGATTTCAATATCATTACATAATGAAATACAAAGCCAAAAGTCCAAAATTACAAATTCCAACCAATTAAAATTACAAAACCAAAGTCAAATGTCAATAATAAAATAAATTCATTCTTACAAATTAACAATACAATATACATAATCAAAACCAAATATTAGAAATTACAAAATAAAAATATTATTACAAATTAACTAAATACATAACTTTATGGTAGTAACCATACTATTTTTTCATTTCAAGAAAAAATAAAAGTAAACAATACCCATTCTATCATCTATCATGGTTAATCATTGAACCCATATTTCATCATCCTGGATATGCAAACAACACCCATCACCTACCATCATTAAATCTATATTCTATCATCTATCACATCATATAGATGATTCATCCACATTCCACAATCATTCACATTCCACAATTTATCTTTCCAAATTTCAAATTATCATCCAACAACAAAAGATAAATAATAGAACACAAACAAACAATAGTTTCCATATTTCAACAAAATAACTAATACAAATTATAAATTATAAATTACATATCATTTCAAATTTCCCACTTGTGCGGCTGTGCCTGAAGAAAAAAAAAACAAAATTAGTAAGGAAATAAGATACCACATAAATTTCTACAAATAAGACAATAAAATTAAACAAATAAAAAAGTACACAAATTCAACAACAACAAAGCACCTCAAACCTCTGCAATCATGGGAGATGGAGGTTCTTCCATAGGGGGAGGTGGTAGTGGTCCTGCTGGACATGATGCAGCGGTGGATGTAGGAGTGCTTCCAGAGCCTTGAATATTCATTATTTAAAACTTAAAAAAAAAAAAGAAATAGAAGATATCTTATAAATCTTTGGATTGAAGCAACAAAGAATATCTTACTCTACAACAATAATATATTTGATGATTGGAGGTTATAGTTACCAATCACCATGGATGATGTTACAGGCAATCCATCTGTATTAAATCATGCACATCACAAATTCATAGAAGTCAACTATGTTTGATATAATATATTGATGATCAATACCTGATGATCACATGCTTTATTATTTTGTTCTCATATTCAAGTAGTATGGCAGAAGTTTACTCCAATATCACTATATTTTCAACCTGATAAGTGTTTTATGGAAAATGTGAGAACTGTTTTGCATCAGCAAAATGAAGCAGATTTTACTCTTATGTTTGGGATTAATTGGGGCATTTGGTATAGGCGCAAAAAAAAAATGCAAATGGAGAAGGAGTTGATTAGTCCTTTGGCAGTAGCTAACAGTACTGCTATGTCTCTGTATAGATCTTATATTGATATTAGCTCTTCAACTGCAGCTGATATGATGAAGGTAATTTGTAAATGGCAACCTCCACAAGGGGGTTTTTGAAGATTATAAATGTTGATAGGGCTATGTTTTCAGAGATAAGGAAGACTGGTATTGGACTGGTTTTTTAAGACATAGTAGCGGCAATGGGTAATGGCAGCAACTGTTATAGAAAATGAAGTTGATGAACCTACAGCAGTCCGCAGTCGAGCAGCTTACTGTACGTGTTAAGGAGATTGCAGCTGGGCATACCTCTTGGAATTCCTAAATGTTGCCCAGATGACTAACACAAGAGGGGGGGTGAATTGAGTTGTATTAAAAAATTAATAATTATAAATCAAGTATATAAAATAAAATATAAAATATGAAACAGTAATAAATATAAAGAGTAAAGGTAAGAGAGAAGCAAACCCAGTATGTTAACGACGTTCGGCCCCACTGCCTACGTCCTCGCCTCAAGCTACCCCTTGAGGATCCCAAAATCCACTATTCAATCTCTTTTAGGTGGAGATAAAAACCTATTACACCTTTGAGCAGCACCGCTCCAAAGAATCCATGTAGAACACCCTCTACACTTTCAATCACCTCACACTTGGTGATTTAACTATTCCCCGTATAGAATACCTTCTACACTTCCAATCACCTCACACTTGATGATTTAACTATTCCCCGTGTAGAACACCTTCTACACACACAAGGGTTATACACACCCTTTACTGATACAAAAATTGATAGTGGGTAGGCTATCATAAAACACTCCTCAATGAGTGAAATAAAAACAATACAGCACAAACTATATCTCTCAAAATAAACAAGGGTTAAGGCTCAATACTTGGAGAAGAGAGAATGAAAACTTTGAATGAATGTTGTATGCTCTTGGTGTTGTAAATGTGAAGCTCTGAAATGATCTATTTATAGGCATATGAGACTTCATATTCAAATTTTAAAAGATTCACATGTCAAAGACATCATCATTCACTTTTTAAAAATTTCAAATCAAATCTTTTTACTTTTTGCATGTGACAAAAGGAGCACACTTTATTTTTCAAAAATTTCAAACCTAATCTTTTACTTTTTGCATATGACACAAGGAGCACACTTTACTTTTCAAAATTTTCAAACAAAGACATCTACCTTTTGCATAAGTCAAGAAAAGCATCCACCACTTTTGAAAATATTTAAATAAAACATGTACATGTGAAAGATGACAATCAATCATCTTAATATTTTCAAAATTCAAACATTTAATCATATCATGCACATGTGAAAGATGACAATCAATCATCTTAATATTTTCAAAATTCAAACCTTTAATCATGTCATGCACATGTGAAAGATGACAATCAATCATCTTTCAAAATTTTCAAATTTAATTTTCAAAATATTCATGCACATGTGGAAAATGTATTTTAATGCTTTATGATAAAATATTTATTTTGAGCCTTAATCCTAATTTCGAATTTTTAAGAGATTTACAAAATTACTCTATGATTTTAATGTGAACTTGTTCCCTTCTTGCTCATGCTTGGTTCCTTGATGTACTTGATTGTATTGTATAGACAACTTGAGCTTGAGACTCTTTTATTCTTTGAATTCATTTGTTATCATCAAAATCCATGTGTAGATTTACATGAACCTTGAAACCTTGAGTTCAACACTAAACTTGCTATATGTTGAGTCTGACTGTTTGCTCTTGGTACAGGCTTTACAAATTGAGTATGAAACTTTCTCAGCTAATGGTAACTTTACTTAAAGAGGCAAAAGAGTTCATGAATTATTTCCAGGAGATTTGCATTGACCATATTAACCGAAAATGAAATAGCACACAGAACTTTGAACATGAAAACCCAACAGAAATCGCACACAGAGCATCATGATTGGGGACCGGGGTTGAAACCAACAGAAATCAATTAGAAATTTGAACGTGAAAACCCATAGAACTAACCTGTGGGCTATCGACGTTGAGGACCGGGGTATTGATCTTGAACGGTTGAAGCAGGCGCCGGGGAATGGGCTATCTACGTTGAGGACCTAAGGTGCGCAAGGGAGCTCGGGGTCCGTTGAAATGAAGATGCAGCTCGAGTGAGAAGCAGAGAAGCAGCTCGAGTGAGAAGTAGAGAAGTAGCTCGAGCCTCGGGGTCCGTTGAAATGAAGATGCAGCTCGGGGTTGCATGAGAAGCAGAGAAGCAGGGGAGGGGCGCGGGGGCAATGGGCATTGGGGTTTCCTCAGCCCTAGTCGATCCGATATATATGTATATAATGTATACCGTTAGATCTAGGTTAAACCTAGATCTAACGGTATATATTAAATTTATAAAAAATTTATAAATAAATTAAATAAAAACAGATAATTAAAAGTAAAAATATAATATAATTAATTCAAAATAAATACTAGAACTAATATTATTTTATTATAAAATTAAATAAGAAAGTTTATTAAATATTTTTAAAGAAACAAATTATGTTAGTAAATGGAATTTAAAAATAATTTTAAATAATTATAAGTTTTCTAAATAAAACAAATTCCTTAAATTTTATGCAATAGTATTATGATACATTATGATATTTTATGCAATAGTATTAATTTGTGCAATAGTATTAATGATTAACTTATAATATATCACTACTTATATGTTAGTCTTTAAAAACACATTAGTGTTTATACATTAATATTGCTATTATATTATTAAGAAATTATTTTGAATAAGCTTGTGCTTATAAAATTATAGAATAGTAATTATCATTTATCAAAATTATGATATTTTATTATTTATTAACTTATAATACATCACTACTTATATGTTAGTCTTTAAAAACACATTGGTATTAATACATTAATATTACTATTAATGTACATTGGCTCATACATTGATATTTATACATTATCCAACATACTATTATTTCATTTAATTATCAATCTATGGTTGTAATAGTCTAGGATTTAAAATTAAGGGTTTAGAATTTTAGATTTGAACTTTGGTCTTAATAAATGTCTATTATATTATTAAGAAATTATTTTGAATAAGCTTGTGCTTATAAAATTATAGAATAGTAATTATCATTTATCAACATTATGATATTTTATTATTTATTAACTTATAATACATCACTACTTATATGTTAGTCTTTAAAAACACATTGGTATTAATACATTAATATTACTATTAATGTACATTGACTCATACATTGATATTTATACATTATCCAACATACTATTATTTCATTTAATTATCAATCTATGGTTGTAATAGTCTAGGATTTAAAATTATATAATAGTAATTATCAACATTATGATATTTTACTATTTATTAGGTTATAATACATCACTACTTATATGTTAGTCTTTAATTTTGTATATATTAATATTACAAATTATTACATTAGTAATTCTTAATATATTAGTATTTATAATTATATATGTCTATTATATTATGAGTAAATTATTTAGAAACAATAATTAATATGACTTATTATGAGTAAATTATTTGGAAACAATAATTAATTTAATTATCTATTTATAATAGTTATATATGAAAAATAGATATATTTTTTTTTTACAAATTATATGCAAAATGTCGGAGTCGGAGTCGGATATATAATCGGAATCGGAGTCGGAATCGTAGTCGGAGTCGGAGTCGGGTTACAAATCAGAGTCGGTATGTCGGAGTCGGAGTCGGGTCGGAGTCGGAGTCGGCAGGACTTCTTTACCGAATCCGTCTCCGACTCCGATTAAAGTCGGAGTTTTTTCTCCGACTTCGACTCCGATTTGTCGGAGTCGGAGCGGAGTCGGGGCGGAGTCGGAGTCGGAGTCGGATTTTTGGATTTTTGCTCAGCCCTACACAAAACCAGTAAAACGTTGCTCTTTTTCGAATTGACACGTCAGATGCCGATTGCATGCGACTGTACTTGCCGATTGTACGTAGCACTTCTCTTAAAATTATTTCCTTCTCTGCTTCTCGATTCTTCCTCTCATCTCACTTCGCGATTGTCTCTCTCTCTCTCTCTCTCTCTCTCTCTCTCTCCCCCTCTCTGTCCTCTCAACGAAACCCTAGCATCCTTAGATGAAATCCATCGTCTTCGGTGACTAACATTGGCCATCGTCCGTAGCTCAATCTACATGTTCATCTTCGGCAGGTTCCTCTCTCTCTCTCTCGATTAAGTTTTCTCTGGTTGGTTAGTGAGAAAACTTAGGAGAAATAGTTCGCTCTTGTTTGGTTATTGAGAAAACTTGAGAAAAATGGGTTTTGAAGGAGGTCTTGGCAAGTCCTGTAATGCTTAAAAAACTGGGGTGACAAGGATTTGTAGTCAAGCCAATAATTAACGATTTGAACTTTTTTCGAAAGCAAAACTAATTTTCTTTTGGGTCTCTCCCAATATCGTTTGCTTACAGTATATTCTTCTCTCTCTGTTAGGACCCTAGATCGAGAGAAAAGGCAGCGTGAAAACATGAATTGATTAGGGGGTTCCAAACTGAAGTGTTCGATGTTAGGAAGGTTAAAGAACAACAAAGAACCCTAACACTCTCTCAACTTGAACGCTGTCTCACATTCTGAAGACGTTTGTGTAATGTTTGTCTTGGTTTTAAAATTTCGTAGAATAGATTTGTCTAGATTTGGAATCTCGATAATTTTTTGGATCTTCGTTGTTTATGTTTGAGGCATCTATGTTTATGTTTGAGGCATCTATCTAGCTACCCAGTGGTGGCTGCTGTGTTGTTTGGAAGATGAGTTTTTTTAGTGCTTTTTTTTTAAATAATATAAGAGAAAAAGAAAAAAAATACTATAAGAAGCTTTTGTATTAAATAATTGAATTATATTTAGTTTGAGTTTGATTTGTATTAAGTAATTGAATTAACTAAAATCCACAGTTTGAGTTTGAGTATAGCTCTCTTGTTCATTCTTTAACCTTTTTTTCTCTTTTTTAATCCAGGTTCTTGTACTAAAAAAAAGAACCCAACCCTTGATATTGAGGAAATTTTCATCAAGACGTCAGAATGATTCAGAAAATATTCAAAAATGTTTTTTACGTTGTTATGTATTAGTTTAATTTCTTTGTGATGCATTATTATTTATTTTCTTATTTTGTAAGTATATGTTTTGCATTATGATGTAATAACAATATTATTTATTTGCATTTTTATTTAATTTTTTTCATAGAAAGTGTTTAAATTATTTATTTAAAAAAATCTAGACAATTTAAGGATGATATCATTTTTTTTTTTTGTTGAAGTGCTATAAAACATTTTTTAAGTCTTTTTTTAAAAAAAAATTATGAAGAAACCTGGATATCCAGTTATATTAATAAAATGGATCTATATCCGGATTCTAAGAGAGAAAATCAAAGAAATCCGGATATCTGGTTATAATCCGGATATCCGGATTTGATCCGGTTATCCATCCAGATTAAGTCCAGATCTAATCCGGGCAGATAACCGCCTCTTTTTTAAAATCTGGTTTGGATCCGGATATGGCCGGATATCCGGATTCGGATCCGGATGAATACCCCTAGTGATGACAATATTTCATTTCCTAACATATAATCTTGTTGCAAGCCAGCTAAATTAGAGTCAAGTATTCGTCCATTCCGCTGCGATGAATACTTCATATAATTAATTGCTATTAATAATACTTATCAAAAAAGAATTAATTGCTATTAATAATCATTGCTGAATACAAATTTCTTTTTTATTTACACCTCTGTTATTCCTTGCCTTCTTTCTTCCATATTCAACCTCCTAGAAATCTTTTCTATTGTATGCACTCTCCGGTTCGATGGGCCTAGTTCTGCCTTGCACAATGTGACTTTCCCATGGATGACAACGGCTGAAATGAGGAAAGAATATGCATGTTTGCCCCATATTGGCCTAACATAAAATGAAAAAAATTAACCAAATAGATTTAAATAAAATCAAATAGATAAGTTGGTTTTGAACCTGCATGCAGCTGAAATGATCTAGGTGAGTTGTGTATAATAATATATCCGATAATTTCGAATATAAGCAATTTATTACCACAAACTTACATTTTTAAATGGAATGAATTTATAATGATCAATAACGTAAATTCTCTTCAACAAGATTATACTTGAGTTAAAGACTCGGGATAGAAAGCTCTCGACAAAATTTTCACACAAAACAAATAAGAATAAGTTGCAACAACTCAAAGACATTGTTTATTTTTGCTAAAAGTTGATCACATATTGATTAATTAACCTATATATGCAGAGAATCTACTACATTATAAAGAGAGAAACTTAATTATATGAGCAGCACTAAACTCCTACAAATGAGAATAGAGTCCAATCTCCATGCATTTTAAGAACATCATTTGTCTAGCTAGCTGCACTATTTTTTTGTGACCATTTTCTATGAAGTTTTGGCCTGATCTTAACCAGATTTCTAACTACCGTTTTGATCCGGTATCAATTCTTAAGTACTTCTAGATTAATGTGACCTGCCCTTTTAATTAATTTTTTGTGTATAAATCCCACCTTTGTATGTAGGTTGAGTGTCTTTTTGAGAGATATTGATGCAATAGTATATATCGTTGCTTTGTTGAAGAATCACTAACTCATGCGATAAAATTATCTATTACTTTATTTTTTATAAACTAGATATTTCTTGACACTTGATCACTATGTCATTATCAATCTTCCGCACCAGGCTAATTAATTTTAATAAACATGTATTTTATGTAATTAACCTCAATTGTAGACACCTTTTTGTCTCATATGAAGAAGATAAAGAGATTAGGTTATATGTTTTTTTCTATTAAATTTTTTTACAACAAACTAAAAAGAAAAAAAACACAATTGTTAAACAACTTATAAATAAATATAGTACTTTTCAATCAATTGGAATTGATTTAAATCGATCTAAAATCAAGTAGAATCGATTTGAGTTGATTTGAATTGGTCGATTGAAGCCATTTAATGACTGGTTTAAGAACTCACTATATTAAATGTACACTTTATTTAACAAGTATTATATTTTTAAGGTATCAAATAAATATGTAACTGGTAGATAACTCAGGGTTAGCATTTTCAGTACTATTTGACAAAGAGGTTGAAAAAATCTTAAATAAAACTGTAAAAGAACTTACAGAAAAAGAAAACCAGATAAGAAAATAGTAGATATAATATTTAGAAAATGAATATTAGTATAGAAAGTTTAATAATTATATTAAATAATCGCTAAAACTTAGTATAACATATATATATATTTTTTTGTGTGAGATTGGAATGATGATGGGTTTACAAATGATTTTGTAGCAATTTGTTAGTAAAGAATACATCTTCTTATTGTGACTTGATGAGTGCAACTTAAAATATGAACAGGAAAACTATACAGTTTAGCGCATATTTGATCACGAATGCATAAAATCAATGACAATTAAAAAGGTAAAAAATAGTTGCATGATTTGATATTTAATCTTAATTTCTATCATATTCTATATTTTTATAATAGTGTTAATCTCATTGCTCAATCAAGTCGTTTGGGGCGTTGAATGATATACTGCTATACCATCATTTACTAGAAATATAATTATTAAAATGTTTTATATATAGACAATAGTTGACGATACTATTTGTATTATAGGAAACTATTGCTGACAGCGATCTCAACATGAACACAAATTTATAGGAAGATGATCACTGTCAAGTTTCATCATCCAAAAGGAATAAAATAAAGAAAAAATTTGCCATATAATATTATACACTTCATTAGTAGACAGAGGAAAAGTGAATGTGGTTTGTGATGATGTTGTAGTTATGTAATTGCATTAAGTGTTGGGATTAAGTGCGTCGATGCGATGAAAATGTTGGTTATATGATTCGTAAAGTATTGAGATTTTGTTAGTTAAAAAAATTGTGAAGGATCACGATTATTGTATTAGTTGAAATTAGTAAAGCTATATGATTAGTCAGGTTTATTGTATGTGAGTTAAATGGATGATGGATAAGATTGTGTATTGTGTTTTATGAAACTTATTAATATTTATGTATTGTCATTGTGTTTGATTATGTGGGTTGTGATGTTGGAATATGATAAATATATATATTATATTTCAGTAATAGTTGAGGAAGTAATTATGTATATAGAAATATATAGTTCTCACAAAACAAAGTGCAATGAGATGAATTGCAAACAAAGAAAAAGTAAGGATACTGAGCAATGCATGCAGCAGCCAAAATAGGCCTTACTTACCCTGCAATTACATGCAGTAACAGAAGCAGATAAAAGCAACACGGGAAAATAAGGAAGTAGCAATAAAAGTAAGAAAGTAAGGGCACAGAAAGAAAATGTTCCAGTTGAAGAAATACATGGCTGCACACAATGAAAGCAGAGAACATAAATTATGAATAAAGCACTATCTACACCAAGTTGTCCATAATGCTGTAAAAAGTTTACTTGTAAAGTTAGATTTTAGATAGCTTCCCTTTTTGCTTTTGTAAGAGTATATAATAGTGGCCTTAGTATCATTAAAGGATCATCAAAGAGACAAGATTTTTTCTCTTCATTGCTTGTTCATTTCATATTTCATTTCCTGTTTTAACATGGTATCAGAGAAGGACATTTCTCCTGCTGTGTTCCTTTAAGCTTGCTCATTAAACCATTTCTCCTTTGTCTCATAAGTCATGACATCATTTTCCATTTCTTCTCCTCCTTCACTTGAGGATCCAAATGATCCATTCTTCCTACATCACAGTGATAATACCAATACTATCATTGTATCACTTCTATTGACTGGTTCAAAGTACATTTCTTGGAGTAGATCATTTCAGTTGTCTATTTCCATAAAAAACAAATCAGGTTTCCTAGATGACTCCATCACCACCCCTGATTTGACAGGCCCTTCCTATATTTCATGGCTGAGATACAATAACATCTTCCTTGCATAGATTCTGAATTTTGTCTCAAAGGACATTACATCCAATGTCTTTTCCATGAATTCAACTAAATAGGTATGGGATAAGCTTAAGGAATGATTTACTCAATTTGATGAGGCTTGAATCTATCACCTCCAACACAAACTGAGTAGTATTGTCCAAGGACACCTCTCTATAAGTGACTACTTCACTCAATTTAATGCTATTTGAGAAGAATTGCATAGCTACATACCCTTCCTATGTTGCTCTTGTGGCAAGTGTACATGTAATGCTTTGAAAAATATTGATGGAGTCCAATAAGGAGACTATGTTTTTAAATTTTTAATGAGCTTAAATGATAGTTATGATGCTGTGAGGGAACATATCATTTTAATAAGTTCTTTGCCTTCATTGGATAAAACTTTTTTATTAATCTTACAAGAGGAAAGACAAAGGCAAGCAAGGAATGCAGCCTTACCCACCTCAAAACCATCTGCCTTGCTTGTCTACCAAAACTTTCCAAAGAAGAAAGACAAAACTGAACTGGTTTGCCATTACTGTGGTAAAGTTGGACACACAAAAGATAAATGCTACAGGTTGGTGGAATTCCCACCAAACTTTAAGTTTACTAAGCAAAGACTTAGAAGCACCTCTGCTGCACCATATTATGCAAATCATGTTGCTGCTCAAATTGTTACTTTACCTCAGGGAACCTTTGCTCTGAATGTCTCTCAATTGAATCTCTCTCAGACACAAGTATAGCAACTCATGGATCTTGTCAATGTTCAATTTTCCCAGCTAAACTTGGGACAAAACAATTCTATACTACCTGCTCCTGCTCCTATCAAACCAGTAACTCCTGAACCTGATTTCTCCACCATATCTTTCTCAAACTCTGAAGGTAATCATCATAGTCTCTCATTTTTTTTTCATGCCTAAAACTTGCAAACATGATTTTGACATTTATAGGACACCATGGATCATGGATACAGGAGCCACTGATCACATGGTATGATCTACTTCATTTCTTGATAAATTTTCTCCTTGCATACAAGCTTTTATGCAACTCCTAAATGGCACAAAAACTCAAATCACACACATAGGAACTGTGAGGTTGTTAAACTCATTATTGCTGACCAATATCCTTTGTGTACCCTCATTTACCTTCAACCTCATCTTAACTAGAAAGCTCACTCAAAAACCAGATACATGTCTGTTTTTCTCAAATAATATTTGCTTCATTCAGGTCCCCTCTTCATGGATAGTGATTAGACTTGCTAAAGTCCATAAAGGCCTCTATTACCTACTTGCCCCTTCTCATAACAGTAACATCAACCATTCCTTGACTCTCACCAATCAAGTTCATGTCAACTAAGCTACTGTGTAACATGATTTTGATCTATGGCACTTTAGATTAGGGCACTTATCCTCACAAAGAATGAATTTAATTCATTCTCTTTCTCCTAATGTAAAGTCCAAATACCTATTTTGTTGTAAGATATGTCCTTTGGCCAAGAAGAAACATGTTCATTTTCCTTCAAGTGTATCCACTAGTTAATTTCCTTTTGATTTAATCTATTGTGATATATGAGGCCCATACTCTCAAGCATCTATTCAAGTCTTTCATTACTTCTTAACCATTATGGATGACTATTCAAGAATCATTTGGGTTTTTTTAATGAAATTAACGTCTGACACAAGATCTATTCTGCAATCTTTTTTTCAGCTAATTCAAACTCAATTCAATAGCAAAGTTAAAAAGATTAGAACTGACAATGGCTTTGAATTTGACATGACTTTTTATAAAGATAATGACATCATTCACCAAAGATCATGTGTGTATACCCCTCAACAAAATGGTATTGTTGAGAGGAAACACTAACACCTCTTAAATGTTGCCAGGGCTCTCATCTTCCAAGCTAAATTGCCTATTCCTTTTTGGGGAGATGCCATATTGATTGTGGCCTACATCATTAATAGGCTCCCCACTCCTCTCTTTTCAAATAAAACCCCATATGAAAGGCTCTTTCATCACCACCTTCTTATGTTCACCTTTGAGTCTGTGGCTGCCTAAGTTATGCTAGCACTCCTAAATACCAAAGAACCAAGTTTGAACCTTGAGCCAAGCCATGCATATTCTTGGGATACCCTGCAAATATCAAAGGCTACAAGCTCAATGACTTGGAAACTCACTCCACCTTCATTTCTAGGAATGTGATCTTCCATGAATTTATCTTTCCATTTCACTCCACTTCCATCCCTTTCTTGCTTGAAATGTAGCTCGAGCAAAGACCAGGGAGTGATCTCGCTCAACCATTGCTTGACTACTCTTTCGAGCAAAATTCAGACAGTGATCTCACTCAACATTCGCTCGAGCTAAGGCCAGATAGTGACCATGTTCAATTCTTGCTTGACTACTCGCTCGAGCGAATGTTAGGCAGTGATCTCACTCAACCCTTGCTTAATACATCCAATCCTCCTGATCCACGTGTTCCACAATCTGAATCACCTCAACCTGCCACTAACCCTGCTCTACTTCCTACTTCATCTAACCTTGATGAATTACATAAGACCCTACCTCTTCAAAGATACACTTGAGAAAAGCATAAACCTGCATATCTCCATGAATATCACTGTCAGATAGTAAAAACTATATCTCTCGATGCATCTTCTCCACCCTCAACACTTCACCCATTCATTCAACATCTCATGTACAAAAATCTCTCCCCATCTCATCAATCTTTTTCTATTTCCCTTTCTTTGACCTATGAGCCTAATTCCTATAGTGAAGCTGTGAAATTTAAACATTGGCAAGATGCCATAAATGCTAAACTTAATGCTTTGGAGGAAAATGAGACTTGGACTGTTACTCCCCTTCTCCCAACAAAACTGTCATTGGTTGTAGATATGTCTACAAAGTCAAGCTTAAATCAGGCGGTTCCCTTAAAAGGCACAAAGTTAGACTAGTTGCCAAGAGATTTACTCAAAGAGAATGGTTTGATTTTCAAGAAACGTTCAATCCAGTTGCTAAACTTACAACAGTTCGAGTGTTCCTTGCATTAACTTCTATTCAAAATTGGTTTTTGTCTCAAATGGATGTGCACAATGCCTTTTTACAAAGGGAACTCAATGAGAAGATTTACATGGAAATGCCACTAGGTTATCACACCCACAGAGAGTAGATTGAGGGGGAGAAGCTAGTATTCAAACTAAACAAGTCCTTCTTTGGACTTACACAAGCATAAATGCAATAGTTCTCAAAATTTTCTAACTCTCTCACCTCTATTGGATTCCATCAATCTAAATCTGACTATTCTTTATTCACTAAAGTTAGTCAAAAGGGATTCACTACACTCTTAGTCTATGTAGGTGATATCATAATGGGTGGAAATTCTCAAGATGAAGTTGATTCACTCAAAACTTACCTCCACAGCAAGTTCAAAATTAAAGACCTTGGACCCCTCAAATATTTCCTAGATCTTAGAGGTTGCAAGATCATCTTCTGGAATCTATATCTGTCAAAGAAAATATACTCTTGAAATTTTGGAAGATGTAGGGTTACTTGGCACCAAAACAATTTTTACACCCATTGAATTGAATTACAAGTTGAGCCACACCACAAGTTAGATTCTTTGAGACCCTATATCCTATAGAAAGCTCATTAGAAGACTCATTTATTTGACAATCATCAGGCCAGACATCACTTATGCTGTGAATGTCTTGAGCCAATTCATGGATAAACCTTCACAAACTCACATGCACTTAGCTTATAGAACTCTTAGGTATCTCAAAGAATCAATAGGCTAAGGTATTTTCTTGTCTTCAAGATCATCCTTACACTTAAAAGCTTATAATGACTCTGATTGGGCTGCTTGCCCCGAAACTTGAAGATCGATCACGAGATTTTGTATGTTCATTGGAGACTCATTGATAAGTTAGAAATTAAAGAAGCAAGTGACTGTATCCAAGTCTTCTGCTAAGGAAGAGTATAGGGCATTAGCTTCAACAAGTTGTGAAATCATGTAGCTCCTTGGACTGCTAGAGAATTCAACATCAAGCATAAGCAATCTACCCTCCTGTTATGTGATAACCAAGCATCACAAAAAGTCTCCTGATTACGCCCAAAGAATAACGCGGTCATTTGCAGTATAGCTTTGGGGATGTCGATTCCACAGGGAGATGGATTGAGAAATTGAAGAATAGTAATAAAATTAACAAAAAGATTTAGACGAGTACGAAAAGTAAATTTTAGAGTGTGACGTAAATTAAAACTAAATGAGTAATTTGAAAAGTATAAAAATGAGACGAAAAGTAGAGCGTAGAGAATTCCTTGTGTATTTGTGGTATTCAAATTTATTTTTAATTCATTGATAACTCAATTAAGAATTCTATGTCCAAATTCTTAATCGGAAGATATAACATTAATAACCAAAATTTAAATCACATGTAATTCTTTGAAAAATCATTATTCGCGCTTAACTCTCATAAATTGTTATCGATATTGAGAAAATCCAACGACGACAATATACCCAAGAGGCGATATTGCAGCAGAGAATTAAATCAATATAAATAATCAATTGCTCCAAATATAATTATAGAACTAATTCACTCAATAGAAAAAGCATGACTGAATCTATAAACGAAATAGATTTTATAATTATTTGAAGACGAAAAAACATCACAAATAAATTGAGAATAATAGAACAAAAGAGTTTTAATATTTAAAGACCAAATACATGAATCAAAAATAAATTACAAATATCATCACACACACAAGTCCATCCCTAACCCTCCTTGAGAATTTAGTTACACATATTGAAAATATGCAACAAAAATTCTTCAAGGGATAATATGGAAGAGCCAATCATTATTTTCTTATCTCTTCTTTGGTTTTTCTTTTCTTTTCTCAAGCTCTCAAAATAATGGCTCTTCCAAAACATCCTCCCACACTAAGCATTTTTTAGAGCACACACCCCTTCCTTTTATTTATAAGCATCCTTCATGCAAGTTGTCATGATAAAATTATCACAATTTCAACTTGTTTTGCCATGTGCCATTCTTGAATCCAAGTGATTTGTGAGTTGTCATTTTGATCATTTGTTTTCCCACCATGCATGAGCTGGATTTTGCTTGTAGGTTGAGTGTTTCAATTTTGCTTCTCTATCCATTAGTTGTCTTGTATGACTTAATATCTTGTGGTCAAATAATTTGTCTACAAGAAACTTGAGTGTACTTCATCTTGCATATGAATTGATCATTGAATTTCCAAGTTGGTGTAGGAGTGCTTGCTGGAAAATATTTTGACGACATTTGGATTTGATGCAAGTGGCTGAAAAATATCCAGGAACGTCAAGTGCAGGTGCGTCCACTTGATGGTCAATTTTGTCTTAGATTGAGTGGATATCGCTTCAAACATAAAACACAAAAGTTATAGATATTTCTCTTGCGGTTCTATATCATCTTGAATCAGCTCAATCGGAGATTGGATGAGAGAGTTATGCCCATATTACGAAAAGATGTCAGAATTGTCTAAAATTCCGCAATTATCTTCATTTGCTCCTAATGTCTCCATTTGTGTCCTAAATCAAAATATAAGAATAAAGTATTAAACATTAAGAGAGAAAAATATGGCATTTTATATTCTCCTCAATATATTAAATCATGCTTATATCTATTTCAAGATAAATGACCATTAATTTTAATAACATGAGTTATATCCATTATTTTCTCATTTCTTTTAGTATTTAAATAGAGTATTTAGAGTGCATTTTTGTGCACTCATCATCTCCTTACATTTTTGTGCACTCATCATCTCCTTTCATGAAAGAACTAAACACATAGAATTGGATTGTCATTTTGTTCGAGAAAAGGTTTTAGATGGAGTTATCACTCCTGTCTATATAGCCTCAAAGTTCCAATTAGCTGATATATTCACTAAGGCTTTATCATCTTCTATTTTTCAATTCCTATTATCTAAGATGAGAATTCTAAAAATCTATGCCCATCTTGAAGGGGAGTCTCACAAAATAAAGTGCAATGAGATGAATTGCAAACAAAGAAAAAGCAAGGACACTGAGTTTGCTATACTGCAATGCATACAGCAGCCAAAACAAGCCTTACTTACCCTACAATTAAATGCAGCAGCAAAAGCAGATAAAAGCAACACAGGAAAGAAGGAAGCAACAACAAAAGTAAGAAAGTAATGGCATAGAAAGAAAATGTTTTAGTTGAGGAAATATATGACTGCACACAATGAAAGTAGAGAATAGAAGTCATAAATAAAGCACTGTCTACACCATGCTGTTCATAAAGCTGTAAAAAGTTTAATTGTAAAATTTGTTTTTAGATAGCTTCCCTTTTTACTTTTGTAGAAGTATATAATAGTGGCCTTAGTATCATCAAAAGATCATCAATGAGACAAGAATTTTTCTCTCCATTTCTTTTTCATTTCATATTTCATTTCCTGTTTTAACAATAGTTGTAATTTTCAGCTTAAATATAAGTCCACGCATTTGCGTGGTTTAGATGCTTGTTCTTAGAAATTCTCAAACTCAAAATATATTGCCACCATATTTAAAACCTATACGATCATACTCAATTCACAGACTCGTTTATTGGAAGGTAATTGAAATATTGTTGAAGAAACGCACTCAGTAGAAAAAGCTAACTTTGAGATGCCACCATTGCAGTAGGAGGCAAGTAGTTTGTAGATGTCATTGTCACATTGTCGTTGCCTTAGTGTCTCCCCCGACTTTAAATCCTTCACATAATAATGATGGGGGTGAAATTCAAGAGCAAGATTATTTATCTTGGTAAATTGATGGACGAAAATCAGATTTTTATGGATAGTGGGTACACAGAGTATTGGGTATAAATCGATAAAACAATCAACAAAGATAAGAAATCAAATGCAGCAGTAGCAACTAAGAAAAGTAAAACAATAATGACAGCACAGAACACCAAAGTTAAATGATTTAACTCAACTGAGGTTACATATGGTTGGTTTCAAAGCTTTGCTATAATCAAATGGAGTACACAGAGAGAATTAACAGATTCTTACAACAGAAATCACTCACCTCACGTGTATACACTCAATCACTCAAGAAATGAGGAAGAAAATGATCTAGTGTTAACTCTGTCCTTCCAGGTGAAAACAAAAGGTTTGAGCTTCGTTCGTCGTTCGGATAAAATGAGTTCGCAATATTTATAATTATACGATCTCACTCGAGCGAAAATAAGTTTCGCTCAAGCGAACACTTCTAGGTCAAACTCGCTCTCCCTGGAGGTCAAGCGAGGAACGGGCTAACTCTCTGCTTGGAGTCTTGCTCGAGCTAGAGGTCGAGCGAGAGTCGAGCAAACTCTTTGCCTTGATTCTCGCTCGAGTTGGAGGTCGAGCGAGAGTTGAGTGATCTCCCTGGATGAATCTTACTCGAGCGGCTATCGAGCAAGACTCGAGCGAGAAATAGGGGAGGCGTGTATTCAAGTCATATTTTAATAAATCTCCATCTTGGCTTAAATACTTACAAGCCTCACTGAAACCAAATCAACAAAAGAAACCAACCCCACAAAGTCCCCTAAGGGACCTGGAAACCCAGAACTCCAATCAATTCTAAACAGAGTTTGAACTTGTGTACTACAACTGGCTTTGTCATCATGTCTGCTGGATTCTCAGTAGTAGCAATCTTCTGAACGCCCACTATACCATCTGCAACTACTTCTCTGAGGAAATGATACCTGACATCAATGTGCTTTGTCCTTTCATGATACACTTAATTTTTGGTCAAATGTTTTGAACTTTGACTGTCACAGAACACTGTCATCCCTTCCTGCTGAAGATCCAAGCCACTGATTAGCCCTTTCACCTAAATGGCTTCCTTAACAGCCTCAGCTGCTGCCATGTATTATGCCTCCGTAGTTGATAAAGCAACAGTTGATTAAAGTGTTGCTTTCTAACTAATGGCAGAACAACATAATGTGAAAACATAATCTGTCAATGATCTTCTCTTGTCTAAATCTCCAGCATAGTGAAAATCAACAAATCCAACAATATTAGAACCAAGATCAACATCTCTATCAAATATCAAACCAACATGCGAGGTTCCCTTCAAGTACCTTAGAATCTATTGCACTGCCTGCCAGTGAACTTTACCAGGTTTAGCCATGTATCTGCTAATCACGCTCATTGTCTATGAAATGTCTGGATGGGTACAAACCATTGCATACATAATACTACCAACAACACTTGAAGTAAGGAATGTTTGCCATGGACTGTTCCTTCTCATCTGTCTGGAGAGATAGGGAAGCTGAAAGTCTAAAATACAATACTAACGGCGTGCTTATAGGTTTGGAGTTAAGACATTCCAAACCTATCAAGAACTTTCTCAATGTACTTTCTCTCGGACAAATACAACTTTCCAACTTTCTTATCCCTGTGAGTTTCCATTCCCAAAATTTTCCTAGAAGCACCTAAGTCTTTAGTCTCAAACTCATTTCTAAGTTGATTTTTTATCAAATCAACATCAACCACGCTTTTAGCAGCTATAAACATATCATCAACATAAAGCAATAAGTGAATGAAAGACTTATTAGGCAATTGTTTATGATACACACCACAATCATAGCTACTTTTCAAATAACCATGATCAATCATAAACAAATCAAAACGTTTATATCATTGCTTAGGTGACTGCTTTAAACCATACAAAAACTTCTTTAGTCTGCATACCCGATCCTCTTTGCCTTCAACAATGAATCCCTCTGGCTGACACATATAGATAGTCTCTTCAAGCTCGCCATGTAGAAACGATGTCTTCACATCAAGCTGTTGAAACTCCAGGTCATACAAAGTTGTGATGGCTAGTAAAACTCTAATTGAACTATATTTTACAACTAGAGAGAATACTTCATTAAAGTCAATCCCCTCTCTCTGACTATAGCATTTAGCAACTAAGCGTGGTTTGTATCTTGCATCTGTATCAGACTTGATTCCCTCTTTTCTCTTGAAGACTCATTTGCAACCCACAACCTTAGTTCTTGTGAAGAGACTCAATCTCTTCAATCATAGCTAAGCACCACTGAGTAGACTCGGTACTCTTGACAGCCTCTGAATAACTAGAAGGCTCTTGCCCAATAATTTCTTCTACTGTAGCGAGTGCATACACGACCTTGTCTACTTGAACATATCTCTTAGGTGGTTTGATCTGTCTTCTCTGTCTACTAGTAGTTATACTGTCCTACTCCCCAACTGGTGCTTCAGTTTCTGATTCAGAATCATATTCATCAGCTATAGCATGATCCTAAGAATCAGGTGGTGTCCTCTGTAGATCTTGTTGTAGCTTCACCTTCTTCCCTATACACACGAGAATCTCCTTTCTTGGATTAAGCACATTTTTTTTTATCAAAAATAACATCTCTTTTAATCACGAATTTGGATGACTTGAGATCAGTACACCACAACCTATATCCCTTTATCCCAGTAGCATATCCCATAAATATGTATTTTTTTGTCCTAGGTTCTAACTTACCATTATTAATATGAAAGTAAGCAGGACACTAAGAAATTTTCAAATTTGAATAGTCACTAGGTGCTTCAGACCATACCTAATTAGGTGTCTTCAAACTAATAGCTATGGCTGGAGAGCGATTCACCAGAAAGTAGGCTGTGTCGACTACTTCCACCTAAAAGTCCTTTGACAACCCGACATTTGAGAGTATACTGCGTGCTCGTTCTAACAAAGTTTGGTTCATCTATTCAGCTACCCCATTTGGTTGTGGAGTGTGCCTAACTGTACGGTGTCTGACAATCACTTCATTCTTGCAGAACTCATCAAAGTCACTACTACAAAATTTCATTCCATTGTCAGTCCAAAGTCGTTAATCTTCTTGCCAGTCTGATTCTCAATCAGAATTTCCATTGCTTGAAATTTTTGAAGACATCATTTTTCTGCTTCAAAAAGTAAACCCACACCTTCCATGAGTAATCATCTATGAGAATAAGCAAGTAGTTTTCTCCACCTTTTGATGGAACTGAGGATGGACCTCAAAAGTCGGAATGAATGTAGTCCACTATACCTTTAGTCCTGTGGACTCCTATTGCAAACTGGACCCTGCTCTGTTTGCCAAATGCACAATGCTCGCACAAGTCATGTTTTCCAAGATTTTAATTCCCTAACAACCCCTGTTTACTGAAGATAGACATCCCCTTCTCACTCATATGGCCCAGTCTCATATGCCATAAACGAGTGACATCTGACTTTGCCTTAGTAGATACAGATACCGCAGCTTCACCACTGACAGTACTGCCTTAAAGGAAATAAAGACAATCTATCTGATCTCCCTTCATAACAACCATGGAGCCTTTACTGACTTTTAGTATTCCATCTTGACTCGTATACTTAAAACTCAAAGAATCAAGAGCCCCCCATGGAGATAAAATTCTTCTTCAAGTCTGGAATGTGCTGGACATTAGACAATGTCCTAACGATCCCATTAAACATCTTTATTTTCACTGAGCCCAATCCTGCAATTTTACAAGCCATGTCATTCCCCAGCAAAACAGAACCACTATTGACTGGTTCATAAGTCATGAACCAGTCCCTCTTAGGACACATGTGGAAAGTGCAAGCTAAATCCATGCCCACTTGTCACTAAACCGATAACTTCAGTCACCAATTGCCAGGACCACATCTGATCCATCAGATTCATCAGTAACACTGATGACATTAGAGGAACTCGTGAATTCCTCCTTCTTCAGTCTTGTACACTCACTCTTGTAATGTCCAAACTTCTGACAGTAATAACACATTATGGTTTTCTTGTTGGACTTGGACTTCGATCTCTGCCGAGACTTCCCTCTGCCCTTCTCTTAACTCTTATCACTGGATCTTCCTCTGCTGAGGAGTCTTTGACAATCAATCCACTGGCTTGAGTTTCACCACCCTTATCACTGTACCTATTCCTCAACTCATTCGGGTTCAAAGCTGACTTCACATCCGCTAAGGAGATGGTATCTCTTCTATATAATATAGAATTTACAAAATTCTAAAATGATGCAGGTAATGAACACAAAACAATTAAAACTTGATCTTCATCATCAAGCTTGATGTCAACATTTCTAAGATCCATAACAATCTTGTTAAACTCATCTAAGTGTTCAGTAATCAACAAACCCTAATTTTGAGTGTATATAACTGTTGTTTCCAATACAACCGGTTAGTAAGAGATTTTTTAATGTACAAGCTCTCAAGCTTGTTCTAGAGACTCTCATAAGTCTCTTCCTCATCTACCTCTCTTAATACTCTATCAGATAATGACAATAAAATAGTGTTGTGTACCTTCTCTTCATCGTCCTTAGACGGTATAGGAGAATCAGCAGACCTTTCCTCAAAAACTTTGAATAACCCCTGTTCGCACAACAAAATTTTCATCTTCAAGCGTCACAAATTGAAACTATTCTGTCCGTCAAATTTTTCTACTTCAAATCTATTGTGGCCATCTCTTCTGTCCTTCACAGAGCTAGAGAGCTCTGATACTAGTTTATTGGTAATAAACTTATAAAACAAACAATAAAGATAAGAATCCAAATGCAGCAGTAGCAACTAAGAGAAGTAAAACAATAAAAACAATACAAAACACTAGATTTAAGTGGTTCAACTTAACTCAGTTTACATCCTATATATAGTTAGTTTCAAAACTTCATTATAATCAAATGGAGTACACAGAGAAAGAATCAACAGATTCTTAAAATAGAAATCACTAATCTCACGTGTATACACTCAATCCTTACATGTTTATACTCAATCACTCAAAAAATGAGGAAGAAAATGATATGGTATTGAGCTCTATTCTTTTGGGTAAAAATAGAGGGTATGCGCTTTGTTCGTCATTCGCGCGAAATGAAGATCACGATATTTAAAATTATGCTATCTCGCTCGAGCGAGAGTAAGTTTTGCTCGAGTGAACACTTCTAGGTCAAACTCGCTCGAGCTGGAGGTCGAGTAAGGATCGAACAAACTCTCTGCCTGAAGTCTCACTCAAGCTGGAGGTCAAACAAGAGTCAAGCGAACTCTCTACCTTGAGTCTCGCTAGAGTTGGAGGTCGAACGAGAGTTGAACGAACTCCCTAGATGAATCTCGCTCGAGCGGCTGTCGAGCGATAGTCTAGCAAGAAACAGGAGAGGCGTGTATTCAAGCCATATCTCAACACAAAGTGTGTCGGTGAAAGCAATATTTCTGGTTGGTAATGAAGAATTGATAGTGTCACCATGAGAGATTTTCAAACTTGATCCATCACCAATGATAACTTCGTCGGTACCATCATATTCCAAATGGATGGAAAGCTTGGACATATCGGCTGTAGCAATTGTAGTTTGCTACAATGTCTCAATTCTCATGAGATAGTTTTCATGACTAGCAAGTAAGTCATGTAGCAATCACTGGTAGAATTCTATCAGTAACAGAGGCAAAAATACTATTGAGTAGAAGTTTGTCCTGACGGATCCAATGGCTGTGAGCAGCATGAGCTTCAGTAGTGTAGGACAAGGGTGGGATCCATCAATATAACCCCGTTAAGTCATAGCCAATTAGAAGACTATCAAGTTGTGCACGCCACGCTCCAAAATTAGAGGAGGTAAGTTTGTAACGGAGTTGAGCATGAGCGTTGATGGTAACTATGTTGTTTTCTCTAGGTAGACTGAATGTATGACGTCCTCAATCTACATTTGGGGGTTTTAACGTAAATTGAAAGGTTAGAATAAGTAGCACTAGGCTACTTACCTTTCGAACATATCAAAAGTTCAATGTATGAACCTAAACTTATTATCAAGTACAATAAAATTCGTAGCAGTAGAAGATCTAAATAAAAACTTTCACGGAGTAAACTAATGATCACGTGATGAAATATAACCATAATATCCACATCATCACATTCATAACATAAAATTGTATCAATATACATAATCAAGTTAGTTTTTTTTTTCATATACATACATAATTTATCCAAATACAATCTTAGAGCCATCTCGGCTCCTTAACTTCCAGAAACTCTCCCCCATAATGAAACATATCTAGACTAATACAAAAATCTCGACGAAGGTATTGTCCATACGGTGTCGTGTAGACCCCGTATATGGACAACGAGCCATCTAAACCTAACGTCAAGCAACACCCAGTATGTTGCTGCTTCTCTAAAAATGCATATGTACCATGTCTCCAAACCCCCATCGGACGATCATAAATATTGTAAATAGAAGAGTTAAAATAGTCAAAAAGCTATAAGTTAGAGGGCCTTTCAAGGCTCCTCTGGACCTCTAGAAACATAGGGGTCTTGTCCTTTTCCATTTTCAATCCCTGCAATAATAATACATATGCCCAAAAAAATATAGAAACACACAAAAGTGAGATTTCTTTAGAAATCTTAGTAAGTACACAACTTAACTTAATAAACCATAGACAAGATAGAATATTAACATACATAACAATTATCACAACATGTAACTTATGAAATATATAATGGGACACATGCATGACTCACATTTTTACTTCCTATATCGACCTATACTTTTCATGGACCCACCATATATATATATATATATATATATATATATACACATACACACACTATCATTTCTTTTATTTCATTTCTTAATTTTGTGAGTCTTACTGATTTCTTATGTGACGCCCCCAAATTCTCCTTAAAATAACACGGGAATCGAGGCATCGAGATGATGACAACACGGGTCACACATCCCAACAACACGTGTTAAACGTGTGTGCACACGTGACATACATAAAAAAATATAGGTCGCAGCGGATAATAAATTAATATCTAAGTACCAGAATTTTTAGAAATATTTTACAAACCAATTTAATAAAAACTCTCCAACGGGAGATTTAATACAGTCATCCAAAAATACAATTTAAACAAATACATTATTATAAAAAGGGGAAAATAAATTTCCCGATATATCAATGAATAATAACACCTCAATAGCGGAGCCGTCTCCTCAGGCTCGGCCTCTCCAAAGTCTGCATCCAAACAAAACTACGACGCCAAGATGGCATCGCAGGTAAGTACAACCCAACCAAACCAAAAGACAAAAAAATACATTAATGCCACAACAACAATCAAGAACGAATACCATATGCATGAAGCTCAAAATCATCTTCTTCAAAATCGATGAAATAACCACATTCGTCAAAATCCCAATTTAATCCACAATAAAATCACTCATCATTTTCCATAAAATAATATCCTCAAAATCGATCATACCGGGCGTTACGTATCGTCGTCCCCGATATGATTTACACACACCCGAAACCATAATGGGCGTTACGTATCGCCGTCCCCATTACGATCCACACACACTCATTTCATACCGGGCATTACGTATTGCCGTCCCCGATATGAAATGCACACCCGATGACCATAATGGGCGTTACGTATCGCCGTCCCCATTATGTCATCCACACACTCACACGCTGATCACAACGGGCGTTACGTATGGCCGTCCCCGTTATGACTCAGCCTAAAACCATCAAAATCCATTAAACTCAATTTAAATCCCAGTTTCCATTCTCAACACATGAATATCCAAAATCATGCCAAAATCCACTTTCCAAATATTTTCATGAGCATGCGCGTAAATACACAATGCAGACCACCAAGCAGCAATTATCCAACATTTAAATAATCCAATCAACCAACAAATACCAACATCAACCAACACATAGCAGCAATAATCAAATACAACAACTGTTAATGCCAAAAATATATTTAAATCTTAAAACTCGTTTGGAAAGTACTTACAGCGGTAAAAACGCATTTCCTTGAACAACGCCAATCTGCAGCGATTGTAGCGGTCACATATACGTCAGACTAAAATACTCGGTTTGACACCAAAATTTAGGGAGGTACTCATTGAAGGGTGGGGAATCTCATGGAGGTGGTGGTGTGGCGGCACAACCACCGGAAGGTGGCGGATCGGGGCCAAAAGGGGTGAAAACCCATTTTCGGGTTTGGGGTCGTACCGGAAAGGTGAGGCCGCGGTTGGGGAAACTGAGGTAGGGGGTTGACCGGCTGGGTGAGGGGAGTCGAATGGTGGAGGAGGTGAGACCTACGGTGGCCGGACGGCGGCGCGGCGAAGAACGACCCGTTTAAGGCCCATTTCGGGTGGAGGGGCTAACCGGCGGCGATGGGTGGCTTTGGACGGTGGGTTATGCTCACCGGAGAGTGGAGAGTCTAGTGGTGGTGGTCGGAGGCCAAGGGGTGGCCGGCGGTGGCCGGAAAATGCAAGGGAAGCAAAAATGGTCATTTCGGGTTTGTGGCCATGGAGGGACGGTGGGGTGGCCGGAGGGGACACCACTGGTGCCGTTGAGCTCGCCGGCATGAGGGGAAGGTAGTGGGCTGGGCGGTGTCGCCGGTGGGTGGCCGGCGGCGGTCCTGGGGTTGAGGGGAAGGAACGGGCGAAGGAGAGAGGGAGGCAGGGGAGGACGCACTGGCTGGGGAGGGGGATCTGGGAAGGAAAGAAGAGAAAAAGAAAAGAAAAAGGAAAAAAAGAAAAGAAAAGGAAAAGAAAAAAGAGAAAAAGGAAAAATAAGGGAAAAATGGTCCAACCAGAAAAACACAACAAATTAAATAAAAGCAGGCTTTAATTACTATAATTTTAATATCAATAAAATAAAATATTTAAAGCCCCAACAATATAAATAAATTAAACTCAAGCACAATATTAAAATAAAACAATAATTAATATAACGAAAGCAGATCAAATAAATTCACATAATAAAATAGAGGAATTTAATTCCACTCATTAAAATAATTAACTCATTAAAATAAATAAGAAAAGCAACGTAACTCAATATCAACTAATTAATAGCTCAAATAAATATCTTAAATAAATAAAATATGACTAATAATATTAATTAAATAAATTAAAATAATTAACACCGAGCATAAAATAATAAATATCGAGTCATTAATTAACACATAATTAACACCGAGCATAAATAAATTAAAATAATTAACACCGAGCATAAAAATACACGTAAATCTGGGATCTCACATCTTAACCTCGACGAGCGTTACGTATCGTCGTCCCCACCGGGTTCTTATAGCATGATGTGTTAGCTTGGCTATACATATAATTTGTCCGTCATCCGAGCATTATGTATCATCGTCCCCGTCGTGACGAGTATCGAGTCAGTCTTCCTAGCGTTACGTATCGACGTTCTCGTCATGCCATGGAAAATACCTAACATAGTGAGCGTTACATATCGTCGTCCCCGTCGTGACACAACTCCTATTTTACGATGGGTGTTACATATCGTTATCTCCGTCATGACGTGCCTTTAAGCTTATCATAGTCTTATCATATTCTTATAAAAAATTTCTTAGCTTATCCTTCTTAAGACAAACGTAATGACTTATAACGATACATATGAACATGATCTTAGACTTTTGAATGTATATTGCATGGAACATATGACATATAAATCATACATTTGCATTCAACATATAATCCCTATATTGAATCACATGCATTTCAACAAAAGGGAATTTCGAATTTAAAGCAACAGGAATCTCGTTCGAGTAAAGTATCAAGCGAGGTTTCTACCTGTATCAGGCTCGAGCCAGAGGTCAAATAAAGGTTGAGCATAGTCTCTGCCTGTATCTCGTTTGAGCCAGAAGTCGATTGAGAGTCAAGCGAAATCTCGGATTAGGTGTTTTTCCAACAGAAAACAAGTCATATTTCTACACCAAACCCTATTCATACACTTATAACTCAAATCTTATCTTTCGTGTATTTAAACAAACCAGTCCTTTCATTTTCAAAATACTAATCTTTTTCCTTAGTTCTCCAAAATAAACTCAAGCTTAAACTATATGATTTTTTTCTCATTTTTTTATTAAGTCAAGCCTCTTATTTTCATATAACTTCTTCATATATCAAAATAAAACATATTTCTAAATTCTTATAATTTTTCTTAACATTTTTCTATAACAAAACTAATCCAAAATATAATAGATTTTATTTCAACATATAAACAAAGTTTAAGTCCAAAAAAGTAACAAACTTGATCTAATCACCAAATCACCTGTTCTATACTAAGATTAAATTAAATAGTGCACTTACTAATTTCTCCAAGGTTTGGTATTGAAAGTGAATAAACTTTTACAAACTTTTCCTTCAATAGACTCAAGTGGTTTCTTTTGAGTGTTTGGAGGATGAAGGGTTTGAAAATGATTTTTGCTCTTAGTTTTTTCTATGGGTGATTGTGGGTTAACAAAAGGAATTGAGTGAGAAATTCTCCACTTTTATACATACAAGAGGCGACACCCCCAAGGGGTTCAAAAATGAGTGCAATGAATGGGGTAACCAGTTACTTCCTTCCATGGCATGTACACATGCCCATCCTCCATTTGGCCTTCATGATCATGCCTAGACGTAGACTTAGTTGTCTCTAATTCTCATATAATGGTTAGATTCTTGCCATTTAGAAGATTCGGGTGATCAATGGCCCAAATATTTCATTACATGGATATAAGATGTAACAAAATTTGAAAAAAGCTTCCAAAAGGTGGGATCTGGCCACTTGGTCATTTCTTGTGTCCCACGACTTTTAGAATATTTTCCCCCTCTTGCCACATGTTCCACCCTTCATTAGCACACTTGGGGTGGTTGGAAAGATATTTCTTAGATTTAGTTAGCCATTAATTAGGAACACAGGGATGGTTTGACTGGTTTAGCTAGTTCCTCACCAATCAGATTTGCTCTTAATCCCTTCATGGTTATAGGCTAATTATCCTTCTAAAAACTTTTCTTCCACACGAAACCTACTTCTCCACATGTCTACATGATAGAAATGGAAAGAACCAATCAGATTTAAACTCCTAAAATAAGACAGTGGCACATTTTATTTTCGGATTTCAATTTTCGTCCATTTCAGGTCCATTCACTTTCAGCCCAAATAAGTCACTGATCCATTCTGTTTATTTAAACACTCAAAATATGAAAATTTTAGCGCATCTGGGTTCTATAGGATTTTGAATCACCTAATTCGAAGTTCATATGAGAAAGTTATGATTAATCTACTAAAACTCGACGAATTAATCCGATAGCACCAATATGGACACACCCAGTAGTTGGTTCTTGTAATTTCAATTTTTCTAAAATAACCCTTTGAATTTTTGACAATCGTCTCTTCCTAAGTCCAAATTTAAATTCTTTAATTTTTACTTGTTCAAATTTCCAAAATTTGACTATAATTCATAAATTTTCATCCAATAGCTTAAATATCCCTACTTGGATTTTAATACCTAAACACCATATGTTTCTAAAAATCCCATAAAATACTAAAATGGCCTCAAAATAAATATTTAACCTAAGGAAATGTTATCACAGAAGGGGTTAGAGTGGGTGACAGAGGGAGGAGATTGAGACATATATAGTGAAAGATCTTGGATGAACTGAAGAAAAGAATGGAGATATAACGGATCAAACACGTTTGAGAGGTGTGGCTCTTGATACCATATAGAGAGTTTGAACAAGTGTAATTGTATTGAAAACAATTCTGTCACACAGAATGTATTACAGGTAAGTATCCTATATATACATTTCTACCTCTACGAATATACATTGGAAAGAATAATACTCTCTCGTACAATATCAGAAACTGATTTACATAGCCTAAAATCAAGGAGTTAAAAAAAAAGGTTGACTAAACGCAATAATCAAGAAGAAACTGATGAGCGAGAATCATGCTGTTATTATCTAATGCTTCCCGAGGGTCGAGGCAGTAGTAGTGCCGTTGGAAAGTCATGTATCAACTAGTCGATGGTGCTCTGGCTTTCTGGATATTTCTTGTTTACAGTCCAGATAGATCCAGGAGTTAATCATTATAAGGGTATGACAACCTGGGTTGAAAAGACCTGTTAATTAATTGATGAATTATCTCTCCATTTATTTTTCTATACTGAACTATGAATTTGGTTTGCCTTTTGTGTTTTTCCCAATCCCAGATTATGAATTATCAAACAAAAGAATCTGGTGTTTTGTAGTAACTATACAACTATACATGCAACTTCCTGTTGCATTTTGTCGCTTGGTAAAATGCAAACCATTTTTTGTGTTAACTACTCTCCCCTATCTGGTGCATTCCGTAGCTTGGCAAAATGGCAATATGAGAATTTTTGTAGTAACTCAATCCTAAAAGGAGGTGAATGTGAATTCTGATTAATGTACTGAACCTATATTATATAGAGTAATTTTTTTTTCCATTTGAGAATGTCGAGTGTCATCAATTGCATTTCGTGGTGGTACTATACAAACAACAATCTCATGGTTAGATGAAATAACTCTTCAAACAAAAACAAAAACAAAAACAACTTTGGACAAGAAGAAAAGGTCATCATGGTTTTCTTGGGGTGTTAACAAATTTGTGAGTTGCTCTCAACCCGCATGAACATATTAGAGTATGATTCCAACAACAATCAATAAGAGAAGATGACTACTGTGATGAAAACATTGCAAATCGTTGGATCTCTACCCTTTAAACAATAAAGGTTAAGTATAACAAAATGAGGCATTAATAGTTTAGGTTGCTAAATGAGATAGCCATACTTGTAATTCATTAGCCAATACTAAAAGAGAAAATGTTATTGAAAAATGTACAATATTATTTGGTCAAATATTGACTTAAACAAAACCCAACATGATGTTTAAACACGAAAGTTGAGGGCTTTAGTAAATAATAATCACGATTGTTCTATACCCAATAGTTCTCTAATCATGATTGCCTACCAAGCTGGCGGCACTTGAACTATGATATCAGCTTTTGCAGGAAAATATGTTTAATTTTGGCTCACAGAAAAAGTCAAATTAAAGCAAGCTTTAAACTTGCTTCATATTTTTATGTAGTTTTTTTTTTTTTTTTGGTTAGAGGAGGGATACCTCCAACAACTTTATTAGAAGACATCACTTTTGACCAAGGAAAATTTTAGAAATATCAAAATCCTGAACTAAAACAAACAAACAATCCAAATAAAAAAATAAAAAATCAAGGATTTAAGCCAAAACATAGTTAAAAACGAATTTGAGGCAATCCCAATTTCTCCAGCTTCAAGCACCCTCTTAACTCGTAAGAGTCGTGGAATATTAACATAACTGATCCAAGAATTCGTGTAGCCCTCCGCGCCTAATTTAGCAAGAAAATCTGTCTAATAATTCCCTTCACTAAAGATATGATAAACATTATATTCCATTCCCGCCATCAATAATTGGATCTTCTCCCAAAAGTCTTCAAGATAACGAATGGTTGCATCTTTGTTCAAAAGCCACTTTGTAATCAATAAAGAATCCATCTCTATATCTATACAAACGAGACCCAAGGATTTTGCACAATATAATGCAACCAAAAAGCATGACTCCCCGATGTTCTCCACTTTCCTTTGGCACCAATTAAGTTCTTGTCATTCTTAATTTCTTTCCATCCCCCTGAAGGAGATAAGCAATTTTCTATTCTCTCCATAAGTCTCTTCTTGTCTGCACTAAGTTCTTACAAACACTTTACTAAATTTTTCCAAACAGGTGGAGAGAAGCCATTAGAAAATCAATGGCCGACGCCTGTACCTATTTTTTATATTCTCTCGATTGTTCTCCCTCTTAGAAACATCCATTACGCTGGACGTTCTTCCTTCCAATCAATCAATCAGAGACGGGCCACACATTAGTCTCAACCGGTGGAACATTTGAAATGGGATTTTTCAGCCCAGGCAGTTCGAAAAATTGATACGTCGGTATATGGTACACAATATCTTCTGGGGCAGTCGTATGGGTGGCTAACAGAGACACTCCGCTTAACGATCACTTCAGAGTTTTTACGGTCACCGATGAAGGAGTTGTTGCCCTTCTCAATAGCACAAATAATGTTGTTTGGTCAACTAATACATCAAGATCAGTAGAAATTAATCCAGTCGCCACCTCCTGGATACTAGAAATGTTGATGACCCAGAGACATTTTTGTGGTAGAGTTTTGATTATCCTTGTGACACATTACTACCGGAAATGAAGCTTGGAAGGAGCTTGAAAACTGGTCATGATAGATTCATATCATCTTGGAAGAGCACGGAAGATCCTACTCGAGGTGATTTTTCACTAAGGTTAGATACTCGTGGGCTTCCGCAAATGGTTCTGATGGAGGGGAATACAGTAAAGCTTAACTCAGAGTCATGGAATGGTCTTCGTTTTACGGGATATCCGAGCTTAAATCGGAATCCAGTGTTCCAGTATGATTACATGTTGAATCAGAACGAGGTTTATTATAAGTTCAAACTAGTAAACACTTTTATTTTTTCAAGATATATAATAAATCCATCAGGCATTGGGCAGCGGTTTGTGTGGATGGATTGAACACGCAGTTGGAAGCTTGCATTCACATCCTAGGCAGAAGCTTGTAACAATTATGCATTTTGTGGGGCATACGCTACCTGCAATGCCGTTAACTCTCCAGCATCATGTGCATGCTTGGAAGGATTCTTACCCAAGTCTCCAAAAGATTGGAAGTTAGTAGACTGGTCTGATGGATGTGTTCGAAGAACTCCATTGGTATGCAATATTGGAAATGGCTTCCGCAAGTACATGGGGTTGAAATTTCCCGACACATCTTCTTCTTGGTTTAATGCGACCTTGAGCCTCTATAAATGTGAGTGATTGGAAATGGCTTCCGCAAGTACATGGGGTTGAAATTGCCCGACACATCTTCCTGGTTTAATGCGACCTTGAAAAACTGCTCTTGCAAAGCATATTCCAATTTAGATATTAGGGGAAAAGGGAGTGGCTGCTTGCTTTGATTGACACTGTTGTGTACTCTCAAGGTGGGCAAGAACTATACATAAAGATGCCCCATTCAGAACTAGATACTTTTTACTTCTTTTTTCCTTCTAAAAAATTAAAAAGAAAAAAAATAGTCTTAGTTTTTCTCTTTTGCAATGAAAGAGTAGGATAACTTGGGCAATTATGTTGCCTGGTCAACATATTCAAAATTAATACAATTTTTTATCACTATTCAGATATATGCAGATTGAGTAGAACTCTTAACTTCGTTTTTAGAAAACAATGGGAGAAAGGGGAACGCTAGCAAGATAGAACAAGCAGGAATCATAGCCAGCGTTGTAGTATTAGTCACTGGATTTCTAACACTTGGATTGATCTCATACATACGGAAGAAGAAGTCTAGTTTCAAAGGTAAAGCTTTATATGTAAGGCTATGAAATTTCTGTAGTTCTTCTTACCTTAAATTGCATCTGAGACTTATATGTAAGGCTATGAGTAGACAGTTGACCGCTTGTATTCAATAGTTGTTTTGTTCAAGAAAATCGTGCCCAATTCAGTTCCTAATATTCCAGGAATGGCAAAGAGAAGACTAGAGAAAGATTGTGAAAATGTAGGCCTGAAGGAGGATATGGAGTTACCGATAATTGAGTCATAGCTAATGCCACTAATAACTTTTCAAGCAACAAGAAGCTGGGAGAAGGTGGATTTGGACCTGTGTATATGGTAGACCCAAAATATCCTCACCATATGTGAAGTTCCTAACCTCTTGATTTTCAGGGTACATTACCAGAAGGGCAATTGATAGCAGTGAAGAGGCTTTCAATGAATTCCAGACAAGGACCAAATGAATTCATAAATGAAGTCAAATTAATTGCCAAACTTCAGCACCGCAATCTTGTAAAGCTACTAGGGTGTTGCACGGAAGAAAATGAGAAAATTTTGGTCAACAAATACATGCCTAACAAAGGGCTTGGATTCGTTTATTTTTGGTTTGAGCTTTGACCCTTCTAAAGTAAGAAGTTCTTGTTTGGTTATCTTTTTAGGTTAATGAAATTTTGTTGAGAATTCAGCAAGGTTTGTATACTAAAATGAATGTGAACTTGAACAGACCAGACTAAGTGTAAATTATTAGATTGGCGTAAGCGTATGGACATTATTGGTGGCATTGCCAAAGAGCTTCTGTATCTTCCCGAATATTGAGACTAAGGGTCATTCATAGAGATCGCAAAGCTATCAATATCTTACTAGATATTATATCTTACTAGATATTGAAATGAATCCCAAAATTTCAGACTTTGGCCTAGCTAGATCATTTCAGGGAGATCAAATTGTGTCCATGACCCATAGGATTGTTGGAACATAGTAAACTTTTCTTAGAGATAACCTCGAACTATTTATAACCTTCATTTTCCTTGTCCTTGCATAATATTTTGCAGTGGATACATGTCTCCCGAGTATGCAGTGCATGGGCAGTACTCTGTGAAATCTGACATCTCTAGCTTTGGAGTTTTAGTATTGGAGATATTGAATGGAAAGAAGAACTGGGGATTCTGCCATCTAGACCACCTCAGTCTTCTTGGACATGTAAGCATGAAGAATTGAATTATTGGATAAAAGGACCTTTATAAGACTAAAGCTATACGTTTGAAGATAGTATATTGTAATAGATCAAGATGTGCATCTTAAATGGAAACCCAACTCACAAAAATATGGTTATTAATTTGTTTCAGGCATGGAGTCTATGGATTGAAGATAGAGCAATGGAATTGATCGATGAATCAGTAGGTGATTCACACACACAATCTGAAGTGTTAGACTAATTCATGTTGGTCTGTTATGTGTTGGGGAATCCGGCCGACCGACGGACAGCAAACTCGGAGCCGTGCAGCAAACGCAACCAAGAGAAATAAAATTGAAGACGGAGAACAGAAATAGACACCAGATATGAAGTGGTTCAGCTCAAATTGAGCCTACATCCACTGTTGGGTTGGTCTAAATCACTATAATCACAAAGATGGAGTACACTTCTTGGAGGTTACAAAGCTTTCTCTCACAAGACTCTCAAACCCTTTACAAGTAGGCTCTCACTGATCTACAAAAATCAAACAAGGAGAAAATAGGAGACGGACGCCTGTGTTCGTAATCTCGCTCGAGCGAGCACTTCTCGCTCGAGCGAAATCGCCTGATCTCCACAGCTCTCTGCTTCCGCTCTCTTCTGCACAAATGGCCCTCGATCCTTATATAGGCTGTATCTCGCTCGAGCGAGACATTCTCGGTCGAGCGGAACACTATTCCAGACGGCGCTAACCCTAGTTCCTGGAAGCGATGCCACCCTAGGATTGATTCTCGCTCGAGCGAGAGTCGAGCAAAGTCTCTGCCTGGATCCAAAAACTCTCTGTTTGATGTCTCGCTCGAGCAACTGTCGAGCGAGGGTCGAGCGAAGTTACGGGTTGAAAACTCCAAGTGCAATCTGATGTGCTTCATTCAAGCCACATCTCAACAAATCTTCACCTTGGCTTGAATAAGCCCCACATAGTGATTCTGGACAAAAGACCCACAAATCCTTCAACTACGGAAGGAATACCCAACACGAAATACGAAATCTATCTTTGAAGAACTCACTTTCCACACAAAAGTCTTCAACACCATAGACAACATCTGAAGATTCACTATCTTCACACAAACGGCAATGCACCACAATACAGACTGCTTACTTGAACAAACGGCTTCTGAATACAAATGAAGACAACCAAATATTCTTCAGCCGAAGTAAGAATCAACAAAAGCCTGCATGAGCATATACAAAAGGTGACCAACTGCCCCCTTTATCTACCAGCTGTAGACCTGCTCTCACTGTGCACCAATGCCAATCAACTATGAAGCTCTCTGCAACTCCACCTTCTTACTATAACTCTCTCTCCTTTCTGTGGAAACAAAAGAAAAGAAAATTCACCAAATAGCAAGATGCGTTGTCTGCTTCACTGACGATCTGTAGACAAGCCTGGCAAACCAAAAGCATACTGTAGACTCTGTCACTCAAAGCCCACCTCATTCCATTCAGTTACTCCGTAGAGTGAAACAAAACTGTATGGTCTGAGTAACACTCTACCTTCTTGTCTGTAGATCACTGTCTTCTCCAAAGTGTTTGAACACCAAACACATCACAAAGAAACAGATAGACAAAACCAAACTTCCAATGATCATAAAACAAATATGAGTTTAATACAAAACAAGACTTTACACAAGATGTATCCTGATCAGAAATACTGCAGGAACCATGATTCTACACTGCTTCCTAAGAATACAATGCAAACAAAAAACCAAGATTACTTACTTCTGATCACACCAAGCAAAAGCTGCTGACTCATAAATGACCATCCTGTCTGGCGGATCCGCACGTGACACATGCGAATGCATATCTGAATCTAGAACATGTCAGGATACTCCACCTGTCACCACACTGCCCTCAAGGAAGTAGAGACTAACTGTCATCTTCTTCACTGTTATCACTACTAGAGGAACTTTCCTCTTCCTCCACATTTTCCAATTGAGGACACTCACTTCTGTAATGACCCTTCTTATGGCAGTGGTAACACTTCACTTTTCTCTTGTTAGATCTGGAGCTACTGGAACTGGAACTACCTCTATTCTTCCCTGAACATCCTTCCCCGGATCTATCACCAGAGGAACATTTCACAAACAAACCCTCGGCTTGATTGTTCATGCCTAAACCCCCAAATTTTGTTCTCAATTCCTTAGAATTCAAAGCAGACTTGACATCCACTAAGGAGATTGTATCTCTACCATACAACATTGAGTTTACAAAATTATCAAACGAAATAGGCAATGAACACAAAACAATTAAGGCTTGATCTTCCTCATCAATCTTAATGTCTATGTTCCTCAGATCCATAATAATCTTATTAAATTCATCTAGATGTGCAGAAATAGAAGTACCTTCCTCCATTTTGAGAGTGTATAACCGTTGTTTCAAAAACAACCGGTTAGTGAGAGATTTCTTCAAGTACAAGCTCTCTAGCTTGTTCCACAGACCAACCGCGGTCTCCTCCTCTGCAACTTCCCTCAAAACTTCATCTAATAGTGATAGTAGAATAGTACTGTGAGCCAATTCTTCCTCATTCCTTGACGATGCAGGAGACTCACCAGTCACTCCTTCTACAACCTTGAACAAACCCTGCTGACGCAACAAAGCCTTCATCCTCAAGCGCCATAAACTGAAACTATTCTGACCGTCAAATTTCTCTACTCCAAAATTTACTAAGGCCATCCCTTAACGCTCTGATACCAGTTTGTTGGGGAATCCGGCCGACCGACGGATAGCAAACTCGGAGCCGCGCAGCGAACGCAACCAAGAGAAATGAAACTGAAGACGGAGAACATAAATGGACACCAGATATGAAGTGGTTCAGCTCAAACTGAGCCTACATCCACTGTTGGGTCGGTCTAAATCACTATAATCACAAAGATGGAGTACACTTCTTGGAGGTTGCAAAGCTCTCTCTCACAAGGCTCTCAAACCCTTTACAAGTAGGCTCTCACTGATCTACAAAATCAAACAAGGAGAAAATAGGAGACGGACGCCTGTGCTTGTAATCTCGCTCGAGCGAGCACTTCTCGCTCGAGCGAAATCGCCTGATCTCCACAGCCCTCTGCTTCCGCTCTCTTCTGCACAAATGGCCCTCGATCCTTATATAGGCTGTATCTCGCTCGAGCGAGACATTCTCGCTCGAGCGGAAGGTCGAGCGAGAGTCGAGCGAAGTCTCTGCCTGGATCCAAAAACTCTCTGTTTGATGTCTCGCTCGAGCGACTGTCGAGCGAGGGTCAAGCGAAGTTACGGGTTGAAAACTCCAAGTGCAATCTGATGTGCTTCATTCAAGCCACATCTCAACATTATGTGTGCAGCAAAGACCGGAAGATAGGCCAAACATGTCTTCTGTGGTTCTAATGTTAAGCACTAAAATGTTATTGCCTATCCCAAGGCAGCCGAGTTTCTATGCAGATTTATCGAGAGCAGATTCTCCATCTAGCAACAACGCAACTTATTCAGCAAATGGAATCAGCATCTCAACATTCGAAGCATGATAGATACTATCACTTGGTGCAAAGGTGGAGATAAATACATTTCTTGATTTCGACCAAGGATTGTTATGCTATACTCATGTTGTTAGGTGAGATAAAGGATTCTTCTTTGGATTTGGTCTGTTTGGCAACACAATTATTATTTTAAATATTTACTGTAAACAATCGTTTTTATGGAAACTGAGCTACCTCATCCTAGCCTATAATAATTTTTGTATTATTTTGTAGTATTTTTTTATTCTATTTATGATCATCCGAAAATAAAACCTTTTGAGTTTTCCCATACTACTCTTCCTAGAAAAACCATTACACCTCATCACTATCTTCTAACCTTTGTTGTAGGTGATGGCATTGTTAGTATACTTCTTAATCTTACTCGAGGTTCGCAGAAGAGGTTTTCTCAATTATATATTGTTGGATTATTTTGGCGAAGTGGTTGGTTTCCTGTGATTTATTAAAGGACCTGATTTATGGCTGTGGAAAATCATGACTATAACTAAGAATTCTTTTGAAATAACAATAAAACCAAAACCACAGATCGTAGAAACGTTCTCTGTAAGGGCACTATTGTTGTCATGTTTCACGACCTGGGCTACTCGGCGACGTCCAAAGAAACCTGGTCCGCACAAGGGTTGAATGAGTGGGGCAGTGTTGCCCTAAGATCACTCCGATGCCAAAATTAGAAAGATTATAGAGATAATATGGAGGAAAATGTGAGAGTAGAGATAAATGAACTAACTTGTAAGTCATGGCGTATCTAGCTATTTATAGGGGTCGGTCTGTCTCGTATGCTCCCCAAGGGGGCATGCTTCCTGTCCAATCAATCATTATTCCTTTTGCTGAGTATAGGCTGATTTGACCCGTATTTAATGTGATGAAGGGGTTTTGGCTACACATTAAATGAGCCATAGGTTCCAGGCGCCTCAGTCTAGCTTCTCATGTGTGACTATACCGGTCACACTGCATTAAATGCAGCATGCTTTGGCATGTATCAGGCATCTCTACTAGGTTCTACATTTAATGTGGTGTGACCGTGGCCGGCATCTGCATTAAATGTGGCGTGCCTTGGCAGTCCCTCACATTAAATGTACTAGGGACGCATCTGACTTCTTCCAACTCAGTCTTGATTACTGTACATTACTTGCTCTGGTGGCCTCTCGCCTGATCTCCTATGGACTGGCCTCACATCCCGAGTCCCGTGTCACTTGTCGACCAAGAACACGGGACTGGACCTCCTTGGGACTAGGGTCTTTCTTGGGCTTGTTCCGGGCTTGAGGCCTGATCTTCCTTATTGGGCTTCTTTCCACAATATTGGGCTCGAGGCCCAGTCTTCTCCGAGTGGGCCTCCCTTTATAGACACCTTGGCTTTTATAAATGAAATCCAAAACTAAGGCATCATAAAGCTGTTCTATGTCCTATAGTAAAAACAAAGATAATATTACAAACAAATCCAAACTTTAGCGAACTCTAAGGGCAGGAAATCCTTTATGATCCATGTTTATTAGACCTCTGACTTCTCAAAGTTAGGGTACTCTTTTGTTACTTCCCCTCGTGCTCCATTTTGAGCTAACAAATCTGCAACCTAGTTACCTAGTTTGTCTCTCTAAACACGTGGCAATATTTAGTGTCAGGATATTCCATCATCTTTGTTATACTATCCCATGCTTCTTTAGCTTTTTAAGGAATCTTATTTTTCTCTTCCATCCAATTTTCAACCAATAAGGAATCTACTTCAACTGTTGAAAAATCAACACTCAAACAAATGAGGATAAGGTTTGAATATTCAAAATTGGCTACGTATTCTTGAGGATGAAAAAAAAAACTGATGAAATGGCAGCAGAAAAAGTCGATTGCGTTTTCTTGAAGAAAAAGAATAATGATGAAACCGGCAATATGGAGGGACACCTGTTTGAGCAGTTGGATATCTTGAATATTGATTGAGATTTTTTCTCTTCTTAAACACCGACTAATCTCCCTAAAAATACATGTATAAGCTGCAAATTATGTGTGAGATCAGAAAAGCACAAATATAGTGCTGTGAGAGTTCTAAAAAACCATTGTAAACTTTGGTTTGTTGAAATAAATCTCCTCTCTATGTGGATGAGCTATTTTGGCCAAACCACATTAATTTCTAGTCTCCAATTGTTTGTGAGTGTCCGTTGATCCTAACAAGCAGTATTGAACCAGTGGGTGGCTAGTATTTCAAGATTTTGAAATTGACTCATTTTTTAACTTGACCGAAATCAAATTTGGAAGGTACAATCAAATTTCTCACCTAGAGACAAGAATTTTGGTGAAAATTTCATCTCAAACGGACAACAGGAGCCACTGCATATGCCGCATGCGCCGAAGAAGCTCCAGCAACGTTCCTCACGTTTCGACCACTTGCTCCAAAGGTAGAAGACGAGTGGCTGCCATGTGTCGGGTAAACCATTTGACCCGTGACTTGCTCCGCACCTGATTCATGCCTGGATTTGCCAGCCCATTACTGAAGGGAATATTTGGTGGAATATTCTGGCGACGACGACGAATATTCCATTTCTAACGGGAATATTCTATTTTAATTTTTTTTTGCAGGTTTTCGAAGCAATTTTGGTCATTTTGGGACCAAACCAGAGTTGTTTTCAAGATTTTCAATCGTTCCAGGTGCAACTGTGATCTCCGTTTGTGGAATTTCAGCCCCAAACATTGAGATAGAGCTATTTAAAGCACAAGTTAAGGTCGAATCAATAGAGGATTCAAGAGCAAGTGCGATGATCAAGTTAATAGCAACAAACTACGCACTTTGGAGACTCTAGATGGAAGATCTCCTGAATTGTAAAGATTTTTTTGATCCAATTGAAGAAAAATTCAAAAAATCTAACGTGTTAAAAAAAGACTAGCAGATGTTGAACAGGAAAACTATTGGTCAGATTCGGCAATAGATTGACCATAGTGTCTTTCATCATGTCACATAGGAAACAGATGCTTATTAACTGTGGCAAAAGCTGAAAAACATGTACTAAGCTAAAATTGCCCAAAATAAGGGACTTGTGATGAGACGCCTTGTCAACCTAAAGCTAAAAAACGACATCTCAGTGGTCAAGCATACGAATGAGTTCCAGAACTTGGTGAACCTACTTACGATTGTAGATCTCAAACTTGGAGATGAAGAACATGCTTTACTTCTTCTCAGTTCTTTACCAAATTGCTGGGAAACAATAGTTTTCTCTCTCAGTAATTCAACTCCTGATAGAAAGCTCACCATGTTAATGGTGATGGATGCCTTGTTTAATGAAGAGACTAGATGTAAGAAGGCTAAAGGAGATTAGACAGATGCCTTTATAACTGAAAGAAGGCAGTAGAGAAATAGTATAGGAAGAAGCTGAGAAAGAAATCGAAATAAGAGCAAAGGAAGATCTCAGACTCGTGGTGGTCAGCGATCGAAAAAGGAAAAGTGCTTTTACTTTGGTATTGAAGGCTACTTTAAAAAAGAATGTCAAAAGTTACAATCCATTTGCCTAACTGCTGGATTGATTCCGCGCTCCCACGAGTAGCCTTCAATACCAAAGTAGGAAGAAGGTGAAGCCTCCGTAATGCTTCATGGAGAGTGTGCATTTGTTTTCGCGAATGAAGAATCTTGCTTACATGTTTCAAGTCAAGAAATAGTATGGGTAATATATAAAGCAACATCTTACCACTCCACTCATTGTAAAAATTTATTCAGCACTTACAAGTCAAGAGGCTTTGGCACAATCATGATGGGCAATTCAAGCTTCTAAAATATCGTGGGTATAGGAGATGTCAGAATAAAAACCAATGTTAGTTGTACCATGATATTAAAATATGTTCGACACATACTTGATCTCTGGCTTAACCTGATATCTGGGAAAACCCTTGATCAAAAGGGTTACGATAGCATTTTCAGCAACAATGCTTGGAAGCTAAAGAAAGGAATGATGGTTGTTGCTCGTTGACACATCTGCGGCACTTTGCACAAATTCAATGCAAAGATATGTGTGAACAGCCTCAACATAGTTGAAGACGAGGCATCGCCGAACTTGTGGTACCAGAGACTTGGCCACATGGCCGAGAAATGGTTGTTTACGCGGGGCAAAGAAAGCGTTTATCACAATAAACAAAAGTATTGCTTTCAACACTTGTGAATACTGTTTGTTTGGTAAACAACATAGAGTCTCATTCTAGACATCTACCGAAAAAAGATCAGAGTTGTTGATACTTCACTAAAATATGGGTGTATTTCGTAAAAAGGAAAGATCAAGTTTTTGAACAGCTCAAAAGCTTCCATGCCATGACAATGAAAAACAGGCAAGAAGTTAAAATGCCTCAGGACAGATCATGGAAGAGAATACGCTTTTCGAATGTTCAGAGAATATTGCTCTAATCGTGGCATTAGACATGAGAAAACAGTCCCCTACACCCCACAACACAATGGAGTGGTTGAGCGAATGAACTGGACCATTATAGAATGAACTAGATGCATACTAAGTATGACTAGATTGCCTAAGCCGTTCTGGGGTGAAGTGGTTCGAGCAACCTGTTACTTGATTAATAGAACACCGTCAGTTCCATTGCAATTTGAAGTTCCAGAGATGGTGTGGTCAGGCCGCAATATATATTACTCTCATCTAAGAATATTTAGCTGTAAAGCATTTGCATATATATTCAAAGAGAAAAGACAGAGGCTCGATGAAAGTCCCCTCTATGTATCTTCTTAGGCTATTGATATGAAGAATTTGAATACAGATTATGGGATCCAAGAGCAAATAAAGTCATCAGAACAGGAACATTGTGTTCCATGAAAACCAGTTGTATGGTAATGCTACAGGATCAAAAGAAACAAGTGCTTTAGGACCAGCTTCTAGTTTCCCACCACTTCAGTCTGCCTCAAAGACTGAAGATAGATAGGAAGACTTCCTAGAAGAAAAAGAGGAAGCTGACAATGGAGGAACTAGTACTGAACAGGGGGAGCAGTTACCTCCTCCACCTGAAACTGCATAATCGACAGATGATCCTCCAGTTGATGAGCCTCAACAGGACCAATCCTCAAGAGGTCGATTATTGATTTCCTCTCGAAGATGTCTAGAATTAGATTATATTCTTCTTTCAGATGAAAGGGAGCCAGAAAATTTTTAAAAAGCCATATCTAATCTAGATAGCGACGGATGGATGCAGGCTATGCAGGATGAGATGAACTCGCTGCAGAAGAATCAAACTTATGAGCTAGTCAAACTTCCAAAGGAAAATAGAGCACTGAAAAATAAATGAATGTTTTGAGCTAAAAAACGATGGCAAACAGGTGAAATAAAAAGTCCACTAGGTCATCAAAGGATTCTAGAAGAAGAAAAGAATTGACTTTGATAAGGTGTTTTCACCTATTGTGAAGATGACTTCAATCTGAGTGATACTTAAATTGGTTGCAAGCCTTAAGTTAGAACTTGAACAGATGGATGTGAATAGGGGTGCAACAAGTCCGCTTTGGTCCGATTTTAGACCAAATTTAGAACTAAACCGGATGTACCGGTTTTGTATTTTCAAAAATCGATTACGAACCGATTACTCCTGCAAACCATTACTTTTAGTTTTACTGGTTCCAGTCTGGTTCGATCCGGTTTTTAGATTTTAATATACCATATTATATATTATATAATACATATAATATAATATATAATAATATATAGATAATATATTGTAGTATATTATAACATGTATTATAATTTTATTATACTATAGTGATATATTATAATATATAGCATAGTGATATATTATAATATACAACATACTGATATATTATAATATTTTATAGTGATATAGTATTAGTAGTATAATTATTAATACAATAGATTATAGTGATAGAAGATTTTAAAATTTAATAGTATATTAATTGGTAATTTATTATATAATACAAAACTATTGTATGTATAATTATATAATATATATAAGAATTATATGCAATATAAGAAATTAAAATGTATATATATGAATTGAATTGGTCAGGTCCGGTTCAGTTTTAAAGAAAGGAAAGCCGAAAATGGACCGATTTTGATCAATTTTGAGAAAAATAAAATCGGTACCGAACCAAACCAAACTTGGTACCGGACCAAATCCACTGGTTCAGTCCAGTTTACTGGTCCATAGGTTTTTTCTATCATCCCTAGATGTGAAGAGGTGACGCATTAGTTTCAGCTAGTGGAACATTTGAAGTCATGATGAATCAGAACGAGGAGTATTTCAAGTTCAAACTTGTAAATACTTCAATTTTTTCAAGATTTATAGTAAAAGCCATCGGGCGTTGGGCAGCGGTTTAAGGTGAAAGAGCTTCCCTAGGCTTACAGCTCGTGAGGTGAGTCCGCTTTTTATAACCCTTAATGCAAAGAACTCGCTTTTGAGTTGTGATGGGAGGTCCACCCGGGGGAGACCAGATTTTGGACCCAATACTGTGAAGGGAGGCCGAATAGAGAAGAACGAGTCCCGAATTCAGCTCGAGCCCAAGGAAGGTCCCCATCCCAAGGAGGCCCCGTCCCACTCTCTAGGGCGAGGCAAACGACATAGGACTCGAGGTAAGAAGGCGAGCCCTTGGTAGACCAAGCAAAAGGCTACCAGTACAACAGGTCGTGCGATGGTCAGAACTGAACTAGAAGAAGGCAAGCACGCCTACGCCACATTAAATGCAAGGGCCTACCAAGGCCACGCCGCTTTAAATGTTGGTGCCTACCATGACCACGCCACATTAAATGCAGCATAGGATAGAGGCGTCTAAGGTCCCTAGCACGCTAAACACGCAGCCAAAGTCCACTTCACTGCATTAAATGTAGGTTAGAAGTTTGGACATATATATCCTTGTGACACAGTAGGGATTACCACGGTACGGAATGAGGGACAACTCGCCGAGTCAGGATCAAGATGGCAGAGAGATTCGCTCAAACACGACAAGATGAATGATGACCTGACAAATTGACAGAACAGTAACCATGTCTCTCGGGCGGCGCACCAGGGCACACCAACCCTTATAAATAGTCAAAAGCTCCATAGTTCATAGGTTAATCCATCTATCTCTACTCTCATACTTCTATATTCTCTCTATAAGATTACTAACTTCAACATTGGACTGATCATAAGGCACCACTGCCCCACTCATTCAACCCTTGCGCAGGCCCAATTTCTTTTGGACATCACCAAGTAGCCCAGGTTGCGGAACACGATCTCAACAATGGCGTCGTCTATGGGATTCGTTTGACGTGTATTCTGCATGCCGACACCAACGCGATCCCAAACAATCTGTCAAGAAGAGCTCGACGACATTTCAATGGAGGCTAGACACGCATCATTGGAAGAGACCATTAGGAAGCTGACCAAAGAGAACGAAAGGTTGCAGAAGGGCAACGAAGAATGTACCGCCCACCACGAGCCATTTACCAGTGAGCATGCAACCTAATAGTGGGAAAAGAAACCTGACCAGACAGGGGAAAAGAAGCGCAAGCTACACTTAGAGCTTCGGAAGCTCGGAGACAAATACTCAGATATGACCAAGTTAATCGAGGCTCCCTCTATAACCGGTCAACTGTGCAACAGCTCAAGAATACCCTTCAGAGCAAACGTGATAGTCTTGCCCCTCTTGCCAAGATTCCAAGTGCCCCAGATGAATCTCTACAATGGAAGTAGGGACCCGTTCGAGCACCTGAGGCATTCAGGATGAACATGAGCCTCCACAACTACCCAGGTGAGATTACATGCAAGGCCTTCCCACTCAGCTTGAAGGGAGGGGCTTTGGGATGGTTCGGGTTTATTCCCATAGGGACGATCAATAACTTCGATTGCTTAACCTGTCTCTTCCTAACCCAGTTCTTAGGAAGTCGCAAAAGGAGGTACCAATAGCCTACCTCTTCACAGTCAAGCAGCATGACTGAGAGAGCCTAAAGAATTACCTCTCTCGGTTTAACAGAGTGCATGACCACAAATGACCGAAACGAAAAGATCACCTTAGCCGCCCTCTTGGACAGAATATGGCCCAGGAGCCCGTATATGGCGGAGATCGTCCGAAAATCCCCAGCCACCCTGGCAAAGTTTATAAACAAGGCCAATGGGTACATGATTACACTCAAAGAATAACGTAGTAGTTATAGTGTAGTTTTAGAGTGTCGATTCTACAAATAGACAAATTAAAAATATAGTAGAAAGAACAAATAAACTAAAAAAAATATTGAATGATTGATGAAAAAATAAAAATTGATTTTAAATAAAAAATAATGAAACAAAGTGATTAACTGAAAAAGTATAAAAAGTTGACAAATAGTAAAGCATCGAGAATCCCCTACACATATTCAGTATTTTAATTATTTGTAATTTATTAATAACTCAATTGAAAATTCAATTCCAATAGTCTCAACCGGAAGATATTAAAATATAAATCAAATGTAATTTTTTGAAAAATCATTCATCACATTTAAATCACGCAAATTGTTATCCACATTGAGAAAACACAACGATGACAATATACTCCCTTACAACAGAAAATTAAATCAACGTAGATAATTAATTGTTCTAAACATAATCAAATAACTAATTCATTTAAGAAAAAAAGTATGACTGAATCCATAAACGAAAAATTTATTTACTATATAAACTACTACAATTTTTCTGAAATCTACAAGAATTTTCGCTTATTTAGCCTCCCCCCATACTGAAATTACCCCCCAGTACCAATTGCTTTCAAATTTCCCTTATTTTTCTGGTACTTTTTTTCCTTGTAAACTATAAAAAATACCTCAAATATGTCTATAGTATAGACTTGAGTACGATGTTGCAGCAGCGGCAACGCAGTACTCCTTGTACTCTCCTTGCTATGGACCGGTTCTTTAGAAATTCTCCCATCGGACCTTTGAAATTTCTGACTACCCAAGACGTTAAGATTGTTGTGACTTGTGAGCTCAAACCTATGCTATCTATCAAGTCTTTCTTCTTCATTGGACAGAAAAACAAATCACCAGAACGTTGCCGAGCGATATCTTTCTTCTTCCTTTAAGCGATTTGACCTATTTGAGTGATTTTCATTTTACGATCAAGAAAGTCGTTCAAACCAACTTCGAAGGCTTGGGCGTTGAAGGCTTGGGAGAAATATTTCCCTCGTCTGTGAACTGTGAATGCCTGCTCTGAGCTCTCAGTGTTGAAGGCTTGGGTCTTTTGAAGTTGGATTCTTGGGCGTTGATTTTTGGGCATTGATTTCTTGGCTTCTTGATTCTTGAAGGCTTGGGGCTTGGGTCATTGGGAGTTGGGCGTTGATTTTTGGGCGATGAAGGCTTGTTCACTTGTCAGGTTTTAGAGTTATCTTTCATCTTTTTATCTAGTTATCTTTATTTATTTGTTATTTTTTTTATTATCGAACTTACAGCTTGTTTCAAAATCTACTCTTTTTAATTTATTTATTTTTATTAAGTTTAGATTTTTACTTTAAGGCTTTAGCATTGTTAATTTATTGTTAGATTATTATTTTGATGAAGTTTAGACTTTTAGATAATTTAGTCCGTTATTATTAGATTTTAGCATTATTAATTTATAATTATTTATCTAGATAATTTAGATCGTTACTCTCATATAATAAATAAATTAATTAATTAATTAAAAAATTAATTGAGAATATTTGTTAATTGATAAATCATATAAAAAAATCTATTAAATTGTTAAAATTAATTAAAATATAAAAAAAATATGATCAAAGCAAGAAAAATTGATTTTTTTTATTTATTTTATGAAAGATCATCATCGAGTAATTTAAAAGAAAAATTTTAATGATTCTCCTCAAACATCAAATCCTATTCGCTCTCTCTCTCTCTCTGTTCTGATCAGTCGAAGGCAACTCTCAGGTGGATAAATAGTGGGTTCTATTCTTATTTTCGGTTATTTTTCTAGAAAGGATTTGGTTTTGGGCTTAAATCAGATAGATTGGTGCTTGTTCCAACTGATTCTTGGTTTCTTTGGTTATGTTTGCCACCTGAGAGTTGCTTTCGACAACTACCAAGAAGACCGGCATATCCTAACGGAAACCCTCGCTCACCAAAAAATATAAATAAAAATCAGCTAATCGGTTAGCAGTTGACAGAATTCCATTGGTTTCGGGTAGGGTTGGGTCAGAAATTCTTGTTGCCAAGCCGGGTCAAGTCGAGTGAACATCCATATTAGATAATTAAAAATTATTAATTTATTCTATTTTATTTTTAAATTTATTATTTAATATCACATTAGGATACAAAAATGATCTATATAAAGTTATCAGTAGACAGTAAGCAGGGGCGGACCTACTTGCCAATTTTTTAAAAAAAAATCATATATAATATATAAGTATATATATTTACATATATATAATATTAAATTATCCCTGAAATTATAAAAAATTTAAAAATTATCCTCCCAAATTTTTATTAAAATTATTCTCTCAAATGTCAATACACATATAATTTTATTCTAAATTTTAACTTTATTGAAATTTAAATTTTAACTCACTTAGTCTCATAATTTCTTTAACAGTCTAATTCTAAAAAAAATATGGTTATAAATTTATATGATTGTCAAAATTGATTTATTATACTTACTTATATAGTTTCACTCTAACTTGATGGTATGATTATGAGATATAGTTTGTTAAAAATCTAACATCGGTATATTGTTATTAGAAACTTTTTATGTTTATTATTGATTTATAATTTTTTTAAATCAAAAAATAATATAAGCAAGTAAAAAAATTGATTTTTTTTAAAAGGACGTAGATAATTCGAAGAATAATACATTTAGAGAGTTCGACAACGAAAAAATGTGATACTTCTATTATGTCCTTTTAAAATTTATATATAGCACACATTTTATCGATCGCCCCCCCCCCCCAAATACAAAATTCTGGTTCCGCCCCTGCCAGACGTCCTCTTCGAAATCTCCTTACACGCAACGACGCAAATGAAATACCAGTAGTAAACGAAATACCACCAAACAAGAGACCAACGCAACCAACAATAACAGAGCAAAAAATGGAACACGCAAAGGAAAAAATGCAATAGAAAAAACCCAGCCAAAGAAAACCAGCAACATACAAACAAAACACAAAATGAAAGAAAAGAGCTATATTTGCTCTTCGGCGCCGAACCAAATAAAAGCCTAAACCAAGGACAACAAACAAGAAACGAAAATAGAGGAGACAACATGAAGAGAAAGCAAATCCCTAACACAGGCAAACAAAATTAGACAGAGGGAAAAAAATTACCCAGCAAAATCTTCAACCTTCTCTTCCAAACTTCTCGATCTTCTCTCGCCGAAATGAACACCACAATCCAAGGTACCTAATCACGATTTATAAATCTACTTTTCTGACGAATAACAATCACATTACAATACTGTTAAAAAACAAAAAAGAGAAAAGCGTTTAAAACCGAACGAAATCAGTCCAAATATAACCAACACAGGCACAAAACGACATCAATATTACCGAATGGAAGGCTAGAACGACAGCAACACGTAACTTGTAAATAAAGAAATGATGAAGGGGTGAAAATGAAAAGCGAAAAGGCTGAAAATACCACCATTCATTTCCTGTCTACACTTATATTATAGTAGTAAATATATAATGTGGTAATAAAACGAAATTTGTTGATTTAACCAAATCTATCATTTTATGTTAAACTTGTTAGATCTCAGTTAATTCAGTCAAGTGATTTGTCTTTTCACTTTCTCGTCTTCTTGATTTTCATCTACCTCATTTAGTATCTCATTCAACTTTCTCGATTTAATTAATCGCATTTACGTTCCTCACACTGAAGTCGATGTTCTTCTCGCTTTCTCGTCTTCTCGCATCTATATTTCCTCTCAGTTCACGAAAACATGGGTTTGTTCTGATCTAGGATTTTTGTTATTTGGCTTTGTTAAAACTTGTGTAAATTTCGTTTCTTCTGTTTCATTGTTTAGATCTTTGACATTGTTTGGGATTTGTTTAATTTCTTGATTGTCTTTCTGTTGCCCAGATGACTAACACAAGAGGGGGGGTGAATTGAGTGGTATTTAAAAAAATAACAATTATAAATCAAATATATAATATAAAATATAAATAAAATATGAAATAGTAATAAATATAAAGAGTAAAGGTAAGAGAGAAGCAAACTCAGTATGTTAACGAGGTTCGGCCCCACTGCTTACGTCCTCGCCTCAAACTACCCCTTGAAGATCCCCAAATCACTATTCAATCTCCTTTAGGTGAAGATAGAAACCTATTACACCTTTGAGCAGCACCGCTCCAAAGAATCCATGTAGAACACCCTCTACACTTCCAATCACCTCACACTTGGTGATTTAACTATTCCCCGTGTAAAATACCTTCTACACTTCCAATCACCTCACACTTGGTGATTTAACTATTCCCCGTGTAGAACACCTTCTACACGCATAAGGATTATACACACCCTTTTACAAATACAAGAGTTGATAGTAGGTAGACTAGCAAAATACACTCCTCAATGAGTGAGATAGAAACAATACAGCGCAACCTATATCTCTCTCAACAAGAACAAGAATTAAGACTCAAAACTTTAGAAAAGGGAGAATGAGAGCTTTGAAAAAATGATGCAAAATTTAGCAATAGATGTGTAAGCTCTTGTTATATGTTTTGCAAAACTCAAGTGAGCTATTTATAGGCAAATGAGTTTTCAATTTCAAATTTGAAAAGATTCCCATGTCAAAAACATCATCATTCACTTTTCAAAAATTTCAAATCTAATCTTTTTAATTTTTGCATGTGATAAAAAGAGCACACTTTAATTTTCAAAAATTTCAAATATAATTTTTTACTTTTTGCATATGACAAAAGGAGCACACTTTACTTTTCAAAATTTTCAAATAAAAACATTTACCTTTTGCATAAGTCAAGAAAAACATCCACCACTTTTGAAAATATTCAAATAAAACATGCACATGTGAAAAATGACAATCAATCATCTTAATATTTTCAAAGTTCAAACCTTTAATCATGTCATGCACATGTGAAAGATGACAATCAATCATCTTAATATTTTCAAAATTCAAACATTTAATCATGTCATGCACATGTGAAAGATGACAATCAATCATCTTTCAAAATTTTCAAATTTAATTTTCAAAATATTCATGCATATGTGGAAAATGTATTTTAATGTTTTATGATAAAATATTAATTTTGAGCCTTAATTCTAATTTTGAATTTTTAAGAGATTTACAATATTACTCTATAATTTTAATGTGAACTTGTTCCCTTCTTGCTCATGCTTGCTTCCTTGATGTGCTTGATTATATTGTGTGGACAACTTGAGCTTGAGACTCCTTTATTCTTTGAATTCATTTGTTATCATCAAAATTCATGTGTAGATTTACACGAAACTTGAAACCTTGGATTCAACAATCTCCCCCTTTTTGATGATGACAAATACTTGATAGAACCTGAAACCTGTATTAATACTTAAGCTCCCCCTGAGAATGTGCGTTAGTTTTTCAAGCAAAAATATAAATATAATTCCAAGCATATATAACAAGTTTAGCAATTTAAATAATGTTAATGTTATAGTCTAAAACTTCTCCCCCTTTTGGCATCATTAAAAAGGAATCATAATTAACTCAATAAGATATATTCCTACAATAACCAATAGACAAATAAAACGCTGCGTTAGTAGAGACGGTAGAAGTTAGAACCACCCGTGTCCGACAAAACCTGCAAAGGTTGAAGCCGAATTTCATCATCTCGGTGCGGAAGAAGATTTAAATCCGTTTGATGTTATTGACGAATTAGATGTTTTAGAGATTTGAAGTTGAATAATTAAAATTATTCGTATCCGACAAAGATAGTAAAAGCTGCAGGCCTAGCTCTGGCAATGCGGTGCGGAGCTATGCATGTCCGACAAAACCTGCAAATGTTGGAAGTCTAACTCTGTGAATTTAGTGCGGCTGAAGATTTAAATAATCACCTGATGTTGTTGACAAACGGGATTGAAGGATCTGAGTTTCTATAAAAAAATCATTTTCACCTATCGGATACAAAAAAAAAACATCGCTTCTTGACCTAAATTCTGTTTTTCTATAATGATAGAATGGCCGAACAATTCTCTTCCACTAATGTTCCAGACTTGAATCAAGAACCCTTGACGCATCGACCATCAATCTTCTCTCCTAAGGCCGTCAATGCCATGATAGGAGCAGAGAACCATTTTTCTAGTAAGAAAACTTTTGACAATGTGTGTCCAGCATATCTTATATTTCTTTTGAATAATAAGATTTGAAGAGACAATAGTTTGTCTTGTTCTTTATGCTATCTCTATAAAATCAGTTTTAAAGTTTATCCGATTTGCATCAAATCTTATTCTCATCTCTATAACTCATCTGCATTCCTTCAATATTCTCGCTTTAAGTTTTCAATTCTTTTCTCAATGGCTCATTCTTCTAACATTCCTCTAGATGCATCCATGAGGTATTCTACATCTCAATCTCATGTCCTTTCTGCAGCTACCATTGGCGCCATGTTGCAGCAAGAGAATAATAGTTTGGCTAATAAGCCAGACTCCGATGCTATCTACGACTTGGTGAGTCTCGGGACTCGCTACTCATCCTCTATTGTTGTTTTTTCCTAGCGGCTACAAGTAAAAAATCATGAGGTTGAAAAGCTTAAAGAACAAATTGTTGTACTTCAACGAATTGTTCAAGAGTCTCACACAAGGGAAGGAATCCTTCGGCAGAAGAATAAAAAGTTGAAATATCTATTGGATTCTTCATTCCGCTTGCCAGTTCCCATGGATAGGGATGACATGATATTGTATGAAGAGAATGAGCGTCTCAAACATGAGGCTAAGAACCTCAAGTTTATGTAAAAGTATTTAAAAAAATATCTCTCTATTTTTATGAACTCTGATCTATCTTTCAAGAGATATTCATAATATGTATCATACGTATTTCTCTTCTAATCATACATAATCTATCTTCTAGTAAAGGTTTTATGAATATATCTGCTAACTAATCGTGTGTGTTTGTGAACTCTAGTACTATATCGCCTTTCTACACATGATCTCGAAGAAAATGATATCTTATTTCAATATGCTTAATTCTAGAATGTTGTATTGGTTTTTTTTTTTTTTTTTGAAAGATTTATAGCACTTGTATTATCACATTTGATTAGAATGTGATTATACATTATTTTAAAATCTTCAAGTTGTTGCTTCATATAAAGAACTTGAGCACAACAACTACCCGCAGCAACATGTTCTGCCTCAGCAGTAGATAGTGCAACAGAATTTTGTTTTTTTTTTACTAAACCAAGAAACTAGTGCATGACCTAAGAAATGACATGTTCTACTAAAACTTTTTCGATCATCTTTGCAACCAGTATAATCGGTACCTGAAAAATTAATAAGATCGAAAGAAGTGTGTTTAGGATACCATAACTCTAAATCAATGGTAATGGCAAAATATCTAAAAATCCGCTTGACTGCAATCAAATGAGATTATTTGGAAATGATTGAAAACGTGCACATAAACATACGCTGAACATAATATCAGGTCTACTAGTTATCAAATATTATAAACTACTAATCATACCTCGATATACATTTGAGTCAACTGGCTTATCGCTTTCATCTTTATCAAGTTTAGTGGTTGGACTCATTGATGTTCCAATTACCTTCGCACGTTCCATCTCAAATTTTGAGTAACTCTTTGATATATTTTGACTGATTAATAAATGTTCCACTTTTTGCTTGCTTGATTTGCAATCCGAGAAAGAAATTAATTTCTCCCATCATGCTCAATTCAAATTTTTCCTGCATATTCTTAAGAAAATCTTGACACATATTTTCATTAGTAGCACCAAATATTATATCATCTACATAAATTTGAATTAGAAGAATATCATTCTATTCATACTTGATGAAAAGAGTTATATCAATCTTTCCTCTTGAAAAACATTTTTCAAAAAAAAAAAAAACTATTTAAAAAAACACTTTTAACATCCATTTGAAAAAGTTTGAAATCTTTATAACAATCATATGTAAGTAGCATTCGAATAGTTTCTAATCTTGCGACTGATGCATATGTCTCATCATAATCGATTCCTTCTTTTTGACTGAAACCTTGGGCCACTAGTCGAGCCTTATTTCTAGTAATGACTCCGGACTCATCTTTCTTGTTTCTAAAAACCCATTTTGTTCCAATAATAGTATGATTTTTGGGTCTAGGAATAAGTGTCCAAACATCATTTCTTTCAAATTGATTAAACTCTTCTTGCATAGTTAGAATCCAAAATTCATCAAAAAGTGTTTCATCAATATTTTTAGGTTCAATCTAAGATAGAAAAGCAGTATGATTGCAAATATTTCTAAGAGATGATCGAGTGCTTACACCTCGTGAAGGTTCTCCTAGAATTTATTCCGCTGGATGATCTTTCACATGTTTCCACTATTTGGTTGCATCTTGTACTAAGTTTTGATGATCTTTCCTTCTATTTCCATGATCTTCCCTTTTGAATTGTCTCCAAATATACCACATCATTTTTCTTTAGAAGTGAAGTCAATGAATTTAGTTTTGTCTTCTGTCACGTATCTTGAGCATCCGTTATCTAAAAATCATTTATTTTTACCTGTAGAATACTTCATGCATACCTACAAAAGCAATTAAAAACAATTCCTGGTACCCAAGTTCTTTGGGTCCTTTATTTATTAGTATTAGAAGAAATAAGATTTTTAAGTACCCATATGGCCCTAATAGTCATTGTATGTTTTCTTCTAATAGGACAAGCAAAATAATTATGACCATTTCTATTACAAAAATTGCAAATAGCATGTGACATATATGAAGAACTTGAGTGATTATAATAGTATCCTTTTTTAACAAAATTATTTTTATAAAAAAAATTTTGAATATTGGATTTTAATGTAGAAGGATTATCAAAGAAGTTTTTATAAGATTTGTATTTTTGTTTTGGCTTATATCCCAAGCCTGCCTTATCAAAAACACATCTTTGACTACTAAGAAATTTTTCAAAATTTCTTTTTCCATTCGTAAAGTTTTCAATAATATTTTCTAAATCAGTTTTCTTTTTCTTCAACTCAAGATTTTCATTTTTCAAAACAATACTTTCTTTTCTTAAAATATCAATTTCGTTTGTTAAAGAAGAATTTTTCTTTTTCAAAGCAGTATACTTGATACCCAATTTTTCAAATTCCTCATATACCTCTTCTAAAACATTTTGCAATTCTTCATATGAAGGATCTTCAATATTATCAAGATTTGTTACCTCAATATCATCTTTAGCCATAAGACAAAGATTTGCTGATTCTCTATTACTTACTTCACTATCTGAGCTACTTGAATCATCATCCCATGTGGCTTTCATTGCTTTTTTGCCTTTGTTTCGATCTTTCTTTAGCAGAGGACAATCTGACTTGATATGACCAGGTTTATTGCATTTATAACAAATTAAAGTGTTATTTTTACATGAATCTTTCTTGGAAAACTTTTTGAAAGATTTCCTTGGAGGAATTTTATTTTTCTTTAAGAACCTCTGAATTCTTCTTGTTATCATCGCAACTTCTTCATCTTTGTCGTCATTTTCCTCATCTTCATCACTTTCACTTTCATGTGGAACAGCTTTAAGTGCCAAGCTCTTCTTTAACTTTCCTTCTTCTTCTCCTCTTTTCAATGTGTACTCATGGGTGATAAGTGACCCGATGAGTTCATTCACTTCGAGCTTCTTAAGGTCTCTAGCTTCAAGAATCGCTGTCACTTTTGATTCCCAACGTTTTGGTAGAGAGTTGAGAATTTTTACTATCTCCACTTTGGAGTAAACTTTGCCAAGAGCTGTCAAGCTGTTTATGATATTAGTAAAACGAGTGTACATACTAGAAATAGATTCATCATCATTCATTTTAAACATTTCATATTCATGAGTAAGAATATAAATTTTTGATTCCTTGACCTGAGAAGTTATTTCATAAGTAACTTCCAAGTTATCCCAAATTTCCTTTGCTGTAGCACAAGTCATTACTCTATTAAATTCATTACCATTGAGAGCATTATATAATAAATTCATAGCAGTTAAATTCAAAGTATAAAGTCTATCGTCTTCACGATCAAACTCTTCTTCTTCCTTTTTGACCTTTACTCCATCAACTACTTTTGTTGAAATATAAGGTCCATTTACAATGCATTTCCAGATTTCTCGACCTTGAACCTGAAGGAATATTCTCATTCTAACTTTCCAGAATGAGTAATTGTCTCCGCAAAAGAGTGGAAGCCGACTGCTAGATTGACCTTCACCAAATGAAGCTGCAATGTTAGCCATAAGATCTTAAATCAAAAGATAGTTAATCTTATAACAGAGCTCTAGCTCTGATACCAATTATTGCCCAGATGACTAACACAAGAGGGGGGTGAATTGAGTTGTATCTAAAAAAATAACAATTATAAATCAAATATATAATATAAAATATAAATAAAATATGAAACAGTAATAAATATAAAGATTAAAGGTAAGAGAGAAGCAAACTCAGTATGTTAACGAGGTTCGGCCCCACTGCCTACGTCCTCGCCTCAAACTACCCCTTGAGGATCCCCAAATCCACTATTCAATCTCCTTTAGGTGAAGATAGAAACCTATTACACCTTTGAGCAGCACCGCTCCAAAGAATCCATATAGAACACCCTCTACACTTCCAATCACCTCACACTTGGTGATTTAACTATTCCCCATGTAGAACACCTTCTACACACACAAAGGTTATACACACCCTTTTACAAATACAAGAGTTGATAGTAGGTAGACTATCAAATTACACTCTTCAATGAGTGAGATAGAAACAATACAGCGTAACCTATATCTCTCTAAAAAAGAACAAGAATTAAGGTTCAAAACTTTAGAAAAGAGAGAATGAGAGTTTTGAAGAAATGATGCAAAATTTAGCAATAGATGTGTAAGCTCTTGTTATATGTTTTGCAAAACTCAAGTGAGCTATTTATAGGCAAATGAGTTTTCAATTTCAAATTTGAAAAGATTCCCATGTCAAAAACATCATCATTCACTTTTCAAAAATTTTAAATTTAATCTTTTTACTTTTTGCATGTGACAAAAAGAGCACACTTTACTTTTCAAAAATTTCAAACATAATTTTTTACTTTTTGCATATGACAAAAGGAGCACACTTTACTTTTCAAAATTTTCAAATAAAGATATTTACCTTTTGCATAAGTCAAGAAAAGTATCCACCACTTTTGAAAATATTCAAATAAAACATGCACATGTAAAAAATGACAATCAATCATCTTAATATTTTCAAAGTTCAAACCTTTAATCATGTCATGCACATGTGAAAGATGACAATCAATCATCTTAATATTTTTAAAATTCAAACATTTAATCATGTTATGCACATGTGAAAGATGACAATCAATCATCTTTCAAAATTTTCAAATTTAATTTTCAAAATATTCATGCATATGTGGAAAATGTATTTTAATGCTTTATGATAAAATATTAATTTTGAGCCTTAATTTTAATTTTGAATTTTTAAGAGATTTACAATATTACTCTATGATTTTAACGTGAACTTGTTCCCTTCTTGTTCATGTTTGCTTCCTTGATGTGCTTGGTTATATTGTGTGGACAACTTGAGCTTGAGACTCCTTTATTCTTTGAATTCATTTGTTATCATCAAAATTCATGTGTAAATTTACACGAAACTTAAAACCTTGGATTCAACACTTTCTAAAACCATTTGAATACTTTCTGTGAAAGCAAGTCCCTCTCTCACCGCCGTCATTTGGTTTCGTATGAGGGTTAGTGGAGCAGCCCTTGGTCATGTAATTTTGCAATAAGTATCACATTTGTGCTAATTATTTCCATCATCCTGCTTTGGACTCTAGGCTAGGATGTGTTAATATTTTAGTTCTCTCACAGCTATTTGTCATTTGGCATCTGATCTTTATAGGTACCTAATCTTCTTGATTCTCTTGTTAGCGATTATTGAAAGAAATTGATCTTTTACCTCAAAGTATAAACGATCTTTAATTTGGTCGTTCACTTAGCAACGATGAGTGTCTTTAAATTTTCTGCAATGACTTGGAAAAGAATCCATGCCTTTCTTATCATAGTAATCCCCAAATTATTTTTTTTTCTATAAATTTGAATGTCAATATTGCATGTACTTTTTATTCTTTGAATTTAGGACTTGAGGAAATAAGTTTTATGTTATATGGAGAGTTAACAAAATTGTTATAGCCAGAAACTTAATTAAATGAACTTGTCAATAGATGATGAAAGAACCAGCTAGCATTTTGCTTGCATTAACTCTAGAATTGTAAAACGTATGTATATAAATGCATGTTGTTGTATTAAATATTGCTTTCTTCGAGCGGAGAAGTATTATAAGAATTCATTCTTGGATCTGGCACTGTTTCACAATATTTTTACAAGGATACAAAATTGTATTGGACGGTTTACAAAACCTACAACTTACCTCACTACCTTATCCTTTAAAATCACACATCTGTGCAAGTTATAATCAAATACAATATGATCAGAGTGCACTCTTTGTTTTCTTGAATTCAAGATGTATACTGTTGGGGAGGGTCATAGCTGTGACATTCTGTGTGACCCCGGCAGCATCATTGGCTGCAAGGCAGGGATCAACAGCATCATTGACTTTATGTTGTTGTCCTACTTTACTTCACAATTGAAGAGGTAAACTGCTACCCTGAGGATGTGTCGACTGATATTGTAATAGGTTGTGGTTTGACATGTTTTGGAAAGCTTTTCTTTAACATATATGCTATATTAATTTTCCTTTACTTGTTGTATATCACTAAAAAAAAATTCTATTTTTGACACACATATTTAGAATAAAACTATAGATTTGATTAGGCCAACAAGTTATTCTGAGTTGGTCATATATATGAGATATGTTTTGCGCCATTTAACAGTTTTGAATTTTAGAATTGAAATTTGAAACCATGATGCAAGTTTGGTTGGAGGATGTTAGATGTTTGGAATAGGCTGCATGCCTTTGAACTTTGCTTAGTTCTTTTTGTGGAAAATGTTAAAGGAGGAAATTTAGTTAAATTGCTGCAATATATTTTTTTCCTGTTGATAAACTAATCTGCTAACACCACTTCTACATTTGTAAATAACTATTTACACATTATCCTTGTGCAAGTTGCTATCTTGGTATCTTGATCTATTAACTTTAAAGCATGATCTTTTAAAAAAATTCAAGAAATTATAGAGAGGCATTTTATTTCTTTGAATGAGAAACTTCCTGAGAGGATGGATTAGTGCCATACAATCCTATGCTTGGTACTTTCTCCTACTATGTTTATTGAGACCAGAGTTTTGTTTCATAGCTAACTTCTATTGACGTGAGTACATACTTCCTAATCCCATGAAATGCTCTAGCCCTTTGCATTACTCATTGTTTTCTCTATCATCCTAAAAGGAATTGAAATATCAAGTTAAGTTGCTTTCATTGACCAGAGCTTTCCATTACTCATTGCTTTCATTTACTTTCATTCTATTGATGTGAGGAATTCATTTGTGCTTGTTACTTTCTAAAACAATTTGCATGGTTGTACTTTATTAAAATTAAAAATAATGTTCAGAGCTGTGTTGCGGTGGTCTTTAATATGTAGATTATTTTTCAAGCTATTTATAAACATGCATTTTTTTTTATATAGGTACTACGTATCTATAAAACAAATTATGTCATGGTTTTGTGAAATAATTAAGTCAGGGTTTATGCAATACCGGGCAAGTGGAAAAATATTGAGAATGTGAGAGGCATAATGAATGAGATGGGATTAAGAAAAGGCAAAACACCTGCCCACAATTTGATTGGATGTTTATGAACTATTATTTTACCTTGAACAGTAGTTAATATTTGGAAAAGATCAGATATCTCTTATTTAAAAAATACCATATATTGAATTTCATTCTTTAAATAGCACTTTTGTTGAAATCAGTTAAATAATAAATCTACTCATGGAAATTTGTCATAAAAATATATTTAAGTCCTTTCATCTAGGCACAAGTCACATATATTTGTCGCGGTAGTTATTGATGTTGGACCACTATCCATTTCCCATTATCAATTCTTGATTTTATTTTTTTTTTGTCTTTCAGACTTGTGAGATCCTCTAATTATTAATGGTTTACTGAACATAAGAGATAGTATATAGGAGATTTAATCTCCCTATTGTTTAATTAAGAAGGTTAGAATGGAAATAAAACTAGAGTTTATATTTGCCGTCATTTTATTCCTTTGGACATGTTAGCATAATTGAAATGGAATGAACTCCCCAAATGTTCCATGAAGGTGTCTTTCATACAAAGGGACTCTGTATAATTACTAAAGTTGCCCAAGATATGTTTTCTGAAGATAGTTTGACAATATTGTTATTAAACTTTGCTATTACAACCTTAGAACAGAACCCTGAAAGATGAAAAGCTTTTGAAGTGAGAAGAAAGACTTTGATCTATCGTTAAAGGCAATTATTGCTATTCCTTATATTGGTGTAAGAGTTGAGGTCTCGTATCTTGTTCATGAAGTTCCCATTTAATCTAGCACGTGTATAATTACATTTTGTGGTAGTTATAAATGTGATCTTTTCACATGTTCCATCTGCATGCTTGTGTATGTCCGATTATTTCTTATGCTTTTGTTCCTTTCTTAACTCCATATCTAATGGCACAATAGTTTTTTGATCCGAGTCTTTTTTTATTTTTTCATGCACCTCTATTTATCAACAATTGGGTCGTGCATCCCATATTAATGTACCCGATGATGGTTTAAATTGTTGGGAAATTAAGGAAACACTAATTGTGTGAAACAATTTTGAAATCAATTTTTTTGTGAATACTATTTTAATTTTTAAAAATAATCAATTTACTAACTAGGTAAACGTGCAAACGTTGCTCCTCCCTATTTATTATATATATATATATATACGTTTTACGCTTTGCGCCCTTGAATTGTGAATGTGTTGCCGAATTAAAGTTGTGGGCCCAAGTTGGTGGTATGAGTGAAACCCAACAATTCACATTGCCGTGTGTTTTTTTGAAGTCCAATAGCTACCATGTGGGTTCGTTTGACTTGCTATTGTGAAGTTGTGGCTCCTTTTTGTTGTAAAAAGACCGAATGGGTCCCAAAGAATTATATCATGCAGCTTCTTGAATTACGCCATGCGTTCAAGTGATGAAGTGGTGTCCAAGACTCCAACGTGAAGAGTGCCTCCTTCATGTGCGAATATGCGGCCCAAAGTGATGAAGTTGAAGTCGGCTCAAGTGCAAATCGTCTCTCACCTACCAATAATGTAATATTTCGTATTTAAAATATTATAAAATTGTATTAAATATATCTCAATCTAAATAAAAATTAAATTCATTATTATAAATTATATATAATTATTCTATTCATATTTTAACAATTTAATCCAATATTAGAATATTTAAAATATATTTTCGCACTCTCATCACACTCTCTAACTTACTCATTGCTAGTCCTTAGGAATTTTCATGCAAAAGTAAAAAAAAAAAACCAAAGAAAATCACACACAGAGGTTATCAAGTCACACTTTTCAGATTCGCATATCAAAATAATTTTAGAAATTCAGTAACCCTATTACAATTAATCCACTTATAGCGATTCACAAAATATGTATATTCCAAATTATATCAATCTAATTAGAAATCCTGACACATACAAAATTAAGAACATCTCAAACAATAAGTTCAACTCTATAACTCACGAGTATAAAAGTGATTCATGTAAGGATTTTCTCCATAGAGTTGACAAGGGTGTACACACTTTCACAGGAAATTAGACAATTATGTACAAGTAACAAGTAAATATTGATCTAATGATAAGAATACTAACAAATAAGAGTTTCCACCACCTATTCTATAAGCTTATTTAGGATCAAAATAATCAAAATAACAATGTTGTAATGTGGTTTGGATTATGGGCTATATAAAAAAAGATAAAAATAATTTAAAAACTTTCAAGTACACACTGGAAGAATTTTATTAAATATCTTCATTGACTATAATTCTTACCTATTGTATTTTTCAACATTTCAGATTATCAAATAATAATATTTTTCCTTCTTCTTCAACTTCTCTTCTTTTTATCTTTTATTTTATTTTATTTTTTCTTTCTCCTTTTTTTTCTTCTCTTTCGACTTTTATCCTCTTTTTTTCCAACAATTTGATGAATAAGGACATGCCACTTTGCTATTCTTGCCATTTCTACCCAAGAATTTTTTTTTTAAACTCATTCAATTGAATATTTTGCAACTTGTACTCTTCCATTTTTCTCTATTTTTTTTTTACTTACAAAAGAAAATTTACAAATTTTACACCTAGTACACATTTGGAAGTAATAAGGGTAGAAAAAATCAATGTATAGGCTATATTCTAATGTGAAGAAGTATGGATGATGTGGATATATGAAAAGAAAATGCTACATGTATTTATTGGCTCAAACGTTAATCCTAAGTTGACTTTCGTTATATCCCAAATATATTCGCCTTCATATCATCAACCATATAATGATATTCTTAAAAGAAGTGTCCAATTCAACAGATTAATGAATGCTTATCACAATTCTTATATTTGTAAGTTTTCAATTTTCTCCCAAAATTTACATGAATACTTAAGCGAAAAAGTTCTCTAATTATATATGTCAAACCACCATCTTACTACAAAGTTTGGATAAGTGTATTAAGACCTGGTTTGTTTTCAGAGATGATATAAGATGAGATGAGATAAAAGTAAAAAAAATAAAATAAAATATTATTGTAAAATATTTTTTTAATATTAATTTTATTTTGAGATTTGAAAAATGTGTTTTGAAATTTGAAAAAGATAAATTTTTTATTATATTTTGTATGTGAATTTAAAAAAGTGTAATGATGAGTTTGATATATGTTTTGGAGTTTTGGTTTCATCTCAATAAACAAACCAGGAAAAGTTCTATGAATGTTTTAGCAAAATGATTAAGATGAGTTTGTTAAATTCACCTAGATGACCATGAATAAGCATGAGTACACATGTGAAATGGTGCCTGTATGATACAAATTTTTAAAAAAATTAATACATAGATATATGTCACAGAGTTCCAACAAATATTTTAAATATTGAATTTGCATTCCCACCTCCAAACTTAAATGAAACATTGTTCTTAATATTTAATAATCAAAATTGAGTGGAGAGTGATTGAAAATGGTAGAATATAACTGATGTGTGACATGAGTAGCTCACTAGATAGTAGAGATGGCAACTAAATTGACAAAATGAAACTAACCTGCAAAAAAAAAATGATAATAATAGCAAACAAAAACAAGAGGAAAATAAAATAATAAAATGAAATAAATGAAAACGAAAAAAAAAACAAAACAAATAAAATAAAAAATATACGTGCATAGTGTGATCAGGGTTGATGGATCGGGTCCATAAGTAGAATCTCTTTTATTTTCAAAACTTGCCTATCAGTTAATATCTTAAGACGCTGGCCATTTACGTTAAAGATATGATCATCTTTAAGATCATCTATTTCTATTGACTTCCTATACTAGAGAACACCTGTAGAAAGGAATATAATAATCACAATGGTGGCAAATAGACACACCTAGGAATAAAAAAATCAGTTAAACCAATCCAACCGGTGGATTTAGCTAGTTCATAATTAATTCAGTCTAGTAACTGTTCTTAAGCACTGAAACCGATCCCATTCTAGTTCGATCTTGGTTTTTATATTTTGAAAATCAGTTTAAATTAGACTGGTATACATATTTTTAAAAAACTATATTATATATGAAATATTTTTTTATATTATATTATATGCAATATGCGAAATTCTTAATTAATCTTGTTATTCATGATTATTAATCTTATAATTGGTAAGTTAATTTCACTATTAATTAGCGGTGTTCATCTGGATTCCAGATTTGAATCCAGAATCCAGATTCGAAATTTTCTTAACTATTTTTAAAACTAAAATTCAAAAGTGTTAAGAAATAAATAAAATTTTAAATCGGGTTGAGTTGTACCCGGCCTGGATGAACATGCCTACTATTAATTAAGACACTAATGAATTAGGAATTGTTAACTAGAAATACTAAATTTTAACAAAATTTAGTGTTGAAAATATTATAATACTAAACTTATTTAGTGTTTAAAAATTAAAAGTTTCAGTTTTGATAATGAATCGGTCCGATTAGATTTTTAAATTTTAAAAATCAGTGTATATAAATTCAATTCTGAGATTTGTCCAAAAGGTTGCAACTCTAGTCCCTAGACAAACCTACAGCCGAGCTTTGAATGGCGAAGGACGAAAATTGCAACGACACATACGATATCTTCACATGCCACTTGAATTTGCCTTTCCTTTTAGAACTCTTTTGAGAATACAATCATTTTCAAATATTTTTAAATATAATCAATTTTTTTTAATAAATATTGTTTTGTTATAAAACTAAAAAGAAAACTACTACTATTACAAGAGAAATATAAAAGAAACTCTTAAAAACTGAAACTTTCTTTCTCTCTCCATATTTTCTTATGAATTTCATTACAATTGAAGCCCCTATTTATAAGCTTTAAAATTACTATGCAAGTCACTATACAAGTCACTATGCAAGTCACTATGCAGAATTTAAAATAATAGTGGTGGGGTCATTCACATAATTTTAGTGGTGGGACAAGGGCGGCTGCCGACTCCTACAATTCATAATACTCCCCCTTGAATGACCACCCATAAAAAATCTGCCTCGTTAAAACCTTGCCAAGGAAAAACCTAGTGGGAAGAAAAACCAATGGCGAAAGAAAAAGAGTACAGTCTTTTTATGTATCCACAAGTGCTTTAAGATTGCCTCAAACCTTGCAAAGGAAAGCCCAGTGGGATAAAATCTTAGCGAACGAAAAATAGTACAATCAGCACAAGTCTTCAGGACTTTTACTCTCCCTGGAAAGTACATGATGATAATTTTTGAGTCTTCACATTTTAATATTCTGCACAATTTTCTTGAATATCGCAGTTGGTGATGCCTTCGTGAATAAATCTGCCAGATTATCATTTGATCGTATCTTTAATATATCCTTCTTTGATTTGAGTGATACAAGCAGTATTATCTTCGTATAAAATTGTTGAGCTATCAAAATACCACACTTTTCTTGGATATGTTGAGTCATTGATCTCAGCCAAATATACTCTCGACTTGTTTCATGAATTGCAATAATTTATGAGTGATTTGAAAATGAAAAATAATATCTGATTGACAAACTTAATAGAAATCTGATGCCTGCAATAATACTTAAACTCCCCCTGATAATATGCGTTAGTGTTTCAAGTAATAAGCAAATATGATTTCAGTATATATAACAAGTTAAGAATTCAAACACGATCTCCAACTAAATAATGCATTAGAGAGAATATGATAATATTTTCATTTAAAATTTTCTCTCCCTCATTCGGCGTTATTAGGGAGAACTTGTTTATATACGGCGGAAATAACATTGGAAACCATCTATGTATGATAAAAGCTGTAAAAGCTTTGAGGTTTAATATTATCGGTTCGGCGGAAAATCAAATCAGCTTGACATTGTGGACAAACGAGATCTTAAAGAGATTTGAAGGCTTCGGTTTGTTGTTTAAATATAACCAATTTTACCATTGGTTTACTCCAGCAAAAAGATCTCACATTCCTCATAGATTCAATTATTATTCATTCAGAACAATATTATGTCTGATAGAAATTCTAATGTCCCAGATTTAAATCATGAACCTTTTATACCTCAACCACTTATATTTTCTCCTGAGACTGTAAACACCATGATAGGAGCAGAGATATATCTATCTAGTAAATCTGATCCTGAAATTGTTGCAGCATCAAGAATTCTCAGTGCTCAATATGCTGCATCTCTTACAACCATGTCTCAGAGGCTATTGGCGAGAACGAGTGAGGTTGATCATCTTAAAACTCAAATATCTGAGTTGCATCAAATGCTTGCAACTAAAGATAGTAAAAATAAAGATTTAAGACAAGAAAACAAGGAGCTGAAGAAACTTGTAAACTGGTATTTTCGTGACCTAAAAACACGAGTAGAAGAGCTGGAATGAGAAAGAGCTCAGATACAAAGTCAACAACAGCAGCTAACGGCAGAGGTTCAGCGTTTACAAGAAAATAGGGATAGCTGTAATTAATCTCGCTGGCTTTTGAAATTATGCATCCAGCATATCTTGTAAAGTGAGATTTAAAGAGATGATGGTTTGTCTTGTTCTTATTTCCATTTCTATAAGAACCGTCTTTAGTTTCATTTAGTACGCATCAAATCTTCTTCTCATATCTATAATTCATCTGTATTTGTATTCTTATTCTACAAATTTTCAATGGCTCATCAATTTCCTTTTACTATTTCTCACTATCAACATATGAGGTGTCCTTCACCTCAATTACAAGTTGTTCCTGCATCTTCCGCAGGTGCCATGTTACAGCAAGCAAATGATCTGGCTAATAAGTCAGATCGTGAAGCCGTTTATGAGCTGGTGACTCTCGGCACCCGATACTCCTCCTCTATTGTTGGATTTTCCAACCGATTACAATTTAAAAATTGTGAGATTGATGAGCTTAACGAGAAGGTTTCTGTACTTCAACGACTCGTTCAAGAGTCTGATAGAAAAATGGCAGACTTAAAGCAGGAGAATAAGGATTTAAAATCCTTACTTGCCTCTTCATTTCGATTGCCTAATCCTTTAGATAAGGATGATATGTTGCTTTATGAAGAGCAAATGCATTTGAGAGATGAGGCTAGAAGTCTCAAATTTTTGTAACTCATCTATGAATTGAATAATAAGATCTTTCCTTTTTAAATGCATTCCTTGAATTTATAGCAACCCTTGTAATTTTTTCAAGAGTTCTAACAAGGTAAATCATCAACGTAAACTGCAATAATGACGAATTCGGATTCTGATAAAACACATAAGCATATAAGATTATTCTTAATCCATTCTTTCAATAGATACTCGTTGATTCAATTATACCACATGCGTTCGGATTACTTTAACCCATATAAAGATCTTTGAAGCTTTATAAAGTACATACTCCTAAATGTACTTGGATTAGATGCTTCAAGTATCGCAAATCTTTATATATGTAATAATCTAATGATCCTTATAAATATGCAGTGACCACATTCATTAACTGCATATCTAATCCTTTTGTAATAACCAAATCAATTAAAAATATGAATGTGATTGCATTCATAACAAGGAAATATGTTTCCTCATAATTGCTCTCGGGTTTCTACAGGAAATCTTGTGCGACAAATTATACCGCACAATTTTATTTCGCATTACGCTCTCGTATAAATACTCATTTATATCTGACAAATATTACACCCTTTGGTGTTTGGACAACAGGTCCAAATGCATCTCGCTTCACTGGCGAGTTTAATTCAGTTTTAATAATTACTTTTCATTTTGGCCAATCATTTCTACGTCGACATTCTTCGACGGTTTTTGGCTCACTTTCTTCATTACTTCTGGTAATGTCAAGTGTTATCATATATGTTGTCGACAACAGTTTTATTTCTATCCATAAATTTTCCAGTACCCATGAAATGTATTGAGATCTCATTGTTCCTCTCCAGGGGAAAACATTTCATGAAACACCTCTATAGGAGGTTCCTCTTCAGGAGGTTTATACTCTTCAGGAGTTTTCTCTTCAGGAGTTATACTCTTCAGGAGTTATATTTTCAGGAGGTTTCCTCTTCAGGAGGATTATATTTTATACAGAAAATACGGTCTCTTCATGAACACCGATTTTTATTTTTCTTGTGCACCAATAGGTCTTCAACGCTTCAAGTGTATCTTAGACTCATTTATTGCTGTTTTAACAACTCGTCCTTCAGGGACTTCAATTCTTGCTTAAGCATTAACAGCAGTAATATATGATTTTACAACACTTTTAGTGTCAGTAAATACATCATGTAATTGATTTACAACACTTTACAGATAGGTAATCCTCTAAACTTCTGATTCACATTTATTTGTAAGAGGATCAAATTTAAACAGGGTTTTATTATCTCAAGTAATTTCTTGTCGTGCTACGGGCACCGATATTTTATTATTTTAAAACATGATGAAATATTAATAAACTTATATATAAAAGTTTAGTATAAGTAAATCAAGTGTTTGGCCGTACAACAAGTACGTGACTACTGTTTAGTCATACCACATCTATGACAAACATTTTCATCTTTTTAGTAAGAATTATTCTGAGGGCCTTTATCCTTCTCTGAGTTAGATCACTTCTGGTGATACGATATATTTTTATCATCTTTAGTGTTGTCGCTTTTAGGACCAACACTTCTATAGTTTTTCTATCACGTCTACGCCCTTAATTCATTTGAAAGGATGCTCTATTCACTTCTGGGAATAGTGTAAATTCGATATCATTAATAGGACGTAACTGGTGTAACAAAAACTTATTATTTAGCTCAATCACTAGAAGACAAAACAAAAGTTCAGAATATTTGTTGAACTTTCACTCTCGATATTGCTACTGTAGGAGCACATTCGAAGTATGAAAAATAATGTTTTCTTTTATATATCATCATCAATGACATTTTCACTGCCTAATTTTAATATTGAGCTAATTTTAAAGAGTGCAGAATATTCAATACCACTTTTAAAATCTTGCAACTTCAGGTGCAATAAATCATAATGATCTTTTGAGAGGATTACATCTTCTAGTTCTTATATCACTCTCTTAATTTATTTCACACACTAAGATGATTTTTCATCATGAGATACACAGCACGGTCCTTCAAGGACACATGGTTTTCTTCTATGATTGTATCTTTCAAGTTCATCATCATATCCAAATAGATCTCATCAAGGATTCTGGATAAATAACATTTTTCAGAAATGTCAATAGTAATAAATCTCAATATTTGACATTATATTACAAAAATAAATCTGTGAATTTAATAAATATATTCACATTATCATGAGAATAAAAATAAAATTTTATCAAATAATATTCAGCAATATTACCTTTAATATTTATCTCAAGAACTGCAAATAATATATTGAAAAACTTACTTGAAGTAGAAGACCACTAACTTTAGTATCGGTAGAACCTCGTGCTGATAACGTGTTATAAAACTAAAAAGAAAACTACTACTATTGCAAGAGAAATATAAAAGAAACTCTTAAAAACTGAAACTTTCTCTCTCTCTATATTTTTTTATGAATTTCATTACAACTGAAGCCCCTATTTATAGGCTTTGAAATTACTATGCAAGTCACTATGCAAATCACTATGCAGAATTTAAAATAATATTGGTGGGGTCATTCACATAATTTTAGTGGTGGGACAGGGACAGCTGCCGACTCCTACAATTCATAACATGTTTAATATAAAATATTTTTTAATTTTTAATTTTCAACTTTTTCATCTAACATTATTTAATAACTATAATTTTTAAAAACTTTCAAACAAGACACGAAATAAATAAATAAATAAATAAATAATTTCAAAGAAAATTATATTACAAAATAATATTCAAGCAATTTATTCAATTTATTATATTTTTATTAGACTTTCTCTCTTTTCTTTTTTAAAATCAATTTTTATTTTAAATATATAGTTTTAAAAAAATTAAAAAGGAAAACAGAACTTTACCGCTAACTAAGAAAAAGAAAAAAAATATATATATATATATATATATATATATATATTAAAAAAAGACCTGAGTGAGAACACTCCCAATTAGGAGAAAGCATTGGTTGGTCGAGAGTGGCCAAATCAACCGGACTGGTCATTTTGGACCGGACCGGACCCAACTAATACTGGTCCTGGTCGGTCCCAATCCACAATTCTTAGACCGGGTAGGTTCGGTTTCGATTTCGATTTCGGTCTGGGTTTTTTCCACCCCAGACCGGATCAGACCTACCTTATATATATTTTAAATATATTATATATTATTTAATTAACTTATACATTAAGAATAATAATAATAATACATTAAAACTAATTTACTAAATATATCATATTAATAATTTAGTATATATTGTATTAATTTAATTTATTACATATTATAAGAGTTAATAGTTATAAACTTATAGTATAAATATAGTATATTGTATATATATATATTAATAGTATAATGTATTTTAGAATGGACTGAATATACTGACCGGACTGGACCAGACCGAAATGGACCAGTTTGGTCTGATCTTAGGAGTTCTCGGTCCGATCCAGGATGGGAAAATCTTGGACCGAATAGGTTCGATCCAGTCGGGTAAACTCTCCTAGGACCGATCGAATCGGATTGAGCTCTCCCCTACTCCCAATGAATCGTGTAAATTAGCTACTTCTTTAAATTATAGATAAATCATAAAATCCACCAAAATCATTGGAGCATGTTAAATAGATTTTTTTTTTTTAAAGTCAGCTACAGTAACGTCGCTACATTTTTTGCAGATCCTTTTCGCCCTCTAAATTTTGTTTATTCATTTTTCTTTGTTTCCCGAGTCAGAGCTTATGCTTCTCTTCACGAATCTCATTCCTACGCAAGGCGTTCCTTCGTGTCATCTTCTAGAGACTTTGCAAGTTTTCCACTTTAAAGGACATGGTGAACACGAAAAAATCCAACGAAAGAAAATAACATATATACAGTTATTCACTGAATAAAATAAAAAAATCAGATAATCGTTAGGCTTAATTTGGTTTTAAAAATGACATAAGATAAAATTTAAAAAAAATATATATTATTATAATATATATTTTTAATATTAATTTTATTTTAAAATTTTAAAAATATATTTTAAAACATAAAAAAATTAAATCTTTTATTATATTTTATATAAAAATTAAAAAAAATACAATAATAAATTTAAGATGTTTTCTAAATTTTTAATTTCATCCAACTGAGTCCTTTAGTCTCAGAATTTTCAAATAAGACCCACAAAAGTAATTTCACTGAGCCCAAAATAGAACGGAAACCCCAAAATGACATTAATTCAACTATTTAGATGGAACAAAATCACCCAAGAATCGAATTTTTCCTTCTCATTTCCCAGTAATCAATAGACCACCCAGTAATCAACAGAATCGAGCTTTTCCTTCTCAATTCCCAGTAGTCAACAGACCACCCAGTAATATTTCACCTCATCGCCGATTTTCAAGTGGGAAACCTTTTTCCCAATGACCACGATGGTCCCGGTGTCGGTAACTTGGTATTACTCTTTTGGTCAAGTCTCACATGGAGAAAAAAAGAGTAAGGAATGTACCCATAGATTTATTTAAGGGGCTTATCCTCCTTAGTTTAAGTATATCAGTCAAAATTTATTTAGTAACTTTTGATTTTATTAAAATTCTTTTATTGTTCTTTTTTTATATATAAAAAAGAAAAGAAGTGAAAGTTAAAATTTTATTAGTGGAGAAGTTTTTGTGGGTGTCGTTAAGGTGATGAGAAAAATTATGTGATTATAACAATTTTTCACATAATGAATTTTCTTCTCTCACTACAAATAAATATGGTTGTTTCAACTAAATTCTGGAGACGCAATAGAATTTGTTGCAAATAAAGCTTGTTTGGGACGAGCTCTTATTCGACGGTGAGTCAATGCACCGGCACAGGAAATAAATTATTGGGTGCCCAATTAGCTACGTGTTACTTGGCTATTGCGATGAAAAAGGCCGTTGCAATAGTGAACCATTTATTTACGACGTCATTTACATCGGGATAGTGTACGCGTTTTAACTACATGTAGTACATTATGAAAAAGTACTCCGGCTATCATTTTCCAAATAATCTTAAGATATCAATGTCCCATTCGATTTCTTGTTCTCTCCCTCACCCACAAATGCACCCTCTCCAAGTTTTGCTAGCTAGCTCAATCTCCATGGGTTTGATTACTTCTTCGATTTGTCATCCACAAACTAGGAGAATCCCCTGTAAATTGTCATCCCCCCATTCGTAAGATCGTTTCATCCACATACAAAAGCAATGCACCCATCGAGGAAGGCAAAGGAGTGCTTTTGGGCTCTGTTTCCACTGTCTAAAGCTTCTTCCAAGGAGTCTTTAACTTTCACTGATTCATGGCCATTTGCAATTTTGTCATTTCCTCATCGATAAGTGAAGAATTGCGCTCTGTTTGGTTATCGAGAAAGACAAGGGAAAGCGATTAACTTCGGTAAAACTTTTGCCCTTCTCTCTATCTCTCTTACTCTGTTTTATTTTTCTTTTCTCTCTCTTTGAGTCCCATTTTTCCCAGTTTCTCAGATCTCTATTCATTTCCATTTCTCCTTTTGCAGTTTTCGTGTGTTTCCATATTTGGGTTTCTAGAATCTGGGCATCACCGTCAACCTCTAGTCGGTCTTTGATATTCAATGGTAACTCCCTTTTCTCAAGTCTTGTAAATCCCATTTTTTTAGCAATGATTATTTTTCTTGGATTAGTTTGGGGAGGGTAATATTTTTCATTCCTCTGTTTATTTTGCCCTTGGCAGATTAGTCTTTCCTCTATAAATTCATGAAACTCTCGGGTTGTGGCAAAGATCAAACCAGTTTAAATGACCAATTGTTAGGTAAAAATTTTTGAATAATGTTTTGAAGCAATTGATTGTGTTAAAAATCCTTTTTTCTAAGTTGATGGAAACACTTGTGCTGTTTTGATATTCATGAAGGAATTGTTAAATTTTATGAAATGTGTTGACGGTATTGGGTAGTTTGGAATCGTTGTGACTGATTGGAGTTTTTGTTGTAGTGCGCATGGAGTTAAAGTGTTGGGTGGTGAGTTGTTATGGCTGACTGGTTGTTTTGCTTAATATTTCGTGATCTGCGTCCAAATTTATATAAGGTGTTGCTAACCTTAGTCTTGGAAACAATCCTACACTGTGATACCACCCCATTTCCTACCTTATTATTGAGGTAACAAATAAAATTGATTTTTAAGATTTCCATGTTCATATTCTACTCTAGGGGAGAGCATTGGCTGGTCCAGATCGGCCAAACTGACCGGACCGGACCAAACCAAGACTGGTCCTGGTTGGTCCCGATCCAAAATTCCTGGACCGGGTAGGTTTGGTCTCAGTCCCAGTCCCATTCCCAGTCCCAGTCTGGGTCTTTTCCACCCCAGACAGGACCGGACTGAACCGGACCTACCTTATATATATTTTAAATATATTATATATTTTAATTAACTTATACATTAAGAATAATAATAATACATTAAAAATAATTTACTAAATATATCATATTAATAATTTAGTATATATTGTATTAATTTAATTTATTAACATATTATAAGAGTTAATAGTTATAAACTTATAGTATAAATATAGTATATTGTATATGTATATATTTATAATAGTATAATGTATTTTGGAATGGACCGACTGGACCGGACCAGACCGAAATGGACCGGTCTGGTCCGATCCTAGGGATTCTCGGTCTGGCCCAGGGTGGGAAAACCCTGGACTGAATAGGTTTGGTTCGGTTTGGTAAACTCCCCCACCGACAGAACCGGACCGAGCTCTCCCTTATTCTACTCTCATATCCGGTTTTGTTAATCTTAGATAAAATTGAAAATCGCATATTGAATACATTGATACAATTACTATGTCAAATTGCCATGACGCCGATTTGTTGGTGGGCAGCCCATTTCAGAGGGTAGATCATGTAGCAAAGTGAACCTTAAACCCAATTGGAATATTCTTAGCCCCGTAGTTACTGCAACAGGAAAGGTTACCCTTAACTAGTATACTGTTGTCATTCAACTTTATGAAGACACTTCTCTTTTGTCATTGAGGTCATGTAGGCATAAATAAGAATTTTCTTATGCCCTTTAATTATTTAATTCGGTTTTAAAAGAAATAACTGTGGGATAATCTCGTTCGAGCATTTATAGTGACCATGTATTTTCAAGTGTTACCTATAAATCTAGTTGCATATAATTTTCAAGTAATAATGCAAATTAAGCCATCTAATTAAGTGACTGATGGTTACATTATCAGGTTTTGTTTATTTCATCATGTTTTATTCCCTTATTGTAATCTTCATGTGCTAAGAAATTAAATCAAAATTGTACATTTGTTATTTAGTGGCTTGTACTTTCCTATATGCTGACTATTGGTAAAGCTTTCTATCATATATTTTATTTTGGTTGGTCAAGAGAATGATTTGGGATGCATACTTATAATTGTTCTCAAATCTTGTGAAGCTGGAACCTTGATCTTAGTCTTTGTACCTTCTACATTTAAGTCATAATCTTTTGGATGCAAACAATTTCTAAGAATTTTATTTAGTTGGAGAATTCCATGAGAAGTAGTTGTAGAAAATTTCTTAAATGTGACCTTTGAACCTCAAAAATATTTATTGTTAATGTGTTTCCTGCTTTGCATTTGTGCAGGAAACACATTAACAATAAATTTTCTTGGGCATGTTCAAACAAAAATATTTATCGAAGAGGGACAAATATTTTTGCTTCATTTATTTTTGTTGGAATCAAGTGTACACTTGATTCCAACAAGTACACTTGATTCCAACAAAAATAAATAAAGCAATCAATCTAAGTTTCCATTGTAGCAGACAGCTACATTTGAGGAGGTTAAATTGTCCTGTACAAGTTGCAACAACCTTACTAACATACCATTAGATATTCTCCACCCACATGTTATTGAATGTCCACATGAGTCAATAGAGTGGAAGTAAAAGTTCACAAACGTAATTTTAAAAGACTATAATTTCCCTACTTATTGTAAATGTTTATTACCCCATTGTGATAAGTAAATTTCTATACATGATAAAAAATGATTCCTTTTGCACCTCATATATTTTTCCCTTGATGTTTCCGTATTTAAGATATTGATGCCGCTTGAATATTAAATGGTAATGTACATGCATATTTTGGTCTTAAGTCTGAATTAGTGTAAAATATGAATGAGTTGGTTTTGAGTTTGGGTCCTTGCATTCCTTTATGGTTCAGCCAATACTATGCCTTTAGGATTTATGGTGTTGAATGTGACATTACCCTTATTTAATCATGTCTCATGATGTATTCGACATCATATATTGGACGAATGAGTAAACCTATGATGAATTATCCAACTTAAGGTTTTCGATCTAAGAACAATTTTGATATTCTGAAACATAAACAAAGACTCGTGGAGGGAGAGCTTCAATAGTATAGGATCACAACCTTTTTAACTTGTCTTTTGTCTCTTTATTTGTCTTTTTAGCAATTTGTTTAGCCTTTGAGCTATATCCCTTGCCACATGCTTTACTTATGTTGCCTTGCATCTAAGCCATTGCTTTACACTTTTAAATTGCTTCATTGTAATTTTCATTAATTTTCGGTTGTTGCATTTCATTTTATGCATGGTATGGTGAGGTTTTTGATTGTTCCCATGTCTCTTTCCTTTGTGCAGTAACCGTACTCATGTTTTGTTTTCTCTGAGCTATGGGACTACTAGTCTTTTGGGGTCAAATTATACAAAACGACTTGATGGTATATGAATGTGGTCTATTGAGGGTTTTGTTATTGCAGAAAATCCCGTATTTTCTAAAATGACTTATGATTTCTATTCTTATTTTAGGAGATTAAAAATGTGAAATGAACTTGAATATCTTTGCATGTTCAATTTCTTGCATATACTTAGTTCCTTGAATCCCTGATGAGTTGTGACAAAATCTAAAATTCTTATAAGCTAAACAAAATTATGCAGAGGTCCTTTTACCTTTTTAAGTCAACTATATACAATTTATTTCAGTGACTATCATATCTTCAATCATAGGGACTATATATAAAGCCGCTTGTGGTACTACCAGTTTAGATATTCTTGGTCTGTCTCATTTTTACTACTTCTAGGAGATATTTAGTCCATTTTTCAGGAATAAACATATCTAAAACTTGTGATGAGATTCTTTCATGTATTCAACCATTATTCTTTTATCATGTTCACCAATACAAAAACTTTGTGAAACTAGTTAATTGTCCACTGAGCTTTTTGATATCAAGTGTGTGCAATCATAACCTCTAACTCACCCTTAATCTTTTATGTCTCCTTCTTTGCATCCTAATATGCATTATCAATGCGATAAAGCTATAGAAACAACGGCAAACCACATCCTATACTTTTTAGTTGCATCAAAGTATAAGGTCTTTGCGTGAGGGCCTTCTCCTTTTTGTGAAGCTTCTCTACATAGCAAAATAACTTCGAGTGTGCTTATAAGTTTATGCTCTGCTACTTGGTTTCCTGGAATCTTCTCCCATCATCTTGTATAAACATAGTGTAGATGTCCGATTAACTAATTGGTTTGTATCAACTTTTCTTTTAGATAGACAAAAGCTGGATGAACTTGTCCGATAGACTTCTATCACCTGCATATGTTGAAGGGGTTAACACATTCCTTACAATGGCACTAAACCACGCCATGGGGAATGATTGCATTCGTTGTCAATGCCAGACATGCTGTAATTATATATTCCTACTTATAGATCAAGTGGAGAGTCATTGTACTAAACCGGGATCAATCCAACTTACACCCAATGGATATTCCATGGAGAGGAGGAACCTCCAATTGTCAATGACGTAGATGATGAAGATGATGTCGGTGCTAATGATCAATACATCAACAACATGGACCATATGTTAGATGACATATGGGCAGGCACGTTTGTCGATGAAATCCCCCATGACACAACTCCTTTGTCATATGATCCATCAACGTCCGGACCTTCGATGGCCATTTTTGATCTGCTTTTAGATGATGCCTAACGTCCACTTTTTGAAGGATGTTCAAAATTCTCAAAACTTTCCTTCGTTGTCAAATTGTTACACATTAAAACAATTGGGGGTTGTCAATAAAGTCATTTGATATGTTGCTTGGGTTGTTACGGTCAGCCTTTCCCGATGCCCAATTGCCACACTCATATGAAGAGTCAAGATCACTGGAGCATGGTTTGGGTTTCAAGTACAACAAAATACATGCATGCCCTAATGACTGTGTTCTATTTTGGAAGGAAAACGTTTCACTAAATGCATGCCCTATATGTAAGTCCTCGAGGTGGATGTTAAATACGCATGGAACACGAGAGACCCCTCAAAAGGTGTTGCGACATTTCTCCCTAAAGCCAAGATTGCAGCGGTTATTTCTATCTTCAAAGATAGCTCCTGATATGAGATGGCATAAAGAGAAGCGCACGAGAGATGAGAATAAGATGAGACATCCAGCGGACTCTAAGAATTGGAAGGTATTTGATGAGAAGCATAGTTGGTTTGCTAATGAAGCCCGGAATGTAAGGTTCGGTTTGGCGAGTGACGGCTTCAATCCCTTCAACAATATGGCTAAAGCCTATATCATCTGGCCAGTCATCCTTGTTCCCTACAACTTGCCACTGTGGTTTTGCATGAAAGACCAATTGTTCATGCCTTCCCTCATTATTCCTGGGCCTAAGTCACCAGGTAACAAAATTGATTTTTATTTGCAGTCGTTGGTTGATGAATTGCTAGATCTTTGGGAAGTTGGGGTTCCTACATATGATGCATCCACAAAGGAAACCTTCATGATGCATGCCGCTTTACTTTGGACAATTAATGACTTCCCTGCCTATGGTAATCTATCTAGTTGGTCAACAAAAGGAAAATTGGCATGTCCTTCATGCAATTCCAATACAGATTGTAATTGGTTGAAGTATGGTCGCAAACATTGTTATATGGGACATCGACATTTCTTATCGGCACACCACATTTGGCAGAAGAAAAAGGAATTGTTTAATGGTAAAGAAGATCATCGGATTCCACCAATGATGTTATATGGGGAAGACATTTTAACGCAGTTGCAAATGCTTGGGAGTGTGTCATTCGGTAAATCAATGAGAAAGAGAAAACATACCGCTGAGGAGTTGAATTGGACAAAGCATAGCATATTCTTTAAGTTGCCTTATTGGTCGTCACTTCGGCTGCGACATAATTTAGATGTGATACATATTGAGAAGAACATCATCGATAACATTTTTGGCACTTTTATGAACATACCTGGAAAACAAAGGATAATATAAACTCCAAGCGTGACCTTGAGATTTTGGGGCTCAGGAAGGAGCTTCATTTGAAGTGCAAAGGGTCATGAGTTACAATGCCACCAGCACTATACACATTACACGGTGATGAAAGGAATAAATTTTTTTCTTGGCTAGCTGATGTCAAATTCCCTTATGGATTTGCGGGCAATATTGCTCGTTGTGTCTCTATCCATGATTGTAAAATTTCTGGTTTGAAAAGTCATGACTGTCATGTTTTGCTCCAAAAGCTACTTCCTATTGCATTTGGGGGGTATCTCAGGAGTGATATTGCATTGGCAATGACTGAATTTTGCAGTTTCTTTAAAGAGTTGTGCGCTAGAACACTTGAGGTCAATCGCCTGTCCCAGCTTCAAAGTGACATTGTTAGCACCTTATGCAAGTTGGAGATGATATTCCCTCCATCATTTTTCGATGTAATGGTTCATCTAGCTGTCCATTTATCCCAAGAGGCTATACTTGGGGGTCCAGTACAATATAAGTGGATGTACCCATTTGAGAGGTATCTGGAAAAATTTAAGCGTTATGTTAAGAACAAAGCACGACTTGAAGGTTCTATAGCAGAAGCCTATATTCACATAGAGTGTTTGACATTCTGATCAATGTATCTTAATGATGTCGAGACGAGGTTTAATTGATAGGATCGTAATATTGATGGAGGATAAGAGGAGACTACAGATGGATTTGGCATATTCAACTAGAAGGTTGTCCCTTGGGCATAGCTTCTAATGTGCAACTAGAAGATAAATGGTTTACCATAGCATGTTGGTACGTGCTTAACAACTGTCTTGAGATTGGTCCCTATATAGAGTAAGCATACCTGCTATCTCATTGTCATCTATTATATTTAGACAATAAAAGTTAGGTTTTACAATGAGATTATCAATTGCTTGTGTTCTTTATATAGAGAGCACTACAAGAAATGTACCATGCAAAACCCAACATCTATTGATCATACGCATCAAATTGAGTTTCCATCTTGGTTTAGGAGACGTGTAAGTCATTGAGCTCCTCGTCTCTTTGTACTTATTGTGCAAATTTCGATTTGCTTTAAAGTGACATTGAACTATAAGACGTTTTTATTGTTTGATTAATGCTATGTAGGTTCAGGAGCAGCGTAGCATCAACCCACTTGATGTGTCGATTGATCTATATGCTGTAGCATGCGGTCCTAAGAGTTGTGTTGCATTGTATGCTACTTGCATTATAAATGGGAAAAGATTTCATTCAAAGGAGCATGAAATACGGTGACGAACACAAAATTCTGGAGTGATGGTAATGGGTGACCCTCAGTATAATAATATCGACTTCTATGACGTTGTCAATGATGTCGTGGAACTACACTACATGGGAGGGCGTCAGGTGTACTTGTTCATATGTGATTGGTTTAACATTGGTGATAAAAGGAGAGGAGTACGTGTGGATGCCCATATGATTAGTGTGAACATGGATAAGACTTGGTATAAGGACCAACTGTTCGTCTTGGCAGGCTAGGCTGAACAATATTTTTACATTAGAGATTTAAGGATAAAAGGTACTTGGTGTGTTGTACAAAAGTTCACAAATAGGAATTTATATGACATACCACCAGTGTCGAGAGTTTTAGAAGATATCGATAGTGAATCAAGTGATGATTCTGCCTATCAAGAAAATGAACCATCACATAATTACGCACCGATAGATTGTGATGATGTTCCAGTCTCAACTCCACTTAGTATACTCGATATAGAACCTACGCAATTTGATGCCCAAGAAGTGGGAGCTATCAGTGTTGATGGGAGGAACTCTAGAGGAGCATTAATGGAAGATTCCTTCTATGTGGCTGGCTCAGATGATGGCTATGGGGATGGAGAATATAGTGATGAGGAAGACCTATCTATGGATGATGAGCTCATGTCAGAGTAGACAACTAATTTATTTAGACAAAGCGAAGGTAAAAAATTAAATGTTACATGTTAATACTATACCAACATTTCACTTTCCAAGCTGTTTTACCTAACTACAGTTTCTCTAGGTAGTTATTTTACCATGTAATTTGAAAATACACAATGAACTAGTAGTAAGCAAGAAAAACTAAATTGATGTGTTTATTATAACAGGTGCATGATGTGTGGAGTGCTAGATGGCAGACGTAATACGTGGACAACAAGTTCTTTTTTCCTTATTTCTTTTACACTCGGTGTTTGTTTATTTTAAATAGATGCTATGACAATCTACTAAACTTGATTATTGACGTTTTTGATGCTAATGCAGGTGAGAAGTGGACTTACATTAGCCAACAAGTTATGTGATGGTGTGGTACAAAAAAAATTCAAAAAAGAGGTGGTACCAACATAATTACTACTAACTCTGCTTTGCATCTAAAATAATCCAACTATCAAGAATCATGCAGATAATTATATTGAACAGAATCTCATATACACTAATTCAGGTATACTATATAAGTCAGCCCATAAGATTGAATAAATATGTCTGATTATACTACATACCTGATATGAGATGGCATAGGAATGAAATAATTAGAGTATATAAGATGACACAATCTAGTGAAAAATTTCCAAACCATGGCAAACTGCATCATATAGGTACAATCTCTTAGTTAACATGTCTTCAGATGCAAAATTTTACAATGAATTAGGAGTTTGTTTCAAATGAGAGGCTTTCATAGATAATGCAAGTAATGTTGTTGTATTGCCACTCCAAAAGTATTAATTTGCAAAAATATCAACTCTTACTCACATGGGCAGATGGAAGAAACTATTGTATGTTTGTTGCACTGTATATAATTAAATTTGGACAAGCTGGTAGAGTAAGCAAGTTTGAGGTTTGATCAGGTTGTGATGCAACAAGTGATTTCCCTGCATCTGGTGAAGTCCTAAAAGAACCTATTCCTATGGGAATTTTTGCATATTAATTGTCTTGATTAAAATAAAAAGTAAGAAGATGTTGGGCCATCTTCTTACTGTGAAGTTTAGAAATAAGAAATAAAGAAATCAACATCGTTGAATGTGTTTAAACAATTGTCGTGGAAATATTTTTTGCAAAATGAAAAAGCCAGTTATCTATACATTCCTAGCAAATATAAAATTGGTCATTTTTTTTTCTTGGCATATAAAATTGCTAATTTAATTATAGGGAATGTAAGATATTTAAAAAAAAAAAAAGGGTTTCAATAATGTAGTTCATACAATATTACATGGTTTTTTTTTATTATTATTACTAAGCAAGTGTCCGAGTGTAAACAAAAAATATGTCTAACTCCTTTTGCTTTTTCTATTCTCGGGTGTCGGGGGGGGGGGTGATGGCGCTATAAATAATTAGTGAATTCTAGTGGGCGGGAATTTTGATAAAGCAGATGAGGAGAAGTGGCACATTTGTAATAACCAGGCCACTTATCTAATCTCATTGGCTGACAAAGAATAAGTAAAAGAATTTAAATAAATTAAATACAAAACTCTCATTTCTTCCCACCATATTTCACTCAACAACACACAAAAACCAGAGAAAAGCAAAGAAAAATTTCACCAATCTAGCACTCTTTGCAACAGTTTGAGAGAAGACTACAGGTTCAATCTTTCTACTACAACGTTAGTTGTTGTTGAAGGCTTGGTGCTTCACATGGGTATGCTGGTTTGCCACCTTTTGATGTCCAATATTTTCTTAATCCTCAACCTCCTTCAATTCTTCATTCTCGGCCATGTGGAGTGTCTTATTTTGATCTCCACTTTTTTTTTAATCCTTAACCTCCCTCAATTCTTTATTTTTGACCATGTGGAATAATCTGAAAATGAAAATTTTTTACTTTGCTTTGTTAACTCCACATATATGCTGGGACTGTTTTTACCATATATGTGGGCTGTTCATATGGGTTTACCACTCATGCAATAGCTCTCTCATGGGGTGCCTTATTGGTCATCAAGTTGATAAACTTATAGTTGGTAAAGGCACCCCTTTTCTTAAAAGTGGGTCTTTGCATGCAGATATAGATTGCTATAGACACCATTTAGTTCTGAGTAATATGGTCTAGCACATTAAGTTATAGTTGTGAATAACACATTGTTTTGTATCCCCCTAAACAATATGTTGGTTACACATCAATCTTAAGTTTTTTCTTGGTTTACGAGTTTTTCTGTAACTTTGTACTCGGGGAGAGCATGTGCGTTCATATAATATTGATGTTGCTTAGTGCTTATCTAGATCAAAATATATATGTATATATGTGTGTGTGTGTGTGTGTGTGTGTGTGTGTGTGTGTTGTGCCACTAGGCTGTACTGAAGTCAATCACAAACCCTATACATGGCTGAACTCGTTGACAATTTTTAACTAATCAAAGCAAGGTAAATGTTCATGTCAATTTTCTATCACACCTTTTTTGGAAAATTCAAGTATGTTTTTTTGTATCTGATTGGTCGATTTTAGTGTAAATATAGCTTGGAAATGTGAAGCTTCAATTTATTTAACTGCATATCACCTGTAATCAGCTATGTAGTTTGTACAGGCAACATATTAGCTTTAAAAATATCCTGCTGATTTATTTTCAATTCTATTTGTATTAAATGTTTGTTCTTGTCCATTGTTAAATTTGCTAATCCTTTTTGGTCAAATGTGGTGAGAAGCAAATTTCTTAGACTTGATGGAACGAAGTGTATGTGGAAGAGCAAAATGAGCATTTACTTCTTACACTAGATGACCTGTAGCGAGGAGGTTTACTTACCGACATGGACCTCCCAAACTAAGATCACATTGGATTGAAGATAACGAGGAAATTAATTCCGATGACTCAACGCAACCTCCAAATCAACCTTTTTGGGAGCCTCGAGGTTGCAACCCTATTACTGAACCTGAGCCTCCACGTGGCAACTCTAATCCCAAACTTCAACCTCCACATGCCAACCCTATGTTGGAACATTTTGTGCCTCTATTGGCATCCCAGTCTACGTTGGTAGACGAGAATGGTAAAGTATAATGACACTTCATTATAATTGAAACCAATTCTTAATTTTAACCATATATGCTTGGTAAGGAATTTGTTTACCCATATATGCTCAATATTGTTTTGTATCCCCCTAAATAATATTTTGGTTCAAGTTGCAATATGTTGTGCCACTAGGCTGTATTGAAGTCAATAACAAACCCTGTACTTAGCTGAACTCGTTTACAATTTTTTAACTAATCAAAACAAGGCAACTGTTCATGTCAATTGCTATCACACCTCTTTTGAAAAATTCATGTATTTTTTTTTTGTATTTGATTGGTCGATTTTAGTGTAAATATAACTTGAAAATGTGAAGCTTCAATTTGTTTAACAATCAGATGTGCAGTTTGTATAGAGTTAGCATATCCAGTGTAATAATATCCTATTGATTTATTTTTAAGATTTATTTTCAGTTCTCTTTGTATTAAATGTTTATTCTTACTTATCAAAAAAAAAAATTAAATGTTTGTTCTTGTCCATTATTAAATTTGCTAATCCTTTTTGGTCAAATGTGTTGAGAAGCAAATTTCTTTGACTCAATGGAACGAAGTGTACGTGGAAGAGGAAGAGAAGCATTTACTCCATACACTAGACAACCTGCAGCGGGGAGGTTTACTTACCGAGATGGACCTCCCAAACTAAGATCACATTGGACTGAAGATAACGAGGAAATTAATTCCAATGACTCAACGCAGCCTCCAAGTCAATTTTTTTGGGAGCCTCGAGGTGGCAGACCTATTCCTGAACCTGAGCCTCCACGTTGCAGCTCTATTCCTGAACTTGAGCCTCCACATGGCAACTTTATTCCTGAACTTGAGCCTTCACATGGTAACTTTATTCCTGAACCTGAGCCTCCATGTGCCAATCCTATGGTGGAATATTTTGTGCCTTTGTTGGCACCTCAGCCTACGTTGATAGACGAGAATGGTAAAGTATAATGACACTTCATTATAATTGAAACCAGTTCTTAATTTAAACCATATATGCTCAGTAGGGAATTAGTTTACCCATATATGCTCAATATTGTTCTATATCCCCCTAAATAATATGTTGGTTCAAGTTGCAATATGTTGTGCCACTAGGCTGTATTGAAGTCAATAACAAACCCTATACATAGCTGAACTCGTTTGGCAATTTTTAACTAATCAAAATAATGCAACTATTCATGTCAATTGCTATCACATCTCTTTTGGAAAATTTATGTATTTTTTGTATTTGATTGGTCGATTTTAGTGTAAATATAGCTTGAAAATGTGAAGCTTCAATTTATTTAACTGAATATCACCTGCAATCAGCTATGTAGTTTGTATAGAGACAACATATCTAGTGTAATAATGTCCTATTGATTTATTTTTAAGATTTATTTTCAGTTCTCTTTATATTAAATGTTTGTTCTTACTTATCAAATAAATAAATAAATAAATGTTTGTTCTTGTCCATTATTAAATCTGCTAATCCGTTTTGGTCAAATGTGTTGAGAAGCAAATTTCTTTGACTTGATGGAACGAAGTGTACGTGAAAGAGGAAGATGAGCATTTACTCCGTACACTAGATGACCTGCAGTGAGGAGGTTTACTTACCGAGATAGACCTCTCAAACTAAGATCACATTGCACTGAAGATAACGAGGAAATTAATTTCGATGACTCAATGCAGCCTCCAAGTCAACCTTTTTGGGAGCCTCGAGGTGGTAGCCCTATTTCTGAACCTGAGCCTCCACATGGAAACTTTATTCCTGAACTTGAGTTTCCATGTGCCAACCCTATGGTGGAACATTTTGTGCCTTTTTTGGCACCCAAGCCTATGTTGGTAGACGAGAATGGTAAAGTAGAATGACACTTCATTATAATTGAAACTAGTTTAGCCTTTTAACCATATATGCTCAATACAGAATTAGAAGTCTAATTAATGGCTACTGAGTCCTACTTTTTTGACGTTGTATTGATGGAGATGTTGCCATCGTGCCTATAAGAGACAAAGTACAAAATAAGCATGGACGTGGACCAGCTAAGTGTGCTGAGTTTGACAAGTTAGGAAAGTATGGAAAATTTTTTTTGAAGATAAATGACGAAGAGACCGCACCTTGTTGTGAGAATGCCTCAATGTTCACAACAAGGATAACGTGGATAGTGAAACACCATGCAGACATGAGCCATGTAAGATGGACGGATGTATCCAAGTTGGAGAAGGATGAGTTGGTTGAATGCATCAAGGTAAGTAACACCATTACTGTGAATTTTTGTTGAGAATCCATTTGGGCAAATTAAAATTAAATGCAATTATCTAGTAGTGGGCTGTTTTAGTGTAATAGCTGACATACATCTTCTCCATGAATGAACAAGCTTGACTTCATCTTAGATTTGGAGATGGAGAATCATCGCTTGGCAGTCATGAAAGCATTGCGGAAGCGATTTAAAGCCTTCCACCATGAGCTACACAAAAAGTACTTGGCATATAGTAGCCACGAAGAAGCATTGGCTTCACAGATCCTTTTGGTTGAGCCACTCGCATGGGTAAAGCTATGTGAGAGATGTGCAAGTGATGCTTTCAAGGTAAGACATGGATCTTAGAGAATAAACATTACTTAGGAGAAAAAATCATTATACAAGTAGTGAGTCATTATGACTTTTGTTTGTACATACTTAACATTATGTCATCATTGCAAAACATCTCAAACAAAAATCGGGAGAATAGGAAGAAGCTTAATATTAATCACACTGCAGGGCATAAGTCATTTGTTCAGATGCTAGAGGAAAATGTAAGCTACCCAATTCAATTTTAATTGCTTAGATAAGAGTAGCAATGGTCCATGGATTGTGAGAGGAGAGAAGTTGTAATTTTTGTTATAAGGGTAAAGTGTAAGTGCTATTTATAATGACCAGTAATCATAAATAGATCACTTGGTTTAATGATCCACACAAATTTCCTAAGATGCATATCTCAAAAATAAAAGTAATAGTGTAGATCCTTTGTCACAGTATGCCAGCCAGCAAATTGGAAAGTGGAGAAATTAGATGGGAATAAATATTTTTGGGACATATGCATTGATATTTGTTATGTGTATAAGTGTTCTATTCTGATAACTCTACCGCTGTTGTGTACACATTCCACACACACAGAGCGAGCTTAAACGCATTCCACACACACAGAGCAAGCTAAAAGAGGTGATGGATTAGTGGGTTTCTACAAGCGCACGCATTGGTCAAAGAAAAACAAGAAGTTTGTGACGCCTGCCACCGAAGAGAAATATATGAGTTATATAGATAACACTTAGCCACTAATGGCTACTTCATCCTATAGATGTTGGTTTAATTTCTAGCATTTAAGTCATAGATACAAAAAAAAAAAACACACATTAGACTCTTAACTGGTACCTTTGTCAATATGCAGAAGCAAATGATTAAAAGATGGATGTTTTGGAACCTGAGAAATGTACCGAGGAAGCAGCTGCAGCTATCTTTAGGGAGGTACTTGGAACAAAACTAGGATATGCAAGAGGTTTGGGAGAGATGGTCATTCCTGAGAGGACAAGACTACGTGATCGTGAAAGGGAGAAAGTATATTTAGAGTCAGTGGAAAGGCATAAGAAGGAAGCTGAGATGTATAAATGCCAACTAGTTGCTGTCAACAAAAAAAAGGAAGAGATGGTGAATAGACAAGATTTTACTGAGAATATGTTAAGGGAATGGATTTGAGATTTTCCATGTACACTGATTCTCTTAGGGGAACTTAGTGAGCTGGTCATGACGCTATTAGTAATTATAGTATATACTTATAAACTTTTGAACCCAGTTTTTTGGTAGTAAAACATGACTGGGGGTTGATGATAGATAACTGGGGCAGGTAGGGGTATTTGACTAATTGCGATGTCCTTATAATGGATAGATTTTGGTAGACAAGATCTATTTTGGATAGTTCCCATGTCTTTTGTTGTTTGTGCAGGTGGTAGTGTACATGAAGTTATAGGTATATGAAGATCATGTTGAAAGAGATGCTCAGGTTTGCTCATATGTACATTTAAGCCTTGTTCTGCATGTAATCACCAACTTTGGTAGACTAGTTAATCAACTTACATTTGTGTTTTTAATTTTGTACATGGCTATAACAGGGTTTTATGAGCTACACAAAACTCTTTATGGAGCCAATAGATTTACAAGTAACATGGAAAACCAGAATTAATTAATGTTGGTGGGCAGCCTAATTCTCCTGCATTGAAAAGGTTAGCCTTCTCTCTTTTGATTGACTAAATTGTTATAGAAAGCATAGCACATGCGATATATTAGATCTGGAACTACACTAAAGGATTATGGCTGCATATAAATAATTAATTTTACTTATGTATCATGCTAATGCAGGTGACTTGTGATGCAGCCATTAGTCTTGGTCTTCGTAAAAAAATATCAATCTGCACTAATTAACACTTGTGCTTTAAACTCGTTGAAAGTGGGAGACATTCCACTAATGACCTTGGTGATTGAGAAATACAAAGAAATTATAGACATAGGGATGTATCCATAAACTTATCGTGCATATGCATCAAGGAGGTTAGGAGAGGAATTTGGTGAAGTGTGGCACCAAATGTATATATGAGCAAATGCATTGTATATAAAACATTTAGGGCATAACATGTTCTTTCTTTTGATGCCTGCAACATAACATTCTAAAATGCTACTTAAACAATTTACAAAAAATTTGTGCGGAAACATATGCCAGATGTATCTGCTGTACAACACATACTTACATGCTAGTTAACACTAATGGTACTGCACAAATGTAGAAAAATGATTAATAGTAATCTATGAGGGGCATGCATGGATATGTTGTATGCATAGTGTTTTAAATCTAGTAATGCATACTTATTGATCTTAGACTTAAAGTAATAATATGCAACTTCTTGCAGCAAACATAGCTCAGCAAGTGTGCATGCACATGTTGTTTTTTAAACTTATATATATTATTATAAAAATATATACATATTTAGATACCTTAGATTTATAACTATATTCATTGTATAGCTATTCTATGTATAGTGTGAAACTTCTTGCTCAGTCATATATATACATACCTATAAATAAATTATAGGCAGCAGAGGTGAAATTATCAGGAATTCTTTGATAGCATATAGTTATCGCTCAATGGTCCAATGACTTAATGGACATTCAATGAGGATTGCAATTGTTGAATCCAAGGTTTCAAATTTCGTATCTATGTGTAGATTTTGATGATAACAAATAAATTCAAGTCTCAAACTCAAATTATTTACGTAATGGAGCGAAGCGCACATCAAGTATAAAAGAACAAGTTTACAAATGAAACTCATAGATTATTTTTGTACATCTCTTGATAAAATTCGAAATTGGATTAAGGTTCCAAATTACTCTTTTTTCTCATAAAACATCAAATTCCTTTTTTCACATATGCAAGACATTTTTAAATGTTTTAATTTTGAAAATTATGTTTTCACATGTGCATAACATCATCAAACAAAATAATTTCAAAAATTATATTGTTTTTATAAAAATTTGAATTTCTAAGATGATTGATTATTATATTTGATATGTGCATATTTTGTTTGAAAGTCTTGAATGGAGGTGGTGTGTTTTTTTTACAAATGCAAAAGGTAGATAATTTTGTTTGAAAATCTTAAAGGGTGGTTGTATGTTTTTTTGACATATGCAAAAAGAAGATGATTTGGTTTGAAAAATAAATCATGCTCATTTTGTTATTTATGAAAAACAAAAGATTAGCTTTGATTTTTTTGAAAAATGAATGAGTTGTTTTTGACAAATGCAAAAAGAAAATGTTTTTATTTGAATTTTTTGAAAAGTGAATAGTGCTCTTATTTGACATGTGAATCTTTTCAAATTTGAAATTGAAGACTCATTTGCCTATAAATAGTTCACTTGAGTTTTGCAAAAATCAGAATAAGAGCTTACACATTTATTACTAAGTTTTGCATCATTTTTTGAAAGCTCTTATTCTCTCTTTTCTAAAGTTTTGAGTTTTAATTCTTATTATTTTTGAGAGATATATTGGTTGCGCTGTATTGTTTCTATCTCACTCATTGAGGAGTGTACTTTAATTGTCTACCCACTATCAACTCTTGTATCAGTAAGAGGGTGGGTATAACCCTTGTGTGTGTAGAAGGTGTTCTACACCGGGAATAGTTAAATCACTAAGTGTGAGGTGATTGGAAGTGTAAAAGGTGTTCTACACGAATTCTTTGGAGCGGTGCTGCTCAAAGGTGTAATAGGTTTCTATCTCCACTTAAAGGAGATTGAATAGTGAATTTAGGATTCTCAAAGGGTAGCTTGAGGCGAGGACGTAGGCAGTGGGGCTAAACCTCGTAAAAATACTGAGTTTGCTTCTTCTTACCCTACTCTTTACATTTCTTACTGCTTTATATTCTGTTTATATTTTATATTGTGTATTTGATTTATAAGTATTAATTTTTATAATATAACCTAATTCACCCCCCCTCTTGTGTTAGTTATCTAGGTAACATTTGGTATCAGAGCAAGGGCTCTATTATAAGATTAATTATCTATTGAGTTAAGATTATATGGCTAACGTTGCAGCTACATTCGCTGAAGGTCAATCCCGTAGTCGGCCTCCGCTATTTTGTGGAGACAATTATACTTTCCGGAAAGCTAAAATGAGAATATTCCTTTAGTCTCAAGGTCGTAAAATATGGAAATGTATTGTAAATGGACCTTATATTCCAATAAAAACTGTTGATGGAGTAAATGTCAAAAAGGAAGAGGAAGAGTTTGATCACGAAGACGATAGACTTTACACTGTAAATGTAATGGCTATGAATTTTCTATATAATGCTTTCAATGGTAATGAATTTAACAGAATAATGACTTGCAGGACAGCAAAGGAAATTTGGGATAACTTGGAAGTAACCTATGAAAAAACTTTGCAAGTCAAAGAATCAAAAATTTATATTCTTACGCATGAATATGAAATGTTCAAAATGAATGATGACGAATCTATCTCTTCTATCTATACTCGTTTTACTAATATTATGAATAGTTTGACATCTCTTAGTAAAATTTATTCCAGCTTAGAGATAGTAAGGAAAATTTTCAACTCCTTGCCAAAACGTTGGGAATCAAAAGTAACGGCGATTCTTAAAGTTAAGGATCTTAAAAAACTCGAAGTAAATGAATTCATCGAGTCACTTATTACTCATGAGTACACATTGAAAAGAGGAGAAGAAGAAGGAAAGTAAAAGAAGAGCTTGGCACTCAAAGCCATTCCTCATGAAAGTGAAAGCGTGAAGATGAAGAAAGCGATGACGAAAAAATTGCAATGATCACAAGAAGATTTAAGAGATTCTTGAAAAATAAAGTTTCTCCAAGGAAACTTTTCAAAAAATCTTCCATAAAGATGCAGGTAAAAATGATTCATTAATTTGTTATAAATGTAAAATGCGAGGACATATCAAGGTAAATTGTCCCCTGCTAAAGAAAGATTGATACAAAGGTAAGAAAGCAATGAAAGCTACATGGGATGATGATTTAAGTAGCTCAAACAGCGACGCAAGTAATGAAAAATCTGCAAATCTTTGTCTTATGGCTAAAAATGATCTTGAGGTAACAAATCTTGAAAATCTCTCTTATGAAGAATTGCAAAATGCTTTGGAAGAGGTATATGAGAAATTTGAAAAATTAGGTATTAAATATATCGCTTTGAAAAAGAAAAATTCTTCTTTAATAAATGAAATTGATGTTTTAAGAAAAAAAATATAGTTTTAAAAGATGACAATGATAAACTGAAAAAGAAAGTAGCTGATTTAGAAAAAGTTGTTGAAAATTTCACAAATGGAAAAATAAAATTCGAAAAATTTCTTGGTAATCAAATATGTGTTTTTGATAAGGTGGGCTTGTGATACATGTCAAAAGAAAAACTCAAACCTTATAAAAAATTTTTTGATAAACCCATTAAATCAAAACCAAACTTTCAAATTTTTTTTCCTAAAAATAGATTTGTTAAAGAAAGATGTTATTACAATCACTCAAGTTCTTCAAGTATGTTACATATGATTTATAATTTTTGCAATAGAAATGGTCATAACTATCATACTTGCCCTATTAGAAGAAAACATACAATGAATATTAGGGCTATAGAGGTACCAAAAAATCTTATTTCTTCTAATACTAATAAATAAAGGACTCAAAGAACGTAGGTACCAAGAAAAATTATTTTAATTATTTTTGTAGGTATGCATGAAGTCTTCCGTAAGTAAAACAAAATGGATTTTAGATAGCGGCTACTCAAGACACATGACAGGAGATAAAACTAAGTTCATTGATCTCACTCCTAAAGAAGAAGGACGCGTGACATTTGTAGACAATTCAAAAGGAAAGATCGTGGGAATAGGTAAAGTTGGTAATAAGTCTTCTCTCGTAATTAAAGATGTTCTACTTGTTGAAGGTTTAAAATATAATCTTTTAATTATAAGTCAATTATATGATAAAAGATTTACAATTACCTTCAAAAAGGATAAGTGCATTATTTTGAATAATCATGATTGCAATATTTGTTTTATTGCTCTTAGAAACAATAATGTTTATACAATTGAATTTGAAGAAATTGCCTCACAAGATGCTATTTGTTTATCAGCTCAATATGAAAATAGTTGGTTATGGCATAGAAGGTTAGGTCATGCAAATATATAACTTATTTCCAAACTTTCAAAAAATGATTTTGTGAGAGATTTGCCAAAAGCAAACTTTTTTAAAGACAAAATTTGTGATGCATGCCAGTTTGGTAAACAAACAAAAGCTTTTTTCAAAATTAAGAAACATATTTCCACTACTAGATTTTTTCAACTAATACATATGGACCTTTTTGGACCAAACAGAGTTGCGAGTCTGGGAGGAAAATATTATGCATTTGTTATTGTTGATGATTTCTCTAGATATACTTGGGTCATCTTTCTCGCTCATAAAGATGAGGTACATAATGCATTTACCAAGTTATGCAAGAGAATTCAAAATGAAAAGGGTTATACTATTTCAAACATTCGAAGTGACAAGGGGAAAGAGTTTGTCAATAAAGATATTGAGTCTTTTTGTAATGAAAATGATTTTCTGCATAATTTCTCTGCTCCTCGAACTCCTCAACAAAATGGAGTAGTAGAGAGGAAGAATAGATCTCTTCAAGAAATGGCAAAAATAATGCTTAATGAAAATAGTTTATCTAGTTATTTTTGGGCCGAAGCGGTAAGTACTGCATGTTATGTTATAAATAGAGTTATGTTAAGGTCTAAATTAAATATAACCCCTTATGAGCTTTGGAATGAGAAAAAATCTAACATTTGTTACTTTCATGTATTTAGATGAAAATGTTTTATACTCAATGATAGAGATAATTTAGGAAAGTTTGATGCAAAATCTGATGAAGGTATATTTCTTGGGTATTCAACAAATAGTAAAACTTATAGAGTATTCAATAAAAATACTTTGACTGTACAAGAATCTATACATGTAGTATTTGATGAATCTAACCCTCTACTTTTCAAGAAATCTATTGATGAAGAATTCGAAGGTACAAATAACAAAAATAGTCTCAATCTCAACAAAGAGAATACAATAGAAGAAATCCAACATGAAAACATCAGGAAAGATTATCAAAACTTAGTACAAGATGCAACCAAACAGTGAAAACATGTGAAAGATCATCCAGGGGAACCAATTCTAGGAGAACCTTCACGAGGTGGAAGTACTCGATCATCTCTTAGAAATATTTGTAATCACATTACTTTTCTATCTCAAATTGAACCCAAAAATATTGATGAAGCACTTATTGATGAATCATAGTTTCTAACTATGCAAGAAAGTTAAATCAATTTGAAAGAAATAATGTATGGACACTTGTTCCTAAACCTAAAAATTATGTTGTTATTGAAACAAAATGGGTTTTTAGAAATAAAAAGGATGGGTCTGGAATCATCACTAGAAATAAGGCTCGACTTGTAGCCAAATGTTTCAATCAAGAGGAAGGAATCGATTATGATGAAACGTATGCACCTGTCGTAAGATTAGAAGCTATTCCAATGTTATTTGCATATGCATGTTATAAAAATTTTAAACTTTTTCAAATGGATGTTAAAAATGCTTTCTTAAATAGTTTTATAAATGAAGAGGTATATGTTGAGCAACCTCCAGGTTTTGAAAATCATATTTCTCCTAATCATGTTTTTAAGCTCGCAAAAGTATTATATATACTCAAACAAGCACCTAGAGCTTAGTATGAGAGGCTTAGTGGTTTCTTGATTTAAAAAGGTTTTTCAAGAGGAAAGATCGATACAATTCTTTTCATCAAATATGAACAGGATGATATTCTTCTAGTTGAAATTTATGTTGATGATATAATATTTGGTGCTACTAATGAAAATATGTGCCAAAATTTTGCTAAGAGCATTCAGGAAGAATTTGAAATGAGCATGATGGGAGAACTTAATTTCTTTCTTGGAATGCAAATCAAGCAAGCAAAAAGTAGAAGATTCATTAATTAGTCAAAATATATCAAAGAGTTACTCAAAAAGTTTGAGATGGAAGGTGCGAAGGTAATTGGAACATCAATCAGTCCAACCACCAAACTTGATAAAGATGAAGCGGTAAGTCAGTTGACTCAAAAGTATATCGAGGTATGATTGGTAGTTTATTATATTTGATAGCTAGTAGACCTGATATTATGTTCAGTATATGTTTATGTGCACGTTTTCAATCATCTCCAAAGCAATCTCATTTGATTGCAGTCAAGCGTATTTTTAGATATCTTGCCGGTACCATTGACATAGGGTTATGGTATCCTAAGCACACTTCTTTTGATCTTATCAGTTATTCAGCTGCGGATTATGCTGGTTGCAAAGTTGATCGAAAAAGTACTAGTGGAACATGTCATTTTTTAGGTCATGCACTTGTTTTATGATTTAGTAAAAAGTAAAATTCTGTTGCATTATCTACTGTTGAGGCAGAGTATGTTACTGCAGGTAGTTGTTGTGCTCAAGTTCTTTATATGAAGTAACAACTTGATGATTTTAAACTTATGTATAATCATATTCCTATTAAATGTGATAATACTAGTGCTATAAATCTTTTAAAAAATCCAATACAACATTTTAGGACCAAACATATTGAAACTAGATATCATTTTCTTAGAGATCATATGCAGAAAGGTGATATTGTACTAGAATTCACAAGCACACACGATCAATTAGCAGACATTTTCACAAAACCCCTACCAAAAGATAGACTATGCATGATTAGAAGAGAAATAAGAATGATGCATTCCATGAATATCTGATAGATATTTTTATTCCATTATTTCAAATGACCTATAGAAACTTGAGACGTTTAGCCTCATCATTCAAATGCATTTGCTCTTCATAGATCATCATGCCATCCTTATTTAAAGGATTAGGTAATCGAAATGAAGATGCAAGTAAGGATTTTAAATCCTTATTCTGTTGCTTTAAGTCTACTATTTTTTTGTTAGACTATTGAACAAGTCTTTGAAGAATATCAATCTTCTCATTAAGTTTATGTATCTCACGAGTTTTGGACTGCAACCGAGCAGAAAAAGTAACAATGGACGATGAGTATTGAGTTCCAAGACTCACAAGCTCGTAAATGGCATCATGATCTGATTTATTAGCCAAATTAGTGTTTTGTTACTTCATGGCACCTATGACAGATGCAGAAATAGATTGATCATGAGAAGCATTGAAAGAAAATTGACGAGCCATTAAAACTTTGTAAAGTGAGAATGAAGATGAACTACAGTAATGAGAAGAAGATTTGATGCAGATTAGATAAAACTAAGGATTGTTTTTATAAAAATGGAAATAAGTAGAAGACAAACTGTCATCTCTTCAAATCTTACTTAGTCAAGCTTACAAGATATGTCGGATGCATATAGTTAAAAGTTATAAAACTAAGCCAGCGAAATTAATTATAATTGTCCCTGTTTCTCTTGTGAAACACTGTCATTATCTGCTGATGTTGACTCTGTGCTTGAACTCTCACTCGTTTCGATTCCTCTATTCAAAGTTTCAGAACACGAGCTAATTCCATCAAATCTTTATTTTCTTGCTTTAACCTTTTATTTTTTCTACCTTTATTTGCAAGCTTTTGATGCAGAACAGATATTTGATTGTTAAGTCGATCAACCTCATTTGCCCTCGCTAATAATCTCCGAGACATGGTTGTAACAGAGGCAGCATATTGAGCACTGAGAGTTCTTGATATTGCAACAACCTCAGAATTAGTCTTATTAGAAAAATGCATCTTTGCTTCTATTATGGTGTTGACAACCTCATGAGATAGAATGATTGGTTGAGACGGTTCCTGATTAAAATCTGGAAGATTATTAGACGAAATTTTCTCTGCCATTCTATCGTTTTAAATAAACAGAAACTGGATCAATGAGTGGTGTGAACGTTTATTTGATTATCCGACAGGTGAAAATGGTCTTTAAAATAGCAACTTTCATATCTCGATAATATTTTTCAATAACATCACGCTAATTTGAATCTGCTTCCGCATCGACTGCTAGAGCTAGGCCTCCAACATTTACAGGTTTTGTCAGACACGCGTGGCTCTGCACCAAATTGCCAGAGTTAGACCTCTAACCTTTGCAGGTTTTGTTGGATACGCGTGGCTCCGCACCGAATTGCCAGAGCTAGGCCTGCAACTTTTGGTGCTTTTGTCAGACACGGATAACTTTACTTATTCAATTTCAAATCTCTGCAACATCTAATTTGTCAATAACATAAAGCGGATTTAAATCTTCTTCCACACCGAGACGATAAAGTTTGGCTCCAACCTTTGCAGGTTTTGTCGGGTACGGGTGGTTCCAACTTCTACTCTCTAACGCACCGTTTTATTTGGTTATTGCTTATTGCGAAAAAAAAAATCTTATTAAAACCAATGCAGTTCTTTTTTAATGATGTCAAAAGGGAGAGAAGTTTTAAACGTAAATATTTTAGATTTTTAACTATGTTATATATGTTGGAGTTATGTTTATCTATTGCTTGAAAAACTAACGCATATTCTCATGGGGAGCTTAAGCATTACTGCAAGTATCAAAATTCTACTAAACATTTGTCATCATAAAAAACGGAATGATTATTGAATCCAAGGTTTCAAATTTCGTATCTACATGTAGATTTTGATGATAATAAATAAATTCAAGTCTCAAGTTCAAATTATTTACGCAATGGAGCGAAGCGCATATCAAGCATAAAAGAACAAGTCTATAAATGAAGTTCATAGATTATTTTTGTACATCTCTTAATAAATTTGAAATTGGATTAAGGTTCTAAATTACTATTTTTTCTCATAAAATATCAAATTACGTTTTTCACATATGCAAGACATTTTTAAATGTTTTAGTTTTGAAAATTATGTTTTTTACATGTGCATAACATCATCAAACAAAATAATTTCGAAAATTATATTTTTTTTTATAAAAATTTGAATTTATAAGATGATTGATTATCATATTTGACATGTGCATATTTTGTTTGAAAGTCTTGAAGAGAGGTGGTGTGTTTTTTTGACAAATGCAAAAGGTAGATGATTTTGTTTGAGAATCTTAAAGGGTGGTTGTGTGTTTTTTTGACATATGCAAAAAGAAGATGATTTGGTTTGAAAAATAAATCATGCTCATTTTGTTATTTATGAAAAGTAAAAGATTAGGTTTGATTTCTTTGAAAAATGAATGAGTTGTTTTTGACAAATGCAAAAAGGAAATGTTTTTATTTGAATTTTTTGAAAAATGAATAGTGCTCTTATTTGACATGTGAATCTTTTCAAATTTGAAATTGAAAACTCATTTGCCTATAAATAGCTCATTTGAGTTTTGCAGAAATCATAGCAAGAGCTTACACATTTATTATTAAGTTTTGCATCATTTTTTGAAAGTTCTCATTCTCTCTTTTGTAAAGTGTTGAGTCTTAATTTTTATTCTTTTTGAGAGAGATATAGGTTGCATTGTATTGTTTCTATCTCACTCATTGAGGAGTGTACTTTGATAGTCTACCCACTATCAACTCTTGTATCAGTAAGCGGGTGGGTATAACCCTTGTGTGTGTAGAAGGTGTTCTACACAGGGAATAGTTGAATCACCACGTGTGAGGTGATTGAAAGTGTAGAGGGTGTTCTACATAGATTCTTTGGAGCGGTGCTGCTCAAAGGTGTAATAAGTTTCTATCTCCACTTAAAGGAGATTGAATAGTGAATTTGAGATCCTCAAGGGGTAGCTTGAGGAGAGGACATAGGCAGTGGGGCTGAATCTCGTAAAAATACTGAATTTGCTTCTTCTTACCCTACTCTTTACATTTCTTACTGTTTTATATTCTGTTTATATTTTATATTGTGTATTTGATTTATAAGTGGTAATTTTTATAATATAACCCAATTTACCTCCCCTCTTGTGTTAGTCATTTGGGCAACGGCAATGTTCTGTACAACATTACTTAGTCTACAAGAACGAAGAGAATGCTTTACTTGCTTTCATGTAAAAGTTTATTTCTTCTCTACGCAGGTTTGCTAGCTGAAGATATCTATTGCTTTTGCATGCTTGTTGGGATGATGGAGATGGTACAAGGGACTATGCTATCCCATCAATGACCTTGTTGATATCTGAAGGCCTTGTCTAAGCGGTTTGTACCCACTCTTGTCAGCCAATAGTACTAGATCCTATTGTGCAGAACCAGTCTATATAGGACTTAGTTGTACCAATACTGGATCTAGTACCTATACTGGATTCTACATGTAAAACCTATGCATTGTGCATATATTTACATGTATGTGGAATATTGTCCTTTAAACAGCTTGTTCTAATCTTGGTCATGAATAGCAGCCTTGATACTGAAGTGTTATAGGTTGTTATTTTATTTTGGAAAGCTGGTTCTATGCATTTAGTATATATTGTCCATGAGCAACACCAGATCAATATGAATGATATGTTGGAATTTAGAGTGTTCAGTTTTTATTATGTATGGATTTTTGTCCATTTATATAAATTAATTTTCTTAGAGACTTTATCACCCATTGGATATTTTTGTCTATATTTTAGGTGGGCCATAGATCTTTTTAACTCATACATATATGTATATAGGTAAATTGAATGTTTGAATTCCCACTACGAGATTGATATTCCAGATTGCCTTTTAGTGTAATACAATACACTTGATGTGTATTGTCCTATTTAATTATATGGAATTATATATATCTATTGCCTTGTGTAAAAAGGAATTTGAACTATAGCTTCATAATTAAAGGCGAATAAATTCTGAAGCTATAGTCTGAAGCAGTATTGACTTATATGTATATATATAAGCCAATATTATTCTATTCGAGTGTCTGTATATAATTTATATATATTGGAGATTAATTTGAACTTTAAAGTTCAAATTTTACTAATTTTACTAATTTGGAGATTTATTCTATTCATGTACATTAATGAAAAATATGAAAAAAAAACCCAAACGTTAACTTGGATTCTCGGCTAAAATTAAATCTGCTGCAAAAAGCAAATGAATTGCAATTAATTAAAGACGTCAGCCTTAAATCACTACTATGACTTGTTGCGGCAGTTGAATTGTAGTTGCAAATATTGGTTACCAACAAAATACCGCTTGCCCTTTTCCTGTAATACCAACCGGTAAAGTGGCTTGTTGCTACGAGTGATTATAATGCAAATTTCAAACTTTTTGCGCCAACATTTGCTTTCTGATGGATCAACGCAAGGGTAGCCAAAGAATAGCGTGGAACGTGCGTCCCGCTATATTGGCTGGAAAAAGCCAATGCCAGCAATAAAACCCATTTGATGGGACAAATTTCCTTGCTGCAAAAACCACATTTCCTTGTAGTGTCTGGGTCGGTGGTTTTTCTCCTGTTTTGAGAGTTTTCTACGTAAATTCTTATATTGTATTTATTTCTCTATTTTTTTTACATTGTGTTAAAAATAGATCTTGGTGGGGGGAATTTGGGAGGTTCAGATTTTCAACAAGTGGTATCAGAGCCACTAGGTTCTTTTGGCATGGTGGAACTTTGGTGTGGTACTGTGGATACGTAATGTCTGAGGAGGTTCTGTCTAGGAGATTAAAAATTTTAAGTTTGTCCATTGTGACCCTCTAATCTTTCCTGAGAACCTTGAAATTCTGTTTAGAAAATATCAGTCTTTCGTGAAAACTTACTTAGTAGGTACTATTTATTTCTATGGTAAAATTCATCGAAGCTATGTCAGGAGGTAGAGCTATGTGGAGAAATTTGATGAGAGAATCAATTTTGGCTTGTGGCAAGTGCAAGTCAAGGATATTTTGATTCCATCAGAATTACACAAGGGTAGACCAACCGATGAAGTCAGCAATTTGCTAGAGGTGTGGACAAATTGGGCACGTCAAGAAAAGTTGTCAACAAGAGGTGGAGTAGGTTCAGCAAAAGACTCCAAGTCAGTGAATGGAGATACTGATAATGAAGCTAACATTGTATCTTTATTCACAGAAGACGATGTCTGTTAAACGAGATATGTACATTCTCATGGCATGCTGCTAATTCCAAAGTTGTTATGATAGATAATGTGTTAATATTAGCAGTTTCACAAGTTTGCACATCGGCATTGGTTTGGCATTGATGCAGGGTGTGTGGTGGAAATTCATGTCGATGGCTGATGAATTTCCAGGAAAGCCAAACGTGAAAGTTGCACTATAATTTTTCTGCAAGATTATTTTCGACATGAGCTGAAGTAAAATGTTTGGAATTGGTTTATTTTGAGTGAGTATACTTTTATGGTGGAGCATGATAGTGGAAGTTATGAAGATCCTTATTGCGTTAAATCGTGGTTGTGGGATCAATCAAAAGTCGCAAGAAGAGATTGTTGGGATTATGCTCATTTCTTTGTCCCACATGGGTTGGGAGTGAAAGAAGAGTAAGGCCCCAAGGCTTATAAAAAGAGGCTTGGGCTCCTTGGTTAGATACACTAGTCAAAAACTTATCTAGTAACTTTTGACTTTAGTAAAATTCTTCTATTGTCATTTTTTGTATGTAAAAATGAATAGAGGTGAAAGTTAAAGTTTTACTAGTGGGGAAGTTTTTGTGAGTGTCATTGAGGTGAGGAGAAAAATTATGTGATCGTAATAATTTTTCACATAGTGGATTTTCTTCTCTAAGTCTGGTGATTTTTCTCTTGTTTTGGGAGTTCTTCACGTAAATTCTTATGTTGTATTTATTTATCTATTTTTCTTGGTATTCAGTCAAAAGTAAATCATGGTGGGGGAAATTTGGGAGGTCCTGATTCCCAATACGTGGAACATTCGAGACCGGGCACTCACTTGCACCCTTGGGGGGTGGGTACAAGCCTTTCCTTTGAATCGTGTCCGCCGGTTTAGCTTCATGGCCTCGACCTTGATCAAGACCTCGTCGAGAGAGAGAAGGTGGCCTTGAAGGGAGCTTGAAGATGATAAAAATGGCACCTTTAGGGTCGGGAGAGAGAAGGCATACGAAGAGAAATGAGAAGAAGTTTCGAGATTTTAAGTGGTCCTCAGCAACGCAATGTTTTGCATTTAAGAAGTTTCGAGGTTTTGCGTTTAAGAAGTTTAGTAAGCGTTTTTGGTTGAGAAAATATTGTAAATATTAAAATATATGATAAGAATGGAAAAAAATATTTAAAAAGAATAAAATAAAATATTTAATTAATATAGAAAAAAATAGATAAACTGATAAATGATATATTTATATATATATAAAGTAGTTATCTACAGAAAAACTCTTTATTTTAAAGGTGAACTATAATCTATTAAACGGATGAACAATATTTTTGTTGTTTTTTCATTAACTTTCCGTTAGATCCGTTTGGGCTACTTCACCATTTATTTCTCTCATTGCTTGTTTTGAAAGAATATTTATGAGAAGAATGATGCTATAAGAAAGCCCTGTTTAAGCATGAAACTAATTAAAAACGGTGCATAACGAGTAGAAACTTAAAAGTTCTATTCAATTTTATTTTTTTTCTCCCGCATCTCTCTATTTGCTCGTCGCTCCTGTATATTCTGTCACTTTCTTTCTCTCCAAACGTCCCCAAAAATCCTTTTCACCATGACTATCCTTCATTGATCGCCAGTGACAATTTCTAGCTACCAGTGTTGGAGATATACACTACTAGATATAATTTATTCCAACCTTTTTTTTTCAACTAATCATATATATGTTTTTTTCCTTTTTTTTTTCTTGCCCTAGAAATTTTAATGTTTGAGTAAGAGGGCCTTGTTTATCATCCGGAATGCACGATCCCATAGAAGCAAGGCACTGGTTTTTTTTTCTACTCCTAATAGGTCCATGATACTATTGAATTCATCAAGGTTATTCAACTGATGGTACCGTAGATAAAGGTAAAAAAGTGAAGAGTCTGAGTGTGGTAAGAGGTAAAGGGAGGTCGCCAACACTATGGAGAGTTTCCACAATTGAGAAATTTATAAAAAGTCGCCAATCAAGAAAGAAAAGAAAGGTTCAATCTTAATTTGAAGACATTTTACTTTGTTAGTAGTGTAATTTGTTATAATTTAACACCCATGTTTAATTTTTATCAGTCTCTCCTAACAAATAAGTCAAATGATACATTACCAGATCTTCCAACTCAAGTTAACATAATTTATATGATATGCTTTTCTTGTGTTTAGGAAAATTTATTAGCGGCTATTTCCTTCTTAATTTTTCTCTCATTTCTATAGAAAAGTATGTACAACACCCCCTAAAGACTAATGAAGGTTAGATTTATGAGGAAATAAGTTATGTGGGCCATCTAGACTCAAATATGGTAGTTTCTATGTGGAAGTTGGAATGAGCAAGCTGTATTCAAGACAATTGTTTTTTAAACTAATATTGAATTGATAATTAGTTACTTCACTTGATTACAGGGTGTTTTTTTTTCCTTTCTAGGCCTTGGTGCTTGTTTTTCTTTTCCTTTTACCTTAGAACCAATATTACTATATGTTGAAATTATCCATTGTAATCTACCGATTACATCATTTAAATAATTTTTTCCTAATGGCGGATGATTCTAGTGCTAATAGAGTGATATTATAATTTTGTTTTTGAAAAAAGAGTGATATTGAATTTGATTAGACAAAAAGAATGATATTGTATTTATGAAACTTGAATAATATTAAAGTAATATATAGAATTTTGAATCACCTAATTCCGGGATCAAATGAGAAAGATATGCCTATTTTATTGAAACTGGTTAGAGTAACCCGAGAGCATCAATCTGAGCTTCACGTGTTTTCTTACTTCCAATTCTAAGTTTCTCAATTTCCTCTTAATCTTCTATAAGTAATTTTTTTTTTCTAAATTCAAGCTAAAATATTTTAGCTAACACCTTGCTCAATTTTCAAAAATTGACTATAATTCACCATATTTTATCTAATATCTTAAGTGTCTCTAATTTAGTCCTTAAACCTAGGTGTCATATATTTTCAAAAATTCCATAAAATGATAAAATGACCTCTAAATAAAGATTTAATCTAAGGAAGACTTTTAAAAAGGAAGGGTTATTAGAGTGTGTCATTCGGAACATTTGATTTGTTGTAATATATTGATATTTGTTGTTGGAACATTTAATTTGGTTGACACTTAGGAAATGTTTGATTTCTCTTTTTTCCAAAAATGGAACTTAAAAAATATTTGTTGTAATAATGATATTATTTTGATTGATGTGGATGATGGGTGTGGATGATTTTGAATGTGGATGTTTATTGTAGTGATTAGTTGGATGTGGATGATGGATGATTCATTGATGGGAGTGGATGTTTATTTTAGTGATTAGTCATTTTTATTTTTATTTTTAATATTTTTGAAGCATGTTAGTAACTTAGTATGTTGTTTGTATTTATATAGTTTTATTTTTATTATGTTTTCAATAAAAAACTAAATTATTTACTTTAGATTATGATTTTTGAAAAAAAATTAATTGAAAAGATCACAAAAAGAATTCTTTTTCAAAAAACATGCCAAATATGAAGTTGAAAATAGTATAAAAAAAAAAGTCCAAATTCAACTCCGCTCCAACTATGCTCTATCAAGTCAGACTCAGAGCAGAAAATGAAGATGTCAAATTCAGAAGTTAAAGGATGGCCATACCGACTTCGACTTGATCTATGCTCAGCCCTAGTTTCACCCTTATGGTTAGGAATTTGACAAAATGTAAGGGTTTTTTCTTTTTTTATGTAATCTCCAATGACATTTAATAAAATATGTAGTAAAGCACATATAGTTCATATTTTGTACTAGTGTTTAGGTATCGGTGATAAGACAGATTCTTTGACCATCCAATAACTTTTTAAGTTGTATTTTCTTTTCATTATATAGCTTAATACAATCTATTTTTAGAGAGATTCGGGATGACCAAGTAAACCGAGACTCTAAATCAGCTAAGAACTCAACAAACTCTTCATGATCCACTAGCCTAAAAGGTAATTTACACCTAATAAAAAAATTAGTAGTTAACACCCTAAGATTTTTTTTGTATCATACTTCACTAGACCTTGTGGGTTAGATACTCTTCCCTCTGCATCTCTCTTACTACTATGAGATTGACCTTTGACTCTAAGAGGGGAAATTTCACTTGCATTCTGGAGATGGTGTATCATAAATGAAGTGCTATTCTTGTAGTGCAAACTATATAGCTTAGCACAATAATTGGATTGAACTTTTGAATTATCGTGGTTAATAGGTTACACTTTAGTGAAGCGTTCCCAAATTACAAATTGATTTTTGGGTGTTTTCTTAGATTTTTTGTTAAAAGATAAGATGGAATGGGTAGAGTGTTATGTATATGTGAATGAAAAGGTTGAAGACTTTCATACTCCTCCATATCTATTGGAATAGAGGAGGAGTCACCACCAACCACTTGGATTGTATCGATATTACAACTCATGGAATTTATTTCCATCTATTATTGAATACACATATAGTAGAATAAAAAATCAAACACAGCAAACAAATAAGCAAAGTAGATCATTCATATTCAGTTTAAATGTATTGCAATAATTATTAATAATAGTGGTCAATAGGTCAAAAGATTCACCTCACCAAACCACAAACAATATGCTTAGCATTACTGCTCATTATTGCTAATATACAATAGAGTAAATGATGACTAAGTGCAATTATAAGAAAGTTCTGCACAAATAAACTATAGGAATTATTTGCAAATAAGAATGCACTTCCTAACCATAATTTGGTTAGGAATTTGGTTTAGTTCTAGCCACCAAAAATCTCCTGTGTGAAGAAGATCTGAATTTGCGTACCAAGTACTTAATCATTTGTTTATGCACATTGAAACCCACAACTTCTCCTACCCATTTGATCCAGTTTGTTCAAAGAATTATGGTATAAATAAGTAGAAACTTATGGAGATCCATGTTCATAGAATTTCGGTATTAAAGATCTCAAGAATCCCATGTTGGCCTAAATTCAAAATTCCTTCCCATGCTTACACCCACAAAAATCCATCAATGCTTGTAATATTATGTGCCTAATGTCAATAATGGTGTGTCCCCTACATGATTAAAGCAATTATGTGCTTTATCACACTGCTGTATATTATTGTTGACATTGAAAATTATATATCTTTATATATATAAAGTAGCTATTTAACAGAAATTCTTGTTTTAACAGAAATTCTTGTTTCTCCGTTAAAGTTAACACTTTCCGTCAGTTTCTGTTAAAATTAATACTGCATCTAAAGAGAATTACCGTTTTAAACACAATTTATTAAATTTATTCACTGAAATAATGTTCTTGGCATTAAAATTAATTTCACCTCTTCAACTTTCTACAATAGTAAACTTTCCATTTAAAACTCATTTAACATCTATTTAATACCACTTAATATTTTAAAAACAATTCATTAATCTCATAAATAATGTTAGAAGTTTCTATTTTAGAATTCCTACTTAGGACATATTTTTTAATTTTATTTTATGTAAAATAAATATAGAATAATAATAATAGTATAGAATGACACAATAATAGTATAGAATATATAAATATAATAATATATATAGAAATAAACCATTCATAACAATTTATACGTTTAAAGTTTAATTTTATTCATGAAAATTTTATTCATATTATATGATTAATAATTTAATTTTTTTTAAAAATAATTTATAATTTTAAAATGAATGCATTATTTATTAAAATAACAATATATACGGTATATATAGTTAATATTGGTATATACAATTTATTATAATTATATTAAATTGGTAATAATAAGCAATAAATATAATTAATATTATATGTTTGATATTTAATTGATATATATATATGATTAAATAAATTTATATAAATTATAAATTATAATATAACATTATTATATAAATTATAAACTATATAATTTATTTTTTTCAAAAAACTCGTATTATTTTTTAAAAATAATCACATAACGAAAAAAATATAGATATTTTAATATCCTCTGTTTTGAGGCCATACAAAATAATACAAATGTTAAATTATCATCTTGAAATTAAAAAAATATCATATCTTGAACTAACCTTTTATTAAAACTTTAATCAAAATTATCTCAAATAAGTTTGATAAACTATATGTTATATTTATTTATGAGACTATCTTATTAGTTTTATTAATCTTTTTTATAATATATGAAAATGTATAATTATTTATCACCTATTTAATTATGAATAATTATTAAATTTTTATTAAAAATTAAATTAAATAAACGTGTTTTGCACGTTATTTCTATCTAGTATATATATATATATATATATATTAATTATGGAAAATGTTAAGTTTCTCGGTGAAACGGTCCTGTTGGATCCCATTTCATTTTTTTATTTTTTATTTTTAGTTTTTTAATATTATTTTTAAATATTAATCTGATTTTTTTATATTTTTAAAAAATGATTTAAGATGTTAAAAAAATTATATAAAATATATATATATATTTTTTTTACATGATTCTTTTAACATCTTAAACATTTTTTAAAAATATAAAAAATTAATTATTATTTAAAAATATTTACTTAAAAATAGTATAAAAAATCATGATTCTTAATATATATGAAACGATCCGTTTCACTGGGGTGAGTAGCATCACTCATTAATTATATATGCACGCTAATACTTGGATTATTATACATATATATTAAGCACTTGTCTTTCTTAGTTAATAATCGTTACTATTAGATATACTTTATTATTTTTTCTAATATTTTGTAATGAGAAAATTAAGTATTTTTAAATATAAAAAGAGGCATTATGTTTGAATTTTGTTCTTAAAAATATATTACTAATGAGGATAGTTATGGGAAAAGAGTAAATAAAAGAATGGCGACAGTTTTACATATAAATTAGGGAATATGTAATTGTTGGACTTGATTAGAAAAACCAATTAAAACAAGAAGAATCGTTCAAAATATAGTGTAGGTATGACTTGATGACTAAGAAAGGTGCAGGCTAGGAGACCTCTTGACAGTGATGACTGGTCTATGATATGTGCTGGAATCTGATAATCAGTATATAGTGAGATAAGATGAGATGAAATAATTTTAAATAAAAAATAAAATAAATAAAATTTTATTAGAATAAAATTTTTAATATTATTATAATTAATTAAAATTTGAAAAAATTATACTAATTATTATATTTTATATGAAAATTTAAAAAAATTATCATGAAATAAAATGAGATGAAATCATTTCTATATCCAAATGGTGCCTAAGTATATTCGTTAAGATTCTTAAGTAATTATAATATGGATTTGTGGTGCTTCAATATGCGGACTACTTGATTAAAACTCTTTCACGTCTTTTTCTTATCATTTTGATCTTTTGTGTCCATGTAAGGTATAATCCTAAGTTTATGGATAATACATTACGAGTATAATTTGCTTAAAGAGCTCTGCTACTTACAAACTGATATGTAAATACTGTAAAATCTATTAAAATCATAAAAATCTGAAATATTAATATTTTTTTTATTAATCAAATTAGTGATGCATTGAGAGCACCCAAGAACAAGACCCAGAGAGATGAAAAGAAATAATAAGGCTAGGGGCATGCATTTCATGGATATTCTATCAGAATAATATCCCAAGAGAGACGAATAAAAATAATCAAGACCATCTCATCAGAACAAGCATTTTGAAAAAGGAAATACAAATAGAAAATCAAGATTAGAGAGAGAGAAAGAGCAAAACTAACTTCGATTGGTGCAAAGGATGAAGACAACGACACATGATGACGACGAAGACGCGAGGAGGCTAGGGTTTTGGGCATAAGTGTATGAAAGAGAGAGAGAGAGTGAGAGAGAGCAAATTCATTCAAGGTACTCAATTTGAAGGCTAGAGCCATTTTCACACTCAATATCCGGCCGAGTGTACCCAAATTTTGGGTATTGGGCCAACTTTTTTCAGCTGGAACTCGTAACCAAAACCTAGATTTCGGACCGGGTTGAAAAAAATTTCGACCCAGATGAATAATGCTATTGCTACATCATGCTGATGAGTATCTCTGCCTTGAGGCGGAGAGGCTTTATCAATGTTGCACCAATGCTAGTTGTGCAACACCTTTGTCAAAGCAATGCCATGTGTGACATCCCTAATCTACGTTTGAGATTTAACGTAAATTGAAGCATCAAAACACATAATGCAAGGTTATGCGTTCCATCGTTCGCGTCGAAAAAAAAACGTATGCTCCTAGGCCTGTAAACGAGTCAAGTTCGAGCGAGTTTGGGTTGTGCGAACTCGACCTGTTTACTACTTGAGTCGAGCTTGGGCTCAAGTCATTTAATTAATGGGCTCAAATTAGGGTTTGAGCTCGACTCATTTTTGCATATAAGAGAGCCGAGCTCGACTCGAGCTCGAGCCTAATTACGAGTCGAGCTTGGGCTCGACTCGAGCTTGAGTCAGGCTCGGCCCATTAAATGCAAGCCCAATTGCAATTTTGAATGTGTTTTTAAACATCCATTCTGAGATTTTAATTTAAAACATTATATGTTCAAATTCCAAACAGACAATATAGGTACGTCATGTGTATTTCTCAATTGCAATTTACAACATAGTAGGTCTGAATTTTAATACATTATAGGTCCAAATCCATATTTCAGTATTAGACCTAATTAGATACTCAGATTTCAGTATTCAACCTAATTAAATAGTCAGATTTCAGTATTGGACCTAATTAGATAATATACAAATTACAACAAAATTAAATTTAAAAAATTAAATTATTACAACTTACAAATAAGAATTACAAATTTACAACAAATTAAAACTTAAAAAATTAAATTATTACAACTCACAAATAAGAAATTACAAATTTATAACAAATTTACAACAGTTCGGTCAGCCAAAGTTGTTGTCCAGTTGGGCTACTGTCAGCCTACCACTACTAGCCTACAATTTAGTAACCACAGAAATCATTACAGGAGTACCACATAAACTATTACAGAAATATAATTTAGTAACCACAAAAACTACAAAAATCACAGAAATGCAATTTAAATAATCCTTAGGCAGTACTTGTTACCACAAAAATCATTACAGAGCCCAAATTAGAGATAATTGACAGTATGAACTAAATAATATTAGAACCCAATAAAACAAAATTAGGAAACTGTCCAAAATAATGCAGATGTAAATTGTGGAAAACAAGTTAAATCTATAAGTAATTGTCGACTAGTCAAAAATAATTATAAGAGTATCAAATAAATCATTACAGAAACTATATTTAGTAACCAGAGAAACTATGGAAATGTAATGTAAATAGTCCTTAGGCGATACTAGTTACCACAAAAATCATTACAGGAGTCTTTAGGAGTATCACAGAAATGCAATTTAGTAATTACAGAAACTATTACAGGAGTACCATAGAAACCATTACAGAAAAGCAATATAGACTATATAATACCACAAAAATCACAGAAATGTAATTTAAATAGTCTTTAGACAGTACTAGTTACCACAAAAACCGTTACAAGAATCCTTAGGCAATATAGTGTTTCGGCCCAAAAATGCATTTAGTAACCTGCATACATTGATATACACTACAAAAATTAAAATTATTTTTAATCCTTTGCATCATTACTTAAGAACTTACAACTTAATAATTTAGTCAAGTGATGTTTCTAATGCAAAATTTAATTTGCCTTAAAAAAATCTGTAAGGAAGGATGGTGAGGAGTTATCTAAAGGCTAAAGTCATGTTGTCATTACTCAAATAAGATCAAATAGTTTAGTAAGATAGAATAAAGAAATTGTCCAAATATGAAACAAACTGAAGGGTCCAAATTAAAGATAACTGATAGTATGAACGAAATAACATTAGAACACAGTCAAAACAAATTAGGAAACTGTCCAAAATAATGCAAATGTAAATTGTGGAAAATAAGTTAAATCTATAAGTAATTGTCAACTAGTTAGAAATCATTACAAGAATACCACAGAAATCATTACAGGAATCCTTAAGAGTATTGCAGAAATGCAATTTAGTAACCACATAAACCATTAAAGGAGTACCATAGAAACCATTATAGAAAAGTAATATAGACTATATAGTACCACAAAAATCACATAAATGTAATTTAAATAGTCCTTAGACAATACTAGTTACAACATAAACCATTACAAGAGTCCTTAGGCAATATAGTGTTTCAGCCCAAAAATGCATTTAGTAACACGCACACATTGATATACACTAAAAAAAATAAAATTATTTTTAATTCCTTGCATCATTACTTAAGAACTTACAACTTAGTAATTTAGTCAAGGGATGTTTCCAATGCAAAATCTAATTTGCCTTAAAAAATCTTGTAAGGAAGGATGGTGAGGAGTTACCTAAAGGCTGAAGTCATGCTGTCATTACTCAAATCAAATCCAATAGTTTAGTCAAACAGAATAAAGAAATTGTCCAAATATTAAAAAAACTAAAAGGTCCAAATTAAAGATAGCTGACAGTATGAACTAAATAACATTAGAACCCAGTCAAAACAAAATTGGAAACTGTAAGGATTGTCGACTAGTCATATTAAAAGAAGAATCAAATAACCAGCATTATATAAACTATTGTACCAAAGGAGTCAAGTGGCTATGGTAGGAGAATGTGGGTTTCTGATGGAACATCCTTCTATTGATAAATAACAAAAAAACATATCAGTTATATAAATAATACAGTAAAATTAAGTTAAACAAATTAAAAAATTAAAATAAAGGTAACACTTATATGAATAGTTGAGTATCTTTTAATGTCATACATGAGTCTAACCCAATCTGCACCACACAACAACATCTGTGTTGTTTCAGTTGACAATGAAGCTCGATGAGGATCAATTACTCTTCCTCTTGCACTGAAGGTTGACTCTGAGCTAACTGTGGTAATGGGTGTAGCCAATATATCACGGGCCATTCTTAACAAAGTCTGGAACGTCAAACTATTAGTTTTCCACCATTCCAAGGCATCGAAACTTGTATCTGAACCCTATTCACAAATGTATATATTCTCCTCTAAGTAATTGTTTAGTTCTGATTATATAGTCTGCACCGTATCCACACTTCTAACAAATGATTTGAATAATAACTGACCACTCTGCATGCTCTTCTCAGCATGTGAGGAAGAATTGGATACGTGAAGGCAAACGTTTTCCTGCTTCCTTTGTGCTTCAAGAGTCGTGTTGAAATCTTGAACATACTCATCATATAACTCATGCAACACTTTGGAGACATATGCAGTATTCTTAGTTGCGTCTGTGTCAGAATAAATTAAAAGAAAACAAAATTGGATCAAGACCAACTTAAATCTAGGGTCTAGTACCACAGTGATTGCCATCAGGAGATTACACTCCCCCCAGTATTTATCAAACTTGAGACTCATCTTCTTTATTATTGCTGTCATGTACTCATTTGGATCTTTGCTCTTTTGATGTAAGATGTCCTTCATTCTCCACACCTCAGAAAGGAACAAGTTTGCAGTTGGGTAATGACTTCTCGACCCAATCTTGGTTACTTCATTGAAAATACTCAGAAGAGAACACATTTTCAACCTGCACCCACTCGTCAACAGTTGGAACTCATTCAAAACTGTTGTCTCTATCACCGTATCTCAGAAAGACGTCCTTGAATTTAATTGTAGCACTTAACATTAAATAAGTATTGTTCCATCTTGTAACCATATCTAGGATTTTTTTTTTTTTGAGGTCAATCCTAGCTATTTTGCAATCTCACTAAACTGTTTCAGCCAACTCTCCGACACTACCAGATACTTGATACCGTCTCTCACGCAATCAACGATCATCTTTATCTCTCCAAGGCCGTACTGAACTAGTAAATTTGTTATATGTGCGCAACAACGCACATGAAACAATTTTCCTCCAACTGACAACATTTTCTTCAAGCTAAAATCATCCTTTAGAATCCTAATGGAAACATTATTAGCAGTCGTGTTGTTAACAGTTATTGAAACTATTTTATTTTCAATTCCCCACTCTTGAAATCATTTTCCTAATGCATCAGCCATAAGAAGACCAGTGTGTGGAGGAGGCACATTACAGAAGTTCAAAAAATGCCTCTGAAGGTGCCAATCAATATATATAAAATGACATGTGACTACCATATATGACAGCTTTTGACAAGACTTCCACATGTCAATAGTGATATGAACTTTGTTAACTAGTCGAAGCAAAGCCTTTAACTTTGCCTTTTCAGAATCATACATTTGAATGCATTCCTTCTTCACAACAGCGCAAGACATCCTTTCCCAATATGGAGTGTTCGCATTCATGAACTTTTTAAAAATACATGTTCCATCATAGCAAATGGATATTCATGACAAAATATCATGTGAGAGGCAAGCTTTCGAACCCTACTATGATTGTAGGTAAAGTTAGAGATGGTGAACCCACTATCTGCCTCCTTAGACTCAACCGCTAAGACCTTTTGTTTTTTCTTAGACCCCATGAATGGCAAACAAGTTTGTAAGTGCCTACGTAGTATGGTCATAGAACTAGATCGAGATGCCTTGAACACATGTTTACACCACTTGCATTGAGGTTGTTTTTTCCCATCTCGTTCAAGTTCAACAAAGTCATTCCAAATATCGGATGTCCTCTTCCACTTCCTTCTTTCCTCAACAATTATTTGAACTTCTGTCGGACCCTCAGTAGATTGAGTATCAACAGCCGCAGTAGTCGCAGTGTCTCCACCTTCATCATTAGATATTGGCTCTAAATGAGTAATACCGATAGAATTTTCATTCTCATATTCCTCCTCCACCAGTCCAGCCTCCAGGAAGATCACCTCGATGCAATTGTCCATTTGGTGGGGTCCACTAAACTTAAACAACAGACCAGCATATTTAGATCAATTTCCGATACCCCACCCTTGTTTTGATGGCTTAAAGTGCCTCTAGAAGCAAGGACACCAAAAAATGTTAAAGCCATTAACATTTTACTCCAACATTTATACAAAATATAGCCTTGCTTTGGTCGCTCAAAGTGCCTCTGTAACGCAATGTCTTAATGGCTCAAGGTGCCTCTAGTAGGCAAGATTGATATATTTGATCAGTTAGAGCCAAACAGTTATGCCTCTAACATTTTCAGCGTACTCTTGCATCGGTGGCTCAATATGCCTCCAAAAGCAAGGCACAAAAATAATATAAACACACAAATATGTTAAGGCAGCCTAAACAAAACAAAAAGCATGTTTAAAGTAGCCATATGGTATATTATAAACTGAAACAACATTAACATTAAAAGTCAGAACAGAAACAACATAAGCACGCAAGCATGTTAATGCAGCCCAAACTCTCACAAAAAACATATAGCCTATAGAAGTCAAAAAAATAGATGGAGAAAAGAAATTAAACATAGAACACATGTTATCAACATTTTGTTTTATGAAGGCATGTTCTAATTAAATGAGGCAGCCAAATGCTAGAACAATAGTTCAAGACACATGAATAGTTGGTGCAGGAACCATGAATACATAGTTTAAAATCAACCAAAACAATTTCAAAAAAGCATGCTTTAAGTCTTGAAGCAATAACATAAACAGATAACAGGTTGAATAAGATTAATTAACCAAACCATGTTAAAGAGGGTATGATTAAATAGTTGGAGCAGAAACCATGAATACATAGGTTAAAATCAACCAAAACAGTTTCAAAAAAGCATGCTTTAAGTCTTGAAGCAAGAATATAAATAGATAACAAGTTGAATAAGATTAATCAACCAAATCATGTTAAAGAGGGCATGATTAAATAATTAGAGCAGGAACTATGAATACATAGATTAAAATCAACCAAAATAGTATCAAAAAAAGCACATAAACACATAATAGAAAATAGTCATATAAACATAAAACACCATTTTATAAACACATAAGCACAAAACATAACAATTTATAAACACAGAACAGAACGAATTATAAACACATAATTACATAAACATGTTAAAGGACAACATGTTTACATATTTTCAGCAGACATAAAGCAAGAACCAAATCAAGCAACAATAAGTATAACTCACAGGCTTACAACGTTGTGGACTGCAAGTTTTGCTTCAACTTTCAAAAGTAAGACACGGTTTGCTTTGTAAGTTCTCCCCAAGTCAAAAGGTTTTTCCCTCAATTTTTCAATTTCTAGTATGACAGTTATAATTTATAAAACTCAAAACAGATAATATAGTGCAAGTGCAATAGGGTTTACAAACATAAAAAAACATGATTAAATCTATAATACATAGATATCAAAGACTGAAGACAAACAGAGACAGAGTCACAGAGATAGTCAAGATGTCACACCGTTTCGGGATACTAGAATTTACAAATACAATTACAAAATTACCATCATCCAAAAACATGATTAGATCTACAATTCTAGAGATCAGAAATAGTTAGGAGAGAACCAGAAATTAAAAAATACTCTAATAACTAGAAACATGAACAGGAACAAGAAAACCCTAGTCGAATAGTTGAAGGCTTAAAGGAGTCAAGAACCAAATCTCCAAACTTCCTAACGAAATCGATAGAAACATCAAAATAACATGCCTAATCGACTGATGAACAAACCAAACATAGAACTAGAAAAGCATGAACCACAAAATCGTAGATATAGTTGGTTGGGAGTCATAAATGCTAGCATTTATGAACTCCTCTGTCAAAGCTGACTGCCATATATGAGAGTGAGATTGCAGTCAACAAAATCGGCCGAAGTCGACATCTGCAATTTCGAGGGTTTTGAGCAATCACAGTTGCGACTGTCTCGCAGAATCCTAGAGTCCTAGACATAGAACAAGCCTTCAAGAATCAATAATCAAGAATCAAGAATCAAGCCTTGGTTCAAGGCTTTATTCTAACCATATTATGGATTAATCAACTGGGGTCGGCGTACGAAACTAAGGTTTCAAAAGGGATATCGCGAAAGTGAGAAGTGAGGGGAGTTGGGGACTGTAAGAAATCGAGACAGCGTAACACAAGGGTGGAGAGAGAAAAGCAGCGTATTTATATAAGTTAGATGAACGACCGAGATTAATCCTAGGGTTTAGATCCAATGGCACAGATTTAGACATTTACCTTTTTGAATCAACGGATGAGGTCAAATTTTAGATAGATCTAACGGTTGTAAAATGAAAGCTGTGGTATTTAAAATCATCAGCTTGGATCTCGTTTTCATGATCCAACGGCTCAAATCTTTCTCTGATTATAATTTATGATATATGTATACTAATAATCTATTGACCTAGCCTATAAGTTTATAATACTATTTATATTTAAATTATGTATATTTTCAATACCATTAGTCTATTAAATTATATGCATAATATAAACTATTAATAAATAATATATGACTCTAAATTTAATTACACATTTACAATACTAGTATACTATAAATAATACTACTTCATAAATTAATACTAATAAACTAATAATTTATAATATTATATTAGTCTATATATTTATTAATAAACTAACATATGTATATCATATAGATTATAATACTAAACTCATAATATAGATTATGATGATGCGTGCAATGGATAGAAGAGTGCAACAAAAATAAAAGAGCACTAGTCATGAGCCAGATTCATGATTTTAGAGTTGAATATTGTAAGGAAATGTGAAATAATGAACTGCAAAATAGTAAATTAAATTTGCTAAAATTAAATAACAGAAATTTAAAGGAGTAAGAAAAGTAAATGACATTAAATTAAATGAGCAGGGAATTAAAAAGTAAAAGCTTAAATGAGGATGAAAATTAAATGAAATTAAATTAACAAGAAGAAATTAAAATGCCAAAGTTCACAATAATACATCTCAAAGTTCATAATGGAATAAAATAAAGAAAAGTTGGGAATGGACACCACAAGTCAAGTAGGAAAGTCGAACAAGAGTTGGGTACGAGGGCTTTACAACCTTGCTGCCATGCTCTCTTTTCACACTTGAGTTCACTCCAAAAATTATAGAAAAATAAGATAATGAAAAATTAAATTACATTACTCATATTTCTACTCTAACAACAAGATTACAAGAAAGCGGATAAATGGAGGTAGAGATAGAAAGTGGAGGCTGGAGAAACAACAATCTGGACTTCATGAGAACTCTACAGACTACTACTTCTCTTCCCCTCTCTACTGTCCGTGTCTCTCCCCCTTTTGAAAAATGAAGACTAGCCGGGTATTTTAAAGGCAAAACTCAAGAGACTCAACACTCTCTCTCATGTTACTTTTGCATGTCTTCCTGTGAAAGAAAAACCGAGTGGACCTGCCTCGTTGTGTATTCAAAGGACATAAAATTGCTGCTCTCGATTGTATCTACATGCGTCCTGCTTTTATGCTTGCTGCGTATCTCTGCTTGATTATTGTCAGACGAGAATGATATCGCCTGCTTCTATCTTTGTTCGTTGCATTGCATTCTGTCACCTGCATGATTTCTTGTCATCTTTTCAATCTTTTTACTTCTATGTTGTCGTTGTGTGTTAGAAGGAGGAAAATTGTAGTGTCGCCTCTTCAGAAAGCAAAAGAAATCAAATCAAAGTTAATTAATGTGCATCGATCCACGCAACTGCTGTTTTTTCTTCATCCATTGACTTTTGATGTGTGCTTTGTAGTAAAAGAATCTTTTTATCTTATGCCTCCAAAGCCAAAATTAAGCAACTTCACTTTTTCACCAAAAGCATGTTAGCAACGTGCCTTCAAAAAGTAGGTCTCAAAAGTAAGTCTCTCTCTCCTCAAAATATTGTTGACTCTTTCTTGAAAACAAATAAACCAACTAATCAAATTTGATTCGCCGTCTTTCTTTTGTTTCTTTTTTTTTGTCTTCTTTGTTCATGCGTTTTTGGTTTTTTCTATTTTTTTTTCTTTTCTTAACTTGCAGCTTAACGGCGTTGCATATATGATATAATAATTAAAATGCTACAGCTAATGCTACAATCACTTTTTGAAAAACAATCAATGTTGTTGCATTTTTCATCATTTTGTTTCTTTTCTTTTACTTTTCCTTTTCCTTTTGCTTTTCTTTTTCTTTTTCATTTCTTTAAACATGATCAGAAAATATAAAGTGAAAATAAGAATATTACAAATGTGATGTGCATATGAAGAAATACTATTCAAATAAATCACAAATTATAAAATAAAGCATAAATCATGCTATTAACCAATTTAAATCACAACTTGGATTTACACCTCATAACCATTTTTCATTTAAAACTAATAATAATATCATGCAATAATAAAAGAATATATTGGTTCTAAATGCACAAAATATGCAATAATTCAGCTCAATCAGCATTCTAATAATACTATCACTATAACTAGATCATTCTAACTAATGTATCACTATAACTATACGTACTAATAGTAACTATATAGTAAAATTAATAGTTACATAAAAGTTACTAATTTTTAGTATAGAGTATAGACTTATAAATAATATATAATATAATAGACTAATAGTAATAGCCTAAGAGTAATAGTAATATAGACTATAGTTATGCTAGTAATAATACATAATGTAATTATGTAGTAGTATTAGTAATGGTAATTTATATATAGTAATCTACTAATTATATCTTAGTATATATTAATGACTATATACATAATTATGTCTATATATTGACTTATAAATTATGTATATTAGTCTATATACATCATTATGTATATTATAAAAAAAATATATTATATTATATGTGTAAAAATATATACAAGTCAAGTTCATATGTTTATACGAGTCGATCGAGCTTTATATGAGTTTGTTCACGAACATTAAATGAGTCAAGTCGAGTTATATACGAGTTTACTCGCGAACATTAATTGAGTCAGTCGAATTTTATACAAGTTGTATCATTTAAATATCGAGCCTAATTTTGTGTTCACGATTAGTCCATTTAATATACGATTCGATTCGATCTCGAGTTTTATCGAGTCGAGTTTGAGCTGTCTATCGAGTAGTTTGTTTATTTTACAGCCTTATATGCACCTAACTTACTAGTAGTATGAAATGTTTACTGCAGCAGAAAAATGTCAATTACAAAAAGTCAGCAAAGAAGTCTACATCTTTGCGATTTTCACATGGTAAACTATTTTAAAAATTCGTAACTTTATAATTTACAAAACATTGTTAGATATCCCAAGGAACAAATATACAACTACTCTTTTCTGTTTACGGAGTTTCTTCTTAACTTCATCAAATAGGGAACGGTTCATTTTATCATAAGAGGAACGTTTTGAAGGACCATTAAGGTACCTTAGAACAACCTGTGACGTCGGGTCTCATACTGGCCTTTTTACTCCTGCAATCATGCCTATCATTCTATAAGAAATGATAGATAAAACTAAAAGGTGAGATTTCAAGAAATTTTAGCAAGTACTCAAAAAACTTACAATACAAGCATCGTTAGCATATACGGATACACAAACACATATACCATGACCATGAAAAGTGAGACATAATTAATGCATGACATTCATGCATGACTTATGTCTGACTTGTGCATAACTTATGCATCATAATTTTTCATAAAAGACTTTCTTGCTTTTCATAAAAGGAGACTTTCATGTTGCTTTGATTTCTCGTTGACACGTATTCAAAACTTATCGTGAATTTGAAACATTTAAGAAACTATTCATGTCTTTTCTTATTATTCATAACTTCACGTATCATTCTTCTTGTTCATATCTTTCTTTAGGATAACATTTCTTGTTATACTTGTCATATTGGATATATCACGGTTCCCCTATGCACTGTGTATTCTCTGCCGGTTACTGCTTCACACTGGAGTGAATACGTCATAATTATAATCATAATCATTACGGCAGGTTGTTACACCTTTGACATCCTTGGCACCCACCAGTGTTAGGTGCGATAACGCTCCATGAACCTTTTAAAAGGAATCATTCGTGATCTGTCGACTATTCTTCTTCGACCTAGGGGTTATCACTCCATTCTTAAGCACTCCAGAGTAACCAGATGAGTTCCACTGAGACAATATCTTGTCCCAGCGTTTAGGGTTCTTATAAAATATTTCTTATCTTATTTTTTTTTGAAAAACATGATGACCCAAAGGACATGGAAATTATCACTTCAATGAACATGCATGTGACATGTGACTTTCATGCAAGGCATGTAAGTTATTAAACATATGAGACATGCAATTTCGAAACTCAACTTGTTCATGTCACACCATGCCAACTTAATTATATTTCGAGAATACCAAATTTATTTATCCAAAAAGGGAAACAACCAAACATGTCTATTTCACCAGAATATAGTCGAAAACACATATGAGGGTTCTAAACCCTAATTTGTACATTTCTTAGCTTAATCACTTTCAGAAAACTCATATTTATTCGATAACCAAAAGAATAACTTAAAATAAACGTAACCTAAAAAGGTCAAGGCCGAGACACTCCATGGTTCTCAAAGCTTAATTTATCTTCTTTTCTTTCTTTTATCAATTCATCTATTTCTTAGAAAATAATCAAATCAAGTGTCCAACAACCAAGAAGCTTGATCGAATCCTAAGGGTTCTTTAGTCTCACCACTCATTTGTCAACTCACACACTAAGATTAAATTTTAATTTAGTATTTAACTCTTAATCACTCATGAACTCAAATTACCATAATATTCATACTCATAAGTTAATCCTCTAAAATATTTATTTGTTCGTTTACTTCCAAAACCACTGTGGCAGAATTTCATCAACCCTCAAAGATAATATTTCTATCACCCCAAAACATGCATGATCAAATCTAGCGCTAACCGAAATCATCAAGGCACATTAGTCTTATTTATTCTTCACATAATCACCAAATTTCATCAAATCTATCTTAAGTTAAAATCTAGGATACAATCTCAACAAATCAAAGAAAAAAATAGCTTATTCATTCAACAAATATGCCAAATAATCAAATGGAATAACCAATGACATATCTATATAAAGAACACCAAGTTTAATTAAAGGAGTACGTACAACTTTTCAAGAGATAGGCTAAGAAAACCTTGTCAAAATAAGATATCCACCAAGTTTTTGGAGAGGGCCTTCACCAAAGTGCTATAGAGATGTGTTTGAGAGGTGAGTGAAATGAAGAAAATGGGATGGAGAAGTGAGAATAGTTCTGGCCGAGAGCTACAAAGAAATGGAAGGAGTGTTTTCTTCTAGCCTTAGTCGACATCCACATGTGAGATAGTTTAGAAAACTTTCCTCTCCAACCGGCCATGTGTCCATCTAGGGGTTTAGATCATTCATTCCCTAATTTAGACTTAGTTGGCTTGATAAGATCAAGAGCTTATCTCTTAGTACTTTGGTGTTCAACATATGAAAATAAGATAAAGGATGTTTCAGCTATATCCCCTTCCTTTTCCTTTCATTTTGCCAACTTCCGCCCTAAGCAAAGGCATCACTTTTTGACTTCCAATCATCACTCACCATGTATTGATTTCTTACCATGGAAGTAGGCTCAAACAAAGGGAGTAAAAAGACAGAAGGGTAAGTCAGTTATATCTCCTCCATGGCACAATTTAATTACTTCCCAAGGTATATTCCTTTTTTGTTCCACTTTGCTTCTTTTTCTTTTCTTTTTTTTTTCCCTTCCACGTATCCAAGATGGGGCCAAAGTAGATTTTGTCTACACCCTCTTCCTCTTACTTCCACATGTCATCATCTCTCAAAATATGTGTTCTTGCTAGAGAAGAAGACAAAAGACTAGATACATGTCAAATTCGAAACTACCATTTGGACCAAATTCAAGTGGGTTAGCTTCAAGCCCCATTTTGTCCTTGATCAACCACTATCTCGTAAAAATCAAAATATAAAAGTTGTAGATATATATCTTGGTGTTCTATAACATCTTGAATTATCTCATTCGGAAATCATATGATAGGATTATGCCCAGATTACCAAAGGGCGTCGAAATTGTTTGAGACTGTCCAATCCGAATATATCATGTGGTATATTTTTTACTTATATCACTTGACTTCCTTTGTCATTTTTCCTTCAATTTCTATAAAATATCTCCTTAAATTTCAAAGGTCATATCTTCTCATCATGCCAAGCATCTTATACAAGAAAAAGTCTAAAGAAATAAATAATGGATACATATCCAAATATCTTCAAAGAATGACTTAAAATAAAACATTCATTCCAAACATGAAAATCTAAAAAAAATCGAGTTATCACATCATGAGTGGCATACACAGTGTAGAACCCAAGATTTCAAATCTCGTATCTATATATAGATTTTGATGATAACAAATAAATTCAAAACTCAAACTCAAGTTGTATATGTATGAAGAGAGCCATCAAGAAATCAAGCATGAGTAAGAAGAAGAACAAGTCTACAAATGAAGCTCATAGAGTAATTTTGTACATCTTTTAAAATCTAAAGTAGATTAAGGTTCAAAATTCATATTTTCTCATAAAGTATCAAATTGCATTTTTTACATTTGCATAAAATTATTAAGATGTTTAATTTCAAAAATTATTATTTTTTCTCACATATGCAAAAATATTTGAATTTGTAAGATGATTGATTGTCATCTTTGACATGTGCATGTTTTATTTAAAAATCTTGAAGGGTGGTTGTGTTTTTTTTTTTGACAAATGCAAAAGATAGCTAATTTTGTTTAAAAATCTTGACGGTGGTTGTGTTTTTTTGACATATGTAAAAAGAAGATAATTTGATTTGAAAAATAAATCATACTCATTTTGTCATGTATGAAAAGTAAAAGATTTGATTTGATTTCTTTGAAAAATGAATAGAATTATCTTTGACAAATATAAAAAGGAGATACTTTTATTTGAATATTTTGAAAATTTGATAGTAATCTTATTTGACATGTGAACCTTTTTAAATTTGAATATGAAAACTCATGTGCTTATAAATAGCTCACTTGAGTTTTACAAAAATCACAACAAGAGCTTACATATCAATTGCTAAGTTTTGTATTATTATTTTAAAGCCCTCATTCTTTTTTCTCTAAGTTTTGTGGCTTAATCGTTGTTCATTTTGAAAGAGATATAGGTTGCGCTGTATTGTTCTTATTTCACTCAATGAAGAGCATACTCTGATAATCTACTCACTATCAGCTCTTGTATTTGTAAGAGGGTGCGTATAACCCTTGTGTGTGTAGAAAGTGTTCTACATAGGGAATAGTTGAATCACCAAGTGTGAGGTGATTGCAAGTGTAGAGGATGTTCTACACGGATTCTTTGTAACGGTGTTACTCAAAGATGTAATAGGTTTCTATCTCCACTTAAAGGAGATTGATTAGTGAATTTGGGATCCTTAATGGCTAACTTGAGGTGAGCACGTAGGCAGTGAGGTTGAACCTCGTTAAAATATTGAGTTTGCTTCTTCTTGTCCTTACTCTTTATATTTCCGCTACTTCGTATTTTGTTTATATTTTATATTGTGTATTTGGTTATAAGTGCTAATTTTTTTAATATACCCCAATTCACCCCCTGTTGTGTTAGTTATATGGACAACAATTAGTATCAGAGCAAAGACTCTATTATAAGATTAATTATGTGTTGAGTTAAAATCATATGGCTAATATTGCAGCTACATTCATTGAAGGTCAATTTAGTAGTCGACCTCCGCTATTTTGTGGAGACAATTATACTTTCTAGAAAACTAAAATGAGAATATTTCTTCAGTCTCAAGGTCGAGAAATTTGGAAATGTGTTGTAAATGAGTTTTATATTCTAACAAAAATTATTGATGGAGTAAAGGTCAACAAAGAAGAAAAAGAATTTGATCGTAAAGATGATAGACTTTAAACAGTGAATGTAATGGCTATGAATATTCTGTATAATGCTCTCAATGATAATGAATTTAATAGAATAATGACTTGCAGGACAGCAAAAAAAATCTGGGATAACTTGGATGTAACTTATGAAAGAATTTCATAAGTCAAAAAATCAAAAATTTATATTCCTACGCATGCATATGAAATGTTTAAAATGATTGATGATGAATCTATTTCCTCTATGTATACTCATTTTACTAACATTATAAATAGATTGACAGCTCTTAGAAAAATTTATTCTAGCTTGGAGATAATAAGAAAAATTCTCAACTCTTTGCTAAAACGTTGGAAATCAAAAGTGACGGTGATTCTTGAAGCTAAAGATTTCAAAAAACTCAAAGTAAATGAACTCATTGAGTCATTTATTACTCATGAGTATACATTGAAGAGAAGAGAAGAAAAAGGAAAGCAAAAGAAGAGCTTAGCACTCAAAGCTAATCCCCATGAAAGTGAAAGCGATGAAGACGAGAAAAGCGATAAAAAAGATGAAAAAATTGTAATGATCACAAAAAGATTTCAAAGATTCTTAAAGAAAAATAAAGTTCCTCCAAGGAAATATTTCAAAAAGTTTTCCAACAAAAATACAGGTAAAAATGTCTCCTTAACTTGTTATAAATACAAAAAACTAGGACATATTAAGGAAAATTGTCCCATACTAAAGAAAGATCGATACAGAGGCAAGAAAGCAATTAAAGTTACATGGGATGATAATTCAAGTAGTTCAGATAGTGACGCAAGTAATGAAGAATCTACAAATTTTTATCTCATGGCTAAAGATGATCTTGAGGTAAGCATAAAGTCTTCTATAAGTAAAAATAAATGGTTTTTAGACAATGGATGCTTAAGACACATGACAGGAGACAAAACCAAGTTCATTGATCTCACTTTTAAAGAAGAAGGATACGTGACATTTGGAGACAATTTAAAATGAAAGATTACGGGAATAGGTAAAGTTGATAAGGAGTTTTCTCTCATAATTGAAGATGTTCTATTTGTTAATGGTTTAAAGCATAATCTTTTGAGTATAAGTCAATTATGTGATAAAGCATTTATAGTTACTTTAAAAAAGGATAAGTGCATTATTTTGAATAATCATAGATGTAATGTTTGTTTTATTGCTCTTAGAAACAATAATATTTATACAATCAAATTTGAAAAGATTGGCTCACAAGATGCTATTTGTTTATCAGCTCAACATGAAAATAGATGGTTATGGCATAAAAAGTTAGGTCATACAAATATGGAACTTATTTCCAAACTTTCAAAAAATGATCTTGTGAGAGGTTTGCCAAAAACAAACATTTTTAAAGACAAAATCTGTGATGCATGCCAGTTTGGTAAACAAACAAAAACTTCTTTCAAAACTAAGAAACACATTTCCACTACTAGACCTTTGCAACTAATACACATGAACCTTTTTGGACCAAACAGAATTGCCAGTCTATGAGGAAAATATTATGCATTTGTTATTATTGATGATTTCTCTAGATATATTTGGGTCATCTTTCTCGCTCATAAAGATGAGGTACATAATGCATTTTTCAAGTTATGCAAGAGAATTTAAAATGAAAATGGTTATACTATTTCAAACATCCAAAGTGACCGGGGGAAAGAGTCTTTTGTGATGAAAATAGTTCTCTGTATAATTTCTCTGCTCCTTGAACTTCTAAACAAAATAGGGCAGTAGAGAGGAATAATAGATCTCTTCAAGAAATTGCAAGAATAATGCTTAATGATAATAGTTTACCTAGTTACTTTTAGGCCAAAGTGGTAAGTATTGCATGTTATGTTATAAATAGAGTTATGTTAAGGTCTAATTTAAATAAAACTCCTTATGAGCTTTGGAATGAAAAAAAGCCCAATATTGGTTACTTTCATGTATTTGAATGCAAATATTTTATACTCAATGATAGAGATAATTTAGGAAAATTTGATACAAAATATGATGAATGTATCTTTCTTGGGTATTCAATAAATAGTAAAACTTATAGAGTATTCAATAAAAAAAAACTTTGGCTGTACAAGAATCTATGCATGTAGTATTTGATGAATCTAACCCTATACTTTCCAAGAAATCTATTGATGAAGAACCAGAAGATACAAATAACACAAATAGTCTCAATATCAACAAAGAGAATACAATGGAAAAAATCCAATATGAAGACATCAAGAAAGATTATCAAGACTTAGTACAAAATGCAACCAAATGGTGGAAACATATAAAAGATCATCCAGTAGAACAAATTTTAGGATAACCTTCACGAGGTGTAAGTACTCGATTATCTCTTAGAAATATTTGCAATCATACTGTTTTTCTATCTCATATTGAACCCAAAAATATTGACGAAACACTGCTTGATGAATAATGGATTTTAGCTATGCAAGAAGAGCTAAATAAATTTGAAAGAAATGATATTTGAATACTTGTTCCTAGATCCAAAGATCATACTATTATTGGAACAAAATTGATTTTTAGAAATAAGAAAGATGAGTCCGGGATCATCACTAGAAACAAGACTCGACTTGTAGCCCAAGATTTTAACTAAGAGGAAGGAATCGATTATGATGAGACGTATGCACCTGTCGCAAGATTAAAAACTATTCGAATGTTACTTGCATATGCATGTTATAAAGATTTCAAACTTTTTCAAATGGATATTAAAATCGCTTTCTTAAATGGTTTTATAAATGAAAAGGTATATGTTGAGCAATCTCTAGGTTTTGAAAATCATATTTCTCCTAATCATGTTTTTAAGTTCATAAAAGTATTATATGGACTCAAACAAGCCCATAGAGCTTGGTATGAGAGGCTTAGTGGTTTTTTGATTGAAAAAAGTTTTTCAAGAGGAAAGATCGATACAACTTTTTTCATCAAATATGAACATGATGATAGTCTTCTAGTTCAAATTTATGTGGATGATATAATATTTGGTGTTACTAATGAAAATACGTATTAAGATTTTGCTAAGAGTATGCAGGAAGAATTTGAAATGAGCATGATGGGAGAACTTAATTTCTTTCTTAAATTGCAAATCAAGCAAGTAAAAAGTGAAACATTCATTAATCAGTCAAAATATATCAAAGAATTACTCAAAAAGTTTGAGATGGAAGGTGCAAAAGAAATTGGAACACCAATGAGTCCAACCACCAAACTTGATAAAGATGAAAGCAGTAAGCCAGTTGACTCAAAGGTATATCGATGTATGATTGGTAGTTTATTATATTTGACAACTAGTATACCTGATATTATGTTCAGTGTATGTTTATGTGCACGTTTTCAATCATTTCCAAAGCAATCTCATTTGATTGCAATCAAGCGTATTTTTATATATCTTGCCGGTACCATTAACCTATGGTTATGGTATCCTAAGCACACTTCTTTCTATCTCATTAGTTATTCAGATGCAGATTATACTGGTTGCAAAGTTGATTGAAAAAATACTGGTGAAATATGTCATTTCCTAGGTTATGCACTTGTTTCATGGTTTAGTAAAAAATAAAATTCTGTTGCATTATCTACTGCTGAAGTAGAGTATGTTACTGTAGGTAGTTGTTGTACTCATGTTCTCTATATGAAGTAATAGCTTGAGGATTTTAAACTTATGTACAATCATATTCCAATCAAATGTGATAATACAAGTGCTATAAATCTTTCAAAAAACCCAATACAACATTCTAGAACTAAATATATTAAAATTAAATATCATTTTCTTAGAGATCATGTGCAGAAATGTGATATTGTACTAGAATTCACAAACACACATGATCAATTGGGGGACATTTTCACAAAATCTCTATCAGAAGATAGATTATGTATGATTAGAAGAGAAATATGAATAATGCATATCATGAATATTTGTTGAATATTTTTATTTCATTATCTCAAATGACTTATAAAAACTTGAGACTTCTAGCCTCATCTTTTAACTGCATTTGCTCTTCATAGATTGACATGTTATTTTCATATAAAGGATTAGACAATTGAAATGAAGAGGCAAGTAAGGATTTTAAATCATTTTTCTATTATATAACTCTACTATTTTTCTATTTGACTCATAAACAAGTCGTTGAAGTACAAAGACAGTCTCGCCAAATTTCTCAATTTCGTGAGTTTTGGACTGTAACCATGCGAAAAAAACAACAATGGATGATGAATATCGAGTCCCAAGACCCACAAGCTCATAAATAACGTCATGATTTGTTTTATTAGCTAAATTAGTCTCTTGTTACTTCATGGCACCTATGATAGAAGCAGAAATAGATTGATCACGAGAAATACTGAAGGGAAATTGACGAGCCATTAAAAGTTTATAAATTGAGAATGCAAGCGAATTGCAAAGATAAGAAGAAGATTTGATACAAAAGATAAAGTTAAGGATTGCTCTTATAGAGACGGAAATAAGAACAAAATACACTATCATCTTATCAAATCTTACTTAGTCAAACTTACAAGATATGCTGAATGAGACGGATGAGATGACTAATTGAGATGGTTCTTGGTTCAGATCCAGAAGATTACTAGAAGAAATCTTCTCCATCATTCTGTCGTTTTGGATAAACAAATACTTGATCAATGAGGAATTATAGATTTTTTTTGTGAGTATTCGATGGGTGAAAATGGTCATTTAAACAAAAATCGAAAACTTTCAAACCTCTACAAGATCTAGTTTGTCAACAACGTTAAACGGATTTGAATCTCCTTCCGCACTGAATTGCCAGAGTTAGGCCTCCAGCCTTTACAATTTTGTCAGACACGGGTGACTCTAATTATTCAATTCTCTACAAAATCTTATTTCGCACCAAATTGCCAGAGTTAGGCCTCCAGCTTTTGCAGGTTTTGTCAGACATAGACGTGGGAAGAAATCTCCTTCTGCACCAAATCTCAATAATATTTTATTTGTCAACAACATCAAGCGGATCTCTGCACTGAGACGATAAAATTAGGCCTCAGCTTTTATAGCTTTTGTCGGACACGAACGGGGGAAGAAATTTACTGAAACCAATTGCGATTCCTTTTTAATGATACCAAAAGGGGAAGAAGTCTTATACTAGTATTATACTACCCTGTTATATATGCTAGAATCATATTTATATTTTACTTGAAAAACTAACGCATATTTTCAGAGGGAGCTTAAGTATTACTATAGGTCGCAGATTTCTATTAAGTATTTTTCATTATCAAAAATGGGGAGATTGTAGAACTCAAAGTTTGAATTCTCGTATCTACGTATAGATTTTAATGATAACAAATAAATTCAAGACTCAAGCTCAAGTTGTCTATGCATGAAAAGAGTTAAGCACATCAAAAAATCAAGCATGAGTAAGAAGAAGAATAAGTCTACAAATGAAGCTCATAGAATAATTTTGTACATCTCTTAAAATTTGAAATTGGATTAAGGGTCAAAATTAATATTTTCTCATAAATCATTAATTTGTATTTTTTTACATTTGCATAACATTATTAAAATGTTTAATTTCAAAAATTATTATTTTTACTTACATATGCATAAATATTTGAATTTGTAAGATGATTGATTGTTATATTTAACATGTGCATGTTTTGTTTAAAAATCTTGAAGGGTGGTTGTATATTTTTATGACAAATATAAAAAATAGATGATTTTGCTTGAAATCTTGAAGGGTGGTTGTGTTTTTGACAAATGCAAAAGATAGATGATTTTGTTTAAAAATTTTGAAGGGTAATTGTGTTTTTTTGACATATATAAAAAGAAGATTTAATTTAAAAAATAAATCATGCTCATTTTGTCATGTATGAAAAGTAAAAAATTTGGTTTTATTTTTTTGAAAAATGAATGGAATTGTCTTTGACAAATATAAAAAGGAGATGTTTTTATTTGAATTTTTTGAAAAGTAAATAATGTTCTTATTAGACATGTGAACCTTTTCAAATTTATGAAAACTCATGTGGCTATAAATAGCTCACTTAAGTTTTATAAAAATCACAACAAGATCTTACACATCAATTACTAAGTTTTGCATTATTATTTCAAAACCCTCATTCTGTTTTATCTAAGTTTTGTGCTTTAATCCTTATTCATTTTGAGAGAGATATAGGTTGTACTGTATTGTTCTTATTTCACTCATTAAGGAGTATGCTATGATAATCTATCTACTATCAACTCTTGTATTTGTAAGAGGGTACGTATAACCTTTGTGTGTATAGAAAGTATTCTATACAGGAAATAGTTGAATCACCAAGTGTGAGGTGATTGTAAGTGTAGAGGGTGTTCTACACAGATTCTTTGTAGCGGTGTTGCTCAAAGGTGTAATAGATTTCTATCTCTACCTGAAAGAGATTAAATAGTAAATTTGGGATCTTCAAAAGGTAGCTTGAGGCGAGGACGTAGATAGTGAGGCTGAATCTCGTTAAAATTCTGAGTTTGCTTCTTTTTGCCCTTATTTTTTATATTTCCTACTACTTCGTATCTTATTTATATTTTATATTGTGTATTTGGTTATAAGTATTAATTTTTTTAATATAACCTAATTCACTCCCTCTTGTATTAGTCATCTGGGTAACACATAATATCGGTTACTATCACACCACATGTGACACACCTAGATGGTGCTTGTTGTGCTAAAGCATTGTCTGTGTAGTGGCAACACCTGTATCCGTGATGCTTTACATGGTTGTAGGGCAACTTGTGAAGCGACATTGCTACATGTATATTGCTACATGTATATTGCAGTAACAAAAAATCTCAAAAGCCTCATCACACGCCAAAAACTAAAACAAAAAAAAACCTTTAGAAAAAAAAAATCTATTAAAAAAGTCACAACATGCATCAAATACAAATCGAGAACAATTTATTTATTTATTTTTTCTCTTTTAGAGCACTGATATTGAACCAGCTAAATTCCAACAAAGTCTAAAATAGAGCTAAGTTTTACTTAACTCAGCTGCATTGGTAGGGGTGTAAATGGTCCGGTCCGGTCCGAGAAATTTGTGGACCGATTTCATTCGGTCCAAGAATTCTCTCACCCTGGACCGGACTGAATAGGAGTTCGGTCGATACCGGTCCAGTCCAATTCGGTCCAGGGGCGGTCCGGTCCGATCTAGGGGTGCCCCATATGATTTAATGGGTTAAATTTAATATAAAATTGTACAATGATCTAATATTTTTTTGGTCCAAATTTAACTACTATAAATTATAATATATTAATATTATAAAAGTATATATTATATATTAATATGTTAGTATATATTATATATTAAGTATGTTAGTAAATTATAACTAATAGTCTAATTGTCTAATAACAATTTCACATTAATACATGTTAATAAACTATAACTAATAAGTAATAACACTATTACAATTTACATTAGTATATTATATATTTATAAGTTAGAAAATAGTGATAAATTAGTAATAATATATTAAATAATAATAATACACTTATTATTTATATATTAATATATAAGAGTATATATTATATATTAATATGTTACTTAATATTAAATATTAAGTATGTTAGTAAACTATAACTAATAATCTAATAGTCTAATAATACTATTATATTAGTATATGTTAATAAACTATAACTAATAAGTAATAATACTATTATAATTTATATTAGTAATTATATATTTATATGTTAGTAAATAGTGATAAATTAGTAATAATATATTAAATAATAATAATACACTTATTATTTATATGTTAATATTATAAGAGTATATATTATATATTAATATATATTAATATTAATATTAAAATTTATATATTATTATTTTTATATACATATATTTAAAATTTTAAATTTTAAAAAAACAATTCTAGGGGTTCGGTCCGGTCCGGTTTGGTCCGGTCCAGGGGGATGAACTCCTTGGACCGGGACCGGATCGGAATTTTCCGGTCCATATATTTTTTGGACCGGACCGGACCGGACTCCAACCGGTCTGGGACAACCGGTCCGGTCCGGTCTGCCAGTCCGGTTCGATTTTTTTACAGTCCTATGCATTGGATTAGCTAAAATCCTTGAGGTGAAATTCTGAACTACAATAAATGGAAAGGAAATTTCTAACTTGGCTAGTCACTATTCACATATCAAACTCATATTTAGTTTCCATACATTTGATTTTGTGCCTCTAATGTTAATACCATCTATATGTCAATTAATAATTTAATAATTTTTAAATTTTTAATTATCATGTTTAATTTCTATACTTTTAATTGTTTGCATTCTAATGTTACTTAATAATTTAATAATTCTTAAATTAATAATTAATATGTACTTAGTGTAATGGCAAAACATGAAAAAATTTAAAATAACTATTATTAAAAAATATATCAGATTATTATTTTAGTTTATTTTCACTTAAGAGCATGAGTATTAAATTGACTAAAAGTAAAAAAAAAAAAAAAAAAAAAAAAGTACAAATTTGCATACATATCAAAAACATTTTGTTATATTTAATCAAAAGTTAGGAGAAGAAAATAGAAAGTTTTTTTTAAATTTGAAGAAAATTTAAAATTTATTATTCATTTTTGAAGAGTAAAAATATTTTTATTTCCTTTTTTTATTTTCTTCTTTTTATTTTTGATGAAATATAACAAATTATATATATATATATTTATATTTTTAATTTTTTTTAATCAATTTAATATTAATGCTCTAATCTAATATGGGCTTACACTTCATTTAAGTTTGACTTTTAGCCATATTTTAGCTTTGGCATGTATTTGCTAGTTTTGCTGGCTCGGGTCGGCGCTTCACCGTATTGACTCTTGTATCCTATATGTTTAAGAGCAATCACAATGGAATATGTAAAATGATTGATTTTTTCAAAATAGAAGATGAATGCGTCAAAATCCCTTCATTTTACTTTATATATAAAATGAAGCAGCTGCTGTTCTACAAACACTTTACTTTTCCCCAAATAGAAGTTCTAGAGATCAGCCATTAGAAAATCAATGGCCAATGTCGATACCTACGTTTTTGTATTCTCTCTATTGTTCTCCCTCGTAAAAACATCCATTACGCGGGACACTCTTCCTTCCACTCAATCAATCAGAGACGGCGACAAATTAGTTTCGGCCGGTGGAACATTTGAAATGGGATTTTTCAGCCCAGGCAGTTCTAAAAGCCGATACGTCGGAATATGGTACGCGATATCTTCTGGGACAGTCGTATGGGTCGCTAACAGAGACACTCCGCTTAACGATCACTCCGGAGTTTTAACGGTCACTGTTGAGTATGGCTTTGGAATACAAGTCCAGCCCTGTCTCGCTCGATCCTCGCTCGAGCGAGACTGTGACGCTTCCAGAATTGCTCCAACCCGAGACTTCGCTCGACCCTCGCTCGACCTCCCGCTCGAGCGAGATTCCACGTGGCGCCAGGTGTCCGAATTCTAGTCGAGCGAATCTGACCTAGAAGTCCTCGCTCGAGCGAGTTTAAATCTCGCTCGAGCGAGATTGCAGGATATTAATATCGCGAAGGCATTTTCGCGAATTAGACGGACGAAAGAAGCAGCAGACGACGAGAGCCCCTGTTTTCGGCGCCAGTGAACAGTAACAGCTCCTAGATCATTTTCTTCTCCATTTCTCCACCATTCCGAGTGAAACTTGTGAGGATTGAGTGTATACACGTGAGGTGAGTGTTCTCTGTTGTAAGTATCTCTCGATACTCTCTCTGTAACCTCCATTTGATCTAGTGAAGCTTTGAAACCAACCCCACAGTGGACGTAAGCTCATTTTGAGCTGAACCACTTAAATCTGTGTGTTCTTTCTGTCTTTACTGTTTTATTTCTCACTGTTGCATCCGCTGCGGTTTATTTCATATCTTTGTTGTTTGTTTCATTGCCTATTTCCCAACAAACTGGTATCAGAGCGTTTTTCAGGCTCTGTGAATATTTGAAGGGATGGCTACAGCAAGATTTGAAGTTGAGAAATTTGACGGTCAGAACAGTTTCAGCTTGTGGCGCCTGAAGATGAGGGCTTTGTTGCGCCAGCAGGGGTTATTCAGAGTTCTAGAGGAACGGACGGCAGATTCTCCTGTACCGTCTAAGGACGATGAAGAAAAGGTACATAGTACAATTCTGTTATCATTGTCTGATGGAGTGTTGAGAGAGGTGGCGGAGGAGGAGACCGCTGAGGGTCTCTGGAACAAGCTTGAGAGCTTGTACATTAAGAAGTCTCTCACAAACCGGTTGTATTTAAAACAACGGTTGTATACACTTAAAATGACTGAGGGTTCGTCTGTATCTGAACACCTAGATGAGTTCAATAAGATTGTAATGGATCTTAGAAATGTTGACATTAAGCTTGATGATGAAGATCAAGCTCTTATTGTGCTGTGTTCATTACCTGCATCTTTTGAGAATTTTGTGAATTCTATGCTGTATGGTAGAGATACTATCTCCTTAGCAGATGTGAAGTCAGCTTTGAACTCGAAGGAGTTGAGGAGTAAGTATGATAAGGGTGGTGAGCACAGGCCAGTGGTTTGTTTGTCAAAGATACCTCTGACAGAGGAAGATCCAGTCAGAAGGGTTCAGAGAAGGGCAGAGGCAAGTCCCGGGGGAAGTCAAAGTCCAAGTCCAACAAGAAGAATGTAAAATGTTATTACTGTCAGAAGTTTGGACACTACAAGAGTGAGTGTACGAAGCTGAAGAATAAGGAGGAATCTACGAGTTCCTCTAATGCCGTCAGTGCTGCTGATGAATCTGACGGCTCTGATGTAGTTCTTGCAATCAGTGACTCAAATAGTCGGTTCAGTGATAAGTGGGTGATGGACTCAGCTTGCACGTTCCACATGTGTCCCAGAAGGGACTGGTTCATGTCTTATGAATCAGTCAACAGTGGTTCTGTTTTGTTGGGTAACGACACTGCTTGCAAGGTTGCAGGAATGGGTTCTGTGAAGATCAAGATGTTTGATGGGATGGTTAGGACATTGACCAACGTCCGGCACATTCCAGACTTGAAAAAGAATCTTATCTCCATGGGGGCCCTTGATTCTTTGGGCTTAAAGTACACAGGACAAGGTGGAGCTTTGAGAGTCAGCAAAGGCTCCATGATCATCATGAAGGGAGACCTGAAAGACGGTCTCTATTTCCTCCAGGGCAGTACTGTCAGCGGTGAAGCTGCAGTTTCAGTATCTGATCAGTCTGAGTCAGATGTTACTCGTCTATGGCACATGAGATTGGGCCATATGAGTGAGAAGGGGATGTCTATCCTCAGTAAGCAAGGGTTGCTAGGGAATCAGAATTTGGGCAAGCTAGACCTGTGCGAGCACTGTGTATTCGGGAAGCAGAGCAGGGTTCAGTTTGCAACTGGGGTCCACAGAACAAAAGGTACAGTGGACTACATTCATTCCGACCTTTGGGGTCCGTCTACAGTTCCATCAAAAGGTGGAGCTAATTACTTGCTTACATTCATTGATGATTACTCACGGAAAGTGTGGGTTTATTTTTGAAACAGAAAAGTGAAGTCTTCAAGAACTTCAAGCAGTGGAAAGTTCTGATAGAGAATCAGACCGGCAAGAAGGTGAAACGGCTTCGGACTGACAACGGGATGGAGTTTTGTGGCAATGACTTCGATGAGTTCTGTAAGAACGAAGGAATTGCCAGACACCGTACAGTCAGGCACACTCCACAGCAAAATGGAGTGGCTGAACGGATGAACCGGACCCTCCTAGAACGAGCACGCAGTATGCTCTCCAATGCCGGCCTGTCTAAGGACTTTTGGGCGGAAGCAGTCAATACAGCCTGTTTTCTGGTGAACCGCTCTCCAGCCACAGCTATCGAGTTGAAAACACCTAATCAGGTATGGTCTGATGAACCTACTGATTATTTGAACCTGAAGATTTTTGGTTGCCCTGCTTATTTTCATGCAAATGATGGTAAGCTAGAACCTAGGGCAAAGAAGTGTATTTTTATGGGATATGCTTCTGGGGTGAAGGGATATAGGTTGTGGTGTACTGATCCCAAGTCACCCAAGTTTGTGATAAGCAGGGATGTTGTGTTTGATGAGAAATCCATGCTTAGTCCGACAAAACAAATTCCCGTGTCTACAGGGAAGAAGGTGGAGCTGCAGGCTTCACTTGAGACACCACCACCAACTCAGGATCATGCTATGACTGATGAGCATGATTCTGAGTCAGAGACTGAGACACCAGCTGAGGAGCAATACAGTATAGCTGCAAGTAGACAGAGGAGGCAGATCAGACCACCTCAGAGATATGCTCATGCAGATATGATCAGTTATGCACTCGCTACAGCGGAAGAAATTGTGGAGCAGGAGCCTTCCAGTTACTCAGAGGCTGTGAAGAGTACTGAGTCTGCACAGTGGTGTACAGCGATGACTGAAGAGATTGAGTCTCTTCACAAGAACCAAACCTGGGATTTGGTTAAGTTACCAGCGAAGACCAGAGTTGTGGGCTGCAAATGGGTTTTCAAGAGAAAAGAGGGAATCCAGTCTGATGCAAGATACAAAGCTCGCCTAGTTGCTAAAGGCTACAGTCAGAGAGAGGGGATCGACTTCACTGAAGTGTTCTCTCCAGTAGTAAAGCACAGTTCAATCCGAGTTTTACTAGCCATCACGGCTTTGTATGATCTGGAGCTTCAGCAGCTAGATGTGAAGACGGCGTTCTTACACGGTGAGCTTGAAGAAACTATCTATATGCGTCAGCCAGAGGGGTTCACAGTTGAAGGCAAAGAAGACCGTGTATGCAGACTGAAGAGGTCTTTGTATGGGTTGAAGCAGTCACCTAGGCAATGGTATAAACGTTTTGATTTGTTTATGAGTGATCATAATTATTTGAGAAGTAATTATGATTGTTGTGTATATCATAAACAATTGCCTGATAAGTCTTTCATTCACTTATTGCTTTATGTTGATGACATGCTTATAACTGCTAAAAGCATGGTTGATGTTGATTTGTTGAAAACTCAACTTAAGGATGAGTTTGAGATGAAAGATTTAGGTGATGCTAAGAAAATACTGGGGATGGATATTTACAGGGATAGAAAAGCTGGGAAGTTATACTTGTCCCAGAGAAAGTATATAGAGAAGGTTCTAGACAGGTTTGGAATGTCTGACTCCAAGCCTGTCAGCACGCCGTTGGCGTCGCATTTTAGACTTTCAGCTTCCCTATCCCCCCAGACAGATGAGGAGGAACAGTCCATGGCAAATGTTCCTTACTCTAATGTTGTAGGTAGCATTATGTATGCTATGGTGTGTACCCGTCCAGATATTTCACAGGCAGTGAGTGTGGTTAGCAGATATATGGCTAAGCCTGGTAGAACTCACTGGCAGGCCGTGAAATGGATTTTGAGGTACTTGAAGGGAACCTCGCATGTGGGCTTGATATTTGATAGAGATGTAGATCTCAGTTCTGTTGTGATTGGTTTTGTTGATTCTGACTATGCTGGGGATTTAGATAAGAGAAGATCATTGACAGGCTACATTTTCACTTTGTGTGGTTCTGCTATTAGTTGGAAAGCAACACTTCAATCAACTGTTGCTTTATCAACTACAGAGGCAGAATACATGGCAGCAGCTGAGGCTGTTAAGGAGGCCATTTGGGTGAAGGGGCTTATCAGTGACCTGGGTCTTCAGCAGACAGAGATGACAGTGTTTTGTGACAGCCAGAGTGCTATACATTTGACCAAAAATCAAATGTATCATGAGAGGACAAAGCACATTGACGTCAGGTATCACTTTATCAGAGGAGTAGTGTCAGATGGTACAGTCAGTATTCAGAAGATTGCTACTTCAGAGAATCCAGCAGATGTTATGACCAAGCCTGTTGCAGTACTCAAGTTCAAACTTTGTTTGGACTTGATAGGGGTTCGAGGTTTCCAGGTTCCTTAGGGAACTCAGATGGGGTTGGTTTTCTCAGTTACTGTATTTTACATTCTTGGGTTGATCTGGATATTATAGGGCTGTTGAGTATTCAAGCCAAGGTGGAGATTTGTTGAGTATGGCTTTGGAATACAAGTCCAGCCCTGTCTCGCTCGATCCTCGCTCGAGCGAGACTGTGACGCTTCCAGAATTGCTCCAACCCGAGACTTCGCTCGACCCTCGCTCGACCTCCCGCTCGAGCGAGATTCCACGTGGCGCCAGGTGTCCGAATTCTAGTCGAGCGAATCTGACCTAGAAGTCCTCGCTCGAGCGAGTTTAAATCTCGCTCGAGCGAGATTGCAGGATATTAATATCGCGAAGGCATTTTCGCGAATTAGACGGACGAAAGAAGCAGCAGACGACGAGAGCCCCTGTTTTCGGCGCCAGTGAACAGTAACAGCTCCTAGATCATTTTCTTCTCCATTTCTCCACCATTCCGAGTGAAACTTGTGAGGATTGAGTGTATACACGTGAGGTGAGTGTTCTCTGTTGTAAGTATCTCTCGATACTCTCTCTGTAACCTCCATTTGATCTAGTGAAGCTTTGAAACCAACCCCACAGTGGACGTAAGCTCATTTTGAGCTGAACCACTTAAATCTGTGTGTTCTTTCTGTCTTTACTGTTTTATTTCTCACTGTTGCATCCGCTGCGGTTTATTTCATATCTTTGTTGTTTGTTTCATTGCCTATTTCCCAACAGTCACCGATGAAGGAGTTCTTGCCCTTCTCAATGGCACAAATAATGTTATTTGGTCAACTAATACATCAAGAACAGCAGAAATTAATCCAGTCGCACAGCTCCTGGATACTGGAAATCTTCTTATTAAAGATGGAAATGTTGATGACCCAGAGTCAGAGAGACTTTTGTGGCAGAGCTTTGATTATCCTTGTGACACATTACTACCGGAAATGAAGCTTGGAAGGAACTTGAAAACTGGTCTTGATAGAGTCATGTCATCTTGGAAGAGCACGGAAGATCCTGCTCGAGGTGATTTTTCAGTAAGGTTAGATCCTCGTGGGCTTCCGAAAATAGTTCTGATGAAGGGGAATACGGTAAAGGCTAGCTCAGGGTCATGGAATGGTCTGCGTTTTACGGGATATCCGGGCTTAAATCGGAATTCAGAGTTCGAGTATGAATTCGTGATGAATCAGAACGAGGTGTATTACAAGATCAAACTAGTAAACACTTCTGTTTTTTCAAGATATATAGTAAACCCATCAGGCATTTCGCAGCGGTTTATGTGGATGGATCGAACACGAAGTTGGGAGCTTTCATTCACATCCCAGGCAGATGAGTGTCAAAGATATGCACTCTGTGGTGCATACGCTGCCTGCGATACCGATAACTCTCCCGCATGTGCATGTTTGGAAGGATTCTTACCCAAGTCTCCAAAAGATTGGAAATCAGTAGATTGGTCTGATGGATGTGTTCGAAGGACTCCATTGGTATGCAATATTGGAAGTGGTTTCCGCAAGTACACGGGGTTGAAATTGCCCGACACATCTTCTTCCTGGTTTAATGCGACCTTGAACCTCGATGAATGCGAGCGATTGTGCTTGAAAAACTGCTCTTGCACAGCATATTCCAATTTAGATATTAGGGGAAAAGGGAGTGGCTGCTTGCTTTGGTTCGGGAAACTAATTGACATTGTTGTGTACTCTCAGGGTGGGCAAGAGCTATACATAAAGATGCCCCGTTCAGAACTAGGTAATTTTTACTTCTTTTTTCCTTCTAAAAAAAAATTGCTTTGTATTTTGCTCTTTTACAAGGAATAGAGGAGGATAACTTGGACAACTATATCGCCTAGTCAACATATTCAAAATTAATGCAAGTTTTGATCATCAGATATATGCAAATTAAGTAGAACTGTAACTTCGTTTTCAGATAATAATGAGAAAAAGGGGAACACCAGCAAGATCAAACGAGCAGTAATCATTGCCGGTGCTGTAGCGTTAGTCTGTGGAATTCTAATACTTGGAGTGATCTCATACATGCGGAAGAAGAAGTCTAGTTTCAAAGGTAAAGAGATACTTTTAAGGCTAAGAAATTTCTATGGTTCTTCTTACCTTTGAAATGCATCTGAGTAGATGGTTAGCCGCTTGCATTCAATAGTTCTTCTATTCAAGAAAATGGTGCCCAATTCAGTTCCTAATATTCCAGGAATGGCAAAGAGAATACAGGAGAAAGATTGTGGAAATGAAGGACTGAAGGAAGACATGGACTTACTGATAATTGATTTGACAGCCATAGCTAAAGCCACTAATAACTTTTCAAGCAACAACAAACTGGGAGAAGGTGGATTTGGACCTGTGTATAAGGTAGACCCCAAAAATCCTCACCATATGTGAAGTTTATTTCTTGGAACACTTTCCTATCATAACCTCTTGATTTTCAGGGTACACTACCAGAAGGGCAAGTGTTAGCAGTGAAGAGGCTGTCAATGAATTCTGGACAAGGACCTAAGGAGTTCATAAACGAAGTCAAATTAATTGCCAAACTTCAGCACCGCAATCTTGTAAAGCTTCTAGGGTGTTGCACGGAAGAAAATGAGAAAATTTTAATTTACGAATACATGCCTAACAGAAGCTTGGAGTCGTTTATTTTTGGTTTGAGCTCTGTCCCTTCTAAAGCAGGATATCCTTGTTTAGTTATCTTCTTTGGTTAATGAAATTTTGTTGAGAATTCAGCAAGTTTTGTTCTGACATGGAGGTAAACTTGGACAGGCCAGAAAAAGAGAAAATTATTAGATTGGCGTAAGCGCGTCAACATTATTGGTGGCGTTGCCAAAGGGCTTCTCTATCTTCACGAAGATTCTAGACTGAGGGTCATCCATAGAGATCTCAAAGCTAGCAATATCTTACTAGATATTGAAATGAATCCCAAAATTTCGGACTTTGGCCTGGCTAGATCATTTCTGGGAGATCAAATTGTGTCCAAGACCCATAGGATTGTTGGAACATAGTAAGTACGTTTAATCTTCTCTTATAGATAACCTTGAACTATTTATAAACTTCATTTTCCTTGTCCTTACATTATATTTTGCAGTGGCTACATGTCTCCCGAGTATGCAGTGCATGGGCAGTACTCTGTGAAATCTGATGTCTTTAGCTTTGGAGTTTTAGTATTGGAGATATTGAGTGGAAAGAAGAACAGGGAATTCTGCCATCCAGACCACCACCTCAATCTTCTTGGACATGTAAGCTTGTAGAATGGCATTCTACTGATTTGTATTTCTAAACACAACCTGTTATTAACAGCATTGTTCCCTTCACTGCCAAATTTATGAGATGCCTTCGTATTATGATGCTCTTATAATAGTAACAAGTCACAAGCAATGGAGAATAGCATAATAAGACTTAATAAAAACAACATTTTTGCTTCCAAAACTATATTTTGTTCGGTGCAAACCACAGGCATAAGTAAATATATCAAATGAAAAATGTTCTGCATAACTAAGATAATAATAAATAAAATTTCTAGTTAGTGCCAATTTCTAATACATAAATCTCTTCCTTTTTTTGACTGGTTTTAAGCAAGGTATGGACTATGGAGTATCAGCTTTGGTAGCTAGTGTTATTACGTGATTATGGAACTTCGTTGTAGTAATATAGTGCTTGAACGGATAACAGGATATTCATAATAAGAGTAAAGCTCCACACTCGAAGATAATATATTTTAATAGATCAAGATGTGCATATTTATGAAAACCCAACTCACAAAAATGTGGTTATTAATTTGTTTCAGGCATGGAGACTATGGATTGCGGATAGAGCAATGGAACTGATCGATGAATCAGTAGGTGATGCACACACACGATCTGAAGTGTTAAGACTAATTCAAGTGGGTTTGTTATGTGTGCAGCAAAGACCCGAAGATAGACCAAACATGTCTTCTGTGGTTCTAATGTTAAGCAGTGAAGTTTTATTACCCATTCCAAGGCAGCCTGGTTTCTATACTGATTTATCAGTAGCAAATTCTCCATCTATCACCAACGCAACTTATTCAGCTAATGGAATCAGCATCTCAACATTCGAAGCACGGTAGATATTATCACTTGGAGCAAAAGGGGAGAGGTTTCTTTTGAACTTTGTACAGTCAGAAATTCAATGCATTAAGCTGGGTAAAAAGGTTTGGATTTTAAAATACATTTCTTGATTTAGAGCAAGGATTGTTATACCATACTCATGTTGTTAGTTGAGATAGAGGATTCCTATTCAGACAGAGAGCTATATATATCGCCTGTTTTAAACTGGATGTGCTTCTTTGGTGATTTATAGAACCCAGTTCCTTAATTCGTGTTGTAAATGTTTTTTCAGTGAATGATTCAAATGTGTAGCTCATATTTTACCATTCCACAGCTTTTTTTTTTTTTTAATAATTTAAAAACAAACCTGACTGCACATCTCAAAATCACTCACTTGGACCACACGTTTTTTGGTTTCCATTCAAAGTTGGTGAAAGTCCGTGCCCGGGGACCTCAAGTCAATTTACAGCAGCTCATTGAGTTGAAAATTAAGTAGAGAAAATTCTATAGAGAGAATTGGTGGGAGAAAGTAATACTCAGAGGGACGGAGGGCAATGATAAAACATGGAAGCATCCGAGAATTTGTAGACTTCACCAATTACATTAAATGTATTCCTTTGAATAAAAGACAAGTGCTATTAAAAATAGTAGTATTCCTTTGAATATTAGTGTTGTGCTTGCTCTTTTCCAAGACCATTTTGTCATTATTCCTAGACCATCGATACGTCATCTTCCAGTTTCTATGTGGACGTTTGATCATCCTTTTCTTGCCGTGCAATTTGGTCTTTGACATTTATCTTCAGCTGTTGATCCAATATGAGATAGAAAGAAATAGATTTGACTATTTACTTCATGTCTTATCATTCAATACACAAGGATTGACAATTAGGCAATAAGGTTAAACAGAAAAATTAAAAGAATTCTGGTAAATTAATTTAAACAATCTCTCTCCGTCCCGGAGACTTGTGAGAGCTAAAACTCCGATTCAAGCATTATACTCGCTCATGTTGCATTATAGAAGAAATGAGTTGACTCGAGATAACCTTATTGCCTAAATCGATTTATGAAAATTTGAAATGCTATCTGCACTGAGGAATTATTTATAACAGAAGATGAAGGTTAATTATTGATCCTATTGAATTCAATAATAATTAACTATTGGGAAATCAAACTTGCACAAAACCAGATGAATGTAAGACTCTATGCCAGTTTTGAACCCCTAAAACTTTAGTATATAACTAGTTCTGATCAAATTATAAAGAATATTTCTAAATTCTATCCATTGAAAATAAAACAAATTTATGAGCAAATTAATAACCACAGAGAAGGGTATTTTATTAACCTTTTATTTTCCTGTACGTAAGAACACTGTAAGTACTATAGGCTAGCTTGAGCTCCCACATATCTTATAACTGTGATTTTATTTTATACTACCAAGCAAATTAGTAAACTGGTGAATAAGAATCTCAGGGACTTGGGCCAATGATTGAAAGCTATTCACTTCCATTTTGCAGGTTTTCAGTTCTATGCTAACACTCTTAATATTTAATCATCTTCCTAAAATCTTGAACATGTGTATTCTGACAAAAGAAAGGGAATGAATATATTACTTTAATTTCTCAGGGAATGAATATATTACTTTCTTCTTTTTTACTTTTTATAAGCTAATCAAACATCATATTAATTATTTTAAGGATCAAACATATGTACAAGGTGAGGTGAATTTAGAAGATGTTGGGAATGAAGAAAATGTTGTAAATTTGGAAGATGATGTAGAAGATGTTGGGAATGAAGAAAATGTTGTGTATTTAAAAGATGATGTAGAATATGTGAATTTAGAAAATGTTGTGAATATGAAAGATGGGGCGAATGTGGATGTTGGAGTCAATGTCATATTGCAACATTTGGATTCGTAGTGCAAATTTTCCTACTATCACAAAGTATGTGATTTATTTGTCTTTTCTTATGTTGAATTTAGCTTATATTTATCACATAGATAATTTAACCTAACCTCATTTTCATGTGACAGGAAGTAATGTGAAAGATTGCGAGCTTTGGAAGAGTAGATTGAAGTTTTAGCTACCTTTATGTCATAGTCCTTGCGTCTTCTAGCAAAGAACCATCGTAATTTGTTTCCATCTTCCTTAGTTTGTAATTTTGAGGAATTTCAAAAATGTTTATTGATGTTGGTCTTTTTTTGAGTAAGTACAAAATAAGAGAATGTTTATGATGTTATATATTTCCTCTCCATCATTTGTTTCAGGTTTATGATCTATGAGATTATGTGTTCAAGTTAAATTTTATAGTGTTTTATTTTTTTCAGTATATGCCCAGCTTTTCCATTTCTTATTATTTAATGAAGAAAATGACAATGTCAACTTTACATGTTACCCCACTTGATGATGCAAATTCTCATTTCTTCTTATTTCTGGAAGAAAATGAAAATGACAATTACAATGGCAACTAGTGTTGATATTTATTTCTCATTGTATTTATTTCATGAAAGCTTCAAGTCCAATTAGTTATATTTTGTACATGAACATCGATGCACTTTTACGCTGACATGAAAGTTCTCTAGAGATTAGCTACTTGCCTCACACTGCCCAGCGGATTGCACTTTTTGAATCCCTTGAAATATCCCAGCTGGCCATGGTCTGAGCAAGTACTGGTATATTTACACCCAACTTAGACAAATTTCTCATCTCTCATAAAGTATTTTGTCCATTCACACTGAAATGATGATCATTCAACAACATTTTTATAGCGGCGGTCACAAAGAAAATAATAATTTCAGAATTCTTTGCCTTTCATCATTCTAACCAAAGCAACAGTTTCATCATAACCTTGGTTCCATTGAAAGATTCACAAAACATGTTCAAAGTTCTCTACACTAACCAAAACATGTCTAAAATTACAGTACAAACTAAAAATAATAGTAATAACCATGAAAAAATTCCTCTTTTGCAGTCAACGAACTTGAATCAAAACGAAAGCCCTCCTCATTTGCTGTCAAAGAAAAATTTATATTAGATTACACTTTACAGGGTCCAAATAATGGCTTGCCTCCTGTAATAATGAAACCGTTTTATCCTATATTCTTCACTTTTTGGGTAAGGTAAGCCGTCTATATCATTAATTCCAATTCAATCCAATCCTACTGAGAAAATTCCCCTATCTTCTTGTTTCTGCATATGGATTCTGTGAATATTCCACCAGAAAAGAAGATTTTTGGCATCCTTAATTTGAACTCCTTTTTTTCTCAGTAGAAAATTTACTTAACTCAGATTCATTTCAGTGGAACGGCATGTAAGAGCAATTATAAAAGATGTTCCAACTTGTAATAAATAATCAATTGAATTAGATAGGAATCCAATATTCAGATACAATAAACAGAACAAAAAATGCACATCTTATACCAATCAAATTGAAGACTGAAAAAACAAAAACAAAGAACTGTTGAATGCTCGCCAATCCCATGAACTCAAAGAAAATGACAATGTCAGTTTTGGGAACCGATCAGAGTTCTTGCAATAGTCATAAATAACAAGGTTTCTCTGCACCCAAGCATAGTCCATTTTCTGGGAATCCGAGAGATGCCAGATCGTATTGATCCCACCAATTTTCAGTGGTTGTTGATACGCATAAAGGGTAAGGATCCTCCCATTGGCAAGCCTCGACGCTAAACTCCTTGTCCAAGGACCCACCAATTTTGGTCCATTTTGCTAATAATTTTTGTTAGGGTTTTCACTAGTTTACATTCCAGATTTCGCCCAACCAAGATCACAGGAAAAATCTATTTTAAAGTTTTCAATTTAAATAGTGAGAGGGCATACCAGACGATGTCGAGGGTTACGTCTTCTTCATCGCGTCAACAATGAAAGCTGCTTCACCAACAATGGCGAGGGAGGCGCTGCGAAGGGGAAGGGAGGGGGTTCTGTTCAACTTCCATTCCCTGGGGTGATGCACCACAATAACACTGATGGGAAGCTTACGTGGCGATAAATGATTGGCAAACTGTATTATTGGGCTTTATAACCGAAGCGGAGAGAAGGTTTTCTCACATCTGAATATTACTGAGTTTATTATCATCATTGCAACTTGCCTTTAGATTGCCTTGAAATTCTTCCTGATACAACTGATTTGGCTGTTTTATAATTATTTCTCTTGTTTCATCTCCTTCTCCCATATCTAGAAACATCTAAGGCTCCGTTTGAATTCAAATGTGAGATGAGTTGAGTTGAAATGAGATGAGATGAGTTATAAATAATAGTGAGATGAGTGAGTTGAGATGAGTTAAGATGAATTTTTGTATATTTGGATTGAAAGTGAGATGAGATGAGTTTAGGTTGTTAGAAAATTAATATAAGTGAGTCCTATAACTTTTTTTATTTATGAATTGGTATATAAATAAATAATAATCATTTTATCCAATTACACAATAATAATTATCAATTTATAAATTTTTTGACTTCGTAAAATTATATAAAAAAATCAAATTAAATTATATTTTAGTTAGACCATGTTAAAATTTGATAAATTATTTTATGTAATTCTATGTTAATATTTGTATTATTATAAGAATTACGTTTTGATTAATAAAATTAATTTTGAAACATTTACGTATAAAATTTAAAAAAATACATATCGCAACACCTATAGTAAAAACACACTTTCGTATCCATAAGTTATCAAAATTTGACAATAAAGAAACTTATAATTTCTACAAGGTTGAAAATGTATATGCCAAATTCAATAAGTTTGAATAATCAAACAACACTCTTATAAAACAGTTTATATATTTCACTTATATCACATGTCATAATGTTTAATTGTCCATTGTCCATTCGAAGACAATCCAAAAATTTGAATGACCACAGAGAAGATTAGCATGGTCCCTGCACAAGGATGACACGCACAAATTAAGAAATGTCTAATACTCAATTCATAAACTGCACCTGGCCGCCCACATATTTCTGGCAATATCATCCCTAAATGCAGTCATATATTGTGCTGATTCCAACGTCATGTTAGGATGATGTGCTGCATCTGCATCTTCACTAACTGCACGGCCATTCGGATCAAGTTTCTTGTTGGCCCATTTTTCAAATATAAAGTCGTCTGGTATCGTCATTCTAATAAAATTATGTAATGTACAACATGCAGTAATCAGTTGGCCTTATTTCATAATTGAATATGCAGGCATGTTTCTTAAAATTCGAAAACGTGATTTTAAGACCCCAAACGCACGTTCTATGACATTACGAATTGATGAATGACGGTAATTAAAATAATCTTTGTAGCCCCTAAATCCCCGCTGACCAGCATAGTCACTTCTATGATATCTTTCTCTTGGATATGGGGGCATAAATCCTCGAGTACATGGATACGCTGAATCGACTAGATAATAATGACCTGCTAACCCATTAACACCACAATGGTTAGTCGTAGATAACTAATCCTAAAGATTGAACAAAATACATATTAGTTTCAATAAATTATTTAATTAGCATAAAAATATAAAGATTAATTTTTTACCGTCCAAAGGCCATGGAAAGTGGTTGTCGACTTGACGCAAGGCGTCAAGGAATATGCGTGCATCATGGGCACTTCCCTCCCAACCAGTGTACACAAATATGGACTTCATTTCCAAATCACATACGCTCAACACGTTTTGGGCAATTTGGCCATGGTGGTTGCGAAATGCCTCGCGTACCTCACTAGGTACGACGGCATTGATCATGGTTCCATCAATCGCACCAATGCATCCCTCCAAAACAATGTTACCCACAATATTAAACAATTTAGATTCAAATAAATAATTTAATCAAACTTTGAACATAATCTTATTTGGATTTATTATGTACGAAAAACCAAAGCATACTTAAAACCAAGGATAATTTTTTGGATTGGCCTCGATTGTTGGGTGTGGCCCGGCTGTGTGTGTTGGGTTAATAAGATGTGTTCCAAGTGTACAAAGCGCCTGCCTTACTCTCCTTACGTGTCGATTAACGGTTCTGTTGAACGTTGAAACCGTTGAGCCACGATGCGTTGTTCTTCTCCAAGGGCCACTACTGAAACGAATATGCCTACTTGTTCCTCGACTGTTACCCCTTTTCTAGTATCCTTCAAAAAGTGATTGTTTCGTAAATTTGAACATAATGCACGAAAAGCCTCAACCTCCATTCGGAATAACTCTCGACAATTTGTCGGATTTCCCTGCAAAACTTCAAATGTATATTGATTTCCACGCAATCCAATATTATGTAATGGCTATCCTTGCCCATCTGGCACAATCCCAAGCCACTTCGTGATGAGTAAGGCGTCTTCCATAAGCTCTTCACTACTATCAGTTTCACCCCTATCAGAAAATTGGTTCACATACTCATCATTGTTCACACCATTCGACGAGGTTCCTGCTTCCCAATTCGCGCCATCCATGTTAATGTCAAAATGTATGTCTTCTACTGAAACAAGTGTTGAGTGCAAATTGCTTTCTCATTACATAAGAAAAAAATAACATGTAGATCATAAATACATATCCTTAATAATCAATCAAGTCTGGAAAATATTTGATATTGAACTCATATCACAAATAGAATAACAGTCGTAGCAGTCGTCGGTATTCAGTAACTAAACATGCAAAAAAATAAAATTGTCTTGAAAATAAACATTTGACCAACATGACATAAATAAATTATACAACAATATAAATATGTTGTTAGGCGCATCAACAGTTTCGAGCCCACAACTCTCGCCCGGCAGGATCCATCATGAGGAAGATTTGCTGCACTGTAGGGTCACATAACTCTTTTACAGCACGATACCACGTTGGCCCCTCAAGTCTCGGGGACATTTCGTTCAAAAATGTCATGCACTCTTGTAGTGGATTGTACCCTGCATTGCTGCCCAGGCTTGAATCTGATCCTTTGCTTCGCTTCTCACTCCCACTATCGGCCCTCTCCCCCCATCGCTTACGACGTGCGGACATAGTTGCTGAAATTTCCTCACATGTCGTCATGATTGTTTCTTTCTGGCTCATCTTCCCTTTGCGCCTATTTGATGATGAAGGTGTAGAGCCTTTCCCCAAGCCCACATCATCAATAGGATGATGGGGTCTATGTTGACTGCCATCCGTGGGACCACGTTGAGCTCGTATTTCAGAATCAAGCCACTGCTCCTCATCACTATCTACTGGTGCTTGCGTCGAGGCGTGTTGCAGGGTCCCATATGCAATTGATGCACCAAATATGGTGCATAAGTCCTCATACCTAGGTAGGCCAGATGTACGAAACCTCTCCCATTTTGGTTTAACCTATTTTCAACGTAGAAAACGCACGTCAGTTAGCTAAGTGTAGACCCTTGCTTGAAAATGAAGTATAATTGAATAAATTCACCAAGATATCATTCCTTTATGGCATTTTCCCATGCCTCGTCGCTCGCATATACCGTATTGGTAACCCTATCCCAACCCATCCCAGTCTGACCCATCAGATCGAGAAATAGACGTAGTTGACTCTTCAATCTTGTGATTTTACTACCTACCTGGTGAGCATCAAACACCCTCACATTGAGAGCGGTAAGCCGCTCAGCATAAGCAGTATGCTGAGCACCCGTGATCTTGCCAGGCTTTAATCTACCATGTATGGAATCGTCATATAGCATGTCAATAAATACCTCCTCCATATCATTGCCCCATACGTCATGGTCACATCGCGTGTTTTCCAAATCATCCATATCAAATAGCTGTGAGACGATAATATGGCAATGCATGTAATTGTGCGAAGTATGCAAAATTAATAATTGTCCATGTGCAAAAATGGTATATAAAAGGGCAAGTTTTTGTCCTCGAGCATGTAGTGTAAATTATAGACAATGAAAAAGAGTCTATCGTTTTGAATATAAGCAAACAACCCCCACACATATAGGCTAAATAAAGAAACAATTAATATATACAAAACACAAAGCAAGACTATATAAATTTAATACAACTAAGTATATAATGTAATGGTTATGGAGTTAAAGGGCATATACCTGTTGAGAGGCCGGATGTCTACGTGAGGAACGCAAGTAGTACCGCTATCAAATGAGAAAAGACCATCAAGTATTAGGTTTCAAATGTCCAACAAAGAATTTCTCAAAAATTATGCATCTTGCTGGAAATCAATGATAATATAGTTGGATAAAATTTGTGTGATTTTGTTATGTGTGTAAAATCTGTGTATTAATTTTGAGACTAACATTTTTGTATTGTACTTTTGGGTTTGTGTTTTTGTCGAAACTTTTTGAAGATGGTATGATTTAATCACGTTTTAGTGTTGTATTTTGAGTTAGAAATCCCAAGACATACGCTGTCATTTCTGTTGGAAAAGTAGCTAACCCAATGTTACCCGCAAATGTATGGAAAGATGGAATGAAAATAATTCCAGCTTAGTCTCTAATCTTTTTATGTTGTTTGGCTCATTTCTTTTATGTATTGGACAATAATTCATGAACTTAACACATAATGAGACACTCATAGAATGATGCATTTGTAAGTTAGGACACTACAAGAGTTGTGAGTCACTTTAAATAGAAGCTAGTTTCTTTAGATGATCCACATCACACCAGTTGTACTGCCTTCAAGTCATTTAAGTTACTTGAACCTAGCAAACATCACATGCCTAAATCATGGCTATTTGCAAGATAGGCAAATGAAAACATGTTATCAAATACTGCAAGTAAGATGGTATGATTGTAAATCACTAAAACAGCCTCAAGTTGATGACTCAATGTTGGGAATCTTAATGGATGGCATGATATGTAAAATGAACTTTGTTCCATCCGGTGTTCCCAGAATTATACAATTGTGCAGTGTTATATATATATTATATAGGATTATTTAATTAGAATAACTTAATATAGTATAATAATTATACTATATTAAGTGTTCCCAGAACATGTTCTGATATTAAGTATACCGCAAATTTCTGCTAGCATAAAGAATAGATAGCAAATTATTTAATTAGGCTATTAGTGACTATCTAGTGGTGCTTAAATTTTCGCGTGCTGATAATTATGAAAGAACATCTTAAGACCCCAGCCCATGCATAGTCATACATCAAAACAGTTTATAACCAGCCCATATAAACCTCCCATTTTAGAACATCAAACCAACCCAAACCAGCCCATAACTAGCCCAAAACATGTCTTCTTCGAAAAAAAAAATATGCAAGTAGAACAATGAGAAATGAAGCAAACAACCCCAACCATATATCTTAGAGTTAGACAATAATCCATTTGAAGTTAAAGCAATGAATACCAACAATTTGAACAATGAGAAATGGGGGCATAAAATTAGCCCCATATTTGATAGTAAAGAAAAAAAAACTGGCCAGCCAGGATACATGACCAATAAAAAAAAATTGCAACTAGAACAATGAGAAATGAATAAAATTTGAACACAGATTGCATTTATACCCACAAACTGGCCAGCCAGGATACATGAGCAATAGTACCAATGTTCAACACTAATAGTACCAATGTTCAATCCCAAAAACTGGCCAACCAGGATACATGAGCAATAAAAAAAAAATGCAACTAGAACAATGACAAATGAATAACTGTTGAGAGGCCGATTGCATTCATACCCACAAACTGGGCAGCTAGGATACAATAGCAATAGTACCAATGTTCAACACTAATAGTACCAATGTTCAAGTTGGAAAACTGGCCAGCAACTAAACATGAGCAATACAAAAAAAAAATTGCAACTAACACAATGACGAATGAAAAAAATTTGAACACCGATTGCATTCAGCTCCATCAATCGCAATGTATATAAATTCAACAAACCATGGTGCTTTTTAACTATAAGACACAACTTGAGCAAAGTTTGACTTTGCTTCACTGATTTTCTCTTTTACCATTTGAGAACCCAAAAATACCAAAACCAAACCATCCTCACGGTTTCTTCTTTCAGCTCTATTCCAGAACAACAAGCACCACTTAAAAACAAAAACATGATTTTTTGATATACAAGACAATTTTCCAAAAGATATTTAATATTGATATGCGTATAAATAAACCTGTCTTAATCAAGTTTAATGTGACAATATGATGAGTTTTTTTGCCTTCTTAACCTATAACCTTCTTAACCAACTTCTGGTACTCATTCTCCTCTGCACACATTCCTTAAATATGCAACAAATGTACATGGCTCGGATCTAACTTTATAATGCAAATGATTATGTAGGAAAACCCGTAGCTACATCCCCAATTTAGGAAAAAGTTGCGTGATGATTCACAACCAAAAATGGCAATTCAAAAAACCCCTTATGTAGACATGATAACAAATTTGTATAAGCCTAGCTACACTAACAATTAGCTTCACAATGGTGAAATTAACGCCACATACTTGGAAAGATCGCGTCCGCGGAGCTGTGGTGGTGGTTGAATGAGACCGCCGGACTCTATGGATAGCTTTGGGAAGCAAAGGGCAGTGTTTGCAACAAGGTGGATTCTTGGGTTTGCACTGCCTCGGCATGGTGAAGAAATAGTGGAAATTTCTCCACTATTTCTCGAACTGATTTATCGCACCCCGAACCCTAAGGAAGACATGATATGTAAGATGGGTCAAGGGGGCAGGGGAATCTCTGGCTTTTGAGATGGGGTCAGGGTACTTAAAGTTAAACAACACTAAAAAATGTGCTAGGGGAAGAGATTTACCACTGGGTTGCGGATTGAACCATGCCGAAACAAGAAATGTCGAGTTGCAGGTCACTTGTACGAGTTCTTCATGGGATGCCTTTGAATGACCCAAAAAGGTGCAGAGAGGCATTGAAACAGTGGAAACGCCGGGGAAGAGTAGGCATCGGGGCTTTCAACAATCTGTCGAAATGGAAGAATGCGTTACTACGACGGGGTCTTCCACACCGAGCGAATGAGTTTTCGAAGGGCTTTTGAGGGGCGTATATATCAGATGAAGTTATGCAGTAAAGTGATGCTGCAAAATATTAGCCCCGTATTTGACCGTAAAGAACAAAAAGTAACGGTAATAAATATATTAAAACTGTGCCGTAAACTCATCTCAGTAGCCCTGTTTGGATTAGAAACGAGATGACCGTACCAACTCACTTCAGATGACTTGGACTCAGTTTCGAATCCAAGCGGCCCCTAATTCTGAGATTTATTAGCAACTCCCACAAATCTTTTCTCCCTAACAACATTTGACCATACCGAGGTTTTGAAAAATCTGTTAAATTTTTCCTTGCTTTATCGATTGCACAACCTCAATCCACATGTTTAATGACTCTGCTATAAAATCGAAAAAATCAAAAGTTCTAGTTTCGATGATGAATCGATCAGTATTAATTTATAAATTTTCAAAATTGATGTATACGATTCGGTTTTAAAATTTATCCCAAAGGTTGCACCCCGCCCCTAGACACACCTACAACCGAGGTTTGATTCTTTGAATGGCGGCAGGCAAACATTGCAACGGCAGCATGCATACATCTTCACAATGCCGCTTGAGTTTTCCTTTCCTTTTAAATACCAGTTTGGAATTACAACTGTTTTTAGATTTTTTTCAAATATTACTCAAATATAAAATATTTTCAATTTCAAAATTTCAACTTTTTATCTAAGAATTACATTACAATTATCCAAAACTTCTAAATAAAACTCCAAAATAATAACAAAAACTTAAATTAAAAAAAAATTATTTTATTTTTAAATATTTTTAGTGAACTCTCTCTCTCTCTCTCTCTAAAACCCAACAAAACATCTTACTTGAAACTATTAATACTATTTATAAATTATTTCATTATCATTTATGAGATATTCTTAACTCCAAACCAATATTCGACTGAAAATTTGACAAGAAAGAGTCCAAATTTCGTACCATGGAGAGGGGGGTGGTTTACTTTTATTTAAAACCATTTTTAATTAAAAAAAAAACAATAAACAAAATATTGATGAACTGAAAAGAAAAGAAAATTCAAAGAGGACAAAAGTCATAGATGCGCCCCGGCCCGAAGCCCTTCTAATAAGATTTAGGTCTAATTTGAATGGTAAAATGAATTGAAATAATTTTAAATAAAATTTAATAATTAATAAAATATTATTTTTCAATAATAATTTTTTTTTTCAAATTTGAAAAGGTTTAACTTTTATATTTTAAATAAAATCTAGAAAATTTATAATAATAACATAAAATAAAATAAAACCATTTCTATATCGAACTTGACCTTACTTACGCGATTTACAACCAGAACTAAAAATCAGGAAACTAAGGTCAATGACGAAAGATATAATGTGTATCCAATATACACAGAAGCAACTAGTCGTTCTCTCCCGAGTCCATATATCTCTTCTTGTGTGCATTTACCATACACACACAATTTCTCCCAAACGGAAGGAGATAAACCATTAGAAAACTAAAAACCTATGGGCGAAGCCTTTACCTATTCTTTTGTATACTCTCTTGTTCTCCCTTTTTGAAACATCCATTGCGCTGTATCGAAGGAAGCTCCTAGAAATATTGGAGAATAATTCCGAAAAGGTGACTTGGCTAGCTAGGTGCCAAGTGATATATGGCCATACCTACGATTATGTTATGTAAAGGTCTATACATGTTGAGCTCGTGTATAATGTCTAGTGTGTAAGAAAATATTCTGAAATAGAAAGTCATATTCTCTAAGCAATTTCATGAAGAACTTTTCACAAACATTTAGTGAGCATTTTTGTTTTTTTTGTGTGTTTTAGCATGGTATTCAGAGCCTGGAGAAAAAAAAAATCATAGCTTAAAATAAACTTGTTCATTCGGATTTCGGATTTGAGAATCCAGATAAATAATTTTCTTGTATCTTTTAAAAAAATTGCCAAAACTATTAAAAAATAAACAAATTTAGAATTGGGCCAGGTTATACCTTGCCAATGAACAGGCGTAGCCTAAAGGACCTATGTCCCGATCTTCTTGATTCTCTTTTCTCTCTTCTTCATGGAGTCTCACGACCTCCACCAACACTATAAACCCTCCCCTACTCAATTTAGCCACACATTTTATCACCATCAAACTTACCATTGATGCATTTTTTCTCTAGAAGGCCCAAATTGTTCTATTCTTGAAAGGGCACCAATTATTTCGGTATGTTGATGGTTCTAATCTCATGCTTCTTGCCATGCTTAATGATCAACCCAATCCCACCCATACTCAATGGATTTTGCAAGACCAATAGATAATTTCCACCATAAATTCATCCTTGTCTGATTCAGTTTTGGCTCAAGTATTGGGTTGTTCGACTTCCTGTGAAGTATGGACAACTCTTCATAATTTGTTTGTTGCAAAATCTTCTACCCACCCTAGATAGCTCAACTTGTGGTCGTTCAAATTATTTCCTAGGGGGACGTCGTGGCCGTGCTACCGGCAAAGGCATTTTTCCAAGACCATGCCCACTCACGCAGCCTTTTGATTCCTTCTCCTCTCGCATAGACACATTGTGTTAGGCATGCAACATATCAGGCCACACGACTATTTCATGTTATCATAGATTTAATTAGTCCTATCAATCCCCACCTCTTGCTTCACTCACAGCCAACTAAACTTCCCTTACCACACCCCCATCTCAACCCAATACCTAGTTCCCCGATACTGTCACAACCCACAATTTCACATCTGATGTTCACAGTTTAATTTGGATTCAAGTTCTTATTAGGGGTCTGACCAAGTATGCATCGGTGATGGCTCTAGTCTCCCTATACAACATGTTGGCTCAGCTCAACTCAACTCTAACTTTGACAAATTTCTTCTGAAAAAACAACTTCTTCATGTTCCTTCTATCTCCTGCAACCTACGTCAATTTTATCATGATAATGGTGTATTTGTTGGGCACTCACCTCTTTTCTTTGTGAAGGATGCACATTCTCTAAATTTCTTCTTCAGGGGCACATTAAGGATGGATTATATGTGCTCCATTCGGCTAAACTGCCTTCATCAATTTCACCAAAAGCTTATATTGGTGTCCGAACTTCTGCTCAGTTATGGCATTTAAGGATGGGCTACCCTCTTCTCGCACAACATCTTTGATCATTCACCGATTTATTTTACCTCTCAATACAAGTACTACTCTACTTCACTATCCTGCGTGCTACATTATCAAAGCCCATGCTCTTCCCCACCCTGCCTCACCCACCCGATCTACTCATCTTTTTCAATTATTATTAGATGTATGGGGTCCAACTTCGATTATCTCTACAAAAGGATCTCATTAATTTCTATCAGTTGTAGATGATTACTCAAAGTTCATTTGGTGTTTTCTTATGCAATTAAAATCCAATGTTACTTTTATTATTCTAGCATTTCTGAAATTTCTGAGAAATCAACTTTCGTAACATTGTCTCGGTTCAAACAGATGGATGATGTGAGTTTAGACTCTTCCAATCTATGTTTCACAATTCGGGTATAATCCACCATGTTAGTTGTCCCTCCTCCTATCAACAAATGTGAGTGCTGAATGTCATCACCGCCATATTGTTGAAATGGGGTTGTCCTTACTCTCTCAAGTACTAGTTCCTCAAATTTATTGGGCCAATGCTTTTTAAATAGCCACGTACCTCAAAAATCGCATGCCTACTCCGCTCATCAAAATAAATTTCCTATTGAAATATTGATGAACAAAATCCCTGATTAGTCCTTTCTCTATGTATTTGGGTCTGCTTGTTAGCCTAATTTAAGGCCCTACAATCATCATAAATTGGACTATTGATCCAAAAAATGTGTCTTCATGGACTACATCCTATATTGAAATTATCCAAATACCCTTGGTTATGCATGTTAATACTAAACAATAGCTATTTGAACCAATTAGTAACCAATGTAAAATATTAAAAGCATTAACACAATAATTTGATTACAAAGGAAAATCCTTTGAAAAACACCTCAAAAGTAAAACCTTACGGAGCAATCAAACCTAAGAAAGCCAATTTTATTAATTGAGGGCATTACAAGTAAAGCGACTACAAAATCTTTATAACTAGATACATTTACCCAAACACACATGACCTGCTTGTCTTCTACCGTAGTAAGTAACCAGAACCTCTGACGCTCTCAAATTTTTTTCTTTCCTACTGGAGCCTCCAATGGTTGATCAAGAACACGACAACTTTCTCTTGGAGTATGCTCTCACTCAATCCCAAGGACTGAGTTTCTTGGAAAATTCTTCACTTAAGAATTTTTTCTCACACGATCTCTTGAAGCTCTACCCAAATCTTGAAGCTCTCAATGTTTGTGAAAGTGTGCTATTGGAGTGTTGTTCAAAACCCTCAGCCGACTCTTCCTTAAATAGGCAATGTAATGGTTGACTTGGAGAAGGACTCTGCTGACGAGTTTATCCAGATTCTCAGTCTGATACGTTGCTAAGGACTAAAGTTACTTGGTGTTTTGAAGGATACCACGTTCATGGGTTGCACAAAGGGGAATGATTCGAGCTCTATACACGTGAAGCTAGACGGCAAGCTCAAAGCCACATCGAGCGGTAACAATAGCTAAAAAAGCCATGGTTTCGTAGAGGGATGAGAAATTTTAGGAGATGGTTGGAATCCTAGAAGAAATGCGACAACAACTTGATGATTTGGGGAAGAGAGGAAATCCTAAAAGTGCAAGTGCACAACTATATCTAAACTAGGGAATTGAAGTGAAAATGTTAAACCTTGGGGGTAATTAGCTCAAGCTGGGCTTAAAAGTTTTTTCCGGCTTTACAATTGAGAAACACTTCAAACCTGATGGGTGTGAAAGAGATTTTCACACCCAACCAATAATTATATGCCACATAGGCATTTTAACAAAATCAACTCTACACCTGCATGCACCCAAACCCAGCGGCTTTGGACAGATAAGGATGAGATCAAGCTTCTCCAAGGCTCCTCAACTATACAACATCGCGAGGATCCACCCACCACAATGACACCGCTTTGTTCTATGAATAGATCAAGTCCAAGCTCCAACTTGACTTCAACAAGAACCAGATCGTCGAGAAGTTTTGTCATTTGATGAAATACCACAATGTCCTCACAAAATCCAGAACCAGCAAAGACGTCTCCTTCAAGAGCCCACACGACTTGGCCACCTTCGAAATCTCCCGTAAGATTTGGAGGAACGACGACCACAGTATGGCAAATTTGCCATCGATATTTCTGTTTTCGGTGACAAAGATCCCAATGTTAAACCCCCACTTTTAATTTCAACAATTACGAAGAAATAAGTGAATCAAGATGAGTTCAACACCAATGTTGTGCAAGATGAATAATCTAATATGGTTCTTATTCGGTGAGCATCTTCATCCCCAATCCATTTCTAAATTTCTAAACTTTTATTCATTATTTTTCTCTTTTGAAGTAACTGAATGGTCCTATATAGGAAGTGTTATCAGATTGGTGCGATCTTTTTTATAAATGAGATGAGATGATATGAGATAAAAATTAAAATAAGAATAAAATATTATTATAATATATTTTTTTAATATTAGTTTTGTTTTGAGATTTAAAAAAGTTGGATTGAGATTTGAAAAAATTGAATTATTTATTTTATTTTATATGATAATTTGAAAAAATATAATAATGAGTTTTGAGATGAGATGAGTTGGGAAAACAAACAAACCCTAAGTTTTCTTGCGAGAATGTCATTGGAAAAAAAAAGAGTTGTAGAACCTCAAAAAAAGAAAAAGATACAAGAGGGCTTTGAAAAAGGAAACATACGCAATCCCCCTACTTTTATAGCATCAGGTTTCAATTTGTTTCCAGGGCAAGAGTTGTGATTGCAGGTTCGATGGACTGGGAGGACGAAAGAAGGAGGATGGATTATAGGGAGAGGGGATATGCTACATGAACTTCTATTTCTATCTCACTAGAACTTTTATGTGTCTTAATATTATTAGTGGGTGTAAAACTTTATTTAACACCCATCTCGCTACTAGCCACACTCTTTACAATTTTGGATTCAGCTTTCGTTCTTTTAAGAGTTTGACTACTTTCTTGTATGTTCATTTTTTCTCATCTGAAAACTTCTTTATTTATTTATTTGTGTTTAAACATACAATGGAAATATTTTTGCATAATAATTCAAATTCTATTATTTATTTATGGGATTATTTTGTTATTTTAACTAATTAACTAATGTTTTTGTTTTATATTATATGAAAGCGTATAAATATTTAACCATCAATTGTTTTTAGAAATTAAATTTTTTTCCCAAAAGCATTACATTATTAATCAAAATGTATTTTTTAATAAAAATAATATCAGTTCTTAAAAATAATTGCATAATTAAACTAGATAAACGTGTTTTGCACGTTACTTCCACCTAGTGTGTGTGTGTGTATATATATATATATATATATATATATATTGGGATTTTGGAGCAACGCCCTTTTTTGGACACTGAAGCACGACACGAATGGAGTGAGCAGACGAAATTCATTTTGCATGGCAGGTTGCTTTGTCATTTTTTCTTGAGAATTTTATGTTGTCCATTATGTTTATAAGTAACTAAATTCTCAAGTAAAGTTAGGAATGAACTTTTACATAATGGCGTTTTTAATTTATTTTTTATTCATATATTTGATTTTTAATTATTAACACTCTTTTGTTTTATCATTCTTAATTTATCATTGAGATTTTCTTCTTTGAGTAATCAGAGAATTTATTTGTTATAGATTCAGTCATGCTTTTCTACTGAATGAATTAGTCATTTGATTTTGTTTGGATCAATTGATTGTCTATAATGATTTAATTCTATGCTGCAATATCGCTCACTGAATATATTGTCATCATTGAGTTTTCTTAATAGTGATAACAATTTACATAATTTCAGTGCGATGAATGATTTTTCAAAAAGTTGCATTTAGTTTAATTTTAGTTATTAGTGCTATATCTTCCGATTTGGGATTTTAGAATTAAATTCTTAATTGAGTTATCAATGAATTAAGAATAATTAAAATATCAGATATGTGCAAGGGATCCCGAAGCTTTATTGTTTGTCAATTTGAGTTAACTTTTATGTTAATCATTTAACTTATTTCTTTTATTTTTTAATCTATTTCCCTATAGAATCGACACCCCAAAGTTATTTATTTCATTCTTGTGCTACAATTACTGCGTTATTCTTTGAGCATAATTAGGAGGGGAGATCTATAGGTGCACCATTTACTAGAGCTTACATAAATTGGGCTTTTTCTATTGTTAGCTCGGTATGCCTAGTGATGGACCGAAGATTTGTCAGCACAATTTTGGCAAGAAACCTATATTCAGGGAGCATTGACTTCGTAGAGAGTCTATGAATCTTAGGGGACCAAGCTGGTACGTTAGGCCCAGCAAATAAATATTTCATTGGGGCCTATGAAGGGGTCCCCATTTCCTTGTATGGAAAACTCAGGTTTTTCACAATAGAGAGTTCATAGAATTGAACCCTCTAACAATTTCAGGAGTTATGATCATTTTAACACCCCCAATAGTGGGAGTAATGAAATTATTATTCAAACTTAGTGAAGAGTTGGCATAGAATTCCTTCACTACTTCAATATAGGGGGCAGGGGCTCCCTCAGTTATTTTCTCCCATCCTCTGTCAGCAAAAATGTGAGTAATAAACTCAAAAGCAAGGTCACCCGAATCACTTAGGTTACCTCACGTTGTTCAAGAACATTCCTCTTGGAGAACAGAGTCATGTAAGCTGTCTCGACTTCCTCACTGACAAACTTTTGAGGTTTTGATCCTTTGGTAGAAGGCTTTGATGTGCTCCCCACTCCTTTTGAAGGGACAGACCCTTTATTTGCTGCTTTGGATTTTTGAGGTGATTTCTTTGGTGTCCTCATTGGTGAATCAGATTCTTCTCCACTGGAAGAACTAACATGAAGCGTTTTGCGGTCAAACTTGGCTTTCTTTGCGATCAACTTGTATTTCATTTGCAAAAAAAAAAAAAAAAATCCATTTTTAAGCATAATAGATACAAAATAGACCAAGTAAATAGATTCACCTTCTTGTCAAACTATATAAACAACAGGGCCGAAAAGGTGAAAATAAATCCTTATATAAATAATCCAATCAAGTACATGTATCCAGAAGATTAACCAAAATGCACACACATGTTTACCAATATTTACCAATTGAGGAAAATATCTAGATCTAAGCATAGGACCATCCCAACTCAAGGAAGAAGATGACGACATTAAAAAATGGCCAAACAGACTAGCATTCAACTATTGTTTGTCACATTTTACGAAAAACCCACCAAGAATGCTTTTCAAGGCAATTTCAACCCCTTCAAACAGATCCCCAAATTCTAAATCAACTAGGTTTCCAAAACTTTAAAAATTTCAGAGTTCTTTAATGAATTGAATACTGAGAAAACCCTAAAAGGAGTCCTAAAGCAAAAAAAAACTCAATAAATACATTCCAAAAAGAGGAGACTTACCTCGATCTTGTGTAGATGATTAACACAGATTTCACTATTGATAAGGGTTATGAAAGGATTCGTTTCTCTTTAAGAATGTATCGGAGAGGCAAAAACAAGAGAGAATGGGAGAGATAATTGGGACTTAAGGAGAAGAAAGTGATTGATTGACGTGAGGGCAAGACGTTAATGCTGTAGAGGTGCAACCTTTTCAATTTTCCTACCCAAGGGCTAGACGTGCCATTACGCGGGCCACACTTTGCCAACACATGAGATGTGCCTTAGTGGTAACACCCCACTTCAATTTCAGTTATTTATGTTCAATTTTCTTTATTTTCAAATTTTTGAGAAAGAAAACAATTTTAAAGAACTAGAAAAGATAAAAATTATGATGTATTTTTCATCTACAAAATTTGGTCCTTTTTGAGTAATTTCCTTGTCCAAACTTTATTACACTCAACACTTCTCCACTTATTTAGGAGATGCATTCCTTATCGGATAGTTTTTACAATTGAACACTTTTCTTAATAGATGACCATCCAAGAATTTATGTGTGTGTGAATGAGGAAGAAAAAATCTTTCCAAAATATTGTTATTATTTCTTTTCTTTTATGTACTCCCCCTTTCTTTTATAATTTTTTTTTCTATTTTTTCTCCAATAATGGTTAACTTTCCTGGAAAGTCAAACTTTATGCTAGAGCCTAGATACTTAAAAAATCAACTCCCCCCAAGCACAAAGTAATATTCACTTGTTAAGTCCAGTTTGAATCGCTCATCTTTTTTCATAATGATATGGGCAATGATTTTTTCTACAAGGACTCTTAGAGCTTAGATCTTAGATCTATGTATGAGTGTTCATCTTTTTTTACAATGACTTTTGAACACCCAACTTTTTCTATAAGGATCAATCTTAATACATGGCAAGAGGAGACCTTTTTCGATTTGGTACTAGGTTCAACTAGTTTTAGTCAATCCAAGGCATAGACTTTCTTTTACTTTGTGCATTTAATGAGTATAATCATGTTGTCACCAAATTGTTATGAGGTCAAATTTTAACTCCTCACAGTGCAGAGAAAAATGATCCTTGAGTGATCTTCCTTAAGATTTGTGCATCAAAAGTAGAGAAACATACCAGACAAGGACTAACTCGATCCTAGCAAAATAGATTGGTGGAGTCACAACGCTCAAAGACCCGGTATACTCATAAAGTTTGTACCTTGCAAAATAATAGCAACATGAAGTTTTGGAAGAAACAAGCAAATAAACAAACATCTTTTCTATTTAAAAAAAAAAATTAGGGCATGTCACACACACCAATGGCCTTAAAAATTCAAACTTTAGACCATCTAAAGGTTTTGTGAACAAATCGGCCAATTGGTGCTCGGTATCAACGTGTTCTAGATACACTACCTTTATTTCAACCAAGTCTATTATGAAGTGATGTCTTATATCTATGTGCTTGGCTTTTTAGTGTTGCACAAGGTTCTTTGAGACGCTAATTGCACTTGAGTTGTCATAGTAGACAGTCATAGTATCTTGAGAGAACTCATAGTCCTCAAGCATCTTTTTCATCCAAAGAAGCTAAGTACAACAACTGCCAGCCGCAATGTATTCGGCTTTAGCAATGGACAAGGAGATGGAGTTTTGCTTCTTGCTTATCCATGCTATCAGATTGCTTTCGACATAAAAACAACCATCTGTGGAGCTTTTTCTGTCGTCAGTATAACTAACCCAATCAGTATCAGAATAGCCAAATAGACTCAGATTTGAATCTTTTGAATACCACATGCCGTAATCAACAGTAGCACTCATGTATTTCAAGATTCTTTTTACTACTATAAGGTGTGATTCTTTAGAATTAGCCTGAAATTGTGCACAAACGCCCACACTAAAAGCAATGTCAGGTCTACCAGCAGTAATGTAAAGAAGACTTCCTATCGTACTTCTATACAGAGTAAAATCAATTCTCTTACCTATAGAATCCGAACAGTTTTTAACTGAGGTGCTCATCGGAGTGCGAGCATGTGTCTTCCATTCCGTGTGAAATCTCTTAACAAGATCTTTAGTATATTTAGATTGTGAAATAAAGATCTCTCCTTCAGTTTGTTTAACTTGAATTCCAAAGAAGAGACTTAATTTCCCAATCATACTTATTTCAAACTCAATTTTCATTTCTTTAGAAAAGTCATGTAAGAGTTTGTTAAGATTGGAACCGAACACAATGTCATCTACATAGATTTGAGCAAATAAGAATATGCTTACCAGATTTTCTTAAGAAAAGAGTTCGGTCAACTTGACCTCTTACGAATTCATTTTCAAGCAATTATTTTGTTAGTCTCTTATACCATGCCCAAGGTGCTTGCTTCAATTCATAAAGAGCTTTCTTCAACCCGAAAACATGGTTAAGAAACAAGTGATTAGTAGATCTGTTTGATTGTTCAACATATACTTCTTCATTGAGTATGCCATTTAAAAAATTACTTTTAACATCCACTCGATAAAGTTTAAAATTTAAATGGCTTGTTATTGATAGCAATACGCAAACAAATTCCAAATGAGCTACTGGTACAAAGGTTTTGTCAAAGTCAATTCTTTCAACTTAAGTGTATCTTTGTGCTACCAGCCTAGCATTGTTTCGAATAATTGTTCCATGTTAGTCTGACTTTTTTTGAAGATCTATTTTGTTCTAAAAATGTTGTGATCCTCAGTTTTTGAAATTAGCTCCCATACTTGGTTTTGAGTGAACTGGTGCAATTCCTCATGCATAGCATTGACCCAACTTTCATCTTGCAAGACTTCTTCCACCTTTTAAGGTTCAACCTGACACAAATAACAAACATATGAGACTTGATTTAAATCAAGTTTTCTTAATTTCAAACCTTCATCCAATTATCCAAGAATTTTCTCCTTTGGATGATTGTGGCTGGTCCTTGTGGAGAGTTCTTTTTCATGGTTTGAAACTGAGCTTGGTGTAGCAAGTTCCATTGGATCTGTGTCTTCTCGATCAGTTGAGTTTTCTTCAACCTGCCTGATGAGGTCGTCAAGTTCCTTCTTAGTCATCTCCTTACAGTTGTCGTCCATAAGTACATTGACTAATTCCATCACAATTTGAGTACATAGATTGTAAACTCTATACGCCTTCTTGTTTGATGAATATCTAAGAAAGATGCCTTTGTCACTTTTGCTATCAAAATTGTGGGCATTCTCTGTCGCTTAGAATATAGCAAGTACTTTCAAATACCTTGAAGTATTTTACTATGGGTTTCTTTCCATACCATAACTCATAGGGTGTGAGTTTGGTGCTTGGACAAAAAACTATATGGTTCAAGATGTGCCCAGCAGTGTTGACAACTTCTCCCTATAAGTCTAGAGCCAACTTTTTGCTACTCAACGTGGTGTGGGCCATCTCTTGTATCGCTCTATTTTTTCTTTCCACAATTCCATTTTGTTGTATAGTGATTGGGGCTAAGAACTCTTGATATATCCCTTGTTCATCACAAAAGTAGATATATAAGTATTTTCAAATTCTCTACCATGATCCTTATGAATACAAGAGATAGAGAAATTCTCCTCTGTTTGTAGTCATCTAAACAGTTTCTTAGCAAGGTTGAAGGTTTCTGTTTTGTCTCTCAACAGAATGATCCATATGTATCTTGAGCAGTCATCCACGATGACTATTATATACTTCTTCCCACCGAGACTCTCATTCTGAGTAGGACCTATCAAATCCATGTGTAACAACTCAAGTGGTCTTGAGGTTAAAATATCAACTATCTTCTTGTGTTGTGTCTTGGTTTACTTTCCTTCCTGACAAGTTTTGCACACCATCTTCTTGTTTTTCAACATTTTGAACAGGACACGTACATCTTCCTTCTTGGAGATGTTTTGCATGTCTCTATGGTTGATATGGCCTAGACGGTGGTGTCACAACTTATTTCATCCAGCTCTACTTTGTGACAGCGCATCGTGTCCATAGGAGAGATTTCACAGCAGTTGTCAGCAGTTTTGGTTTCCTTCAAGATCCATTTACCTTCACTATTGTAGACTTTGCATTCATCTTTTGAGAATTGCACAAAAAGATGATCATCACAGAACTGACTAACAAAAAGAACATTATGAAGAGTAGGTAAACTAGGAACATTTACACTTCCATTTCCTTCCAATGTAGCTGCACTTCCATCACCAAAAGTGACATATCCTCCACTGGTGGGCTCATTCTTCTTAAACAATCTTTTGTCTCCTGACATATGTTTAGAACAAGTACTGTCCAAATACCACATGCTAGTGTTCATAGTTTTGAGTGTCGTGTGTGCTACTAGACATATGGCCTTATCTCTCACTACCCACTTGGTCTTAATGTTTGTATCATTCATGTTTTTGGGAAAACACAACTTGGATAGTTCACCAAGTTTCTTACCTCGCATGTTTATTTGATTGCTCAATTTGTCCATCTTAATTTCTAGGTTCTTACCCTTGCTAGAGAACTTATTTCTTTTTCCTTTTTCTTTTCTAAAGTCTAAAGCAAATTTGTCATAGTGTGTCCAGTTAAACCATAAAAATGACAAGTAGAAACAAGCTTACCTTTGGACATACCTGGAGGAGTCATTGTTGACTAACATTTATTCACAAGTTTCTTTGGAACATTTTCTACATTACTTCCTTTAACAAAGGTGATACATTTGGATATAGAGGCAGCAGATGTTTTATAATATGGATCTTTGAAAGTATTGTATCCCAACCTTGTGCGATCAGAACTGTTTCTTTGAATGTTCAGTAGTTCATTGAGTATTTTAATGGGAGTTTTTTTTTTTTTTTTTTACATCCTGACAAGTTGCTAACGTCTTTTCTAGCACCTCTTTCTGTGCACTCAGTCTTATCGCTTCTAGTTCTGTCAACTTTAGTGCCTTCACCAAATTGTTCTTCTCATGCTCCATGGTGGTTAGGTTTTGTACAGTTTTTTTTCACTTTTTGAATTTTCACAAACTCTTCACACAAGTCCTCATATGTTTCTTGTACACTTAGTTCATGATCAATAATTTCTGTCGCAACATCAAAATCAATATCACAAACCAACATACTGTTGTTAGTACATTGTTTGCTTGTGTCAGCACAATTAGTAACATATGCAGAAAAAGCAACAAAGTAGTTTCATTGTCAGATGATGTATCTGAACTTTCAGAGTCAGAGTCACCACTAAGTGTAGTATTCAAAGCTTCTACATTTTTTTTTAAAGTTTGGACAATCCATTCTTATGTGATCAAAACCGGAACATTCATGACATTGGACTTTATCCCTAAACTCAGTTTTGTTTTTATTCCACTTTTTAGATTAACTCTTTATAGTGAAATTTTTACATTTTTTCATTTTCCAGAATTCTTTTTATTAAACATGAAATTTTTTAATTTTCTAGACACAAGAGCTAAGTCATCATTACACAGATCTTCATCATCAGAATAATTTTCTTCCTTAGCAATTTTCAAAGCGATGGACTTATCTTTATTCTGTTATAGAATGGTAGATTCATAAGTTTATAGAGAACCTATTAGTTCTTCTACCCGAATTTTGTCTAAGTTCCTGCTTCCTTCCATGGTCATTACCTCTAGTCAAAACCTCTAAGATAGGGATCTTAAGATCTTTTTCACAACTCCCTTCTTTCTTCTCTTTGAGATTGAATCTAGAATTAACAATATCATTTAGTTTAACATAAAACTCATTAAATGTCTCATCTTTCATCATTCTTATCTTTTAAAATTTCGAGGCCAATATTTGTAATTTGAAAATTTTCACTGTTTTGATCCCTTCATGTGTGGTTTCCAAAATATCCCAAACATCTTTGGATTTTTCACTCATGGAGATTCTCTTGAATTCATCAGAAGAAACTGCCATAAAAATGACATTTAGACCACTGTTATTCCAGTTACAGCTGCTCGATTTTTCTTTGGTCCAATCTTTTATAGGTGTTTCAGGTCTAGTCCATCCCGTCTCCACGATTTGCCAGACTTTCTCATTAAGCGACTTTAGAAACACTCTCATTCTTACCTTCTAGTAGATATAGTTATCACCATTAAATTGTGGTAGTGATGATAGTGCTGCCATGATCTCCCAAGGGAACGGATCACACTCAAGATAGAGTGGACCACGCCTTGATGCAAATTGAAATTACCTAAGTACCCTTGGTTATGCAAATTAATGCAAAACAAAAGCTATTAGCACCAACTAGTTACCAATGTAAAATATTAAAAGCATTAACATAATATGTTGGTTATGAAGGAAATCCTTTGAAAAATTCCTCAAAGGTAAAAGCCTATGGGACAACCAAATACAAGAAAGCTAATTTTATTAATTGAGAGTATTACAAGTAAAACGTTTACAAAACCTTTGTAACTAGACACGTTTACTCAAGACACGTGACCCGCTTGTCTTCTACTGTAGTAGGTAACCAGAACCTCTGATGATGCTCTCTCATCTTGTCTTTCCTATTGGAACCTTCTATGGTTGATCACAAACATGACAAGTCCCCTGGGATTATACTCGCACTCAATCCCACGGACTGAGCTTTTTGAAAAATTCTCCACCCAAGGATTTTCTCTCACACGATTTCTTGAAGCTCTACCCAGATTTTCAAGCTCTTAATGTTTGTGAAAGTGTGGTGTGATGTTAAAGTGTTGTTCAAAACCATTAACCGACTCCTCCTTAAATAGGCAATGTAGTGGTTGACTTGGAAAAAGACTCTTTTGACGGGTTTATCCAGATTTCTAGTATGATACATTGCTAACAACTTGGATTGGATCACTTCTTCTGGATTCCTTTAAGTTCAAATCGGCTTCAGTTTCTTCAATAAAGCTTGTGTCTTTATCTCTTCAACTGACTCTAAGACTTGAAACATAACAATGACTCTTGTAAACTCTTATGTTATAATTTAAACAAAGTTTGATAAGAGTTACAATTCAAACACTTATCTTTATCGGATAACTTCAATTTAAATGCTTATCTTTATTGGATGCAAATCTAGAGTCCTATTAAAATTACATTCATCCATAATTCAAATTTAGACTCGACTAATCTAATCCTAGCCAAACTTAAACTACATTTACATCACAAGGGTTTTTTTTTTCTTTTTTGCGAAGAGACGAGACCACGTGTCTATGGGCGATCCCCTCTCAATTTTATTAATTGCCCTTACTAATGATGGAGGAATACCGTGATGTCAAGCTAGACACATAGGATTTATAGATAAACAATGAAATCATCCCATCAAAACCAATAAAAAATAAACCACACTATTTTTAACAAAAAACTAACAAAAAGGATTACTAGCGAATGTAGGGACATCCCAATTTATCTGAACGAATTAATCCTCGCAGATGTTGAGAAAAAAATCTCCAACCAATATCAACAATTCATCCCACCTTTACCCTATCTAGCTAGAAAGTCTGCTACTTGGTTACCTTCTCTACACAAGTGGAATATAGAAAAATTGATATCTTTGAGTTGGTCCTAAAGGTCCTCCAAAAATCCCAAAGACACCAGGCAGAGTAGGAACATGATCTCAACCACTCCACTACCATTGTCAAATCACCTCAATCATGACATTATAGAAACCCAAATATTTGCACAAAGAAATACCATGGGAAATGGCTATAAGTTCTACCTTTGTGTTAGTCCCTACACCAAAATTTGCAAAAAATGCCGATAGCACCAAGCCTAAGCAATCCCAAATTAGACCACCACCACCACTTGATCCAGGGTTTCCCCTACAACTTCCATCAATTTTTAGCTTAACCCAATTCACCTATGGACGCTGCCATCGAAATAATTATTGGTCCCTTAGCAGGTTACGGTTTAAATGGCACCTCTAAAGCTTGCAATAGATCTTAATCCATCCTTGACAGCTTCCATTTCACGATAATCCCTTTTACTAGCCTTCGAAGCCATTCTTTAATTGCTAGCCAAACTGCTTCCACTAGTTCAGAATATCCTTCCATCCGAGCTCGGCATCGCCAATGCCATAACCTCTTAGTAATTAAAGCAGGTATCAATCCGATCAAAATACCATGTTGTGTTGTTTTCTTGGCATATCTCCTCCACATAGAGACATGAGCAGTCCATGCTAGAACTCCCAAGGTCGTCACTGCTTTCCCCCACATAGCATGGGCAAAAGCTCCTGAACTAAGCACATGATCAATCGTATCTTCATGCCCTAATTCTAGCAATTGAATTTTGATGCCAAATTGACACCAACTTGCTTTTTTGTCCATCGATAGACAGTTGTAGAATGCTTTCCACATGCTAATTGAAACCTTGAGTGGCAGTGCACAGTGCCAGCACCAGTCCATCCATGCAACAACATTCCTTTTCCCATGAATTAATTCCCAAGCACTAGCCATAGAGAATTTTCCATATATACACATCTACACTTTCATTTATCCTTGCTGAGGAGGTGATCACTTCCTCAAGAAGTTCAACATCCCAGCTATCATTTACCCAGCATTCGTGAATTTTAAGCTTAGGATTATCTACCAAATTTTCAGGCACTGTAAGAGGACCACTTTAAAGGCATTTGTCATACCAAAAAGATGCATTGTCGTCCCTGACTTTCAAGAGCACATTATCATAAACATTAGGAAAAACCATAAGAACTAACCTCCAAAATCTGCTACCTGACCTTGGCATAGAAGCTAACACCATGTGACCCTCTTTCACATACTTCGCATCGAAGAAACTCATGTATAAATTTCTAGTGGTCATAAGGCACCATGCAAACTTCATATGTAAAGACCTTTAAATCTCACCAAAATCATAAACCTCAATGCCACATTCACTCGTTGTTTTGCACATGTTCGACCAAGCATACCATTTCCTTCTTTTTTTCTCCCATTACTCTCCCTCCCCAAAAAAATGGGAAATCATTGAAATAATTTTTTCTGAATCACTAGAGGAATATCAAGAACTGCTAGAAGATGAATTTTCAAACTTGAGAAGACATGTCAAATAAGAAAAAGCCTACCACCTTGCGATAAAAGCCTCATTTTCCAGCCTCCCACGTTGTTCACAACCTTAGTAATGAAATGTTCCAAATGTCTCCTAGTAAGTCTTCCAGAAACTAGTAGCACCCCGAGGTAAGTTGATGTAAAGGAACCCTCTACAAATTTGTCAATCGCAAAAGACTCCACGTCCTTGCCAATGGTATCTTCTTAGAAATAAACATAAATTATTGATGACTTGCCCTAACCATCTTTTATATACATCCAAATCTTGAAGTAGACCATGAATGGATTTCTTTTTCCCATTAGAAAAAATTAATAAATCATCTACATACAATAAATGAAAGAGACCAATGGAGCTCCCATGGGATGATAAAAATTTTCAATCCTCCCCTCATCAGATTTTGAATAATCATCGAAAGAACTTCCTCCATAATAATAAACAAATACGGGGATAGATGATCACTTTGGCGACACCCCCTTGAAGGTTTAAAAAAACTTTATACTCCCCGTTCATTATGATAGAAAACCAAGGAGACTTAATACATTATGCCACCAATCCACAATATCTTTTAGAGAACCTAAACCTCTTAAGAACCATTAATAAGAAACCTCAATCCACTTTATCATACGTGTTGGCCATATTGATTTTCATCATTATATTACCTCCTTTGGTTTTTCTATTTAAAAGGTGCACCATTTCTTTAGCAAGGGTAATGTTCTTAAAGATGCTTCTACTTGGTATGAAAACACCCTACGCCAAAGAGATCATCATATGAAAATATTTGGTCATGCGCCCCACCAGTATCTTTGAGAAGATTTTGTAAGCTACATAGCAAAGGTTAATTGGTTGGAACTTATTGAAGTTTCTAGGATCAAGAAATTATCGAAGTTTCTAGGCTTAGGAACTTTCGGAATCAACACCAAGAAAGGTGAAGTGAAATAGCAAGCAAGAAGAGTTCCTCTAAAGAAATCACTTGCCACCTCAATAAAATGAACCTTGATGAACTCCCAGCACATCAAATAGAAAGCCAATCCAAAACCATCAAGTTCTAAACTGCTAGTTTTTGGAATAGAACTAAGAGCATCTTTCACTTCCAACTCCGCTAGCTCCCTGCATAAGAAAAAGTTATCATCTTCATTTAAAACATTAGATATTAAGGAGCTCAAATATGATCTCTCCCTTTTCCCCGAAGTTATTAGAAATTTTTTAAAACATCTAAAAACTTCTTCATGAACTTCCTCTGGAGACTTCAAATAAGAGCCATCTTCTAATATCGTTGAAGAAATTAATGACCATTTGCACTGTTGTTTCACTAGAGCATGGAAAAAATCAATTTTTTTTTATCGCCTTCTGCTAGCCATTTTTTCTTGGCCAATTGAGCAAGCCTTATTTCTTCCCTCTTCTCCTAGGTTTCAAGTTTTGTCTTCAAGACTAAGTATTACAGTTCCTAATCCTCAGTATACCCATTTTGCAGTTGGCTTTCAAGTATGTCTAACCTCTCTTCCAGACTCCTAATATTGCAATCCACAGGTCCAAAAGCTTGAAGATTCCATTGCCTCAAAACTGCTTTTGCCTTTTTTAACTTTTCCACCAACTTAGACAATCCCGAATGGGCCATTGGTTTCGCCCAAACTTCTTGCACTAGCTGAAGAAAATTTTCATGCAAGCACCACAAGTTCTGAAATCTAAATGGAGGCGGACCATATTTCTCTACAGTTTTAGAGGATCTCACTAACATTGGACAATGATCCAAAGTTTTCTTGCTAAAGATATTCAAGTGAAGCCAACAGAAAACCATTAGAAAAATCAATGTTCGATAATCCACGATCAAGTTTCGACCAACTCCTTGTCGCACCCTCATGGCCATTACGCCACGACATACACCCACCGTAGGAGAACAATTCTAGCAAACCACACAAGTTTAGACAAGTATTAAAACCCTCCATCGACACCAGAGGCCTCGGACGCCCTCAATCCTCTCTCCATCATCCGTTATTGCATTGAAATCACCAATAACCAACCAAGGTGTGGACTACAACCGATTTCCTTCTAAATCAGACGATAGCTTCCTTCGATCCAGGCTTCTACATTTTGCCTAAATAAATGACAGCAAAGTTATTTTTCTACATTTTTCGACATACTAAGCAACTCAAAATTTTTGATTTTCCTTCCAAAACAACCACAGCTTGCCACCAGAACTTTCATTCAAACAACAATTTTTAAAATTTAAGAAACTAGCCATTCGATTAATTCTCACTTCATAATCGAAAAGTTCCAAAATAGCCAAAATAGAAATATCATTTTCTCTTACCAAACTTTTTAATCTCATCTTCAACGTGGCAAGTCCGCGCACATTCTATATTAGCAATGTATCAATCATAGATTCAATTTTGGAGGTCGCACAAGGGCTATATTTGTCTTCATATTCCATGGGTCGTAATTCTGAAGAATCTTGGAGAATAATTTTGAAGAATCTCAATGTAACTAAAAAGGTGACTTGGCTTGATAAATGTCAATTGATGTATGGCCATGGGCTACGATTCTGTGAACTCGTGAATTGAGAAACAGAGCACATGTAAAAGGAGAAATAAACTTCTTTTATTGACTGAATTGAATGCTTTTAAAATGTACAAAAGGGCTCTATTTATACATGAGATACATTCATATATTTGGCTAAGTAAATTAAATTGAATGTAAACTAATTTAATTATCATTGATAGTGTGTTTGGCTACTTGTGATTTTAGCCCTAATTCCTTGATATGGCTTTCTATATTCCCACAATAACCTTGAATATACATGGTGCATACTCTACTTGCAATGCCAGTATCTCTCCTGCATGTGCAAGCTTGGAAGGATTCTTACCCAAATCTCCAAAAGACTAGAAATAAGCAGATTGGTCTGATGGATGTGTTTGATGGAGTCCATTGGTATGCAATATTGGAAATGGATTCTGCAAGTAGTGGAGTTTGAAATTCCCTTTTTACCCCTGTATGGCCGAATATATCTAACAATTTTAGCAATCAAATTTATTAGATGTCAATCATATGAATATTCAGAAATATTTAATAAATAGATTACCAAGCATAACATATCGATTGGTTATGAAGGGAAACTTTTTGAAAAACTCTTCAAAAGTAAAATCCTACGGGGCAACCAAACCCATGAAAATCATTTCATTTTTATTGATTGAAAATTAGTTTACAAGTAAGCTATTCAATTACAAAATTTTTGTCAATTGACTCCCTTACTTGACCGGACAAATAACCTGTTTATCCCTATTGTAGTAGCAGCCAGAACCTCTAACGATCTTCAATATATGCATTTCCTACTGGAACCTCCAGCGGTTGATCACGTGCACCAATCAACAATCTTCTCAAACCTTGAGTAAGATCACACTCGTAAGTGTATAAAAATCACAAGGAAAATTCTTCACTAGTTTTCCTTTCAAACGGCTCTAAAAATTCTCCAAATATTAGCTCTGGCCGAAATCCCTTGCTAGGGTTACAATATGACTTAATTTAAATAGGTAATCCAAAAAGTGCTACTGAAACACGTCGCTAACAGATTGCTAATGGCTTTCGAATTTACTACGGCAATTCAAATTTTGAATTTGCCTTTTGAATTTATCATTCCAGATCTCGAAATTCAACTTTTCAGCCTCTTTAACAGACTTCCTAAACTCCTAAATGGACTTAAAATACTATGGATAAATCCCATAATTTAAATTACATTAATTCAAAAATCAAAACTTATCCTATTTGAATTCAAAGTCAATAATCCAAAATTACAGTTTTAGAAATAAGATGAAATATTATCCTATTTAAATTCAAATACTTCAATACTAATCCAAGTCAACAAAATCTACATTAATAATCTCCCCCTTTGGTTGATTGGTGACAAAACATTTTTTATGAATGTATGTTTCATCTAGTTCATCTCGCATGTCCTGCTCGGGCTTTCTCCCCCTTCATCAATGCTTCTCCCCCTTAGTCTGTGCTACTGCTCCCTCTTACTCATCACTTTTCTCCCCCTTTTTGTCATCAATTTAGCCAAATTAATACCATGTAGAAACAGAAAGTGCAGCCTCACTTGAGAAATCAGGTAAGGGAGGATTTTACTTTTTTCTTAGTTCTCATCTGAGCACACACAACCAAAAAGTTAGAGAAAACAAACACAAGTCAATTTTATAGGAGAACCCAAGTATCAAGCATGCATTGAAAAGAAAAAATGCCAAAAAAATGACCATATGGTGTGATATCTAACAATGTTATTTCAGACTTGTCACAAACATATATGCATGCATTCTAAATGAGAGAACCATAGCTAATGAGAGGCAAATAAGCAATGTGAGTTGACTTAGAAACAATCTCGAACACATGGTGTGCAATTGTGAGAAACCGAATTGAAGAAATTCGGTACCCATGAAGAATCGGCCTGAATACATGTAAAAATCAATCTCAATGCATGCGATGTAAACCAAACTACACAAACCAACCAACAATCAAGCTCAAACTCCACATAAACCTTAAGAAGTCCTAAGCGTTGATTTTCAAAGAATGCCTCACATGCACTTGCAAAACCAAAAACTTGACCAAAAAAAAATTTTTGTTTCCCTTTTTTTTTTGTTGGTCAGAAAATAGATTGTCAAAAAAATGTTTATATGCAGATTTTTATTTATTTTTACGCAAAAAAACAATGGCAATGGGGCAAGTAGCATAAAGAGATATATCTCGGTTCAATCAAAGTGCTACTCACAAAATAAATTCAACACCATACACCCTCTTGATTACAACATCCACAATAGATTTTTACTCCTCATAAAATTATCAAAGTCAAGGTTTATGTGTGTGTGTGAGTGAGCAACTAATGAAATGTAGCGTCTTTTTCTTGATGACTTTATTCTTTATATATATATATATATTATGAATTTTTTTTTCTTTTGATCATTATTTTTAATAGGAATATTCTTTTAAAAGATGCTCTTAAGAGGTTGTCACTTACCTTAAAGCAAATTTTATGTTAGGGCCTAGATACATAAGGGTCTCCTCCAAATACTTTACTTGCATAGTCCCTTTTGGATTCGTTTTTATTGATTATCTTTTTCCGCAATGATAAAAGCAATGATTTTTTCTATAAGAACTTCCAAGGTTAGATCCGTGTGGGGTGTGAGTCTTTTTTCACAATGAATTTCATACCGACTTTTTCTATATGAATCAACAAGTGTGTTTGGCAAGAGGAGACATTTTTTCATAGTTGTACTAAGTTCAACTAGTATTAGTCAATTTAAAGTTTGGACTCCTTCTATGATGAGCATCTCAATAAACTTATTCAGCCCCATTTTTGTTAATCAAACAAAAGTGTATCCATACAAGTTTCTTATAGTGCATTAAGAGTAAACTTTTACCATAATGACCCTTAGGGTTAGGATGCACAAGGTGGGATGCTCAACAAAAAAGAAATGCATGAGTTACAGAATTTATTAAGTGAGTATCGACATGCTCAAGAATTTTAATACACCATCAATTATGCACTCTACATCATTGGGCTGAAGAACATATTTTTTTTTTGTCTTTAAAAAAAACATAAAACAAAACAAAACAAAACAAAATAAAAATGCATGTCCTATACTAACAATATGCAAGAAACCAAGAATATGCATGTAGTCCTATAAATTAATGTGACATAACATCCTTTTTAACCACCCCCTTTGTCTTGAGAATTGGCTTGTCCTTTCCCTTATTTTGAATATACAGCCTTACCAATTCACCAAGCTTACGACTTACAAAATTAATTTGTTAGATCATCTCATCAACTTGGTTTTGTAGGCTTTTTCCACTCATTCTTGGACTTTTTTCAATTTTGATTTTCTCCACTCGAGACACATTAAAGCAATGTGATCTTATATGCCCAACAATTCCACAATTATGACAAGTAGGAGTAAACTTACCTTCATACCTACATTTCTTCGTCATGGTCGATGGAAAATTTTTGTTCAAGTCTCTTGAGTGGTCAGCCTTGGGCACAGCAGATTTTTTGTGGTTCTTTTCTTGACTCCCCTTCACAAACACAATACCCTTGAAAGTAGACGCAGTGGACAATGGTATTTGTTTTTCTTTTTCTTTAGAAGTCACATATTCTAATCTCATCCTATCGTTGCTTGGTTTTTAAAACCTCAACATTTCATTTAATTTTTTGGTTGCTGAATTTTGTTCATACTCTTGAAAAATTTACAATTTTGGTTCTAGTGCAACCTTTTGATTTTTTAGTCTCAACACCTCAATCTTAGAAACTTTTACAGGCTCAATCAAATTATTTTTTCTCATTTTCTATAGCTATAAGGTTTTTATACAGCTTTTTATTGAGTTTTTTCAACTTGACTACCTCTTCACACACTTCATTGTAAGCATCTTGAACACTAAGTTCTTGGTCGACATCAACTAGAGTAATGTCTAAATCATTAGAAGCACAACTACTTTTAGATTTTGTTAGTGAATTTTCAGCTAAATAATTTACAATAGTAGAAAAAACCATAAAAGATTTTTTATTATCGGAAGATGAGTTTTCACTTTCAGAATCTGAAGTATCACTAGAAGACACATTTGATGTTTTTCCTTTATTTCTCTTGAAATTAGGACATTCAATTCTAATATAACCATAGCTTAAGCATTCATGACATTCTACCTTCTCATTTTTCTCAATTTTTTCTTTATTCCAATTTTCTTTGCTGGAAATTCTTTTACTCGCTTTTGTTTTTCATTAGTCTTTTTCTTAAACATAAATTTTTTGAATTTCTTAGCAATGAAAGCTATATCTTCATTATTTAGACTCTCATATCCACAAACATTATCATGCTTTTCTTTCACAATTTTCAAAGCAATAGATTTACCTTTTCTCTTTTGGGGAAGAGAGGATTTATACGTTTATAAGGACCCGACCAGCTCTTCAACTTTGATTGCATCCAAGTCTTTCTTTTCTCAATAGCCATGACTTTAGGCCGAAAACTCTCAGGTAGAGACCTCAAGATTTTCCTCACAATTCTTGAGTCTTCAACATTTTCATCGAGATTAAATCTAGAATTCACAAGATCATTCAGTTTAGTATAAAAATCATTAAAACATTCATCATCAAGCATTTTAATTTATTCAAATTTAGAGGTTAGCAATTGTAATTTAGAATTCTTTATAGTCTTTGTTCCTTCATGCGTGACTTCCAATATGTCTCATACTTCTTTCACTATTTCACACATGGAGATCCTTTTGAATTCTTTTTGAGATACCGCCATGAAGATGGCGTTCAATCCTTTGCTATTAAAGTTGCTATCGCTCAACTCTTCTATTGACCAAGCTTCGATACTGGTCTTGGGTTTTTTCCAGCCTTTCTCAACAGCATGCCATACTAGCTTATCTAATAATTTTAGGAATGCTCTTATACGTACTTTTCAATACGCATAGTTTTCACCATCGAAATATAGCGGCACATGTAACGACGTCATGACCTTACAAGGGCATGGATCACACTCGGACGAGTAAACCACGCTCTAATGCCAATTGAAATTCTCTTTTTACCCTTGTATGGCCGAATATATCTAACAATTTTGGCAATCGAATTTGTTAGATGTCAATCATATGAATATTCAGAAATATGCAATAAATAAATTACCAAGCATAACACATCGATTGGTTACCAAAAGAAACCTTTTGAAGAACTCTTCAAAAGTAAAACCCTATGGGGCAACCAAACCCAAGAAAATCATTTCATTTTTATTGATTAAAAATCAATTTACAAGTAAACTATTCATTTACAAAACCTTTGTCAATTAATTCTCTTACTTAACCGGATAAACGATCCGTTTATCCCTACCCCGGTAGCAGCCAGAACCTCTGGCGATCTTCAATCTATATCTTTCCTACTGGAACCTCCAGTAGTTGATCACGTGTACCAATCAACGATAATCTCAAATCTTGAGCAAGATCACATTCGCAAATGTATAAAAATCACAAGGAAAATTCTCTACTAGTTTTCCTCTCAAACGGCTCTAAAAATTCTCCGAATATTAACTCTGGCCGAAATCCCTTACTAGGGTTACAATATGACTTGATTTAAATAGGCAATCCAAAAAGTGTTGTTGAAATGCGTCTGCTGACAGGTCATCCTTCATTAAAATCCATCTGCTAACAGATTGCTAATGGCTTCCGGATTTACTGTTGCAATTCAAATTTCGAATTTGCCTTCTGAATTTATCCTTCCAGATCTCGAAATTCAACTTTTCAGCCTTTTTAACAGACTCCCTAGACTCCTAAATAAACTCAAAATACTATGGATAAATCTCATAGTTTAAATTACATTCATTTAAAAATTAAAACTTATCCTATTTGAATTTAAACTCAATAATAAAAAATTACAGCTTTGAAAATAAGAAGAAATTTTATCCTATTTAAATTCAAATATTTCAATATTAATTCAAGCCAACAAAATCTACGTTAACAGAGCTGAATTGGCGTGACAAATCTTCTTCCCGGTTTAATGCGACCTTGAGCCTCGATGAATGCAAGCGATTGTACTTGAAAACTGCTCTTGAACAGTATATTCCAATTTAGAGATTAGGGGGAAAGGGATGACTGCTTGATTTGGTTTGGGAAACTGTCAAACTGAGTGACATTGTTGTGTACCATCAAATAGTCTCAACTTCTAAGTCCCGACCAATTATAATACCAGAAAGGAATGTTACCTTGCCTCGCAATCCAGGAAGGAAAGTAGAATAGCTCACCAAAACCTTGAGGCCTTTCTTACTTCCTGTTCAGGTGTGTGAAGTCTAGAAATCGTATACTTTGATCACAAGAAACTTGACCAAAGGGACTTCCCAAATAAGAGCTTCCAGGTAAATCTTATATGCAAGGCTTTCTTCAATTATTCTACGTCTCTTAATCCCAGAACCCCCACCCCCCCCACAACCCTCCTCATCAACTGGTTTGCAAATCGTAGCCCAAGCATCCCTTTTTTTTTTTTTTTTTTTCTAATCTTCATGGTTGTGTCTTCCCAGGAAAAATTAAACATAAATCTGTTTATGCTGTTCAAAACTGATTTTGGAATGTCTAAAACGTATTGGATATGAATAGGCCTCGACAGCACATGCTCTATAACAAATGAGCCTTCCAGCCAGCTAGTTTACCAGTGTGCAGTGAGCCTCCCAGACATCTGCAGGGGAATTTTCCTTCTTTGTAACCCAAAATTCTCAACCCAAAGGATCTCCTACCACCAGAACTATGGGAGCCAAAAATACTGCTGACTTGAGCACATCAGCAAGTTCTTTCAATGCATTTGGAACCATAAAGGAAAATCACTAGATCCTCAGCATACATCAAGTCTGAAATTATGGGACAACCTCTAATCCCTTTGACGTGCCCAATTTTCCCGGCCTCCACAACCTTTTGGATGATTCTTGAAAGGACTTCTTCAACAATAATATACAAGTAGGGAGATAGGGGATCTCTTTGTCTGAGCCCCCTCAAAAACTTAAGAAACCCGTGAATGTGCCATTCATGGCAATGAAAAAACATGGGGTTGTGTAACAGTTAGCTAATAGAGTTCTTCAGACATTCGAAAAACCAAATGTTTCCAATACTTTATTAAAAATCCTCATTCTAATGTGTCATATACTCTCACCATATCTACTTTAAGCATGATGTTTCCCCTTCTTACTTTCTGTGCAGACTGTGAATCATCTCTTGAGCGTGGAAAATATTTTCATTGACGTTTCTGCCGTTGAAAAGTTTCCTTGTTCTTTAGATATAACCCTTTCAAGGATAGAGGTCATTCTATTGACAATTTTTTTAAACACTTCGTATATTACAGTGCACAAGCTGATTGGCCTGAACTTCTAGAAGTTTCTAATGTTGTCTTCCTTCGGTATGAACACAATAAAGGAAGTTGTGAAAAAGAGTCCCCGGGAGGACTATAAGAGATAAGCTGGATCAATATCTTTTCATTTTAAAGTCTTTGTGATGACTGATGAGTCAATGAGCATTTTTTGTCGATGAGTCATGCATGAAAAAGATCTTTCATGTTTTTGTCTGATCTCAAGGATGAGAGATAAAATAATCTCAACCTACCGTTTCATATTGCAGGTCCACATAAGAAATATACATAATAGGATTTTATATGTTTATAAGAAAGAAAGAATTCAACACGAGGCTAGCAGAACAAAAAAACTGGAAACGAAAGTCAATTATGAAAGCTAAAACCTGTACACACAGAACCAACGTGCTGTTCTCTCCATATCTCTACTTGTCTACATTACTTTCTCCAAATCAGAAGGAGATAAACCACTTGATAATCAATGGAAGTCTGTGCCTATTTTTTTGTATACTCTCTATTGTTCTCCCTCTTAGAAACATCCTTTACGCTGGACACTCTTACTTCAAGTCGATCAATCAGAGACGGCGACACATTAGTTTCAGCCGGTGGAACATTTGAAATGGGATTTTTCAGCCCAGGCAGCTCAACAAGCCGATACGTCGGAATTTGGTATGTGGTATCTTATGGGACAGTTGTATGGGTGGCTAACAGAGACACTCCGCTTAACGATCACTCCGGAGTTTTAACGGTCACTGATGAAGGAGATATTGCACTTCTCAATAGCACAAATGACATTGTTTGGTCAACAAATACATCAAGAACAGCAGAAAATCCAGTTGTTGTGAAAGATGGAAATGTTGATGAGGCAGAGAGATATTTGTGGCAGAGTTTTGATTATCCTTGTGACACATACCTACCGGGAATGAAGCTTGGAAGGAACTTGAAAACTGGTCTAGATAGAGTCATATCATCTTGGAAGAGCGCCGAGGAACCTGCACGAGGTGAGTTTTCACTAAGGTTAGATCCTCGTGGGCTTCCGCAAATGGTTCTCGTCAAGGGGAATACGATAAAGAGAAGACCAGGGTCATTTAATGGTCTTATGATTACGGGATTCCCAAACATGATTCAGAATCCAGTCTTCGTGTATGAGTTCGTGATGAATCAGAACGAGGAGTATTTGTAGTTCAAACTAGTAAATACTTCGGTTTTTTCAAGATATGTGATATACCCATCAGGCTTTGGGCAGCGGTCGATGTGGATGGATCGAACACACAGTTGGGAGGCTATCTCCACTGCCCAGGCAAACACGTGTCAAAATTATGCATTCTATGGTGCATACGCTACCTGCGATGCCGATAGCTCTCCTACGTGTGCATGCTTGGAAGGATTCTTACCCAAGTCTCCAAAAGATTGGAAATCAGTAGATTGGTCTGATGGATGTGCTCGAAGGATTCCATTGGTATGCAACATTGGAGATGGCTTCCGCAAGTACACGGGGTTGAAATTGCCCGACACATCTACGTCCTGGTTTAATGCAACCTTGAGTATCGATGAATGCGAGGGATTGTGCTTGAAAAACTGCTCTTGCACAGCATATTCCAATTTAGATATACGGGGAAAAGGGAGTGGCTGCTTGCTTTGTTTTGGGAAATTGATTGACGTTGTTGTGTACTCTCAAGGTGGGCAAGAGCTATACATAAAGATGGCCAGCTCAGAACTAGGTCTCCATTCAGAACTAGGTACCGTTTACTTCTTTTTTCCTTCTAAAAATTTGCTCTGAGTTTCTCTTTTACAATGAATAGAGGAGGATAACTTAGACAACTATATCGCCTAGTCAACATATTCAAAATTAATACAAGTTTTGATAAATAGTCAGATATATGCAAATTGATCGAGTAGAACTGTAACTTTGTTTTTAGAAAATAATGGGAAAAAGGGGAACAGCAACAAGATTAAACGAGCAGAAATCAAAGCCGGTGCTGTAGCATTAGTCAGTGGAATTCTAATACTTGGAGTGATCTCATACATACGGAAGAAGTCTAGTTTCAAAGGTAAAGCTATATTTCTAAGGCTAAGAAATTTCTATAGTTCTACTTACCTTAGAAATGCATCTGAGTAGATTGTTGGCCGCTTCCATTTAATAGTTCTTTTGTTCAAGAAAATCGTGCCCAATTCAGTTCCTTACATTCCAGGAATGGCAAAAGGAAGACAGAAGAAAGATTGTGGAAATGTAGGCCTGAAGGAGGACATCGAATTGCCGATAATTGATTTGACAGCCATAGCCAATGCCACTAATAACTTTTCAAGCAACAAGCAGCTGGGAGAAGGTAGATTTGGACCTGTGTATAAGGTAGACCAAAAATATCCTCACCATATATGAAGTTTATTTTTTGGAATGCATTTCCTAACTCTTGATTTTCAGGGTACACTACCTGTGACACCCCGTACACGTAAGGGGGGTCCTGAATATCAACCTGTTTGACTTGGACCTGTTTTCATCTACAAATTTTATCTAAAATATATATCTGATCAAATCCACAAATAATTCCTCATCTCCAAATTTAAAGAACAATTAAATTCTAATCATCCATAAAATTCATACATTAAATAAAATAATGCCATCATATAGGGTCCACAAACTTCCCATCAAAATATCCTACTAACACTAAAATTTAAAAATGCTAAATAACGCAACAACAAAATAATAAATATTGTCTTCACTTCAACCCCAAACATGACCGCCTATCCGGGTCCCCATATATTAACCTTGGTCCTCAGGCGAGACCTCCACTTCATCTGAAATATATATAGATAAGGGGGTGAGTTCATCCACAACTCAGTAAGCAAAACACCTATACTAGTATGTAAATCATGAGCATTTTTAATAAAAAAAAAAATCCTTAAGCATGTAACGGAAAAACTTTTATTCAAAGTAAACAATTCCAAAACTTATGAACCATCCAAAAGCCGAGCGAACCTTTATTTTTCATAAAGTATACACCAAAACTAACTTTTTCTTTTTTATACTCAAAACACTTTGGCAAAAATAACTGTAACATCTCATCCATTTTCAAACATATACCATGTTTAACCCCCGTGGTAGGGTTGTGCTATCCCCGGTGGCCAAACTAGGCAGTATCATATTGTGAGACTTTCCCTCATTCGTTCTCGGAGCCCTGAGTGTGCACATAGGAAAGTAACACATAAAAAGGATCACTTTGTTTCCAAAGTGATTGCACTCCTATCATATTGTATCATGGAGGTACCAACCATATCACGTGAATCCATATAATCATGTCCGAAAAATATTCAGAATTAAAGACAAACAGATAAGTATGCCAAAGGTTTTTCCGTAAACATATCATATTAAGCCACTTGTTTTTCACTTTCTTATCCATTTCCATACAAGCCAAAAACACAACAAAACATATTATTTTATATGCACAAGATAGCATCAAAATTAATGTTCGCTCTTATGCATAGTTCAGAAATATGTCAAATATTGCTCATGTCTACACATTTCATGTCAAAAGAAAATTTTCTCTATCATATAAATTTTCATGAGCAAATGCATAAAACATATACTGAGGTTGTTTTTCACATTTTTCTTTAAAAAAAACAGAACATGCACATTTTATAAAAACCAACCTCGAACAAATTTTCTTTTTATGTAAATCTAGGATAGGAGCCCCGCTTACCTGACTCCTGTAGCGAATTATCAAAATTTGGAATCCGATCTCTAAGATTCTCGTCGCCTATTTAAAAAAAAAAGAACTTAACATTAACGGCCAGCAAACCCAATCTATAAGTATAAAAATGGTAATCTAAAGTTCCAAATCTGAAAAATTTTGCAACACTCCTTTCTTCAAACTACACTAGCTTAAAGCGTCACAATTTGCTATAAATATCACGTCAAACGACACCCATAACGTGCTGACCAGCCCCAACAATCCGGGTTGTTATCCCACGCTCACATGAACATATATTCCTAATTTTCCAGCTTACAACCCAACGAGACAGTCACCCAAAAAAAAAAAATCATTTAGCAACAAAATAATTGACCTCAATACCACCAATCGGTCTAGCCAGCCAAACAACATTTTACTCAATTAAAACCAACCAGCCAAACAACAGCCACAAGGATCCAGAATTTCCCAACAAAACCAGCCATTAATCATCAACCCCAACTAGCATGTATTAACTTAAAACATTCTCAATCAAATACTGGAGTGATACGAGGAAAACAACAACCAAAGCATCACAAAAAAATTTACATCCCTCAGATTTCCTTATGTAAAAATTTTTGGTTCGGTACATCCACAATTTACGCTAGATAATTCCCTTAACAGAAATCTATCCAAAGAGTCTTGATCCTTACCTAAAAATGAAGAACAATCCACAAGAAACCGAAGCTTAAAATATGAATTCTTGCTTCCCCAAATGTTCGGCTGCCAACCACGAAAAACACTAGATTAACAGTGGCTAAAAACCCCCAAACCGAACCCTTTAATCTAGATGAAATTTCAGAAAAATTGAGAGGTTTAGATCAACTTACCGAGGAGATGAGTGGGTGGCCGCAACAGAGGGGATCGGCGGCATAGAAAAACCCAAAAACAGGGGTATTCCCGTAGAGAGAGGGAGAGAGAGAGAGAGAGAGAGAGAGAGAGAGAGACCGGTGAAGTGAACTGACCGCGAGAGGAGGGAACTCCATTTGATGCAACCGCTGGACGTGGCAAACGGTTGAGTGAAAATCGGAAGGAAATCGAGGGAAAACAGGGGCTTGGAGCTATCGAGTGCCGAAGGAAAGAAAGGAAAAGAAAGAAAGAAGAAGAAAGGAGAAGAAAGAAGAAGGGCGGAAACACTTACCTGGGAGTGATACAGCGTCGTTTCGAGAGATGGGCTGGGCTGGGCTGGGCTGGGCTGTGGGCTGTGGGCTTTACATCCTCCCCTCCTAAAAATAAATTCCGTCCTCGGAATTTGCTACAAGAGTTCATAATCCTCGTTAAAGATGTGTGGGTATTTCTCTCGCATTTCCTCCTCGAGTTCCCAGGAAACTTCACTACTTGTATGATTACTCCACAAAACCTTAACCATGGGGATGCTACAATTCCGCCACTTGTGTGCTTTCCTTTCTAAGATCCGCACTGGTTCTTCGATATATGTTATATCTTCCTGAATCTGTAGCGGCTCATAATGAATGATGTGAGTTGGATTGGGAATATACTTCCTCAGTATGGATACATGAAATACGTTATGCACTCCCGTCAGATTCGGAGGAAGTGCTAATTTATATGCCAATGGTCCAACCCGCTCAAGAATCTCAAAAGGCCCAATATATCTAGGGCTCAACTTGCCCTTACTTCCAAATCTCATAACCCCTTTCATTGGTGCTATCTTCAAGAATACTTCATTTCCCACCTCAAACTCTAGTGGACGGCGGCGGTTATCGGCATAGCTTTTTTGTCGGCCCTGAGCTGCTTTAATTCTGGCTCAAATAATGTCGATCTTTTCTGTGGTCCTCTGAATGATCTCTGGCCCCAAGATTTTTTTTTCACCAATTTCGTCCCAATATAATGGAGACCTACATCTTCTGCCATACAATGCTTCATACGGTGCCATCCCAATACTATTCTGGAAACTGTTATTATAAGCAAATTCTACCAATGGTAAATGTCGTATCCAAGTCCCTTTAAAGTCCATTACGCATGCCCTCAACATGTCTTCTAAAATCTGAATAGTCCTTTCTGATTGTCCATCTGTCTGAGGATGATAAGCCGTACTAAAATTCAACTTAGTACCCATTGCCTCTTGCAAACTTCTCCAAAATCTAGATGTGAAACGAGGATCTCTATCTGACACAATGGATACTGGTATCCCGTGTAACCTCACGATCTCTTGTATGTATAGCTCCGCTAGTTTCTCCAACTTATGAGAAACTTTTATGGGTACAAAACGCGCAGTCTTCGTTAAGCGATCGACGATTACCCATATTGCATCTTGTCCGTTTAAAGCCCTTGGTAGACCTGTCACAAAATCCATGGATATATGCTCCCACTTCCATTCTGGAATCTGTAATGGCTGTAACAACCCTGCTGGTCTCTGATGTTCTGCCTTCACCTGTTGACAAGTCAGGCACTGTTCTACAAACTTAGCAATTTCTCTCTTCATACCGTTCCACCAAAAAGACTCTCAAATCCCGATACATCTTGGTACTCCCTGGATGAACTGTGTATAAAGAGCGGTGTGCCTCCTCAAGGATTATCTTCTTTAGTATATCATCTGCAGGTACACACAATCTGTCTCTAAACTTCAGAACTCCATCTTCAGAAATGCTAAAATCAGCTTTGTCCCCGTTCTTAACTTCCTCCACTAGCTTTATCAATGCTGAATCTACTTTCTGAGCTGCTGTGATTCTCTCTAACAAATCTGGTTGCACTATTAAACTAGCCACGAAAGCACTTGTATCATTGGTGATGATCTTAATACCATCCCTTTCTAAGTCCATTAGTAACTGGTGTTGAGTAGTAAGGGATGCTACTGCTGAACTCATTGATTTCCTACTCAAGGCGTCAGCTACGACGTTCGCTTTGCCTGGGTGATAATTGATATTACAATCATAATCCTTTATTAGCTCGAGCCATCTTCTCTGCCTCATATTCAATTCTTTTTGGGTGAAGAAATACTTTAAGCTTTTGTGATCTGTGTAGATTTCACACTTTTCCCTATATAAATAATGCCTCCAAATTTTAAGTGCAAACACAACTGCTGCTAACTCCAAATCATGTGTGGGGTAATTTTGTTCATGTGTGAAGCATAGGTTATAACTTTCCCATGTTGCATTAATACACACCCTAAACCCAGTCTTGAAGCATCACTATATACTACAAACCCACCTCTCGCAGTGGGAACTGTTAAAACTGGGGCGGTCACTAGTCTCTGTTTCAAATTCTGAAAGCTTCCTTCACATTTTTCCGTCCACTCAAACTTCTTGTTCTTCCTTGTGAGTGCGGTGAGGGGAACTGCTATCCTGGAAAAACTCTCAATGAATCGGCGATAGTATCCTACCAATCCCAAGAAGCTCCTAACCTCATGTACATTTTTCGGTACTGACCAGTTCACTACTGCTTCCACTTTCCCTGGGTCCACTGAAATGCCCTCCTATGAGACAACATGCCCCAGAAATGTAACTGCATTCAGCCAAAACTCACACTTCTTCAGTTTAGCAAACAATTTTTCTTCTTTAAGTGTCCCGAGTACTAGTGTGATACCCCATATGAGATTGATAAGGTAGGTGGTGTATGGGATCCCATATTGCTTGGGAAGGAGAAGTTCTTGCTCTTTATAAGGTTTCAATGGGGCTCCAATTGTATCATTGACTAGTTCTTTTGGAGTATAAGCCATGTGGTTTGGGCCTTCCATTGGGGCGTTACAATGGTATCAGAGCCTATCCCAACCAAAAATGTGGGACTTGAGCCGTGCCACCTATAATGGACATACCCGACGAGGACGTCGGGTATTTAAGGGGGGTAGATTGTGATACCCCATATGAGAATGATAAAATAGGTGGTGTATGGGATCCCACATTGTTTGGGAAGGAGAAGTTCTAGCTCTTTATAAGGTTTCAATGGGGCTCCAATTGTATCATTGACTAGTCCTTTTGGAGTATAGGCCATGTGGTTTGGGCCTTCCATTGGGGCATTACAAGGGACTCTCAAAGGAAGCAGTGAAATCTAATAGAACCTGAAATGCAAAATAATTCAATTTTTGTAGAGCTGCTTGTAATAAATGGAGGCTTACCATCTGCGATTTTGCTTACGAGAATAAGTGAGGAACGGATCAAGACAAGGTTGTGAAGCCATGGAGGTTACTGAAAAAGAGCCGCTTCATCGTATGCATTGCGGATGTAAACAATAATGGGTGTGCAGCCAACGTGGCATCACCCTATCGATTGGCTGTTTTAAAGGAAATATGAGCCTGCCCGGTTCTAAAATATTCTCTATTGGGGGAGGGATAATACATTAAAATTAGTGATAAAAAATCATTAAAAATACCTATAAATGATATATATCGTAAAAAAAAAAAATTCTAGAGGAAAGCCACACTTTTTGCACATCTATTGCACACATACTTAAATATGTAAGATTATTTTTTTACTCTCTTTTAAAATATCCACCACATTTTAACAAAACTCTCTTCTTTTTCGTATAGACTATTCATTTTCCTGCAGAATACACTTCTCTTACTCCTCAACATTAAGTATGCTAAATTTGAATTTTTTTCATCTAAACATAATCCGAGACGTTTGCACACTGTAGCATCTAAACATGAGTTTTTATGAACATTAGTTATTTGTGCACGATAGTTTTTCACATTAGTTCGGTGCTAAGGCTCTAATATATATAGCTAATTTAGCCTTTACAGACTTTAATCATTAAGACAGATTTTGAAGGAAATTTTGCAAGAGTTTAAAGAGAAATGAATTAGAACAGCAATTATGAACTAGCTCTAAGTAATATATGCAAAAGTTTTCCTCCTTAATAATATCCAAAAGTGCTAACTTATACAACTTATCATAAGACACGGAACAATTAAAATAAAAAACAAAACAAAAAAAACACTTTTTAGTGCTAGTTGATGAGGCTAATCAAATCTAGCTCTCCAATAGTATGTTCAGTGTATTGATAAATAAGCTTCTAAGTTATTAATCATATAGATACTTAGAAGAATCCATTTTTATATGGAAACTTTGAAACTAATTTCTTTCTCCTCCTCTTCCTTATGATGGATCCTTTCATGTAATTCTAATTCCTCATGATTTCTTTATCTTTATATTTTATTATTTTAATTCATCTTTTTCTTTTCCTCATTTGGTTGGGTTCACATGATGTGTAGTTTAGCTACACTTTGTTGCTACTAGGTGTTGGAGCAGTGCTGCCCGTAGGCAATTTGATCATTGTTATGTCTTGCAGTCCATAGGCAAATAGATAGAGACATGGTTCGCACCGTTTTATTTAAATTCGTGCATTTTCTCGCTTCTACGGGACTTTCCTGTAGCAGCACTCATATGGTAAATAAACAAGTACTAATTAAAACTATCCAAGCTAAGGTTGCCTCCTAAACAATTAAGGTTTTCATTGATTATATAGTCCAAGCAGCTTGCTTAGCCAAAAACAAATGGGAAAAGTACTTTCGAGAAGGCAAAGTGAAAACAAATTGAAGGTACGAAGATCACGAAAATGAGTTTGCTTTGGCCAATATATGCACGACGATGAAGCCGATAAATATGACTGACATAGATAATTAAGTACCTGTGGCTATGGACCACAATAAGTATTGCTTTTAGTTTATCTTTTTTATAGGAAGCTTATTTGGACGTTTCCAATCATAAGTTCAATAAGAAAAATTAAAGAATTAGAGGAAGGGACAAAGTTAGCGCTAATCTTGCCATGTCTATTAGTGTCATTTTATTCATCTACCATATTTCCCATATAAAACCATGTTTGAAAATAAGAGCTATGCTCTCGCGAGAGCGATTGTCCCTCTACGATAAAACTCTCATTGCTCCAACGCTAGGGGGGGGGGGGGGGGGGGAGGGGTTGAGCTCTGGCTTCGTTCACCCCTTCTGGTCCCCCTCATTTCTTCTCTTCTTTTTCTTTTTTCGGCCACTATCATTGTATAGTTTTGATGGTGGTTTTCGGGGGTTTTTTAGATGAATCAACATGTAGCAGGTTGATGGTGGCCAAAATCCACCAAGGGCCTCGCCGCCATTCTCCCTATCCACCGATCTGATTCTTGTCTGGAGTTTTTTGTCGAACGGATAGGCATGTGTACCGAAAACGCGAGGTCCAGAAAAGCGTGAGCTCCACGTGTCACACCAATTGGAGGAATCTCTCTACTGTGTGCGGCTTCAAGGAGATCCATGGTCTTCAGGGCACTCCAACTTGTGGGTGATCACTCCTACAGTAGCGCGTGATGCACATGTGCCACCACTGTGGGGTTTGTTTTGAGTTGTTATTTTTCTGTTGTTTGGTTGGTGTTGTTCTGCTTTGTTTGTATAGAAAAAATGTTATATAGAGAAATAGTCTCTTGGGCCTAGTTCGTAGAGTTGTAGTTCTATCCTCTTGTAGAGGTAGAGACTTTAGTAAAATGTCTATTAGGAATTAAATAGTCTCTTAGACATTTTGTCTGCACAGATTGAGAAGTGTGTGCCCCAACAGATTTAGTTGACTTGTAGGCCGCGTTCTCTCAATTTGTATAGGTCACATTATGTAAACTTCAATTTCATGGTTTTAATGGCAATAAACTAATTTCTCTTCAAAAGGATTTCGCATATTATATGATTAATTACGATATAGAACATAATTTGATTTGTAATATTTAAAATTGATTTTCCGAATTCCCTTGAATGGTGTATGGTAAAGTTTTCAAATAAAAATATTCTTTAGAAATTGTTGCCCAGATGACTAACACAAGAGGGGGGGTGAATTGAGTTGTATTTAAAAAAATAACAATTATAAATCAAATATATAATATAAAATATAAACAAAATATGAAATAACAATAAATATAAATAGTAAGAGTAAGAGAGAAGCAAACTCAGCATGTTAACGAGGTTCGGCCCCACTGCCTACGTCCTCGCCTCAAGCTACCTCTTGAGGATTCCCAAATCCACTATTCAATCTCCTTTAGGTGGAGATAGAAACCTATTACACCTTTGAGCAGCACCGCTCCAAAGAATCCGTGTAGAACACCCTCTACACTTCCAATCACCTTACACTTGGTGATTTAACTATTCACCGTGTAGAACACCTTCTACACTTCCAATCACCTCACACTTGGTGATTTAACTATTTTCCGTGTAGAACACCTTCTACACACACAAGGGTTATACACACCCTTTTACAAATACAAGAGTTGATAGTAGGTAGACTATCAAAGTACACTCCTCAATGAGTGAGATAGAAACAATACACGCAACCTATATCTCTCTAAACAAGAACAAGAATTAAGACTCAAAACTTTAGAAAAGAGAGAATGAGAGCTTTGAAAAAATAATGCAAAACTTAGCATTAGATGTGTAAGCTCTTGTTTTGAATTTTACAAAACTCAAGTGAGCTATTTATAGGCAAATGATTTTTCAATTTTAAATTTGAAAAAATTCTCATATCAAAAACATCATCATTTACTTTTCAAAAATTTCAAATCTAATATTTTTACTTTTTGCATGTGACAAAAGGAGCACACTTTACTTTCCAAAAATTTCAAACATAATCTTTTACTTTTTGCATATGACAAAAGGAGCACACTTTACTTTTCAAAATTTTCAAATAAAGACATCTACCTTTTGTATAAGTCAAGAAAAGCATCCATCACTTTTGAAAATATTCAAATAAAACATGCACATGTGAAAGATGACAATCAATCATCTTAATATTTTCAAAGTTCAAACATTTAATCATGTCATGCACATGTGAAAGATGACAATCAATTATCTTAATATTTTCAAAATTCAAACATTTAATCATGTCATGCACATGTGAAAGATGACAATCAATCATCTTTCAAAAATTTCAAAATTCAAACCTTTAATCATGTCATGCACATGTGAAAGATGACAATCAATCATCTTTCAAAATTTTCAAATTTAATTTTCAAAATATCATGCATATGTGGAAAATGTATTTTAATGTTTTATGATAAAATATTAATTTTGAGCCTTAATCCTAATTTTGAATTTTTAAGAGATTTACAACATTACTCTATGATTTTAATGTGAAGTTGTTCCCTTCTTGCTCATGCTTGCTTCCTTGATGTGTTTGATTATATTGTGTGGACAACTTGAGCTTGAGACTCCTTTATTCTTTGGATTCATTTGTTATCATCAAAATCCATTTGTAGATTTACATGAAACTTGAAACCTTGGGTTCAACAATCTCCCCCTTTTTTATGATGACAAATACTTGATAGAACCTGAAACCTGTATTAATACTTAAGCTCCCCCTGAGAATGTGCGTTAGTTTTTCAAGCAAAAATATAAATATAATTCCAAGCATATATAACAAGATTAACAATTTAAACAATATTAAAGTTCTAGTCTAAAACTTCTCCCCCTTTTGGCATCATTAAAAAGGAATCATAATTATCTCAATAAGATATATTCCTACAATAACTAACAGACAAATAAAACGCTGCGTTAGTAGAGACTGTAGAAATTAGAACCACCCGTGTCCGACAAAACTTGCAAATGTTGAAGCCGAATTTTATCATCTCGGTGCGGAAGAAGATTTAAATCTGCTTGATGTTATTGAAGAATTAGATGTTTCAGAGATTTGAAGATGAATAATTAAAATTATTCGTGTCCGACAAAGACAGCAAAAGCTGCAGGCCTAGCTTTGGCAATACGGTGCGGAGCCATGCATGTCCGACAAAACCTGCAAATGTTGGAAGTCTAACTCTGGCAATTCGGTGCGGAGCCACGCGTATCTGACAAAACCTGTAAAGGTTGGAGGCCTAGCTCTAGCAGTCGGTGCGAAAGCAGATCAATCGCTGATGTTGTTGACAAACGGGTTTGAAAGTTCTGAGTTTCTATAAAAAAAAATCATTTTCACCAATCGGATACCAAAAAAAAAATTGCTTCTTGACCTAAGTTCTGTTTCTCCATAACAATAGAATGGCCGAACAATTCTCTTCCACTAATGTTCCAGACTTGAATCAGGAACCCTTGACGCATCAACCATCAATCTTCTCTCCTAAGGCCGTCAATGCCATGATAGGAGCAGAGAACCGTTTTTCTAGTAAGAAAACTTTTGACAATGTGTGTCCAGCATATCTTATATTTATTTTGACTAATAAGATTTGAAGAGACAGTAATTTGTCTTGTTCTTTATGCTATCTCTATAAAATCAGTTTTAAAATTCATCCGATTTGCATCAAATCTTATTCTCATCTCTATAACTCATCTGCATTCCTTCAATATTCTCGCTTTAAGTTTTCAATTCTTTTCTCAATGGCTCATTCTTCTAAAATTCCTCTAGATGCATCCATGAGGTATTCTACATCTCAATCTCATGTCCTTTCTGCAGCTACCATTGGCGCCATGTTGCAGCAAGAGAACAATAGTTTGGCTAATAAGCCAGACTCCGATGCTATTTACGACTTGGTGAGTCTCGGGACTCGCTACTCATCCTCTATTGTCGCTTTTTCCCAGCGACTACAAGTCAAAAATCATGAGGTTGAAAAGCTTAAAGAACAAAGTGTTGTACTTCAACGAATTGTTCAAGAGTCTCACACAAGGGAAGGAATCCTTCGACAGAAGAATAAAAAGTTGAAATCTCTATTGGATTTTTCATTCCGCTTGCCAGTTCCCATGGATAGGGATGACATGATATTGTATGAAGAGAATGAGCGTCTCAAGCATGAGGTTAAGAACCTCAAGTTTATGTAAAAGTATTTAAAAAAATATCTCTCTATTTTTATGAACTCTGATCTATCTTTCAAGAGATATTCATAACATGCATCATACCTATTTCTCTTCTAATCATAAATAATCTATCTTTTGGTAAGGGTTTTGTGAATATATTTGCTAACTGATCGTGTGTGTTTGTGAACTCCAGTACTATATCACCTTTCTGCACATGATCTAAAAAAAAATGATATCTTATTTCAATATGCTTAATTCTAGAATGTTGTATTGGGGTTTTTTTTTTAAGATTTATAGCACTTGTATTATCACATTTGATTGGAATGTGATTATACATAAGTTTAAAATTCTCAAGTTGTTGCTTCATGTAAAGAACTTGAGCACAACAACTACCCGCAGCAACATATTCTGCCTCAGCAGTAGATAGTGCAACAGAATTTTATTTTATTGTTTACTAAACCAGGGAACTAGTGCACGACCTAAGAAATGACATGTTCTACTAAAACTTTTTCGATCATCTTTGCAACCAGTTTAATCGGTACCTGAATAACTAATAAGATCGAAAGAAGTGTGTTTAGGATACCATAACTCTAAGTCAATGGTATTGGCAAAATATCTAAAAATCCGCTTGACTGCAATCAAATGAGATTATTTTGGAAATGATTGAAAACGTGCACATAAACATACACTAAACATAATATCTGGTCTACTGGCTGTCAAATATAATAAGCTACCAATCATACCTCGATATACTTTCGAATTAACTAGTTTACCGGATTCATCTTTATCAAGTTTAGTGGATGGGCTCATTGGTGTTCCAGTTTCCTTAGCACCTTCCATCCCAAACTTCTTCAGCAATTTTTTAATATATTTTGATTGATTGATGAATATCCCACTTTTTGCTTGCTTAATTTGCAATCCGAGAAAGAATATAAGCTCTCCCATCATGCTCATTTCAAATTCTTCCTGCATAGTCTTAGCAAAAACTTGGCACATATTTTCATTAGTAGCACCGAATATTATATCATCAACATAAATTTGAATCAAAAGAATATCATCATGTTCGTATATAATGAAAAGAGTTGTATCAATTTTTCCTCTTAAAAAGTCTTTTTCAATCAAGAAACTACTGAATCTCTCGTACCGCGCTCTAGGAGCTTGTTTGAGTCCAAATAGTACTTTTGTGAGTTTGAAAACATGATTTAGAGAAATATGATTTTCAAAACCTGGAGGTTGTTCAGCATATACTTCTTCATTTATAAAACCGTTTAAGAAATCACTTTTAACATACATTTGAAAAAGTTTGAAATCTTTATAACAAGCATATGTAAGTAGCATTCGAATAGCTTCTAATCTTGCGACTGGTGCATATGTCTCATCATAATTGATTCATTCTTCTTGATTGAAACCTTGGACCACTAGTCGAGCCTTATTTCTAGTAATGACTCCGAACTCATGTTTCTTGTTTCTAAAAACTCATTTTGTTCCAATAATAGTATGATTTTTGGGTTTAGGAACAAGTGTTCAAACATCATTTCTTTCAAATTGATTAAGCTCTTTTTACATAGCTAGAATCTAAGATTCATCAAGAAGTACTTCATCAATATTTTTAGATTCAATCTGAGATAGAAAAGCAGTATGATTGCAAATATTTCTAAGAGATGATTGAGTACTTACATCTCGTGAAGGTTTCCCTAGAATTTATTCCGCTGGATGATCTTTCACATGTTTCCACTATTTGGTTGCATCTTGTACTAAGTCTTGATGATCTTTCCTTCTATTTCCATGATCTTCCCTTTTGAATTGTCTCCAAATATCACACATCCTTTTTCTTTAGAAGTGAAGTCAATGAATTTAGTTTTATCTTCTGTCACGTATCTTGAGCATCCGTTATCTAAAAATCATTTATTTTTACCTGTAGAATACTTCATGCATACCTACAAAATCAATTAAAAATAATTCCTGGTACCCAAGTTCTTTGGGTCCTTTATTTATTAGTATTAGAAGAAATAAGATTTTTAGGTACCCATATGGCCCTAATAGTCATTGTATGTTTTCTTCTAATAGGACAAACAAAATAATTATGACCATTTCTATTACAAAAATTGCAAATAGCATGTGACATATATGAAGAACTTGAGTGATTATAATAGTATCCTTTTTTAACAAAATTATTTTTATGAAAAGAATTTTGAATATTGGATTTTGATGTAGAAGGATTATCAAAAAAGTTTTTATAAGATTTGTATAATTGTTTTGGCTTATATCCCAAGCCTGCCTTATCAAAAACACATCTTTGACTACCAAGAAGTTTTTCAAAATTTCTTTTTCCATTCGTAAAGTTTTCAATAATATTTTCTAAATCAGTTTTTTTTTCTTCAACTCAAGATTTTCATCTTTCAAAACAATACTTTCTTTTCTTAAAATATCAATTTCGTTTGTTAAAGAAGAATTTTTCTTTTTCAAAACAGTATACTTGATACCCAATTTTTCAAATTCCTCATATACATTTTCTAAAACATTTTGCAATTCTTCATATGAAGGATCTTCAATATTATCAAGATTTGTTACCTCAATGTCATCTTTAGCCATAAGACAAAGATTTGCTGATTCTCCATTGCTTGCTTCACTATCTGAGCTACTTGAATCATCATCCCACGTAACTTTCATTACTTTTTTGCCTTTGTTTTGATCTTTCTTTAGCAGAGGACAATCTGGTTTGATATGACCAGGTTTATTGCATTTATAACAAATTAAAGTGTCATTTTTACCTGAATCTTTCTTGGAAAACTTATTGAAGGATTTCCTTGGAGGAGTTTTATTTTTCTTTAAGAACCTCTGAATTCTTCTTACTATCATCGCAATTTCTTCATCTTTGTCGTCATTTTTCTCATCTTCATCACTTTCACTTTCATGTGGAACAGCTTTAAGTGCCAAGCTTTTCTTTGACTTTCCTTCTTCTTCTCCTATTTTCAATGTGTACTCATGGGTGATAAGTGACCCGATGAGTTCATTCACTTCGAGTTTCTTGAGGTCTCTAGCTTCAAGAATCGCTGTCACTTTTGATTCCCAATGTTTTGGTAGAGAGTTGAGAATTTTTCTTACTATCTCTACTTTGGAATAAATTTTACCAAGAGCTGTCAAACTGTTTATGATGTTAGTAAAACGAGTGTACATACTAGAAATAGATTCATCATCATTCATCTTAAACATTTCATATTCATGAGTAAGAATATAAATTTTTGATTCCTTGACTTGAGAAGTTCCTTCATAAGTAACTTCCAAGTTATCCCAAATTTCCTTTGCTGTAGCACAAGTCATTACTCTATTAAATTCATTACCATTGAGAGCATTATATAATAAATTCATAGCAGTTAAATTCAAAATATAAAGTCTATCGTCTTCACGATTGAACTCTTCTTCTTCCTTTTTGACCTTTACTCCATCAACCACTTTTGTTGGAATATAAGGTCCATTTACAATGCATTTCCAGATTTCTCGACCTTGAGCCTGAAGGAATATTCTCATTCTAACTTTCCAGAATGAGTAATTGTCTCTGCAAAAAAGTGGAGGCCGACTGCTAGATTGACCTTCACCAAATGAAGCTACAATGTTAGCCATAAAATCTTAACTCAAAAGATAATTAATCTTATAATAGAGCTCTAGCTCTGATACCAATTGTTGCCCAGATGACTAACACAAGAGGGGGGTGAATTGAGTTGTATTTAAAAAAATAACAATTATAAATCAAATATATAATATAAAATATAAACAAAATATGAAATAACAATAAATATAAATAGTAAGAGTAAGAGAGAAGCAAACTCAGTATGTTAACGAGGTTCGGCCCCACTGCCTACGTCATCGCCTCAAGCTACCTCTTGAGGATTCCCAAATCTACTATTCAATCTCCTTTAGGTGGAGATAGAAACCTATTACACCTTTGAGCAGCACCGCTCCAAAGAATCCGTGTAGAACACCCTCTACACTTCCAATCACCTTACACTTGGTGATTTAACTATTCACCGTGTAGAACACCTTCTACACTTCCAATCACCTCACACTTGGTGATTTAACTATTCTCCGTGTAGAACACCTTCTACACACACAAGGATTATACACACCCTTTTACAAATACAAGAGTTGATAGTAGGTAAACTATCAAAGTATACTCCTCAATGAGTGAGATAAAAATAATACAGCGCAACCTATATCTCTCTTAACAAGAACAAGAATTAAGACTCAAAACTTTAGAAAATAGAGAATGAGAGTTTTGAAGAAATGATGCAAAACTTAACAATAGATGTGTAAGCTCTTGTTGTGAATTTTACAAAACTCAAGTGATCTATTTATAGGCAAATGATTTTTCAATTTCAAATTTGAAAAAATTCCCATATCAAAAATATCATCATTTACTTTTCAAAAATTTCAAATCTAATATTTTTACTTTTTGCATGTGACAAAAGGAGCACACTTTACTTTCTAAAAATTTCAAACATAATCTTTTACTTTTTGCATATGACAAAAGGAGCACACTTTACTTTTCAAAATTTTCAAATAAAGACATCTACCTTTTGCATAAGTCAAGAAAAGCATCCACCACTTTTGAAAATATTCAAATAAAACATGCACATGTGAAAGATGACAATCAATCATCTTAATATTTTTAAAGTTCAAACATTTAATCATGTCATACACATGTGAAAGATGACAATCAATTATCTTAATATTTTCAAAATTCAAACATTTAATCATGTCATGCACATGTGAAAGATGACAATCAATCATCTTTCAAAATTTTCAAAATTCAAACCTTTAATCATGTCATGCACATGTGAAAGATGACAATCAATCATCTTTCAAAATTTTCAAATTTAATTTTCAAAATATCATGCATATGTGGAAAATGTATTTTAATGTTTTATGATAAAATATTAATTTTGAGCCTTAATCCTAATTTTGAATTTTTAAGAGATTTACAACATTACTCTATGATTTTAATGTGAACTTGTTCCCTTCTTGCTCATGCTTGCTTCCTTGATGTGTTTGATTATATTGTGTGGACAACTTGAGCTTGAGACTCCTTTATTCTTTGGATTCATTTGTTATCATCAAAATCCATTTGTAGATTTACATGAAACTTGAAACCTTGGGTTCAACAGAAATTAAATATTTTTGTATTGAGAAACTCTGTTTGTTTCTATTGAGTTAGACGTGAAATTATCTCATTGTCAATTCATTTATTAATTTATCGTTACTCCACTTGTTCATAACGTACAATGTCACTGAAAATGTATGAAGACATGAAAGAAAGGATAGAAAAAGTCCTCGAGAAGGGGAAAGTTGGCGAAGAGTATATCACTGAGGAGATAGAGCGCAAGGCTTTTAGCAAATGGACAGATCATGGATTTACTCGACAAAATCATCCCATTGTCATTCAGGTATATATGTACGTTTATCATATGAGTAGCGTACGTTATATGTATTTACAATCTTATGTCAATAAGTACGTATTGTTATTTAAATAAAAGTTATAAGTATAAATATCATTTTCCTTATCGAATTAAGTTTATTAGCTCCTAATTAGATATTAATTGGCAGCTTAATTCAACTATGGACAGGTCTTATTAGAGAGTGGCAAGAACAAAGACGCGCGACCAACCATTTGTTGCCAAATCTCATCTATGTCTCTAGGGAAAAGAGCAAGACTTCATCCCACAATTTCAAGGCAGGTGCCCTCAACGTCTTGGTAAGCTTAATTTTTTGTATCTACAGCAAAATGCTCCACATTGTTGATTGTTATTTCCAGTTAACAATTCTTTATCATTAATTTTCATATTTTTATAATCTTGTTTTCTCTTTGTCATGATGTATTGAAGCTTCGAGTGTCGGCCACCATGACCAACGCGCCCATAATCCTCAACTTGGATTGTGATATGTATTCTAATGACCCACAGACACCTCTTCATGCATTGTGTTACCTGTTAGACCCTAAACTCATGTCCCGATTAGCATATGTTCAATTCCCTCAAATCTTTCATGGAATCAACAAAAATGATACTTATAGTTGTGAATATAAATGAGTTTTCTCTTCTAATCCCATGGGATTGGATGGAATGTTGGGCCCTAATTATGTTGGAACTGGATGTTTCTTTAACCGACGAGCTTTCTTTGGAGGCCCGTTGACCATTGTGCAACCAGAGATCTCTGAGCTTGGCCCCGACAGTGTTGTTGACAAGTCGACCATTCAGTCCCAACCAGTTTTGGAATTGGCACACAAGGTTGCAGGGTGTAACTATAAGTACAAGACCAAATGGGGTTACGAGGTAAGCTTTTTCTTAATATTTATCATTCTTGTGTTAATTAGTACTTAGTTTTCAACTATGTAAAAAACTAGAGATTTAAGCATATTTTATGATCTGGACTATGGCTTATCCTTCAGTCCATCATTCAAATCTTTAAACTTACCATGAAACAAAAATTTTTAGCATTTTTTTAACTTTTTAACTGATTTTAATCATGTGTCGAATAGTAATGGAGGTGATTTGATTAAATTCAAAATCATAAAGAAGCAAAAGGTTCAAAAATGGTAAATAAACTAATCGGTGCAAATGGTAAACCACAAACTAATTCAATACTTTTTTTTTCAATAGTAGTTTCTAATCTAATTTTATTAATAAACTCTCACTTGTGACGGAAGAAAATTATGGTTATATCAAGACACCTGAGGGTTACAAAATATTAAAAGGCCCAAACCCCAGGCATCAAAACAAAAACAATTTAAAATCAAAACACTTGTCTATTACAAGATATGAAAAATGAAACCCTACAACAACAATCATAGGCAAAAAGAATGGAGCCAAAAAAGATGTGACATAACATTATAAGACCTGCAAGTAAGGAAGGCCAAATTTTGTCCACATGAAGAAGGCTTCTCAAACTTCTGGGAATCATAATATCTCCAGGCCCATTCAAGTTTAAACCCTCAGCTTCCCACTTAGTATGAAAATCTGCAACAACATTTCTTTCACGAAAAAGATGAGTAACAATATATGCCATATAATTAAAATATTCATATAATTCATCCCAAAAATTTTTTAAATAGAAAATATTGTATTGACCATTTTTATCCAGTCAACCAGAATTTGAGAATCCGTCTCAATCTCAACTCTGAAGAAATCAAGATGACAGCATCTACAAATCCCTTCTAGTAAACTTCTCATTTCAGCAGTATTGTTGGAACCCATCCCCAAAGTCATAGAGTAAGCTACAATTAAATTTCCACAATTGTGACAAATAATGCCTCTAGCTTTAGAAAGCTTAGGATTACCGAACTAATACCATCAAAATTAAGGCCTTGTTTGCTTATAAGGATGAGACCAAAAATCCAAACACTTCTCAAACTAATCATTATACTTTTTCAAATTCTCATATAAAATATAATAAAAAATTTAATTTTTTCAAATTTTTATACCACTTTTTCAAATCCTCATACAAAACTAATATTAAAAAAATATCTTACAATAATATTTTATTTTATTTTTTTTAACTTTTATCCCATTTCATTTCATCTCTGAAAACAAATAAAGCAGTTTAACCCAATCCTGAGGAGGCCAAATCCATCTCACCACACGAACTTGTTTAGGCTTGGGAGCTAAGAACGCGATATCCAGTTTATTTGATATAGCAACATTTTGGGCAGAAACTCTAGAAACTTTCATAGTCAATTCCATAATCCGACAGAGCTACACTTTAATAACATGCCAAACCGAATCAACCGTGTCAACCTTATCCTCATATCGGGCCTTACAGCGTCTGTCCCAAAGTTTCCTAGAAATGATAGACAAAATAAGACCAAAGATAATTCGTACTTGAGTAGACTTACCTGTATGATAGATGCAAAAATTCGTTTGCTCGTGCCAAGTTTGAAAATCACCCATATAAATCACTAATTGATTAGTAGCCAATCTCCAAATTTTTTGAGCAAAGTCCCCAGTACAAAGCACTTGAATCAAATCCTCAATATGACCCATAGAGCAACAATCACATTTAGAAATATAAGGATCCTAACCATTTTAATCCTTTCATCAACACTCAAGCAATTATTAATAGCCTTCCACATCATAATAAAAATTTTCTTAGGAATGTGGTTATGCCAAATCCAATTTGCCCATGAAAGAGGAGGCGCTCTAACTCAAATACAATCTCAAACACTATTAGTAGTAAAAGTACCCCGTTTATCTTTGAGCCATATAAGGACATCCTGGTCCTCATTCTGCCTAGCCAGAAAATGATAAAGATCATTAGTTTTTTGATAACTCATAAGTCTTTCCAAAGGGCAACGCTAGGGGGCCCATTAGTGTGCCCCACTAGCTTGCCCCGTTAGTGTTAAAATATATTTTTTGTATTTTGTATTTTTTTTTCACATCATTTTTTTTAAATGCTTAAATATTTTTTAAAAAAAGAAAAAAATTCACAACATTATTAAATAATATTTTCTTAATCATTAAATAAACAAATTAATAAATAAAAATAAAAAACAGGGAACGGGACAATGGAGTGGGGCAATCCAGCGGGCTAAAAAGCATTTCCCCTTTCCAAAAGATCCATATCCCACCCATTCTCAATATGACACTCTTTGATTTTAAGCAAAGGTTGATCAATCACCGGGTACTGTCCACTAATAAGACCACTCTCCTCCCAATTATCATACCAAAATGAGATATTGCCTTATTTCACAATCCATTTAGAACCATTTAACACTTTTGGAATATTATTGACAATCGCTTTCCAAAAATGGGTGCCTTTATTAGGCACCACAAGGGAAAAATGCTTATCCTTAGCATATTTGCTTCTGAAAAATTCACCCATAAAGATTGACCCTGCAGAAGACGCCAAGCAAGTTTCATGTGTAAAGCTTTTTTAACCTCTGCAAAATCTCTTATATCCAGACCTCCTTCTTCTATCGGCTTCTATCGGATTCACCCTAAAAGAAAGAACCCATTATTTTGTTCAAAGCCTTAAGCGCCACTTTAGGAGCTTGAAGAACAGCAAGAAGGTGAGTGGCCATACTAGAAAGAACATGGCGTAACAAAATGATTCTTTGACTGATAGAAAGTATCTTCATTTTCCAGCTCGTAATTTTATTCTTAACTTTACCAAGCAAATCACTAAAATCACAAGAATCTTCCTAATGTTAAAGTAGCAGAAGACATGAAAGTCGCAAGCTTTAAACCTACCAATTACAATAGGCACACCCAAGTACTTAAAAGGAAAAAAACTCTCACGAAAACCATTAATGCAAAGGAGAGAAAAATTTTGGGATATAGGTATTCTTTTAGGAAAAAAAGAAGAAGCACTTTTATCTTTGTTGAGAACTTGACCTATCCGATTTTTATAAATATTCAAAACCTTCATCAAACTAGGCATAGACTTCTAACCACTATTAGTAAATATAACAATATTATTAGCATACATAAGGTAGGAAATTTGAGGGGTACTCCTAACTTGGGTGAACTAACCAGTTTGAGTTTTTAAGAAGACAAGAAAGAACTTTTTGCATAATAATGAACAAATAAGGAGAAAGTAGGTCTCCTTGCCTCAAATCTCTCTCATTTTAGAAAAACCCCAAAGAGGTACCATTCATTAGAGAAATGCTAGATGTACACGCCCGTAGTGTACACTACGTACAACCCATATTTAATAAAACGATGCATTTTAACTTTTTGGCTCACTATCTCGATCTCTCAAAAACTAGTACTGCCGCCTCATGTATTTTTTTCCCTTGGCTTCCCGATTCTTCCCCCGCCACCACCCATATCTCATGGAAACAGTCAACTGAAACCAAACACCCAGTTTTAGACAACCAGAAAACAAAGCACCATATCCCTTCTCCTTGAGCCACAATCTCAACCACCCCATTGCAGCTCCACACGACTAGACGATATCCCATTGTCGCACGCAGTGGCCAACCAAAACTGAAACCTCCCCTATTTTCGTCTCCCAAAACAGAGCAAGTAAAGCTCTCAGTGGACCTTTTTTTTTGTCTCGTTGCACACTGAAAAACCTCTCAGGCAACAGTAGAAACGGCCGACCTTGCCCTCTGTTCCGCCGTCTTCATCTCTCGGTAAGTTCACAATGTGCCCCACAGCCTCCCTTTCCATCTTCATCTCTCGGTGAGTTCACGATATCTCTCTCTCATCATTCTCTCTTTCAGCAGCTCTCTGTGGCCCTCATTTTTTTTGTCTCATTGCATGCCGAAAAACTTCTCAGGCAACAGTAGAAACGGTCGACCTTGCCCCCTGTTCCGCCGTCTTCATCTCTTGGTGAGTTCATGACGTGCCCCACGGCCTCCCTCTCCATCTTCATCTCTCGGTGAGTTCACGATATCTCTCTCTCATCATTCTCTCTTTCAGCACCTTCTCTTGCTTCATTTCGCAGTGGTCTCCCACCGCACATAGCTTCTTGCTGCTACCTGCCACCGCTCATCATCCTCTCCATGATCCTCTGTCACATGCCTTAGCCTCAGCCTTGGTTCGTTATGCTTCCTAATAATAACTTAGTTTTTCTACATGTTGTGTTTTCATCCTTACGTTATCTTGCAGAGTTCTAGTTTATGAATTTACAGTTTTACTCCTTTTGGTTTTAAAACAAAACTTACGAATTTTAAAGTAATTTTTTTAATATTTGCTGACGTCAGCAGTGTCTGTGTCGTGTACCCACAACTGTGTGTACGTAGCTGTATCCCCATTAATTATAATGGAGTATCAAGGTGAAGAAATGCATGCTTTAATCAAATCACAGGCATGAGGCGAGAAGCAAAATTATTCAAAACATGAAGTAAGAAAGACCAGTCAACTCTATCATAAGCCTTAGACATGTTAAGTTTAACCAAGACATTACCTCCATTAGAATTTTAATGAATAGAGTGAATCATCTCCTAAGTTAAACTAATATTTTCAAAAATACTACAACCTAGGATAAACGCCCCATGTTCTTGGGAAATCATCGTAGGGAGAAAAGACGTCAGATGACCCACAATAATCTTAATACAAATCTTATAATCATAGTGTAAAGGCTAATAGGCCTGAATTTTTCAAATCTAGAAGGCTTTTCGATCTTAGGGATTAAGATAATGAAAGAGGTAGTGAAGTAATTGGAAAGCGAGTGATTATGGAAAAAAAATTAATGATATCTTCAAGAATATTATTATTCACAAAATCCCAACAAACCCTAAAGAATCTAGAGCCAAAACCATCCGATTCGAGGCTGATATCAATGGGAATATTAAAGAGAGCATCTTTGACTTCCTCTAAAGAAGGCATTCTGCAAATCTCCGAATTCTTTTCATCAATGGTAAGAGGAAAGATTAACTCATTTAAAAACGACAAATCACAAGAACTATTATGACCTAAAAATTGATGAAAATAATCAACAACAACCTTATGAATGTCAAAAGGGTTGTTTAACATTAGTAACATCACTTAAACGCATGTCAGTAATCCTCTTGTGGGTTTTAGCATTCAAATAAGCATGGTAGAATTTAGAATTTTGAACCCCATCTGTCAACTAACTTTTTTTACCATATGAGAGAGCAGGGTATCCTCTCTACCCATCCAAGTCAATAATTCCAACCTAGATGCTAAGAGGTCATGATCATCCTTAACATTAAAGAATCTTGAAGACGACTCTCCAATCTGTCAATACGATTCTCTAACTTTTTAATGATACTAGTAGTCTTACCAAAAACACTCTTAGGTCACGGTCACGGTCACAGTCACGCTCATCCTCAACATTTCAATACTTAATCCTGTAAGTTAGTGAAAAAAATATACCATTTATCTCACATGCTTTCAATCACCAATTAAACAATCTTGGAAGTTTTTTTTCTCATCGTCTCTCATTAATTAATTGAAAATGAATTGATTGTTAAAATTAGTTGGCTAAATTGTATTTCAATTTTGGAAAGAGATAGACGTATTAGATTTTATAGTATTTAATACAACACACGTAGGATTTTTTGATATAGTATGAACTCCTGACATGCATCTAATACTAAGCATATATTTCTTTGTATTGAAACATTCAATTTATCTAAACAATGAAGAATCTCAATCCACTTAATTGTATGCTATTATTACAAGATATCTGTAGAGCCTTGGAATTCAAATGGAGAATTATGGTTTGAATAAGAATAAATGGATTGGATGAACAAATTTGATATATAGGTGGGCTACAGATATGTATCACTGATAGAGGACTTCTTCACGGGGTTTCAGCTACAATGCGAGGGATGGAGGTCCATATTTTGCAACCCTAAGAGGGCAGCCTTTTTGGGTGATGCACCAATCAGCCTTGTTAATGCCCTAAACCAAGTCCAGTGATGGAACATTGGTGCTCTTCAGGCTTTCTTCTCCAGTTTTAGTCCCTTAACCTTTGGTACTAGATCTTTGGGCCCTCTTATGGGCCTGGCCTACACTCATTATTGTTTTTGGTCCACCTGGTTTATTCCTCTCACCGTCTATGCGTTCCTCCCCCAACTATCATATCTCCATGAATTTTCTGTATTTCCAAAGGTATGCTTTTTACAGGTTATAGATTCTTTTTATTCATTAGTTAGCTACTAATTAAGAAATCTTCCTGGTCAAGCTTTTGAACATTAAGCTTTCATCCATTTAGATTTACTTGTGAAAATATATTGCAACTATCCGAGCCTAGTTTTATTTTGTATGTATTTCTTGTCCTTGGAGCGTATGGACAAGATCTCCTTGAATTTATGATAGAGGAAGGAACAGTTCAAAAGTGGTGGAATGATCAGAGGATATGGATGATAAGGGGGCTCTCAGCCTTTGGGTATCGATGCCTCGAGTTCTCCCTCAAATGTTTAGGCATTTCCACATATGGTTTCAATTTGACTAGCAAAGTGATCGATGATGAACAAAGCAAAAGATATGGACAAGGTATGTTTGAGTTTGGAGCCTCATCAAACATGTTTATGCTGCTAATAACAGCATCCATTATCAACTTGGTATCATTTCTTATGGGGCTTGCACAAGTTCTAAGAGGCAACAAATTGAAGGGTCTGTTTCTACAGATGTTCTTAGCAGGTTTTGTAGTGTTGAATGCCTTGCCAATTTACGAAGCTATGATCTTGAGGAATGATAAAGGAAGAATACCATTCAAAACTACTGCAACTTAATCATGTCTAGCTTTGGCTCTTTATGGGCTAATTTCTCTTCCTCTTAGGAATCGAAATTAGCAGTGCTAGCTTTTCTTTTTAATATCTATACTTTTCTTTGTCTTATAGGAGTGGAACCCTATATAATATATTTGTTATCTTTGGCAAATTATATAGGCCAACCTTTGTGCTACGTGGTTGTGAGAGCTAAACAAGATCTGGGATCAAGAGTTTTTTTCATTGAATCTTCCCACTATTTTGCATTTCTGCTGTTGTATGGAGTCCAAGACTATTGTTTCCCTTTTTTTTTTCCCTCCTAAGCAAGCGCTATAGATAATGATTAATTGACTAAAAGATCAATGATATATGAGCCCGGCAAACACCATTAATTAACTAATACACCACAAAAATAAAATAAAAGACACACACTGGAAATAAATCCGAAAATGGCCTTGGCGCAGGTAGGTGAAATTAAGCCTCGTGTTTTTGACTTTTTGGTCGACGGTGCTATGAAATATTGATGTTATCTCCACCCAGCCGGCTGTTTGGATTTTGTCCTCTTCACTTTTCAGCCGGTTGCTTTGTTTTCATTAAAATATTGCCTAAAGAATTACATAATTAATGGTGGGTCTCACTCAACTTCATCAAATGAAAAATGCTAGTTCTCCGATTACATCTCCCGAATAAATCAGCTCCCTATACAAAAAATATATATATGTTGTGAACGAAGTTCCCACATCGCTCCCGTTCGGCTTTGCTGAGTGCCTTATAGGGTGCTTGTCGGGCTTTGCTTGTGACGCGTTTTAAACCCGTGAGGCCGTAGGTGCCAAAGCGGACAATATCACAGGTGGGCTTGGGCTTGCCTCTATCTGGTGGCCCATGCAGGTCGCGATGGGGGGGTGTGTTGTGAACGAAGTTCCCACATCGCTCCCGTTCGGCTTTGCTGAGTGCCTTATAGGGTGCTTGTCGGGCTTTGCTTGTGACGCGTTTTAAACCCGTGAGGCCGTAGGTGCCAAAGCGGACAATATCACAGGTGGGCTTGGGCTTGCCTCTATCTGGTGGCCCATGCAGGTCGCGATGGGGGGGTGTGTTGTGAACGAAGTTCCCACATCGCTCCCGTTCGGCTTTGCTGAGTGCCTTATAGGGTGCTTGTCGGGCTTTGCTTGTGACGCGTTTTAAACCCGTGAGGCCGTAGGTGCCAAAGCGGACAATATCACAGGTGGGCTTGGGCTTGCCTCTATCTATATGTAATGAATTTAGTGGAGGGACGGCAGCCGCCTCCTGTCCCACCACTAAATAATGTGAATGACCCCACCACTATTATATTAAATTTGCATAGTAACTTGCATAGTAACTTGCATAGTGACTTGCATAGTAACTTGCATAGTAATTTCAAAGCCTATAAATAGGGGCTTCAGTTGTAATGAAATTCATAAGAAAATATAGAGAGAAAGAAAGTTTCAGTTTTTAAGAGTTTCAGAGAGAATTTCTTATTTCTCTTTTGCAATAGTAGTTCCTTTCTTTAAGTTTCATAACACGTTATCAGCACGACGGTTCTGCCAATTCTGAAGCTAGTGGCCTTATTCCTCTAATCATGGATCACATTGATGAGCTTTTTATCTCTGAGTTGAATGATAAAGATATATGTCTGGCTGACAGTGCTACAACTCACACAATTCTCAAAGAAAAGAAATATTTTCAAAATCTAACACTAAGTAAAGCCTATGTCCATACCATATCAGGTTCATCGGATTTAATTGAGGGCTCCGGAAGAGCTTATATTGTGTTGCCTAATGGCACCAAATTTTGTATTGATGATGCTCTATTCTCTTCACAATCCAGAAGAAATTTATTGAGTTTCAAAGATATACGTCGTAATGATTACCATATTGAAACGACCAATGAAGGCAGTAAAGAGCATCTTCTTATTACTAAAACAGTATCGGGCCAGAAGCTCGTATTAGAAAAACTGCCTGCTCTATGTTCTGGATTGTATTATACAAAAATGAGAACAATTGAATCATATGTGGTAATGCACCAGAAGTGCATTGACCCTAAAGTATTTATGACTTGGCATGATCGCCTTGGACATCCGGGTTCTATAATGATGAGACGAATTATTGAAAATTCGCATGGGCATCCCTTAAAGAATCAAAAGATATTTCTACCCAATGAATCTCCGTGCTCTGCATGTTCTCAAGGTAAGTTAATTATTAGACCATCTCCCTCAAAAATCATTGTTGAATCTCCATCATTTTTACAAAGGATTCACGGAGATATATGTGGGCCTATTCATCCATCAAGTGGACCATTTAGATATTTTATGGTTCTAATTGATGCATCTAGTCGATGGTCACATGTTTGTCTTCTTTCCACTAGAAATGTTGCATTTGCTAGACTTATTGCTCAGATAATTAAACTACGAGCACAATTTCCTGAGCATCCAATTAAGTCCATTCGATTGGATAATGCAGGTGAATTTTCATCTCAAGTTTTTGATGATTATTGCATGTCAATAGGAATAGATGTTGAACATCCTGTTGCCCATACACACACACAAAACGGTTTAGCTGAATCTCTGATCAAAAGGCTTCAATTAATCGCTAGACCTTTACTTATGAAATCAAGATTACCTATTTCTGTTTGGGGACATGCTATACTTCATGCAGCATCTCTAATTCGCATTAGACCATCTGCATATCATAAATATTCTCCATTACAGCTTGCATATGGTCAACAACCAAATATTTCTCATCTTCGTACTTTTGGATGTGCTGTATATGTTCCAATTGCACCTCCACAACGTACAAAAATGGGCCCTCAACGTAGACTTGGGATATATGTTGGTTTTGATTCTCCATCCATTATTAGATACCTTGAACCCCTTACAGGGGATATGTTTAAAGCACGTTTTGAGGATTGTCATTTTGACGAATCAAATTTTCCGTTAATGGGTAAAGAAAAGTCGGTGCCTGAAGCACGACAAGATATTACTTGGGATAATAAGACCCTGTCTCATTTTGATCCTCCTACAAATGAATGTAAACGGGAAGTTCAAAGGATTATTCATTTGCAAAATGTTGCAAATCAGTTACCGGATGTATTTACTGACACTAAAGGTGTAGTAAAATCTTATATTCCTGCTGTTAATACTCCAGCAAGGATTGAAGTCCCTGAAGGACAAATTGTCAAAGCAGCAATAGGTGAATCTAAAATACGCCTGAAGCGTGGAAGACCTATTGGTGCAAAAAGATAAAATTCCCAGAAGGAAAAGAATACAAAATGAATTTGGTGTTCCTGAAGAACACGTACCCACAATACAGGCCACAAATATAATTGATGCTCCTAAAGAGCTTAAATCTTCTATTCCAGAACCTCCTGAAGAGGAAAATCTTGAAGAGTATAAATCTCCTAAAAATGGACCTTCTGAAGAGGTGTGTCATGAAATGTTTTCTCCTGAAGAGGAACAGGTACCTGAAAATAATGAGATCTCAATACATTTCATGAAAACTGGAGAAATTCTGGATAGAAATAAAACTGTTGTCGACAACATATTTTCATATAAAATGGCCCTTGACATTACCAGAAGTAATGAAGAAAGTGAGCCAAAAAGCGTCGAAGAATGTCGACGTAGAAATGATTGGCCAAAATGGAAAACAGCTATTGAAGCTGAATTAAATTCGCTAGCGAAACGAGAAGTATTTGGACCTGTTGTCCAAACACCAAAGGGTGTAATGCCTGTTGGATATAAGTGGGTATTTGTACGAAAACGTAATGAGAAAAATGAAATTGTGCGATACAAAGCACGGCTTGTTGCACAAGGTTTCCTGCAGAAACCCGGGATTGATTATGAAGAAACATACTCTCCCGTTATGGATGCAATCACATTTAGATTTTTGATTAGTCTGGTTGTTACAAAAGGATTAGAAATGCGGTTGATGGATGTGGTCACTGCATATTTATATGGATCCTTAGACCATGACATATATATGAAAATCCCTGAAGGATATAAGATGCCTGAAGCATCTACAAGTACATCTAGAAATATGTACTCAATCAGACTACAAAGATCTTTATATGGGTTGAAGCAATCCGGACGCATGTGGTATAATCGCTTAAGCGAATATCTATTGAAAGAAGGATTTGAGAATAATCTTATATGCCCATGTGTTTTTATTAAGAAATCAGAATCCGGATTTGTCATTATTGCGGTTTATGTTGATGATTTAAATATTGTGGGAACTCCTGAAGAGATCTCAAAAACCGCTATATATTTAAAGAATGAATTTGAAATGAAAGATCTTGGCAAAACAAAACTTTGTCTCGGCCTGCAGCTTGAGCACTTGCCAAATGGAATTTTTATTCATCAGTCCATGTATACTGAGAAAGTCCTAAAGCATTTTTATATGGACAAATCTCATCCTCTGAGTACTCCAATGATTGTTCGAACACTTGATGTGAAGAAAGATCCATTCCGTCCTTGTGATGACGATGAAGAAATTCTTGGTCCTGAAGTACCATATCTCAGTGCAATTGGAGCTTTGATGTATCTTGCAAATTGCACTCGACCAGATATTACATTCTCAGTTAATCTGCTTGCAAGATATAGTTCTGCACCAACTCGAAGGCATTGGAATGGCATTAAACATGTCCTTCGTTACCTTCATGGTACGGTTGATATGGGATTATTTTATCAACGTGATTCAAGTCCAGAATTGATTGGGTATGCAGATGCAGGTTATCTTTCAGACCCACATAGAGGTAGATCTCAAACTGGATATTTATTTACTTATGGAGATACTGCCATATCATGGAGATCTGTTAAGCAGACACTATCTGCTACCTCTTCAAATCACTCAGAGATCATTGCTATTCATGAAGCAAGTCGAGAGTGTATTTGGTTGAGATCAGTTATTCAACATATCCAGGAAAAGTGTGGACTTTCTATGATGGATAATAGCCCAACAATCTTATATGAAGATAATACTGCTTGTATCACTCAAATCAGAGGAGGATATATCAAAGGTGACAGAACCAAACATATTTCACCGAAATTCTTTTATACTCATGAACTTCAAGAAAAAGGTGAAATTGATGTCAAGCAGATACGATCTAGTGATAATCTGGCAGATTTATTCACAAAGGCGTTACCAACTTCCACATTCAAGAAGATTGTGCATAACATTGGAATGCGAAGACTCAAAGATCTTTTGTCATGCACTTTTCAGGGGGAGTAAATGTGCTGATTGTACTCTTTTTCCTTCGCTGAGGTTTTGTCCCACTGGGTTTTCCTCTGCAAGGTTTTAATGAGGCAATCTTAAAGCACTTGTGGATACATAAGAAGACTGTACTCTTTTTCCTTCGCCATTGGTTTTTCTTCCCACTGGGTTTTTACTTGGCAAGGTTTTAACGAGGCAGATTCCTTATGAGTGGTCATTCAAGGGGGAGTGTAATGAATTTAGTGGAGGGACGGCAGCCGCCTCCTGTCCCACCACTAAATAATGTGAATGACCCCACCACTATTATATTAAATTTGCATAGTAACTTGCATAGTAACTTGCATAGTGACTTGCATAGTAACTTGCATAGTAATTTCAAAGCCTATAAATAGGGGCTTCAGTTGTAATGAAATTCATAAGAAAATATAGAGAGAAAGAAAGTTTCAGTTTTTAAGAGTTTCAGAGAGAATTTCTTATTTCTCTTTTGCAATAGTAGTTCCTTTCTTTAAGTTTCATAACAATATATTATTTTTTTCTTAGTAATTAAAAAAAATATTTTGTAATAATATTGTGGATTTTTTATTTTCTAAAAATATTTAAAAATATAAAAAAATGAAAAAACTACCCTGTATAGAGACATCTTATGAAATATCCCTCGAGTGAACACTTATCAAATATAAAAAGGATGCTGCTATCATACCGCTTAGATATTCTTACCGCTAGGTAAAATTCATCTTTCTAATTTTTTATCATTTTAAAATATTTTAAAAAAATATGAAAAAAATATTAATATACTAATAATTATTTTCTTATTCATTAAATAAAAAAATTAATAAAATATATGAATTATCCAAATAAGTAGATAAACTATCATTTTTCATTGAAAAAAGTCAAACAATCTTATCTCTTCTCTATAAATAAACACATAATTTTTTAAAAATTATCTCATCTCATTTGCTTTTGTACATGAAATAAGGTGAGCAGAAATAAAAGTTGATAAAATATTATTACAATATATTTTCTATTATTATTTTCATTTTGAAATATAAAAAAAAATTTGAATTGTTTGAATTATGTTATGTGGAAATTCAAATTTTTTTAATAATTATATTAGATGAAATAAGATAAATTGATAGTGATTATGAAAACAAACTAAGCATAAACAAAATTACTTATTTAAAAAAAATCACAAACTCACTTAAAAAAAATTCACTATATTTCAAAAAATGGAAGTGCTTGCCCTATTAACTATTACATAAATAAATCACAATAGATGACCGCTTTTCTACCGACCATAGACATCAGAAATATCATTTCCGTCTCTGGCATGCTGCTATATCAACACAGACCTGCAAGAGTAAAGTACTTCTTTCCAAACAGGTCTATAAGCTAAGTTAGTTTGTTTGTCGTCTTTCCTAAGTTAGTTTGTTTGTCATGAGAACAGTAGCAATAGTCTAGTTATATAATAAATTATAGTAAATCAATCATTTTAAATTTAAGAGTAAAAAGTATCCGACATTGGATTCGCCATACACACTTCATTTTAAACTTAAGCTACAGTAAACCAATCAATAGCGAGTTATTGTTACACATTCATTTACTTATTTTATTACTTTATCTACGTACGAAAGACGCGCGAATTTCTTACCTTGACATTTCCACTTCTTCGTTCTCTATTTCTCTCAAGGGTTTTGCGGTCGTCTTCGTTCCCTCGACAAGGGTTTCGCACCAACGGTTTATCTCCTTATCTTCGTTCCCTCAACATTTTCTTTTATTGTTTTTTTTCCAACTTGGTTGTTGATTTATGTAAGGAAAGAAAACAAAGATTTGAGGGAATCTTACCCTCTGGGAGAAGAGACCAAAGAGCCAAAAGTTGTAAGCCATTTTTTTCTTGTGCTTTTTTTTTCAACTTGGTTTTTGTTTTTTAGATTTGAGATCTCAGTCTTGCTTATGGCTATTATTCGTTCTGTTCATGCGAATTGTTTGAAAAAAAAAATGTAGAAGAAAAAAGAATATGTCTATGGTTTCAGATATCTATGGTAGAAGTAAAAGAGTTTGGTCAAAGGAACTTCGCACTAAACAATATGTCTATGATCATGTTTCCGATTCACTCTCAAGAATGAATCTGAAAAAGATTAATTTGGGTTTCAAAATTCATGTAGTCACCTCTGCACATGCTTGAAGATTTAAATTTCCATTTGAGTATTTTTTTAGGTTATGTCTTGAGTTTCTATAGCCTCTTGTTTCATAAAATAAGCCATTAAAAGATTTACAACTTAGGAATTCTTTTATTGCCTCAGTTTTATGGAAAACTAGAGGACTGGGCTATCTATTTTGGAAAATATATGTGTATTTCAAATTTTTTTTTTTGTTGGATTATAGATATGAATTGGCGGAAGAGTGTGCAGATGATAATGATGCAAAGCTTTCGATCTCTGAATTGAGGAAGCCAATTTTGGTTGAGCTGAAATTGCGTGTTCGTTTGTACAGGTAGGTATGAGTCTCCATGCGAAGCTTCAACTTGTTTATTTCACAGCTATATTTTTCCAAGATAAATGCTTTTTGTACGTAAATAAAACGTACTAAAAACATACCATTAATGCATTCATATGATGCCGTCTGATAAGTAAAAGCAATGGTTAATTAAGACAGACGTTAAAGGCAAATGTTAAAACAAAACCCAAACGTAAAAGTAAAACAAACGTAAACGAAAAAGAAAAAGTGAAATAAAAATTATGAAAAATGAAGAGGCAATGTCCCTGGGCATTGCTTACAAAACTTAAACAACGATGTTTTTATGAGATTGCATCCCAACTATTTCAACGGCGAGATCAATTGTCTAGGTATTTCTTTGGAAGATTGTATTTCTGAGCCATGGAGGCTTCCTCCTCCCGTGGAGAAGGTAACAACGAAATTTCTTGTGCCTTCAATTGAGAGGAGTTAAACAAATTTGAAAGGAGGTTTTTATGTTGGAGATTTTCCTTTTGTTCCAACTTTTACAAGATATATTTAGTAATGTATTTTATAGATTTTTATACATTATTAGTACTATGAACTTTTGTGCATTTTATTTTTATCAAAGACTAACTATCTTTTGGGAAACTGTTGCAATTTTTTTTTTTTTTTTTATGGTAATCACTTGAAAATTTGTGATTTGTTGTTCTATTTAAAATTTATGGCATAGTATATTTTTTCCTTTTTTTTTCTTCATTTTTCTTAAAGTGCTTGCGCTTCGGTTTCCATAAACTTATCGTGGACATTTATTGACTTACTGTGTGTTGCTTAAAAATAAAATATAAGGGTGCCAAGTATCACTGTCTTTTTACTAATAACTTTTACCGATTGCTTCAAAATCTACATTTCACTAATATATTTACCGTCTGTTTACTTTATATTGCATTAAGGGTATTGCCGCAGGGACCGAAGTCCCTACCGATTTCAGACCGACTCAGTGTATTTTAAGTTTTTATTTTTTTATTTTATTTTTTTAGCTTTTATTTTATTTTTATTTATAAAAAATACATAAACTTAATAATATTCACTTACTTAATCATTTAGAATTTTTTCTTTAAAAAAATAATAAAATCAGTCAATATAACAATGGTTCATACAGCATTATCCATTGCATTAAGGGCTCACGTACGTTTTTCTTACGTTTTATTTAACTACGCGTAGCAGCGCCCTTTTTCCAATGCATATGGGTAATTTTTGCAATGAGATTGCCTGTAATGTTTCACGACAATATTTTTCCAATGCATATGGGTACTTTTTCCAATGCATATTACAGACTGGACAACAAAGTACTATTTCCTAGACATCAAATAGTTGTAGGGCCAATCAAAATTTAATTGCACATCAGTTTTCATATTTGTGGCTTGTGTTTTTAACTACTATTTCCTGTACTTGAATGAACTCTTTAGAAGTCCAAGCTGCGCAAGTACAAGCTTTGGAAGTATTGCTGTTGATAGCTATATTTGGAACTATTTTTGCTTGAAACTTTTAACAATTTAAGAGAAAGTATTACTCTTTATAATACTTGAAGTAGTAACTAATACCTTAGAAGCACAAGCAAATGCTTCCTCATGCTAATGACTAATATTTTGAACAGTATTATTCTTTAAATGTAGATTGAGCTGCTTGTGTTCATGTTATTTCTCTTTTTTAGAATTTTAGTAAAAGTCCATATATCAAGTAAATGCTTCCTTATGCTACTAAATTTGTTGAGTTGAATTGCATCGATTTTACTTGAAGTTTTCCATAACAAACTAGCACAAAACATTCATTTTGTCTCAAATGATTTATCTCAGAATGCATGGGTGATTGAAACTATTTTATATATATCCATGGCTGAAAATGTTTTCATTCAAGTTGTGCATGATTGGAATTATTTTTTGATTTCTTGAAAATCTTACTACTTTTCAAGGATGGACACAGAATTTGATGATAGCCTTCTTTTCACCACTTTATTATAAAGTGGAGGAGAGGGTTGTACTAGCACCTCAATGCAAATGCCAAATGTTGTGGTCCAAGCAACCCATACTAGTAGTGAAAAGAGGCTTCCTTCAAAGAGACGCATTTTTTTTATTATAGAGGAGGATACTCTCTTCATCTCAATTTGGCTCAACATTAGTCAAAATGTGATCAGGGGTACCGATCAAAAGTCCACTATAATGTGGAGAAAATTACTGCTAATTACCATGAGTATAAAAAATCGAATATTACCAACCGTACTGAGGATTCTTTGATTAATCAGTGGTCCACGATTCAAAAGTGGACAAATAATTTTTGTGCATATGTAGAACAAGTAGAGTCATTGCACCCAAATGGTGCCACGGAACAAGATAAGGTATACATCAAATTTCAAAGTTGTCATGCAATTATGTAAGACTTATTTATGAACTAACATATATTTATTATACATTTATAGATTAAGAAGGTGAATGTAATAGCCCAGCTCACAGGCTCAACCCATTTGGCCCAAACCCCCCCCCCCCCTCTTATTTTCTTTCTTTTCTTTTCCCATTTCTTCTACTTTGTTCCCGTATACTCCAGAACCCCCCTTTTTCATTTCTCTCAACAAACCCCACCCCCCAACCTACATCTCTCTCTCTATGTACATACAAATCCCTCTCTCACATCACGTTCTCTCCAACCTCACACACAGTTGCACAACACTCATCACTTTTCCTCACTTCAATTCTCTTCACACACTCACTTTACTTTCTCCTCCCCTCTCATTTCATTTTCTCAATTTCACCTTATCTTCACCGTATACATACGTATATATATAATTATATAGTTATTTGTGTTTTCTTTCTCTCTATAAACCTCCATTCATATACCTAGTATTTCGAAATTTTCTCTCTATTTCTCTCTCGATAATCTCTACTCACAGCCCATGTTTCTAGCATCATCGATAGTAAATTTTGGGTAAATTTCTCATCTCCCATTATTAGTGTTTTATTGATTTGAATTTAGAATTTGTTACGTTTTGGATTAGGGATTTTTAGTATTTACCTAGCTAATTGATTTGGCTGTTTAGGTATATTGCAGTAATAAATTTTCAGTATTAGTAATGGGTTTTGGTTAGAATTTAAGTTGTGTTTGTGTTATATTTTTAGAGCTGAGTATAGATATTATTGGGTTGTGATTTATAAAAGGTAAAGGCTATGTAGGTGCTGTTTGGCAGTTTACATAGAGTTTGGAAATTTGGTATTTATCTATTTTGGGGGAAAAGTTTCTTAGAACAAGTCTAAAATCATGTTATTAAGGTTACATGGAATTTTAGAGTTTAGTGAGATGATTTTTATATTGAAAATTTGATGGATTATAATGACTTGAAATAGGTTTTACGTGACTATAGACAAATGAGTACTGTCTTGACTTTTGACAATAAATTGAGGTAAGTGGCTTTTTAATGGATTTTTATTAAAAGAATTGTTGGTTTGGTTTTGAATGGTGCACTGGGTATTAAAGTTCAAACTTGTGTAAATTAAGAATTTGTGCACATTCTAATGCTGTTTTGACTTTGCTTGTGGGATTTGTGTAAATTTTGTGATGGCTGAAATGTTTGAAAAATGCTATGTGATTTTGTAAACTTAAAAGTTAAATGTGAGCGCGCTATTTATTCTTGAGCCCATGATATAAATGTCTTTGTGACATGTTTGACACCCCTCACGGCATGATGTCTTCGTGGCATGATATCTGTGTGGTATATTAATGCCCTTGTCGCATGATGTCTTCGTGGCATGATATCTTCGTAGTATATTGGTGATTTCCCTATTATCATGTGGTCTTGAATATGATTTTTGACTGAATGTATTGGTTGAGATTAAATTGTATTGCTCACGTTATTTTATTGAGAATTCGTTTTCTCTTAAAATTAAGAAAATTGCCAACTCCAACACCCCCATTAAATTGCTACTTACTGAGCATGTGGAAGTTCACCACTTTATCTCTCATATTTTTCAGTGTTGTAGAAGTTCATTCCTTTGAAGTGATTTCTTGAGTTAAAGATTTCAAAGCAAATGGTTTAGTGACTTGAGGTTGGAGGTTTTTGAGGATAATTGGTTCGTCACTTGGAATAGATTTTGATTGTGTAGAGATTTTTCTTATGATTATGTTTTAGTGGTTATACAGTTTTAGTTGGAATTTCAGAATCTATAATTATTTAGAATAGTGTGGCTTTTGTTGAATTTGTGTGTTAATTTTGAGGATCATTGTATTTTTTTTTTTGTTTTAAATACTTTGGAGATTTTGTATATTATGTGCTTTGTAAACAGGAAGGAAGTTCTAAAAATATAGACGGAACTTTGTCCGTTTATAGTTGGGTTTGGAGCGTTACAAAGGTGGTATCAGAGTTTAGGCTTATGATTCTATAGACACTTAAGAAAGATGATTATAGTGGAGCATAGGTTAAGCACACTATAGACTTAAGACTTGATCCTCAGTATATTTTGGTTTGGATGCCAATAGGCAATGTTAGTTTTGTAGATTATAGTTCAAGTTTGATTTGAGGCTTTCTGAATTCTGATAAACTCTAGTATAGTATGGTTTATTGGACCTATTATTGTGCTCATATTTATGTAACCCGTTCTGGTGATAAATTAGGTTAATATACCGCCAAAGCAAAAGAAGAAGTCTGTAGTTGAAATTTCGATCCTTGAAGGTGTGGTAGAAGAGGAAATGTTGGTTGAGACTGAAGCTAAAACCGATGAAATTGATGATGTGGTGGATAAAATATACTCAAGGATTGCACGAAGTGGGAGGAGATATGAAAATTTGGATGAGGGTTGTACTTTTGGAGAGTTTAAACGACACAATCCTCCTACCTTCTGTGGAGAACCGGATTAAGCAATGGCAAAAACATGGTTGATGAGAATAGAGAAATTATTGAAAGTGTTAAACTGCACTGATGCGCAAATGGTTCGATATGCTACTTTTAGCTTAGATGACGCTGTTGAAAGGTGGTGAGATAGTACATAATTGCTATTGAAAGAAGAACTTTGCAAAGGTGTCGCTATTACTTGGGATAAATTCAAAGAAGTTTTCAATGAGAATTATTATTCTGAAATGGTAAAGGATTGAAATGAAAGTGAGTTTGCAAACTTAGTTCAAGGATCCATGACCATAGAGCAATATGCAGCTCAGTTTACTGAACTCTCCTATTTTGCCCCTCACTTGATTTCGAATGAAGAGAAAAGAGTTCAAAACTTTCAGAAGGGTTTGAGTGATCGAACATGTCATCTCATTTCGGCTTCTGGTGTTAACCCATATACAGCCACATTTAGGAGAGCCATGGCATTAGAGGAAGATTTTAGGTTGAGAGATGCTTCTAATGTATACAAGAAGAAATTTATGCAACCTAGTGCCCAATCAGGGAAGGACCAAGGTCAAGGTCAAGATTTTAAAAGAAGAATTTTTAATAAGAGTGAGCAAATTGGTCAATCTTCCTAGCAAATTGGTCAAGATGTGGGAAATATTATGGTTATGTTTTAGTGGTTATACAGTTTTAGTTGGAATTTCAGAATATATAATTATTTAGAATAGTGTGACTTTTGTTGAATTTGTGAGTTAGTTTTAAGGATCATTGTATTTTTTTTGTTTTGAATATTTTAGAGATTTTGTATATTATGTGCTTTGTAAACAGGGCGGAAGTTCTAAAAATATAGACGGAACTCTGTCTGTTAGTTGGATTTGGGGCTTTACAGCGAATGTGTTGTACAAAGAGGTGCTAGGACACAATTACACATTGGTGAAGATCCTATTGATATAGTCGAGGATGACTTAGAGGTTCTAGCTGAGAGATCTATAGGCAAGAAAGTTGAGAAGAAGTGGAGGTTGTTGGAAGGCCACAATAATAAGATTAATAAATCATTAGAAAAGATAATTGCGGATAGAGCAACGATTATGGAATAGCGGAGGATATATGCAGTAAAGAAAAAACAAGAGAGAATGGTAGCCTTTGAACTTATGAAGGCAGCCATTGAACTTAAGAAGAGGCAGAGATGATGAGATTAAATCTAAGTGCCATGAATGCCATGCAAGTTAAATATTTTCATAATATTCAACTTGGAATTTCTGAGGAATCAAGATTCTGTTACAGATGTACATTTACATCTCCATCTCCTTTAACCCCTTATGGAGGTGTCTCATTTAATATTTAAGTAGTAATCTTGTTAATTTAAATTTATTTTAAAATTTTAGTTGCTGCCCAGGCATATAAACATGTTGCTAGCAACTAAATGGACTGGTTTTTGGATCGGTTATAGACAAAAAGGATAGTCTTATGGACTATTTTGTGGACATTGTACTTGGATGGTTTTATGGACTCTTTTATAGTTTTTGAGACTGGATATTGATGTTATATTATTGATGTTTTGTAGTTTTTGAGACTTTGGTAGTTGTATGGATTGTCTTGTAGTTTTTGGGACTTGATATATGATAAGTGTAATTTTTATATGATTTTATTATCTTTTTATTTATTAAAATTGTTAATTTACTTTGATTTTTTTTTATTTTGATTTTTATTTTTTTGTTGAAGGAATGAGAAGAAAAAGAAAAGAAAATATTGAAAGAGCATGAGGATCATTCAATTTGGATTACAAGTCACTTGGGACCCGTACGTGCAATTCACTTTCTTGTTGAACTTATAAGTCGCACGTCTCTTTCAAATTGTGGCACAACACTTCACAAGAGAATGGATTCACTCGACTTCAATTTGGGCCACACCTAGGGTCTCAGACCCAACATATAAAGCGGCATCAATAAATCACGATTTCATACAGAATTAAATTAGACTTTCACTTGGAAACTAAAAGGGAGCGGCACAACGTATATATATAGTGAAGTTTGCTTTCAGTGTCGTTACAGAGCAATCAAGAGGTATTTGAGCAATTTTATTAGGAGATTTTTTTTGGAATTTTTCTAAGGAAGAGGATCTGAAGGACAGAGGCGAGAGCTGCATGCTTCATCAACCGACTCCAATGAAAAATATAAGTTTTATTTATTTTCTTTTCAATTTTATTATGAACTAAATTTTATTTTTTAGAGCATTGATGTAGTTTAATATTGAACACACAATTTATATTCCAAGTTATTTTATTTTTAATATTTCCATGATTGAGTGTTTAATTCTTATTCTTAATACTTACAATTTTTTACGGATTATTGTTTGATCAATTGAATTATAATGAGATCGAGAGGTAATTTGTGGTTTTAGTTCTAGATTTAAACACTATTAGTTGAGCAAAAGTAAAGATATTTTACTGTAACTAGTGTGATTTTTCAAAAAATTCAAAGAGCGTAATGAGTCTTCAATTAATTGAATTCACATAGAGATATGAAGTTTTTAGTTGGAGATATTCTTGATATTATTCGAGAGAAGATATTGAATAGTTAAGGAAATTTTAATTATCAATGTGGGATTATTGGAATTTAATAATTAGGAACAATAAATTGTGTGAGATTTCTTAGGGGAATCAACCGTTCTAGATCCATTTTTTTAAATATTTTTACACTCTTAGATTGAAAGCTTTGTCACTTTTTATTCATATATTTATTTTTGTTAAATATTTTAATTTAATTTAGATAGTAGAAATGTTCCATTTATTTTCAATTTTCTAAATAGTAATTAATTTAGTGAATTTCGGTATTCAGTAACATAGTTAATCCCTGCAGGTTTGATATCCGTTTTTTATAAAATATTTTATTAATTGTTACGATTCTGTGCACTTGCAGATATTTTATGCGAACAATATATATGGACTGTTTTGTAATTTTTGGGACTTGATATATATGGACTGTTTTGTAGTTTTTGGGAGTGGATATTGATGCCATAATATATGTTGTTATATTATTTATAGAAGAAATGTGGTTTGAAGTGGTTGTATGTTGTGCAAAGGGATGAGACGTGCAAAGTGGTTGAAGTAGATTTGTAGTGTGAATTTTCTAGATTGTAAAGTGATGAAATGTGGTTTGCTGTTATATTTATGAAGTATTATTTTCTGATTCATTAGGTTGAGAGAAAAAATGTGGTTTGAAGTGGTTGTAGTGTGAATGAAGATTTTTAATCTGTTTTAATAGTATTTGTGTGGGATTAATGATAGGTTGAGAGAAGAAATAGTTTAAAATTTTTTTTATGCTAAAGTATATTTAAATAATTAGGTTGAGAGAAGAAATAGTTAAAAAATAATTATTTTTTACTAAAATTAATATTTAATAAATTACATGTATTTGCAAAATTAAAAAAATAAAATATTGTTTACATGAATTAATATTTGATATTTTAAGCGTATTTGCAAAATTAAAAATATATATTAAAATATATAATATATATTATTATTTAGATTTTAATTTAACAAGACCAATATAAATTTTTTAACTAAATCATATAAATTATAGTAAAAAAAATGAAATTAGACTTTAATTTAAACTTAATTTTAGCCAAATTATTACTAGTGCTCAGAAGCTTCCGTCCGGTCTGCCTTTAAAATCAAATTTTGCAGACATCCAATTTCTTTTGCCACGTAAGTATATCTCAAATTCTACTGTGAACCGGATGCACCCTAATCACCCCTAAATTTGCTGAAAATTCTACCTCGTTTAGTTTCTGAACTCAGTTGTTTTCTCTCTCCCTCTCTGGCTCGACTATTTTTACAGTTTTCTTGTGGGTTTCTTTCCCTCTTTTTTTATTTTTTATTTTTTTTAATCTATTTAGTTCTCTCTTTGATTAACTATATATAACAAAAAAATATCTCTTTGATTAAATCGCTTACCTTTTGCTTCTTTTTCAGCATCTAAGTATCTTGGTTTTAATTTTAAAGCATATTTTGCTTTCATTTTTCCATGTTGACTTTTCCGCGTGCCAAACAGATGAAGTTTAAAGTGGAGCTCCTTTCTTTTTTTTCTTTTTTAATTGTCAGGTTGTTCTGGATGAGTCTCTGGCTCTTTCCGCTCCCGAGTGTCAAGCCTATGGAAATTTGGGTTCGTACTTTCAGATCTCAAAATCGTTTTGGGCCCTCTGTTTTCTAATCGAGAGTAAATTTTTATTTTGAGCCTTTCTTTGCCAAACTTCTGACTTCGTTTTCCTAATGGGTTCTATCTTTCTATTTATTTATTTTCTCTTTTCTTTTAAATTTGTTATTCGAATTCGAAGTTCAGGATTTACCGAAGCCTGAAGGTACAAGAGTACAGAGACGAGAACAGAGTTGAAAACAGGGGGAATCGGCCTCGAGGGTTCTTAGGAATGAATTTGGTACACGCGGGTTCACATGTGTTTTGAAAGAGTGCATACGTGGCATTACCGGATTGGTTGACTGTAAAAACTGGTTTTGAAATTGAAGACATCCGGATTCTAGCTTTAAATAGGCCTATAAATTAAGCCCGGGTTTATCCGTAGTGTCACTTCTCTGGAACTGCTGTACCTGTCCTCCAAAAGACATGGATCAGAGCCTGAGTACCTCTCCCGCGCGCGCTCCTCTCCTTCACGGGCTTAGACATGCACGTCGCACAGCCTTCAATCGCATGTTTGCGGCAGTTTACTTCTGCGCCATCTTAGTGCTGCTCTATCTTCATACACTCAAGCTCATCCACTCCACCGCCTTCGCATCCTTCCTCATCTCTCTCTCCTTCCTCGTCTCCGATACTTTCCTTGCTTTCTTGTGGCTCACTCGTCAGTGTTTCCTCATGACCATCATTTACCGTGATGAATACCCTGAAAATCTTCAGAAGGTACTACTCTTGAAAAATCCTTCTTCAGACCTTCCGGCACTGGACGTGTTTATATGCACCACCGATCCGTACAAGGAGCCGCCTTTGAGGCTGGTGAGCACAATCTTATCGGTCATGGCTTATGACTATCCAACGAAGAAGATTTCGGTATATGTATCGGATGATGGGGGATCGCAAGTGACACTCTTTGCTTGCATGGAAGCTGCTAAATTTGCATATCACTGGTTACCATTTTGTAAGAAGAATAATATAATACAGAGGAGTCCAGAAGCTTATTTTGCAGCAAATCACTCTTCATGGTCCTCTGATGCAGAGCAGATTCAGGTAATAATGAACCATTAATATTTGATAAATATGATAAATTGTGAATAAGTTGTTACCTATCACCACACAATAAATAAATAGAAATGAAATGATATACCCACGCCTGTTTACACAATAATCTACACAATTGTGGGATCGTGGCATTAGTTTTCTCTTTCTTTCTTTTTTCTTTTAAACAAACAGCTGACCAGTAAAAGAGTACTTATGTTAGATAAAAGACCATATATATGAGGCTTTTATAAGTTTTTTTTTTTCTGTTTTTTATATATATATATAGATTCTATTTTGATGAATTACGTTTTTCACATTTTTGTTCATAGTGGATGATCCATATCGATTCATTTTTTATTAAAAGGTTTGTGTGAAAACCAAGCTGAGTGCATGATGGCATGACCTCCCCTAGTCTCCCAAAATTTCAAATCCGACCTAAATTTTTTTATAAATGTTTGTGTAAAATTTATCTATTTTAAATTTGTATGGTACTGTAAACTGTTGTCTAGACAGACGTGAGAATATGATTTGTCATGTATAATCAGGTCAGCACACGATATTGATGATCTGAAGGTAACCCAATAATTAAGTACGTCGACTTAAATTGACCATATCATTGTGTTCAATATTGATCCTTAATATGTCAATCGTACTGGATACGTGGCAGTACTATAAACCTAACTTGTGGCTCGTGATAAAATTGTCAGTGGGGTTTAATGTTGTCTCATTCTTCCTAATTTGTTTGGAAGGTAGGAAAAATAAACTGTCTTTTTATTATATTTTATGTTGATTTTAATTTATACTTAATAGATATTACATATTTATTATTAGGGATACAAATTAATTAGAAATACCTGGAAATGACATTATATATATATGGTAAATAAACAAGTAAAAACTGATCCCCAAGCTAGGGTTGCGTCCTAAACAATTAAGGTTGTCATTGATTAATAGGCCAAGCTGCTTGCTTAATTAGCCAAAAATAAATGGGAAAAGTTTCAGAAGTCAAAGGAAAACAAAAGGGTTAGAAGATCAGGATAAGGTGTTTGCTTTGACCCATATATGCACGACGATGAGGCGTGCTCCAAGACGTGGTAAATATGGCCGCCACAGATAATTGTGTACCTATGGACCACAATAATTATCGTTTTTAGTTTTTAGAGGAAGCGTATTTGGACGTTTCCAATCATAAGTTTAGTAAGAAAAGTTAGAGAATTAGAGGGGACAAAGTTAATGTTAATCTTGCCACGTTTATTAATGTCATCTACCATGTTTCGCATATTATATGATTAATTATATTACATTTATTATTATAAATGGGGCCCCTTAATCCCACTTAACGTGTAAGAGTGAATACTTGAGTAATTCTATTTGAAAATCTTTACACCACACACTATTTATGTGAAATAATTTAATGTATAATATTTAAAATTTATTTTCTAAATCATATTATGTAACTTGAATAGTGCATGCCACTTAAATAATTTTCAAATAAAATTATTCTTTAGACATTAATCAATGTCTTGATTGTTGACGATGGTCATGATGATCGTCCCTTAAATATTTTCGTATATATTCTCTACATTCTATTGAGAAACTTTTTGTGTCGAATTTTGTTGAGTTAGACGTGGGATTATCTCATTGTCTGTACCCCTCTTGTTCTCAATATCACAGAAAATGTACGACAGCATGAAACAAAGGGTAGTGCAAGTCCTTGAAAAGGGACAAGTCGGCGAAGAGTACATCACTGAGGAGCTAGAGTGCAAGGCTTTCAACAAATGGATAAATTATGGATTTTCTCGACAAGACCATCCCACTATCATTCAGGTATATGTACGTTTGTCGTATGAGTAGCATTATCTATATTTACAATCTTATGCCAAGGTTCATTTTATTAATGTTCTTAGTTAACACGTCAATACACGTCAATATGCATTTTTCCTATTGTATTAAGTTTATTAGTTCCTTATTAAATATTAATTGGTAGCTTAAATCAACCATGGGCAGGTCTTATTAGAGAGTGAAAACAACAAAGACGCAACCAACCATTTGATGCCTAACCTGATCTATGTCTCTAGGGAAAAGAGCAGGACTTCATCCCACAATTTCAAGGCAGGTGCCCTCAACGTCATGGTAAGCTTTCCTTATATCTACACCAAAATGCTCCACAATGTTTTTTTCTATTAACGGTTTATTATCATTCATTTTCATGTATTTATTTTTGTCTTGTCTTTGTCATTATATATTGAAGCTTCGAGTGTCAGCCACCATGTCCAATGCACCTATAATCCTCAACTTGGATTGTGACGTATATTCTAATGACCCCCAAACACCTCTCCGTGCATTGTGTTACCTATTAGACCCTAAATACATGTCCCAATTAGCATATGTTCAATTCCCTCAAATCTTTCATGGGATCAACAAGAATGATACTTATGGTTGTGAATATAAACGAGTGTTTTGTTGTAATCCCTTGGGATTGGACGGAGTGTTGGGCCCTGATTATTTTGGAACCGGATGTTTTTTCAATCGGCGAGCTTTCTTTGGCGGCCCATCAACCATTGTGCTACCGGAGATCCCCGAACTTGGCCCCGACTGTGTTGTCGACAAGTCCATCCAGTCCCAACTGGTTTTGGAATTGGCACACAAGGTTGCAGGGTGTAACTATGAGTACAAGACCAAATGGGGTTATGAGGTGAGCTTTTTCTTATTATTTAGCACCATAGTATTAATCAGTAGCTTTCAATTATTTTTAAAAACTATAGATCTGAGCTCATTTTATCTGGAGTAGTTCATACCTTTTAAATTTATAACTAAGAAGCAAGACCTGCTATTTATCAATTTTACCTCTTTTTTTAACAAATTATTAGTGTTTTTTCTAAATTACACGTGTCAAAGAGTAATGGAGGGTGATAGAGGCTAATCTGAGCAAATTCAGAATCATAAGAAGTAGAAGGTTTAACAAAGGGAAATAAACTAGTACAAATGGTAAACCGCAAACTATTTCAATAATTGATCATAAAAACTCTAATGAAAAAAAGTTTACCATTTATAGCACAGGTTCAATCATCAATTAAACAATCTTGGAAACCTCTTTAGTTTTTTTCTTTTTGTCTCTCATTTTATTGGAAATGGATTGATCATTTTAACTAAATTGTATTTAAATTTTGTAAAGAGATAGATGCGTCATGTAGGTTCTACAATATTTAACTCAACATGCATAGGATTTTTTGACAGTATGAACTCAGATATGCATTCAATATTATAGTATTATACATATTTCTCTTTGTATTGAACCATTCAATTCATCCAAACAACCACGAATATTCTTAATCCACTTAATTGTGTGCTAATATAGCAGGTATTTGTAAAGCATTAGAATTCAAAAGAAGAATTATTATCTGAATTACAATAAATGGGTTGGATATACAAATTGGATATAGGTGGGCTTCAGATATGGAACATTGATAGAGGACTTCTTCACAGGGCTTCGGCTACAATGCGAGGGATGGAGATCCGTATTTTGCAACCCTAAGAGGGCAGCCTTTATGGGTGATGCACCAATTACCCTTGTCGATGCCCTAACCCAAGTCCAGCGATGGTCCATCGGCAATCTCCAGGTTGCCTTCTCCAGTTTCAGTCCCCTAACCTTCGGTACTAGATCTTTGGGTCCTATTATGGGCCTTGGCTATGCTCATTATTGTTTTTGGCCCACCTGGTCTATTCCTCTCACCTTCTATGCGTTCCTCCCCCAGCTATCCTTTCTCCATGGATTTTCTGTATTTCCAAAGGTATGCTTTTTACAGGAAATAGACTTTTTTTTTTCATTACTTAGCTACTAATAAAGACGGTTTGAATGAATATTGAAAGATTACTAAGCACATATATATTATACATATATTGCTTTTGAACTTTAATAAATTTTCATGGTCAAGCAAGGGAAAAGAGGCCCTTGCTTTAATCTCAATTTATATGTTATACTTTAATTTCAATTTATCTCATCTCATCTCAAAAGACAAACAAGGACCTCCTCTTCTATTATTCTACCTTTCATCCATTTAGATTTTACTTATTGGTGAAAATATATTGCAGCTATCAGAACCTAGTTTTATCTTGTATGTGTTTCTTCTCCTTGGAGCCTATGGACAAGATCTGCTTGAATTTATGATAGAGGAAGGAACAATTCAAAAGTGGTGGAATGATCAGAGAATGTGGATGATAAGGGGGCTCTCGGCCTTTGGGTATGGATGCCTCGAGTTCTTCCTCAACTGTTTAGGCATTTCCACATATGGTTTCGATTTGACCAACAAAGTGATTGATCATGAACAAAGCAAAAGATATGGACAAGGCATGTTTGAGTTTGGAGCCTCATCAAACATGTTTGTGCCGCTAATAACTGCAGCTATTATCAACTTGGTATCATTTTTTATGGGTATTCTACAAGTTTTAAGAGGCAGCAAAATAGAGGGTTTGTTTCTGCAAATGTTCTTGACAGGTTTTGTTGTGCTGAATGCCTTGCCAATTTACGAAGCGATGGTCTTGAGGCAGGATAAAGGAAGAATACCATTCAAAACTACTGTAACTTCAACATGTCTAGCTTTGGCTCTTTATGGGCTAGTTTCTCTTCCTCTTGGGAATCGAAATTAGCAGATTTTCTTTTTACTTTCTATACTTTTCTTTCCCTTATATGAGTGGAACGTGCACTATATAATTATATAGGTCAGTCTTTCTGCTATGTGGTTGTGAGAGCTCAAAATAAGCATAGCAGAAGTCGAATGTCTTGTGAAAAAGGAATTGGGACTTGAGAGCTTTTTCCAATGCATCTTTCTACTACTTTTGCATTTCAGCTGTTGCATGGAAGTCTAGACTCTAATTGTTTTTTTTTTATTCCCTAAGCAAGCTCTATATACATATAGGAATTACCTAACCGACCTGCTTAAGAAAAACAGCTTGTCGTCAGAGGCAGCGGTGGGCGATACCGCTGATGTCATTGGGACCGGCAGGCTCCGGCGAGTTAACCCCTATGACGACGACTCCTAGTGACCTCCGACGAAGCCTCGACAGCCTTAAATCCGAAATGGGTCGGTTAGGTCTCGATGGCATGGGCGGTGTCGTTCACTGCTGCCTTCGGTAGTTCCGTTTGGCTGAAGGTCGAATCTCTCTAAAATTTATATTCATTTTATTTTTTTATTGTATTTTTTATTATATTTTTTATTGTGTTTTTTTGTTTGATTTTTTTATTATATTTTTTATTATGTTTTTTTTATTATATTTTTTATTATATTTATTGTTAAAAAGCAGCCCAAATCAATTGGGCTGCTTTTGACGCTGTAGATAATTCGACTGGTCTCCAGCGTCATTCATATATATATTGATTAGCAGATGGAGGAATTATGAGTAAAAGGTGGGGATCTGAAAAACACCCATTAAATCTAGTACATCACAAAAGAAAATAAAAGAGACATTGGAAACAAATAAATATTTTCTAATTTTTTTAGTACAATTTTGATATATAGATTGTGAACACGCAAGGTCAGATGCCATGGCAGTTGGTGTGATTGCACTTCGTTGTTCTGGGGCAATCGTTGGGGCTATACCAATGTTTTGAATACCGTACCGATACTGATATCGGTCAAGTCACTGAAACGAAATATTTCGGTATCGATATCGTTTCATGTACCGTTTCGGAATAATTTATATATAAATAAATTTTATATATAAATATAATTATAAATTATATTTTAAAATAATAGTCAATATATAAATAAATTATATAAATAAATATATATATATGTAATTAATTTAGTAAATAATATATTTAGTAAATAAACAAGTATTAAAACTCTCCAAATTAAGGTTGTCTCTTAAACAAGTAAGGTAGTCATTGATAAGTATCATTTCGATTCAAAATTGAGATAAGATGAATTTTAAAAGTTAAATAAAATATTAATATTATTTTAAATTTTGAAAAAGTTAAATTAAAATTTGAAAAAATTGTTTAAAAATTTTAAAAAAATTATATTAAAAATTATATTTTATATAAAATTTTAAAAAATATAATAAAATTTTAAATAGATTAAAATAAACTCAACTTATCACTCAATTCAAACACTACTTAATAGGCCAAACAGTTTGCTTAGCCAAAAACAAATAGACAAAGTACTTTCGACAAGGAGAATGAAAACAAAAGGTGCGAAGATCAGAAAAGGAGTTTGCTTTGGCCAATATATGCACAACGGCGAAGTTGGTCCAATAAGCACTGGTAACTATGGCCGACAGAGAAAATTAAGTACCTGTGGACCACAATAATTATCATTTTTAGTTCGTCTTTTTTATAGGAAGCTTATCTGGACGTTTCCAATGATTAGTTCATAAGAAAAATTAAAGAATTACCCCAACTTTTTTAGAGTATTCTCTCTCCTCTCTTATTCAAATTGATGCAGTGGTTGGAAAAAGGGGATATGACTGCCCCTCTCCCATGGCCCCATCTGTCTTAAAAAAAAATTAAAATTTTTTTAAATTTAATTTAAAAATAAAATACATATTATATAAAATAAATTAAACTAATAAACTAATAATATGTTTATATTATAAAAAAAAAATTGGATAATTTTTAATATATTTTTATTATGATGACATGTTCTTGATATATATATATTTTAATATATGAATTATATAAACGTATTTTATTTTTATTGTAGATTTTACTATTAGATTGTTCAATATCGCATAAAAAACTATATAGAAATAGAACAAAAAAATATTTTATGTATTTTGTTTTATTTTTGTTTGGTCCTCCTAAAACAAATTCCTACCTCCGACACTACTTCTGGAGCGATTCTCAAAGACAACCTCCCCAACTTTATAGCTCCTCCATGGACAGATGGAGGTCGGAGCTTTGACTCCGACCACCTCCTCTCATTTCCTTTCAACTTTCTTCTAATTTTTTCATCTATTTTTCAGTCAACTTCTTGTTTTCCCTTTGTTCTTCTAGTTTAGCGCCGGCGACCTTCGATCTGTTATTTTTTGGCTACCTACAACTACTACGGGCAACGTCAATAATCTCTCCAACTGCCAATCGACACACTAGCAAAATGAGACCGCCATTTTGTTTGGGGCATAGGCTGCACAAGTGGCTCATGTCGTGCTCTATGGGTTTCAGAAGCTTCCGATCTATCGGATCCGACTGTGCTTGATAGTTCTAAGCGGAGCTTTTAGATAAAAGTTTCAATTTAGTGCTTGTTGAAAATGTTGACTTTCAATTTTTTTAATTGGTTAAAGTATTTTTTATAAAATTATCAAACATGTTATTATTTTTTTAAAAATACTTTTAACTATTTAAAAATATTTTTTAAATTTTGAAACCGCAACAAATAAGTTCTTAGTTAATAAATAATAATAATAAAAAATACTAGGATCCCTAGTTAAGATCTCCAATTGTGACTTTAGCATTTCTGTTATCGGATACAACTGACAACTTCTCCACTAAAAGAGCAATGCAACACCCGCTGGCACGAGATGGATCCGATAAGAGTATTTTTTTTTTCATTCATTTTTTTTTATACCCCGAAACATTTTTCAAAAAAGTTTTCCAACATTATTAAATAATACTTATTTAATTATTGAGTAAAAAAATTTTAAAAAGTACAAAATAAAATTCGAGATTCAACAATTCATGATGATAGTAGATTTACACCCATTAAAATAAGTTAATAACTCTTTATAGTAATATAATATCCTTTAGCTTTGTTTTAATTCAAATTAAGTAATTATCAACTCAGGAGGAAGAATTGAATTTAACATCCCCAATCGAGTTATTATTTAGAGTAATCGCTAGTATAGAAACTAGTAATATATCAAGAATAATTATATTTTTAGTTCAACATAAAATCATCACCATATAGAGGTGGATATCAAGCAGAGCGACAAGAAAGTCTCAATAAGAGAGCATTTGCAGTAAACAACTAGAGAGTAGAGTAATTTTCAAATTTTCAATTATACTAAAATTTTCAAATTTTCTTACCATCAAGAATAATATACTAAAATTTCATCGAAAGTCAATGTTAGTTTCATCAAAATATAAAACTTTAAGGTATAAATGGTAGTATTTTAAGTACAATTTGTACTGTTCATCATCAAAAGATATTTTATCTAGCTAAATCCGTTTCCCTCAAGTTGAGGGACCACCCCCACATTATTAAAGGTGTTCAGCAATGGAAAAGGTCGTAGTCCCAGCCTATATTGTCAGTTGTCTTGTAGTTATAATACTGCTATATCAAACGGTCCCGCAAAAATAAAGTAATTCTTGTTCAAGAAGATTCCAAACATGCCTATAAATTAAGCCTCGATTTATATGTTGTATTTGAAAATAAGCCTATAAATTAAGCCCCGGTTTGTCCTTCTTGTTGTACCCACCAAAAAACATGGATCAGAGCTTGAGTACTTCTCCCGCACGCGCTTCTCTCCTTAACAGGCTTAGACATGCACGTCGCACAGCCTTCAACCGCATGTTTGCTGCAGTTTACTTCTGTGCCATCTTAGTGCTGCTCTACCACCATGCACTCAAGCTCATTCACTCCAACTCCTTCACATCCTTTCTCATCTCCTTCTCCTTCCTCGTCTCTGATACTTTCCTTGCTTTCTTGTGGTTCACTCGTCAGTGTTTTCTCATGACCATCGTTTACCGTGATGAATACCCTGAAAACCTACAAACGGTACTATTCTTAAAAAATTATTCTTTGGACTTTCCAGCGCTGGATATATTTATATGCACTGCCAATCCATACAAGGAGCCACCGTTAAGGCTAGTGAGCACAACCTCATCAGTCATGGCTTATGACTGTCCGACGGAGAAAAATTCGATTTATGTATCGGATGATGGTGGATCGCAGGTGACTTTCTTTGCTTGCATGGAAGCTGCTAAATTTGCATTATTTCATATCATTGGTTACCATTCTGCAGGAAACATAATAAAATAGAGAGGAGCCCAGAAGCTTATTTTGCAGCAAATCACTCTTCATGGTCCTCTAATACAGAGCAGATTCAGGTAATAATGAGTAATTAAGTATTTGTTCAATATGATAAATTGTGAATAGGTTGTTTTTTTCTTAATCAAAGAATACCTCATTTATTTCATTAATCAACAACTAGAACCAATACAATTTAGATCTGCACTAACTTGTAAAGAAATAAAGCATAGACATTCCTTTAACCAAAATCATGGGATCATCCATAGCAATAATGTTTTTCACGGAATAAAAGATGGGGGAAGGGAGGAGCAGTTTGAGGCGTGGCTTAGGGTAAATGCAGGGGGCCAAGAGAAGCAGCCTAGGTTTTGTGGGGAGACCACCAACCCTGAGGGGTCATGGGGAGCAGAAGGGGACATGGAGGTTGAATCAGGCCGCCAAGAAGATAAGGATTGACAAGAGGGAATGGTTTTGATGGCTCAAGGTGAGGGTTTGGAATCTAAGTCGCACAGTGAGGTACCTCTACAACATAGGAGTGAGGAACATGTTGAGTTAGATATGATAGAATCTATGGTAGAAAGATCGAAGGATGTAATGAAGGACTGGGATAGGGCCGGCTCAATAAATTAAGGGGTTTTAGGCTAAATTTTCAATATTGAGGTTTTTTTTAATTAAAATAAAATGAAACTAATTTATTTTAATTTTTATATTACATATTTATTTTAATATAATGCCTATTATTTGTTAAGTAAAATTATTAATTAAGATTTATACTATTTTTTTTAACTAATAATCGACATAGTCTTTATTAAAAAAATCTAATTTAGAGAAGATTTTATCAAATCTATTTTTATAAGACGTGCTATTGAGTTTTAGGGGTTATTAGAGCATACAACTATTTTTATGTATTCTTAGATATTTAGAAAGTCAAACTTTTTCTTTCACTCAAAACTTAATAAAACGTCTTAACTTAAATTATTATATTACTATTCACAGATATTTTGAGGAATATTTATAAAACTAATAATGATATATATAATATCTATTTAATACTTTTATTTTCTTATTGAATTAATTAATTTTTTTAATTATATATTTTTTTATTTTTTTAAAAAAATTACTTTAAACTTTTTTTGGGAGGCCTTTTTCCTCGAGGGTACCTTAGGCGATTGCCTAATTTGCCTAAAGATTGAGCCAGCCATGACTAAAATGAGCAACTAGGTGAGCTTGAAAGATCTCTGGGACTACAGTGCGATGACCTAAGTAGCAAGGTACTTAATGTGGGAGAGGAGGGACTCTCAAAGGAAGCAGTGAAATCTAATAGAACCTGAAATGCAAAATAATTCAATTTTTGTAGAGCTGCTTGTAATAAATGGAGGCTTACCATCTGCGATTTTGCTTACGAGAATAAGTGAGGAACGGATCAAGACAAGGTTGTGAAGCCATGGAGGTTACTGAAAAAGAGCCGCTTCATCGTATGCATTGCGGGTGTAAACAATAATGGGTGTGCAGCCAACGTGGCATCACCCTATCGATTGGCTGTTTTAAAGGAAATATGAGCCTGACCGGTTCTAAAATATTCTCTATTGGGGGAGGGATAATACATTAAAATTAGTGATAAAAATTCATTAAAAATACCTATAAATGATATATATAGTAAAAAAAAATTCTAGAGGAAAGCCACACTTTTTGCACATCTATTGCACACATACTTAAATATGTAAGATTATTTTTTTACTCTCTTTTAAAATATCCACCACATTTTAACAAAACTCTCTTCTTTTTTGTATAGACTATTCATTTTCCTGCATAATACACTTCTCTTACTCCTCAACATTAAGTATGCTAAATTTGAATTTTTTCATCTAAACATAATCCGAGACGTTTGCACACTGTAGCATCTAAACATGAGTTTTTATGAACATTAGTTCTTTGTGCACGATAGTTTTTCACATTAGTTCGGTGCTAAGGCTCTAATATATATAGCTAATTTAGCCTTTACAGACTTTAATCATTAAGACAGATTTTGAAGGAAATTTTGCAAGAGTTTAAAGAGAAATGAATTAGAACAGCGATTATGAAGTAGCTCTAAGTGATATCTGCAAAAGTTTTCCTCCTTAATAATATCCAAAAGCGCCAACTTATACAACTTATCATAAGACACGGAACAATTAAAATAAAAAACAAAACAAAAAAAACACTCTTTTGTGCTAGTTGATGATGCTAATCAAATCTAGCTCTCCAATAGTATGTTCAGTGTATTGATAAATAAGCTTCTAAGTTATTAATCATATAGATACTTAGAAGAATCCATTTTTATATGGAAACTTTGAAACTAATTTCTTTCTCCTTCTCTTCCTTATGATGGATCCTTTCATGTAATTCTAATTCCTCATGATTTCTTTATCTTTATATTTTATTATTTTATTCATCTTTTTCTTTTCCTCATTTGGTTGGGTTCACATGATGTGTAGTTTAGCTACACTTTGTTGCTGCTAGGTGTTGGAGCAGTGCTGCCCGTAGGCAATTTGATCATTGTTATGTCTTGCAGTCCATAGGCAAATAGATAGAGACATGGTTCGCACCGTTTTATTTAAATTTGTGCATTTTCTCGCTTCTACGGGACTTTCCTGTAGCAGCACTCATATGGTAAATAAACAAGTACTAATTAAAACTCTCCAAGCTAAGGTTGCCTCCTAAACAATTAAGGTTGTCATTGATTAAATAGTCCAAGCAGCTTGTTTAGCCAAAAACAAATGGGAAAAGTACTTTTGAGAAGGCAAAGTGAAAACAAATTGAAGGTATGAAGATCACGAAAATGAGTTTGCTTTGGCCAATATATGCACGACGATGAAGCTGATAAATATGACTGACATAGATAATTAAATACTTGTGGCTATGGACCACAATAAGTATCGCTTTTAGTTTATCTTTTTTATAGGAAGCTTATTTGGACGTTTCCAATCATAAGTTCAATAAGAAAAATTAAAGAATTAGAGGAAGGGATAAAGTTAGCGCTAATCTTGCCTTGTCTATTAGTGTCATTTTATTAATCTACCATATTTCCCATATAAAACCATGTTTGAAAATAAGAGCTATTCTCTCGCGAGAGCGATTGTCCCTCTACGATAAAACTCTCATTGCTCCAACGCTAAGGAGGGGGGGGGGGGGGGAGGGGTTGAGCTCTGGCTTCGTTCACCCCTTCTGGTCCCCCTCATTTCTTCTCTTCTTCTTCTTTTTTCGGCCACTATCATTGTATAGTGTTGATGGTGGTTTTCGGGAGTTTTTTAGATGAATCGACATGTAGCAGGTTGATGGTGGCCAAAATCCACCAAGCGCCTCGCCGCCATTCTCCCTATCTGCCGATCTGATTCTCGTCTGGAGTTTTTCGTCGAACGGATAGGCATGTGTACCGAAAGCGCGAGGTCCAGAAAAGCGTGAGCTCCACGTGTCATACCAATTGGAGGATTCTCTCTACTGTGTGCGGCTTCAAGGAGATCCATGGTCTTCGGGGCACTCCAACTTGTGGGTGATCACTCCTACAGTAGCGCGTGATACATGTGCTACCACTGTGGGGTTTGTTTTGAGTTGTTATTTTTCTGTTGTTTGGTTGGTGTTGTTCTGTTTTGTTTGTATAGAAAAAATGTTATATAGAGAAATAGTCTCTTGGGCCTAGTTCGTAGAGTTGTAGTTCTATCCTCTTGTAGAGGTAGAAACTTTAGTAAAATGTCTATTAGGAATTAAATAGTCTCTTAGACATTTTGTCTGCACAGATTGAGAAGTGTGTGCCCCAACAGATTTAGTTGACTTGTAGGCCGCGTTCTCTCAATTTGTATAGATCACATTATGTAAACTTCAATTTCATGGTTTTAATGGCAATAAACTAATTTCTCTTCAAAAGGATTTCGCATATTATATGATTAATTATGATATAGAACATAATTTGATTTGTAATATTTAAAATTGATTTTCCGAATTCCCTTGAATGGTGTATGGTAAAGTTTTCAAATAAAAATATTCTTTAGAAATTAAATATTTTTGTATTGAGAAACTTTGTTTGATTCTATTGAGTTAGACGTGAAATTATCTCATTGTCGATTCATTTATTAATTTATCGTTACTCCACTTGTTCATAACGTACAATGTCACTGAAAATGTATGAAGACATGAAAGAAAGGATAGAAAAAGTCCTTGAGAAGGGGAAAGTTGGCGAAGAGTATATCACTGAGGAGATAGAGCGCAAGGCTTTTAGCAAATGGACAGATCATGGATTTACTCGACAAAATCATCCCATTGTCATTCAGGTATATATGTACGTTTATCATATGAGTAGCGTACGTTATATGTATTTACAATCTTATGTCAATAAGTACGTATTGTTATTTAAATAAAAGTTATAAGTATAAATATCATTTTCCTTATCGAATTAAGTTTATTAGCTCCTAATTAGATATTAATTGGCAGCTTAATTCAACTATGGACAGGTCTTATTAGAGAGTGGCAAGAACAAAGACGCGACCAACCATTTGTTGCCAAATCTCATCTATGTCTCTAGGGAAAAGAGCAAGACTTCATCCCACAATTTCAAGGCAGGTGCCCTCAACGTCTTGGTAAGCTTAATTTTTTGTATCTACAGCAAAATGCTCCACATTGTTGATTGTTATTTCCAGTTAACAATTCTTTATCATTAATTTTCATATTTTTATAATCTTGTTTTTTCTTTGTCATGATGTATTGAAGCTTCGAGTGTCGGCCACCATGACCAACGCGCCCATAATCCTCAACTTGGATTGTGATATGTATTCTAATGACCCACAGACACCTCTTCATGCATTGTGTTACCTGTTAGACCCTAAACTCATGTCCTGATTAGCATATGTTCAATTCCCTCAAATCTTTCATGGAATCAACAAAAATGATACTTATAGTTGTGAATATAAACGAGTTTTCTCTTCTAATCCCATGGGATTGGATGGAATGTTGGGCCCTAATTATGTTGGAACTGGATGTTTCTTTAACCGATGAGCTTTCTTTGGCGGCCCGTTGACCATTGTGCAACCAGAGATCTCTGAGCTTGGCCCCGACAGTGTTGTTGACAAGTCGACCATTCAGTCCCAACCAGTTTTGGAATTGGCACACAAGGTTGCAGGGTGTAACTATAAGTACAAGACCAAATGGGGTTACGAGGTAAGCTTTTTCTTAATATTTAGCATTCTTGTGTTAATTAGTACTTAGTTTTCAACTATGTAAAAAACTAGAGATTTAAGCATATTTTATGATCTGGACTATGGCTTATCCTTCAGTCCATCATTCAAATCTTTAAACTTACCATGAAACAAAAAATTTTACCATTTTTTTAACTTTTTAACTGATTTTAATCATGTGTCGAATAGTAATGGAGGTGATTTGATTAAATTCAAAATCATAAAGAAGCAAAAGGTTCAAAAATGGTAAATAAACTAATCTGTGCAAATGGTAAACCACAAACTAATTCAATACTTTTTTTTTCAATAGTAGTTTCTAATCTAATTTTATTAATAAACTCTCACTTGTGACGGAAGAAAATTATGGTTATATCAAGACACCTGAGGGTTACAAAATATTAAAAGGCCCAAACCCCAGGCATCAAAACAAAAACAATTTAAAATCAAAACACTTGTCCATTACAAGATATGAAAAATGAAACCCTACAACAACAATCATAGGCAAAAAGAATGGAGCCAAAAAAGATGTGACATAACATTATAAGACCTGCAAGTAAGGAAGGCCAAATTTTGTCCACATGAAGAAGGCTTCTCAAACTTCTGGGAATCATAATATCTCTAGGCCCATTCAAGTTTAAACCCTCAGATTCCCACTTAGTATGAAAATCTGCAACAACATTTCTTTCATGAAAAAGATGAGTAACAATATATGCCATATAATTAAAATATTCATATAATTCATCCCAAAAATCTTTTAAATAGAAAATATTGTATTGACCGTTTTTATCCAGTCAACCAGAATTTGAGAATCCGTCTCAATCTCAACTCTGAAGAAATCAAGATGACAACATCTACAAATCCCTTCTAGTAAACTTCTCATTTCATCAGTATTGTTGGAACCCATCCCCAAAGTCATAGAGTAAGCTACAATTAAATTTCCACAATTGTGACAAATAATGCCTCTAGCTTCAGAAGGCTTAGGATTACCGAACTAATACCATCAAAATTAAGGCCTTGTTTGCTTATAAGGATGAGACCAAAAATCAAAATACTTTTCAAACTCATCATTATACTTTTTCAAATCCTCATATAAAATATAATAAAAAATATAATTTTTTCAAATTTTTATATCACTTTTTCAAATCCTCATACAAAACTAATATTAAAAAAATATCTTACAATAATATTTTATTTTATTTTTTTTAACTTTTATCTCATTTCATTTCATCTCTGAAAACAAATAAGGCAGTTTAACCCAATCCCGAGGAGGCCAAATCCATCTCACCACACGAACTTGTTTAGGCTTGGGAGCTAAGAACGCGATATCTAGTTTATTTGATATAGCAACATTTTGGGCAGAAACTCTAGAAACTTTCATAGTCAATTCCATAACCCGACAGAGCTACACTTTAATAACATGCCAAACCGAATCAACCGTATCAACCTTATCCTCATATCAGGCCTTACAGCGTCTGTCCCAAAGTTTCCTAGAAATGATAGACAAAATAAGACCAAAGATAATCTGTACTTGAGTAGACTTACCTGTATGATAGATGCAAAAATTCGTTTGCTCCTGCCAAGTTTGAAAATCACCCATATAAATCACTAATTGATTAGTAGCCAATCTCCAAATTTTTTGAGCAAAGTCCCCAGTACAAAGCACTTGAATCAAATCCTCAATATGACCCATAGAGCAACAATCACATTTAGAAATATAAGGATCCTAACCATTTTAATCCTTTCATCAACACTCAAGCAATTATTAATAGCCTTCCACATCATAATAAAAATTCTCTTAGGAATGTGGTTATGCCAAATCCAATTTGCCCATGAAAGAGGAGGCGCTCTAACTCAAATGCAATCTCAAACACTATTAGTAGTAAAAGTACCCCCTTTATCTTTGAGACATATAAGGACATCCTGGTCCTCATTCTGCCTAGCCAGAAAATGATAAAGATCATTAATTTTTTGATAACTCATAAGTCTTTCCAAAGGGCAACGCTAGGGGGCTCATTAGTGTGCCCCACTAGCTTGCCCCGTTAGTGTTAAAATATATTTTTTGTATTTTGTATTTTTTTTTCACATCATTTTTTTAAATGCTTAAATATTTTTTTAAAAAAGAAAAAAAATTCACAACATTATTAAATAATATTTTCTTAATCATTAAATAAACAAATTAATAAATAAAAATAAAAAACAGGGAACGGGACAATGGAGTGGGGCAATCCAGCGGGCTAAAAAGCATTTCCCCTTTCCAAAAGATCCATATCCCACCCATTCTCAATATGACACTCTTTGATTTTAAGCAAAGGTTGATCAATCACCGGGTACTGTCCACTAATAAGACCACTCTCCTCCCAATTATCATACCAAAATGAGATATTGCCTTATTTCACAATCCATTTAGAACCATTTAACACTTCTGAAATATTATTGACAATCGCTTTCCAAAAATGGGTGCCTTTATTAGGCACTACAAGGGAAAAATGCTTATCCTTAGCATATTTGCTTTTGAAAAAATTCACCCATAAAGATTGACCCTGCAGAAGACGCCAAGCAAGTTTCATGTGTAAAGCTTTTTTAACCTCTGCAAAATCTCTTATATCCAGACCTCCTTCTTCTATCGGCTTCTATCGGATTCACCCTAAAAGAAAGAACCCATCATTTTGTTCAAAGCCTTAAGCACCACTTTAGGAGCTTGAAGAACAGCAAGAAGGTGTGTGGCCATACTAGAAAGAACATGGCGTAACAAAATGATTCTTTGACTGATAGAAAGTATCTTCATTTTCCAGCTTGTAATTTTATTCTTAACTTTACCAAGCAAATCACTAAAATCACAAGAATCTTCCTAATGTTAAAGTAGCAGAAGACATGAAATTCACAAGCTTTAAACCTACCAATTACAACAGGCACACCCAAGTACTTAAAAGGAAAAAAACTCTCACGAAAACCATTAATGCGAAGGAGAGAAAACTTTTGGGATATAGGTATTCTTTTAGGAAAAAAAGAAAAAGCACTTTTATCTTTGTTGAGAACTTGACCTATCCAATTTTTATAAATATTCAAAACCTTCATCAAACTAGGCATAGACTTCTAACCACTATTAGTAAAGATAACAATATTATTAGCATACATAAGGTAGGAAATTTGAGGGGTACTCCTAACTTGGGTGAACTAACCAGTTTGAGTTTTTAAGAAGACAAGAAAGAACTTTTTGCATAATAATGAACAAATAAGGAGAAAGTAGGTCTCCTTGCCTCAAATATCTCTCATTTTAGAAAAACCCCAAAGAGGTACCATTTATTAGAGAAATGCTAGATGTACACGCCCGTAGTGTACACTACGTACAACCCATATTTAATAAAACGATGCATTTTAACTTTTTGGCTCACTATCTCGATCTCTCAAAAACTAGTACTGCCGCCTCATGTAATTTTTTCCCTTGGCTTCCCGGTTCTTCCCCCGCCACCACCCATATCTCATGGAAACAGTCAACTGAAACCAAACACCCAGTTTTAGACACCAGAAAACAAAGCACCGTATCCCTTCTCCTTGAGCCACAATCTCAACCACCCCATTGCAGCCCCACACGACTAGACGATATCCCGTTGTCGCACGCAGTGGCCAACCAAAACTGAAACCTCCCCTATTTTCGTCTCCCAAAACAGAGCAAGTAAACCTCTCAGTGGACCTTTTTTTTTGTCTCGTTGCACGCCGAAAAACCTCTCAGGCAACAGTAGAAACGGCCGACCTTGCCCTCTGTTCCGCCGTCTTCATCTCTCGGTAAGTTCACAATGTGCCCCACAACCTCCCTTTCCGTCTTCATCTCTCGGTGAGTTCACGATATCTCTCTCTCATCATTCTCTCTTTCAGCAACTCTCTGTGGCCCTCAATTTTTTTGTCTCATTGCATGCCGAAAAACTTCTTAGGCAACAGTAGAAACGGTCGACCTTGCCCCCTGTTCCACCATCTTCATCTCTTGGTGAGTTCACGACGTGCCCCACGGCCTCCCTCTCCATCTTCATCTCTCGGTGAGTTCACGATATCTCTCTCTCATCATTCTCTCTTTCAGCACCTTCTCTTGCTTCATTTCGCAGTGGTCTCCCACCGCACATAGCTTCTTGCTGCTGCCTGCCACCGCTCATCATCCTCTCCATGATCCTCTGTCACATGCCTTAGCCTCAGCCTCGGTTCGTTATGCTTCCTAATAATAACTTAGTTTTTCTACATGTTGTGTTTTCATCCTTACGTTATCTTGCAGAGTTCTAGTTTATGAATTTACAATTTTACTCCTTTTGGTTTTAAAACAAAACTTACGAATTTTAAAGTAATTTTTTTAATATTTGCTGACGTCAGCAGTGTCTGTGTCGTGTACCCACAACTGTGTGTATGTAGCAGTATCCCCATTAATTATAATGGAGTATCAAGGTGAAGAAATGCATGCTTTAATCAAATCACAGGCATGAGGCGAGAAGCAAAATTATTCAAAACATGAAGTAAGAAAGACCAATCAACTCTATCATAAGCCTTAGACATGTTAAGTTTAACAAGACATTACCTCCATTAGAATTTTAATGAATAGAGTGAATCATCTCCTAAGTTAAACTAATATTTTCAAAAATAATACAACCTAGGATAAACGCCCCATGTTCTTGGGAAATCATCGTAGGGAGTAAAGACGTCAGATGACCCACAATAATCTTAGTACAAATCTTATAATCATAGTGTAAAGGCTAATAGGCCTGAATTTTTCAAATCTAGAAGGCTTTTCGATCTTAGGGATTAAGATAATGAAGGAGGTAGTGAAGTAATTGGGAAGCGAGTGATTATGAAAAAAAAATTAATGATATCTTCAAGAATATTATTATTCACAAAATCCCAACAAACCCTAAAGAATCTAGAGCCAAAACCATCCGATTCAAGGCTGATATCAATGGGAATATTAAAGAGAGCATCTTTGACTTCCTCTAAAGAAGGCATTCTGCAAATCTCCGAATTCTTTTCATCAATGGTAAGAGGAAAGATTAACTCATTTAAAAACGACAAATCACAAGAACTATTATGACCTAAAAATTGATGAAAATAATCAACAACAACCTTATGAATGTCAAAAGGGTTGTTTAACGTTAGTAACATCACTTAAGCGCATGTTAGTAATCCTCTTGTGGGTTTTAGCATTCAAATAAGCATGGTAGAATTTAGAATTTTGAACCCCATCTGTCAACTAACTTTTTTTACCATATGAGAGAGTAGGGTATCCTCTCTACCCATCCAAGTCAATAATTCCAACCTAGATGCTAAGAGGTCATGATCATCCTTAACATTAAAAGACTCTTGAAGACGACTCTCCAATCTGTCAATACGATTCTCTAACTCTTTAATGATACCAGTAGTCTTACCAAAAACACTCTTAGGTCACAGTCACGGTCACAGTCACGCTCATCCTCAACATTTCAATACTTAATCCTGTAAGTTAGTGAAAAAAATATACCATTTATCTCACATTCTTTCAATCACCAATTAAACAATCTTGGAAGTTTTTTTTCTCATCGTCTCTCATTAATTAATTGAAAATGAATTGATTGTTAAAATTAGTTGGCTAAATTGTATTTCAATTTTGGAAAGAGATAGACGTATTAGATTTTATAGTATTTAATACAACATACGTAGGATTTTTTGATATAGTATGAACTCCTGACATGCATCTAATACTAAGCATATATTTCTTTGTATTGAAACATTCAATTTATCTAAACAATGAAGAATCTCAATCCACTTAATTGTATGCTAATATTACAAAATATTTGTAGAGCCTTGGAATTCAAATGGAGAATTATGGTTTGAATAAGAATAAATGGATTGGATGAACAAATTTGATATATAGGTGGGCTACAGATATGGATCACTGATAGAAGACTTCTTCACGGGGTTTCAGCTACAATGCGAGGGATGGAGGTCCATATTTTGCAACCCTAAGAGGGCAGCCTTTTTGGGTGATGCACCAATCAGCCTTGTTAATGCCCTAAACCAAGTCTAGTGATGGAACATTGGTGCTCTTCAGGCTTTCTTCTCCAGTTTTAGTCCCTTAACCTTTGTTACTAGATCTTTGGGCCCTCTTATGGGCCTGGCCTACACTCATTATTGTTTTTGGCCCACCTGGTTTATTCCTCTCACCGTCAATGCGTTCCTCCCCCAACTATCATTTCTCCATGGATTTTCTGTATTTCCAAAGGTATGCTTTTTACAGGTTATAGATTCTTTTTATTCATTAGTGAGCTACAAATTAAGAAATCTTCCTGGTCAAGCTTTTGAACATTAAGCTTTCATCCATTTAGATTTACTTGTGAAAATATATTGCACCTATCAGAGCCTAGTTTTATTTTGTATGTATTTCTTGTCCTTGGAGCCTATGGACAAGATCTCCTTGAATTTATGATAGAGGAAGGAACAGTTCAAAAGTGGTGGAATGATCAGAGGATGTGGATGATAAGGGGGCTCTCAGCCTTTGGGTATGGATGCCTCGAGTTCTCCCTCAAATGTTTAGGCATTTCCACATATGATTTCAGTTTGACTAGCAAAGTGATCGATGATGAACAAAGCAAAAGATATGGACAAGGTATGTTTGAGTTTGGAGCCTCATCAAACATGTTTATGCTGCTAATAACAGCATCCATTATCAACTTGGTATCATTTCTTATGGGGCTTGCACAAGTTCTAAGAGGCAACAAATTGAAGGGTCTGTTTCTACAGATGTTCTTAGCAGGTTTTGTAGTGTTGAATGCCTTGCCAATTTACGAAACTATGATCTTGAGGAATAATAAAGGAAGAATACCATTCAAAACTACTGCAATTTCATCATGTCTAGCTTTGGCTCTTTATGGGCTAATTTCTCTTCCTCTTGGGAATCGAAATTAGCAGCGCTAGCTTTTCTTTTTAATATCTATACTTTTCTTTGTCTTATACGAGTGGAACCCTATATAATATATTTGTTATCTTTGGCAAATTATATAGGCCAACCTTTGTGCTACGTGGTTGTGACAGCTAAACAAGATCTGGGATCAAGAGTTTTTTTCATTGAATCTTCCCACTATTTTGCATTTCTGCTGTTGTATGGAGTCCAAGACTATTGTTTCCTTTTTTTATTTTCCTCCTAAGCAAGCGCTATAGATAATGATTAATTGACTAAAAGATCAATGATATATGAGCCCGGCAAACACCATTAATTAACTAATACACCACAAAAATAAAATAAAAGACACACTGGAAACAAATCCGAAAAAGGCCTTGGTGCAGGTAGGTGAAATTAAGCCTCGTGTTTTTGACTTTTTGGTTGACGGTGCTATGAAATATTGATGTTATCTCCACCCGGCCGGGTGTTTGGATTTTGTCCTCTTCACTCTTCAGCCCGTTGCTTTGTTTTCATTAAAATATTGCCTAAAGAATTACATAATTAATGGTGGGTCTCACTCAACTTCATCAAATGAAAAATGCTAGTTCTCCGATTATATCTCCCGAATAAATCAGCTCCCTATACAAAAAATATATATATTATTTTTTTCTTAGTAATTAAAAAAAATATTTTGTAATAATATTGTGGATTTTTTATTTTCTAAAAATATTTAAAAATATAAAAAAATGAAAAAACTACCCTGTATAGAGACATCTTATGAAATATCCCTCGGGTGAACACTTATCAAATATAAAAAGGATGCTGCTATCATACCGCTTAAATATTCTTACCGCTAGGTAAAATTCATCTTTCTAATTTTTTTTTTCTAATTTTTTATCATTTTAAAATATTTTAAAAAAATATGAAAAAAATATTAATATACTAATAATTATTTTCTTATTCATTAAATAAAAAAATTAATAAAATATATGAATTGTCCAAATAAGTAGATAAACTATCATTTTTCATTGAAAAAAGTCAAACAATCTTATCTCTTCTCTATAAATAAACACATAATTTTTTAAAAATTATCTCATCTCATTTGCTTTTGTACATGAAATAAGGTGAGCAGAAATAAAAGTTGATAAAATATTATTACAATATATTTTCTATTATTATTTTCATTTTGAAATATAAAAAAAAAATTGAATTGTTTGAATTATGTTATGTGGAAATTAGAATTTTTTTAATAATTATATTAGATGAAATAAGATAAATTGATAGTGATTATGAAAACAAACTAAGCATAAACAAAATTACTTATTTAAAAAAAATCACAAACTCACTTAAAAAAATTCACTATATTTCAAAAAATGGAAGCTGCTTGCCTTATTAACCATTACATAAATAAATCACAATAGATGACCGCTTTTCTACCGACCATAGACATGAGAAATATCATTTCCGTCTCTGGCATGCTGCTATATCAACACAGACCTGCAAGAGTAAAGTACTTCTTTCCAAACAGGTCTATAAGCTAAGTTAGTTTGTTTGTCGTCTTTCCTAAGTTAGTTTGTTTGTCATGAGAACAGTAGCAATAGTCTAGTTATATAATAAATTATAGTAAATCAATCATTTTAAATTTAAGGGTAAAAAATATCCGACATTGGATTCGCCATACACACTTCATTTTAAACTTAAGCTACAGTAAACCAATCAATAGCGAGTTATTGTTACACATTCATTTACTTATTCTATTACTTTATCTACGTAGGAAAGACGCGCGAATTTCTTTCCTTGACATTTCCACTTCTTCGTTCTCTATTTCTCTCAAGGGTTTTGCGGTCGTCTTCGTTCCCTCGACAAGGGTTTCGCACCAACAGATTATCTCCTTATCTTCGTTCCCTCAACATTTTCTTTTATTGTTTTTTTTCCAACTTGGTTGTTGATTCATGTAAGGAAAGAAAACAAAGATTTGAGGGAATCTTACCCTCTGGGAGAAGAGACCAAAGAGCCAAAAGTTGTAAGCCATTTTTTTCTTGTGCTTTTCTTTTCAACTTGGTTTTTGTTTTTTAGATTTGAGATCTCAGTCTTGCTTATGGCTATTATTCGTTCTGTTCATGCGAATTGTTTGAAAAAAAAATGTAGAAGAAAAAAGAATATGTCTATGGTTTCAGATATCTATGGTAGAAGTAAAAGAGTTTGGTCAAAGGAACTTCGCACTAACCAATATGTCTATGATCATGTTTCCGATTCACTCTCAAGAATGAATCTGAAAAAGATTAATTTGGGTTTCAAAATTCATGTAGTCACCTCTGCACATGCTTGAAGATTTAAATTTCCATTTCAGTCTTTTTTTAGGTTATGTCTTGAGTTTCTATAGCCTCTTGTTTCATAAAATAAGCCATTAAAAGATTTACAACTTAGGAATTCTTTTATTGCCTCAGTTTTATGGAAAACTAGAGGACTGGGCTATCTATTTTGGAAAATATATGTGTATTTCATTTTTTTTTTTTTGTTGGATTATAGATATGAATTGGCGGAAGAGTGTGCAGATGATAATGATGCAAAGCTTTCGATCTCTGAATTGAGGAAGCCAATTTTGGTTGAGCTGAAAGTGCGAGTTCGTTTGTACAGGTAGGTATGAGTCTCCATGCAAAGCTTCAACTTGTTCATTTCACAGCTATATTTTTCCAAGATAAATGCTTTTTGTACGTAAATAAAACGTACTAAAAACATACCATTAATGCATTCATATGATGCCGTCTGATGGGTAAAAGTAAATGTTAAAGGCAGACGTTAAAGGCAAATGTTAAATCAAAACCCAAACGTTAAAGTAAAACAAACGTAAACGAAAATGAAAAAGTGAAAAAAAAAATTATGAAAAATGAAGAGGCGATGTCCCTGGGCATTGCTTACAAAACTTAAACAACGAAGTTTTCATGAGATTGCATCCTAACTATTTCAACAGCGAGATCAATTGTCTAGGTATTTTTTTGAAAGATTGCATTTCTGAGCCATGGAGGCTTCCTCCTCCCGTGGAGAAGGTAACAACGAAAATTCTTGTGCCTTCAATTGAGAGGAGTTAAAACAAATTTGAAAGGAGGTTTTGTGTTGGAGATTTTCCTTTTGTTCCAACTTTTACAAGATATATTTAGTAATGTATTTTATAGATTTTTATACATTATTAGTACTATGAACTTTTGTGCATTTTATTTTTATCAAAGACTAACTATCTTTTGGGAAACTGTTGCAATTTTTTTTTTTTTATATATATTTATGGTAATCACTTGAAAATTTGTGATTTGTTGTTCTATTTAAAATTTATGGCATAGTATATTTTTTCTTTTTTTTTCTTCATTTTTCTTTAGTGCCAAGTATCACTGTCTTTTTACTAATAACTTTTACCGTTTGTTTCAAAATCTACATTTCACTAATATTTTTACCGTCTGTTTACTTTATATTGCATTAAGGGTATTGCTGCAGGGACCGAAGTCCCTACCGATTTCAGACCGACTCAGTGTATTTTCAGTTTTTATTTTCTTATTTTAGTTTTTTAGCTTTTATTTTTTTAGCTTTTATTTTATTCATTTTTTTAACATCTTTAAATATTATTTTTATTATTAAAAAATACATAAACTTAATAATATTCACTTACTTAATCATTTAGAATTTTTTCTTTAAAAAAATAATAAAATCAGTCAATATAACAATGATTCATATAGCATTATCCATTGCATTAAGGGCTCTCGTACGTTTTTCTTACGTTTTATTTAACTACGCGTAGCAGCGCCCTTTTTCCAATGCATATGGGTAATTTTTGCAATGAGATTGCCTGTAATGACTTGCCTGTAATGTTTCACAACTATATTTTTTCAATGCATATGGGTACTTTTTCCAATGCATATTACAGACTGGACAACAAAGTACTATTTCCTAGACATCAAGTAGTTGAAATCAATCCTAGGCCAATCAAAATTTAATTGCACATCAGTTTTCATATTTGTGGCTTGTGTTTTTAACTACTATTTCCTGTACTTGAATGAACTCTTTAGAAGTCCAAGCTGCGCAAGAAGTACAAGCTTTAGAAGTATTGCTGTTGATAGCTATATTTGGAACTATTTTTGCTTGAAACTTTTAACAATTTGAGAGGAAGTATTACTCTTTATAATACTTGAAATAGTAACTAATACTTTAGAAGCACAAGCAAATGCTTCCTCATGCTAATGTCTAATACTTGGAACAGTATTATTCTTTAAATGTAGATTGAGCTGCTTGTGTTCATGTTATTTCTCTTTTCTAGAATTTTAGTAAAAGTCCAGATATCAAGTAAATGCTTCCTTATGCTACTAAATTTGTTGAGTTGAATTGCATGGATTTTACTTAAAGTTTTCCGTAACAAACTAGCACAAAACATTCATTTTATCTCAAATGATTTATCTCAGAATGCATGGGTGATTGAAACTATTTTATATATATCCATGGCTGACAATGTTTTCATTCAAGTTGTGCATGATTGGAACTATTTTCTGATTTCTTGAAAATCTTACTACTTTTTAAGTATGGACACAGAATTTGATGATGGTCTTGTTTTCACCACTTTATTATAAAGTGGAGGAGAAGGTTGTACTAGCACCTCAATGCAAATGCCAAATGTTATGGTCCAAGCAACCCATACTAACAGTAAAAAGAGGCTTCCTTCAAAGAGACGCATTTCTTACTATAGAGGAGGATACTCTCCTCATCTCAATTTGGCTCAACATTAGTTAAGATGTGATCAGGGGTACTGATCAAAAGTCCACTATAATGTGGAGAAAATTACTGCTAATTACCATGAATATAAAAAATCGAACATTACCAACTGTACTGAGGATTCTTTGATTAATCAATGGTCCACGATTCAAAAGTGGACAAATAATTTTTGTGCATATGTAGAACAAGTAGAGTCATTGCACCCAGATGGTGCCACGGAACAAGATAAGGTATACATCAAATTTCAAAGTTGTCATGCAATTATGTAAGACTTATTTATGAACTAACATATATTTATTATACATTTATAGATTAAGAAGGCGAATGTAATAGCCTAACCCACAAGCTCAGCCCATTTGGCCCAAACCCCCCCTCTTCTTTTCTTTCTTTTCTTTTCCCATTTCTTCTACTTTGTTCCTGTATACTCCATAACCCCCCTTTTTCATTTCTCTCAACAAACCCCACCTCCCACCCCCAACCTACATCTCTCTCTCTGTGTACATACAAATCCCTCTCTCACATCACATTCTCTCCAACCTTACACACAGTTGCACAACACTCATCACTTTCCCTCACTTCAATTCTCTTCACACACTCACTTTACTTTCTCCTCCCCTCTCATTTCATTTTCTCAATTTCACCTCATCTTCACCATATACATACGTATATATATAATTATATAGTTATTTGTTCTTTCTTTCTCTCTATAAACCTCCATTCATATACCTAGTATTTTGGAATTTTCTCTCTATTTCTCTCTCGGTAATCTTTACTCACAGCCCCTGTTTCCAGCATCATCGACAGTAAATTTTAGGTAAATTTCTCATCTCCCATTATTAGTGTTTTCTTGATTTGAATTTAGAATTTGTTAAGTATTGGATTAGGGATTTTTAGTATTTACCTAGCTAATCGATTTGGCTGTTTAGGTATATTGCAGTAATAAATTTTCAGTATTAGTAATGGGTTTTGGTTAGAATTTAAGTTGTGTTTGTGTTATATTTTTAGAGCTGAGTATCGATATTATTGGGTTGTGATTTATAAAAGGTAAAGGCTATGTAGGTGCTGTTTGGCGGTTTACATAGAGTTTGGAAATTTGGTATTTATCTATTTTGGGGGAAAAAGTTTCTTAGAACAAGTCTAAAATCATGTTATTAAGGTTATATGGAATTTTAGAGTTTAGTGAGATGATTTTTATACTGAAAATTTTATGGATTATAATGACTTGAAATAGGTTTTACGTGACTGTGGACAAATGAGTACTGTCTTGACTTTTGACAATAAATTGAGGTAAGTGGCTTTTTAATGGATTTTTATTAAAAGAATTGTTGGTTTGACTTTGAATGGTGCACTAGGGTATTAAAGTTCAAACTTGTGTAAATTAAGAATTTGTGCACATTCTAATACTGTATTGGCTTTGCTTGTGGGATTTATGTAAATTTTGTTATGGATGAAATGTTTGAAAAATGCCATGTGATTTTGTAAACTTAAAAGTTAAATGTGAGTGTGCTATTTATTTTTGAGCCCATGATATAAATGTCTTTGTGACATGTTTGACGCCCCTCACTGCATGATGTCTTCGTGGCATGATATCTGTGTGGTATATTGATATCTTGTGACATGATGTCTTCGTGGCATGATATCTTCGTAGTATATTGGTGATTTCCCTATTATCATGTGGTCTTGAATATGATTTTTGACTGAATGTATTGGTTGAGATTAAATTATATTGGTCACGTTATTTTATTGAGAATTCATCTTTTCTTAAAATTAAGAAAATTGCCAACTCCCACACCCCCATTAAATTGCTACTTAATGAGCATGTGGAAGTTCACCACTCTATCTCTGATATTTTTCGGTGTTGTAGAAGTTCATTCCTTTGGAGTGATTGCTTGAGTTAAAGATTTCAAAGCAAATGATTTAGTGACTTGAGGCTGGAGGTTTTTGAGGATGGTTGGTTCGTCGCTTGGAACAGATTTTGATTGTGTAGAGATTTTTTCTTATGATTATGATTTAATGGTTATCAGTTTTAGTTGGAATTTCAGAATCTGTAATTATTTAGAATAGTGTGGCTTTTGTTGAATTTGTGTGTTAGTTTTGAGGATCATTGTATTTTTTTTTTTTTTTGAATACTTTGGAGATTTTGTATATTATGTGTTTTGTAAACAGGGAGAAAGTTCTAAAAATATAGATGGAACTTTATCCGTTTATAGTTGGGTTTGGAGCGTTACAAAGGTGGTATCAGAGTTTAGGCTTATGATTCTGTAGACACTTAAGAAAGATGATTATAGTGTAGCATAGGTTAAGCACACTATAGACCTAAGACTTGATCCTCAGTATATTTTGGTTTGGATGCCAATAGACAATGTTAGTTTTGTAGATTATAGTTCAAGTTTGATTCGAGGCTTTCTGAATTCTGATAAACTCTAGTATAGTATGGTTTATTGGACCAATTATTGTGCTCATATTTATATAACCCGTTTTGGTGATAAATTAGGTTAATATACCGCCAAAGCAAAAGAAGAAGTCTGTGGTTAAAATTTCAATCCCTGAAGGTGTGGTAGAAGAGGAAATGTTGGTTGAGACTGAAGCTGAGACCGATGAAATTGATGATGTAGTGGATAAAATATACTCAAGGATTGCACGAAGTGCGAGGAGACATGAAAATTTGGATGAGGGTTGTACTTTTGGAGAGTTTAAACGACACAATCCTCCTACCTTTTGTGGAGAACCAGATTAAGCAATGGCAAAAAAATGGTTGATGAGAATAGAGAAACTATTGAAAGTGTTAAACTGCACTGATGCGTAAATGGTTCGATATGCTACTTTAAGCTTAGATGACGCTGCTGAGAGGTGGTGAGATAGTACATAATTGCTATTGAAAGAAGGACTTGGCAAAGGCGTCGCCATCACTTGGGATAAATTCAAAGAAGTTTTCAATGAGAATTATTATTCTGAAATAGTAAAGGATCGAAAGGGAAAGTGAGTTTGCAAACTTAGTTCAAGGATCCATGACCATAGAGCAATATGCAGCTCAGTTTACTGAACTCTCCCGTTTTGGCCCTCACTTGATTCCGAATGAAGAGAAAATAGTTTAAAAATTTCAGAAGGGTTTGAGTGATCGAACACGTCATCTCATTTCGGCTTCCGGTGTTAACCCATATACAGCCACATTTAGGAGAGCCATGGCGTTAGAGGAAGATTTTACGTTGAGAGATGCTTCTAATGTATACAAGAAGAGATTTATGCAATCTAGTGCCCAATTAGGAAAGGACCAAGGTTAAGATCAAGGTTTTAAAAGAAGAATTTTTAATAGGGGTGAGCAAATTGGTTAGTCTTCCCAGCAAATTGGTCACGATGTGGGAAATATTATGGTTATGTTTTAGTGGTTATACAGTTTTAATTGGAATTTCAGAATCTATAATTATTTAGAATAGCGTGACTTTTGTTGAATTTGTGAGTTAGTTTTAAGGATCATTGTATTTTTGTTTTTTGAATACTTTGAAGATTTTGTATATTATGTGCTTTGTAAATAGGGAGGAAGTTTTAAAAATATAGACGGAACTCTATCCATTTATAGTTGGGTTTGGAGCATTACAGCAAATGTGTTGTACAAAGAAGTGCTAGGACACAATTACACATTGGTGAAGATCCTATTGATATAGTCGAGGATGACGTGGAGGTTCTACCTGAGAGATCTATAGGCAAGAAAGCTGAGAAGAAGTGGAGGTTGTTGGAAGGCCACAACAATAAGATTAAGAAATCATTAGAAAAGATAATTGCGTATAGAGCAACGATTATGGAAGAGCGGAGGATATATGCAGTAAAGAAAAAACAAGAGAGAATGGTAGCCTTTAAACTTATGAAGGCAGCCATTGAACTTAAGAAGAGGCAGAGATGATGAGATTAGATCTAAGTGCCATGAATGTCATGCAAGTTAAATATTTTCATAATATTCAACTTGGAATTTTTGAGGAATCAAGATTCTGTTACAGATGTACATTTACATCTCCATCTCCTTTAACCCCTTATGGAGGTGTCTCATTTAACATTTAAGTAGTAATCTTGTTAATTTAAATTTATTTTAAAATTTTAGTTGCTGCCCAGCCATATAAACATGTTGCTAGCAACTAAATGGACTGGTTTTTGGATTGGTTATAGACAAAAAGGATAGTCTTATGGACTATTTTGTGGACATTGTACTTGGATAGTTTTATGGACTCTTTTATAGTTTTTGAGACTGGATATTGATGTTATATTATTGATGTTTTGTAGTTTTTGAGACTTTGGTAGTTTTATGGATTGTCTTGTAGTTTTTGGGACTTGATTTATGATAAGTGTAATTTTTATATGATTTTATTATCTTTTTATTTATTAAAATTGTTAATTTATTTTGATTTTATTTGATTTTGTTTTTTTATTTTTTTGTTGAAGGAATGAGAAGAAAAAGAAAAGAAAATATTGAAAGAGCATGATGATCATTCAATTTGGATTACAAGTCACTTGGGACCCGTACGTACAATTCACTTTTTTGTTGAATTTATAAGTCGCACGTCTCTTTCAAATTGTGGCACGATACTTCATAAGAGAATGGATTCACTCGACTTCAATTTGGGCCACACTTAGGGCCTCAGACCCAACATATAGAGCGGCATTAATAAATCACGATTTCACACAAAATTAAATTAGACTTTCACTTGGAAACTAAAAGGGAGTAGCACAACGTATATATATAGTGAAGTTTGCTTTTAGTGTCGGGACAGAGCAATCAAGAGGTATTTGAGCAATTTTATTAGGAGAATTTTTTTGGAATTTTTCTAAGAAGAGGATCCGAAGGACAGAGGTGAGAGCTGCATGCTTCATCAACAGACTCCGATGAACTAATTTTTATTTATATAAGTTTTATTTATTTTCTTTTCAAGTTTATTATGAACTAATTTTTTTAGAGCGTTGATATAGTCTAATATTGAACACATAATTTATATTCCGAGTTATTTTATTTTTAATATTTCTATGATTGAGTGTTTAATTCTTATTCTTAATACTTACAATTTTTTACGGATTATTGTTTGATCAATTGAATTATAATGAGACCGAGAGGTTATTTGTGGTTTTAGTTATAGATTTAAACACTATTAGTTGAGCAAAAGTAGAGATATTTTACCGTAACTAGTGTGATTTTTCAGAAAATTCAAAGAGCGTAATGAGTTTTCAATTAATTGAATTCACATAGAGATATGAAGTTTTTAGTTGGAGATATTCTTGATATTATTCGAGAGAAGATATTGAATAGTTAAGAAAATTTTAATCATCAATATGGGATTATTGGAATTTAATAATTAGGAATAATAAATTGTGTGGGATTTATTAGGGGAATCAACCGTTCTAGAACCATTTTTTAAAAATATTTTTACACTTTTAGATTGAAAGCTTTGTTACTTTTTATTTATAGATTTATTTTTGTTAAGTATTTTAATTTAATTTAGACAGTAGAAATGTTCCATTTATTTTCAATTTTTCAAATAGTAATTAATTTAGTGAATTTCGGTATTCAATAACATAGTTAATCCCTGCAGGTTTGATATCCGTTTTTTATAAAATATTTTATTAATTGTTACGATTCTGTGCACTTGCAGATATTTTATGCGAACAATATATATGGACTGTTTTGTAATTTTTGGGACTTGATATATATGGACTGTTTTGTAGTTTTTGGGAGTGGATATTGATGCCATAATATTTGTTGTTATATTATTTATAGAAGAAATGTGGTTTGAAGTGGTTGTATGTTGTGCAAAGGGATGAGACGTGCAAAGTGGTTGAAGTAGATTTGTAGTGTGAATTTTCTAGATTGTAAAGTGATGAAATGTGGTTTGATGTTATATTTATGAAGTATTATTTTCTGATTCATTAGGTTGAGAGAAAAAATGTGGTTTCAAGTGGTTGTAGTGTGAATGAAGATTTTTAATCTGTTTTAATAGTATTTGTGTTGGATTAATGATAGGTTGAGGGAAGAAATAGTTTAAAATTTTTTTTATGCTAAAGTATATTTAAATAATTAGGTTGAGAGAAGAAATAGTTAAAAAATAATTATTTTTTACTAAAATTAATATTTAATAAATTACATGTATTTGCAAAATTAAAAAAATAAAATATTGTTTACATGACTTAATATTTGATATTTTAAGCGTATTTGCAAAATTAAAAATATATATTAAAATATATAATATATATTATTATTTAGATTTTAATTTAACAAGACCAATATAATTTTTTTAACCAAATCATATAAATTATAGTAAAAAAAATGAAATTAGACTTTAATTTAAACTTAATTTTAGCCAAATTATTACTAGTGCTCAGAAGCTTCCGTCCGGTCTGCCTTTAAAATCAAATTTTGCAGACATCCAATTTCTTTTGCCACGTAAGTATATCTCAAATTCTACTGTGAACCGGATGCACCCTAATCACCCCTAAATTTGCTGAAAATTCTACCTCGTTTAGTTTCTGAACTCAGTTGTTTCTGAAAAATTCCAGCACCATAGCCGCTTACCTTTGATGCCCAGCAGTCCAGGTTTTCTCTCTCCCTCTCTGGCTCGACTATTTTTACAGTTTTCTTGTGGGTTTCTTTCCCTCTTTTTTTATTTTTTATTTTTTTTAATCTATTTAGTTCTCTCTTTGATTAACTATATATAACAAAAAAATATCTCTTTGATTAAATCGCTTACCTTTTGCTTCTTTTTCAGCATCTAAGTATCTTGGTTTTAATTTTAAAGCATATTTTGCTTTCATTTTTCCATGTTGACTTTTCCGCGTGCCAAACAGATGAAGTTTAAAGTGGAGCTCCTTTCTTTTTTTCTTTTTTAATTGTCAGGTTGTTCTGGATGAGTCTCTGGCTCTTTCCGCTCCCGAGTGTCAAGCCTATGGAAATTTGGGTTCGTACTTTCAGATCTCAAAATCGTTTTGGGCCCTCTGTTTTCTAATCGAGAGTAAATTTTTATTTTGAGCCTTTCTTTGCCAAACTTCTGACTTCGTTTTCCTAATGGGTTCTATCTCTCTATTTATTTATTTTCTCTTTTCTTTTAAATTTGTTATTCGAATTCGAAGTTCAGGATTTACCGAAGCCTGAAGGTACAAGAGTACAGAGACGAGAACAGAGTTGAAAACAGGGGGAATCGGCCTCGAGGGTTCTTAGGAATGAATTTGGTACACGCGGGTTCACATGTGTTTTGAAAGAGTGCATACGTGGCATTACCGGATTGGTTGACTGTAAAAACTGGTTTTGAAATTGAAGGCATCCGGATTCTAGCTTTAAATAGGCCTATAAATTAAGCCCGGGTTTATCCGTACCGTCACTTCTCTAGAACTGCTGTACCTGTCCTCCAAAAGACATGGATCAGAGCCTGAGAACCTCTCCCGCGCGCGCTCCTCTCCTTCACAAGCTTAGACATGCACGTCGCACAGCCTTCAATCGCATGTTTGCGGCAGTTTACTTCTGCGCCATCTTAGTGCTGCTCTATCGCCATACACTTAAGCTCATCCACTCCACCGCCTTCGCATCCTTCCTCATCTCCCTCTCCTTCCTCGTCTCCGATACTTTTCTTGCTTTCTTGTGGCTCACTCGTCAGTGTTTCCTCATGAACGTCATTTACCGTGATGAATACCCTGAAAATCTTCAGAAGGTACTACTCTTGAAAAATCCTTCTTCAGACCTTCCGGCACTGGACTTGTTTATATGCACCACCGATCCGTACAAGGAGCCGCCTTTGAGGCTAGTGAGCACAATCTTATCGGTCATGGCTTATGACTATCCAACGAAGAAGATCTCGGTATATGTATCGGATGATGGGGGATCGCAAGTGACACTCTTTGCTTGCATGGAAGCTGCTAAATTTGCATATCACTGGTTACCATTTTGTAAAAAGAAAAATATTATACAGAGGAGTCCAGAAGCTTATTTTGCAGCAAATCACTCTTCATGGTCCTCTGATGCAGAGCAGATTCAGGTAATAATGAGCCATTAATATTTGATAAATATGATAAATTGTGAATAAGTTGTTACCTATCACCACACAATAAATAAGTAGAAATGAAATGATATACCCACGTCTGTTTACACAATAATCTACACAATTGTGGGATCGTGGCATTAGTTTTCTCTTTCTTTATTTTTTCTTTCAAACAAACAGCTGACCAGTAAAAGAGTACTTATGTTAGATAAAAGACCATATTTATGAATCTTATATAAGTTTTTTTATTCTATTTTTTTTATATATATAAAAATATAGATTCTATTTTGATGAATTACGTTTTTCACATTTTTGTTCATAGTGGATGATCCATATCGATTCATTTTTTTTCTAAAAGGTTTGTGTGAAAATTGTTTATTTGAAATTCGTATCTATCATTACTCTTGAAGAATACATGGAAAGCCTTGATCAAAATTTTAAAACCAAGCATGAGTGCATGACCTCCCCTAGTCTCCCAAAATTTCAAACCCAACCTAAATTTTTTTTATAAATGTTTGTGTAAAATTTATCCATTTTTAATTTGTATGGTACTGTAAACTGTTGTATAGACAGATGTGAGAATATGATTTGTTATGTATAATTAAGTAAGTCGACTTAAATTGACCATATCATTGTGTTCAATATTGATCCTTAATATCTCAATCGTACCGGATACGTGGCAATACTATAAACCTAACTTGTGGCTCGTGATAAAGTTGTCAGTGGGGTTTAATGTTGTTTAGGTAATGTTTGAATTCGAAAATGAGATAAGTTGAGATGAGTTTAATTTATTTTTTAATATTATTATTATTTTAAGATTTAAAAAAGGTGTATTGAAATTTAAAAAAAGTATATTAAAATTTGAAAAAGATGTATATGAATTTATGTTTTGTATAAAAAATTATAAAAATGTAATGATGAAATAGAAGTAAGTTGAGATGAGCTCAACTCACTTCCAAATTCAAACAAGACCTCAGTCTTCCTAATTTGTTTGGAAGGTAGGAAAAATAAACTTTCTTTTTATTATGTTTTATGTTGATTTTAATTTATACTTAATAGATATTACATATTTATTATTAGGGATACAAATTAACAAATTAATTAGAAATACCTGGAAATGACATTATATATATATATGGTAAATAAACAAGTAAAAACTGATCCCCAAGCTAGGGTTGCGTCCTAAACAATTAAGGTTTTCATTGATTAATAGGCCAAGCTGCTTGCTTAATTAGCCAAAAATAAATGGGAAAAGTTTCAGAAGTCAAAGGAAAACAAAAGGGTTAGAAGATCAGGATAAGGTGTTTGTTTTGACCCATATATGCACGACGATGAGGCGTGCTCCAAGACGTGGTAAATATGGCCGCCACAGATAATTAAGTACCTATGGACCACAATAATTATCGTTTTTAGTTTGTCTCTTTTATAGGAAGCGTATTTGGACGTTTCCAATCATAAGTTTAGTAAGAAAAATTAAAGAATTAGAGGGGACAAAATTAATGTTAATCTTGCCACGTCTATTAATGTCATCTACCATGTTTCGCATATTATATGATTAATTATATTACATTTATTATTATAAATGGGGCCTCTTAATCCCACTTAACGTGTAATAGTGAATACTTGAGTAATACTATTTGAAAATCTTTACACCACACACTATTTATGTGAAATAATTTAATGTATAATATTTAAAACTTAAAATTTATTTTCTAAATCAAATTATGTAACTTGAATAGTGTATGCCACTTAAATAATTTTCAAATAAAATTATTCTTTAGACATTAATCAATGTCTTGATTGTTGACGATGGTCATGATGATCGTCCCTGAAATATTTTCGTATATATTCTCTACATTCTATTGAGAAACTTTTTGTGTCGAATTTTGTTGAGTTAGTCGTGGGATTATCTCATTGTCTGTACCCCTCTTGTTCTCAATATCACAGAAAATGTACGACAGCATGAAACAAAGGGTAGTGCAAGTCCTTGAAAAGGGACAAGTCGGCGCAGAGTACATCACTGAGGAGCTAGAGCGCAAGGCTTTCAACAAATGGATAAATCATGGATTTACTCGACAGGACCATCCCACTATCATTCAGGTATATGTACGTTTGTCGTATGAGTAGCATTATCTATATTTACAATCTTATGCCAAGGTTCATTTTATTAATGTTTTTAGTTAACACGTCAATACACGTCAATATGCATTTTTCCTATTGTATTAAGTTTATTAGTTCCTTATTAAATATTAATTGGCAGCTTAAATCAACCATGGGCAGGTCTTATTAGAGAGTGATAACAACAAAGACGCAACCAACCATTTGATGCCTAACCTCATCTATGTCTCTAGGGAAAAGAGTAGGACTTCATCCCACAATTTCAAGGCAGGTGCCCTCAACGTCATGGTAAGCTTTCCTTATATCTACACCAAAATGCTCCACAATATTTTTTTTTCTATTAACGGTTTATTATCATTCATTTTCATGTATTTATTTTGTCTTGTCTTTGTCATTATATATTGAAGCTTCGAGTGTCAGCCACCATGTCCAATGCACCCATAATCCTCAACTTAGATTGTGACGTATATTCTAATGACCCCCAAACACCTCTTCGTGCATTGTGTTACCTATTAGACCCTAAATACATGTCCCAATTAGCATATGTTCAATTCCCTCAAATCTTTCATGGGATCAACAAGAATGATACTTATGGTTGTGAATATAAACGAGTGTTTTGTTGTAATCCCTTGGGATTGGACGGAGTGTTGGGCCCTAATTATTTTGGAACCGGATGTTTCTTCAATCGGCGAGCTTTCTTTGGCGGCCCATCAACCATTGTGCTACCGGAGATCCCCGAACTTGGCCCCGACAGTGTTGTCGACAAGTCCATCCAGTCCCAACTGGTTTTGGACTTGGCACACAAGGTTGCAGGGTGTAAGTATGAGTACAAGACCAAATGGGGTTATGAGGTGAGCTTTTTCTTATTATTTAGCACCATAGTATTAATCAGTAGCTTTCAATTATTTTTAAAAACTATAGATCTGAGCTCATTTTATCTAGAGTAGTTCATACCTTTTAAATTTATAACTAAGAAGCAAGACCTGCTATTTATCAAATTTACCTCTTTTTTTTAACAAATTATTAGTGTTTTTTCTAAATTACACTTGTCAAAGAGTAAGGAGGGTGATAGAGGCTAATCTGATCAAATTCAGAAAGCAGAATGTTTAACAAAGGGAAATAAACTAGTACCAATGGTAAACCGCAAACTATTTCAATAATTGATAATAAAAACTCTAATGAAAAAAAATTTACCATTTATAGCACAGGTTCAATCATCAATTAAACAATCTTGGAAACCTCTTTAGTTTTTTTTTTTTTTTTGTCTCTCATTTTATTGCAAATGGATTGATCATTTTAACTAAATTGTATTTAAATTTTGTAAAGAGATAGATGCGTCATGTAGATTCTACAATATTTAACTCAACATGCATGGGATTTTTTGACAATATGAACTCAGATATGCTTTCAATATTATAGTATTATACATATTTCTCTTTGTATTGAACCATTCAATTCATCCAAACAACCACGAATATTCTTAATCCACTTAATTGTGTGCTAATATAGCAGGTATTTGTAAAGCATTGGAATTCAAAAGAAGAATTATTATCTGAATTAGAATAAATGGGTTGGATGTACAAATTGGATATAGGTGGGCTTCAGATATGGAACACTGATAGAGGACTTCTTCACGGGGCTTCGGCTACAATGCGAGGGATGGAGATCCATATTTTGCAACCCTAAGAGGACGGCCTTTATGGGTGATGCACCAATTAACCTTGTCGATGCCCTAACCCAAGTCCAGCGATGGTCCATCGGCAATCTCCAGGTTGCCTTCTCCAATTTCAGTCCCCTAACCTTCGGTGCTAGATCTTTGGGTCCTATTATGGGCCTTGGCTATGCTCATTATTGTTTTTGGCCCACCTGGTCTATTCCTCTCACCTTCTATGCATTCCTCCCCCAGCTATGCTTTCTCCATGGATTTTCTGTATTTCCAAAGGTATGCTTTTTACAGGATATAGACTTTTTTTTTTCATTACTTAGCTACTAATAAAGACGGTTTGAATGAATATTGAAAGATTACTAAGCACATATATATTATACATATATTGCTTTTGAACTTTAATAAATTTTCATGGTCAAGCAAGGGAAAAGAGGCCATTGCTTTAATCTCAATTTATATATTATACTTTAATTTCAATTTATTTCATCTCATCTCAAAAGACAAACAAGGACCTCCTCTTCTATTATTCTGCCTTTCATCCATTTAGATTTTACTTATTGGTGAAAATATATTGCAGCTATTAGAACCTAGTTTTATCTTGTATGTGTTTCTTGTCCTTGGAGCCTATGGACAAGATCTCCTTGAATTTATGATAGAGGAAGGAACATTTCAAAAGTGGTGGAATGATCAGAGAATGTGGATGATTAGGGGGCTCTCGGCCTTTGGGTATGGATGCCTCGAGTTCTTCCTCAACTGTTTAGGCATTTCCACATATGGTTTCGGTTTGACCAACAAAGTGATTGATCATGAACAAAGCAAAAGATATGGACAAGGCATGTTTGAGTTTGGAGCCTCATCAAACATGTTTGTGCCGCTAATAACTGCAGCCATTATCAACTTGGTATCGTTTTTTATGGGTATTCTACAAGTTTTAAGAGGCAGCAAAATAGAGGGTCTGTTTCTACAAATGTTCTTAACAGGTTTTGTTGTGCTGAATGCCTTGCCAATTTACGATGCGATGGTCTTGAGGAAGGATAAAGGAAGAATACCGTTCAAAACTACTGCAACTTCAACATGTCTAGCTTTGGCTCTTTATGGGCTAGTTTCTCTTCCTCTTGGGAATCGAAATTAGCAGATTTTCTTTTTACTTTCTATACTTTTCTTGCCCTAATATGAGTGGAACATGCACTATATAATTATATAGGTAAGTGTTTCTGCTATGTGGTTGTGAGAGCTCAAAATAAGCATAGCAAAAGTCGAATGTTTTGTGAAAAAGGAACTGGGACTTCAGAGCTTTTTTCAATGCTTCTTCCTACTACTATTGCATTTCAGCTATTGCATGGAAGTCTAGACTCTAATTGTTTTTTTTATTCCCTAAGCAAGCTCTATACACATATAGGAATTACTTGACCGACTTTCTTAAGAAAAGCAGCTTGCCGCTAGAGGCAGCGGTGGACGACACCGCTGATGTCATCGGGATCGGCAGGCTCCGGCGAGTTAACCTCTACGACAGCGACTCCTAGTGACCTCCGACGAAACCTCGACAGTCTTAAATCCGAAATGGGTCCGTTAGGTCCCGATGGCATGGTCGGTGTCGTCCACCGCTGCCTCCGATAGTTTCATTCAGCTGAAAGCCGAATCTCTCTAAAATTTATATTCATTATATTTTTTTATTGTGTTTTTTATTATATTTTTTGTTGTGTTTTTTTTGTTTGATTTTTTTATTATGTTTTTTTCATGATATTTTTTATTATATTTATTATTAAAAAGCAACCCAAAGCAGTTGGCTGCTTTTAATGCTAGGGATAGTCCGACTGGTCCCAGCGTCACTTATATATATAATGATTAGCAGATGGAGGAATTATGAGTAAAAGGTGGGGATATGAAAGACACCCATTAAATCTAGTACATCACAAAAGAAAATAAAAGAGACATTGGAAACAAATAAATATTTTCTAATTTTTTTAGTACAAATTTGATATATAGATTGTGAACACGCAAGGTCAGATGCCATGGCAGTTGGTGTGATTGCACTTCGTTGTTCTGGGGCAATCGTTGGGGCCATACTCTTTCTATCTATTTGATCATTGGGGAATTATTGGAAGTATTAAGCTAGAAAAATGTATTCTTGAACATATTCTAGTTTTACCTATGCTAATTTTGCGCACTCTTTTTATTTGTTCGAGTTTCTACAACAAAAAACAGAGTCCAAGACAACTGTGACATGGCACTATCAGTCTCTTTTTCAACTCAAGACACGGGCAAATTACACAAACCTCTAATGAGGTTATCCAAAAACTATGCCGATCACAACTCTGCCTTCCTACCACTAACATCAACGGCCTTAAAAAATGTTGGAAGAGCAACAAAACATCAAGAAGAAGTAAATGTTAACAGGCATGTGCCTGTCAGCATGCTACAAAACTTGTGTATAATGAATCACTCTATTCCAACTTGGAAAAAGGCCTGATTTTGAATAATCTCTTATGGCTTTCTGCCATGTAAAACAACTGATTCTTGATTACGAACTATCCCATTCTCTTTGCAAATGGTCAAGTCAGGTAATCTGCCAGAATCTATCAAGACACTAGTTGATCCTCATTCAATAGCTATTAGAGTGTGATCTCTTGATGAATTAGTGATGTTTGACATGATGGCACCATCTTGTTGTTGTTGTTGCTGTTGATGTTGTTCCAATGATTGAGTCGGTGGGCTATCATGGTGGAGGGGCTCAGATAAAGTTGGTGGAGTAGGATTGTGAAGTTTTGTGGGGATGACCAAGCATCTACAAAGTGGACAAGTTGAGTTTGAGTGCAGCCAGAGATGGATGCATTCAATATGAAACACATGCTTGCATAGTGGAATTTGGAGCAACTCTTCTTTCATCTCAAACTCTCCAAGGCAAACACAACATCTGTGAAAATAATATACCAGAGACTTCCTTAGTTCGGTTCAACTTACACCTTAATTGGCATATTGCAATGTAAACATATAATTTGAGATCCATGAGCAGTCCAGATTTTGCTAGACTTTATGTTAATGAATAAAATCAGTCTTTCTGATCATACGATCCAGGTTCATAAACGCGTAGCAAACAGGGGATAATCAAATGCAACGTGATGTGGGGACACAAACAAGTAAAGTTGTTCTTATCCAGATAGGCTACCGTTTCTGTAGAATATTGAATACCAAATACCCAATTTGCTTTTAAGCTTTACTCACTTTTATCAACTCCAAGAACGTCATATCTCAAATATTCTACTTCCTATTCAATCATGTCCATAGGGACTCTTTTTGAGAAAAACAGCGGATGTCATTAGATATTCTAAATGGGAGGTGGAAAAAATAAATAATAAATAAATTTCAATGGTATTGCTAGCCGTTTTGGGCCATAATTGGTTACAGGAACAACTCTGGATCAATCTGAGGGGTTTCAAGGATGTCTGTCTTGTTCCGAGGCCATCTGTGAAGTTCATAAAGGAGAAAGAAACTTTATTAGTTGTCAATCTCTATAGTGAATTGTGCTTTTCCCATTGATGGATGTGATATACCTCCACCAAGTGCATGTGTTGTAGGGCATCATAGATTCATAATTGATTAAAGACTGCATTACTGCAACAGCAAGATCACTTGGCTAAAGTCTAAATGTAAGCATATTTGGATCAAAACTAAAAGGGAAATTGGAAAGGATGAAGAAGAAGAGGAGACAGTAAAAAGAACATACTGCGATTCCCTTGTCCTTAATTCCTCCTCGAATAAGATTAGTGAAAGCTTGTCCTTGATATTTCCCTTCAAACCCACTTGACATGGCTGTAGAGAAAAAAAAAGTGAAGATAAGATTTTAAACATATTGAATTAAGAAAAAGAAGCTATCATCTAATCTGTGAAAAACTTTCATAGAGATCTGGCAAAGCACTGTAAAATTGTGTATGATTAAGTATTAACTGCACATTGATGATCTGCATGAACAATAAATATTTTCTTTTTGGGTAATTCCGTGAAGTTCAAACAAAACAGCACAACTCATTGACATGAAAAACCTCCAGCATCCAGAAAAGAAACGAAGAAAAATGAAACATAATAATATTATGCTCCGCTTGTTTTTCTATTTGCACGTGTGCTTGCATGTTGGTATGAGAGAGAAAGAGGACTTACGGAGGCAAAAGAAGTAGCAGGATTGGAAGTTGTTGGAAGCATTGGTGGAGGACTAGATGAGAGACTGGAAGCCCTTCTCTTGAGGTAGAACAAGTAAAACAGAAGAAGGAGAATAATGGAAAAAAGGATCGGAATTGAGAATATGAAAGCCTGATAAAGCTTAAGTTGAACTGCCTGAGAAAGGTGTGGGTCAGGAGTTTGAGGAAGCCCCATCGAGTCCAAGACACTGGAGGGCTACCAAGGCTTTGTTGATTGTATTTATGGAGAAAAATCTTCCTCTCTGCTCTTTATGCACAAACTTGAGAGAGAGAGATCAGAAATGTACTAAAGATTCCTGGTGGATTTGGAAACTCATTAACAATTGTAACTTTGTTAATAAAAAATGAGGAAACTAAGACCTTTTGAGATCATTTTCACATGATGGTATATATTCTCTCCTTTCCATGATGGGACGAGGCCATGATACCCGTACTCCACTAAATTCTAGGCATTTAGGCTCCATTAATGGGTCCCCATAATCATGATTCATGAATTATTTCAGTGCTTAGATTAATGACTAATGCTAAACTTAATTGATATACACAGAAATGGGAATTACTTAATTTGATATTTTTTCTTGCAGAGAGTTTGCTGGAAAAGTTCTAACCTGCAAACAAGTTTGTGAACCTTTGTGGTAGATCTCATTCCCCTGTTTAGGTCAAAGATCATGGATGGATTATTCTTTCTCAATATTGGCATGTCAAATTAAAGCATTTTATAGTTAGCAAGGTAGGTTTAAGTCAACTTCAAGAAATGGGCAGCATTTCTCTACCTCAGATATTTTGGTGTCAGCATTTCTCCATGGAAGGTTTCATGGACTTGGAGTTATATCTGCCAACCTAACTTCCTTAATGCTTTTGCGTCCAGAAAGTGTCATTTTACTGCAAACCGGTTTATGAGGGGAAAAAGCAAAATAAAATAAAGACAGAAATCTTATGAGGATAAACTTTCTTACATATCCTAATGAGTTCGTTTAATGGTGAGGGAAACAAAAGAAGGCGCGGAGGTACACACTTCGAGTAGTTATTGGGCCAAGTCCTTTTCAGTTGGTCTATAAATATATAATCAAAGAACCCATTTTCTTAAAAGTGAAAGGAAATATTCGGTAAATTGCACTAAAATGATGATGTTTGTCCTTTTAAAATTTTAATCATTACATAAATATCGGATCAGAGGCATCAGTAAAGCGTGATTAACGAGTGCTCATCATGTGTACGATCCATGCTTTGTTTAATTCATCACTAATCAGCCACTTAAAAAAGATTTGTTTAAATTAATATCATCAAAAAGTTTAATAATCTAGGAGTTTGTTTATATCAATCACTCATTTTTATAATTTCTAATTCCTGTTCACTCACAATAGAAAATAACTCAATATACGAAATAATTAGTTAAATAAAAATAAAGTATCGAGTTAAGTTCAAATTTAAAAGAGAAGTAGTGAAATGTTCAAGTGTCGCACAATTGTTTTGAAAAAAGTAAAAAAAATATGAGATTCACGTAAAAAAAAAAATATGTAGTGGATTCCACTGTTTTTCAAAAATGTTTGTGCAATAATTATGTATTCTATAATTATATACAACATCATTAAATTTAAAAGGGAAAGGACCTATCAGGGTTTATCTTATCTCTTCCAGAAAAGAAATCAACTCAACTGTCGGAGCAAGTATAGTGAAATGGTGTCTCATGCGCAAAGTCATTTATAAATAAAACAATTTAATTAAGCACTAGTGCCACTAAGTATCGTAATGTACAAGACTTGAGACCAATGTCTACTTTTCTCAAAGATCTGCTTCATTTTTAATGTATTTCATGTTTTTTTTTTTTTTATGTCCTACTTGGGGCAACTTTCCTGAAGAAACTTCTCCAGGATGGAGTTTGACGTTGGAGTGTCCTTGGCTCAATCGAGGAGATCTCACTCATGATTTCGAACCGAGCAATATATCAGATTCTCCAGAGATTGAAAAATGCTTCTGCTAGCTTCACATATCTATTTTAAATGAACAAAGTTCTCCCACTTTTTATTCCTAGTACTCCAATGAAGTTAGACAACTGTGGAAAATTGTCTTTACAGTACAAAAGGTGAACCCAGTCGCTATATATTAAGAGGCTGACACTATAAATGATCTCATGATTTAAGATCAATCATAATTAGTAGTGATTGCCAAGAAGGTGAAGGATTATTTTTCACAATGTCTATAGATCAAGAAGACCAGAAGACTTGCCCTGTTGAAGGCTTTAGATTCAAAGTATTACTATGTTTACAAATGAACTATGTTTACAAATGAATTATACAAAAGTAATTTCACAAGTTGATATGATTTTATCTGATCTATTTGATCTAATATACAAGAAAAATAGTTTTATAATCTAACGAATCACATCAAACTACATTAATTTATAGAATCTTTTCGTATAATTCATTTATAGTTAGTCTTTCTCTTAATTTTATTGCTAGGAAATGCAGACAGTAGGAGTGTTCATCCGAATTATGAATTTAGCAACCTGAGTTTCGAATTCAAAATTTTCTTAAACATTTTAAATAAAAATATTGAAATTATTGAAGAATAAATACAATTTTAAAACAGGACTATATAAAACTCGACCCGAATGAACAAGACTAACAAGCAAGGTCCTTGTGGTGGATGATAACTCGTTTGAACAAGATAACCCAGAAAGTAAAGCCGAAGATATGCGGATCATGGGATTACCCAAAAGAAAGAAAAAAATATATGTTAGTAAGATATGGGTTAAAGGGTATAACGCAATTGAATTGCATGCCAGAAAGACAGTCCCCACTCCGAGGTTTGCGTATATAGGGTTACAAACAGAACAATACATTAATCATAGAATGGAAGGAAAATTGTGGACGTGAATTTCCTCTTCTTTCTTTCGTGTTTCAATTATTTTGCATAACATTTTACTATTTTAGGAGCACTGTAGGAGATGTTCCAACTTCTAGTACAAGAGCCTTGTAATTAACTTGTATGAATGGCTCGAAATTGACACAACCCAATAATGAAAGAAAAATTAGATGCCTATGTAACAGTAAAAATAGTGCTTTTTAAATGACTACTTTAGATTCCAAAGGACACTTCTTTAAACTTGTTTGGTCACCAAACCTTCCTCAACTCATTACAATTTTCTAAATTTCCATACACTTTCTTAAATTTACATACAAAATATAATAAACAATTCTATTTTTTCAAATTCCAAAAACTCATAACATTAAAAATAATCTTCTAAAAATATTTTATTCAACTCAACTCAACTCGACATCCAAACATATTTAATGAGAACCACTTCATAGAGGCCAAAGGACACTACTTTAGGATGACTATGTAACAGTGAAAATAGTGCATTCCAAATATATTTAAATCGTTATGCTGATTGATGCCCACAAGCTGGCCTCAATCGTTATCCTCTGTTAGTCATCTACGTCAATGATGTGAATCTTACAATGGTATGGGTAAGCGGATTTCCCACTAAATTTTTATTTAACCAAAAACGAAAGAGAAAAGCTAAACCTACCGATCGGTTCCGATACCTTTTTTGAATATGAAAGAATTTTTTGAAAAAATAATTAAAAAAAAAAACAAAAGACCAAATAGTCTTGTCGGGCACGTGCTACACCCTCGGTGGGTATAGCATGGCTCAAAACAAAACTAACAGTGTGAAAGTTCAGCCCAATTGTTATCCGAGTGGTGCTCGGGTGCCACCCAGCGGGCCAGCATTGACCACTGGGCATAACCCCAAGCCGAATTCACTCTTTTTTTTTTATTCATATTTTTTTATTATTTTAACAAATATAAAAAAAATATCAATATATTAATAATCACTTCTTTAATCATTAAATAAAAAAAAAATTAAATCCATAAACAGTCAAAATAAATAGAGAAGATAAAGACATAATAGCAATATTCTTAAAAAAATGAGTATGCCCTGCTTTGACACCTTATTTTGATATTTTATGCATTTTATTTATTTATTTATTTTAATTAATAGTTAAAAAAGTGACTATTAGTATATTAATATATATTTTTTAAAATGTTTTAAAAGGATAAAAAGATATGAATAAAAAAATTGAAAAAATAAAAATAAAAAACAAAATTCTGTCTAGCAATCAAAGGAAACAGTGCTACTTAGGTGGCAGAGTAGCACTTCTCATCCTCCGTAGTCGGTAGACTCTTACCTTTCGGGAAGATAACAAACAAGCAAAGCAGAAGGATGTAGATTTTCCAAATATATGATCATGTGTTGCACTTCCACAGCTTCTAGCACCTGCAATGATGCTGCATAGATTTTCTATTGCCGTTAATCCAACTATATTGCCGAAATTAAAGATATCAAGGAGAAGGAACAGAAGGTGCGATGCATGGCCAATGAGATTACATTGTGCATACAAGTTTTTCTTTGCTAACAAACTTCCTCTGAAATCCAAACCAAACAGTTCGAATTAAACCAATTTCCTCTTCCTTATCTTGAAACTCATTGATCGTATAACATCATCATCTGGTTTTAGTGTCTGCTCAAGAATTTCCAGTGACTCGGGTTTTGTGAAGTAGGTGAAGAGAAGGTAGATACCATCCAAGTAAGTATTAGTCTCCCCGGCTTTGTTTTTCTTCTGGATGCTATAGGCCAGTGGAATCACCCCTCTGTTGAATACCTCCACATACATGCCACCCCCAGCAACAAGCAACTGCAAAACTCAGCACAATTATCAAATTAGATGGTGCTTAACCAGAATCCCAAATGTAAGAAGAATTCATAAGCAGCAGCTCTAGCTAGCAAGACCTCGTTATGCTTCTGCAAGCCACTTAAAAATCAAAATCCATGGCCATATTTTGCCCAAGAACTTACGTTTCCCAGATCATCAAGCATCATTCTTCCATTTCACTTTGGAAAAAGTCTTACTGGTTTTTAAAAATCATGGTCTGAATAGAGGATAAATGTTAAGGCCTGGATTGTTTTTTGAGTTATTCTCAACTCAACTCATCTCATCTCGTATAATCATTACAATTTTTTCAAATTCCCATGCAAAATAAAATAAACAATTCATTTTTTTCAAATCCTAAAATAAAAGTAATTAAAAAAATATATATATTCTAATAATACTTTATTTAACTTTCAACATTTATCTTAATTCAATTCAACTAGACCCTGGTTTGGCTGGTTTACCCAGACATCCTAGTCAAATGTTAAACCTCAACTTCATCCAGAGTAGACCAACAAAATGTTCAAACCATATTTCTCACAATCTTGACAATGTTAGCATATATCTTTTCTATTAGAGGTTGCATCGATCATCGGAAGAAGAATTAGGCCAAAAATTAGGATATATTCTGTGAAAATAAAACTTCCATCGAAGAGAATAAAATGAAATTATGAATGGCTTTCAGAAAAATCCTCGTAGAGTCGAGAATAAAGCTTCATTCTGTGCAACAACGTTAGCATATATATATATATATATATATATATATACATATAGTCTTATGAGCTTTACAATGTTAGCTTATGTTAACTCGAAAATTATACAGAAAGCCAGTCTTTCTTATCAGCATAAGTAATGCCATCAATGAGCAATGTTCGAGTAGTTTATAAGTTTCGAATAAAATATTTACAAGAATTAATTTGCTTGTAAGTGTGCGAATTAATGTAATGCGATAACAATAAAAAAAATAAACGCTTCTTTTCTTTTTTACCTCCTCGTACTTCTGGGTAAGAGCGAGTCTTTCATCCTCGGACATGTCGGGCCTGAGGACCACCATGGTCTCGTATTGACGGAGGCCCGGTGGGCACTGAGGCGCCTCCTTTTCCTCGACATCCGTAGTCCCCGGACCCGGCGGGGATGGCGGGTCTTCATCGGACCCGAACCCGCCTTCGAAGAACGAACCAGAAAAGTCCAAGGTTTGGGCCTTAACACAGAATCCGACGTCTCTTCTGATCCGGCAAAAGAAAGGTGATTTGGGTTTGATGGAAGGGCAGGCCCTAAGGCCGACGCTGTGGGAGAATGAGACTGCGGGAGGACAAGCAAATTGGGGAAGAGGAGAGGGTAAAAATGGAGGATTGGAGGGACATTGAGGAGGGGTGAGTGTGGAAGTGAGGGCGGAGGACGCCATTGGCATTGAGGTTGAGCTCGGTTTTGGAACCCGGAAGGGGTTGGGTTTTGGAGTCTGGGATACTGCGTCTGCGCTAACTGGATGGGTGCTAATAGATAAGGGAGGTTTCGTACGCACTGATGCGCATGTTATAAAACTACACCAGCTTTCGTGCCTTTTGCCGTTTACATATTACTCTAAACGGCACGAAGGAAGTTGTCGTTTCATCCTGTATTATTTCATATTAGTAGGTTCTGACCTATTTTTTTTTAATAATCTTCCAACATATTATGTGGTACATGTTATAAAACTTAAAGAAAGGAACTACTATTGCAAAAGAGAAATAAAAAATTCTCTCTGAAACTCTTAAAAACTGAAACTTTCTTTCTCTCTATATTTTCTTATATATTTCATTACAACTGAAGCCCCTATTTATAGGCTTTGAAATTACTATGCAAGTTACTATGCAAGTCACTATGCAAGTTACTATGCAAGTTACTATACAAATTTAATATAATAGTGGTGGGGTCATTCACATTATTTAGTGGTGGGACAGGGGGCGGCTGCCGTCCCTCCACTAAATTCATTACACTCCCCCTTGAATGACCACTCATAAGGAATCTGCCTCGTTAAAACCTTGCCAAGTAAAAACCCAGTGGGAAGAAAAACCAATGGCGAAGGAAAAAGAGTACAGTCTTCTTATGTATCCACAAGTGCTTTAAGATTGCCTTATTAAAACCTTGCAGAGGAAAACCCAGTGGGACAAAACCTCAGCGAAGGAAAAAGAGTACAATCAGCACATTTACTCCCCCTGAAAAGTGCATGACAAAAGATCTTTGAGTCTTCGCATTCCAATGTTATGCACAATCTTCTTGAATGTGGAAGTTGGTAACGCCTTTGTGAATAAATCTGCCAGATTATCACTAGATCGTATCTGCTTGACATCAATTTCACCTTTTTCTTGAAGTTCATGAGTATAAAAGAATTTCGGTGAAATATGTTTGGTTCTGTCACCTTTGATATATCCTCCTCTGATTTGAGTGATACAAGCAGTATTATCTTCATATAAGATTGTTGGGCTATTATCCATCATAGGAAGTCCACACTTTTCCTGGATATGTTGAATAACTGATCTCAACCAAATACACTCTCGACTTGCTTCATGAATAGCAATGATCTCTGAGTGATTTGAAGAGGTAGCAGATAGTGTCTGCTTAACAGATCTCCATGATATGGCAGTATCTCCATAAGTAAATAAATATCCAGTTTGAGATCTACCTCTATGTGGGTCTGAAAGATAACCTGCATCTGCATACCCAATCAATTCTGGACTTGAACCACGTTGATAAAATAATCCCATATCAACCGTACCATGAAGGTAACGAAGGACATGTTTAATGCCATTCCAATGCCTTCGAGTTGGTGCAGAACTATATCTTGCAAGCAGATTAACTGAGAATGTAATATCTGGTCGAGTGCAATTTGCAAGATACATCAAAGCTCCAATTGCACTGAGATATGGTACTTCAGGACCAAGAATTTCTTCATCGTCATCACAAGGACGGAATGGATCTTTCTTCACATCAAGTGTTCGAACAATCATTGGAGTACTCAGAGGATGAGATTTGTCCATATAAAAATGCTTTAGGACTTTCTCAGTATACATGGACTGATGAATAAAAATTCCATTTGGCAAGTGCTCAAGCTGCAGGCCGAGACAAAGTTTTGTTTTGCCAAGATCTTTCATTTCAAATTCATTCTTTAAATATATAGCGGTTTTTGAGATCTCTTCAGGAGTTCCCACAATATTTAAATCATCAACATAAACCGCAATAATGACAAATCCGGATTCTGATTTCTTAATAAAAACACATGGGCATATAAGATTATTCTCAAATCCTTCTTTCAATAGATATTCGCTTAAGCGATTATACCACATGCGTCCGGATTGCTTCAACCCATATAAAGATCTTTGTAGTCTGATTGAGTACATATTTCTAGATGTACTTGTAGATGCTTCAGGCATCTTATATCCTTCAGGGATTTTCATATATATGTCATGGTCTAAGGATCCATATAAATATGCAGTGACCACATCCATCAACCGCATTTCTAATCCTTTTGTAACAACCAGACTAATCAAAAATCTAAATGTGATTGCATCCATAACGGGAGAGTATGTTTCTTCATAATCAATCCCGGGTTTCTGCAGGAAACCTTGTGCAACAAGCCGTGCTTTGTATCGCACAATTTCATTTTTCTCATTACGTTTTCGTACAAATACCCACTTATATCCAACAGGCATTACACCCTTTGGTGTTTGGACAACAGGTCCAAATACTTCTCGTTTCGCTAGCGAATTTAATTCAGCTTCAATAGCTGTTTTCCATTTTGGCCAATCATTTCTACGTCGACATTCTTCGACGCTTTTTGGCTCACTTTCTTCATTACTTCTGGTAATGTCAAGGGCCATTTTATATGAAAATATGTTGTCGACAACAGTTTTATTTCTATCCAGAATTTCTCCAGTTTTCATGAAATGTATTGAGATCTCATTATTTTCAGGTACCTGTTCCTCTTCAGGAGAAAACATTTCATGACACACCTCTTCAGAAGGTCCATTTTTAGGAGATTTATACTCTTCAAGATTTTCCTCTTCAGGAGGTTCTGGAATAGAAGATTTAAGCTCTTTAGGAGCATCAATTATATTTGTGGCCTGTATTGTGGGTACGTGTTCTTCAGGAACACCAAATTCATTTTGTATTCTTTTCCTTCTGGGAATTTTATCTTTTGCACCAATAGGTCTTCCACGCTTCAGGCGTATTTTAGATTCACCTATTGCTGCTTTGACAATTTGTCCTTCAGGGACTTCAATCCTTGCTGGAGTATTAACAGCAGGAATATAAGATTTTACTACACCTTTAGTGTCAGTAAATACATCCGGTAACTGATTTGCAACATTTTGCAAATGAATAATCCTTTGAACTTCCCGTTTACATTCATTTGTAGGAGGATCAAAATGAGACAGGGTCTTATTATCCCAAGTAATATCTTGTCGTGCTTCAGGCACCGACTTTTCTTTACCCATTAACGGAAAATTTGATTCGTCAAAATGACAATCCTCAAAACGTGCTTTAAACATATCCCCTGTAAGGGGTTCAAGGTATCTAATAATGGATGGAGAATCAAAACCAACATATATGCCAAGTCTACGTTGAGGGCCCATTTTTGTACGTTGTGGAGGTGCAATTGAAACATATACAGCATATCCAAAAGTACGAAGATGAGAAATATTTGGTTGTTGACCATATGCAAGCTGTAATGGAGAATATTTATGATATGCAGATGGTCTAATGCGAATTAGAGATGCTGCATGAAGTATAGCATGTCCCCAAACAGAAATAGGTAATCTTGATTTCATAAGTAAAGGTCTAGCGATTAATTGAAGCCTTTTGATCAGAGATTCAGCTAAACCGTTTTGTGTGTGTGTATGGGCAACAGGATGTTCAACATCTATTCCTATTGACATGCAATAATCATCAAAAACTTGAGATGAAAATTCACCTGCATTATCCAATCGAATGGTCTTAATTGGATGCTCAGGAAATTGTGCTCGTAGTTTAATTATCTGAGCAATAAGTCTAGCAAATGCAACATTTCTAGTGGAAAGAAGACAAACATGTGACCATCGACTAGATGCATCAATTAGAACCATAAAATATCTAAATGGTCCACTTGATGGATGAATAGGCCCACATATATCTCCGTGAATCCTTTGTAAAAAGGATGGAGATTCAACAATGATTTTTGAGGGAGATGGTCTAATAATTAACTTACCTTGAGAACATGCAGAGCACGGAGATTCATTGGGTAGAAATATCTTTTGATTCTTTAAGGGATGCCCATGCGAATTTTCAATAATTCGTCTCATCATTATAGAACCCGGATGTCCAAGGCGATCATGCCAAGTCATAAATACTTTAGGGTCAATGCACTTCTGGTGCATTACCACATATGATTCAATTGTTCTCATTTTTGTATAATACAATCCAGAACATAGAGCAGGCAGTTTTTCTAATACGAGCTTCTGGCCCGATACTGTTTTAGTAATAAGAAGATGCTCTTTACTGCCTTCATTGGTCGTTTCAATATGGTAATCATTACGACGTATATCTTTGAAACTCAATAAATTTCTTCTGGATTGTGAAGAGAATAGAGCATCATCAATACAAAATTTGGTGCCATTAGGCAACACAATATAAGCTCTTCCGGAGCCCTCAATTAAATCCGATGAACCTGATATGGTATGGACATAGGCTTTACTTAGTGTTAGATTTTGAAAATATTTCTTTTCTTTGAGAATTGTGTGAGTTGTAGCACTGTCAGCCAGACATATATCTTTATCATTCAACTCAGAGATAAAAAGCTCATCAATGTGATCCATGATTCTACAAAATATACAAAACTTTTATTATTGATAGAAAGAAAATACATTAATTGAGTGGAACACTTCCATCTCCAATTAAGTGTTCAATACTACCATCAGGATGATTAAAGAAATCAGATACATCAAGATGAGTAATGTCTACATCTACTGAATCTAATAAATCATCTAATGGTTCTACTAAATTTGTTTCATGCACTTTATTCTTTCCTTTAACAGAAGCTTGATATAAATCAGCTAAGTGCCTGGCCGTACGACAGGTACGTGACCAATGTCCAGTCATTCCACATCTATGGCACACCTCTTCACTTTTCTTTGAAGAATTATTCTGAGGATTTTTACTCCTCTCTGAATTGTACCACTTCTGGTGATATGGTATATTATAATCCCTTTTAATGTTGTCACTCCTGGGACCAACATTTCTATAATTTCTCCTACCACGTCCACGCCTCCGATTTCTTCTAAAGGATGCACCATTCACTTCTGGGAATGATGCAAACCTATTACCATTCACTTCAGGGAATGATATTGAGCCAGTAGGGCGTGTATTGTGGCTTTCTAATAAGAGCTCATTATTCTGCTCAGCTACTAGAAGACATGATATAAGTTCAGAATATTTCTTGAACTTTCTCTCTCGATACTGCTGCTGCAGGAGCACATTCGAGGCATGAAATGTAGTAAAAGTCTTCTCTAGCATATCTTCATCGGTGATTTTCTCACCGCATAATTTTAACACTGAGTTTATTTTAAAAAGTGCGGAATTATACTCACTAACACTTTGATAATCTTGCAACCTCAGGTGCATCCATTGAGAACGAGCTCTTGGGAGGATGACAGTCTTCTGGTGTTCATACCTCTCCCTTAAATTATTCCACAAAATATAGGGATCCTTTACAGTGAGATATTCAGTTTTCAATTCTTCATGAAGATGGTGGCGAAGGAAAATCATTGCTTTAGCACGTTCCTGCAGAGATGCTTGATTTCCTTCTTTAATAGTTTCTCCCAGGTTCATTGCATCAAGATGTATTTTAGCATCAAGTATCCAGGATAAATAATTTTTCCCAGATATATCAAGAGCAACAAATTCCAATTTTGTAAGATTTACCATTTTCTACACATATAAATAATAAATATGCGTATCTCAGAAAATATATTTATAAATTCACACAGATAATCATCAATAAAATATATCAATGATTTCAAATAATATATTGAAAAACTTACAGAGGAATAAGGCCACTAGTTTCAGAATTGGCAGAACCTTCGTGCTGATAACGTGTTATAAAACTTAAAGAAAGGAACTACTATTGCAAAAGAGAAATAAGAAATTCTCTCTGAAACTCTTAAAAACTGAAACTTTCTTTCTCTCTATATTTTCTTATATATTTCATTACAACTGAAACCCCTATTTATAGGCTTTGAAATTACTATGCAAGTTACTATGCAAGTCACTATGCAAGTTACTATGCAAGTTACTATGCAAATTTAATATAATAGTGGTGGGGTCATTCACATTATTTAGTGGTGGGACAGGGGGCGGCTGCCGTCCCTCCACTAAATTCATTACAGTACATATATATATATATTGTAATGTTAGATAAATCCATATTATGAAAGTGTCGTGTACTTTTTCTTAAAAACATAGAATTTATTATTAAAAAATTATTTTTAATGTGGATCTTATATTCATTCATTATATTAAAAAATAGTGTACAATGTTTGCACACTCTATAACTAGGCACAAGGTCGACTCAATAGTATGGCTATTTAAATTATTGTCTAAGGGTTTCACTTTGTGCAAGGTTCCAAAAATAAAGTGACTTTTTTTTTAAAATTTTTTCAAAGAAAAAGAATCATTTCATTATCTAAATTTTAAATAATTATTATATTTTTCAATGCGTACAAAGTTTCATAATACTAAATCTAATATTTAATACAATTAATAATTTTAAAAAAAAAAAACTTTTCTAAGATCTTGATAAATCAAGAAACATAATTTAAAAAAATTCTCATTTTATTGAGATTTTTTTAAAAATTTCATAAAATAATTTATATTTTTTATATTATAATTACAAATGTTTTTAAAAAAATTACTCGCAACACTAATTTTGTTAGTTTTATTTTGAAATTCAAGTTTTATAATTTTTAGTCTATCAATAAGTGACATGTGAATGAGTATATTTTTCTTAAGTGCATTTAGTATTTTTCTAGCATTTTTCAAATGCTAAATTAGAATAATATTACATATACTTACAGTTTTCCTTATACTTTTATAACATATACTTACAACACTTAATTTGTTAGTTTTATTTTATTTTTCAAATTTTGAATTTTAAATATTTTAAATTTTAGCCTATCAATAATTGACATGTGAAAAATAAATTTCTTATAAGTTTTTCTTAAGAATATTTAGCATTTTCCAATGCTCAATTAGAATAGTGTTACATATATTTATAGTTTTACTTGTACTTTTACTTACAATTAATATCTTTCGACTAAATTTTCTTATACAACTAGTTTTTATTTTTGTTACTTAGTGATTAAGGAAGTGATTTTTAATGATGTTGAAAATTTTTTCCCTTTTCTAAAAAACATTTAAGAAAACAAAAAATGAAAGAAAATAAGTAAAAAAACAGAATATAACTAATCATTTTGCATCTTTAAATTTGACCAAGTAGAGTTGAAACGGAAGAGATAATAAACAAATTGGGGGAACAATCGAGTTTTTCTAAGAATGATGAATAGGTATGATGTCTCATTCCAAAAGTAAAAGTTTAAGTAAAATTATTAGTATATGTAGTACTATTCTAATTTAGCATTGGAAAATGCTAAGTGTATTTAATAAAATTAAAAAAAAATTACTTCTTCACATGTCAATTATTGACAGTTTGAAAATTATGAAATTTAAGATTTAAAATTTAAAATTTAAAAATTATATTTTGAAATAAAACTAATAAAATGAGTGTTGCAAGTAAAAGTATAAATAAAACCATAAATATATATAGCACTACTCTATACACAATACAAGAAGAAAGATAAAAAGTGAAACATTGACATTTATGTTCGCAACACTAATTAATTAGCTAGCTTACTCTTTTGAGCATAATAATTTCTTCATACACATCAATCAATATAATATTCTATATTACCTTTTTTTCAATTTTAAGTCTATAGAGACATTTATATTATTTTATTATTGCAATGATCGTTGTAAGCTAGTAGTTGAATATATGGTAGACAACAATTCACAGTTGCTAACAAATCTTTTTGTAGATGCTTAATATTATAATTGCCCAACAAAAATTACTTGCAATAAATAAATACTATTAATGTTTAAAAATAATAACTTGCATATGATTAAAGGACTGAGTTTTGTTGTTTATTCTAACAGATATTATAAGTCTTATATATAAATATTTCTTCTTTTTGAATTTCAGACACAGTTTTAAATCTCATACCGTATCGATCGGTACGACCGAAACATGCCGTATCGACCAGTTCTCTAGTACGTATTTTAGGGGCATACCGTTTAAGTCAAAATATTGGTCATACCATATTATACCAATTGTTTTGAACAATATTTCGACCGATACCAGCTTCATACCGGTTAATATTTCTGTCGATACCGGCCATATCAGATTTTTCGATTTCGGCCCTTCAATTTTTATTTTTTATTTTCATTTTTTTACTATTTTTTACTTCAATTTATACTATACTAATTACATTTATATATTTTTATATACAATTATTCATGTATTGACTATTATTTTAAAATATAATTTATATATGTATTTATATATATTTTCTATGTAGACTATCCCGAAACGGTACATGAAACGTTATTGATATCGAAATATTTCGTTCTAGTGCCTTGATTGATACGCTCACCAGTATGGTATTCAAAAATTTAATTTTAGGGTCTTGTGTTCAATCATATTAAACGAACAAGGAAAATGCAACTTCTAATAAAATGAACGAATTTTTTAATTTTTCTTACAAAAAATGTTGATAACAAATCACTGAAGAATTGTTTTTATATTTTTATAGAATGCAACTCACTATCATGTTGATTACGTCAATTCCAGCAAAATAAATTAGATTCTAAATCCTCCTAATATCTATAAACTAATATATGAGAATATATATGTATATGATATATAATGAGGGAGCACTCTGCTAAATGAAAGAAACAATCAATAATTGCTTCGATTGAACATATTAACCGTCCACCCTGCTAAATATGCATGCATCTTAACTAACTTGTCATTTGCATGCAATATACAATTTTTCAATTTGTATGATCAAAAAGTTGTTAGCACAACTAAATCGGACGGATTCTGCAATATCATGACCGTGTCTATTTTTAACTACTCATATTGTTCTTCAAGAGTTCTTTATTAGCCAATAATTCTTTTTTTGTTCTTCGCCTCGACCAAATCATATAATATTTGTCACATCTTTCTTTGCTAAGATTTTCTAGCTCTTCGTAAATACTTTACGCATACACAATACAAGAAGGAAATAAAAAAGCAAAACATTGACATTCATATTAGCAACATTAATTTGTTGCTTGCACTTGACTCCTTTAGGTATAATAAATTCTTCATACACATAAATTGAAGCAGTTATTAGTTGTCTCTTTATTTCTTCAAGAAGTTTTAATTCATTTAAATGATCTATTTGTAAGAAGTTGGTAAGATGTATTGCATTTTTGGCCTTCTAGAGGAAGAAAAAATATTTGTTAACTTTAATACATGTAAATATATATGAGTGAAAATGAAAAATAAAATAAAATAAAATAAAATTATAATATTTCATATTATAACATTATTAATCTCATATTACCTCCCTAGGTCTTCAACTTTAGGTCTTCAATTTTAGGTCTTCAACTAGGACATTAATATTCTTTCATAGGATAATCAATCTCCCTTCTAATTTCATTTTTTAAGACTCATTCAAAAGTCTTAAATTAAAGATTATTGTAAGCTAATAGTTGAACATATGATTGACAACAATCTACAAGTTTTTTGATAGAAATTTGGGATAAATATTCTTATAGATGCTTAATTTTAAAGGTAGTTTCTATAGTATCGATAGCTACAATCACCCAACATGTATTACTTGAAATAAATAAATACTATTTATATTTTAAAACAATGACATACATATGATTATGGTAATGAATTTATTTGTTTATTCTAATAGGTCTTAAAAGTCTTACATAAATATTTCTTCTTTCTCACTTTCTGAGTCTTGCATCTAATAATATTAAACCAAAAAATGCAATTTCAAATAAAATGAACGAATTTTTTAATCTTCCTTACAAAAAATGTGGATAATAAATTACTTAAAGATTGTTTGTATTTTTACTGAATGCAACCAATCATCATGTTGATTACACCAATACCAGATATATAAATTGGATTGTAAATTCTCCTAATATATATAAACTAACACATTAGAATATATATATATATATATATGTTTAATGAAGGAGCATGATAATAATTACAAACTCACTAGCCAATTGTTATGATTTAAAAAAATTAGAAAGACAAAATAAAAAGGAAAGTTGTTACCATAAGATTAGGTGAACCAAATTAAATCCAATCTAAAAAAAGTTAAAAGAATAAATGTATACTTTGTAAATCATGTTTACAATAAAAATGTAATATATTTGACTGATCTCTCCCTCTATTCTCAATCTATGTCTCTCGTTATCTACAAATATATATCTAAAAACTTTCCAATCACAATATTAGATTTTGAGAATAAAAGTACACATTAACACAATATTAAATTTCATTTGTGCGCTCTACAAAATAGGCATGCATCTTAACTAATCATTTACATGCAATATACCAATTTTAAATTTGCATAATCGTGAAATTCTTAACCCAACTAAATCGGATGGATTCCACAATATCATGATCACATCTAATTTTTAACTCCCCATGTTGTTCTTCAAGAGTTATTTACTAGACAAAAATTCTTCTTTTATTCTTCATCTCAACCAAATCCTATAATTAAAATTTTATGTTTGCCATGTCGTTCTTTGCTAAGATTTTTTGGCCCTTTGTAAATGCTCTATGAATACACAATACAAGAAGGAAGTGAAAAAGCAAAACATTGACAATCATGTTAGTAATATTAATAAGTTAGTTGCATCTACTCCTTTGGCCTTAATAAATTCTCTATACATATCAATCGAAGCAACAATTAGTTGTTTTTTTATTTCTTGAAAAAGTTCTAACTCATTTAAATGATCTATTCGTATGAGGTCGATAAGATAAATTGCAAAAAAATATTTGTTAATTTATAATACATGTAAATTTTTATGAGTGGAAAAGGAATATAAACAATAAAATAAGTGTTATAATATTTCATATTACCTCCCTTTCAATTTTAGGTCTTCAACTAGAACATTTATATCCTTTCATAGGATAATCAATCTCCCTTCTAATTCCATTTTTTAATACCCATTCAATAGCCTTATTGTAATGATGGTTATAAGCTAGTAGTTGAATATGTGATAGACAACAATCCACAAGCTCTTCGATAGAATGTTGAGATAAATCTTCTTTTGAATGCTTAATTTTAAATACAATTGATGTAGTATCAGCATCTACAAGAATTAACTAGAATAAATAAATACTACTAATATCTAAAACAATGACATACATATGATTAAAGTACTGAATTATTTGTTTATTTTAACAAATATGATAAGTCTTATATATAAATATTTCTTCTTTCTCATTTTCTGAGTCTTGTGTTCAATAATATTAAACCAACAAAAATATACAATCTCAAATAAATGAACGAATTTTTTAATTCTCTTACAAAAAATGTTGATAATAAATTACTTAAGGATTGCCTGTATTTTTCCGAAATGCAACTAAAAAGGAATGTAAAATGAAATGAATCTAGGCAATCTCACTCAATCAAGTGAGGTTCGTGGCTATGCATAATATTTATATGAAATAATGTTTTACACATATGTACAACGTCTATGACATATAAGGAAAGCAATTAAACCTTGTAATAATTGCTTGAGTCACGGCAGTCTTGTCTTCAACATCCCCTCTAAAGCTGAATGGGACGGGACCAATGCTTAACTTGTCCCGAAGAGTAAGAAATTTTGCAGTCGGTAGAGGCTTAGTTAAAATATTGGCAAGTTGTTCCTCACTTAGCATGAACCAAACATTTAAAACATGATGCTAGACTTGTTCCCATACAAAGGGGTAATCAATTTCAATGTTTTGTTCATGCATGAAATACTAGATTAGCATATTGATACACTGCACCAATGTTGTCGCACCAAAGGGTAGGACATATAGAGAAAAAAAATTCCTAATTCATGAAGAATTGATTGTTGCCATAATATTTCAGAAGTAGCATTTGCCACAGGTTTGCCTTCTGCTTTGATATTGGATCTTGCCATCTTAGGTTGTTTCTTTGAACTCCAAAAAATCAATAATTTTTCAAGAAAACACATAAACCACTTGTAGATTTTTTATCATTCAGGCTACCTGCCCAGTCAGCATTTGAGAAAACAGAGAGGGCAAATGAAGCACTTGGTCGAAGTAGAAGTCTGAAATCAGTAGTATCTCTCAAATAGTGAAGAATTTGCTTGACTGCTGCCCAATGTTTGTTAGTTGGCTATGCATGAACTGACACACTTTGTTTACTGAAAAAGTAATGTCGGGCCGTGTGAGAGATAAATATCGAAGTGCGCCTATGATACTCTCGCTGCAATTGGTGAACCATTATGGGATTCCAAAATTCTCATATATTTGTTGGCTGGACTAGACGACTCCTACAATGCCATAGCCACCTCTATCTCCAACCGAGTGGATCAGTTCTCTCTAGAAGATGCTTTTACTCATCTTTTAAATTTTGAACATTGACAACGAATAAAAAAATCCATAAAAATGTGCAACTAAAAATCTTACAATCACAATATTAAATTCTAGAAATAAAAATACATATTAACATGATATTGTATTTTATTCATGCACTTTGCTAATTATGCATGCATCTTAAATAATTTGTCATTTACATACAACATATCAATATTCAATTTGCATGATCATGAGATTGCTAGCTTAATTAAATTGGATGGATTCTGTAATAACATGATCATACCTAATTTTAAACTCTTTATATTGTTCTTCAAGAATTCTTTACTAGCCAAAATTTTTTTGCTTCGTCTCGACTAAATCCTGTAATTAAAATTTCATATTTGCTATGTTGTTTTTTGCTAAGGTTTTTTGGCCCTTTGTAAAAAATCTATGTATACACAATACAAGAAAAATGAAAAGGTAAAATTGGCATTCATATTAGCAACATTGATTAGTTAGTTGCACTTATACATTAGACATAATAAATTCTTCATGCACAACAATTGAAGTAGCTATTGATTCTCTTTATTTCTTCAAGAATTTTTGATTCATTTAAATGATCTATTCATATGAAATTGTTAAGATATACTGCCAGAAGAAGAAAAAGTATTCGTTAGTTTTTAATACATGTAAATATATATGAGTGAAAAAAGAAAATAAACAATAAAATAATGTCATAATATTTCTTATTACCTCCCTTTCAATTTTAGATCTTCAACTAGAACATTTACATCCTTTCATATGATAAACAATCTCCCTTCTAATTTCATTTTTTAAGACCCATTCAAAAGTCTTAAATTAATGATGGTTGTAAACTGGTAGTTGAACATGTGATTGATAATACTTCACAAGTCTTTCGATAGAAACTGGGGATAAATATTCTTATGGATGCTTAATTTTAAAAGTAGTTACTATAGTATCAACACCTACAATCGCCCAACAAGTATTACCTAGAATAAATAAATAATATTAATATTTAAAAATAGTGACATTATTGACATGCATCTCATTTTTTGAGTCTTACGTTCAATAATATAAAACCAATAAAGAAAATACATTTTCAAATAAAATGAACGAGCTTTTTAATTTCTCTTACAAAAAATGTTGGTAATAAATCAGTTAAGGATTGTCTGTATTTTTTCGAAATGTACAAACCATCATGTTGAGTATGCCAATGCCAACAACATAAATTGGATTATAAATTCTCCTAATATATATAAACTAACATATTAGAAGATATATATGTGTGTGTGTGTGTGTTTAATGAAGGAGTATAATAATAATTACAAACTTACTAGCTAGTTGTTAGGATTTAAAATAATTAGAAAACAAAATAAATAGGAAAGTTTTACCATTAATTTAGGTAAACCAAATTAAATACAACCTAAAAAAATGTTAAAATAATAAATATATTCTTTATAAATCATGTCTACTATAAAAATGTAATATATTTGATAGATCTTGCCCTTCATTCTCTATTTACGTCTCTGCAAATATGTAACTAAAATTTTTTTGATAACAATATTAATTCTGGAAATAAAAATACACATTAACACAATATTGTATTTCATTCATGCACTCTACTAAAATATGCATGCATTTTAAATAATTTGTCATTTACATACAACGTATCTATATTCAATTTGAATGATCATGAAATTGCTAACTCAATTAAATCGAATGGATTCTCGAATATCATGATAATGTCTAATTTTAAACTTCTCATATTTTTTTTTCAAGAGTTCTTTAATAGCCAATAATTCTTTTTTTGTTCTTCGTCTCGACCAAATCCTCTAATTAAGTTTCCATGTTTGGCATATTGTTCTTTGCTAAGATTTTTTTACCCTTTGTAAATACTCTATGTATACACAATACAAAAAGGAAGTGAAAAAGTAAAACATTAGCATTCATATTAGCAATATTAATTAGTTAGTTGCACTTATTCCTTTGGATATAATAAATTCTTCATACTCATTAATTGAAGCAGCTATGATTGTCTCTTTACTGTTGAAAATATTTTTAAAATAATATATATTATATTTATTATTAATAATATTTCGGGATTTATATTTTGGAAGTTATGAATTATTTTGGGAAGCATTATGAAACAGGGAAGGAACTACAAATATAATATAGATTAATCTATTAGTTAAAAAAAATATAGCCCCCCCAAACTTTTTAAAAAATGTAATATAATATATAGATTAATCTAATTTCTCTCCAATCTATAAGAAAATTTCTAAAATTAGCCCTCCCAAAACTGAAACTCCTTTCCCACAGCGTACAAATTTCTTTTTACGCATTAGACTATTAGTTATTACCCACCGATTCTCTTAGTATTTTGTTGATTTTTTAGGCCATTATAGTTTATTGACTAATAATCCATGATTTTCGTCGTCTGTGATTGAGGATTGATGGTGTTGGTGTCGTGTTGTCATATAGAGCCTTACAAGTAATAGACAGAACTTTGAATGGAAAAAAAAAATACTACAAAAAATGAAAAGATAAAGATTTTCACAAATCACAACCTCAAAACTTACTTCACTCTTCAGAACTTCAAATTTTAAAACCACGAAACCACCCAAAATCCTAGAAAATATCTAAAGAATATCAAAAAATCATCTTATTTGGTTTTCCTAAAAACTATAAGACTTGCCTAAATCCCAAAAATACTTCCGTCATTTTGTCTTGGAGAGCCATTGTTGTTTGATTCCAATTTGCCCATTGGCACATCGCAAATCACTTGATTTCAATTGCTATTTAAGCTTTTAACAAGTAAGACCGTAAGATTACTTTCATTCTTTCTAGAATATTCGAAGCATGTTTGGGAAGCCATTAAAGAGTAGTCTATGCCGATGCGTGCCTCGTGTGTTTATTTGACAAAAATCTGTCTTTTTTTAAGATAATGATATGCAGCTATTACGAGTTTTAGCCTATGGATTTATTTATATATAAAATGGGTATGCTGCCTGTATGTAGCTTTTTTTTAATCAATTTCAATTTAATTATATGCATGCCGCTTGAGATAACGATGTGTTGATTTATTTATATTTATTTATTATATGCTTCAGCTTTGCTTTGGTTAATAGTCTAATCACTTGGATTATATTAATCAATTTCAATTTAATTATATGCATGCCGCTTGAGATAACGATGTGTTGATTTATTTATATTTTTTTATTATATGCTTCAGCTTTGCTTTGGTTAATAGTCTAATCACTTGGATTATATTCGAATATTTTAGCTGATTTAAAATATTTTGAATAAAAGTTTGATTTATATTTAGATTAGAATATGAGAATTCCAATTTAATTTTTATGCGAATTTAGTCCCCTTTCTTGTTTAGAATTATTGTCAATAACTCAAGTTTATATGCTAATTTAGAATTTTGTTATATAGTACATAAACTTAAATTTATATGCTGATTTAGATCTTTTTGTAATATTTCTAGCAAACTATGAAAATTCTCAAGAAAAGTTTTTTATAATATGATTTATAGATATGTATTTTTTATATACAATTTTATGACATATAATTATTATTTTTATATATAGTTAAGTGTAAAAAATACACATTATTTATATTTACACGTACAACACACTTTCTTGATCGCCCCCCCCCCCCCCCCCCCCCCCACCAAAAACAACACAAAAAAAAAAACACTAAATCTTGGTTTTGTCCCTGTTATGAAATGTTTATAATACTTATATATTTTTGGGTCTATGTAAAACGAATGCATCCACTGGCTAAGTGGTGTTGATGCTCTTGAATTACCAAGAGGGGGTTCGTCGCACTCCCATGCATTTCGATTTTTATTGTGATTACGGCCCAGCATGCAGTGAAGCGCTGTAACCCATGAAACTATTTGAAAACAAAATGCAAAAGGTGCGTTTGTTGGGTTTCAAACTTGGGCAGGCCAATTGGAGAGGATGTAGCGTGCCCATTGGACTGGGTCCAACCTCTGTGTCACTTTGTAATAGGTATAATATATATACATGTTCAGATCAAATTACATAAAATGAAGAGTTACAATTTTTCATTTGCATCCTTTAGTCCTCTATAAATAAATCTATTGCCATACGGATTTTATAGGATTCAGAAGGCAATTTTGAGATTCTCTCTCTTCCAAAAATTTTTCATTTCTTCAAAACTTAGCATTAAGATCTATTTGTTTTATAAGAATAGATTTTTAATCCCTTGGTTGAATAGCAAAATTTAAAAGTATTCACGATCTAATTTTGTTTGTACATAACATAGTTAGACAAATAGACTTGCTCTAGATTTCATTGTATCTTGAAAGCAAATTTGCTTGTAACCCGTGTGCATACCATAATTGGTGGGGTTGAATATTGTCTTAAGGAAAGCAACATTCGTAACGCGCTTTGAAGCAAACTTTTCTCTTACTATTTCTTCTTTTGCAATCCCTTTGAACCAACATTTACTTCTTCAAAAAGCTTTAATTCATTTAAATGTTCTGTTCATATAAAGTCGGTAAGATATACTATATTTTCCTTTCAAAGGAAGAAAAAGTATTTGTTAATTTTTAATACATGTAAATATATATGAGTGGAAATGAAAATAAACAATAACATAATGTAATAATATTCCATATGACCTCCATTTCAATTATAGGTCTTCAAGGATTTTTATATCCTTTCATAGGATAATCAATCTCCCTTCTAATTCTATCTTTTAAGACCCATTCAAAAGTCTTATTGTAATGATGGTTATAAGCTAGTAGTTGAGCTTGTGATAGATGATAATCTACAAGTTTTTTGATAGAAAATTGGGGTAAATAATCTTAAGGATGCTTAATTTTAAAGGCAATTACTATAACATTGACAGTTACAATTGCCCAATAAGAATTACTTGGAATAAATACATACTATCAATATTTAAAAATAATGACATGCATATTATTAAAGCACTAAGTTTATTTGTTTATTCTAATAGGTATTATAAGTCTTATATATAAATATTCATGCTTTATCACTTTCTGATCCTTGCATTTAATAATATTAAACCAACACAAAATATGCAATTTCAAATAAAATGAACGAATTTTTTAATTTCTCTTACAAAAAATGTTGATAATAAATTACTTAAGGATTGTCTATATTTTTACAAAATGCAACAAACCATCATGTAGATTACGCCAATACCAAAAACATAAATTGTATTGTAAATTTTTCGAATATATATATTAAAACTAAAAGATTAGAAGATATATATACATAGTGGCAAAGCCACATTCCCCCCCCCCCCCCCCTCTTCCCAAAAAACTGAAAAAAAATATTTTTTATAAATAAAATATAATACTGGTTGGTTTTTTATGATTTAATAGGATAATATTAATTTTATCTTGTGTTAGTCCTCTCTCTAAAAATTATCATGGCCCTCCTTTGCAAAATTTAATCTAATTAAAAAGTAAAATACATCCTATATAAAATAAAATAAAATAATAACATGATAATATATTTTTATTATAGATAAAAATCTAAATATAAAATAAGTTTGATGATTTTTAACGTATTTTAAATACATTTTTGTTATAACGATATATTCTTGATATATCATATATGATGCAACAAATATGGCATGCAAGATTGACGCAGCAACATATATGGAATGCAAGATTGACGTAGCATAAACAGATGAGGCTTTTCAGCAGCTTTCCAAATTATGGCAGATTTCATTTCCAATTTTAATGTTGCTATTTTTAAGCTTTCCTTAGTTGACAGTGTGCTAGCGGTATCTTTTCTTTTGAGAATAAGTTTCCTTGGTTGGTTTCTTTGTATAAAGGGATCGAATATAGGGAGGACGGATCATTATCATATTTTACATTGTAAGCATTTACAGAGTTTTATCAATAAAACTTGTGAGTTTTTGTTTAAGAAGAAACTGCTCTTCTTGAATTTTCCTATCTTGTACGTTTCCGCTACGTCAATTGGCATCGGAGCAAGGTTGTACCTGACTCAATGGCAAGAAACGAAGGCAATAAACATGGGAATGAGTAACTTAGTGCGCAAGCCCTTTGGAACTCTATTCAAACCCAAAACCAAAAATACCAGCAGAGGTTTGAAAGGATTGAACGCATGTTACAAGAAATTCAAAGGTCCATCACCAATGTCCAGGTGGGGGGCAATGGATACCAAAACGGAAGGCAAGGAGATGGGGTTGGTGGAGGAAGAGTACCCAGACAACCACCACTAAACCGTGGTGGAGACAACTCCTCCAGTGATGAAGAATTCGAAGACTTGGCGGGAGGAGGAAATCAAAGGGGTTGTGATGGCAATACCAACTTCAAAATCAAAATTGACTTACCATGTTTCAATGGTCATCTTCACGTTGAGAGCTTTCTTAATTGGCTATCGGAAGTGGAAAAGTTTTTTGACTACATGTAAATATGAGAAAATTAACAAGTGAAGTTAGTAGCCTACAAGCTACAGGGTGGAGCATTGGATTGGTGGGAACAAATGCAGAACAACCGAAGATGCCAAGGCAAGCAACCTGTCTATGTATGGTCCAAAATGAAGAGGTTGATGAGGGAACAATTCCTTCCACTAGATTATGAACAACTATTGTACTAGCAATACCAAAATTGCAGACAAGGCTCAAGGTCCATTAATGAATATATTGAGGAGTTCTACTGCCTAAATTCCCGGAACAACTTTTTGAAAACGGAAGGACAGCAGGTAGCCAGGTATATTGGGGGGGGGGGGGGTACACGTCGCCATACAAGACAAGGTAAACGCTACACACCATATGGACTCTCTTAGAGGTAGTCAATTTGGCTATGAAGATTGAATTACAGCTTTCTCGACCTCCTACCAGAGTACCAAACTTCTCATTAGCCAGCAAAGGAGTAGATCACCGGCTCAGTCGAATCCGCCACCTGTTCCTTCCTCTAGTCATGACCCAAATACATAAATAACTAAGCCCCTAAGTCCAACACTACCACAACAGGGAGTAAAGGGAACACTGGCAACAATTCTTATAGCAGGTCGATCACCAGTAAATGTTTTCGTTGCAACCAACCGGGGTATCGCTCCAATGAATGCCCCACTCGAAAATTTGTTAACATGGTGGACGGCGAGGAGTCGACTAGGGTGAATGAAGAAGAATCAAAGGAAGAAAGTGAGTTCGTTGAGGGTGACGAGGGTGATCTGGTGAACTACCTCATACAACGACTCCTTTTAACACCAAAACATGAGGATCAGACTCAGAGGCATGTCATTTTCAAGACTTGATGCACCATTAATTAGAAGGTCTGCAATTTGATTATTGATAGCGGGAGTTGTGAAAACATTGTATCAAAGGTACTGGTTTCTACCTTGAAGCTGAACACAGAGCAGCATCCCAAGCCTTACAAGATCAGTTGGATCAAGAAAGGCACTGAAACTAAGGTGATTGCCACTTGTCGAGTCCCATTTTCAATTGGTAAATTTTACAATGATGTAATGGACTGCGACGTGGTGGAGATGGACGCCTGTCATATGCTGCTAGGGAGACCATGGCAGTTTGATGTGGATGCCACGTACAAAGGGCGCGACAATACTTATACTGGTGGCATGAATGGAAAGTAGTGTTGTTGCCTACAGGAAAACGACCCCATGATGCTACGGTACTTGAGAAGAAAACTAACTTCCTCACCATGCCAGAAGACCAGTTCTTAAGTGACGCAAAAGAGTGTGGGGAAATTATGACGCTGGTGGTAAAGGATAGAGCAGAAGAAGCAGTTTTAAAGTCACCTCCACTTGTTCGGCAACTACTAGAGGAATTTTTGGATATTGTTCTGCAGGAACTACTAGTTGGATTACCTCCCCTGTGTGACATTAAGCACTGTATTGATCTGGTACCAGGTGCTAGCCTCCCCAATCTGCCACACTACCGTATGAGTCCCAACAAATGCAAGATTCTACAAGATCAAGTCGAAGACCTCATTCACAAGGGACTCATCAGAGAAAGCATGAGCTCCTTCGCCGTCCTAGCATTGCTCACTCCAAAGAAAGATGGTAGCTGGAGGATGTGCGTGGACAGTCGCGCCATCAATAAGATCACGGTAAAGTATAGGTTCCTTATACCACGACTGAATGATATGTTGGATATGCTTGCAGGATCAAAGGTCTTTTTGAAGCTCGATTTGAGAAGTGGCTATCACCAAATAAGAGTTTGGCAAGGCGATGAGTGGAAAACAACTTTTAAAACAAAGGAGGGACTCTATGAGTGGTTAGTCATGCCCTTCAGTTTGTCCAATGCACCCTACACTTTCATGAGGGTCATGCACCAAACCCTCAAACCTTTCATTAACAAGTTTTTTGTTGTGTATTTTGACGATATCCTCCTATATAATCAAGATGAACAGCAACACATGGAGCATTTGAAGAAAGTCCTCCCAGTTTTGAGGAAAAATAAATTGTACATCAATTTAAAGAAATGTAATTTTCTTACTAGCAGGTTGTTGTTCCTTGGTTTCGTTGTTGGCACAAAAGGAGTGCACGTAGATGAAGAAAAGGTCCGAGCCATCTGGGAGTGGCCTCGCCCATCCACCATTACCCAACTCTGAAGTTTCCATGGGTTAGCCATTTTCTATCGTCGTTTTATCCATAATTTCAGCACACTTACTGCACCTATTAAGGAATGCATGAAGAAGGGGCAATTTCATTGGGGTGAAGACCAAGACGTGAGTTTTGCTGTCATTAAAGAGAAGTTATCTTCAACCCCTTTTCTCGCACTGCCCAGTTTTGATAAACTATTTAAAGTAGAGTGTGACGCCTCCATTGTTGGCATTGGGTCTTTTCTTTCATGGGAAGGCCGACCTGTTGAATTTTTTAGTGAGAAGTTGAATGAAGCGAGACACAAGTGGACTGTCTATGTGTTGGAATTCTACATGATAGTTAGAGCCTTAAATCATTGGAAGCATTACCTAGTGCAATGCGAGTTTGTGCTTTATAATGACCATCATGCACTTAAGTTCATCAACACTCAATCCCACATGAACCGAATGTATGCCAGGTGAATTACTTATATTCAAAAATTCACCATGGTCCTTAAGTATAAGTCAAGTCAACACAACAAAGTGGCGGATGCTCTTAGCCGACGGGGAAAACTTTTGATCACTTTATGTACTGAAATTCTTGGTTTTGAACAGCTCAAAGAACTTTATGTGGAAGACGATGACTTTGCTGAAACTTGGAGGAAGTGCAAGCTCAAGCAATCCGTTGCAGATTTCCATATTCAGATGATTATTTGTTTCACGGCAACTAGCTATGTATACCCAGGATTTCTCTACATGAACATCTGATTCATGAATTGCATGGTGGAGGCCTGGGGGGTCATGTGGGGTGAGATAAAACAATTACTCTAGTAGTCGAGCATTACTATTGGCCACAACTGAAGAGGGATGTTGGCAGGGTTGTTCAAAAATGTCCCATCTGCCAAGTGGGGAAGGGACAAGCTCAAAACACAAGACTTTACACCCCTTTGCAGGTGCTAGAAAACATCTGGGAGGACGTGAGTATGGACTTCGTACTCGATCTTCCACGAACTCAACGCGGGGTGGATTTCATGTTTGTTGTGGTTGATCGCTTTTCCAAAATGGATCATTTTATACCATGCAAGAAAACAGCTGATGCATCTAACATTGCCCACCTTTTCTTCAAAGAAATCGTACGGCTTCATGGGATTCTGAAGTCAATTACATTCGACAGGGATGTGAAGTTTCTCAGCCATTTTTGGATCACCTTTTGAAAAAAATTTGAAACCAACCTCAAATATAGTAGCACTTGCCATCCGCAAACAGACGGGCAAACGGAAGTGACAAACTGCACATTGGGCAACATGGTTCGGTGCGTCTGTGGAGACAAGCCAAAACAATAGGATGTCTAGCTTCCACAAGTGGAGTTTGCTTTTAACAACATGGTCAATCATTCAATAGTAAAAAAGCCGATTGAGATTGTCTACTCTCGACCACCAAAGCACACCCTCGATTTAATTCCACTCCCAAGACTTCCTGGAATTAGTACTGCAGCAGAGCACATGGCGAAAAAAATCAAGCAAGTCCATTTGGACATTAGTGCTAATTTAGAAAAGGCTAACTCACGTTACAAACAAGCGACAAACCAGCGCAGACAAGTTAAGATTTTCAAAGAAGGGGACTTGGTCATGGTGCATCTACGCAAACAACGTTTTCCAGTTGGGACTTACAATAAGTTGTAGAGGAAGAAGTTCGGACCATACCGAATTGTGAAGAAAATAAATGATAATGCTTATGTCGTTGACCTTCCTGATAACATGTCAATTTCCTCTACCTTTAATGTAGCAGATATTTTTGAGTAGCATCCTCCGGATGAAGCAATCTATCTTGACCATAGCTCGAGGTCGAGCTTCCTTCCCAGTGGGGAAGAATCTGATGCAGCAGATATGGCATGCAAGATTGACGTAGCATAAAATATGAGGTTTTTCAGCAGCTCTCCAAATTATGGCATATTTCATTTCCAATTTTAATGTTTCCATTTTTAAGCTTTCCTTAGTTGACAGTGTGCTAGTGGTATCTTTCATTTTTAGAATAAGTTTCCTTAGTTGGTTTCTTTGTATAAAGGGACCGAATATGGGGAGGACGGATCATTATCATATTTTACATTGTAAGTATTTACAGAGTTTTATCAATAAAACTTGTGAGTTTTTGTTTGAGAAGTCACAGCTCTTCTTGAATTTTCCTATCTTGTACGTTTCCGCTATGTCAATATATATTTTTAATATATAAGTTGTATTAAATGTATTTTATTTTTATTGTAAATTATATTATCAGATTGTTTTATACTGCATAAAAAATTGTATAGAAATAAACAAAAAATATGTTCTAGTTTTAGTTTTGCTTGACCCCCCTAAGGCATATCCTTGATTCCACCACTATATATACATATGTTTAATGAAAAAGCATGATAATAATTATAAACTCACTAGCCAGTAGCTAGGATTTAAAAAAATTAAAAAAAAAGTTGTAACCATATGTTCAAGTGTAACAAATTAAATGCAACCTGAAAAAAAAGTTGGAATAAATATATACTTTGTAAATCATGTTAACTATAAAAACGTATTATACTTGAGTGATCTCTCCCTCCATTATCTATCTACGTCTCTCTCTGTCTGCATATATACAGCTAAGAACTTTCCAGTCACAATATTAAATTCTAAGAATAAAAATACCCAGTAATACAATATTGAATTTCATTCGTGCTGCTAAATATACATGCTGTTGTGCCTAATGCTGCCCAGAAAACAAACATAAAATAGATAGAGACAATATTGAAGTGGTTCGGCAATTTGCCTACGTCCACTGGAGTGAAAACTTACTATTCAAAATGTTTGTACAAGATTACAAACACTCTCAATGCTTCTCTATCTCTCAAATGGCACTTACACTCTCACACACTCAAACACTTCTTCTTGTTGGGATGATTTTAGCTTCAACATTCCTTTCCTATTTATAGGAGAGGTTGGAGTTCTCCCTCCATGTAACATGAGCTGGAGATGCTCAATCTTTCCAATACACATGGTAGTTCTCATCACAATGTGGAATATCACCACATGGGTGGACCTCAATATGAGTTGGAGAATATCAACACATGGGTGGTCCTCAACAATCACCCCCTCCACCCAAGTGTGCCATACTAGGATACTACATGTTGTATCCTTGCAATGATTTCACCTCCTTATTGAAATGTTCGTTTGCCATGAAAGATTTCCACTATCAAATGCGCCCTAAGGCGCCAATGCACCCTTAGGTGCTCAGCAGTGTGAGATATTAATCAAGTCCAAGCAGTGTTGGAACTTGATTCCAGTGACAACTTTTGTCAACATATCTGCTGGATTATTTTCAGTGCCAATCTTCTGAAGTAGAATGTCCCCTTCTTCCAATATCTCACGTACGAAGTGGAAACGGACATCTATATGTTTTGTTCGAGAGTGATAAACTTGATTCTTGGCCAAATGAATTGCACTCTGACTGTCACAGTACATGGTAACTTTTTGCTACTCAATTCCCAAATCTGTTACCAGTCCCTGTAACCAAATGGCTTCTTTTACGGCTTCTGTTACAGCCATATACTCAGCTTTTGTGGATGAAAGTGCAATCGTAGACTGCAAAGTTGATCACCAACTAACTGGTGCTCCAGACATAGTGAACACGTATCCAGTTGTCGACCGCCGTTTGTCAAGATCACCTGCATATTCTGAGTCAACGTATCCAGTTACTAGATTATCTTCACTCTTCTCGAACTTCAAACCAAGATCTACGGTTCCTAGAATATACAGCGCTTCTTTACAGGATTATGCATATAACGACTGACCAAACTGACGGCCTGTGAGATATCAGGTCGTGTACACACTATGGCATACATTAGGCTACCAACAACACTTGCATATGGAACATTTTTCATGTAGTCCCGCTCTTCATCATCTTTAGGAGACTGCAATGCACTGAGCTTAAAATATGGGGCCATTGGAGTACTCACAAGCTTCAACTTTGAGTCCATATTGAAGCATTGCAATACTTTCGTCAGATATTGCTTCTGAGTAAGGTGAACTGTACATTTCACCCTATCTTTGCTGATCTCCATCCCCAATATTCTTCGTGCTTCTCCTAGATCTTTCATTCAAACTTATGACTCAACTGAGTTTTCAAACGATTTATCTCCACCTTGCTTTTACATGTAATCAACATATCATCTACATATAAAAGCAAATAAATGAAAGATCCATCTGCAAGTTTTCTGAAATACACATAATGATCGTATTGGCAACGAGTGTATTTCAGATCCATCATAAAACGGTCAAACCGCTTGTACCATTGCCGAGGTGACTGCTTCAGTCCATAGAGAGATTTCTTCAGTCTGCAAACCAGTTTTTCTTTACCAGTTTCTTTAAACCCTTCTGGTTGAGACAGATAAATCTCCTCTTCCAGATCACCATGCAAGAAAGCTGTCTTCACATCAAGTTGTGCTAACTCAAGATCATATTGTGCAACCAAAGCTAGCAATATCCGAATGGATGAATGCTTCACAACAGGAGAGAATACTTCACTGTAGTCAATTCCTTCTGTCTGAGCGTAGCCCTTGGCTACCAATTTAGCTTTGTATTGAATTATATTTTTAGCAACTTGATCATCTTTCTGATTAAAGATCCACTTACAGCCAGTTGACTTATTACCTTGTGGTAGTGGCACAAGTTCCCAAGTCTAGTTCTTATGAAGAGACTGCATCTCCTCAGTCATCGCCTTTATCCATTCATCCTTTTCACTGGATTGTATAGCTTCTCTGTAAGTGGTGGGGATCTCACCCCCTTCAATTGGTAGTGCATATGTCACGTAGTCTGCATAACGTGTCGGTACACGTTTCTCTCGTCTCGGTCTATTGGTTGCTATTGATTCAATTTGACTTGGAGGTGCTGTGACTGGACTATCAACCTCCTCTTGTCCGTCTTCTCTTGAATCATTTGGAGTGATAAACTCCACCTTCTGCGAATCACCAGGTGTTTCGCCATCATAGCTGCCTTCATTGGAATCTTTATGCTTATGTGACTTAAGCATCTCAGATTCGTTGAAAGTAACATCTCTACTGATAATTACCTTCTTCTCTATGCACCAGAGTCTATACCCTTTTACACCAGAGCTAAAGCCCAAGAATTTTGCTTTCTTGGCTCTAGGGTCAAGTTTACTTTCTTTAGCATGATAGTAAGATGGGCATCCAAAAACATGTAAATAGTCATAATCAGTAGCATGTGTACCTTTCCACATTTCAATGGGTGTTTTCCCGCCATTAGCAGCTGCGGGTAGTCTGTTGACGAGGTGGCATGCATATGTCACAGCTTCAGCCCAAAATTGTTTACTGAATCTAGCATTCAGTAACATACATCGTACTTTCTCTAGTAAAGTACGATTCATCCGTTCTGCCACACCGTTTTGCTGCGGTGTTCCTCGTACCGTGAAGTGTCTGACTATTCCCTTTCTCCGGCATACATCCATGAAAGGGTCTATAGTATACTCCCCTCCATTATCTGATCTGAGCCGCTTAATTTTTCTGCCGGTCTGAGTCTCAATCATCTTCTTCCAAACAAGAAAGATATTCAACACTTCATCTTTATTCTTCATCGTATACACCCACACACGACGAGAATAATCATCTACAAAAGTTACAAACCAATGCTTACCTCCCAAAGATGCAATTTTGGTAGGTCCCCAAACATCGGAGTGTACATAGTCAAGTATCCCCTGTGTATTGTGAACAGCGGTTCCGAATTTGATCCGCGTCTGCTTGCCTAATACACAGTGCTCACAAAAAGACAATTTACCAGTCTTGGCACCTTTGAGTAAGTTTTGCTTTACGAGTGTTTGCAAAGCTTTTTCTCCAGCGTGTCCCATACGCATATGCCAAAGTCTGGTAGTGTCAGCATCAGTCTCATCTAGCTTCTCACAACTTGTAGAAGCTCTTCCAACAATAGTACTTCCCTGCAAGAAATACAGGTTTCCTCGCCTCAAGTTTTTCATAGCCACCTGAACTCCCTTTACCACTTTGAGAGTTCCGTCTTCAATAGTGATTCTGAATCCTTTTAAATCCAGAGATCCTAATGAGATAAGATTTTTCCGCAAGTCCGGGACGAATCGAACTTCGGTCAGAGTCTTGACAGTTCCATCATGCAGCTTCAACCGAATGCTCCCTATCCCTCGAGTCTTACAGGCACTGTCGTTGCCCATAAGTACTGCTCCACCTTCAATCTCTGTGAAGTCAGTAAACCAGTCCCGATTGGGACACATATGATAGGTGCATCCGGAATCCATAATCCATTCATCAGGATGACAAATCAATGATGAACCTGTCAAGGCAATGTCTAGATCTTCATCTCTGTCCGCGACATTTGCTGTGATTGGTTGATTTTTCTGTTGTCCCTTCAATTTGGGACAATCATTTTTCCAATGTCCTTTGTCGTGACAATAGGAACACTCATCTTTGGCGAGTTTTCCGCCGACTGATGAACCATGTGATGTGGCCCGAGCTTTCGATTGAAAACCTTTCTTCTTTCCGGGATACCTTGACCGCGATCTCCCTCTTGCTATTAGTGCTTCACTTGATGTATCTAGCTGTACCTGCTTATCCTTTTTTCGGTACTAATTGCTAATCAGAGAACTAGATACATCGTTAAAACTAATTTTCTCATTCTCATACAATAATGTTGTAACTAAATGATCATATGTATCGGGTAAGGAATTTAACAAAATTAAAGCCTTATCTTCATCTTGGATTTCAACATCCAAGTTTAGTAGATCAGCAAGAATTTTATTGTAACTATTTAAATGTTCAGACATACTAATACCTTCACGAAATTGGAATCTGAAGAGCTTTTTCTTCAAATGCAAATAGCTCTCAATGCTTTTCTTCATAAGCTTATCCTCCAATTTCTACCAAAGTTCATTTGCATTTGTCTCTCTCATGACAAAATACTTCTGATCTTTAGTAAGGCACAAGCGGATTGTACTACAAACTTGGGTGTTAAGCTTCCTCCAATCATTTTCTGACATATCGTTAGGTTTCGCTTCCAACACCATATCCAACTCTTGTTGGATCAAAACGTCCATCACTTCACATTGACACATACCAAAGTTAGAAGTTCCATCAAATTTCTCAACTTCAAACTTGGCATTTGAAACTGTGGACCTACGCCCTGAGCTACTGGCATTTCCAGAGTTCTTAACTTCCCCAACACCTTCTATATTAATTAAGAAATTTTAGAAGATAAATTTCAAAATTCTAACTGTACGGATGAGTCTGGAATAATCCAAATAGTTGGAAAGCACTATTTGATCGTCGAAATCGGACTCCAAATGGCTAAGATCAAGCTCAAAATCAGATTTGAAAATCGGACGGTCCAGATCTGTTAGGCGCTTGTGATACATGCTCCAACCTTCAAATGGCGCGTACGGGCTCCTCCGATGTTTGTTTTCGATGCGGTTCGCGGCAATGGATCCATCTTGACGAGAGAAACGTTTTGGTGTGATCAAAAGTTGATTTCGAGCAACTGAAATTTTCTGGATAGCACGAACCGAAGCTCTGATACCAATTGTTGTGCCTAATGCTGCCCAGAAAACAAACATAAAATAGATAGAGACAATATTGAAGTGGTTCGGCAATTTGCCTACGTCCACTGGAGCGGAAACTTACTATTCAAAATGTTTGTACAAGATTACAAACACTCTCAATGCTTCTCTATCTCTCAAATGGCACTTACACTCTCACACACTCAAACACTTCTTCTTGTTGGGATGATTTTAGCTTCAACATTCCTCTCCTATTTATAAGAGAGGTTGGACTTCTCCCTCTATGTAACATGAGCTGGAGATGCTCAATCTTTCCAATACACATAGTAGTTCTCATCACAATGTGGAATATCACCACATGGGTGGACCTCAATATGAGTTGGAGAATATCAACACATGGGTGGTTCTCAACACATGCATCATAACAAACTTGTCATTTACATGTAATATATCAATTCTCAATTTGCATGATCATGAAATAGCTAGCTCAACCAAAATGGATGGATTCTATAACATCATGAGCATGTGTAAGTTTGATCCATTTAAGCTATTTGCACTCAAGAGGTGCATGAGGAAAATCTCAAAATGTATGTATATATATGTGTACATATATTAAGACATAAATTTAAGTAAGGGTATCAAAACATATCAACAGGTCGTCTTCGTGTGATGTCAAGGCGTAAATATAATGCTTAAAGAGTCAACACAAACACGACCCGTTAAGGGTTTCGTGTCAAAAACTCCAACCCTAACACGACCCGTTAAGATAACAGGTTGACACGATACGACTCGTTAAAACCCTTGACACTATATAACACGACACAGCACAGCACGACCTAACACGTTTCAACCCACAAACTCGTTAGTGACCCGTTTGAGTTTAACCTAATTGATTTTATACAAATATTAAAACTTAAGTAATAGTTATAAAACATAAAAAATTAATTACAAATTACAAATTACAATCTTAAAATTACAATTTAATAAGTAGTACATTATAAAATATGATAAACACACAAATATGATCCATACATTGTAAAATATTAAAATTACAATCCAAACATATTAAATAACAATGAGTTAACTCGTTAATGACTTTTTAAGAAATAGTTAAGTGGGATAGGTAAGTGTCTAAGGGTACAAAAATAAATTTAAATTTCTTAATATATATTAATGGGTCGACACGATTTGACTCGAAACCCATTAAGGCTAAACACTAACTCGCTTTTATCGTGTCGTGTTTATTTCATGTTAACGTCTCGTGTCACATATTGTTACCCATATATTTAAGGCCATTTCATAATGCATATACCACAAACATCAAATAAAGTAGGATAATTATAGATTTTGTGCATTGAGAGAGAGAGAGAGAGAACTATACTCATTATATATAAAACTTAAAAGATGTTAAAGATGGTATATAAAACAATCGAACAAAGGAAGATCAAAAGAGGAAGAGTTTGGAAATTGTCAAAGTGCCATTAATAAGTTAGAGTAAGGCTATGCAAAATTTCGGTAGTTTCGATTCTGACCAACACCCGCTCTGATTCCGACTCTGATAGAGTTTTTGGAAGTCTGAGTAACTCCGAATCCAAACTCCTACTATTTAACTTCTTTTTAGTTTTGTCTTACTTGACAGTAGAATAGTGTTAGTGCAAAAAGGGATGGGAAAAAAAATGAGAGAAAATTTGTTTTAAATCGCATTACAATGTCGCTTTTTTAAAATAATGTTCACACCCTTTAATAATGGTATGTACACAGATTATAAGAAGATTTATCTCCAAGGTACAATAAAGTTTAGAACAAATCTATTTATCTAATTGCGTTATTTATACATGCAATTAAATTTTAAATACCTTTTGATTTTATTATTCAACCAAAAAAATAGAATTATATTCTCTAAAAAACGAATAGATTCTAACAAGTTTTGAAGAAATGTTCATACTAGACTATTGTCACTTTCAAAGATTGGAGATAAGAGGTTCCATATAATTTTGTGCTTCCTGTTCTCCATCTTTGGAATAAAAAATTACAACTAAATCCTAGACCTATTTGCAAATGCCTCGTAAAGCTAGGACTCGAGTACTTCCTCTATTTTCTTTCTTTTCAGTTTTCTTTTTCACACAATTCTTTCTAAAAAACCCAATAAAATTGCTATTAATTGGCTTAAGTGGTCGGTAGAACCTGTACCATGAATTCGACCAATCACATGAAGAAAGACAAACACTATTTCACCCGAAAGAAACTCCTCGATATTTCTCCCGAAATCATAATAATTTTATTTGGGCTTGTGGTGGAGTTTTGGGGAATTTGGGCTTGAGATTTGGATTGGGTGGGCTCGATTAGCGCATTGCACGATACAAAAGAAGAGTAGGCTTCTGAGAGAGAGTAGAGGAGAGAGTTTGTTAGGAGACTTTGGATGGTCTAGGAAAACAAAAGTGTTTTTTTTTTTTTTTTTAAAGATAAAGCTTTCTTTTACCTTTTGATACTAAGGATATTGCTTGAAAAAGAAGGTGCAGGAATTGGGCAGAGAGAAGCTAGGCAACTAGAGGGAAAAAAATATATTGATAGTAAACGGGTTGGCTGGAGTTGATGTAAGGTATCATCATCCATAAATTATATATAACCTTTATGGTACAAATCTCTACCAGATATGACCTTTTGTGAAAAAATAAAAGTAATATCTATTTTATTTTATAGTGATTGAAAAGTTCAAGTACTAGAAACAAAAAAAAAAAAGTTTGAAAAATAAGCGGTGAATTGTACAAAACACCAGATAGGATTTAGATTGGATAATTATCAAAGTTATTTCAATAATTACAACTATATAAAAAAAATTAGGAAATAGGAAAGTTTAAACAATTAAGTGTGCATGATTTAGACATCATAGTCATCAAAAGTAAGTCTATCATGTTGCATCTTTGATTGTAGTAATTTTTTTTGGCTTGTGGTGTTTATTTTGACTGGCATTTATTGAAATACAGCTCCATGCCGATACGAATCTTGAACGTATTTTTATTTTTTTTAGACAAACGATATTTCAACCAAAGTGTACATGTTTATGCTCTCTATGTGATATTGAGCTTTCACATCATAAAACTTGTTCTCAAATTGTCTCTGCACAATGTGCAAATTACAAAACTGTATTATCTAAACATTTACCAACGACCTCTTTTTTTCTATTGACTAATCATGACTTTATTGAAAATTATCTTTGTGCAAAGACTTAAATAATGTCCAAGCTATATGTTTTCTAGGTGTGCGTGCGTGTATGTATAAGTGATATCAAACTTGAAACGAGATTTGTGTTAATGGCATGCCAGACAATCATAGTATAAAATATATTTTCTATTTCTTTCTTCGAAGCACCCATGTCTCTTTAGTGAAGTTACACACTTAAGTATTTTATGTAAATTGACACACGTTTTACAATCATTTTTGCCTCATGCAGAGTGTAACGTAAAAGCAACTTGAACGTGTTTATGTGAATTGCAGTTGTTTCATAAATGATATATGACCATCATGGTGCAAATCAAATTTCTATACGTTTGATTATAGCAATTTTGTTACTAAACATTGTTTTGAAAATATTATAAAAGTGAAATTAATATCTATCTTACTCAATAGTGGTAGGAAAATTCAAATAATAGATACAAAAACAAGATTGAGAGTAAGTGGTAAATTATAGAGAACACCGAACAAGATTTAAGTAAGATAATTACCAAAATTGTGTCAATGATCTAGTATAATCATCACGACTATAGGAAACAAATAGAAAATAACAAATTTTAAATAATTGAGTGGTATGACTTAGATACTAGGATCATTAAACTCAAGTGCTATCATATATGACTTAGATACTAGTGAAGTCATTTTCATTTTGAACCTCAAAACTTGATTCCATTTTCGTGTTGCTCAGTTGCACAACTAAAGTTTCATCAAGACCTGCAAATATTAACAAGAATTTAAAATACACATAAAGATCAATAATGATGAAAAATGCAAAAAGGACTCCTCTTTTGTTCATGGAGATTCATATCACAGATGAAAATCAATTTACAAACAAAACACATTTCTTATTTCTTGCATAAATTTCTTGATGAAAACTTGTTTCGGGGAGAAATAATTGGGGATGACAAACATATATACAGTTACATATTTTTTTCTTTGATACAACTTGGCTTCACAGGATGCCAAAGAAGATGGATTCAATGGTAATAAAAAAAGTCTAATCCTAACACTTATATGCATAGACATTTCTCTAATACTAGTCTTTGAGTCCTCCATCCATTAATGTTGGGAAACTACATAGATCTTGGAATGGATATGGACATTGGTGAGAATTGATGTGGCAATCCAGTGCTTGAATTCCCCTGGCCTTATTATTCCTTGATTCCTAACCAAGCAATTAGCTTGAATGCCAAAGATTTTGAACTGGTTTGTTACCTTTTAAAACTGGTTAAGTAATTTTCTATACTTGAGAAATTTGTGATCACAAAGAAGTAAGATATGATAAATTGAGGCTTGCATAATACAATTAGGAGAAATTTACCTCGAATTGTAGTGCCACCCCAACATCAATGATATAAACCTCTTATACCAGATAGTTGGACCAACTAAATTACTAAGTTTACACAATATTGATATTGATGATTTCATTACAAGCACAGCTTGATGAGATGGTTTTAACTTGTAATCTTCATCATTTTTAGCTTAATAAAATATTAACTTGTTGAACCAAACTAATATGTAGAAATAGTCAAAATATTTTCCATCTTACCGTTGAATGCAACAACTTGACATTCTTTGGTAGTTTCGCACTTTAGCTAATTCATATTGCTAACCACTAATTAGATCCCAAAAAGATTAAGTTGCTAACCAAAACATTGTTACAACTTGTTTATATTATGTGTTCAAAGAACATTGTTACAATTAGTTAGGAGTTGCTAACCAAGCAATTTAGAATATTTAGATGCTTCTAAATTAGTCATTTGAAAGGAAATAGAGGATGTGGTGAAAAAGCTTGTTAAATGGCTTCAAGTATTTACAAACCGTCACCTCGCCAATCAATATTGGAAATCAAATGTGGGTGCACATTAGACGATAGTCAAAATTAAAAATTTATGATCATTGGTTTATTTTTGTTATGAAAGGCAGATTCTTGTTTCCTTTCGAAACAATACTCGCTTTTTAAAAAAAAAAAATGCCTGGAAGTTCTTTGTTGAAAATAGATATAATGAAGCGAATGGAGAATCCAAAATTACTAGGTTTACCTTTTGCTCACGCTATAATATATATTAATTAGTCAAAACATAACTATTTTATTTTTCTTCCTACTCTACAGAAGAAAGCCAAATTAAAACTCAATTGTTAGAATTGTCAAAGGACATGATCATATAATCCATTGCAAAAGCACTCGTTAACTTTGCTGATTATGTTTGTTTCCATTCAACTTATAATCCATTGCAATACATGCTACCTAAGACACCAAGCCATCAATTGTCCAGGCCAAAAAAAAAACCCAATAACTACATACAATAATTATGGTAGTAGAAGGGGTTGTAGCATGCTAGTTGGCAGCCTATGATGACCATACGTGGTAAAATCTTTGATATTTCTGTGGCAGAAGCTCCCATGATTTTTTTGTAAAGTTACAAGTATGATATTCAGATGTTTATAAAGTAATTGGGATCCAATTTGCTAGTTAGCATGACTTTATCGCGAGAAGTTCAAATCATCTAAAAGCAAAGTCGAAATGTTGATTATAGCAATTAATTTCGAGCTGTTCATATATCTGTTTTATGAAAATAGTAACTTGGATAACTTTTTGGTGATAAGAATATTCATGACCAATTAGTGAAAGTTAAAAATTGCAAAGTAAATATTTTCATATCAAAAGTTAAATTTGAAATAAATCCCTTGACTACATGCATGATTACCACAATTTACAAACATTTACAATAATCTCATATTTCAAAATATCAAAATACTCTTTTGTATTAAAATAATTCATAGCGTGCATGTAATCTTATTTTTTTCTTTTGGCATGTAATATTTTTATAGTATTTTCCTTTGATGTTGAAGGGAACAGAAAAAAAAAAAAAAAAAAAAAACTGGCACATCTAATTTGGTTGATGAAGATGAAGATCATTTCTCTTAGTTAAAAACAAAATTAATGTGATTAGTATGAAGATCAATATGATGTATTAGATATTCAAGTTTAGTAATTAGAATAATTGATTTGTAATCTTAGAATAATTCGTCTTTTAATTATTCTTTATACTTGCAAAGTATTAATATTAGATGTTTCGATAGATGTATGTAATTAATCGTCTCCCATCCCCAATTATTTACGTACTTATTGACAAAAAGAAAAATTGAAAATCTATATAATAGAGCATACAAGATCATCACTGAATATATTTAAAAAATAAAAGCATAAAGTCTTTCTAAATTAGAGAATAAATATTAGCATCCTAATGAACTAATAAATATTTATTTGCAATTAAATTACTTCAATTCATATTTTTATAAGCTTAGAACTAGCTGGTCCAATATATAAGAGACGTTTAATATTCGGAGGTTATAAAGAAACCTTATTAATTTAATTTTAGTACTATCTGAACGAAAGCGTAAATATTGGGTACTAATCGGCCTATTGGATTTATATTATAGGAAAAAACTGAAAGAAATAGGATAATAAATGAGAAATGCCAAATCCACACCACACATGGTGATTTCGATTGTGGATTTTTTATTGTTTTTTATTTCGTGATTAAGTATGGATTTTTTTAATGATGTTGTGATTTTTTTTATTTTTTTAAATATTAAAAGTGTTAAAAAAATAAGTAGTTGTTTTTTTTTTTTTAAATGAAAATTTGCACAGGATCCCAATCTCCCGGGATCCCATGCTAGCCAGCAACCTTTGATGATAGTACGTGATAAAATCTTCGATATTTTTATGACTGAAACTCCTGTTATTTTTTTGTGAGGTTAGAAGCATGATATTCAGTTGTTCATAAAGTAATTGGGGCCCACATTGCTTGCATAACTTTCCCACGAAGAGTTCTAATGTAAAAGCAAAATTGACGTGTAGATGTAGATTAAATCTATTTTATATGTATATATATATATAATATATATATACACACACATATGTATGAGAAAGAGTAGTGCTACTTTTATATACAACACCCAATTTTGTTAGTTTTTCTTTGAATTTTAAATTTCATAATTTTCAGACCATCAATAACTGATATATAAAAAAAAATAAGTTTTTTATAGGTTTTTCTTAAATATATGTAGCATATTTGAATGCCAAACTAGAATAATGCTACATATATTTATAGTTTTATTTTTACTTATACTTTTACTTACAACACTCATTTTGTTAGTTTTCTTTTGAAATTCAAATTTTATAATTTTCAACCTATCAATAATTGACATGTGAAAAAATAAGTTTTATAAATTTTTCTTAAGTACATTTAGTATTTTTCAATACTAAATTTAAGTAATGCTACGTATACTTTACAATTCTACTTATAATTTTATTTTCAACACTTATTTTGTTCATTTTCTTTTGAAAATCAAATTTTAAATTTTAAATTTCAGATTTCATGATTTTCAGTTTATTAATAACTAACATATGAAGAAGTAAGTTTTTTTAAGTTTTTTTAAGTACATTTAGCATTTTCCAATACTAAATTAGAGTAGTGTTACGTATATACTTTACGATTCTACTTGCATTTTTACTTACAACACTTATTTTGTTAGTTTTAATTTGCAATTCAAATTTTGAATTTCAAATTTCATAATTAGTCTATTAATAATTTATATGTAAAGAAGTAAATCTTTTATAAGTTTTTCTTAAGCAAATTTAGCATTTTCCATTGCTAAATTAAAGTCTTGATACGTATATTTATAGTTTTAATTACTTGCATTTTTACTTAGAACACTTATTTGTTAATTTCCTTTGGAAATTCAAATGTTGAATTTCAAATTTCATAATTTTTAGTCCACCAATAACTGACATGTGAAGAACTAAGTTTTTTAAAACTTTTTCTCAAGTATATTTAGTATTTTTTAATGCTAAATTAGAATAGTGCTACATATACTTATAATTTTACTTAAAACACTCATTTTGCTAATTTTCTTTTAAAATTCAAATTTTGAATTTTAAATTGAGTTGAGATATATATACTTATAGTTTTACTTACACTTTTACTTACAATACTTATTTTGTTAGTTTTCTTTTGAAAATCAAATTTGAATTACAAATTTAATAATTTTTAGCCTATCAATAACTGACATGTGAAGAAGTAAATTTTTTTTATAAGTCTATTTAGCATTTTCCAATATTAAATTAGAGTAGTGCTTCATATAAACACTTTTATATACAAAACTTATTTTGTTAGTTTACTTGAGGTCATAATTTTCAAGTTATTAATAACAGATAAGTGAAGAAATAAGTTTTTTATGAATTTTTCTTGAGTATATTTAGAATTTTCCAATACTAAATTAGAGTAATACTACAAATACTTATAGTTTTATTTATACCTTTACTTACAATACTCAATTTTGTTATTTTTGTTATTTTTATTTTTGAAATCTAATCTTAAATCTCAGATTTCATTATTTCCAACTTATCAATAACAGAGTGGGTTGAGTTGTGAGAGTAGGGTTTCCATATGTGTCTATTAAAATGGCCCATTTCATTATGAGTCCAATGACTAAATACTAACGTTAATTTACTATTTACAAATAAATACAATACTTAACTGCAAATTAAAAGACGGAAACAACATTTTAACTATTAATATAAGATTATGACCAACCATAATGATAACATATCTATTATTTGGTGTTTTCAATTTTGAGATCATTGGTACTACTTGTTCATTTCTTGAGAATTTAATGTCGAGCAAGCAATAATTTTTTTTTTTTTATAAGAATCTAACAACTTTCATTCATATAAACTCATATCACAAAAGAGAGTTGTCCAGCCAAACATATTGAGCTACAGAGGAAGGGACTGAGCCCATCCATAACTCAACATCATCCACTCTCCAAGCATAGAGCCAAATGTTGGGCAAATTGATTACTCATACTCAAGACATGTTGGATCTTGTACTCCTCAAACTAACGAAGTAAAGATTGGACTTCAAAGATCAAATTACCAAGCATGGACAGGGAAGGATTTGAAGCTTGTATAGCCTGCACTATATTCGAACAATCACTTTCTACTAGGATCTTATGAATTCCCAAGTGTGAGTTGAATTGCAAACCACGAAAGATAGCTAGTAGTTCCACAGCTTCAAGTTCAACAACTATTCAACTTTGCTTGCTGCTATTACAACCTCTCATTTGTCATCTTTGAGTATTGCTCCTATCCTAATTTTGTGACCATCATAGAAAAGCGCTCCATCGACACTCAACTTGAAAAAACTTGCAAGGGGAGTATTCCAATAACACTGTTTCTGCAAATTCGAAGCAGGGAACTTTATAGCGACTAAGAAAGATTGTTGCAATTTCATAGCATGTTTCACTACCTATGTAGTGTCAAATTTGTTATGTTCCATAGACATCTTATTACGTCGATACCAAAAGGCCTAGGCTAATAAGAAAAACTTATCAAGTAGTGAAGGCTCTCTCATTTCCAAGATCATCATTATTGTACACTGAGGTCAATGATGGTAAAAACCTCACACTAGGAAGTAGAGATGACCAACACACGGTAAAATCAGGAAAAAAAAAAATAAAATGGCATGAGTGAAGTCCTCCACAAATGTTTCCACAGCTTTTTATCATACCAAAAGCAGAGCTCTCATCATGTTCGAATGGATGAAGTGCTTAGAAATTTGTGGGCACTCTTGACACTAAATGATCCACTTCTTTCATACCTCTATATCCAAACATCACCATGTTAGTTTGGGCTCAAAACAAATTTCAAAATATCAGACACTATATTTGGATTCAAAATATGTCCGTTGTAATTTCTTTGAATGCAAATGGATGCATTGTAATTACAAGGCATCTCTAGAACATTAGCAACTGAAATGGTGCCTTTAACTACTGGGTAGATTGATATTGTATTTTTTATCTTTCAAAATATAAATTAATTAATTATTATATTATTTTATAGTATGGACACGTAATACTTTCATCTTGTTGTAACATGTGATATCAATTAAAAATTTTGTTTATGTTTTATTTTATAAATCATATGAAATTATATTTAGATAAGAGTATTATTTAAGCCATACTTGGAAAATACATTTGTTGTTTTATAAGAGTATTATTTAATCCATACCTCTTTTTTTTTTTAGTTGAGGAAAATCTCATTCATTCATCAATTGATCCATAGAACACATTGCAAATAGTGGGGAGTTTCCTCCAAATCCATTATAATATAGTCTGAAACATATAGATTATATTTACCTTGCTTATGAGGAACATTATTTCCTTTCCTATATACATGAATAGTAAAAACATACATCAAATTATTGCAATTTCAGTTTAATGTCTCCTACGATAATTTCAAAGTAAGTTTCATCTTCAATTGATTCTGTAGTGCCATGATAACCATTTTTGAATCTCCTTCCAGAACTATTCTTTTCATGCCAAGTTGAATTTCAAATTCTGTTGCCAAAAGTGCTTCCCTTGCCTGATCTATTATTGTGTTCGGGTCAGGACTGTATGTTTCAATTTTTTCTCATTGTAGCTAAGAATTGGCCATTTTCATCTCTAACTTACAATCTTTATGATCTAAACCCACATCCCAATTTCTTTTACAAAAATCTGGTGATGGATAGCTCCAAAAAGTTGATCTTCTAGTAGAGTTTTGGCTCAGATTAAATGTTATTGGTTTGTGAATCTGCTATGTCTAGTTTCATATTGTTGACCCTATATATCAATTATTTAGGATCAACTAATATGTTTTTAAAGACAATGAATTCTCCTCCACCACAGGTTCCAAAAGATTAAAGCCAGCTCTTCCATTTTTTCAATTTCCAACAATTGAAACATATCGATCTAAAATTCTTGCATGATGTCTAACTTTTTTGGATTCTTCTTGAGCATTGGCCTGGTATATTAGATGTTGAAATCCACCCTCAAAGTCAAAGAATATGTTTTGTAGTTTTAGGTTCTTCTTTTATCCTATTTAATCCATATAAATTATTTTTGTAGTTGAGTGGAAGACTACATTGTAATCTCATTAATAAATAAGGATAAAAGAAGAAAAAAATTATTTTAAAAATAATATTATTATAATTTCAAAACTTTTTTATATTAGACTTGTTAGAAATATATATATATATACATATATATATATACGTATAGAGATTGAAAGAAAAGAACAGTGAGACGATTGTTAATCTGTCTCTCAGACAAATATTACCTCCCACTCGTATAGAGTTCTACAAAAGGGAATCATTAGCAATTATGTTTTCAAGATACAACACTGTTTATATAGTTTGCAGATTGCAAATTCTGAACACTAACCTTTTAAACGAAAAGATGTAATAGTAACAAACATAACGTTTCAGTTAAAATAAAATTATGACAGTTATTGTCTGAATAGTTACAAAAATAACTGTAATTAATAGTTAATTACAACTGTCAAAATAGTGATCAGACACATTATTTCGCTTAGCAAAATATTTCCGTCACTTGCGACGATACGTACCTGCTAAGTGCGTCTAAAGCGTCAATGCGTCGCGTGCGCGACGCGCGTGTGTGCGTGCGATCAGTACTTCGCACTGGGTGACGCTTCTAGACTGTCTATCCTTTTATTTATTTTATGTATAGTGAAATACACTCACTTATAAACCATTAAATATTTCATTGTCTAACCAATGTGAGATTAAAAAAAAATATATTAGAGAAATTTTCAAAAAAAATAGATAATTTAAAATTTAAAATAATATTTAAAAATTAAATTTAAAATATAATTTGAAATAATCTAACCAGACTTACATTGCATCCGATTTGAAGATTAGATATAGCATTGTTTATTTGAAAATACATTCGTTGTTTTAAGACAAAAATAAATGTCCATTGTTTACTTCTTCGGACCGGAACTAATTTTCGAGATTCAACATGGATCTCCCTTCCCGGGTTTGATCTCAACAATACAACCCGGGCCAAATGTGTGTGTTGCTTTGTTTTTTGTTTGTCTAGAAAAAAAAACAAACGAACCAAAAAGAGTGGAAATTCCAGACTTCTTCGGCAACGAGCAAAGCGAGCGAAAGCAGTCAGCTTGAAGCACGTCGACGGGGGAGAAGACAAAGGGCAAAGTAAAAGGAGAAACAACATCAACAACGCGGAGTCACATAGGATGGATCCGAAGCTCGCAGAAGTCTCGCAGCTCTTTGAGCGCTTCAAAGCCGCGTTCGTCAGGCACGACTTCGATACCTGCAGCAGACTCCTCTCACAACTCAAGGTACACCATTCCGAAAAAAAGCCTCAGTTTCCATGTCAAATACCGTTACATGTCGCTTAATAGCCCCCTGGGTTTTCTGGATTGGCGTGCCTCTTCTTTTCCAGTTGAAAATAACAGTTTATTTGTGTTTGGGGGTTTGGGGGTAATGGCGATAACGGATTTGGACAATATGGATCCAAATTGTATACTAGAAATCGTTGGGATCTTGAGATATAATTAGGGCTTTCAGTGTGGTATTACATGCATTATTCGCTTTATGTCCCATTTGATGGAATAAATTGGAAGAATTGTTGCAGTTTGAGCTTATAGTTAATGCATATACCCTTTTCAATATTTCCCAAGAGTTTTGGCCAAGTTTTCCGCAGTTTTATCTATGGCCTAGTGAACTGTGGATTTAACCTATTCTTTATTTCGGTAGCCATATTTTTGTTTCAGTTTTTGCCTTTTCGTTGCTATAGTGGAGGTTGAAACAAGTGTTGATGATATTTCTTTGTGTCATTGCTAGGAGGCCAGATGCGATTGTCATTTGGGCTAGGCTTTTGGAATCTATTAGATGTTTTTTTAATAGTTAATTAGAGTTTTTTTTACTATAAGTAGGTATAACCCAAGTAGGGATTGGGGCTTACTCTGCAAGGGTGGGTTTGAAGGGCTGCTTTGGAGAGGTTCCCTGACATAAAAAAAAAAACCCCCAAGTACACAGCGAGTATACAAAAGATTCTGTTGGGTGTTATCCATGATGAGAGCAAGGATGATAAGGGAGGTTTAATTTATTGAGCGCATGCATAAACTGAAACCCTTTTTTTCGATGGATAATATCTCAGTTAGCTGGATTTGTCTTGTGTTTTCATTTTCCAGGTCTTGCTGACACAATTCAGAAGCCTTCCACCACTATTTGAAGAAGCGCCTGATGCAGTCCGTGAATTAAGCCTAGCAAGTAACATCCTTTGGTCATTTTTCGTTGCTTTTTTCTTCTTGTTATTGGTATTGCAGTTGTTTCACAGTCCCGTGGGTTTTGATAATATCAAATTTTTGCCTGTGATGCAATCATGAAATTTATACACTTCAAATATTTGGTGTTAATTTTCTATGTGAAATTTTTTCTGCTTATTACACTTCATTTTTATGTTTCCAATATATCCGTAGTCATTACGATGATATTTCCATAAATAAGAAAATTTGTAAATCTCTTAATTGCCAGTAACGTCGATGGGGTCATCCATAGTTGTATCATCACGTGTGTCATGAAAAAATATGAAGCTTTTGCACAATAGCACCAGATATCAGTTGAAAATAGAACAATAATCCTCAGGCTTTGCATATTACATTCACATTAATAACACTTATCTCTTATAAAAATAAAAAAAAATAGAACAATAATTTTCTATGATATACGTACCTAATGTACCAAATGCTTATTATGTTATGTGGATTGGAACCTTAAGTACAATGTACTGAACAGGAATGTATGTTAATATAAAATTTTTAAATTAACATACAGTTTGAAGTCTTACTACTTTGTCAAGATATGCTGTTATGAAGCATTGTATTTATGTAAACTTGTCATAATATTTTATTTGATGAGTCTATATATTGCAGATTATAACTTTTCTGTGTAGCTGTTTTCGATTCTTTGTTTCTAAGTTATTTCTCGTGATTTATAGTGCTTGTGAATTTTCAGGGGATATATATGAGCATGCTGTTGTTCTCAGTGTAAAGACTGAGGATCAAGATGCATTTGAGAGGGATTTCTTTCAATTGAAGCCATATTACACAGATGTTGGGTAAGTTTATATTGCCTCCAATTCATCTGTGTTGGTCTCAATTTGTATTTGGTACAAAAGTGTCTGGCACCCTTTTTATGAATGTGGAGCCACCTAAATCCACAGTAATAGGAAAATAAATACATACTGAAGTGCAATGCTCTTTTTATATACTACCAATCAATGTTCCCATCCACTCACATAACTTTATACACATTGCCAAGCCATAACTTCTGTATAGTGTGACTTTATGAAAAATGATTCTGTCATGTTTGATGTGGGTCATTGATGGCTGAGAAATCATTGGATCTTCGAGGTTTGTGAGAAGCCAATGGAAGATCTTAGAGCTATTTAGCAATTCTCTTTATGAATGCCCATGATTCTTGTGTTTTTAGTTTTCTGGATTTTCTTGGGCTTTTTCCTTTTGTTGTCTAGGTGCATTTCTTGTATCTTCTGTGTACTTGAGTAGCATTCTTATAAGCCTTTGCTTAATGATATCAGTATGCTACTTACCCAGAAAAGGAGAAAAACCCTTAGAAGGCTTCAAGATATTTATTGCTAGGACTAGGCACGAGGCATTTTAGCCCTACACCATATCCATATCCGTGGCAGTTCCTATAAGGGGGGCAGATACAGGCAGAGTAAAACTTTGGGCGTCGTTTGTGTAATTCGTTACCATGGGTGTCTGGGTGAAGTGGACACACAGATATTGGAGAGTGAAATAGTACACCTGTTTTGCAAGTGGCAAGCTGGCAGCAGTGCGGTGTGGTGCCCGTAATTGTGGGTGTCTACGTGAAGACTAAACTTGAGAGGAGATAGAAAGAGACAAATGAAGGAAAAGAGGATTATGCCTGCATTGTGAGTGGCAGGCTGGCAGCAGTGTGGCGGTGGCAGTGGCTGCATGAAGACTGAAGCAGAGCATTGATAGAAAGAGAAAGATGTGAGGAAGAGAAAACTTTAATCAATCAAGAGATGTGGGGATTTATAATTTTTTCTGAAGTTAATGAAAATTTTGTATATGTATATATATATATATATATTTGATAAGTAAAAATTTTGTATACATATTTTTTGAAAATATATAATATTTTTATAGTATATTGGCTAGCAGGTGGGTATGCTATTTATACCCGATGAACTTAGGCCGCAATCTGCCTGTCCACGTACGGTTTTCAGAAAGGAGAAATAATTTGCCCATTACCCTTGTTCTCCGATGGGGCTTGGATGATGGGTCCATTTTAAACAGACCATTGAGCAAACCCTATTGTTGCAGAGAAAAGTTCGCCGTGGAACTAAACTTATTGAAACATATTCCTAGTGGTAATTTTCAATTTAGAGAGCCAAGGTCACCCTCATGCACATGTGGCTTCTTGGTCCCCTTGACTGCCCGTTGATCATGTATTAAATGTGGGCTACATAAACACACAATCAAATGTTAGATGGTAATAAGCATCTGGACCAAACATTATTACTGCTGTTGACTTCTTTCTTCTACCTATTTTTTTAGAACTCAGCCCTCTTCGTGCTGTTTCATTTATTATTTGTTTCTTAAGGAATACCTATTTCACTCATCAATAAATTTCACTCATCAATAAAATTATTGTTTACTGATTACAAAATTATTTATTTTGTTAAGGTATGCTTATGAATATTTCTTTCCTTTGGAGCAGCAACTGCCTTCCATCATCGCCTCAGGAGTATCCGATCCTAGGTCTCAACTTGTTGAGACTTCTTGTGCAGAATAGAATTGCTGAATTTCATACTGAACTGGAACTCCTTTCATCCACTGCTTTGGAGAATCCTTGCATCAAGCATGCAGTGGAGTTGGAGCAATCCTTCATGGAAGGGGCTTACAATCGTGTGTTGAGTGCTCGACAAATGGTGCCGCATGAGACTTATGTCTACTTCATGGATCTTCTAGCAAAGACAGTCAGGTAATTTAGTGAATTCCATCTTTGTTGATTGCTGGATAAGATGAATTAGAGTGAGTGAGAGATTAAGAAAAGAAGCTGCTTACAAGAAAGTTAAGGACGAAATCATTTTTATTTTGTAAGATAATTATTGATTCTGAATTACATTCCAGTATAATTCACGGCTGTGAAGTATTATGACATGAAACCAATCTTTAGAATTCTGGATATATGTGATTTGATTGAACTGCTAAGCCTTTTCATCTAACTCCATCAGTTTTTAATTTGTAGGTTTTATTTATGCAGTAACATACGTTTAATGTCTTCTTAGCAAAAAAAAAAGAGCTTTCATTATTTATTTATTATTTCTGTTGCTTCCAGAGATGAAATAGCTGGATGTAGTGAGAAGGCATATGATTATCTTTCGATCAATGATGCACAACAAATGTTGCTGTTCTCTTCTAACCAAGAACTTTTGGAATACGTCAATGAGGTAGTCATTATTGTCAATGATTCAAATTACTGACCAACTTGGCAGTAGTATATGCTCCGTTTGGATGGTGGAGTGAGTGTTTTGAGAATACTCTATTAGTATTCATTATTTTATCATTACTTCCCACTTATTTTTTTACTACTATTTACTACTATTCAATATTTTATCATTACTTTTTTATTACTATTCACAGAATATCTGAGATCATCAAAAACCCAAAAAACGAAACCTTAATCTCGTATTATATACAATTTTCAAGTTGATGGCGAATATGTTTAGCATTTAGTGGGAATGCCGTTTACAACTAGTTAAGACGCCATAAATGAGAAATCAAATAAAACTTTCTTTCTTCAATTTTACACCCCGCATAATCCGTTACATGAATGCAGGACCATCCTGAGTGGGAGATAAAGAATAAGCTTGTATATTTCCAGAAGGCAAAAGAATCTGCACCTTGCAAGGAAATACTTTCTCTGCAACTGATCAACCAGACGCTCAGTTATGCAAGAGAGTTGGAGCGGATTGTGTAAAGAGAGCCAACTGCCAATGGTTATTAATCTGCTATGGAATACAATACCCCAACAGCTCATACCGGATTCTGCTATTTGAACTTTTCTTTTTCCCAATTCAGTGCTAAACTTTAAAAAATTTTCAGTTTTGTATCTGAATCCGACCACTTCAGTGGCACACATTTCAGCATTTTCTTGTTAATGCATTCATCTTAAAGTGGATATTATTTTCCTGAATTTGCAATTTTTCTGGCTGGGAAAATTTTTAAGATGCTGGATCGGTTATGGATGATTTACACAATTTATATCGTAATATGAAATAATTATATCACCTATAGATCTTTCCCGTTGTACCTATGTACCAAGACTCATTTATGGATGGTGAGCAAGATGCCCCACGAAAAGGTAGGCTCAAAGGGCGATGCCTTATGTGCACGTAAGATACTAGTAGATCAATTGTCAATAAAGGTAGATTTGCCTATTAATTGAACTCACATGGACCTCTTAAATAGACTTCCCATCTAAGAAGGGAGACAAAGTGTATGACAGACACCTAAATACTGTTGAATTGTGGCCGTTAAAAAGTGATGGTGACTCGCTATTATCTATATAGGTTGGAGAAAATATAATTATACTTATATCATGAAAATCCAACCTACTGATATAGAATCCTTAATGACACTATTTTTTTATATCATATAAATCCAATCTTGAGACAAACAATCCTCAACGACCCCCATTATAGGATTTCATGATTTTCTCGGTTACTCTCACTTCATACTTTATACCCTTTTTCCTCTATTCCAATCTTTTACCTAGACTGTTGGATTTCTCAACTTGGAAGTTTGCACCACTTTGCTAACTTCGAAAATAAATCTTTCAATCTAACATCATTAAAACTTCAATACTACTTAAACTTTTAGCGCATTTTTAGTGATTAAGTGAGTGAGTTTTTAATTCCAACAGGCATGACAACACTCAAAACTCAAAGAAGAGCTGCAGATTAATTAAAATCTGTGCTCCATGAATGATGTGATTATTGAGATATTCTCTTCCACTAACTGGGGGGGTCCCAATTTTGGAATTGGCCACACAACGACATGGCTTAATATTTGTCTGGTCGTTATGTGGTATTTAGTCAGGGTTTCTCCTGCCCCATTTCTGAAGAATAGTCATTCTTTGCACTGCAGTTTAACAGAAATTACAAAGTACGCAGGTAAGGAATCTAAAAGTACTCATGCTGGTTTATATCATTTACTTCAAATGCCTTATCCTAGTCCTGGTGTTGATCATCTTCACTTCCCTCAATAATTCACAAATTCGTCCTCTCTCTCTCTCTCATACAGTGCAGTCTTGAGCAAAAGACTCCCACTATCTTCTGCTGTTTATGCCTCTAGAGTTGCCATGCCAGAGAAAAAGAAATAACATAGCATGAATGATAATCCATGACTTATGCTGTGGTCTCTTTGAGAATTTGTAAGTCTATTTAGAGTCCCGAGCTTTACTTGGATTGCAGTTCTAGATCACGATCGAAGATGACCCAGGTCTATATATGTACTCTTTTTTCATCTCCTCTCTCGTTCTGGGTTCTTTCTTGTATTCATGTGACCCTTCTACCCTTTCTGCCAGGTTGATTAGAAAACTCAGAAGAACTTCAAAAATATTTATGTCTTTGTTCTTTGGTTTATATAAAGTGATTAGAGAGAGAGAGAGAAAAAAGGGGGAATGCAGTATTGAGTGAAGTTTCCTCTTTGATCGTTGCAGAAATAATATGAACATCTACCCTTTTTTACTGCAGAGTTAATGTCAACTTTTTTCTTTTCTGAAGAAAGTAAATATGCACTTATTTCGCCTCTGTCTCCCCCACCTCCCCCCTATTCTCCAAATTTTATAGCTTGGCATTATGCATGTAGGATTGAAAGAGTGTATTAAAAGCTGAGAAAAACGAAATAAAGTGTATATTAAAAGGTGGTACAGGACATGAATGCAGTATGGCAACAGACATGGAGTTGGGAACCACCGGCATAAGGATCGACTGTGAAATTGATATGATTTTTTTTTCTAAATTTTTAAGAGCTATCATTAATGATTTTAATACGGTATGCACCAAATGAAGTAATATGTTGGCATCATGTGGATCTCGAGAAAATACTTTCATCTCCAAGGGGCAACGAGCATAAAGTTCTGGGTCTTGAGTTATTTCGACAGTACTTATTAAGAACAATATATGCTTAACAACCCAAGATTCATTATTTCAATTCATATTAGGAAACTAGACTTGCGAGCTTTCTATTTTGTGTTTGTTTGTTCAGAGTTTAGAGTCAATAGAACTACAAAGAAGTCCTACACTGTAGTCTGTATTATATATATTGTCGAACTCAGCGCGAAACCAAATGGAAGTAAGCGGATCATCATGTGTGAATTTCTAGGAGCACTTGTGCTCCTAAAGACAGGTCAAATCGATTTTAAAAGGTTTTTTTTTTTTGGGTTTTTGTAATTTTGGCAGGCAAAAAATACTCATTTGATGGAAGGAGTAAAGTCTACTTCTGTTTCTCCGCTGCAACAAACTTCCCACCATGATGAACTCTTCATGCAGCAGAGGTTGCTCTTTTCAGATAGTCTCAAGGTCTGTTCTCTGTCAGTCTATTCTGAACAAAGCAGATATTTTAATGGGTATTCGAAGCAATCTTCTTACGCTTGCTATTATTTTCCCATTTAGGAATAATATGACCCCACATTGTCATATTTGTTAGAAACTTGGACTGTTCCACTTAGCACTTAAGTTAGTGATCCTTGGGTTTTCTTGAAAATCGAGTACGTAACAGCTTCCTAAAAAATTGGATTAAGAACTTCCATTTCATGCAATATATTTAGGAATTGAAGAATCTGAGGAAACAGTTGTACTCAGCAGCAGAGCATTTTGAAGTATCTTACAGCAAAGAAGATCAGAAACACATGTGAGTCAGCTAAAGTTTTTTGTGACTGTTTCGTTTTCATTTTCATTTTTGTTTAATGAATATATACTTAATGTGATGTGTGAGAGATTGGGTGGTGATTTTCTTTCGGCCTTTTGACTAAAACCTTTGGTATGATTAAGGGTTTTTTATTTATTTATAATAATGTCCATAGAGTGGTGGATTCCTGTCAAGATTATGCCATTAAAGCTTTAGTCAATACAGTGGACCACTTGGGTTCTGTGGCATTTAAGATTAATGGTCTTTTGGATGGAAAGATCTGCGAACTATCAGGAACTGAGCTGAGGTTCTCTTGCATTGAACAGGTACTCCATTTCAATTTTTCTGGCCTTCAGCACATGAAAATAGTTTATAAGTTTCCTTAGAAAAATGGAAACAAATGAGCATCGTATGATGACAATGATAGAGCATTTATATACGAATATGATAAATGATTCAACTCTTACACGAAGTATTGACTTCATATTACTGGATCTAAAATCATAGTTTTATGATTCCAGATTAAGATAGTTTAAGAAAGTTGCAAGTTTAAGAATCCTGAACGGATGCATTTTACAATGAAGGCTGTGAGAAGAGCTTCTTTTTTCACCTCCCTTGAACATGTGACCATTAGTTGTAATGTTGTGTAACAATTTGAAACATACATGAGCATGACAATCTATTTCTTTTATGATGGAGGGATTCTCATTCGACCTCTTTCCTGTTTTTAATTTGCCTCTTTTCCACTTACAAATGTTTGCTGCAAATAGAGACTTCGAACTTGCCAATACTTCATTGATCGCGCGGGCCTTTTTCAACAATCATTGGCTCTAAAATTTCCCAAGCATCATAAGCAGTACATTATTCCAGGCAAATATGTTCTTCTCTGCTATTTAATTCTGCCTTAATTTACAAACCCTTTGAAGCTTGGAGGCCTTAAGGACTTCATTACCTATTTTCGCCCATTGTTTGTTATGTTCAGCTAGGACAACCATGGATGCTGTTGGTCAGTCTCAACCAATTTATCACAATGCTAAAGAAGACTTATGTCAGTTCAAAACCGGTACTATTTCATCTACCTTGTTGCTTCATCTAGTGTTTTAGAAGCATGCCAAATCATTGCATTCGAAGCTTGGTTGGAATTTTATTTATTACAATTTACAATGAGAGGTGATGCAATTGGTAATTGAAGTGTTATGTTTTAATTATATGGGCAAAACACCCCAACATATTTAGCAGTAGCATTAATGCTGTCCATCACAAGAAGTTACTGGGAAAAAACTGATTATATTGTCTTTGTGGATTTATGGCAAAGTTGTCCGAGCAACACCGAGTGAAACCTCTCCAGCAGTAGTCAGGTAAATCATAAGTGTCTAGCACTGTATGGAATCATGGATTTATTTTTGCTTAAAAGATTCACAAAGTCATGCTCTATCTATATCAAACTTCAATGCAGCAAAGGGCACTCTCCACTGTGGTCTGCTCAATCCTCCTCAAGATCTGGAGCTTTTCAGTTCACAAAAGCTGCATCAAAGAAAGCACTGGGTTTGTACAAATGGTTTTGTTCTCATTAATTTTTTTTTTAATTTTTTTTTTATTGCAATTTGGAACTATCATGCCACACATTGTTATGAGTGATTCAGAGGCTTTTTACTGATTATGATCTCTCTTTTTTGCCTCATAACTCAGAGAAACGAGCAGTCTCACCACATCGATTTCCATTCATACGTTCTGGTTCTCTTGCTAACAGGTTAACTGCCATAAACTTTTCCCCAGACAGACCACGGGTAAGTTGGTAACCACTGAAAACTACAAATGCCGAATGTACTCTGGTTGAAATAAAACTGTAGGAAATATATAACAGCATTCACAACTATCATGTTGCTTATAATATACGCATTGTTTGCAGCACCCATCAGAGCCCCGAAGAACGGTTTCATCGTTTATTCATGTTGAAAGAGAGGGGACAAAAGAAATCACAAAACATTCAGGCAAAAGCAAATCACTGTTTAAGGCCTTGCTTAGCATGCACAGGTCCAAGAAGGAAGGCATGCTATACAAATAGTTGGAGGAACTAAAAGCAGTATGATAGGAAGCTGAATGGCCAACATAACATTATCTTTAAGCCTCCTATTTGTCTGTTTTGGTCTGAAACTCAAATTTGTATTTACACTTTGCTTTCAAGTTTATAGCTTTACAATGTGCAGTTGATAGCTCCTCGCCAGGCCCTATCTTACCAGATGGCAGATATTACCAGTGCCACTACCACCATAGCTTCCCTTCTTTTGGAATTTTACAGAGCATTTTCCTCAATGTTCAGGTCTCATGTTGATTAATTCTGATTTGAATGAATTGAAAAACTGCAAGAACAAAACTATGCATATGTTGTTCGTGGAGACTTTGGACTCGGTTATAGTTATACAACAGCTGGGGTGGTTTAGAAGTCCATTCATCATTTGCCTTTTTGCTATGCCTCTAGCCATATATTTGGTATAATAAAAGCTATGTATATTGTGTTTGACTCCGATTTGGATGGCTGAAGTCTGATAATAGGAATAGATGAACATCGGCATGGCAAGGACCGTGACTGATACACCATTTTTATCATTAACACCTTTTGCATACGGGGATGTGAGTTTTATTACATTGATTATCTATTTTCAGAATGGTATAAGCATAGTCTATAAACCATCTTTTAAATTTTCTCCAACATCAAGATCTGGAATGATATAATAATATATGAACGATTTTCAAGTGAACAGTTAAGTTGTGAACTAAAATTATTGTGTTATAGGCAACAAACCTCGCATATAATTCTCGACGTTTGACTCAATGAGTGTTCTAGGTAAAGAGCATTCCTAGTCATCATGATCTTGGCACTCTCTGGCAGAGGGAGGTCAAGTTGGTTGCTATTCATTTTGGGATCTCTGAATCATATATCAAGAAAATTAAGTTATCCAAGCTGACAATCATATATTGTGACATTTTCAAGCTGAATGATCACAACAGATAGAATTTATATCCGAAGGTTGCAAATATAACAGTGACTCAATTGTTTTTTAAAACAGGGATCACCAGAAGCAATGGGAGGAGAAGGGCACGGTCATGGTCTTTGAATCAACTGGAACATGTACAAGGCCTCACCTTTCTCCTTGTATGTAGTTGCTGACGTTCAAAATCCAAGATTAAAACTAGGACCTTCATCTATTTCCCTTGTGCATGCATACTCTGTTGAAGTCTTCCTTACATTATCAACAGGGCTAGCAGTTGAGCTCGACTCAGCAAAAGCAAAAGCTCCATCACGCCATTGAGTGTCAGCTTCGATTTTGACCAAACCAGGCTACACAAAACAACAACAACAAAAATGCATTATTTAAAGCAGCTGAAGCAATCACAAACAAGTTTGATAAAAAATGAAATTCCGAAAAAGCATATATCAAAATTGAGAAAGAGAGAAAAGCCTAACCATGACAGCGCATGAGAGTATGTGGGTTCCATGATAGTATGTGGGTTCCAAACATACTCAACATTATAAAACCTACAGAACCTACAGTTGGGTTTGATTACATGAATCCTTGTCCACCTTTGAGGGTTCATATTCTTAAAGGTTTACCGCAACATTAGTGCTGGCTTCATCCGATGTAACAATCTGTATTCCATTCGGACTGGGCAGATAAAATATCTTTATCAAATACAACGTGCTCGGTTTGGATTGAGAGGGGCTTATTAAGGAAGATGATTCAGATAAAAAACAGACCATAAAGAAGATACTTAGCCGAGATTCTTGCAATATTCTGAAGTCTGTAACAGCCAGACAGAATCATTTTCATACGTTTTGTATTTATTAATTTGCAACTGTTGTATATTTCAAATTACAGATTTGTACATTTTCCTAAGATAGGACTCAAGTCATTTATATATTTGCTCTATGTAGAATCAATACAATTGAAGAAAGTTTCCATTCAAAAGCAGTGTTCTTATTTCTTATATGGTATCAGATGACCTACCTCTAATGAGACTACGATCCAATCCCCAAAGCATGTCTTCCGCAACAAACCCAAACACTCACCCTTTCTCTACCACCGAAAATCCCTTGGTTTTTCTTAATATCACACTCAGATAAATGAAAAACTCACACCCTCCACCTTTCCACAATGATGTGCTCAATTTGAAGCACTGCTAATTGGGTATGATTTGATGGACTACGTTAATGGTGAGCACCCTCCATCACTCGATCCAAATTTAAATTCCACCATACCCATGCATGCATCACCATTAATTTCACACATATTACCCTTATCATCTGCTCCTATGCATACTGTTCCACTAGAAAACCCACCTTCCTGAACACATTCGATCACCACACGGTCAATGAAAAATATTTTCAAACCCAAGCAAATTCATAACATCACAAAACATCCTCTCCCATCAACCCTTGAACCAGCGTGTGTAAGCCAAGTTGTAGCTAACCCACAATGGCATGAAGCCATGTCTGGTGAGCACACTACTCTCATGAGACATGGAACCTGTGATTTGGTCCCTCCACTTGCCAATTGCAACCCAGTAGGATGTAACTGGATTTTCAGAGTTAAAAGAAAAGCTGATGGCTCTGTAGATTGGTTTAGAGTCAGACTTGTTGCCAAGGGATACAATCAACGTCCGGGACTTGATTATTAAGAAACTTTTAGCCTCATAGTTAAGCTGGCAACTATTTGGCTAAGATATTTCAAATTATAGATCTGTATACTTTCCTAAGATAGGAGTCAAGTCACGTATATATTTCCGCCGTATAGAATCAATACAATTGAGGAAAGTTTTTATTCAAAAGCAGTGTTCTTATTTCTTATAGGGCTCTTAATCCATCTTAACTCATCTCATCATTACAATTTTCACATATTTCTACACAATAATACAATAAACAATTCAACTTTTTCAAATCTCAAAATAATAATAATATTAAAAAATAATATTCTAACAATATTTTGTTCAACTTTCTGTAAAGTCTAGTTAGGTATTTTTCATGTATACTCTTTGCATACTTGGACTTCATTTTTATGAATAAAATACTTCAATTACCAATAAAAAAAATATTTTATTCATTTTGCATCTTAACTCATCTCATCTCATCTCATTCCATTATTTAAACCAAGCTTTAATAGTGTAAGATCCACGTAGAAAGAGAAAAGTGGCTAATAGAGAAAATAAGTAGAGTTATGGCCTGACCTGATGGGAGTTTCTAGGATCGACACCCTTGGACAATTCACTTGATATAGCTGTAGAACTCATTCGAGATCAAGTTATATATCTCGTTATTTTGTAAAATTATGAAAGGCAAAAGGGAAAACACAAAATGCAAAAAAAGAAGTATATATTAATACTTGCCTTCAGAAGACATACCTTCAGAAGACATAAGGCCAGGGGAGTTCCCAATGTCTATATTTTCACTTGATTTCCTTGTGCTTACACTTCCACCTGATTCACGATGTTGCAGGGCTACTCTTGGTGGTCGATCATCCTGGGGAGAATCCAGTATGACAGAGTCTGAAACTTGAGTCCCCTTGGGAGAGGAAGCCAGTTCCATTTTGCTTTTATCCATATAACCCGTAAAAATGCTTTCCTGAGTGGTAGGTTTTTGGAGAATGGATAAAATTTGATGGGCTACACAAATGGAAACCAGAGTCACTGGAAGATGGATATAGGGTACAACAAGGAGTTTAGATCAGAAATGTAGCTTGTTGAAATGTCAAATTGTCTTTAAAGCAATCCAAAGCTTAACATGACAGAACCTGAGTGTCTGGGTAATGACCTTTGATGCCACTGGACATTTGAGGGCATGCAGACCAAACCTTAATTGGAAGCGCCAAGGCCTCATAATTTAGTAGAACTCTTACTCCAATTCAACTCCAAAAGTAACAACGAATACTAGAGAGGCTTTCAAAACTCTTCAAATATAGTTGCAAGAAGAATATTATGCAACATACCATTTTCCACAAAATTCTATAAATGTAACTTGGCTAGCATAGGCAGAGTTTTTTATTGCGGTAGAAGTTTTACATGTGGCCTTGAACCTGAGAGTATAAGAGTCATTCACATTTTTTAAATTTGTAAAAATTTTAAGTAGGATGGAAAGACACTTAGAAAAATGTAATTATGTAAACAAAAATTAAGTATCGACAAAAAAGAAAAAAATGGAAAAGAGAAGAAAATTTTCAAGCTTCTTAATATTGTTCCAATGATGCACGATGTAATCTTTAACGCACCATCACGCAATGGCTTGTTTGTAGGGACTCTCCTACTTAATTTGGTCTCATCAACAGTAAAGATTCTAAAATTTGAATCCCCCTCCTTTTCTGAGCAAGCATTGTTCTGGAGTGCTCCTGCACATTCAGTCCAAAATATTTTATCAGGGAAGATCAAGCCCTGCGCAAAAAACTTTCCCAAAATAAGATATGTTGGAAACTTCAAAATGAAAAATAAAAGAGAGTACTAGAGCCAAAACCAGAAAGTCAGAACCAAACTGTATCTCTCTTGTTAATGAACAAATTACCATACTGGCATATTTAGCGTCAAAAGTTAGTCTCATTGAGTTGTAACAAATAGGGTGAGCCTGGTTGAAAATTGAACAAAAACTACAAAAATATGGAGTTCAACGGACACCTGCAAGACCCACCGTAGACCGAGTTTTACAGAAGTTTGTTAAATATCACGTCTAATCAAGCGCATTGCACCGGAAATTCCTGACACATCACACGACTCTTGCCCGAGCGAAGATTCAAATTTTTAGGACCAAAACTTCAGCAGGTCAGTAAAAAGAGTATAATGTTTCTAATGAAGCAGCAAACTGACAAACTAAAATGATAAGTTTAAAAAAGAAAAAATGTTGAGCTAGGTTTTGCTGCAACTGGAGTAATCTCTGGTGCCCGTACTTAACAGTTAATTATTTTCAAACTCTGACTCCGAAATGAAATCAACTATTACTACGTGGCTGGCGTATTGCGAATGGCAATCATTGATCATACCAAATGAGCATTATTGGTGTATTTCATTCTTCAGACTTACTGACCTTTTCCATGTAATGTCCTGGTTTCCTTGACAACATTGCAATTGTTTCCTTGAGCACTCAAATCGATTTGAGGCTTACGGTCTTCTTCATGTTCTCCAATTTCAACCAAATGGGAATCAAAAGCTATCAATTCACCAGATCTTATTACTTCGTCTTTCTTAAGGAACCGGCTATTTAGGAGTTTCCTACTTTCATCAAACAGCATGACCTGAATGGAGACCCCGAAAAAGTGACATCAAAGTTAAGCGAACCTCTCTGCAAACACATGCATAATTAAACAAGGATATCCAGTAACATTATCGAGTGACTTGAGGTTGGTGACAAAGTCAATAAACTATATTTAAAATTTTTAAAAGGACCTAGAGAATGGGTCTTATATAATTTTTTACTTGTTCAGATCAACAAACAAGAAAATTGGCTTGTGAAGAAGAAATTAAAAAGAAATGGCAAAGCCAAACCTGCCTCCCTAGGGATCCACATGTTACAAGTTGAAAGAAGCCATCGTGATACTTTTTGGCCTTTTGAGTTACTTGTGTGGTATACAGAGCCTGCCATTCTACATTGCAAAAGAAACATGTTAACACTAAAAAACTAGGAAAATGAAACAGGACAGAATGCAATGAATCCCTAAAAGCACAAATCATTAAGCAACAAGCATCAATTAGAAAAACAATCAACCACTTTTAGTATAGCTAATGACACAATTCTACAATGCTCCGGCACTTCATAAGACATTCTCCAAAGGGAAAAAGTCATTTTTGAAATGCATTAAAAAATTTGTCCATCAAAGGTACATCAGCTGGATTCACAAACTAACCTGTTGTACTTGGTTTTTTTGTATCTGGACTAGTCTGCGGTGCTTGATACTTTTGCAATTCGCTCTTCTTAAACTCTGAGAGGCATGCAAATTTCTGAGTATGCAGGCAATAGGCTTGTATACACACTCTGCTAATGTTAGGAAAAATGCGCTTTTTATATGGGGAAATATTTGGATGCGAGCAACTCAAACCATTACCATCTCTACTGGAAAAGCAAATGATAGATTAAATTGCATCTGTGTTCCTGAGTTGGATATTTTACAGGAAGTTTATTTTGCAAATGTTGTCGTCTAACCTTTGATGATTTTATGGGACGGGCTCAAAGTTTGCCATGCTTTACTCTTATTCTCCTCATAATTCTGTCTATCTTATTAACATAAGAGTAAAAATTGGAATAAGTTCGAGAAAATTAAAAATAAAAAAGACCAAAAAAAAAAACTTTGAGAAAGGAACACCAAAATATGACTGAGCTTTTGTGACCCAAAAGCTCTTGAGCAAAAACGTAAACAACCTTAAAGAACAAATTTAAGGTGATACCAGAAGAAACCGAACGGTTCCTAAACTTTTGTCGATGCATCAAACTAGGTTTCCCGGTGATTTTCATATCTCTTCCTTGTGAATTCAAATCAGTTATAGGCTTATGACCTTCCTGGGCTTCGAGGATGTCAATAAGATAAGCACTAAATGTCAGCGATTCACCACAGCTTACCACTTCGTCCTTCTTCAACATCCTGCATTCCAGGAGTTTCTCGTAATCATCATAGAGCATGACCTGTGTACCAATTCCCAAAGTAAGCAATAAAAGACAAAAAATCCCATCCTCTAGATTCGTTGATTAACTCTTCATTTCAATTTCTATAATCTTAATCACTGCATTCAATGAGATGATTCGATTGTTTCGTCTCAGTATTTATCGTTCTCTAGAGAAACCTTAATTTTTTATTTTGAGCTGATAAAATAAAAACTAGTTAACTAAAATAATGGCAAGGGATTTAACAACTCTAAGGAGAATTTAACCTTAGAAATTTACAGCATTCTGATCTTTCTACGACAATTTTACAAAAGTATGAGAATGTTTTAAGGGGAGAAAAAGCTTCTCGTAAATCGATTTAACTACAATATAAACTCAATTTCAGATCTTAGTTTTGTTCCAGAAAATGAATTCCCATCACATTCGAGCTCAAAATTTTCTCGTAGAGCAAAAATTTAATAATAATAATAATAATAATAATAATAATAGTCACAGTAAGAAGTATTAAACGAAAGTAAAAGAATGCCTTGTTGGTAGAGGTTTGGAGCTCTAAGAAACCGTCTTGGTAAACTTTGCGCTTCTGTGTCAAGTGCTTCGTGTAGGTCACCGTCCATCTCTTCACATCCACCATTGCTGTCGTAAGAGATCAGAAGAGAGCCAATCTTTCACACAATAATTTCAAAACTCGACCAATCGAGAGAGAGAAAGTCGGTGAAATTTTTCGAAGTTTTCAAATGGCGGGAACAGCTTGCGTATCAGAATTTTCTTCATTCAGTGGTGGAAAAGACGGCTCCGTTTAACTCCCGGTGGGGTTGCCCGCCGGTACTTGGGCTTGGGCCGGGAACGCAATCGTTGGATTCTTCGCGTGGCAGGCCGACTTTTGATAATTTCTTTCAAATCAACGGCGAAGTATTATATGCACTAAAATATTTTTAAAATATTTTTTATAAATTATTATAGTTTTATAAATTTCATTAAATTTATTTCATAATAATAAAAAATTATAATCTAATATATTAGATCAAAATATATCAATTTGTGATTTATTTTTGTATAATTTTGTTGTATCTAAAATTCTTCTTTTTTATTATAATAGTCATATTTAACTTAACATTCTTATTAAATTGATTAAAATTTGAATTCAATGAAAATTTAGACATTATAATTTAAAATAATTATATATTGAATTGTCTAAAAATCACAAATTTTAATTTAAATGAATAGTAATACTAAAAGAAATTCTAAAATTGGAAGCTCCAAGTTAATAGCCAAATTCTTATTTTATTAGTTTCTCTCTCTTTCCTTCCTCTTCACGTAGAACATGATTATAAATAATTTTCTTATTAATTTTTCTCTCTTTCCAAACTTTTAATTTTAAATAGAATAGAATTACTAATTAATTGTTTTGCTCCTAATTTAATTAAAATGTGATCATTACTATAACAAGATATATAGTAATGAATAGTTAATAATTAAAAAAATATTTATTATTTATAATTATTAATTTCTTTTATTATATTATATTTTATCATTGTTTGTGGGACAAAACTCTATAAGACAAGAAGTGGTTCATCACATATCCTTAATTACGAGCTCTTGAACAAGAAAGGGAATCTGGTTATCTGAACCCAATTGCTAAATATCTTAGGTGTGTGCTGTTTGACTTGTCTGCTTACACACATACTACGGCCTCGTTCTACTTAATACATATTTAATTAAACTCTCTCATGCATCCAAACTCCACGTTCACACTTAATTCGGTTTGAATTTTCTAATGCCTAGTATTGTAGATGACATGACAAAAACTTATTGGTACAACAAAAAGCAGATTGTTTTATTTGCTGCTAAATTATTGTACAGACATAAAAAGTGAAGTAAATTCCACGCAAATTCACGTATGTCATCTTCTTTCCATTATTGGAGTCACAACTCTCTCGCGCTCGAGCGAATGCTAGATCCATTAATTGACATTCAGACCTTATCTATTACACTTTGATCGTTTGATTTTTCACATTTTTCATTCGCTGGCACATGAAATGAACAAAAACTAACATGAACAGTAATGGATCTCAAGGATTTGATAGTACATACAAATTTATCTAAATTCATCTAAACATTTAAATACATTTTAAACTAATCTAATTGAGTCTCATAAAACTCACTCAACTATCTCAACTTACTATTATTTATAAAAAAAACTTAATTTAACTTAGTTCATTATGATATCCAAACGCAGTCTAAGATCTTAGATACGTACTTATATACATTTTAAATAATACGTACTTATATAGTACTTATTTTGATATGTTTCCTAGTGTGAGGAAGTTCTTCTGAACTTTATTATCGTGCTTGTAAGTTTTGATCTTCATCATGACAGCTTATTATGAAGTGCTACTAATTAATATCATATATAGCTTATGTTTGGTTGGAGAAATCGTGTGGTATTATAGTCCATGATTACTCCCATGAGCTCACTTTTTCCCAACCTTCAACAAAGTTCATGTACAACTAGTCCAAGTGCTCCACACACACACACACATTTGAGAACTATGCTTCAAAGATCCAATGATTTTATTGCGTTTCTTAAAATGAATACCTTTTACTATATGAGACCATGAATTTATCGATAAAAATTCTACTTATCATTTCTATACTATATACTAATATGTGATTTATCATTTTTATATTTTTGTTTGGACACATATATTAATATATGGAAAATACTAAATGTTTTTCTCATTTGGATTTCGATGGATTCTGATAAAAGGATTTTTTTTTTTTTAGTTTTTTTTTTTAAGATTTTGAAGTACATTTTTTTAAAAATATAAAAAAATTATGATACTATTTAAAAAAATTTATTTCAAAATGATGTAAAAACAAAAAATTACAAAGAAAAAACGTCTCATGGGGATCTCAATGAGAGAGATGAGTAGCATGATCCTTAATATATAGTGTAGAGATGATAAGTAGCATTTTTATTTATAGGGGATCCCGTTCCCATCCCCGTTGCTTTCTATGGAAGATTTGTGATTGGGCTCGGTTGGTCTAATTGGGGTGTACTGGCTTTTGGGTATTGGTCGAGTTGGGTTCCAAAGGCAGCCTTCTTTCGAGAAGAATCCATATAAAAGTATTGAACAAATAATATATATTTAACCCAGTGATTAATAATCCGTTGTCGTCCAGCGGTTAGGATATCTGGCTTTCACCCAGGAGACCCGGGTTCGATTCCCGGCAACGGAATTTTCCTCTTTTTAACTGGCAACTATAAGAGCCATCATCTTTGGTAAGAAGTGGCGTGATGGTTTTGCTCTGGATGGCTCTGATACACATACAAGATCAACTCAGAAATTAAGCCGTTGATAGGATAGGTCTACCTGTACCTAACAAATTTGATATATAGTAACTTAAAGGATTCTGCTATATATAAAAAAATTTGTAGAAATGATGCAGAAACAAGTTTAAAATTTTATATAAACTAAAATTAAAAAAATATAGAAATAATCATTTATTTGACACAAACATAATTAAAAATTAAGAAAATTGAAATGCAAAATATAATAAAAAATGAAGTATAATTTATTTTCTGCATAATTCTTGTACAAAATTTTTTACAAATATAATTTTCCTAACTTAAAAAAAGAAAAAAAAGCAAAGACGAAGAATCAAAAGGAGAATAGGAATACTGCTAAAAGACAAGATCTTAAGAAAACAGGGCTTCCAATCTTGTTGAACACATGCCAGTGGACCAGTTCCTATGAAGTAATCTGGAGGCCGTGTAAACCAATAATTATTAGAGAAATAGAAATAACTTCTAAAATGAATATGTTGGAATCAATATTGTGACTGACAATGTCTGACCTCTTCTTCTAGTTGATTCTGTCCATTTCATAATTTGGCCTGCATCAACAACAACATCAACAATAGTACGATGGGTTTCGAACCTGAAAGGAACAGGAACGTGGTCTGGCACTTCCATCTCTTCTAGATTTGACACACACCAATTATATGGCGGTGTGCGCCCACGAGGTGTGAAATTCTCCTCCAACAACATTGGAATCGTTCAACATGGTGTCTCTTCTTCGATTGTGGCCAATTTTTGAAATGTGTATCAATCTGACTATAAAATTGTTTCTTTAGCACTCTCCTTCTTTGACCTCGACTGACAAATTTGGATTGGATTCAATTTATTATATATATTGATCAGTTTTTTGATTTTATTGTTATGTATAAAAAAATAATATTTATAATTATAGAGAATGTAAAAGCATTCTCTTTAAAAGATGAATAAATATTTTTTAATATCATATCTATATAAAAAAATTAATTAATTTTTTTTTTAATTTTGAACCTTATGTTTGAAGAAAAGAGTGTGTGGTATGATTGTTGTTATAATTAGATGAAATGAAATATTACTTGAGGACCCTACTATAGAGATTGAGAGTTTACTGATGATTGATCGATGGGTAGTGTAAAACATATTTTTAATTTTTAATTTTATTTTATTATAATCATTTTGTATATATTTTTAAATATTCATAAAAAATAAAAATAAAAAATCAATATATTAATAATTACTTTTTTAATCATTAAATAAAAAAATAAAAATTACAATCAATCGTTTTTATCGATCAAATTTATCGTCCAAATAGAATTTTCCATAACATAATATCGTATTGCATGAGATAATGCTCGTGGAAGATTAGTTGAATTAGAAATTATAAAATACCTAAATCCCAGAAAATTCAGTCAATGACAATAACTACAGCATTAACAAATAAGAAATAATCACCCAACACTTTTTTTTTTTTTATAGGAATAATCACGCAATACTTATCCAAGCTTTCACTTAATCTCAATTAGTAAGTCTCTAAAGCTAATTTTTGGATGCTCTGTTGAGAGGTGGCTTAAATAAAGTGCCTCTCTTGTTTCTCGCGCGGTTCTCGCTCGAGCTCTCTTGTTTCTCGTTTGACTCTCGTTCAACGTTCAGCTCGAGTGAAAGTCATACAGAGACTTCGCTCGACTTCCCACTCGAGCGAGATATCATACAGAGATTTCGCTCGACCCTCGCTCGACTTCTAGTTCGAGTGAGGTCCAGGCAGAGATTTCGCGTGACTCTTACTCGACATCCAGCTCAAGCGAGATTGCAACCCGAAACTTCGCTCGACACTCGCTCGAGTTCACACTCGAGCAAGATGGCAACATGTCTGTTTGCTCAACAGTTCGCTTGAGTCTCGCTTTGAGCTAATGTTCTTTCAGTAGGGTTTGCGCCGTTTACAACAGTGTCTTGCTGAAGCGAGTGTCACTTATATAAGGCAAACACGTTCATTTGAACAAAAATGCCCAAACCTCTGCCCATTTTCTTATTTCCTCTGTATTTTTGAGTTCTTCAAGTGTTCTTGATTTGTTCTTGAGTGTTCTTGAGAGTAAACACTTGTGAGGTTGAGAGTATACACGTAAGACTGAGTGATTACTTTGTAGAATTATTTGATTCAATCTCTGTATTCCATCTTTGATTATAATGAAGTTTTGAGACCGACCCCACAGTGGACGTAGGCTTATTCTGAGCCGAACCATTTATATCGCTGGGTTCTATCTATCATTTTAATTTCTCTTTGTTGCATCCGCTGCATTACTTCAATTATTGCTGTTTGTTGAACTGCTTATTCCCAACAAATTGGTATCAGAGCTATCTAGCTTTCTGAAGATCTGAAAGGATGGCTACAATAAGATTTGAAGTGGAGAACTTTGATGGACAGAATAATTTTAGTTTATGGTGCATAAAGATGAAGGTTTTGTTGCGTCAACAGGATTTGTACAAGGTTCTCGAAGAGAATGTGTCTGCTGATTCTCCTATATCATCTAAGGACGATGAAGACAAGGTACACAACACTATTATTTTATCACTGTCTGATGGAGTTTTGAGAGAGGTTGTAGAAGAAGAGACCGCTAGTGGTCTCTTGGAAAAGCTAGTAAACTTATACATGAAGAAATATCTCACTAACCGTTTATATTTGAAACAACGGTTATATACTCTTAAAATGCATGAAGGAACTTCCATTACTGAACATCTCGATAAGTTTAATAAGATTATTATGGATTTTAAAAATATAGACATTAAGCTTAAGGAGGAAGATCAAGCTTTAATTGTTTTATGTTCATTACTTATGCCATTTGAAAATTTTGTAAATTCCATGTTGTATGGAAGAGATACAATTTTCTTAGCAGATGTGAAGTTTGCTTTGAATTCCAAAGAATTGAGAAGTAAGTTCGGTGACAAGAGTAGTGAAAATCAAGCTGGTAGCTTGTTTGTAAAAGGTTCCTCTAGCAGAGGAAGATCCAATGGGAAGAGTTCAGAGAAGAGCAGAGGCAAGTCTCGGGGTAAGTCGCAGCTGAAGAGTAAAAAGAAAAATGTGAAATGTTACTACTGTCACAAGTTCGGTCATTACAAGAATGAGTGCACCAAGCTAAATAAGAAAGAGGAATCTACCAGTTCCTCAAGTACCGTCAGTGTAACAGATGATTCTGATAGCTCAGATATTGTTCTGGCAATCAGTGACTCGAGCAGTCGCTTCAGTGACAAGTGGATCATGGATTCAGCTTGTACATTCTATATGTGTCCCAAGAGGGATTGGTTAACGTTGTATGAATCAGTCAAATAGGGTTCCGTTTTGTTGGGAAACGATATGGCGTGCAAGATTATAAGACTCGGCTCAGTTCAGATAAGGATGTATGATGGGATTGTTAGGACATTGTCTAATGTCTGACACATTCCAGATTTGAAGCATAACTTTATCTCGATGGAGGCACTTGACTCTTTAGGCTTTAGGTACATAGGTGAAGGTGGAGCGATGAAAGTCTACAAGGATTCCATGATTGTAATGAAGGGAGATAAGTCTGATGGACTGTATTTCCTTCAGGGTAGTACTGTGACAAGCACAACTTTAGCTTTTGTATCAGTTGATCCAAATTTAGATCTCACTCGTTTATGCCATATGCGCTTAGGCTATATGAGTGAGAAGGAGATGTCTATCTTTAGTAAGTAAGGGTTGTTAGGGAATCAGAAGATTGACAAACTCGATTTATGCGAGCATTGCGTCTTTGGGAAACAGTGCAGAGTGCGGTTTGCTATAAGAGTTCATAGAACTAAGAATACTGTGGACTACATTCATTCAGATCTTTGGGGTCTGTCTTCTGTTCCATCGAAAGGTGGAGCCAACTACCTATTTACATTGATCGAAGATTACTCACGGAAGGTGTGGGTATATTTTCTCAAGCAGAAGAGCGATGTTTTCATCAATTTCAAGCAGTAGAATGCTTTGATTGAAAATCAGACAGACAAGAAAGTGAAACAGCTTCGGACTGACAATGGTATGGAGTTCTATAGATGAAAGTTCGATGAATTCTGCAAGAACGAAGGTATTGCCAGATACCGTACAGTTAGATGCACTCCACAACAAAATGGGGTAGTTGAACGGATGAACTGGATACTATTGGAGAGAGCACGCAACATGCTCTCTAATGCGGGCCTGTCTAAAGACTTTTGGGCGGAAGCAATCAACACAGCCTGCTTTCCGGTTAACCACTTACCAACCACGGCTATTGGTTTGAAAACACCAAATCATGTATGGTCTGATACTCTTGTTGATTACTTGGATTTAAAAATTTTCGGTTGTCCTACTTATTTTCATGTCAATGAGGGTAAACTAGAACCAAGGGCAAAAAATGCATATTCATGAGATATGCTAGTAGGGTGAGGGGATACAGATTGTAGTGTACTGATCCCAAATCACCTAAGTTTGTGGTAAGCAAAGATATTGTTTTTTATGAACAGTCTATGCTTAATCCGAGAAAGGAGTTTACTGTGCTGATAGGTACAGACCAGGGAAAAGGCAAATAGGTGGAGCTACCAACTCCACAAAGGATGCCAATTGACACCCAGAATCCTGTAGTTGCTGATGAGCATGATTCTAATTTAGAGGCTAATGCACGGGATGAGTAGGAATACAGTATAGCTACTAGTAGACCAAGGAGGCAGATCAGACCACTTCAGAGATATGCTCATGCAGACATGTTGATGTACGCACTGACTACAACAGAGGCTATTGTGGGTCAAGAACCTTCCAGCTATTCAGAAGTTGTTAGGGGTACAGAGTCTGCACAGTGGTTCTCAGCGATGATTGAAGAGATTGAGTCTCTTCATAAAAACCAAATGTGGGATTTGGTTAGATTGCCAGCGAAGACGAAGATTGTTGGCTGCAAGTGGATCTTCAAGAGAAAAGAGAGAATCCAGGATACATATGCAAGATATAAGGCACGCTTAGTTGCTAAGGGCTACAGTCAGAGAAAAGGGATCGACTTCAATGAGGTCTTCTCCCCTGTCGTAAAACACAGTTTGATCAGAGTTTTACTTGCCATCATGGCATTGTATGACTTGGAGCTACAACAGCTTGATGTTAAAACATCGTTTCTACATGTCGAGCTTGAAGAGACTTTCTATATGCATCAGCCAAAAGGATTCATCATTTTAGGCAAGGAGGACCATGTATGCAGACTGAAGAAATCATTGTATGGTTTGAATCAGTCTCTGAGGCAATGGTATAAATGCTTTGATTCTTTATGATTGATCATGGTTATTTGAGAAGTAGTTATGATAGTTGTGTTTATCACAGGCAATTACCTGATAGATTTTTTATTCACTTATTGCTTTATGTTAATGACATGCTTATAGCTGCTAAGAGCATGTATGATGTTGATTTGATGAAAACTCAACTTAGGAATGAGTTTGAGATGAAATATTTAGGTATTGCTAGGAAGATTTTGGGTATGGAAATCCATAGGGATAGGAAAGCTGGTAAGTTGTACTTGTCTCAGAGAAAGTACATTGAGAAAGTTCTCAATAGGTTTGGAATGTCTACTTCCAAACCTGTCAGCACACCGCTTGCATTGCATTTCAAGCTTTCAGCTTCCCTATCTCCTCAGACCGATGAAGAGGAATGGACTATGGCAAGTGTTCCCTATTCCAGCGCAGTTGGCAATGTGATGTATGCGATAGTTTGTACCCATCCAGATATTTTACAAGCAGTGAGTGTTGTTAGCAAATACATGGCTAATCCAGGTAAAATTCACTGGCAGGCAGTGAAATGGATTTTGAGGTATTTAAAGGGAGCTTTGCATGTTGGCTTAATCTTTGATAAAGATGTGGATTTCAGTTCTAATGTTGTTGGATATGTTGATTCTGATTATGCTAGAAATTTAAATAGAAGAAGATTATTGACAGGTTATGTGTTTACACTTTGTGGTTCTGCTATTAGTTGGAAAACAACACTTCAATTAACTGTTGCTTTATTAACTACAGAGGCAGAATACATGACAGCAGCTAAGGCTGTTAAGGAGGCCATTTGGTTAAAGGGCCTGATCAGTGACTTGGGTCTACAGCAGGAGGGGATGTCTATTCAGTGTGACAGTTAGAGTGCAATACATTTGATCAAAAATCAAATGTATCATGAGAGAATAAAGCACATTGATGTCATGTATCATTTTCTCAGAGATATCGTTGTAGACGGTATTGTAGCAATTCAGAAGATTGCTACTACAGAGAATCCAGCTGACATGATGACTAAGCCAGTTCCAGTACACAAGTTCAAACTCTGTTTAGACTTGATTGGTGTTCAGGGTTTCCAAATCTCTTAGTAGATTTTGATGGGGTTGGTCCTATGATGATTTCAGTGAGGCTTGTGACTATTTAAGCTAAGGTGGAGATTTGTTGAGAGGTGGCTTGAATAAAGCACCTACCTATTTCTTGCTCTATGTTCAGCTTGAGCGAGAGTCATACATAGACTTCGCTCAACTTTTGCTCGAATTTTTGCTCAAGCGAGATACTATACAGAGATTTCGCTCGACCCGCGCTCGATTTCCCACTCGAGCAAGATACCATACAGAGACTTCATGAGACACTCGCTCGACATCTAGCTCAGGCGAGATTCAGACAGAGACTTCGCGTGACTCTCGCTCAACATCCAGCTCGAGCGAGAATGCAACCTGAGACTTCGCTCGACACTCGCTTGAGTCCTCGCTCGATCGAGATGGCAACGTGTCCGTTCACTCAATGGTTTGCTTGAGTCTTGCTTCAAGCTAATGTTCTTTCTGTAGGGTTAGCGCTGTTTACAACAGTATCTTGCTCGAGCGAGTGTCACTTATATAAGGCAAACACGTTTATTTGAACAAAAATGCCCAGACCTCTGCCCATTTTCTTATTTCCTCTGTATTTTTGAGTTCTTCAAGTGTTCTTGATTTGTTCTTGAGTGTTCTAGAGAGTAAACACTTGTGAGGTTGAGAGTATATACGTGAGACTGAGTGATTAATTTGTAAAATCATTTGATTCAATTTCTGTATTCCATTTTTTATTATAGTAAAGTTTTGAGACTACCTCACAGTAGACGTAGGCTTATTCTAAGCCGAACTACTTATATCATTGTGTTCTATCTATCGTTTTAATTTCTTTTTGTTACATCCGCTGCATTACTTCGATTATTGCTATTTGTTGAACTGCTTATTCCCAACATGCTCATGGTCTAATGGTGGACCAATCAATATCACATTAAAAAATGTTAAGAGTAATGATAAATAGAACTTTATCTAATGCAACCAGCAGCGACTATCCTGCTTGCTCTGGAGATAGAGCTCTCAAAAGTCTCGGGGAGAGTGTTTATTTAATTAATTTACCAGAATTCTTTATATTTCTGTTTAAGTTGTAGAAAGGAAAGATCTTTTCAGCTGCCCTAATTGCCAATACCTGCGTATTAAATGATAAGACATAAAATAAATAGTATTTTTTTTTTTAATTTCATATTGGATCAACAGCTGAAATAAATATCAAGGCAACAAAAGGATGGTGATCAAAAGCCTATATAGAAATTGGAAGATGATGTATTGATGGTCTAGTAATTCTACAAATTCTCGGATGCTTCCATGATTTATCATTGCCATCTCTTTTTGAATATCACTTTCTCCCACCATCTCTCTCTATAGAATTTTCTCTACTTAATTTTCAACTCAATGAGCTGCTGTAAATTGACTCGAGGCACGGGGACGGACTTTCACTAACTATGAATGGAAACCAAAAAACGTGTGGTCCAAGTGAGTGATTTTGAGATGTGCAGTCACGTTTGTTTTTACATTAAAAAAATAAAAAAGAAGAAGCTGTGAAATGGTAAAATATGAGCTACACATTTGAATCTTTCACTGAAAAAAAAATTTACAGCATGCATTGAGAAGGAACTGGATTCTATAAATACTCAAAAGAAGTACATCCAGTCTAAAACAGGCGATACATATAGCTCTATGTCTGAATAAGAATCCTCTATCTCAACTAAAAACATGAGTACGGAATAAACAATCCCTGCTCTAAATCAAGAAATGTATTTTATCTTTTCTCCTTTTTGTTTCTGTCCTGAAGAATAGTAAGTTCCAAACCTTTTTACCCAGCTTAATGCATTAAATTTCTGACTGTACAAATTTCAAAAGAAACCCCTTCCCTTTTGCTCCAAGTGATAATATCTACCGTGCTTCAAATGTTGAGATGCTGGTTACATTTGCTGAATAAGTTGCATTGTTGCTAGATGGAGAATCTGATACCGATAAATCAGCATAGAAACCCGGCTGCCTCGGGATAGGCAATAACATTTCACTTGCTTAACATTAGAACCACAGAAGACATGTTTGGTCTATCTTCTGATCTTTGCTGCCCACATAACAGACCCACTTGAATTAGTCTTAACACTTCAGATCGTGTTTGTGTGTGTGCATCACCTACTGATTCCACGATCAGTTCCATTGCTCTATCCGCAATCCATAGTCTCCATGCTTGAAACAAATTAATAACCATATTTTTGTGAGTTGGGTTTTAATAAATATGCACATCTTGATCTATCTTACAATATATTATCTTGGAGTCTGGAGCTTTACTTTTAATATGAATATCCCGTTATCGGTTCAAGCATTATATTATTACAACAGAGTTACATAATCACGTAATAACACTAGCTACCAAAGGTGATATTCCATAGTCCGTACCTTGCAAAAAACCCATTCAAAAAGAGAGATTTTATTTATTAGAAATTGACACTAACTAGAAAATTTATTTATTATTATCCTAGTTATGCATAATATTTTTCAAATTTAATATATTTACTTATTCCTGCGGTTTGCACCGAACAAAATATAGTCTTGGAAGCACAAGTTTTGCTCTTATTAAGTCATATTATCCTATTCTCCATTGCCTTTGACTTGTTACTATTATAAGAGCATCACAATACGAAGGCATCACAGAACCTTGGCAGTGAACGGAACAACGCTGTTAATAACAAGTTGTGTTTAAAAATATAAATCAGTAGAATGCCAATCTACAAGCTTACATGTCCAAGAAGATTGAGGTGGTGGTCTGGATTGGATGGCAGAATCCCCTGTTCTTCTTCCCACTCAATATTTCCAATACCAAAACTCCAAAGCTGAACGCATCAGATTTCATGGAGTACTGCCCATGCATTGCATACTCGGGAGACATATTTATAAGCAGTTCAAGGTTATCTACAAGAGATTAAACATACTTATTATGTTCCAACAATCCTATGGGTCTTGTACACAATTTGATCTCCCAAATTTTGAAAATTATTTATTGCAATATGCAAATATGTTAAAATCAGAAATTGAACTATATATATAAACATGTGTAATAAGGATTAACATTGTTGCAAGGATAATCAAAACTCTGCCACAAATATCTCTCTGACTCATCAACATTTGCAGTATCCAGGAGCTGGGCAACAACTGGATTTTCTGCTGTTCTTGATGTATTTGTTGACCAAACAAGATCATTTGTGCTATTGAGAAGTTCAAGATCTCCTTCATCGGTGACCGTTAAAACTCCGGAGTGATCGTTAAGCGGAGTATCTCTATTAGCCACCCATACAACTGTCCCAGAAGATACCACATACCAAATTCTGATGTATCGGCTTGTTGAACTGCCTGGGCGGAAAAATCCCATTTCAAATGTTCCACCGGCCGAAACTAATGTGTCGCCGTCTCTGATTGATAGACTTGAAGGAAGACTGTCCAGAGTATTGGATGTTTCTAAGAGGGAGAACAACAACAGAGAGTACACACAAAAAAAGCTACAGGCTTCCATTGATTATCCAGTGGTTTATCTCCTGATGATTCGGAGAAAGTAATGCAGACAAGTAGAGATACATGGAGAGAACAGCACATTGGTTCTATGCGTACAGATCTTAGCGTTCATAGTTGACTTTCGTGTTCGAATTCTGTGTCTTATAAACATATAAAGTCCTACCATATATATATTCCTTATGTCGACCTGCAATATATAACGGTAGGTAGAGGTTATTTTATCTCTCATAGTCCTCCCAGTGACTCTTCTTTGCAAACTTCCATTGAACAAAGGGAGTTTCTTCCCTCCATTTTGAATCCATGTAAACTTGTCATAGTCTTCATATTTGTGGTTTCATTAACACCAACAACGAGTACTGCAACACCTACATTGAGGAACGCCTTGTTGCGCACACACAAAACTATCTAGAATCATACAAGACGATATTTAAGTGGTTCAACAATTTACCTACATTCTTTAGAGCCAAAATTCAATATATTTGTATGAGATTACAAACACTCAACAAATCTCTCATCTTTCTCTATTTTTCTACACACGTATTACATCCCTCTCATTTCTTCTACCACCACCGCACTTACTACACACATCAGAGCTCTCATTTTATAGGAGAAGTTTTGTTAAACTGGACGGTGTGGACGGTGCAGCCAACGTTGAAACTACTGTCTCATTCACATGCCTATAACTATAGCAGCTATATATAGGACGGTGCAGAGATGGTGGACGGTGCAGAACAGCCAAAGTTGATCTTTTACACTGATGCATTCACACTTAGGTGGCTATTTTCAACAATCACCCCCTCCACCGAAGTGTGTCATACTAGGCTGCTATCAAACTGATTCATTCTTCAAATGAATGTACTTCCTTTTTTGACATGAGAGATTTTTGCTATCAAACGCAACATAGGGCTCCACTGCACCCGAAGGTGCTCAGCAGTGTGCAATATCGATCAAGTCCAAGCAGTGTTGGAACTTAATCCCTGTGATGACTTTCGTTAACATATCTGCTGGATTATCTTCAGTGCCAATCTTCTGAAGTATGATGTCCTCTTCTTCTAATATTTGATATACAAAGTAAAATCTGACATCAATGTGTTTTGTTCAAGAGTGATGTACTTGATTCTTGGTTAGATGAATTGCACTTTGATTATTACAGTAAACGGTAACTACTTGCTGCTTAAAGCCCAAGTCTGTTACCAGTTCCTGTAACCAAATGACTTCTTTTACGGTTTTTGTTACAGCCATGTACTCAGCCTTTGTGGATGACAATGCAATCGCGGACTGCAAATTTGATCTCCAACTAATTGGTGCTCCAAACATAGTGAACATCCAGTTGTCGATTGGCACTTGTGAAGATCACCTGCATAGTCTGAGTCAACATATCCAATTACTAGACTATTTTCACTCTTCTCAAATCTTAAACCAATATCTACGGTCCCTAGAATATATCGTAGAATTCATTTAGCTGGATGCTAGTATTTCTTTCTAGGATTATGCATATAGTGACTGACTATGCTGACGGCCTGGGAGATATCAGGTCGTGTATACACCAAAGCATATATTAGGCTTCCAACAACATTTGTATACGAGACATTCTTCATGTAGTCCTGCTTTTCATCATCTTTAGAAAACTGCAATGCATTGAGTTTGAAATATGAGGCCATTTGAGTACTCACAAACTTCATCTTTGAGTCCATGTTGAAGCGTTACAATATTCTCTTCAGATACTGCTTCTGAGTAAGGTGAACTGTACGTTTCACCCTATTTCGACTGATGAACCACGTGATGTGGACCGAGTCTTTGATTGAAAACCATTCTGCTTTCCTGGATACTTTGACTGTGTTCTCCCTCTTGTTATTAATACTTCACTTGATGTGTCTAGCTGTACCTGTTTATTTTTTTTACGGTACTCATTACTAATTAAAGAACTAGATACATTGTCAAAACTGATTTTTTCATTCCCATACAATAATGTGGTAATTAATTGTTCATATGTATTAGGCAAATAATTTAACAACAGTAAAATCTTATCTTCATCTTGGATTTCAACATCCAAATTTAATAAGTCGGCAAGAATTTGATTGTAACTACTTAGGTGTTCGGACATAGAAATACATTGACGATATTGGAATTTGAAGAACTTTTTTTCAAGTGCAAGCGGCTCTTAATGCTCTTCTTCATGAACTTATCTTCTAATTTCTGCCAAAATTCCTTTGCATTTGTCTCTCTTATAACAAAATACTTCTGATATTTGGTAAGATACAAACGGATTGTACTACAAGCTTGAGTATTAAGCTTCCTGCAATCATTTTCTGTTATTTCGTTGAGTTTTTCTTCTAAATCCATATCCAGCTCTTGTTGAATCAAAATGTCTATCACTTCACATTGCCACATGTCAAAGTTGTTAGTTCCATCGAAATTCTCAACTTCAAACTTGGTATTTGAAACTGTAGACCTATGCCCAGATCTGCTGGCATTTCTAGAACTCATATCGCTCCCAAAACCTTCCATATGAATTTAAAACTTTTATAAGAAAAATTTTAAATTTTAACCGTACGAATGAGTCTGGAATGATCCAAATAGTTGAAAAGCATTATTTGATTGTTGAAATCAGACTCCAAATGACTTAGATTAAGCCCAAAATAGATCTGAAATTTGAATGGTCCAGATCATCAGGCGCATGTGCTACACGCGCAGGGGTAGGGTGACTGGGGGCACGTGAGGCGTGTGTATTTCACGGGCAGAGAGTGAGCTGTGCATTATACGCGCATAGGCTACATAGGGCACGTGGGGGCGCGTGTGTGTCACGAATCTTCAACCTTGATCGGCGCGTGGAGCGCGTGGGAGAGCGTGGTGGCACGTGGAACGTATTTTCCAGTCGTCTTCAACCTCTAGTTGCGAATAAGGTGCGTGGATACACGTGCAGAGGTGTCTGGGGAGCGTGAGGCGTGCGTGGTACACGCGCGGAGAGTCACTTAGGCTCGTGGAAGTGCTTGGGTGCGTGAGGCTCACGCGTAAAACGTGTGTTGGGCGCGTGGAGGCACGTGCGGCTCGTGGGAGCGTGCGTTTCATGCATCTTCTACCTCAGGACATGTGTGGGGCGCGTGGCGCATGTACTTCAGTTGTCTTCAACCTCCAGCTGTGTGTGGGGTGAATGGATCTACGCTCCAACCTTCTACCGGTGCGTGCGGGCTTGTTTGACGTTCGTTTTTTATTCTGTTTGTGCCAACGAATTCGTCTTGACGCAAGGAATGACTTGGAGTTCTCTAAAGTTGATTTCGATCAACTTGATTTCTAGACAGTGTGAACCAACGGCTCTGATATTAATTGTTGCACACATAAAAAATTATCCAGAATCACATAAGACGATATTTAAGTGGTTCAACAATTTGCCTACGTCCATTGGAGCCAAAATTCAATATGTTTGTATGAGATTGCAAACACTCAACAAATCTCTTGTCTCTCTTTATTTTTCTACACACGTATTGCACCTCTCTCATTTCTTCTACAACCACCGCACTTGCTACACACATCAGAGCTCTCCTTTTATATGAGAAGCTTTGCTAAACTGGACGGTGTGGATAGTGCAGCCAACGTTGAAACTATTGCCTCCTTCACATGCCTATAGCTGTATCAGCTATATATAGGACGGTGCAAAGATGGTGGACGGTGCAGACCAGCCAAAGTTGATCTTTCACACTGATGCATTCACACTTAGGTGGCTATTTTCAACAATCACCCCCTCCACCGAAGTGTGACATACTAGGTTGCTATCAAATTGATCATTCTTCAAATAAATGTACCTCATTCTTTGACATGAGAGATTTTTGCCATCAAATGCAACATAGGGCTCCACTGCACCCGAAGGTGCTCAGTAATGTACAATATTGATCAAGTCCAAGCAGTGTTAGAACTTGATCCCTGTGATAACTTTAATCAACATATCTGCTGGATTATCTTTAGTGCCAATCTTCTAAAGTATGATGTCATTTTCTTCTAATATTTCATGTACAAAGTGAAATCAGACATCAATGTATTTTGTTCGAGAGTGATACTCTTGATTCTTGGTTAGATGAATTGCACTTTGACTATTACAGTAAACGGTAACTACTTGCGGCTTAAAGCCCAAGTCTGTTACCAATCCCTGTAACCAAATGCCTTCTTTTACAGTTTCTGTTACAGCCATATACTCAGCTTTTGTGGATGACAATGCAATCGTAGATTGCAAATTTGATCTCCAACTAAGTGGTGCTCCATACATAGTGAGAACACATATCCATTTGTCGATCAGCGTTTGTGAAGATCAATTGCATAGTCTGAGTCAACATATCTAGTTACTAGATTATTTTCACTCTTTTCGAATCTCAAATCAATATCTACGGTTCCTAAAATATACTGTAGAATCCATTTAGCCGCATGCCAGTGTTTCTTTCCAGGATTATGGATATAGCGACTGACTACACTGACGGCTTGGGAGATATCAGGTCGTGTACACACCATGGTATATATTAGGCTTCCAATAGCATTTGCATACAGAACATTCTTCATGTAGTCTCGCTTTTCATTATTTTTAGGAGACTGCAATACACTGAGTTTGAAATATGGGGCCATTGGAGTACTCGCCGGCTTCATCTTTGAGTCTATGTTGAAGCATTGCAATATTCTCTTCAGATCAATGACGCCAAAAATTTTTTTGCGTAAAATAATCTGCAAGCGCATAGAATCGTAACAAGTAGTAAATTGTTTTATAGAAAACGGATGTCGAACCCACATGGATTAACTATGTTATTGAATACCGAAATTTACTAAATAAATAACTTTTTAGAAAATCGAAATTAAATTTAACGTCTCGACTATCTAAATTAAATTAAACTACTTAACAAAAATAAATCTACTAATAAAAAATAACAGAACTTAAAATCTAAAAGTGTAACAAATATGATGAGAATGGATCTAGAGCGGTTGATTTCACCTAACAAATCCCACATAATTTATTTTTCCTAATTATTAAATTCCAATAATCTCCCGTTGATGATTAAAAATTTCTTAACTATCCAATATTTTTTCTTAAATAATATCAAAAATATCTCCAAGTAATAATTTCATATCTCTATATGAATTAATTAATTGGAGACTTATTACGCTTTTTTAATTTTTTGAAAAATCACACTAGTCGCGGTAAAGCACATCTACTTTCACTCAACTAATAGTATTTAATTCTAGAGCTAAAACCACTAATCACCTCTCGGTCTCATTGTAATTCAATTGATCAAATAATAATCTGTAAAAAATTGTAAGTATTAAGAATAACAATTAAACATTCAATCATGAAAATACTAAAAATAAAATAATTCAGAATATAAACTGTATGTTCCATGCTAGACTATATCAACACTCTAAAAAATAAATTTAATTCATAATAAAATTAAAAAGAAAACAAATAAAACTCTTATTTTTTATCAGAGTCAGTTGATAACATTTAGTTCTTGCTTCTATCTTTCAAATCCTTTCCCCTCAAAAAAACTCTAAATAAAACCTCCAATTAAAATTGCTCTGTATGTCTCGGCTTTCTCTTTATTTTTCTCCAGGTCGCAAAGTCGTCCGTTCGGCGCTCCTTCTCTCCGTCTCCGGCTTTCAGCAAAACTTTCCAATTTATGTTATATTCCGCGCGGCGCGCGGCTCTTATTTTTCCAAAACGTGAAATGGCGTGTTCTTTTAGAACTCAAAATCATGAGGCTCCTTTAGTTCAAACGTGCAAGTCAGACATCAAATGAGTGGGCCCGTCTCTAAAGTGAAGTCAAATATGGATTCCTCTTGTTGACTTGCGAATTGAAGTCCACAAACAACTACAATATATATATATATATATATATATATATATATATATAAAACACTACAAAATAAACTTGCACCATTTCTTTCCATTTGAAAGCTTAAGATATAGATTAATATCAAACTCTCTCATTCTTTCAAAACATAAATAAATAGAGCATAAAAATAAAATAAAACTAAAAATAAAGAAAAATAAAAGAAAACTAACAATTTTAATAAATAAGAGGGTAATAAAATTCATGTAAAAACTACTCTTATCAAATGCTTATGGATAAGGTGAACTGTACGTTTCACCCTATCTCGATTGATAAATCACGTGATGTGACTGGAGTTTTCGATTGAAAACCTTTTTACTTTTTTGAATACTTTGACTGTGTTCTCCTTCTTGTTGTCAATGTTTTACTTCATGTGTCTAGCTTTACCATTATCTTTTCTATGGTACTCATTGCTAATTAAAGAACTAGATACATCGTCAAAACTAATTTTTTCATTCCCATACAATAATGTAGTAATTAAATGTTCATATGTATCGGGTAAAGAATTTAACAACAATAAAGCTTTATCTTTATCTTAGATTTCAACATCCAAATTTAATAAGTCAACAAGAATTTAATTGTAACTATTTAAGTGTTCGGACATAGAAATACATTCACGAAATTGGAATCTGAAGAATTTTTTTTTCAAATGCAAGCGGCTCTCGATGCTCTTATTTATGAACTTATCTTCCAATTTCTGTCAAAGTTCATTTACATTTGTCTTTCTCATGACAAAATACTTTTGATCTTTCGTAAGGCACAAACAGATTGTATTACAAGCTTGAGTATTAAGCTTTCTCCAATAATTTTCCATCATTTTGTTGGGTTTTTCTTCCAACGCTATATCCAACTCTTGTTGAATTAAAATATCCATCATTTCACATTATCACATGCCAAAGTTGCTAGTTCCATCGAATTTCTTAACTTCAAACTTTGCATTTGAAACTGTAGACCTACGCTCAGATCTGCTGGCATTTCCAGAATTCATATCTCTCCCAAAACCTTCCATATAAATTTAAAAAATTTAGAAGACAAATTTCAAAATTCTAACAGTACAAATGAGTTCGGAATGATCTAAATAGTTGGAAAGCACTATTTGATTATTGAAATCGGACTCCAAATGACTTAGATCAAGCCCAAAACAGATCTGAAATTTGAACAGTCCAGATTGTCAGGCACGTGTGATACACGCGCAAGGTTAGGGTGACTGGGGGCTCGTGAGGCGCGTGTATTTCATGCGCGGAGAGTGAGCTGTGCGTTACACACGTAGAGGCTATGTAGGGTGTGTGGGGGCATGTGAGCGCGTGTGTCACACATCTTCAACCTCGATTGGAGCGTGGAGCGTGTGGGAGAGCTTGTGGCGCGTGGAGCGTATTTTCCAGTCGTCTTCAACCTTCAGCTATGAATAGGGCGTGCGGATACATGCGCAGAGGTGTCTGGGGTATGTGAGGCACGTGTGGTACACGCGCGGAGAGAGACTTAGGCACGTGGAAGCGCTTAGGTGTGTGAGGCTCACACGGAAAACGTGTGTTGGGCGCATGGAGCCGTGTGTGTTTCATGCGTCTTCTACATTGGGACGCATGTGGGGCGCATGGCGCTTGTACTTCAGTAGTCTTCAACCTCCAGCTGCGTGTGGGGTGCGTGAATATACGCTCCAACCTTCTACCGGCACGTACAGGCTCCTCCGACGTCCGTTTTCGATTCCGTTTGCTACAACGAATTCGTCTCGACGCAAGGAATGACCTAGAATTGTCAAAAGTTGATTTCGATCAACTTGATTTTTGGACAATGCGAACCAACGACTCGGATACCAATTGTTGCGCACACACAAAACTATCCAAAATCAGATAAGACGATAGTTAAGTGGTTCTGCAATTTGCCTACTTCCACTGGCCAAAATTCAATATGTTTGTTTGAAATTACAAACACTCAACAAATCTCTCGCCTCTCTCTGTTTTTCTACACACATATTGCACCCTTCTCATTTCTTTAACCACCACCGCACTTACTACACACATTAGAGCTCTCCTTTTATAGGAGAAGTTTTGCTAAACTGGACGGTGCAGCCAACGTTAAAACTATTGCCTCTTTCACAAGCCTATAGTTGTAGCAGCTATATATAGGACAGTGCAGAGATGGTGGACGGTGTAGAGCAGCCAAAGTTGATCTTTCATGTTGGTGCATTCACACTTAGGTGGCTATTTTCAACATGCCTAAACTTTGCAATTAGCTGAATTTTGCAGTTACAGGTGTTCCTATCCAAAGAATTCCCTGTAAATAATTTAGTTGTAATCCAACCAAAAATAATCTTTGATAAAACCTCCGGTAACTTTCTCATTGAGCAGAGTAGATTTATATGGTTTGTCTATTATTTTTACGGAAGATTGAGATTATTTATACGCATAATGGATGAAAGAATAAAAGTTGCTGGGCAAGACTAGCGTGATTAGCAGCAGCGGGTTTATCTCTGAGAATTAAAGATGCTGGGTGTTATTTATTTTCATAATTGGTTTTAGTTTATGTGGAGGGAACACCAAGGCTTTTTGTAAGCCTTAATTCAATTATGAGATTTCTTTTATCTATTAGGCGTAGGAAGGTTTTGATTTGTTATGTTAAGAGTCGAATTAGTATTGTTATCATTGGAGATTGATGTTTATTTGGGAATATTTGGAATTAAATGATTGGAGTTGAAGAACATTTTAGTTTGTTAAAGTTGCTTATCAGATGATTTGAGATAACTCTTCGAATCTCTCGGAGATGGGACATTACAAAATATTTTAAAAAAATATCAATACATTAATAATCACTTCTTAATTAATAAATAAAATACAAATGTGGAAAAAAAATAAATGTATGAGTGGGCAATATCAAAATAAGTGACCAAAATAGCATTATTAAAAAAAAAGACAAAAAAAAGGGACAAAAGTCTCGTAAGTTAGTTACTTCCTAGCACGATTCATTTGACACGGTTTACCATCAGAACCTCCTAGCAAGGCTCACTTGACACAGTTTACCATCAGAACCAAAACTACGAGATTAAAATCCAAAAAATGTCATTAAGATGTGGATACATAGAGGCAACTTGCCGTTCCGTCCATATATCCCTCGTCCGCATTTACCTTTTTCCAAAACAGAAAGAGAGAAACCATTAGAAAACTGAAAACCAATGGCCGAAGCCTGTACCTATTCTTTTGTATTCTCTCTATTGTTCTACCTCTTACAAACATCCATTGCGCTGGACACTCTTCCTTCGAGTCAATCAATCCGAGACGGCGACAAATTAGTTTCAGCTGGTGGAATATTTGAAATGGGATTTTTCAGTCCAGGCAGTTCAACAAGCCGATACGTCGGAATTTGGTACGTCGTATCTTCTGGGATTGCTGTATGGGTGGCTAACAGAGACACTCCGCTTAACGATCACTCCGGAGTTTTAACGGTCACCGATGAGGGAGTTCTTGCCCTTCTCAATAGCACAAATGATATTGTTTGGTCAACAAATACATCAAGAACAGCAGAAAATCCAGTTTTTGCACAGCTCCTGGATACTGGAAATCTTGTTGTGAAAGATGGAAATGTTCATGAGGCAGAGAGATATTTGTGGCAGAGTTTTGATTATCCTTGTGACACATTCCTACCGGGAATGAAGCTTGGAAGGAACTTGAAAACTGGTCTAGATAGAGTCATATCATCTTGGAAGAGCGCCGAAGATCCTGCTCGAGGTGAGTTTTCACTAAGGTTAGATCCTCGTGGGCTTCCACAAATGGTTCTCATGAAGGGGAATACGATAAAGTATAGACCAGGGTCATTTAATGGTCTTATGCTTACGGGATTCCCGAGCATGATTCGGAATCCAGTGTTTGCGTATGAATTCGTGATGAACCAGAACGAGGAGTATTTGGAGTTCAAACTCGTAAATACTTCGGTTATTTCTAGAGTTATATTAAACCCATCAGGCGTTGGGCAGCGGTTTGTGTGGATAGATCGAAAACGCAGTTGGGAGCTTTTCACCACAATCCAGGGAGACGAGTGTCAAAATTATGCATTTTGTGGTGCATACGCTACCTGCGATGCCGGTAGCTCTCCTGCATGTGCATGCTTGCAAGGATTTCTACCCAAGTCTCCAAAAGACTGGAAATCAGTAGATTGGTCTGATGGATGTGTTCGAAGGACTCCATTGGCATGCAATATTGGAGATGGCTTTCGCAAGTACACGGGGTTGAAATTGCCCGACACATCTTCTTCCTGGTTTAATGCGACCTTGAACCTCGATGAATGCGAGGGAATGTGCTTGAAAAACTGCTCTTGCGCCGCATATTCCAGTTTAGATATTAGGGGAAAAGGAAGTGGCTGCTTGCTTTGGTTCGGGAAACTGATTGACATTATTGTGTACTCCCAGGGTGGGCAAGAGGTATACATAAAGATGGCCAGTTCAGAAATAGGTATTTTTTACTTCTTTTTTCTCTTTTACATTGAATATAGGAAAACTCGGACAACTATATCGCCTAGTCAGTATATCCAAAAGAATAATTCTTCTCATAAGCCGTCATTTCTCCTACTCTACACTATAGATGAGGTGGCTTTTCTTTTTCAATTTTTTTCCTGCAAAATGAAGTAATAATTCGTGTTTTTCCCAACCTGTGTTATCCCTCTGCCCACCTTCTATCTTTATCTCTTTTTGTGTTGCTTCAGCAACTTCTTATATGCACGGGCTCTCGCAAAGCTTTTTCTCTGATAGCCTATAGACTGGCGATGGCACACGTTACAAGAATGTGGTCGTTGTTATGGAATTTTTTGAAAAAAAAATCTTAAAAATTATTTAATAGAAATGAATAATTGCCTTTTCTTTGAGATGATCTCTTGATGTTTCTAATTCGTAGTAGATGAGAGAGAATAAGTCCAGGAGTCCATCATTTTTTTGTTTCGAGTCTCCTTCATTTTCTTCTTCTCAGTTTCTCCTTCACCTTTCTCAATCCCACACCCCCAATTTCTCCATCTTTCTCAACCTCCCATTCCATCATAAAATCGGTTTGAGAGCAGGGGCGGACCTATGTTATTGGTAGCCCCCCAAAATTTAAAAAAAAATATATATAGTATATAAATATATGTAATTATTTATATATATAATTAAAATTGTTTCATTAGATTATAAAATAAAATAAAATTACCTCCCAATAATTTTTACTAAACAAATAGACTAAATTCCCAATTTTTTTTAAATGTTTTATATTTTTAAAGTTTTATTTAATTGTTTTGTGTTAATTGGATTTGTGAATTTCAAATTAGCTAATTTCACTTCTTTTGTTGGTTATGACATTTATGAATTATGAGATATTTTGTAATAATTAACTTGCTCATTTGTCACTTTGAATTGATTATAAATTTTTATAATTGTCAAAATTAATTGATTATATTTATTTAATCGCACTCTAATTTATATAATTGTGAGATTATTCTAAATAAAATTTTATAATATATAATTATTATATTTATATATAGTCATGTATAAAAAAAATATATAATTTATATATATATATATATATCATATACTTTATTGATCGCCTCCCAAACATTAAATTCTAATTCCGCCTTGAGAGTTTTGGTTCCATCACATTTTGCTTTCCAGCCATATCTTTGACAGACAAACCAAACATATTTGATTACGATCTCTCAGTTTCAAGTTCAACTTTGATTTCCGAAATGGAGTTTTTTTACACTTGAAATCTGAAACGTACGATGAAATTTGTCCACTCATTTTAATCCATTGAGATCTGGATTTGGGATGAATAAAATGGGTGTTTTACTTTGCAAGTAAAAAAAGAAAGGCCACGTCATCCACACAGTGTGTGGAGTAGGAGAAAAGACGGCTTATGATTCTAATTACTCTATTCAAAATTAATGAGTTTTGATCAGTAGTCAAATATATGCAGATTGAGTAGAACTGTAACTTTGTTTTCAGAAATTAATGGGAAAAAGGGGAACACCAGCAAGATCAAACGAGCAGGAATCATAGCCGGCACTGTAGTATTAGTCAATGGAATTCTAATACTTGGAGTGATCTCATACAAACGGAAGAAGAAGTCTAGTACTTTCAAAGGTAAAGCTATATTTTTAAGGCTAAGAAAATTTCTATAGTTCTTCTTACCTTAGAAATGCATCTGAGTATATGGTTGGTCGATAGCATTTAATAGTTCTTCTGTTCAAGAAAATGGCACCCAATTTAGTTCCTATATTCCAGGAATGGAAAAGAGAAGACATGAGAAAGATTGTGAAAATGAAGGCCCGAAGGAAGACATGGAGTTACCAATAATTGATTTGGCAGCAATAGCTAATGCCACTAATAACTTTTCAAGCAACAACAAGCTTGGGGAAGGTGGATTTGGACCTGTGTATAAGGTAGACCCAAAATATCCTTACCATATGTGAAGTTTATTTTTTGGAACGCATTTCCTAACTCTTGATTTTCAGGGTACACTACCAGAAGGACAAGTGATAGCAGTGAAGAGGCTTTCAATGAATTCTGGACAAGGACCTAATGAGTTCATAAATGAAGTCAAATTAATTGCCAAACTTCAACATCGCAATCTTGTAAAGCTTCTAGGGTGTTGCACAGCAGAAAATGAGAAAATATTGATCTACGAATACATGCCTAACAAAAGCTTGGATTCATTTATTTTTGGTTTGAGCTCTGACCCTTCTAAAGCAGGAACTTCTTGTTTGGTTATCTTCTTCGGTTAATGAAATTTTGTTGAGAATTTAGCAGGGTTTGTACTAACATGATGGTGAACTTTGACAGACCAGACAAAGAGCAAATTATTAGATTGGCGTAAGCGCATCGACATTATTGGTGGCATTGCCAAAGGGCTTCTCTATCTTCATGAAGATTCTAGATTGAGGGTTATCCATAGAGATCTGAAAGCTAGCAATATCTTACTAGATATTGAAATGAATCCCAAAATTTCGGACTTTGGTATAGCTAGATCATTTCTGGGAGATCAAATTATGTCCCAGACCAATAGGATTGTTGGAACATAGTAAGCATGTTTAATCTCTTGAAGATAACCTTGAACTGCTTATAAACTTCATTTTCCTTGTCCTTACATAATATTTTGCAGTGGATACATGTCTCCCGAGTATGCAATGGATGGGCAGTACTCTGTGAAATCTGATGTCTTTAGCTTTGGAGTTTTAGTATTGGAGATATTGAGTGGAAAGAAGAACAGGGGATTTTACCATCCAGACCACCGCCTCAATCTTCTTGGACATGTAAGCTTGTAGAATGGTATTCGATTTCTATTTCTAAAAACATCCTGTTATTAACAGCATTGTTTCATTCACTGCCAAATTTATGAGATGCCTTCGTAGTATGATGCTCTTATAATAGTAACAAGTCACAGGCAATGGAGAATAGCATAATAAGACTTAATAAGAGGAAAACTTTTGCTTCCATAACTATATTTTGTTCGGTGCAAACCACAGGCATAAGTAAATATATTAAATGAAAAATATTATGCATAACTAAGAAAATAGTAAATAAAATTTCTAGTTAGTGTCAATTTCTAATAAATAAAATATCTTTCTCTTTTTGACTGGTTTAAGCAAGGTATGGAGGGTCACCTTTGGTAGCTAGTGTTATTACATTATGTAACTCTGTTGTAGAAATATAATGCTTGAACGGATAACAAGATATTCATAATATGTGCATATTTAATGAAAATCCAACTCACAAAAATATGGTTATTTTTATTTGTTTCAGGCATGGAGACTATGGATTGCAGATAGAGCAATGGAACTGATCGATGAATCAGTAGGTGATGCACACACACGATCTGAAGTGTTAAGACTAATTCAAATGGGTCTGTTATGTGTGCAGCAAAGACCTGAAGATAGACCAAACATGTCTTCTGTGGTTCTAATGTTAAGTAGTGAAGTTTTATTGCCTATCCCAAGCCTGCCGGGTTTCCATGCGGATTCTTCATTTAGCAACAGTGCAACTTATTCAGCGAATGGAATCAGCATCTCAACATTCGCGGCACGGTAGATACTGTCGCTTGGTACAAAGGAGGAGAGGTTTCTTTTGAAATATGTTTAGTCAGAACAAAAGGAGAAAAGATAAATACATTTCTTGATTTAGAGCAAGGATTATATACCGTAGTCATGTTGTTAGTTGAGATAGAGGATTCTTTTTTAGACATGATCTGTTTGGCAACACAATTTATCTCAAATATTTTCTTCTCAAATATCACTCAATTTGCAAAACACTTTAAATGTTACTTTTAATGTTTACCATAATCAATCTTTGTTATGAAAACTGATCTACCCCATTCCAACCCATCATAAATTTTGTATTTTTTTTGTGTTGTTGTAACGCCCAAATGGAAGATGCAAACTAAATGACCTATATGAGAAGAAATGATAGGTGGTATATGAGATTTCATATTATTTTAAAAAAAGAAGTTCTTGATCTTTATAAGATTCTCGGAGAGAGAGATTATTTAATTAATTTACCAGAATTCTTTATATTTCTGTTTAAGTTGTAGAAAGAAAAGATCTTTTCAGCTGCAATAATTGGATCAACAGCTGAAGATAAATATCACGGCAACAAAAGGATGGTAATCAAACGCCCATATAGAAATTGGAAGATGATGTATTGATGGTTTAGGAATTCTACAAATTCTCGGATGCTTCCATGGTTTATCATTGCCATCTCTCTCTGAGTATCATCAATTTCTCCCACCATCTCTCTCTATAAAATTTTCTCTACTTAATTTTCAACTCAATGAGTTGTTGTAAATTGACTCGAGGCCCGCGGACGGACTTTCATTAACTATGAATGGAAACCAAAAAACGTGTGGTCCAAGTGAGTGACTTTGAGATGTGCAGTCACGTTTGTTTTTACATTAAAAAAATAAAAAAGAAGAAGCTGTGAAATGGTAAAATATGAGCTACACATTTGAATCTTTCACTGAAAAAAACATTTACAGCATGCATTGAGAAGGAACTGGATTCTATAATTACTTAAAAGAAGTACATCCAGTTTAAAACAGGCAATACATATAGCTCTATGTCTGAATGAGAATCCACTATCTCAACTAAAAACATGAGTACGGAATAAACAACCCTTGCTCTAAATCAAGAAATGTATTTTATCTTTTCTCCTTTTTGTTTCTGTCCTGAATAATAGTAAGTTCCAAACCTTTTTACCCAGCTTAATGCATTAAATTTCTGACTGTACAAATTTCAAAAGAAACCCCTCCCCTTTTGCGCCAAGTGATAATATCTACCGTGCTTCGAATTTTGAGATGCTGATTCCATTTGCTGAATAAGTTGCATTGTTGATAGATGGAAAATTTGCTACCGATAAATCAACATAGAAACCCGTCTGCCTTGGAATGGGTAAAACAACTTCGCTGCTTAACATTAGAACCACAGAAGACATGTTTGGTCTATCTTCGGGTCTGTGCTGCACACATAACAGACCCACTTGAATTAGTCTTAACACTTCAGATCGTGTTTGTGTGTGTGCATTACCTACTGATTCATCGATCAGTTCCATTGCTCTATCCGCAATCCATAGTCTCCATGCTTGAAACAAATTAATAACCATATTTTTGTGAGTTGGGTTTTCATAAATATGCACATCTTGATCTATCTTACGATATATTATCTTGGAGTTTGGAGCTTTACTCTTAATATGAATATCCTGTTATCGGTTCATGTTGAGTGTGGAGCCTGGATTAAGACAGATGGCTCGAGCGAGACTCAGGCAGTAAGTTTGCTCGACTCTCGCTCGACACTTCGCTCGAGCGAGACTCAGACAGTGAGTTTGCTCAATACTTTGCTCGAGCGAGACTCAGTCAGTGAGTTCTCGCTCGATACTCGCTCAACACCTCGCTTAACCGAGTTACGCAGTAAATCCGAAATTAGGGTTTTCTCGCCCTATCACTATAAGTACTCATTATAAAAGGCCTGTGGCCGTACGAAATAATTGTGAGAGACATTCTGATTGCCCCAAAAGTTATACTTGTTATTCCTCAAGCAATAAAATCATTTGCAACCCTGTGGACGCAGGCAAATTGCCGAACCACGTATATTCTGTGTTATGTGATTGTTTAGATTGCATTATTATCGTTCTTTTCCCATAATTTCACGTTATTATTATCGTTTGATTTCACAACAATTCAAGCATTATATTATTACAACAGAGTTACATAATCACGTAATAATACTAGCTACCAAAGGTGATATTCCATAGTCCATACCTTGCAAAGAACCCTGTCAAAAAGAGAGATTTTATTTATTAGAAATTGACACTAACTAGAAATTTTATTTATTATTATCTTAGTTATGCATAATATTTTTTAAATTTAATATATTTACTTATTCTTGCGGTTTGAACCGAACAAATATAGTCTTGGAAGCTATAACAGAATGAAATGGAAGGAGTAGAGAAAAGAAGCAGAGAAATCAGAGAATGAGGTAAAATGATAATTTGCCCTTTTCATTATATATGTTCATCTGTACAGTATTATATATATATACAATTACGAAGAAAAAATATTCTAACAACCTATAGAAGGAAAAATACAAATATGCCCTAATGTACAACTCAACAAATAACAAACTATAACAAACTAAATTGTAGCATTATTTAAAACAGAGGACTGCATGATATTCTCCAATACCTTCCTGCAAGATGGAGAGTGCAAATTAAGGACTCCCATCTTGGATAAGTGATGATGAAGAACAAGGGAGGATAGGGCCTTAGTGAAGATATCGGCCAATTGATGAGCACTTGAGACATGGCAGGTTTGGATGTTGCCTTCTTGGATCTTGTCACGTATCTAGTGGCAATCGAGCTCTATATGCTTCGTCCTCTTGTGAAACACAGGGTTGGTAGCAATGTGGATGGCAGTTTTGTTGTCAAATTATAAGAAAACGGCCTGAGGATGAGGAACATGAAGAGTAGAGAGGATGTAATGCAGCCAAGTGAGTTTCGAGCAAGTTGCTGCCATTGATCAGTATTCTGCTTTGGCTGAGGATTGGGAGACAATAAATTGCTTCTTTCATTTCCAGGAAATCAAAGAAGAGCCAAGGAATATGCAGTAACCTATGATCGATCGCCTAGTGTCAGGGCAAGAGGCCCAATCGGAGTCGCAATATGCATGGAGTTGAAGAGAAGATGATCTTGAGAGAAGTAGACCCTGTCCAGGAGCAGCCTTAAGATATTTCAAAATTTTCTGAGTTGCCAGCAAGTGAGAATCAGTAGGATGAGCCATAAATTGGCTTAAAGTTTGAACACTATAACAACTATTAGGCCGAGTGATTGTGAGTTAGAGAAGACGACCAATTAATCTCCTGTATACACTCGGGCCTGATAAAGGTTGGCCTGAAGATTGAGCTACATTTAGATTTTGCTCCATAGGAACTTTAGTTGGCTTGTTGCCCAAATTACCAGAATCAGCTAGAATGTCCAAAAGATATTTTTGTTGACATAAATGGATACCCTTGGAGGATTGAGCTATTTCAATGCCAAGAAAATACCTCAATGAACCAAGATCCTTCATTTTGAATTTGCTGTCAAGAAAATCCTTCAATGCAGTCACACAATCAAGATTATCACTAGCCACAAGTATGTCATCAACATACACAAGTAAAGCTATGAAAGAACCATTAAACTCCTTGGTGAAATGGCTGTAATCAGCCTTGCTTTGAGAAAAATCAGATTCAATCAAGGAGGTGGAGAACTTAGAATACCATTGCCTTGAAACTTGTTTAAGGCCATACAAGCTTTTGAGTAACTTACAAACTTGAGTAGGTTTCCCTTTGTTGTAACCGGGAGGCTTCTTCATGTAGATGTCCTCATCTAAGTCCCCATGTAAAAAGGCGTTGTTTACATCAAATTGATGTAAATGCCAGCCCTTAATGGAAGCAATGGCAAGAAGTGACCGCAGGGTGACCAACTCGGCAATAGGGGAGAATGTCTCATTAAAATCAACTCCTTCAAGGTGTGTGTAGCCTTTAGCTACTAAACGGGCCTTTAAGCTCTCAACTGAGCCATTTGAGTGATACTTGATTTTATAGACATATTTATAATCAATAGAAGATTTTCCAAGAGGCAAATCTGTAAGAATCCAAGTGTTGTTGGCTTCTAAGGCAGCCGATTCGGTGTCTATGGCTTGACACCATCCCAGGTGACTAAGGGTTTGTTTATAGTTTTTGGGTTCAAAATGGGTAGAGATAGAAGTAGAAAATGCTTGATAAGTAGGAGCAAAAGCATGATAAGATAAAGTATGTGAAATAGGAAAGGACTTACCTGGTAGAGGGCCAAGCTTCGTGGACAGCAACTGGTTGGAAGAAATGAGAGCTGCTTGTTGACAAAGGAAGTCTTGCAAAAATTTGGGTCCAGTCTTGGTCCTGGTTGACCTGCGAGGAGTAAGTGGAAGAGGTGGTGGTGGAGGTAGGGTGGTAGGCGAAGAATCTAGTAGTATAGGAGAAGAATGAGCTGGTGGAAAAATGGCAAAAATGGGAAGGGTAGTGTGGCTGTGTGGAGAGTTAGATGGAGTGGAAGGGAGCTACTGAAAAGAAAAATTGAAAGGTGATAGTGTGGTGAGAGGAATGGAGGATGAGAAAGGAGGAGTGGTAGCAGAAGACTTTGTATTAAAAGGAAAAACTCCTTCATTAAACACAACATCCCGAGAATAAAAGATTTGGTTGGTTTGTATGTTTAAAAGCTTATAACCTTTTATGCCAAAGGGATAATAGAGAAACACACATTTCCGACCTCTTGAATCAAACTTCTTTCTTCCATGAGATAGAGTGGATGCAAAAATAAGACAACGAAAAATTCTCATGTGATGATAAATGAGAGGTTTACCTAAAATGATTTCGAATGGGGTTTTATTGTGAAGTAAGGGAGTGGGGGTTCGGTTTATGATTTAAATGACAATCAAAATAAAATCACTCGAATATTGAAGAGGAACATGAGATTGAAATCTTAGTGCACAAGCTACATTCATGATGTGTTGATGCTTATGTTCAACAATCCCATTTTGTTGGGGTGTTTTGACACAACTTGTTTGGTGGATAATACCTTAGATATGAAGAAATCTGTCATGGAAAATTCTAGGCCATTGTCACTGTGAAGGACTTTGATTCTTTTGTGAAATTGTGTTTCAATTAAGGAGTAAAAACTTTTAATGCATTGTCTTACTTCAGATTTGGTTTTGAGCATGTAAACCCATGTGGTCCTTGAGAAATCATCGCCAAGAGTGGAGAAAAAACAAGAACCATCAACTGCAACAATGGAGTGAGGACCCCAAATGTCACAGTGAACAATATCAAAAGCATGAAAAGATTTAGTGGTGGAAGTAGGAAAAGAAAGACGATGTTGCTTGGCCAAAGGGAAAACACAACAAGGTATTTGATTAGAGAAATTCATATTTTTTCTTACAAGAGGATCAGAAATTAAATTAAGTCTAGAAAAAGAAATGTGGCCAAGCCTACAATGCCATAAATCAGAAATAGAAGCCTTGCAGGTTACAGAAGCACTAATATGCTCGTCTGTTTGGAGGAAAGCAGGAAAAATATCCACCAAGGCTGAGGTAGACACACCAAATCTCAGCAAATGATATAGGCCGCCTCTCATTTCACCCATCCCAATCGTTGTCCATGAGACTAAGTCGTGTACAAAGCATGAATGAGAGAAGAAAATGAGACAACAGGCCAAATTAAGGGCAATCTTTTTGGCAGAAATTAAATTGAAATTGAAATAGGGTACACAAAGGACATCTTGAAGTATTAGAGTAGAAGAGAGACGTACAATACCAGTGTGGCTGACAAGAACACTTGAACCATTAGGCAATTTAACCAAAGAAGAAGTAGTGGTAGTAATGTATGTGTAAAGGGAGGGGCAACAGATTATGTGATCTGTTGCTCCGGTATCAAATATCTAAGGTGAAGTGTGTGATGAAGCAGGTGTGTGAGTGTGTGTATTAGTGGATAAACAAGTAGTCATACCAGAAACATTGGAGTGATGGACAGCAATAAAAGATGAAGGATGACCAACTGAGATGGTGGCCATGGCTGAACTGGAGTCCTTAGAATTCAGCAACGCAAGGAGTTGACTGTGTTGGCTCTTGGTAAGGGCCAAAGGCTCAGTAAGTTCTTCATCAATATAAGCATTGGAACAAGGCTAAGATGAAGCAACAGCAGCAACAGAGTGCTTTGGCTTTCCATGAAGTTTATGACCAGGTGGATATCATGGAGTTTATAGCACTTGTCAATGGAATGACCAGTTATGTTGCAATGAGAACAAATAGGTGGGATAGCATTTCCTGTCTTAAAGCAATTTTCAAGGGAGTGGCCTTGAATTTTGCAATAAGAATAGTAGGGTCGATTGGATTTCTGGGTGATAGATGGGGAAGGTTTTTGGTGGGGTTTGGAGTATGGCGAATTATTTTTAGCCACCAGAGCCATTAGGTCAGGAGTGGGAGAGGGATTGAGCATGAGGTGTTGACGTTCTTGTTGTTGAATCATGAAGAAAACACGGTTAGGGGGGGGGGGGCAAAGGCTCAATAAGCATAATCTGATATCGGGAAGAAGAATAAGTATCATTGAAGCCCATGAGAAACTGTATAACACAATCTCTATCGTAGCGGGCATGAAGGATTTTCAGCTTGCCACAATCACAATTAGGCAAAGGGTCATAAACAGCCAATTCATCCCAAAAAGCTTTCAGACGACCAAAATAAAGGCTAATAGAATCCGGACCTTGAGAGAGGCTAGCAAGGTGACGTTTCAATTGAAAAATTTAGGGACTGTTTTGTTGAGTAAAACGGTTATGAAGTTCAAGCCAAAGAATGTGAGAATCATCAACCAGAGCAAGATTAGATTTAACAGATGCACTCACCGAATTTTGAAGCCAAGAGACGACAAGATCGTTGCAGCATTCCCAGTCTTCAAGAAGGGGGTTGTCAACATCGGTTGGTTTTGGAAGAGTGCCATTAATAAAGCCAAGCTTGTTCTTGGCACGAAAAGCACGCCTAACCGCGTGAGACCAACTAACGTAGTTGTCGGCTGTCAAAAGATCTGAGACCAAAGCCACGACTGGATTATCACCGGTGTCGATGCGAAAGGGATTGAAAGGGTCTGATAATTTGAGATACCTTTCAAACGAGGGTTTGGTAATGGTGGTGGAATCTTTGGTATCAGAGGAGCTAGACATGGCGTGGATTTGGGATCGAAGGAAGCTCTAGTACCATGTAACAAAATGAAATGGAAGCAGTAGAGAAAGGAAGCAGAGAAATCAGAGAATGAGGTAAAATGGCAATTGCCCTTTTCGTTATATATGTTCATCTGTACAGTATCATATATATATACAATTATATAGAAAGAATATTCTAACAACCTATAGAAGGAAAAATACAAATATGCTCTTATGTACAACTCAGCCAATAACAAACTATAACAAACTAAATTGTAGCATTATTTAAAACAGAGGATTGCATGATATTCTTCAATAAAACCTCTGGTACCTTTCTCACTGAGCCGAGTAGATTTATATAGATTGTCTATTATTTTGATAGAAGATTGAGATTGTTTATACGCATAATGGATGAAAGAATAAAAGTTTCTGGGCAAGACTAGTGTGATTAGCAGTAGGGGGTTTATCTCTGAGAATTAAAGATGCTGGGTGTTATTTATTTTCATAATTGGTTTTAGTAAGCCTTAATTCAGTTATGAGATTTCTTTATCTATTAGGCGCAGAAAGGTTTTGATTTGCCATGTTAAGAGTCGAATTAGTATTGATATCATTGGAGATTGATGTTTATTTGGGATTAAATGATTGGAGTTGAAGAACATTTTAGTTTATTAAAGTTGCTTATTAGGTGATTTGAGATCATTCTCTAGATCTCTTGGGGACGGGACGTTACAAAAATATTTTAAAAAAATATATAAAAAAATATAGATATATTAATAATCATTTCTTAATTAATTAGTAAGTAAAATCCAAATATTGAAAAAAATAAATATATGAGTGATCAAAATGAATGATTAAAAATAACGCACCCGGAACCCTTCTTAGCCAGACCATTTGACACAGTTTACCATCAGAACCTCCAAGCAAGCTCACTTGAGACGGTTTACCATCAGAACCAGAACTCAAGAGACTAAAATCCAAAAACAGTCATAACATGTAGATACATAGAGGCAATAGAAGGAGAAACCATTAGAAAACTGAAAACCAATGGCCGAAGCCTGTACATATTTTTTATTCTCTCTATTGTTCTACCTTTTACAAAGATCCATTGCGCTAGACACTCTTCCTTCCAGTTAATCAATTAGAGATGGCGACAAATTAGTTTCAGCCGGTGGAATATTTGAAATGGGATTTTTCAGTCCAGGCAGTTCAACAAGCTGATATGTTGGAATTTGGTACGTCGTATCTTCTAGGACTGTTGTACGGGTGGCTAACAGAGACACTCCGCTAAACGATCACTCCGGAGTTTTAACGATCACCGATGAGGGAGTTCTTGCCCTTCTCAATAGCACATATGATATTGTTTGGTCAACAAATACATCAAGAATAGCAGAAAATCCAGTTGTTGCACAGCTCCTGGATACTATTATAAGATGTAAAAATTATTTTTTTACCCATGTAATAAGTCAGGTTAATGTTGAAGTTAGTAAGGTCTTGTATGTAATTTTACATTATTTACTTTGCACTATAAATGGCTGCACACGAGTGTAATTTGAGAGAATTCATTTTTGTAATATTTCGGTCTGTGAATAAGGAAATCAGAAGTTAACATTTGTTATGGTATCATTCGCGTTTTCGAGAAGCTAGGGTTTCCTTTTCCCTTCGCGTTCTCTCTTCGATTTCTTGCTTTCTCTTCGATTCCTCTGATTTTCCTTTAATTTCATGGCGCTAGATTCTTCTGAAAATCCTCCTTCCCCTCTACCACCTCCTATTTTATCTTCTCAAGATGTTACTAGTCTTTTTTTTCTTCATTCGGGCGATAATCCTGGCGTGGTTCTTGTTACACAACCGTTGATCGGAGACAACTATCATACCTGATCTCGATCGATGACTATGGCGCTCTCTGCGAAGAACAAGCTAGGGTTCGTCGACTGTACAATTCGTAAACCTCGATCTACTAATTCGAACATTTCCTTATGGACACGCTGCAATAACATGGTGATTTCTTGGATTCTTAACTCTATTTCACCTGAAATTGTTGCTAGTGTGCTTTATGTTTCTACTGCACTTGAGATTTGGAATGATTTGAAAGAAAGATTTAGTCAGAGAAATGGACCTTGAATTTTTCAGATTTAGAAGTCCATTTTCTCTTTGTCTTAAGGACAACTATTTGTTAGTGCTTATTTCACTCGGTTGAAGGCTTTTTGGGATGAATTGGTTAATTACAAACCAATTCTAGTCTGTAATTGTGGTGCTGTGTGTGTTTTGAATGCTTACGTTCAACAAGAATGTATTTTGCAGTTCCTTATGGGACTCAATGAATCTTTTTCCTCTGCAAGGGCTCAGATTCTCTTGATAAAGCCATTACCTCCTTTGAATAAAGTTTTTTCACTAGTTCTTCAGGAGGAACAACAGAGAGAGATTTATCTTCCTCATTTTGTTGTTGATCCACATGCTTTTGCTGCTATCTCTGATACCTCCAGATCTGTTAAGTCTTTTTCCAAGAAAGACAGACCAGATTGTAAACATTGTGGATTAACTGGTCATATCATCGACAAGTGCTACAAGCTCCATGGATTTCCTCCGGGGTATAACCAGAGGCCACGACAGCAGTCCATGGCTAATCAAACTGCTCTTAGCAGTGATTCTACTGAAGCATTTCCTTTCTCTTTGACGAGGGAACAATATCAGCAGCTGTTGTCTATGCTGAATTTCAATTCTCAGAATAAGTCTGATGAATCTAGTACTATTGCCAATGCTGTCGTGGCATCCTCCAGTTCTTTTTCTGGTATTATTTCTTCCAATGTTCTTAATCATAAGTCTCTTTGGATACTTGATATAGGAGCCATTGATCATATAGCTTCTTCTATCAAATTTTTCATCGATGTTGTCCCTGTTTTTAATAAATCTGTCAAATTATCAAATAATCAATGTGTCTCTGTGACACATATTGGTACTGTTCACTTGTCTGAACATCTTATTCTTCAAGATGTTTTATGTGTTCCAAATTTTACTTGCAATTTGATTTATGTAAGTAAGCTAACTGAGTCTTCCATTTGCTGTTCCTTTTCTCCTAATTCTTGTTCAATACAGGACCTGATCACCTTGAAGCTGATTGGAGTGGGTAGGCTGCTTGGAGGACTTTATATCTTGCAACAACCTGGAATTTTTCAATCTCAGCCTTGTAACACCAGTAACCTTTCCATCTCCCCTGCTTGTTTTAGTTCTACTAAATGTTCTTTGTTTCACCTTTGGCATAATAGATTAGGACATCCATCTGTTTCTAGAATGTCTTTTTTGAATAAACTTGTTCCTAATCTAGTTGTATCTAGTGATCCTTGTATTGTTTGTCCATTGGCAAACAACGAAAGTTGCCTTTTCCAAATAATAATAACATTTCTGATTCCTTTTGATCTTATTCATTGTAATGTATGGGGTCCCTTTTCCATTTCTACTGTTGAAGGATACAATTTTTTTTTGACAATTGTTGATGATTGCTCTAGGGCAACCTGGCTCTATCTTTTCAGAAGTAAGTCTGAAGTTTCTCTTCTTGTTCAGAATTTCTTTAAACTTATTAAAACACAATTCAATGCCAAGATAAAAAAAAAATCATACTGATCATGGTACTGAATTTTTTTTTTTATCTTCCTATCTCAAATCTAAAGGTGTCATTCATCAACTTAGTTGTGTTGAAACTCCACAACAAAATTCTGTTGTGGAGAGAAAACATCAACATATTCTTAATGTTACTAGAGCATTGTTGTTTCAATCTCATTTGCCTATCATTTTTTGGGGTGATGCTGTTCTCACAGCCACCTATTTAATAAATAGGCTTCCTTCCCCTATTACTCATAATAAGTCTCCCATAGAAATATTATCTCAAGTCTCTCCCTCATATATTCATCTCCGAACCTTTGGATGCTTGTGTTTTGCCTCTACTTTTGTGAGATCCCAGATTTACGTATATTTTTACACGTTATTTTATTCTTGGTGTTACTTATTTTAATTTAATTTAATAATATTATTAGTTGTCTTTTATTTATTTAAGATATTTATTTGAGCTATTAATTAGTTGATATCGAGTTACGTTGTTTTCTTACTTATTTTAATGTGAGTTAATTAATTTAATGATTGGAATTTAATTCCTTTATTTTATTATGTGAGTTTATTTGATCTGTTTTTGTTATATTAATTATTGTTTTATTTTTACTACTGCACTTGGGTTTAATTTATTTCTGTTAATGGGCTTTAAATATCTTATTTTATTGATATTGAAATTATAGTATTTAAATTCTGCTTTTATTTAATTTACTGTATTTTTCTAGTTAGACTTATTTTTCTTTCTTTTTCTTTTTTCTCTTTTTCCTTTCTTTTTCTTTTCTTCTCTTCTTTTTCCCTGCGCATTCGGCCTTATCGTGCGCGAGCCCCCTGTTCTTCCTCCCTCCTGCCCGTTCCTTCTCCCTCAACCCAGGGTAACCGTCGGCCACCCACCGGCGACACCGCCCAGCCCACTACCTTCCCGACACGCTGGCGACCTCCCCTGCACCGGTGGTGCACCTCACGGCAGCCCCTAGCTGGCGCTTGAGTCCTCTACCCGAAATGAGTATTTTGCATTCCCTTGCATTTTCCGGCTACCCCTTGGCCTCCGACCACCACCATTAGACTCCCCACCCTCCGGCGAGCATAACCTACTGCCCAAAGTCACCCATCGCCGCCGGTTACCTCCTCCACCCAAATGGGTTTTAAACGGGTTGAGCAACCCAGCACCGCCGTCCGGCCGCCGTGCTTCTCACCTCCACCACCAAACCATTCCCCTTGCCCAGCCGGTCATCCCCCTAGCTCAGTTTCCCCATCCGTGGCCCCACCTTTCCTATACAACCCTAAGCCCGAAAATGGGTTTTCACTCATTTTGACCTCGATCCGCCATCTTTTGGTAGTTCTGCCGCCACACGACCACCTCCATGAGATTTTCCACCCTTCAAAGAGTATCTTCCTAAATTTTGGTGTCAAACCGAGCATTTTAGCCTAATGTACATGTGACCGCTACAAACGCTGCAGATTGGCGTTGTTCAAGGAATTGCGTTTTTACTACTGTAAGTACTTTTCAAATGAGTTTTAAGATTTAAATATATTTTTGGAATCAACAGTTATTGTGTTTGATTATTGTTGCTATGTGTTGGTTAATGTTGGTATCTGTTGGTTGATTGGATTAATTAAATGTTGGATAATTGCTGCATGGTTGTCTACATTGTGTATTTATGCGCATGCTCATGAAAATATTTGGAAAGTGGATTTTTGCATGATTTCGGATATTCATGTGTTGAGAATGGAAACTGGAATTTAAATTGAGTTTAACGGATTTTAATGGTTTTGGGCTGAGTCATAACGGGGACGGTGATACGTAGCACCCGTTGTAATCAGCGTGTGAGTGTGTGGATGACATAATGGGGATGACGATACGTAATGCCCATTATGGTCATTGGGTGTGTATTTCATATCGGGGACGGCGATACGTAACGCCCATTATGATTTCGGGTGTGTGTGTGAATCATATCGGGGACGGCGATACGTAACGCCCGGTATGATTGGTTTTAAGGATATTATTTTATGGATAATGATGGGTGATTTTATTGGGATTTTATTGTGAATTAAAATGGGATTTTGGCGCGTGTGGTTATTTCATTGGCTTTGAGGAAGATAATTTTAAACCTCATGCATATGGTAATTGTTCATGGTTGTTGTTGTGGCATTAATGTATTTCTGTCTTTTGGTTTGGTTGGGTTGTACTTACCTGCGATGCCATCTTGGCGTTGTAGCTTTTTTGAATGCAGATTATGAAGAGGCTGAGCCTGAGGAGACGGCTTTGCCGTTGAGGTGATATTAATATTAATTGTTATTTCGAGAAATTTATTTTCCCCTTTTTATAAATATGTATTTGTTTAATTTAATTTTTGGATAACTGTATCAATCTCCGGTTGGAGAATTTACTTTGGTTTGGTTTGTATATATTTCTAAAATTCTGGTACTTAGATATTGACTTTAATTATTCTGCTGCGACTTTTATTTATGTATGTCACGTGTGCACACACATTTGGCACTTGTCGTTGGGATGTGTGACTGGTGTTGTCATCATCCTAACGTCTCGATTCCCGTGTTTATTTTAAGGAAAATTTGGGGGCGTCATAGGTGGTATCAGAGCAGTTCGGCTCTGGGTAAATCCGCAAGTTACCTAGGGATAGTACCAGAAAAGTTAGTGGTTTTAAAAATTTATTTGTTTTATGATTTGGTTATTTTATTTTATTCTATTATTTTACTTGCTCTCTAAGTTTTCCCACTAATTTATATGGTAAGATTATTGATATTTATTTCGTTATGTTGTGCTTTTTATTTTAAATGTTTATGTGTTTATTTATTTTCATAATTAAATCAGTTCTGATTGATTGACTTGTTTTGTTTTATTTTATTTTAATATTTGTTTAATATTGTAATTGGGTAACAGTTAAGATTTTAGTTAGTTGATTTTATTTGGTTAAGTTGTCGAGTATTTATTTAATTATTTATTTTATATGTATGTTTTTGTTTTGTTAAAATTGGAATTTGGATAATGTGGATTAGATTAATATTTTATATCATTTATTTTATTGAATTATTTATTTTAAATAATTGTGTTATGAAATTTCTTATTTTAAAGTTTATTTCTTTTGTTGTGGGTTATTCCGTTTTCTTAAACTTTTATTCAATTATTATCAGGATTTGATTTTAATTTAATTCATAGGTTTCTTACGAAATAGTTTGGGATTTTGTTTATTATCCTTTTATTTTAATTATGGCTTTTGTATTTTAAATATTTATGAAAGTTTGAAATTTATTTAGACAAAGATTTAAAAGCATCGCTGCCATGCTTCTTTTTAAGTTTATGCTTTGAGATAAATTTAAATTGATTATCTTTTTACATTTCTGTTGTTTTATTTTAGGAACATGCTTTGAAGTAAGTTTTAAAATTTATTATCTTTCCACGTTTCCGTATGTTTTATTTTAAAAGTTTATTTATTTACTTTAACGAGTGGATTTGTTTTGGCGACTTGTTTGTATTTATTTATTAATTAATTTATCGATTTAATTATTTTATTATGGTTCGTTTCTTTTAAAGGTTTTAAATTTTAGAGATTTCTACGATAAATCTTTTTAAGAGTTGGTTTTGTAGAGAATTTCAAAGTTTTATTTGTGATTTTATTTGTTGTTCTTATTTTAATTTAATCTCCTTCCTTTATTTAATAATCGTATTTTGTGACTTTGTGTTTATTAAAGGAGTTAGGCTTGTTTTCTTGAATAAGTGGCTTTTACTTATTTGTTTATTAAATCTTTTCCCCCATTTGTGTTTTTATATAATATTTATGTGAATTACTTGAGTTTTATTTAGTGGTTGGATATGTTGTTATATCTTTGTGAGATAGATTCGTTTTGATAATTACTGATATTTATGTAATTGGGTTTCTTTGTTAATATTTCCTATATTAATTATGTGTAGTACCTGAGTCTCACTGAGTGTTAGAGTTTCTAAGTTTTAATTTATTTCTGGGAGATTGTTGGAATTGTAATCAGGGCGAACTCTTCATGTTAGTGAGAAATTCTTAGCTATTGATATATTGTTATGGAAATTGTTTTAGTAATGCTTATGATAGTAGGCGATCAATTATTTTCTTGGTGAAGTTTTGATGTTATTTGTGGATGCTTAGAGATTGATGTATAATAAATGTGCGTGTAAATTTTGGAGAGTATTTATCATTGGTTGGTGTTTAACTTGGGAGAATTTGTTTGTTAAGTGATAGGGCTGAATTGATGTGATGGAAATAAATTTAAGAGATATAAATTTTAGGCTTCTGGGTGAATTGTTTGGAGTGGATAATTTAAGTATAATATTTCAGAGAATTTAATGGTTAGCAATATTTGTAGAGGTATCTTAAAGAATGTAGTTGTGGCTTGAAGCCACATGAGAGTTTAAATATTTGAGATTATTTCATCTCATAGGTAATGAATGACCGATTGAGAGAATACGGATTTAGATAATTAATCTATGATGAGAGTGATGAGTTATAATGATGGAGAAGTGTATTAGAGGTTTGGGAGTTAGAAATTTTAAGTTTTAATATTGGGTGACATAACTTGAATTGTGAGATGATAAAGCATTAGGATTTGAAAGAGTGGTATATGATTTCTTGTAATAGATGTTAAGCCAATTTTTACTATGGTGATAATTTATGAGGACTTAAAATTTTATGAATTTAGCGAGTTATCAGAGTGCGTGCGGAAGCGTGATGATGTACAATGTAGTCGGAGGTTCAATTCTTGTGTAAATTTTAAGGAATTAGGATGACTTGAAAATTTAGATAATACTTGTAAGTGGAGATTTAACTTTTGGTTGGGTAAATTATGTTTATTGATGGTTAAGTTGGGAAAATAAACTTGTGAGTTATTTGAAGTTGGTACAAGGTATTGTATGAAATTAGTGAACATTAAAATTTTGAAAGGTGGTGCTAAGGTTTTGATACATATGGAGTTCAAATTAATTGGCTACCTTATGAGTCTTAGAGATGAAATATTATTTTGAGACCATACGGTTATGAGGGAATAACAATCATTGTGTAATTGAGGAAAATAGATGATTGTGCTAATACTTCGGGTGAGTGTTGAGTTGTGTGGTAGGTGATATATTGGAGTTTTATTAGTTTCAGCCGAGCGAATTTCGGGGACGAAATTCCTTTTAAGGGGTGGAAAATGTGAGATCCTAGATTTACGTGTATCTTTACACGTTATTTTATTCTCGGTATTAATTATTTTAATTTAATTTAATAATATTATTAGTTGTGTTTTATTTATTTAAGATATTTATTTGAGCTATTAATTAGTTGATATTGAGTTACGTTGTTTTTTTATTTATTTTAATGTGAGTTAATTAATTTAATGATTGGAATTTAATTCCTTTATTTTATTATGTGGGTTTATTTGATTTGCTTTTGTTATATTAATTATTGTTTTATTTTTAATATTGTGCTTGTACAACCCCAAACCCGAAAATAGATTTTTACCCATTTTGACCCCGATCCGCCACCTTCCGGTGGTTGTGCCGCCACACCACCACCTTCATGAGATTTCCCACCCTTCAAAGAGTATCTCCCTAAATTTTGGTGTCAAACCAAATATTTTAGCCTAACGTACATGTGACCGCTACAAACGCTGCAAATTGGCGTTGTTCAAGGAATTGCGTTTTTACCACTGTAAGTACTTTCTAAACGAGTTTTAAGATTTAAATATATTTTTGGCATCAACAGTTATTGTGTTTGATTATTATTGCTATGTGTTGGTTGATATCGGTATCTGTTGGTTGATTGGATTAATTAAATGTTGGATAATTGCTGCATGGTTGTCTACATTGTGTATTTACGCGTATGCTCATGAAAATATTTGGAAAGTGGATTTTTGCATGATTTCAGATATTCATGTGTTGAGAATGGAAACTGGGATTTAAATTGAGGTTAACGAATTTTAATGGTTTTAGGCTGAGTCATAACGGGGACGGCGATACGTAACGCCCGTTGTGATCAGCGTGTGAGTGTGTGGATGACATAATGGGGACTGCGATACGTAACGCCCATTATGGTCATTTGGTGTGCATTTCATATCGGAGACGGCGATATGTAACGCTCGGTATGAAATGTGTGTGTGTGGATCGTAATGGGGACGGCGATACGTAACGTCCATTATGATTTCGGGTGTGTGTGTGAATCATATCAGGGACGGCGATACGTAACGCCCGGTATGATTGGTTTTGAGGATATTATTTTATGGATAATGATGAGTGATTTTATTGAGATTTTATTGTGGATTAAAATGAGATTTTGCCGTGTGTGGTTATTTCATTGACTTTGAGGAAGATGATTTTAAGCCTCATGCATATGGTAATTGTTCATGGTTGTTGTTGTGACATTAATGTATTTCTGTCTTTTGGTTTGGTTGGGTTGTACTTACCTGCGATGCCATCTTGGCATCGTAGTTTTTTTGGATGCAGATTATGAAGAGGCTGAACCTGAGGAGACGGTTTTGTCGTTGAGGTGATATTAATATTAATTGTTATCTCGGAAAATTTATTTTCCCCTTTTGATAAATATGTATTTGTTTAATTTAATTTTTGGATGACTGTATTAAATCTCCGGTTGGAGAATTTACTTTGGCTTGGTTTGTATATATTTCTAAAATTCTGGTGCTTAGATATTGACTTTAATTATTTCGCTGTGACTTTTATTTATGTATGTCACGTGTGCACACATGTTTGACACTTGTCGTGGGGATGTGTGACCCGTGTTGTCATCATCTGACGCCTCGATTCCCGTGTTTATTTTAAGAGGAATTTGGGGGCGTCACAACTTTACAAAGGTCCCAAAATAAATTTGATCCTTGGGCTAGAGCTTGTATCTTTCTTGGTTATCCTTTTGGAATTAAAGGATACAAATTATATGATATAAGCACTCATCAGTTTTTTGTCTCTAGACATGTTGTTTTTCATGAGCATGTCTTTCCTTTCCAATCTTCCAATTCTGACTTAAAATCCTACAATAATTTCTCTATTCTTCTTCCTTTTCCTTCTCAATCTTCAATAATTGATTTTAATGTTGTACCTTCAACAGTTCCCTCTCCTGATCAGTTCTCATCTGGTCAAGAATTAGTTTCTAGCTAGTTCTCAACCAGATTCTAGTTCTTCATCTTGTCAAGAATTAGATCCTATTTCTTCACCCAATAATAGTTCTTTACCTATTCCATCAAGAAGGTCTACTAGAATCCGACGAGCTCCTAGTTTTTTGCAACATTTTTATTACAATTCCTTTACTGCACACTCTCAATCAGCTTCATCAGCAGGTTCTACTTCTTCCAATAAATATGATATTAGTAATTTTCTTTCTTATGATCGTTTGTCTTTGGGTCATAAATCTTTTGCTTTTACTATTTCTGCTGATGTTGAACTTGAGTTTTATTATCAAGCAGTCAAGCACTCTCAATGGAGAGATGCTATGACTGCCGAGATAGCTGCTTTAGAACTTAATAATACCTGGACTGTTGTTGATTTACCTCCTGGAAAACCTCCCATAGGCTGTAAATGGGTTTACAAGATTAAATATCGTGCTGATGGTACTGTAGAGAGATATAAAGCGAGATTGGTTGCTAAGGGTTATTCTCAAAAAGAAGGGTTAGACTATTCTGAAACCTTTTCTCCAGTGGCTAAAATGGCTACTGTCAGAACCTTGTTAGCAATTTCTGCTGTCCAAAATTGGCATCTTGTTCAACTTGATGTGAACAATGCTTTTTTACATGGTGATCTTTTTGAAGATGTGTATATGAAGTTACCTCTTGGTTTTCACACAAAAGGGGGGTCTAAAGTGTGTAAGCTGAATATATCCCTTTATGGGCTTAAACAAGCATCTCGGCAGTGGTTTTCTAAGTTTTCCACCACTCTAATAGACTTGGGTTTTGTTCAATCCAGATCTGATTATTCCCTGTTTACCAAGTCTGCTGGTTCTTCCTTCATTGCATTACTAGTCTATGTTGATGACATTTTGCTGGCTAGTAATGATTTGGTAGCTGTAAATTCCTTGAAGTCAGTACTTGATGCTAAGTTTAAGCTCAAAGATCTTGGCTCCCTTAAATATTTTCTGGGATTAGAAGTGGCAAGGTCTTCTAGTGGGATTTCTTTATGTTAGCGAAAGTATGCTTTTGAGGTTTTACAAGATTCTGGTTTTTTAGCTTGTAAACCAGTTTCTTTCCCTATGGAGCAAAATTTAAAACTTAGTAAAGATGAAGGTGAATTAATTCCAGATGCTACTGCATACCGAAGGCTAGTTGGAAGGCTTCTCTATCTTACTATTACTCGGCCAGATATATCTTACTCAGTTCAAAGGCTCAGTCAGTATATGGATCAGCCTCGAGTCCCTCATCTGAACGCAGCATACCGAGTATTACAGTACATTAAAAATGCCCCTGGTCTTGGTTTGTTTTTTCCTGCTACAAACACACTAACCGTGAAAGCTTTTGCAGACTCAGATTAGGCATCTTGTCTTGACAGCAGAAGATCAACCATTGGTTTTTGTATTTTTTTTGGGTGATTCTTTAGTTTCATGGAAAACAAAGAAACAACCAACTGTTTCAAGGTCTTCAGTTGAGGCTGAATACCGAGCGATGACTTCCACAACTTGTGAAATAGTTTGGCTCTTATCTCTTCTCTCTAATTTTAAAGTTCTTCATCCTAACAGTGCCCAACTTTTTTGTGACAGTCAGGCGGCATTACATATTGCTGCAAATCCTGTTTTTCACGAAAGAACCAAGCACATAGAGCTTGATTGCCATTTTATCAGAGAGAAGATCCAAGCTTGAACTATAAAGACATTTTATTTGGCTTCTCAGCATCAGCTAGCTGATGTCCTTACCAAAGCTCTTGAATTTCAGCAGTTTCAGTACCTAGTTTCCAAGATGGGAGAGTATATTCAATTTACTCTCCACCTTGAAGGGGGGTATTATAAGATGTAAAAATTATTTTTTTACCCATGAAATAAGTCAGGTTAATGTTGAAGTTAGTAAGGTCTTGTATGTAATTTTACATTATTTACTGTGTACTATAAATGGTTGCACACGAGTGTAATTTGAGAGAATTCATTTTTGTAATATTTCAGTCTATGAATAAGGAAATCTTGTTGTGAAAGATGGAAATGTTCATGAGGCAGAGAGATATTTGTGGCAGAGTTTTGATTATCCTTGTGACACATTCCTATCGGGAATGACGCTTGGAAGGAACTTGAAAATTGGTCTAGATAGAGTCATATCATTTTGGAAGAGCGCTGAATATCCTGCTCGAGGTGAGTTTTCACTAAGGTTAGATCCTCGTGGGCTTCCACAAATGGTTCTCATGAAGGGGAATACGATAAAGTATAGACCAAGGTCATTTAATGGTCTTATGCTTACGGGATTCCCGAGCATGATTTGGAATCCAGTGTTTGCGTATGAATTCGTGATGAACCAGCACGAGTAGTATTTGGAGTTCAAACTCGTAAGTACTTCGGTTATTTCTAGACTTACATTAAACCCATTAGGCGTTGGGAAGCGGTTTGTGTGGATAGATCGAAAATTCATTGGGAGCTTTTCACCACAATCTAGGGAGACGAATGTCAAAATTATGCATTTTGTGGTGCATACGCTACCTGCGATGCCGATGGCTCTCTTGCATGTGTATGCTTGGAAGGATTCCTACCCAAGTCTTTAAAAGAGCGAATTCAATAGATTGGTCTGATGGATGTGTTCGAAGGACTCCATTGGCATGCAATATTGGAGATGGCTTTCGCAAGTACACGGGGTTGAAATTGCCCGACACATCTTCCTGGTTTAATACGACGTTGAACCTTGATGAATGCGAGAGAATGTGCTAGAAAAACTGCTCTTGTGTGACATATTCCAATTTAGATATTAGGGGAAAAGGGAGTGGCTGCTTGCTTTGGTTCGGGAAACTGATTGACATTGTTATGTACTCCCACGGTGGGCTAGAGGTATACATAAAGATGGCTAGTTCAGAAATAGGTACTTTTTACTTCTTTTTACCTTCTAAATTCTTTTTAAAAAAATTGCTTTGATTTTTTCTCTTTTACATTGAATAGAGGAAAACTCGGACAACTATATCGCCTAGTCAGTATATCCAAAAGAATAATCCTTCTCATAAGCCGTCATTTCTCCTACTCTACACACTATAGATGAGGTGGCTTTTCTTTTTTCAATTTTTTTTTCCTGCAAAATAAAGTACTAATTCGCTTTTTTCCTAATCCTATGTTATCCCTCTGCCCACCTTCTATCTTTCTCTCTTTTTGGGTTGCTTCAGCAACTTCTTATATGCACAGGCTCTCGCAAAGCTTTTTCTCTGATAGCCTATAGACTGGCGATGGCACACGTTACAAGAATGTGGTTGTTGTTATGGAATTTTTTGAAAAAAAAAAAAGTTAAAAACTATTTAATAGAAATGAATAATTGCCATTTTCTTTGGGATGATATCTTGATGTTTCTAATTGGTAGTAGGTAGGAGAGAATGAGTCCAGGAGTCCACCATTTTTTTGTTTTGAGTCTCCTTCATTTTTTCTTCCCCAATTTCTCCTTCGCCTTTCTCAATCCTGCACCCCCAATTTCTCCATCTTTCTCAACCCCCCGTTCCATCATAAAATCGGTTTGAGAGTTTTGGTTCCATCACATTCTGCTCTCCAGCTATATCTTTGACAGACAAACCAAACATATTTGATTACGATCTCTCAGTTTCAAGTTCAACTTTGATTTCCAAAATGGAGTTTTTTTGCACTTGAAATCTGAAACGCACGATGAAATCTGCCCGCTCATTTTAATCCATTGAGATCTGGATTTGGGATGGGTAAAATGGGTGTTTTACTTTGCAGGTCAAAAAAGAAAGGCCACGTCATCCACACAGTGTGTGGAGTAGGAGAAAAGACGGCTTATGATTATAATTACTCTACTCAAAATTAATGAGTTTTGATCAGTAGTCAAATATATGCAGATTGAGTAGAACTGTAACTTTGTTTTCAAAAATTAAAGAGAAAAAGGGGAACACCAGCAAGATCGAACGAGCGGGAATCATAGCCAGCGCTGTATTATTAGTCAATGGAATTCTAAAACTTGGAGTGATCTCATACAAATGGAAGAAGAAGTCTAGTACTTTCAAAGGTAAAGCTATATTTTTAAGGCTAAGAAAATTTCTATAGTTCTTCTTACCTTAGAAATGCATTTAAGTGTATGGTTGGTCGATAGCATTTAATATTTCTTCTGTTCAAGAAAATGGCACCCAATTCAGTTCCTATATTCCAGGAATGAAAAAGAGAAGACCTAAGAAAGATTGTGAAAATGAAGGCCCGAAAGAAGACATGGAGTTACCAATAATTGATTTGGCAGCAATAGCTACTGCCACTAATAACTTTTCAAGCAACAACAAGCTTGGGGAAGGTGGATTTGGACCTGTGTATAAGGTAGACCCAAAATATCCTCACCATATGTGAAGTTTATTTTTTGGAACGCGTTTCCTAATTTTTGATTTTCAGGGTACACTACCAAAAGAGCAAGTGATAGCAGTGAAGAGGCTTTCAATGAATTCTGGACAAGGACCTAATGAGTTCACAAATGAAGTCAAATGAATAGCCAAACTTCAACATCGCAATCTTGTAAAGCTTCTAGGGTGTTGCACGGCAAAAAATGAGAAAATATTAATCTACGAATACATGCCTAACAAACGCTTGGATTCATTTATTTTTGGTTTGAGCTCTGACCCTTCTAAAGTAGGAAATTCTTGTTTGGTTATCTTCTTCGGTTAATGAAATTTTGTTGAGAATTTAGCAGGGTTTGTACTAACATGATGGTGAACTTTGACAGACCAGACAAAGAGCAAATTATTAGATTAGCGTAAGCGCATCGACATTATTGGTGGCATTGCCCAAGGGATTCTCTATCTTCATGAAGATTCTAGGTTGAGGGTTATCCATAGAGATCTGAAAGCTAGCAATATCTTACTAGATATTGAAATGAATCCCAAAATTTCGGACTTTGGTCTGGCTAGATCATTTTTGGGAGATCAAATTGTGTCCAAGACCCATAAGATTGTTGGAACATAGTAAGAATGTTTAATCTCTTGTAGATAACCTTGAACTGCTTATAAACTTCATTTTCTTTGTCCTTACATACTATTTTGCAGTGGATACATGTCTCCCGAGTATACAATGGATGGGCAGTACTCTGTGAAATCTGATGTCTTTAGCTTTGGAGGTTTAGTACTGGAGATATTGAGTGGAAAGAAGAATAGGGGATTCTGCCATCCAGACCACCGCCTCAATCTTCTTGGACATGTAAGCTTTTAGAATGGTATTCGATTTATATTTCTGAACATATCCTGTTATTAATAGCATTGTTCCAAATTTATGAGATGCCTTCATAGTATGATGCTCTTATAATAGTAACAAGTCACAGGCAATGGATGTTGATTGTGGAGCTTGGATCAAGACAGATGGCTCAAGCGAGACTCAGACAGTGAGTTCGTTCGACACTTCGCTCGAGCGAGACTTAAGTAGTGAGTTCGCTCGACCCTCGCTCGACACGTCGCTCGAGCGAGACTTAGGCATTGACTTCGCTCGACATTGGTTTGACAGGACACTCGAGCGAGAGGCAGACAGAGACCTCTGTCGATACTTGCTCGATACCTTGCTCAAGCGAGTTATGCAGTAAATCCGAAATTAGGGTTTTCTCGCCCTATCACTATAAATACTCATTGTAAAAGGCTTGTGGCCATACGAAACAACTGTGAGAGACATTCTGAGTGCCCCAAAAGTTGTACTTGTTATTCCTCAAGCAATAAAATCCTCTACAACCCTGTAGACGTAGGCAAATTGCCGAACCACGTATATTTTGTATTGTGTGATTATTTAGATTGGGGTATTTTCCTTTTTTTCCCATAATTTCACTTTATTATCATCGTTTGATTTCACAACAATTGGTATCAAGAGCTATGGTTCGATTCTAAGATAAACGATGGCTGGAGCAGACATGAAGGCATTTGGGATTGAGAAGTTCGATGACACAAATTATGGATACTAGAGGATGCAGATAGAGAACTTCCTCTATGGGAAGAAACTCCATCTTCCATTGTTAGGCACGAAGCCGGAGACGATGAAGGATGATGATTGGAACCTGTTAGATCGACAAGTTTTGGGGGTCATCCGGTTGACCCTTTCAAGATCAGTTGCACACAACGTTACCAAGGAGAAGACCATGGCAGATCTCATGAAGACTCTGTCAGGAATGTATGAAAAACTGTCCGTAAATAACAAGGTGCATCTGATGAAAAAGCTGTTTAATTTGAGGATGACAGAAGGTATGTCTGTTACCCAACACCTGAATGAGTTCAATACCATCACCAATCAATTGTCGTCTGTTGAGATTGAATTTGATGATGAGTTTCGGGCTTTGATATTGTTGGTATCACTGTCAAATAGTTGGAGGCCATGAGAATGGCTGGTAGTAATTCTGTTGGTAAGATGAAATTAAAATACGATGACATTCATGATTTGATTTTGGTTGAGGAGGTGCACAGGAGAGATTTTGGTGAGACCTCGGGTTCGAGTTTTGCTCTAAATGTTGAAACTCGTGGGAGATCACACGATAGGAACTCAAACAATGGAAGATCAAAATCAAAGAGTAGGGGCAGAAGCAAGTCAAGTTCGGGACAGCAGATGACTTGTTGGAATTGTGGCAAAACCGGCCACATAAAGAAGAACTGCAAGAATCCAAAGAAGTCAGAAGACGATGGCACGAATATAGTGGCTAAAGAAGTGCAAGACGCACTACTACTTGCAGTTCATAGTCTAGTTGATGACTGGATACTAGATTCAGGGGCATCTTTTCACACCTCCTTTCACCGAGAAATCATGCAGAACTATGTTGCAGGCGATTTCGGAAAGGTATACCTGGCTGATGGACAGGCACTAAACGTGGTAGGAACCGGAGATGTTGACATTACACTCCCCAACAAGAGTGTATGAATTTGCAGAAGGTCAGACACATTCCCAAGTTAAAGAAAAATCTTATCTCTGTGGGACAGCTCGATGATTGTGGTCACTCAGTCGTATTCTCAGATAGTACCTGGAAAGTTACTAAAGAAGTGTTGGTGTTGGCTCGAGGAAAGAAGACAGGTACCTTGTACATGATAGACGATTCCAGTGATACTATTGCTACAACCACTGCAGAAAACATTGCAGAGTTGTGGCACTGTAGACTCGGTTACATGAGTTAGAAAGGCATAAAAGAACTTTTGTCACAAGGCAAGCTACTAGAATTGAAGAAAGTTGACCTAGGCATGTGTGAAAGCTGTATCCTTGGGAAGCAGAAGAAGATCAGTTTTTTGAAGGATGGCAGAACCCTGAAATCGGAAAAGCTGGATCTTGTACACACAGATGTATGGGGACCCTCCACAGTAACATCTCTTGGAGGTTCCCGATACTATGTCACGTTCATTGACGATCATAGTAGAAAGGTATGGGTTTATTTTTTGAAGCATAAATCTAACGTGTTTGATGTGTTCAAAAAGTGGAAGGACCTAGTTGAGACAGAGACAGGCCTAAAGTTGAAATGCTTAAGGTCTGACAATGGTGGAGAGTACATTGATGAAGGATTCAAGGAATACTGTGTAGCTCAAGGTATTAGAATTGAGAAACCATCCTTGGGACACCACAGCAAAATGGCATTGCTGAGCGCATGAACAAAACCATCAATGAGCGTGCTAGGAGGATGAGGCTGCATGCGGGACTACCACCTGCACTCTGGACAAACGCAGTCAACACTGCAATGTACCTGATCAATCGGGGACCATTAGTCCCATTGAAGTGCTAACTACCTGAGGAGGCCTGGAGTGGGAAAGAGGTTAAGCTTTCTCACCTTAGAACCTTTGGTTGTATTTCTTAAGTTCTTGTTGATGCTAATGCTCCCAGCAAGCTTAAGGCGAAATCAATAAAATGTTATTTTATTGGTTACGGAGATGAGGCATTTGGTTATCGATTTTGGGATGAACATAATCGAAGAATCATCAGGACCAGAAATGTGATGTTCAACGAGAAAGCCATGTACAAGGAAAAGTCCAGTGCAGTCGTTGATGCAACTCCTCAATAGTCAGAGGTCGTTGACCTATCAGAGGTCACAGTGGAGAGCAGGGGTGACAGTGATAGTGAAAGTGGGTTCAATGAGCTCATTCCCACTGCCCTATAATCAGATACAAAGCCAGTCACACCTGTAGCAATAGTTCGGAGGTCTTCTAGGGCTTTTCGACCACCACAACGATTCTCACCAACACTGAGCTACATCCTGTTGACAGATGGTGGAGAATTGCAGAGTTATGAAGAAACCTTGCTAGATGAGAATTTAAGCAAGTGGGATTTAGCCATGAAGGATGAGATGGATTCCCTGTTAAAGAATCAGACATGGGAGTTAATAGAACTTCCATCTGGGAAGAAAGATCTACACAACAAGTGGGTGTACCGTGTGAAGACTGAGCATGATAGCAGTAAATGGTACAAGGCAAGGCTAGTTGTAAAGGGCTTTCAGCAGAAGAAGGGTATTGACTACTCCGAGATCTTCTCTCCTGTAGTGAAGATCACAACTATTAGGATAATGTTGGAAATGAAGATTTGCATCTTGAGCAGTTAGATGTGAAAACTACATTTCTTCATGGGGACCTTGAAGAAGACATCTACATGCACCAGTCTGAAAAGTTCATAGTAAAAGGCAAAGAAAATCTGGTTTGCAAACTGACAAAGAGCTTGTATGGTCTGAAACAAGCTCTCAGACAGTGGTACAAGAAATTTGACAACTTCATATGCAGTTTAGGGCACATGAGGTGTCAAGAAGATCACTGTTGTTACATCAGACAGTTTGACAACTCCTACATCATCCTATTGTTGTATGTGGATGATATGCTCGTTGCAGGGTCCAACATTAAGGAGATTAATAATCTGAAGAGGCAGTTGTCAAAACAGTTTGCAATGAAGGATTTGAGAGCTGCAAAACAAATCCTTGGTATGAGAATCATCAGAGACAGAATCAAGGGGACGTTGAGACTGTCGCAGAATGAGTATGTGAAAAAGGTACTTAGTAGATTCAACATGGACCAGGCCAAACCAGATGGCACACCGCTGGGTAGTCACTTCAGACTCAGCAAGGATCAGTCACCCAAGACAGAGGAGGAACATGACTACATGAGTAAGGTTCCTTACGCATCAGCTATTGGTTCACTCATATATGCTATGGTTTGCACAAGACCAGACATTGCTAATGCAGTGGGAGTTGTAAGCAGATACATGAGCAACCCAGGAAGACAACATTGGGAAGCTGTAAAATGGATTCTGAGGTTCCTGAGATGCTCCTCAGAAACATGCCTGTGTTTCACCGGAGACAACTTGGAGCTACAAGGTTTTGTTGATGTTGACTTGGCTGGAGACACTTATAGTAGAAAGAGCACCACCGGTTTTGTTTACACTTTGGGTGGTACCGTCGTGTCTTGGGGTTCCAACCTGCAGAAGATAGTATCTCTTTCCACTATAGAAGCCAAGCATGTTGCGATGTCAGAGGCTTCAAATAGATGATTTGGTTACAGAGTTTTTTGGAGGAATTGCGAAAAAAGAAACATAAGGGTACTCTCTACAGCGATAGTCAGAGTGCCATATTCCTTGCCAAGAATGCAGCATTTCATTCCAAGACGAAGCACATTCAGATCAGGTATCATTTTATTTTGTCCCTACTAGATGATGGTCAGTTAATACTTGAGAAGATTTGTGGAAGCAAGAACCCTACTGATATGTTGACCAAGGGTGTTACACTTGAGAAATTGAAGCTGTGCGCAGCTTCAGTTGGTCTTCAGGCTTGAAGACAAGGGATATGAGTTGCAGAGGTGGAGGATGTTTTGAGGCAGATGGTGATATTTGGTTGAGCTAGTCTCCAAGTAGGAGAATTGTTGAGTGTGGAGCTTGGATCAAGGCAGATGGCTCGAGCGAGACTCAGGCAGAGAGTTCGCTCGACTCTCGCTCGACACTTCGCTTGAGCGAGACTCAGGTAGTGAGTTCGTTCGACTCTTACTCGACACATCGCTCGAGCGAGACTCAAGCAGTGACTTCGCTCGACATTCGCTTGACAGGACGCTCGAGCGAGAGGCAGATAGAGACCTCGCTCGATACTCGCTTGACACCTCGCTTGAGCGAGTTACGCAGTAAATTCGAAATTAGGGTTTTCTCGCCCTATCACTATAAATACTCATTGTAAAAGGCCTATGACCGTACGAAACAACTGTGAGAGACATTCTGAGTGCCCCAAAAGTTATACTTGTTATTCCTCAGATAATAAAATCCCTTGCAACCCTGGACGTAGGCAAATTGCCGAACAACGTATATTTTGTGTTGTGTGATTGTTTAGATTGCGTTATTATCGTTCTTTTCCCATAATTTCACGTTATTATCATCTTTTGATTTCACAACAATGGGGAATAGCATAATAAGATTTAATAAGAGCAAAACTTTTGCTTCCAAAAATATATTTTGTTCGGTGCAAACCACAGGCATAAGTAAATATATTAAATGAAAAATATTATGCGTAACTAACATAATAATAAATAAAATCTCTAGTTAGTGTCAATTTCTAATAAATAAAATCTCTTTCTTTTTTTGACTGGTTTTAAGCAAAGTATGGAGGATCACCTTTCGTAGCTAGTGTTATTACGTGATTATGTATCTCTGTTGTAGTAATATAGTGCTTGAACGGAGAACAGGATATTCATAATATGTGCATATTTAATGAAAATCCAACTCACAAAAATATGGTTATTTTTATATGTTTCAGGCATGGAGATTATGGATTGTGGATAGAGTAATGGAACTGATCAAACACACGACCTGAAGTGTCAAGACTAATTCAAGTGGGTCTGTTATGTGTGCAGCAAAGACCTGAAGATAGATCAAACATGTCTTTTGTGGTTCTAATGTTAAGCAGTGAAGTTTTATTGCCTATCCCAAGCCTGTCGGGTTTCTATGCAGGTTCTCCATTTAGCAACAATGCAACTTATTCAGCAAATGGAATTAGCACCTCAACATTCGCGGAACGGTAGATACTATCACTTGGTGCAAAGGGGGAGAGGTTTCTTTTGAAATATGTATAGTTAGAACAAAAGGAGAAAAGATAAATACATTTCTTGATATAAAGCAAGGATCATATACCGTAGTCACGTTGTTAGTTGAGATAGAGGATTCTTTTTTAGACATGATCTGTTTGGCAACTAAATTTATCTCAAATATTTTCTTCTCAAATATCACTCAATTTGCAAAACACTTTAACTATTACTTTTAATGTTTACCATAAACAATCTTTGTTATGAAAACTGATCTACCCCATCCCAACCCATAATAAATTTTGTATTTTTCTTTGTTGTTGTGATGCTCCAATGGAAGGTGCAAACCACTTAGCCTATATGAGAAGGAATGGTAGGTGGTATATGAGATTCTACATTATTTGGGAAGAAGAAATTATTACTCTTTATAAGATGCTAATGGAACTCTAATTGCATTATTGACTAGTCCGTTTAGAGTATAGACCATTTAATTTGGGTCTTCCATTGGGGCTGGTTCTAGCATTGGTGCTTGATTTACACAATACCCAATTAAACAATACTTAACTAATTTAAACAATACCCAAATCATATTTAAACAATAGTGTACTGTATATAAATTAAACAATATCCAATTAAATTAAACAATATCCAAACAGATAAATTAATGCTCGACAATACTCAAGACTGAAAACTAAATCAGTGCTCGGTAATTAATAAACTAAACAGAAATTAAATTAAATGGACAAAATAAAATACCTTTAGTAGAGAGTATGACGCTGGACGAAGTTGCGAGGGATGGTGGCTGGTGGGATTTGGGTCTTGAAAGTTGAAACTTGGAAGAAAAAAAAGAAAAAAAATTAAAAGGAATAACTTATGAGTCGGTTCAGCAGTTTGGCATGGGCTCAAACCTCTGCTGACGCCGACCGACCTTCAAAACATGTTTTCTGAACCGCCTGCTGATCGGTTCTTTGTCGGCGGTGACCGGTTTTGATGTCGGGGGTCGATTTCTGACAATTGTGGTCTGCAACGTGATTTTTTGTATAGCCTTATTCTTTACAGTCGATTTTTTTATTCTACACACCACACAACCTTAATGGCAAACTCGGTTTAGACCAATATGGGAAGCTACGTCACGATTTGTCCATCAGACGAAAAAAAGACAGGGAATTGTTCAAGGGAGGCAACCATTAACACTGCCAATACACCATCACAAAAAACCCATATCGGATTCTTTCTGTACCCTCTCTTTATGTACCCTTCAAACCTATCAAGCTCAACCTCTCGTGCTCTCACTCTTCACTCTTTTCCCCATGTATATCCCTCAAAAAGAAGAAGAAAAGGTCAATTTTGTTATACTTTCATGGCTGATCGAGAAGTTTGATCCATTTCATTGAAACTTGTAGAGAGATGGCCGAGAGTTTCAATTGCAAACATTTCACATACAGAGCAGGGTTATATTTCTGTTTCTTTTTTATGCAAATGATTTTTTTATGTTAATTTCTGTTTTGCAAATACATTTCCAAGGGATTTGAGTTTTTCTTTTTTCTTTTTTTTTTAAAGAAATTTGCATCCGTTTTTCGGAAAAAGTCTCGAAAAAGTCTGCAACCTGCAATCTTTAAGAAATTTGAAATCTTTGAGATTTGAGGAGCTGCGAACTACTAGGAGAAATCGTCTACCCACTGCGAAGAGAGGAGGAAAGCATAAATGAAAGGATTTCATTTTGACCATGCTCACGATCTGGGTTTTGAACGTACAAGAATGATGACTGATGACACTGGACATAGGAGCACTAGGATCGAATTCATCAAATGATCTATTAAACACAAATTTAACGAATTTTATAAAAAAATCTAATCTATCAAATTTTTTAGTATTTCACTTTGTGCTATAATAAATTTTTTCCATCTTTCATATGTAAAAAATCATTATTTACATGCTAAATATATATTTTATTCCAACCCTGATATTTCAGATGCAGTGCGACCTTTTATTAATGCAGTTCTGGAAAGCTGCTTTTTTTTTTTTTTTTTTTAACAAAGAAGGAATTATTAATGCGGTGCGACGTTTTATTAATGAAGTGCGACATTTTTTTTTATTAATTTAAGTTTATCAATTTATGCGGTGCAACGTTTAGATACGAAGGATTTGTTAATGCAACATTAACCCAACAGATTGCAACAACAATTTCATTGAAAAAATATGGGAAGATTGCAACAATCATGCGTTACAATTTCATTAAATTATTAATATATATATGGTTAGTATAATTACAAAATATGAAAAATATTTAAATATATTCTTATTAAAAAAATATTATTATATTATTATTTTGATGGACCTAATGATAAATCTAATGTAGAGTTATATAGACTTAGAAGTTTGATAATTCATGAAAATTGTAATTTTTATCAAATTTTAAAAGAAACTTTGATAGATCCAATGCTAGTGGCTAGTGCTCTTAAGGGATAAGAAAAATTGATTTGGGGACGCAACTCAGAGTAAAACGTGTTCATTTTACTTTAGGAAAAAAATAAATAAATTAAATCCACATCAACAAGTGTGTAGTATTGGAGAAATGAAGGTGCAAGTATAGAACAACTCTTATTTAAATCAGCATGTAATTATGGTACATGAATATTTTTTTTTTCTAGAATATTCTTTTAACACGTAATTTTGATTATTGAATACATGCATGCAATGTTTTTATATAGAAAAATCCTACTCATTAACATAATTTCTCATCATCCCATCCCTTAATATGGTAGTAAATAATATTCACAAATAAAATAAAAGAAATAGTCTCTAATAATTTAATATCATGTCATATGATGATGAGGAGATGATGAAAAAATTGATGATGAGTAGCATTACTCTTTTGAAATTTTTTATCACATTTCTTAGGCGCTTTATTTAATGTTATAAATTGTCTATATTATTATTCATGGAGAACAATCAATATTTGGATGAAATGATTAAGTAGCCCAAATTTGAGATGTTCATGCTTATGATTAGCCCAAATTGATTTCTTTGATTTAGGAAGAAATTATTTTTTGCATGTGACTGACTTTGTAGATTACTTATCCTAGTAGGAGTATAGTTAAGATTAATTTGGAGTTAATCTCCTATACGATATTAATTTTCGCAAAAATTAAGCTAGAAATTAAAAATTAGACATTGTGGCACAATATATCATTAGAAAGCATAACATTTTTGATACACTGCAAGAGTGAGATAAGCATGGTTCTTAAGCTAGTTTTGCACCAAAAAAATGGATTGAGGTTGATTTGTAAAATATGCATGATATGTTTTTAGAAGAAAATGTAAAAAACAACCTCAGTGTATATTTTGCATTCACTCATGAAATCTGTATGAAAGAGAAAAATATTTTTTTGATATGAATAAAGTAGACATGAGCAATATTTGATGTGTTTTTAAAATGTGCAAAAGAGCGAATATGAAATTTTAAAATTTTTGTAGTACATCGATATGAAAATGTTTTGGATTTGATTTTGATTATATGAAAATGACATGAATATGTTTTCAGCATGTGGTTTGATATGATATTCATTTGAAAAACCTTTGGCATATATATTTGTTTTGGTTCGATTCTGATTCTGATTTTGGTTTTGATATGATGATTCTAGTTTTGTAATATGGTTGGTACCAATGCAATATGATATGATAAGAGCACCAACTTTGGAAGCAAAGTAGTTTTTAATTTTTGTGTTCTTTCTTGTGTGCACATGCGGGACTCTGAAAATGAATAAAGAAAAGTTCTACAATATAATACTATTTGGTTTGACCACTAGGAATAGTACAATCCTTCAACGAGGGTTAAACATAGTATATGATATGATATGGTAATTATATGATATAATGCAATACAATACAATATGATATGATAAAAAGTAGATGTTCAATTATGTTATGCCAAAGTATTTTTGATTATGAACAATTAGTTTTTTGAATTGAAATGTCTATCTGAAATTTTGAAAATATGTTTCGAGATCTTTATATGAGAATGAAATGTTTTTGCTTATGGAACTTTACAAAAAGGCTCATGTTATATATACTACTATATGTACTTTGTTTACTAAATTGTTGATAATTCACTCTCTTATTTTCGAAATATTTTTTTATATGATATGGATGATTCAGCTAAGAGCCAATTATAGATGATGTGGGCCGGGATAATCTGAAGATAAGGAGTTGAGTACATAAGGTTAACTTTGCTAATAGAAGATTTCAATTGATGAATTTGGGATTTAGTTATTGTTATTTGGCTTAGTTGGACCTTTGGCATTTGATAGTTATATGTGGAAGTTAATGAAAGATTGTGGAAATATTAATTTATGTTATTTGAATTTATCTTGGTGACCTTGTAGAGGAAGTTTATTTATTAAGTTTGAAGAAGATGAAAATTTTGTTTTTATTTTGTGATCTTTGGAGACTTTATTGTGTTGGGAGATTTGATAATAAGTGACAAGGAGTAATACTTCGACCCATCTGGGTACAAGGCGTTACACTTTGAGGTAATTTTTTTAATAGTACCAATTTATAATGACATCACTACAAGGAAAAAAAAAATCCACTTGTGATAGATTATATACAATGAGAATGGCTATTTGTAATAAAAATACTTATTTTTGTAAAAAATTACTATTTTGATAAGAAATAGCTGGCCTGAACAATTTTTTTATAGTGTGCATTTCTTCCCAAAATAGCATTTGTTATACCTCATTATGTCATACAGTAACAAGCAGCTTTTGAAAAACAAATAATTACATGATTTTTCTAGAGATGGACAAATCATTAAGAGTGTTCAATCAGTTTCAGACCACAATACCTATGTATAACCGGCCCGAACCTGAGTTTGAAACCCGGGCCGGGTTTTGACCTAAGTATATCCCGGTTATAACTTGGGTTGGAACCCGAATGAATCCAAGGTTCTACAAACTGAAAATCTAGATTGCGGACTATATATATACATATATATGTATATATATATATTTTACAAAAGCTTATTATTATTATTTTTTCAATAAAAATAAATGTTGAAAAGCATAATTCTTTATATAAAAAATCCAAAATCCATTTAAAGTTTTTTCAAGTCATGTTGTACATTGTCCATTATAACAAAACATATAAAAATGGAAAGCTAAATTTTATGTAAACAATTACTAATGTTAGAAACAACTAATTATCTTTTTAACTAAATGTATCTATAAAAAAAAAAACAGTATTTATCATCTAAAATGCATGCAACACTTAATGCAATTCACTACATAGTACATTACTTGATATTTTTATACACTACATTACAAAACTAAATTACGATATATGAAAATTACATATCTAATGACCCTGTTTTATTGTAGGACCCATGAAAATTACATATCTATAATCTTTTTGTAAGCTTTAGCAACAAACTATACAATAAAATTAGCTTTATTGCAGCGAATGAATTTGCCGCAATAATCTTCATTCGCTGGAAGAGGACCTATAATCGCCCCCAACTGTTAAACGTTTTCAGCGGAAATAAAGTTCGCTGCAAAAAATAATAAACACAACGATTTTATTTCTGGCGATTTTAAATTTGCCGGAAAAGATTCTTTTTCTTGTAATGAGACTGCATTAAAAATGCGAGAATCAAAGGAAGAGGATTAAGGCTCAAATATGTATACAGCAGACACCTCAGCAAAGGTGACAAACCTGATTACAGCTGATTATATGTATGGCTTCTTTGAGCAAGGATGCGGGACTAGAGGAAGGAGGAACACCACCATGTTCCAGATATCATCCTCTTTCTTTCTCTCAAATGAGCAACAAAATGGAATTATTATATCGTTTCAAGACAATCCAGAAAATAAAATGAGCAACAAAGATCATTGACGTAGCAGCAATATTATCATATTAATATATGTGATTACACTGATTATAAGTGGATTTATAATGATATTCAAAATACAAAAAAAAAAAAAAAAAAAAAATACAAAGGAAAAAGGAACATATTCCAAAATTGAATGGAACAAAAGATAGTGACATTGCAATAAATAATCAAAATTGACAAGGGGAAGCACATGAAGTGGTAGGAGATCCAAACTTGATCAATACTGAGTTCCATTGCATTATAAGCATAGAGCGTGCAACTTTGGCCAACTAAAACATGTATGTTCAACTATTACCCAGAATCCAAGCACTGGATTCTCATAGATAAACGTATGTGTGCTTTCCAACAATATCCATGCTGTAAATTAGATCTATCATTTTTTGAAAATCTTTCATTAATAGTTTCGGGGCAACATGTTTACATGATATAATAAATATATATATACACGAACTCACAGACATTTATACATTCATGAATAGGAACAGTGAAATCTTTGCTTCAATTTTTGTGCCAAAGTGAAAGCCATAATAAATGTTAGTGAGATTTATTAACTTTCAAATACACGTCCATGTTAAAGAGAACCATATATATATATATATATATACACGAACTCACAAACATTTATACATTCATGAATAGGAACAGTGAAATCTTTGCTTCAATTTTTGTGCCAAAGTGAAAGCCATAATAAATGTTAGTGAGATTTATTAACTTTCAAATACACGTCCATGTTAAAGAGAACCATAGCTGAAATCATCCAGACACGCATTCAATGTTTTGAATCCCATTCCGAAATAGCTATTTCGGTGATCATTCCAATTTAAGTATTAGAATGAATATTTCGGAACTGTTGTATCTCGGTGTACTGTTTCGACACAAATTATATATTGTATATAAATATTTATTTTTATATGAAACTAACAACTAATAGAAAAATACATATATGTATAAGTATGAATCATGTATATGTGTATATATGGATGAATTGGAAAATTATAAAATGAATATAGGTTAAAAAATGGGTTAATTACACTTAACTCCCTCAAATTTTTGCCAAATTCACAATGTCACTCCTAAACTAAAAATTTCAACAATCAGCTCCTCCCAACTTTTAATTTTTCACAATATCCTCATTTCATTAACAATTTGCATTAAATCAAACGGAACGGAGCACGTGCAGCTCACGTGAGCTTGCAAAGACAAAAATACCCATTCACTTTACTACCTTCAATTTTCACACAATTTTCAATTCCCCTCCCCCCGCTAGACTTTTATAATAAATTTAATTTATTTAACTATATATATATAACATGGTAATATTTATTTATATAAATTTATATATAACTAAATATATATAACTATATTATATTTATATATTTATATATAAGTATATATAATATATTAATATATTAATATATATTTACTTATATATAAATTTATATAACTAAATATATTTATATAAAAAATATATATAATATAAGAATATATATTTATAAAAATTGATATATAGCTAAATATATACGTTTATATATATATATTACTGTATTATGTTTATATATATATTTATATATTTAGTTATATATATTTAGTTATATATATTTAGTTATAATATAGTTATATATAACTAAATTTATAAATATATATAACTAAATATATAAATATAATAAAGTAATATAACGTACTTATTATCGTACGTATTCCCCTTCACGAGAACCATTTGCGGAAGCCCACGAGGATCTAACCTTAGTGAAAACTCACCTTGAGCAGGATCTTCGGCGCTCTTCCAAGATGATATGACTCTATCTAGGCCAGTTTTCAAGTTCCTTTCAAGCTTCATTTCCGGCAGGTATGTGTCACAAGGATAATCAAAACTCTACCACAAATATCTCTCTGGTCATCAACATTTCCAATATCTTTTACAACAAGATTATGGAGCTGTGCAACAATTGGATTTTCTACTATTCTTGATGTATTAGTTGACCAAACAAAATCATTTGTGTCATTGAGAAGGGCATGAACTCTCTCATCGGTGACTGTTAAAACTCCGGAGTGATCGTTAAGCGGAGTGTCTCTGTCACCCTTATGACTGTCCCAGAAGATATCGCATACCATATCCCGACGTATCGTCCTTCTGAACTGCCTGGGTTGAAAATTCCCATTTCAAATATTCCATCGGCTGAAACTAATGTGTCACCATCTCTGATTGATCGACTTGAAGGAAGAATGTCCAGCATATTGGATGTTTCTAAGAGGGTGAACAAGAGAGAGTATACAAAAAAATAGGTACAAGCTTCCATTGATTGTCTAGTGGTTTATCTCCTCCTGTTTCAGAGAAAGTAATGCAGACAAGTAGAGATATATGGAGAGAACAGTGTTGAGAGATGACTTGAATTCTGGTCTGCCCAGTATTTTTGCACGTAGCTCGAGCAAGACTTAATCTGAGAGTTCGATCGACCCTCGCTCAACATCGAGCTAGAGCGGGATCGAGGCAGAGACTTCGTGAGACCCCTGCTCGACATCCAGTTCGAGCGAGTCTGACATAAAAGTGTTCGCTCGAGCGAGATTAACTCTCGTTAATCTCGCTCGAGCGAGATCGCATAAATATAAATATCGCGAGCTTCATTTCGTGTGAATGTCCAAATGAACTCCCACCCCGGTTTTCGCCCGACGAACAGAGCATCCTCAGATCTTCATTTCTTGTCCATTTCTTGAGTGATTGAGTGTAAACATGTGAGGATTGAGTGTTTACACGTGATGTGAGTTTTTTTGTCGTAAGAATCTATTGATTCTCTCTCTCTGTACTCCGTTTGATTATAGTGAAGTTTTGAAACCAACCCTACAGTGGATGTAAGCTCAGTTGAGCTGAACCACTTAAATCTGGTACTCTGTGTTATCTTTATTGTTTTACTTCTCTTAGTTGCTACCGTTGCATTTGATTTCTTATATTTGTTATTTATTTTATCAGTTTATTCCCAACAAATTGGTATTAGAGCTATCTAGCTCTGTGAATAATTGAAGGGATGGCCACAATAAGATTTGAAGTAGAGAAGTTTGGTGGACAGAACAATTTCAGTCTGTGGGGCTCGAAGATGAAAGCTTTGTTGCGTCAGCAGGGGTTGTTCAAAGTTTTTGAGGAAAGGTCTGTTGATTCTCTTATACCGTCTAAGGACGATGAAGAGAAGGTACACATAACTATTTTATTGTCATTATTTGATGGAGTATTAAGAGAGGTAGCTCAGGAAGAGACTGCTGAGAGTCTCTAGAATAAGCTTGAAAGCTTGTACATTAAGAAATCTCTAACTAACCAGTTGTATTTAAAACAATGGTTATATACACTCAAGATGAATGGGATTCATCTATTACTGAACACTTAGATGAGTTTAACAATATTGTTATGGATCTTAGAAATGTTGACATCAAGCTTGATGATGAAGATAAAGTTTTAATTGTTTTGTGTTCTTTACTTGCATCATTTGAGAATTTTGAGAATTTAGGAAGAAATACCATTTCCTTAGCAAATGTGAAGTCAGCTTTGAACTCGAAGGAGTTGAGGAGTAGGTACTGTGATAAGGGTAGTGAAACTCAAGCGAGTGGTTTAACCGTCAAAGACTCCTCCAAAAGAGGAAGATCTAGTGATAAGAGTTCAGAGAAGGGTAGAGGGAAGTCTCAGGGGAAATCGAAGTCCATGTCCAACAAGAAAAATGTCAAGTGTTATTATTGCCAGAAGTTTGGACATTACAAGAGTGAGTGTACACAATTGAAAAAAAATGAGGAATCCACAAGTTCCTCTAATGCTGTCAGTGTTGCTGATGAATCTGATGGCTCAGATGTGGTCCTAGCAATTAATGATTTGAGCAGTCGGTTTAGTGACAAGTGGGTCATGGACTCAGCTTGTACATTTCACATGTGTCCCAAGAGTGACTGGTTCACGATTTATGAACTAATCAACATTGGTTTTGTTTTGTTGGGGAACGACATGGCTTTTAAAATTGTAGGATTGGGCTCAGTGAAGATAAGGATGTTTGATGGGATAGTTAGGACATTATCTAATGTCTGGCACATTCCAGACTTGAAGAAGAATCGTATCTCCATGGGGGCTCTTGATTATTTTATTTTAAGTACACGGGACAAGGTGGAGTACTGAAAGTCAACAGAGGCTCCTTGGTTGTTATGAAGGGAAATTAGTCAGATGGTCTCTATTTTCTCCAAGGCAGTACTATCAGTGGTGAAGCTGCAGTGTCAGTATCTGATGAGGCAGAGTCATATGTCACTCGTTTATGGCATATGAGACTGGGTCATATGAGCGAGAAGGAGATGTCTATCCTCAATAAGCAGGGGTTGTTAGGAGGCAAGAATATTGGTAAACTTGACTTGTGCGAGCACTGTGTGTTTGGCAACCAGAGTAGGGTCCAGTTTGCTGCAGGCGTCCACAAAACTAAAGGTACAGTGGACTACATTCATTTGGAACTTTGGGGTCCATTCTCAGTTTCATCAAAAGCTGGAGCAAACTACTTGCTTACTCTCATTGATGATTACTCACGAAAGGTGTGTGTTTACTTTCTGAAGCAGAAAAGTGATGTCTTCGAAAATTTCAAGTAGTGGAAAGTTCTGATTGAGAATCAGACTGACAAGAAGATTAAACGACTTTAGACTGACAATGGAATGAAATTTTGTAGCAGTGACTTTGATGAGTTCTGCAAGACTGAAGGGATTGTCAGGCACCGTACAGTTAAGCACACTCCACAACAAAATGGGATAGTTGAATACCGAACCCTGTTAGAACGAGCACGTAGTATGTTCTCAAATGCCGGGCTATCTAAGGACTTTTGGGCGGACGCAGTTAACACAGCTTGCTTTTTGGTGCACCTCTCTCCAGCCATAGTTATTGGTTTGAAGACACCTAATCAGGTATGGTCTAATGCAGCTAGTGATTATTCAAATTTGAAACTTTTTGGTTGTCTTGCTTACTTTCATGTTAATAATGGTAAGCTAGAACCTAGGGTAAAGAAATGCATATTTATGGGATATGCTACTGGGGTAAAAGGATATAGGTTGTGGTGTATTGATCCAAAGTCACCCAAATTCGTGATTAGCATATATGTTATTTTTGATAAAAAAAATCAATGCTTAATCCAAGAAAGGAGTTTGCTGTGTCTATAGGGAAGAATGTTGAGCTACAACAAGCTCTATAGAAGACACCACCTAACTCTCAGGATCATGCTATAGCTGATGAGCATGATTTTGAGTCTGAGACTGAAGCATCGTTTGAGGAGCAGTACAATATAGCTACTAGTAGATAGAAGAGGCAAATCAGACCACCTCAGAGATATGCTCAAGCAGACATAGTCATATATGCAGTCACTACAGCATAAACAATTGTTGGGCAGGAGCCTTCTAGTTACTCAGAGGCTGTGAAGAGTACCGAGTCTACTCAGTGGTACTCAGCTATGACTGAAGAGATTGAGTCTCTTCACAAGAACCAAACATGAGATTTTGTTAAGTTACCAGTGAAGATAAAGGTTTTTGGCTGCCAATGGGTCTTCAAGAGAAAAGAGGGAATCCAGTCTGAGACAAATGCAAGATACAAAGCACGCCTAGTTGCTAAGGGCTACAGTTAGACAGAGGGGGTTAACTTCAATGAAGTGTTCTCTCCAGTTGTAAAACACAGTTCAATCAAAGTTTTACTAGCCATCACGGCTTTGTATGATGAGTATGCAAACTGAAGAAGTATTTGTATGGTTTGAAACAATCGCCTAGGCAATGGTATAAGCGTTTTGATTTGTTTATGATTGATCATAATTATTTAATGAGTAGTTATGATTGTTGTGTATATCATAAACAATTGTCTGATAAGTCTTTCATTCACTTATTACTTTACGTTGATGATATACTTATAGCTGCTAAGAGCATGGTTGATGTTGATTTGATGAAAACTCAACTTAGAAACGAGTTTGAGATGAAAGATTTAGGTGCTACTAGGAAGATTTTGGGAATGGAAATTCATAGGGATAGGAAAGCTGGGAAGTTATACTTGTCCCAGAGAAAGTACATTGAGAAGGTTCTTGATAGGTTTGGAATGTCTAACTCCAAACCTGTAAGTACGCCATTGGTATTGTATTTTAGGCTTTCAGCTTCCCTATTTCCCCAGACAGGTGAGGAGGAACAGTCTATGACAAACGTTCTTTACTCAAGTGTTATTGGTATCATTATGTATGCTATGGTTTGTACCCGTCCAGACATTTCACAGGCAGTGAGCATCGTTAGTAGATACATGGCTAAACTTGGTAAGGTTCACTGGCAGGCAGTGAAATGGATTCTGAGGTACTTGAAGGGAACCTCGCATGTTGGCTTGATATTTGATAGAGATGTTCATCTTAGTTCTAATGTTGTTGGATTTGTTGATTTTGATTTTGCTAGAGATTTAGATAAAAGAAGATTATTGACAGGTTATGTGTTCACTTTATATGGTTCTGCCATTAGTTGAAAAGCAATATTTCAATCAACTGTTGCTTTATTAACTACGGAGGCAGAATACATGGCAATAGCTGAGGCTGTCAAGGAAGCCATTTGGGAAAAGGGCCTAATCAGGAGGGAGTGACAGTATTTTGTGATAGTTAGAATGCAATACATTTGACCAAAAATCAAATGTATCATGAGAGAACAAAGCACATTGATATCAGGTATCATTTCTTCAGAGAAGTAGTTGCAAATGGTACTGTGGGCATTCAAAAGATTGATACTATAGAGAATCCAGCAGACATGATGACGAAGCCAATTGCAGTGCACAAGTTTAAATTTTGTTTAGACTAGGCTAGTGTTCGAGGTATCCACATCCCTTAAGGGATTTTTTGAAGGGGATTGGTTTCTTTTGTTAACGGATGGTTTATTTTTGTGAGCCTTGTGAGTATTCAAGCGAAGGTGGAGATTTATTGAGAGATGACTTGAATTTTGGTCTGCCCAATATTTTTGCTTGACCCTCTCTCAAGCTGTGGCTCAAGCAAGACTTAACCCGAGAGTTCGCTCGACCCTCGCTCGACATCCAGCTTGAGCGAGTCTGACCTAGAAGTGTCCGCTCGAGTGAGATTAACTCTCGCTTGAGCAAGATCGCATAAATATAAATATCGCGAGTTTCATTTCGTGCGAACGTCCAGATGAACTCCTGCCTTTGTTTTTCGCCCAACAAACAGAGCATCCTCAGATCTTCATTTTTTGTCCATTTCTTGAATGATTGAGTGTATACACGTAAGGTGAGTGATTTCTGTTATAAGAATCTATTGATTCTCTCTCTCTGTACTCCAATGGATTATAGTAAAGTTTTGAAACCAACCCTACGGTAGATGTAAGCTCAGTTGAGCTGAACCATTTAAATTTGGTGTTCTGTGTTGTTTTTATTGTTTTACTTCTCTTAGTTGCTACTGCTGTATTCGATTTCTTATCTTTGTTGTTTATTTTATCGGTTTAATCCTAACAAACAACATGTTGTTCTATGTGAACAAATCTTAGCTTTCATATTGACTTTTGTTTCCTGTTTTTTTGTTCTGCTAGCTGGGTCAAGTGGCCCTGTGTATTAAATTTATTGACAACCTGCAATAGTTAGTGTTAGGTAGAGTTTATTTTGTTAGTCATCCTCAAGATCAGACAAAAACATGAAAGATCTTTTTCATGCATGGTTCACAAAAATTATCTAAATCTATGAAATGAGAATTATTAACACCACAAATTTCAACGTAAATATCATCCATCAGACAGTCTTTTAAAATGAAAAGATATTGATCTTTAGCCCTTAGTCCTCTTGGGGACTCTTCTTTGCAAACTTCCTTTACCAGAGCAAGTTTCTCCCTGCCATTTTGAATCCCTGAAAACCTGTCAAAGAGTTTTGATAATCTACGATTTCATTAACACCACCAACAATAAGCACTGCCACACCTACATTGAGGAACGCCTAAACTTGATAATTAGCTGAGTTTTTTGCAGTTACAGGTGGTCCTATCCAAAGAATTCCCTGTAAATAATTACTTGTAATCCAACCAAAAAACAATCTTTGATAAAACCTCTGGTACCTTTCTCACTGAGCATAGTAAATTTATATGGCTTATCTATTATTTTGATGGAAGATTGGGATTACTTGTACACATAAACATAGAAAAAAATTTCTAATTCCAGTATAGCAAGCCAAGAAGTGTACCTTTTTTCAGCAAAAGCACCCATTTGGACTATCTAGTTAGAACATTAAATTTGTGATTACCATGATAGGTGGCATTGTGTGAGTAACTTTGTTCGACAGCCAAAGAGTCAAAGATAAATTTTACAATTAACTCAACATGAGAGCAGCATGATGATTATAGCTTGATCACTACGGAAACTGAACCGTCCTTGTGCACATTTCCAACATCATTTTCCCTACTCGTTTACTTTGGGGGTGATGAAGTTTGAAAAACTGTGGATAGAAAATTCTTATTGCGGTAGTATGGAATATTTTCAAAACCTGACGTTTACAGAGATTTACATAAGAATATATACAAGTGTACAAAACTATTCTAGGAAAGAATGCTAAAAATGAGCCTTGACTGTTACAAGAATATTGACCCGTGATTTGCTGCTCTGTTATAGAATATTTACAACTATTACAAATAAATTTTCTTGCCGGAATCAAGTTTCTTGATCTTGTGCTTGCTTTGAGGAGTCCTCCTTTATAGGGGGCATGGGGTAGAACTATGTTTTGAGAATGATAGAGGGAGAAGACAGATGAAACCTTTCGGCCGAAAGATACTATATATTGCGGTAGCCATTTATGGAGGCACAACAAGCCCTGCAAGCAACGACGGTATCAGTGGAAGTGTAACACTCGGTTCTAGCGCCACTATGATTTCTAAGATGTTTTTTTTAATTATTTATTTGAGCAAAAATCTCTTTTAAATATTTGATTTTTTTTTATAAATCGATCACGGGCATAAAATGGTTGTTTTATTAAACCTTTTCTTTTCTAAATTGATTTGATGATTTAAAACCTTTTAAGGGTCGAGTTTTTTTTTTTGAGCAAGTTAGGTTTTCATTTTTTCATTTTATTTTTTATTTTTATTCCTCTCCTTTGTGTGCTCACGACGTCTTTCATATTTTCTTCCTATTAATTTTATTCTCACCATTTCAACATTGAATGGGCTTTGCCTTTTCGATTATTTCCTTTTTACCTCACGTTTGATGTATCCCATGCATGCATGATTCGCATCTCTCCATATCTTCAGGGATCACGTCAGTTTCACTACATATTGCCTTGCACATATTTGCTGGAAACCAAATCTCATATTTTTGGAGTTATGTTTTGATAGGTTGATTTACATCAGTTTCCTTCTAAACTAAGATTTGTCTTCATCACGTCCTTGTCGTCCGCTTGCCGTCCCTTCTTTTTTTCTCTTGTTCTCTAGGGTTTTCAACCTCCTATAGATATGTTCCTTCCTCACGCAGGAAGAAACCTAAAGTTACCGCTAGCCTCTTTTTTACAACCTCAGCCTTCCAAGCTGCCAAGCATTGTTTACATTACAACAAACTACCGAGAAAATCATCCCAAACCGAAGCCAACCTCCTTTATCACCTATGGTTTCATTACCTCACGAAATCACATTTGTCTCCCAAACATCGAGAAACCACCACGGGTTGCACTATCAACTTTGGTACAGAAACGAAATAACATAATAGATATTCGAAGGGAATGTGAAATAGAAAGCACAGAGAGCTAAAATGAATTGGTAATTCTGTTGTGTATTGAATGTTTGAGTACAGTGACTATTTATAATACAAAGAATCAAATAACTGAATGAAAAACCAAAAAAAATGTATTTACAGCTCAATTTTGGTGAATCACTATCTAATGCCACGTTTCAATTAGGTGGCCTTCCAGGTGTTTGATGAATGTCTTCAGTCATGGTCAATATCCCCTGTAAGATGGAGAGTAAACATTGATGAGTCCCATCTTAAGCAATAATCGATTGAAGGTTGGCAAGTGTAATGGTTTAGTGAGAATATCTGCTAGTTGAGTTGAAGAAAACACATGAATAGTCCTAATATCGCCAGCTGGAATTTTATCACGAATTATATGGCAGTCGAGTTCAATGTGTTTTGTGCGCTTGTGGAATACCGGATTTGCAGCAATGTGTATGGCGGCTAGATTATCACAATGCAAGGCATCAGGTGTATTGATGGAAACATGCAAATCTATGAGTAAATAGCGAAGCCAAGTAAGCTCACAAACGGCGGCAGCCATGGCTCAGTATTCGGACTCGGTAGAAGATCTTGAAACCGTAGTTTGTTTTCTCGACTTCTAGGAAACAAGATAATGGCCAAGAAATACACAAAATCCGGTTGTTGAGCAACAAGTATCAGGGCAATTGGCCCGATTTGCATCAGCATAAGCAATTAGTTCCAATGAAGAATCGGTTGGAAGAAATATTCCCTGTCTCGGGGTGCCCTTGATGTACCTAAGAATCTTGATAACAGCATCATAATGCGGCACTCTTGGAGTGTCCATAAACTGACTCAACAGATTAACACTATAGCTCAAATCTGGTCTCGTGTAAGTTAAATACAGCAATTCTCCAACTAATTTTTGGTAAAGTGCTAGATCATGAAATACAGCGCCCTCATCTTTTTGAAGCTTTAGGTTGGGTTCCATTGGAAGAGGAGATGGCTTGGCAACTAGGAGCCCTATTTCAGCAAGGATATCAAGCACATACTTGCATTGACAGAGCTGAATACCAGCTTGTTTTCTACCCACTTCCATGCCAAGGAAGTAACGCAATGCACCAAGAGCCTTGATGCGGAATTTAGTTTCCAAAAACTGCTTGACAGGACGGCTAGAAGTAGGATCAGAACTCATGAGAATAATGTCGTCGACATATACTAGTAAGGCAACAAAGGAGGTATCAGTGGCCTTCGTGAATAGGCTACAGTCAGCCTTTGACTGGATGAATCCAAACTCAACAAGAGATGAAACCAACTTAGCATTTCATTGTCTGGAAGCTTGGCGCAGGCCATATAAACTCTTTCGTAGTCGGCAGACTTTGTTGTGCTTTGCAGGAAGGTAACCAGGGGGTGGCCTCATATAAATTTCTTCAGCAAGCTCACCATACAAAAATGCGTTATTTACGTCCAATTGTTGAAGTCCCCAGCCTTTAATGGCAGCAACTGCTAAGAGTCAACGGATGGAAACAATTTTAGCAACGGGTTAAAAAGTATCATGAAAATTGATACCTTCCCATTAGGTAAAACCCTTTCTGACTAAACGAGCTTTAACACGCTCCACTGTGCCATCAACCTGAAATTTGAGCTTCTAAACCCATTTTTAGTCAATCGGTCGCTTGTCGGGAGGGAGATCGACGATGGTCCAAGTCTCATTGAGCTTAAGAGCAGCAAGTTCTTGGTCCATTGCCTCACGCCAAAGTAAATGTTTAATGGCTTGTGCATATGTGGTGGGTTCGGTGTTGATAGAAATAGAAGTGGCGAATGCCCGAAATTGAGGTGACAATGATGCATAAGATAAAACAGAAGAGATAGGAAAAGAAATAGGCGAACCTGATGAAGTGGAGTCGCCAGGAGCAGTCAACATGGATGACGATTGTAGAGATATAGGTGATGAAGCTTGCTGGCAATGATAGTCAGAAAGATAGGCGGGAGCATGGCGTTTCCGAGTTGATTGACGATGCAAGTGGGAAGGTAGATCAAGGATAGGAGTAAAAGAAGAGTGATGAGAATGATTAGGTATGGTGTTGGGTGAGGAGGCTAAAGGAGTTTTGGTATTTTCCGTGAATGGAGAAGCAGGTGCAGAGTCGATAGGTGAGGTTGGTGTTTGTGGAGGGAGAGTAGGATTTGAGGAGTCAGACGAAAAAAAAAGACACAGGTGCGATAGGTGAAGTGGGTGTGGGTGAGGAAATTGCAGAGTCAGAGGGAATTAAAGGGAATATTCTGTTTGGGGTGTTGGTGGGTTCAGTAAAGATATTAACATTGAAAGGTGAATATGTAAGTGGAGAAGATTGGTCAGGATTGATTAGTGAAGGTGTGGATTAAGTTTGTTGACGTAAAGGAAATATGTCTTCGTGGAAAACGACGTCTCGTGAGGTGAAAACTTGGTGAGTTGTGAGATCAAGCAATTTATAGCCCTTCACTTCATACGGATACCCAAGAAATAAACACCGACGAGCTCGTGGTTCAAATTTGGTTCAGGAATGGGATAAGGTTGAGGCAAAGCATAAGCAGCCAAAGACCTTTAAATGGGTGTAGGATGGGTTTGTTTGATAGAGGATTTCAAAGGGAGTTTTGTAGTTGAGTGTTGGGGTGGGTGTTTGGTTAATTAAATATACTGTAGTGGTAGCAAAATTAGACCAATACTTAAGGGATAGGCCAAACTGGAATTTGAGGGTTCGTGCCACATTGAGGATATGTTGGTACTTGCGTTCGGCAAGTGCATTTTACTGAGGTGTGGCCATGCAGGTGGTTTGATGTAAAATGCCTTTAGAATGATAATAATCTGGTATTTGGAATTCGGCGCCATTATCTGATCGGATAATTTTAGTTTGGGCGTTGAATTGATTTTGAATGAGAGCAAAAAAATTTATAAGTGAAGGCCGAGCTTCTGATTTTGTTTTAAGAAGATACATCCATGTGCATCTTGTAAATTGGTCTACAATTGTGAGAAAATATTTGGCCCCATTATAAGATTGTGTTTGGTTAGGACCCCAGATATCAATAGAAATAAAGTCAAAAGCTTTTGTTGTTCGATGAATTGATTTGGGAAATGACAAGCGGTGTTGGATGGAGTTAAATGCTTGGAGCTAGAATTAATATCACGTAAAATATGATGAACCATGGAGCTATGCCCAAGTTTAAAATGCCATGGAGCTATGCCCAGATGACTAACATAAGAGGGGGGTAAATTGGGTTATATTAAAAAATTAATACTTATAAACCAAATATACAATATAAAAATAACTATAATATAAAGCAGTAGGAAATATAAAGAGTAAGGGTAAGAGAAGCAAACTCAGTATTTTAACGAGATTCAGCCCCATTGCCTACGTCTTCATCTCAAGCCACCCCTTGAGGATCCCAAATTCACTAGTCAATCTCCTTTAGGTGGAGATAGAAACCTATTACACATTTGAGTAGCACCGCTCCAAAGAATCCGTGTAGAACACCTTCTACACTTCCAATCACTTTACACTTGGTGATTCAACTATTCCCTGTGTAGAACACCTTCTACACACACAAGGGTTATACACACCCTCTTACTAATATAAGAGTTGATAGTGGGTAGACTATCAAAGTACACTCCTCAATGAGTGAGATATAAACAATATAGCGTAACTTATATCTATCTAAAAAAGAATAAGAATTAAGGCTCAAAATTTTAGAAAAGAGAGAATGAGAGCTTTGAAAGAATGATGCAAAACTTAGCAATAGATGTGTAAGCTCTTATTGTGATTTTTGTAAAACTCAAGTGAGCTATTTATAGGCAAATGAGTCTTCAATTTCAAATTTGAAAAGATTCACATGTCAATAAGAGCACTATTCACTTTTCAAAAAATTCAAATAAAAGCATTTCCTTTTTGTATTTGTCAAAGACAACTCCTTTCATTTTTCAAAGAAATCAAACCTAATTTTTTGAGTTTCATACATGACAAAATGAGCATTATTTATTTTTCAAACCAAATTATCTTCTTTTTGCTTATGTCAAAAAAACACACAACCACCCTTTAAGATTTTCAAACAAAATCATCTACTTTTTGCATTTGTCAAAAAAACACACAACCACCCTTTAAGATTTTTAAACAAAATCATCTAGTTTTTACATTTGTAAAAAAAAACACCACCCCCTTCAAGACTTTGAAATAAAAATGTGCACATGTCAAATATGATAATCAATCATCTTATAAATTCAAATTTTTATATAAAAAAATAATTTTCGAAATTATTTTGTTTGATGATGTTATGCACATGTGAAAAACATAATTTTCAAAACTAAGACATTTAAAAATGTCTTGCATATGTGAAAAATATAATTTGATGTTTTATGATAAAAAAGAGTAATTTGGAGACTTAATCCAATTTCGAATTTTATCAAGAGATGTACAAAAATAATCTATGAGCTTTATTTGTAGACTTGTTCTTTTATGTTTGATGTGTGTTTCCCTCCATTGCGTAAATAATTTGAGCTTGAGACTTGAATTTATTTGTTATCATCAAAATCTACATATAAATAAGAAATTTGAAATCTTGAATTCAACAATTTCCCCCTTTTTGATGATGACAAATACTTAGTAGAATTTTGAGACTTGCAGTAATGCTTAACCTCCCCCTGAGAATATGCGTTAGTTTTTCAAATAATAGATAAACATAATTCCAGCATATATAACAGAGTTAAAAATTCTGTAGAGAATTCGGTGCGGAGCCACGCGTGTCCGACAAAACCTGCAAAAGTTGGAGGTCTAGTTCTGGCAATTCAGTGCAGAGCCATGCATGTCTGACAAAACCTGCAAAGGTTGGAGGTCTAACTCTGGCAATTCGGTGCGGAGCCATGCGTGTCCGATAAAACCTGCAAAGGTTAGAGGTCTAGTTGCAATTCGGTGCGAAAGGGGATTCAAATCCGCTTGATGTTGTTGAAAATAAAGATTTGATGGAATTAGCTAGTGTTCTGAAATTTTGAATAGAGGAATCAGAACGAGTAAGAGTTCAAGCACAGAGTCAACATTAGCAGATAATGGCAATGTTTCACGAGAGAAACAGGGACAATTATAATTAATCTCGCTGGCTTAGTTCGGTAACTTTTGACTATATGCATCCGGCATATCTTGTAAGCTTGACGAAGTAAGATTTGAAAAAATGACAGTTTGTCTTCTACTTATTTCCATCTTTATAAAAGCAATCCTTAGTTTTATCTATCTGCATCAAATCTTCTTCTCATTGCTATAGTTCATCTACATTCTCACTTTACAAAATTTTAATGGCTCGTCAATTTTCCTTCAGTGCTTCTCGTGATCAATCTATTTCTGCATTTATCGTAGGTGCCATGAAGCAACAAAATACTGATTTGGCTAATAAATCAGATCATGATGCCATTTACGAGTTTGTGAGTCTTGGGACTCGATACTCATCTTCTATTATTGCTTTTTCCGCTCGGTTGCAGTCCAAAACTCGTGAGATAGAGAAGCTTAATGAGAAGATCGATATTTTTCAACGACTTGTTCAAGAGTCTAGCAAAAAAGTAGTAGAGTTAAAGCAACAGAATAAGGATTTAAAATCCTTGCTTGCCTCTTCATTTTGATTGCCTAATCCTTTAGATAAAGATGGCATGATGATTTATGAGGAGCAAATACATTTGAATGATGAGGTTAAACGTCTCAAGTTTCTGTAGGTCACTTGAGATAAATGAATAAAAGATATCTAGCAGATATTCATAGAATGCATCATTCCTATTTATCTTCTAATCATGCATAATCTATCTTCTGGTAGGGGTTTTATAAAAAAGTCTGCCAATTGATCATGTGTGCTAGTGAATTCTAATACAATATCGGCACACGATCTCTAAGAAAATGATATCTAATTTCAATATGCTTGGTCTTAGAATGTTGTATTGGATTCTTTAAAATATTTATAGCACTAGTATTATCACATTTAATAGGAATATGATTGTATATAAGTTTAAAATCCTCAAGTTGTTAATTCATGTAAAGAACTTGAGCACAACAACTACTTGCAGCAACATATTCTGCCTCAACATTAGATAATGCAACATAATTTTGCTTTTTACTAAACTACAAAACAAGTGCATGACCTAAAAAATGACATATTCTACTAGTACTTTTTCGATTAACTTTGCAACCAGCAGAATCCGCATCTGAATAACTAATAAGATCGAAAGAAGTATGCTTAGGATACATAACTCTAAGTCAATGGTACCGACAAGATATCTAAAAACGTGCACATAAACATACACTGAACATAATATCAGGTTTACTAGCTGTCAAATACAATAAACTACCAATCATACCTCGATATACCTTTGAGTCAACTAGCTTACCGCTTTCATCTTTATCAAGTTTGGTGATTGGACTTATTGGTGTTCCAATTACCTTCGCACCTTCCATCCCAAACTTTTTGAGTAACTCTTTGATATATTTTGACTGATTAATGAATGTTTCACTTTTTGCTTCCTTGATTTGCAATCCAAGAAAGAAATTAAGTTTTTCCATCATGCTCATTTCAAATTCTTCCTGCATGCTCTTAGCAAAATCTTGGCACATATTTTCATTAGTAGCACCAAATATTATATCATCAACATAAATTTGAACTAGAAGAATATCATCATGTTCATATTTGATGAAAAGAGTTATATCGATCTTTCCTCTTGAAAAACCTTTTTCAATCAATAAACCACTAAGCATCTCATACCAAGCTCTAGGAGCTTGTTTGAATCCATATAATGCTTTTGCGAGCTTGAAAACATGATTAGGAGAAATATGATTTTCAAAACCTGAAGGTTGCTCAACATATACCTCTTCATTTATAAAACCATTTAAGAAAGCACTTTTAACATCTATTTGAAAAAGTTTGAAATTTTTATAACATGCATATGCAAGTAACATTCGAATAGCTTCTAATCTTGCGACAGGTGCATACGTTTCATCATAATCGCTTCCTTCCTCTTGATTGAAACCTTGGGCTACAAGTCGAGCCTTGTTTCTAGTGATGATTCCAGACTCATCTTTCTTATTTCTAAAAACCCATTTTGTTCCAATAATGGCATGATTTTTGGGTCTAGGAACAAGTGTCCATACATAATTTCTTTCAAATTGATTTAGCTTTTCTTGCATAGCTAGAATCCATGATTCATCAATAAATGCTTTATCAATATTTTTGGGTTTAATTTGAGATAAAAAAAAAACAGTGTGATTACAAATATTTCTAAGAGATGATCGAGTACTTACACCTCGTGAAGGTTCTCCTAGAATTTGTTTCACTGGATGATCTTTCACATGTTTCCACTGTTTGGTTGCATCTTGTACTAAATCCTGATGTCTCCATGTTGGACTTCTTCCATTGTATTCTCTTTGTTGAGATTGAGACTATTTGTGTTATTTGTACCTTCTAATTCTTCATCAATAGATTTCTTGGAGAGTAGAGGGTTAGATTCATTAAATACTACATGCATAGATTCTTGTACAGTCAAAGTCTTTTTATTGAATATTCTATAAGTTTTACTATTTGTTGAATACCCAAAAAAGATACTTTCATCAGATTTTGTATCAAACTTTCATAAATTATCTCTGCCATTGAGTATAAAACATTTGCATCCAAATACATGAAAGTAACCAATATTTGGCTTTTTCTCATTCCAAAGCTCATAAGGGGTTTTATCTAATTTAGACCTTAACATAACTCTATTTATAACATAACATGCAGTACTTACCGCTTCGATCCAAAATAACTAGGTAAACTATTTTCATTAAGCATTGTTCTTGCCATTTCTTAAAGAGATCTATTCTTCCTCTCTACTACTCCATTTTGTTGAGGAGTTCTAAGAGTAGAGAAATTATGCAGAAAACCATTTTCATCACAAAAAGACTCAATATCTTTATTGACAAACTCTTTCCCCCTCACTTCGGATGTTTGAAATAGTATAACCCTTTTCATTTTGAATTCTCTTGCATAGCTTGGTAAATACATTATGTACCTCATCTTTATGAGCGAGAAAGATGACCCAAGTATATCTAGAGAAATCATCAACAATAACAAACACATAACATTTTCCTCCCAGACTCGCAACTCTGTTTGGTCCAAAAAGGTCCATGTGTATTAGTTGCAAATGTCTAGTAGTAGAAATATGTTTTTTGATTTTGAAAGAAGTTTTTTTTTGTTTACCAAACTGGCTTGCATCATAGATTTTGTCTTTAAAAAAATTTGCTTTTGGCAAACCTCTCACAAGATCATTTTTTTAAAGTTTGGAAATAAGTTCCATATTTGCATGACCTAACCTTCTATGCCATAACCAACTATTTTTATGTTGAGCTGATAAATAAATAGGATCTTGTGAGGCAATTTCTTTAAATTCAATTGTATAAACATTATTGTTTCTAAGAGCAATAAAACAAACATTGCAATCATGATTATTCAAAATAATGCACTTATCTATTTTGAAGGTAAGTGTAAATCATTTATCACATAATTGACTTATACTTAAAAGATTATGTTTTAAACCTTCAACAAGTAAAACATTTTCAATTATGAGAGAAGACTTATTACCAACTTTACCTATTCCCATAATCTTCCCTTTTGAATTGTCTCCAAATGTCACATGTCCTTCTTCTTTAAGAGTGAGATCAATGAACTTAGTTTTATCTCCTGTCATGTGTCTTGAGCATCCGCTATCTAAAAACTATCTTGTTTTACTTACGGAAGACTTCATGCATACTTACAAAAATAATTAAAATAATTTTTCTTGGTACCCATGTTCTTTGAGTCCTTTATTTATTAGTATTAGAAAAAATAAGATTCTTTGGTATCCATATGGTCCTAATAGTCATTGTATGTTTGCTTCTAATAGGACAAGCATGATAGTTATGATCATTTCTATTGTAAAAATTACAAATAATATGTAACATACTTGAAAAACTTGAGTGATTGTAATAATGTCTTTCTTTGACAAATCTATTTTTAGGAAAAAAAATTTGAAAATCTGATTTTGATTTAATGGGTTTATCAAAGAAATTTTTATAGGATTTGAATTTTTCTTTTGGTATGTATCCCAAGCTTATCCTATCAAAAACACATATTTGATTACCAAGAAGTTTTTCGAAATTTCTTTTTCCATTTGTGAAATTTTCAACAATCTTTTCTAAATCAGCTACTTTCTCTTTCAGTTCATAATTTTCATTTTTTGAAACTATATTTTCTTTTCTTAAAACATCAATTTTATTTATTAAAGAATAATTTTTCTTTTTCAAAACGGTATACTTAATACCGAATTTTTCAAATTCCTCATATACCTCTTCCAAAGCATTTTGCAATTTTTCATAAGGGATTTTCAAAATTTATTACCTCAAGATCATCTTTAGCATTAAGACAAAAATTTGCAGAATTTTTATGACTTGCGTCGCTGTCTGAACTACTTGAATCATCATCCCATATAGCTTTCATTGCTTTTTTGCCTTTGTATCGAACTTTCTTTAGTAGAAGACAATCTACCTTGTATGTCCTGGCTTTTTACATTTATAACAAATTAATGAATCATTCTTACCTGTATCTTTGTTGGAAGATTTTTTGAAGGATTTTCTTGAAGGAGCTTTATTTTTTAAGAATCTCTTAAATCTTCTTGTGATCATTGCAATTTTTTCGTCATCACTTTCTTCATCTTCATCGCTTTCATTTTCATGAAGAACGGCTTTAAGTGCCAAGCTCTTCTTTTGCTTTCCTTCTTCTTCTCCTCTTTTCAATGTGTACTCATGGGTAATAAGTGATCTGATGAGTTCTTTATTTTAAGTTTTTTAAGATCTCTAGTTTCAAGAATCGTCGTTACTTTTGATTCCCAACGTTTTGGCAAGGAGTTGAGAATTTTCCTTACTATCTTCAAGCTGGAATAAACTTTACCAAGAGATGTCAAACTATTTATAATATTAGTAAAACGAGTATACATAGAAGAGATAGATTCATCATCATTTATTTTAAACAATTCATATTCATGCGTAAGAACATAAATTTTTGATTCTTTGACTTGCGAAAGTCCTTCATAGGTTACTTCCAAGTTGTCCCAAATTTCCTTTGCTGTCCTGCAAGTCATTATTCTGTTAAATTCATTACTATTGAGAGCATTATATAAAAAATTCATAGCCATTACATTCACAGTATAAAGTCTATCGTCTTCGCGATCAAACTCTTCCTCTTCCTTTTTGACCTTTACTCTATCAACCGTTTTTGTTGGAATATAAGGCCCATTTACAATACATTTCTAGATTTCTTGACCTTGAGATTGAAAAAATATTCTCATTTTAGCTTTCCAGAAAGTATAATTATCTCCACAAAATAGCGGAGGTCGACTACTAGATTGACTTTCAACAAAAGTAGCTGCAATGCTAGCCATATGATCTTAACTCAACAGATAGTTAATCTTATAACAGAGCCCTTGCTCTGATACCAATTGTTGCCCAGATGACTAACACAAGAGGGGGGGTGAATTGGGTTATATTAAAAAATTAATACTTATAAACCAAATATACAATATAAAATATAACCAGAATATAAAGCAGCAGGAAATATAAAGAGTAAGGGTAAGAGAAGCAAACTCAGTATTTTAATGAGGTTCAGCCCCACTGCCTATATCCTCGCTTCAAGCTACCCCTTGAGGATCCCAAATTCACTAGTCAATCTCTTTTAGGTGGAGATAGAAACCTATTACACCTTTGAGTAGCACCGCTCCAAAGAATCCGTGTAAAATACCCTCTACACTTCCAATCACCTCACACCTGATGATTCAACTATTCTCTGTGTAGAACACCTTCTACACACACAAGGGTTATACGCACCCTCTTACTGATACAAGAGTTGATAGTGGGTAAACTATCAAAGTACACTCCTCAATGAGTGAGATAGAAACAATATAGCACAACTTATATCTCTCTAAAAAAGAATAAGAATTAAGGCTCAAAATTTTAGAAAAGAGAGAATGAGAGTTTTGAAAGAATGATGCAAAACTTAGCAATAGATGTGTAAGCTCTTGTTGTGATTTTTACAAAACTCAAGTGAGCTATTTATAGATAAATGAGTTTTCAATTTCAAATTTGAAAAGATTCATATGTCAATAAGAGTACTATTCACTTTTCAAAAAATTCAAATAAAAGCATTTCCTTTTTGCATTTGTCAAAGACAACTCCTTTCATTTTTCAAAGAAATCAAATCTAATTTTTTGAGTTTCATACATGATAAAATGAGCATGATTTATTTTTCAAACCAAATCATTTTCTTTTTGCTTATGTCAAAAAAACACACAACCACCCTTTAAGATTTTCAAACAAAATCATTTACCTTTTGCATTTTTCAAAAAAACACACAACCACTCTTTAAGATTTTTAAACAAAATCATCTAGTTTTTGCATTTGTAAAAAAAACACACCACCCCCTTCAAGACTTTGAAACAAAAATGTGCACATGTCAAATATGATAATCAATCATTTTATAAATTCAAATTTTTATATAAAAAAATAATTTTCGAAATTATTTTGTTTGATGATGTTATGCACATGTGAAAAACATAATTTTCAAAATTAAGACATTTAAAAATGTCTTGCATATGTGAAAAAAGTAATTTGATGTTTTATGATAAAAAAGAGTAATTTGGAACATTAATCCAATTTCGAATTTTATCAAGAGATGTACAAAAATAATATATGAGTTTCATTTGTAGACTTGTTCTTTTATACTTGATGTGCGCTTCACTCCATTGTGTAAATAATTTGAGTTTGAGACTTGAATTTATTTGTTATCATCAAAATCTACACGTAGATACGAAACTTGAAATTTTGGATTCAACAAGCAGCATTGGTATGATTTACAGAAATTGAAGGAAAATAAGTAATAAAATGGTCTTGTAATGTATTTGGGTTGGGTCTGGATAGTTGCAAATGGTACAAGCCATCACGCACTGTCCCCACTCCAATCATCTTCCATGATGAAATGTCCTGGATATAACAAGATTTGGAAAAAAAATAAAAATCAGGCAACAATTTGATTGTGATGATAAGGATTTTGCAGAGATAAGATTAAAAGAAAATGTAGGCACATATAACACGTGATGAAGGATTAAATGAGGAGATAAGTGGACATCACCCATGTATGTGGCTGCAGTAGTTGAACCATTTGGAAGTTTGATTATGCGAGAAATGGGGTGCGATTGTGTGTGAAAAATTTGGGACTACAGATCATATGATCAATAGTGCTCGTGTCTATGATTCAAGATATTTGACTGTTTGATGTAGATTCATGCGTGTGTGTTATGGCAAAAGGAAAATTACTAGAAGCAGGGGATGGACTGGTGTGAGCATTATTTGCAGCAGGAATGATGGCATCGCCGTGAGGAACTTTGAGCAAGGCAAGGATCTGGTTATACTGCTCTCGAGTAATACGTGGACCATTGTCAATGTCCTCCTGCGCAAGGAAGTTTGGTTAACTGAGGATTTGGATTTTGAGCTGTTCTTGTGGCCTGGAGGATAGCCATTTAAACGGTAGCACTTGTCCTTTGTGTGTCTAGGTATGCAGCAATGAGTGCACATGGCAATGAGTCCTGGATTGGCTTTGAAACAACAGTCGAGGGAGTGACCTAGTACATTGTAGTGGGAACAAAACAACCGCTCTCTACGATTAGTGTTCGAGCTGCGAGAATCGGATCCCTTAGCAACCATGGCTAGAGGTGAGGACACACTGTGCAATTGGCGACGCCGTTCCTCTTGTTGAACAAGAGATAGGACTCGGTTAAGAGCAGGAAGTGGATCATTCAAAAAATCTGCGCATGAACAGAATCATAAGAACTGTCAAGCCCCACAAGAAATTGCATCACCTTGTGTTGATGGTAGTAATACATCATAGTTTTGATGGCTCCACAAGTACAGGTAGGGGATGGTTCGTAGATCTCCAACTCATCCCAAGAAACTTTGAGCTTGTTGTAATATTGGCTAATGGAATCTGTGTCCTGCGTTGTTGAGGAAATGGTTTTGATGATTTGAAAAATCCGTGGAGCATTATGAATGGAGAATCAATCTCAAACATCATTCCAAACACCTTCGGCAGTGTTAGCGTGCACAATGCTGGAACAAAGATCTGTGCTCACCGAATGCTGAATCCATGCGATGAGCATGTCATTGTAGCTTTCCCATGGTGCAAAGAGAGGATTGGAGGAGCTGGTAGACTTGGCAATGGAGCTATCAATGAATCCAAGCTTATTTTTTATATTAAGAGCACGACGCATCGTTCTTACCCAGGTCACATAGTTTTAAGAGGTAAGTAAATCGGGAACGAGAGGAGATGTGGCTCCTTTTCCAGGTTGTATGTAAAAGGGACTTGCTGGATTATGGAGGTTATTCTCAGATTTGGGTGGCATGTTGGCATCAGAATCATCACTCATCACTCTGATACCATATTAACTTTGGTATAGAGACGGAATAACAGAATGGATATGCGCAGGGAATGTGAAATAGAAAGCAGAGAGAGCTAAAATGAATTGGTAATTTTGTTGTGTATTGAATGGCCAAGTATAGTGAATAGTTATAAGACAAAGAATAAAATAACTGAATGAAAAAAAAATGTATTTGCTCAGTATTGGTGAATCACTATCTAATGCCATGTTTCAATTAGGTGGCCTTCCAGGTGTTTGATCAATGTCTTCGGCCATGGTCAATATGCACCACCCAGAACCCCCACGACCACCACCGAAAGTCCCAAGAGTCCCTTGTTTTTACTCCCGAAAATAGAGCAAAAACACCATCTCCAGTCGTGCACCGCCATCACCACTTCACCTTAGACCTATGTTGATGGAGACCATGTCTTTACTTCACTGGAAGAATAAACTCTGACAACCTCCTTGGGCTGCCTAGCACCCTTGGTAAACCACCAAGCATTCTTCGTTTTGCATCACCGAAAACAAATCAACTTTGTGTGCTCTCAACTCAGATTTGTTCCTCCCATCGTGAATGGCAACTCAGCCACCTCACGGTACCAGCCTCCTCCTCACCATCATCACTGACCTTGTAAGCGCCGGCCTTCCCACCTAAGCCGTAGGTTATCACCTCACGGTAGGCCACTAGAAATCTCTCAATTTTATTTCCATTCAGTTTACTCTTCTTTTACTCACCGTGTCTTTCTCGCCCTTTATCTATACAGTAGTGATGCTTGTTGGAAACCATCGCATACCTCCGAACTCCAGTCACGGCTCCTCCTCTCAATGAGTAGGATCACCACGCCGCTGCTTTCTTTTGTTTTCAAAGCTTTGGTTTACACTTTCGATTTCACGTTGGTCCTATAGGGTTTAGTTTTATTTTATGACTATCTCTTTGCCTTTCCAGTTATAAAACTTCAAATCATGTTTTAAAAATATTTCAGAAGACTGTTGAGTTCTTTTCAAAAGTATACCACTGTTTTATGAAAATCTCTTGTCAGAGATGATAGGAAGCATGATATACGGAGTACCCTTTTTAAAGCATGGTATTGTTGATTTTTAACATTCGACTTTGTGGACTTGTATCATCTTGGATCCATTTTTTATTTTCATTTGTGCTTGGTTAAATCTTTCGGAAGTAAATGTTTTGGGTTGGTTTCACGGTTTAATTTATTTTAGACTTCAGTTTTAAATTATTTCGAACTTGAGTTATAAATTATTTTGGATCGGATCTTGGGTGTTGCATTACTTAAATGGGTTGAATGTTGTTGTTTTTTAGAGACTGGATTTGAGTTGGGTTTTGGGTTAAATGATCATTAAGAGAAAATCGAGATATTGGAGAATTTATAATATTTTAGAGTTTAAGAGAAATTTAGGTAAATTCCAGACATCTTAGAGAAAGTTGATAGTCAGGATTCGAGGATTTTGGATATTAAGAAAAGATTTTGGATTTTTATCTGAAGTTCTATTTTCAAGATTTGTGATCTTTATATAGGTTACAGGATGTTTTACAGGTAAAGATTGATTTTGTTTAACTTGTTGCGGATATTTCTGAAAAGATAAAGAGGTTAGGTAAGCGGGGTTAATATGCTTGATTTTATACCAAATATAGACTAAGGTTGACTTTCTTAAAATTTGTACATGTTTGGTTATGAAATGAGAACTTCAGAAAAACCAACCTCAGTAAGTTATTGCACTACTCATGAAGCTTATATGAAATAAAGAAAAATGTTTCTGACATGCATTGTATATACATGAGTTTAGTTTTTTGTTATATTGTTTCTGAAATATAAAAAAGAGCGATATTGAATATCTGAAAAATTGTGCATTGATTTTATAAAGATACTCTGATTCTGTTTTATTTATGTAAAAATGATTCTAAAAATATTTTTTAGTTATATATATATATATTTTTATGACTTTGAAAATATTTGGTATGGTATACTAGTTTGATATCTGACTATGTCTCTACTCTGTTTTGTTTGGGTTGGTACCAATTTCTCTATCTCTGAGTGCACCCATTTTGGAGACAAAGTAAATTTTATGTAGACTTTATTGTGTACACACTCGGGGCTTCGAGAATGATTAAGAGAAAATTTCACCTCTATCTCTGCCTGATTTGGCCATCGGGATTAGCACAATCCTACCACGGGAGTTAAATTTGGTCTCTACTCTATAAGATACTCTATTTTGATATGATGAAGATGCTCAATTTCGTTATGTCAAAGTACTTTGTGTTTTATATAATTTAAAAACCATCGGTCTGGTACATTTGAAATTGTATTTTGTTCATGATAACTCTGAAGGATATTTTTGTTCTGCATATTGTACTTTGTAAATACTTATATTTGCACTCTAGTATATGTCCTCCGTTTATTGAGTTGATAGCTCACCCTTTATCTCTGAATATTTTTCAGATGAATTTAGATCTTTCAGCCAAAAATCAAATTATGAAGTATTGTGTGAGATGATTTAAGAATGATAGATTGAACATAGAGAGTTTATATGAGTATTGATAAGGTTTAATAAAAAAATATTTTGTATTCTTGTAACTTAGTATTTTTTTGAAATTGTTGATTTTGAGGAAATGACTTTTGAGATTAAGTTTTATATGATATTTGAGAATTTGAGATCTTTAATTATACTATTAAAATATAAGTGTATGTGATAGAAAATAACTCTCCAATTCCTGCGGGACCGGGACATTACAGGAAGCCTCCCAAACTATCATAACTTTGTTAAGACCCTTAAGCCGACGTACCCCATCAGAACTCCATCGCCAGCCTCGAGGCTCGCCAGCCTCGAGGCGCGCCAGCATTGCGCTTCACGAAGAATGAGTTATTGAAGGCAGAGAAGTGCTTTAGCCATACCTTGGTCCTAAAAAACCTGTTTAGCGCCCCCAATGTAGAAGCTCATCGTCTATATTTTAGAAAGACCATGCAATGATAGAATTAGAGTCCATTAAAATCTTTTACTATATATAAAGCCAAATAATAATGGTTGACTTGGCATCACTACCGCATTTCCGATAATAAATCGCATATACAACTTACCCTTATTAGCATATGTAATTCAAATTCAAATGTAAATACACCTACACAACACCCTATCACTCGTGAAGCACAACATAGCACATTGCCTGCAGTAGATAGAAATTGTACAGGATAGCACTGCAGGGAACTTTCACCTACGGTGATGTAAATAACTTTTATTATTCTCTTGTAAAGTCTATAAATAGACTCTCATACATGCAATGAAATTCAAGAAGAAATTTCATCAAATTCTGATATCAAACAACCCTTTCACACGATACTGGTTAATTCTTTCCTTCAATTGGTGTAACTTCTAAACAAACCACGTAATGTTTAATCCAAAGACCACATTGATTCCTTCCCTAGAAAAATCGAAAATCCATTCATATCTCTCTCTATTGTACCCCTCTATTTCCCAACCAAACGTGAATATTTGATCGCATTAGAGAGATATAAAAATGGCTAGGGTTCGTTAAATTGTAATCATTGCAGACAACTTAGTTTGGTTCGGAGAATCGGCCATCGGAGGTCAGCAGACTCGCTCAATCGGGGTGAGTCGGTAGTAGAGAAGATAAAACTCAATCAAGGGATTTTTTGTGAGTTTGGAAAAAGTGCTGTAGATTTTGTTGATTGGCAACAAAGTAATACTCAATAGAAATGATGTTGAAATTAAAGACTTTTGTAAGAAAACTAATATGAAGAACAAAAGACTCTGCTTTTGCTATTGATTCTCCCAAATGAATGTTTACATGGAGCTATTCATATATATATATATATTTGGAAAGAGTTATGAACACCAGTGTAGTGCCCCTCCCCTAATTTATTAAGAGGCCTCACTTATGGCAAAGGAAAAACCTTACAACTTTCTCACCTCATCAATTACCAGATAAGCCATTTACAAACTAACTTTCCAGAATTACAACAACAGCAAAACAAAAGACCAAAATTACTCATTTAGTGCCGTATAGCAGGAAGGCTTGATTTGTTTGTCTGAAAAATTCTCGAGTTGTTGTGGAAGGGCATTTGATTCCAGCCAGCAGCAAGTATGGCCTGAAGCTCTGAGTTTCGCCAATCCATCTGCAAGCGCATTTCCTTCTTTATAAACATGTTGCACTGAGTATGATATTGAGGATAACATCTCTTGAATTTCTTCCCAATCCATCCACACCTGTTTTCCTCCAAGCCTTTAACTACAAACAATGAATCCAACTCAAGAACCACCTGAGTGATTCCCAGCGACTTATAGAGCCGTATTCCATGAGCTAAGGCTAATATCTATGCTTGTTGCTCATTCCTTGGCCAATATCAATAGAGTATGCGAGTTTGAGGTTACCTTGAGCATCACGAATTGTGCCTCCCGCTTCTGACCTTTCGGCATTGCCCAAGCTGCACCCATCGATATTTAATTCGAAACACCCAACTGGTAGTTTTCTCTAGGCTACTACTTTAGTGGATCTTTGTTCTTTACATTTAATAACCACTCCTAGATCTTGTAGGATAGTTTGATCATCACGGTGCCATTTCTGCTTTGCCTTCAAGTTTGATCCAACCCGCACTATCCAGAAGATTGTTTGTCTCCAAAGTTCTTCTTGGGATTTAGCCTTGTCTTCCATTCATTTTTTACATCTCCAATTCCAAAGTATCGAAGTACAAATGGATGGAATTAGGCCAAACAAAGTACCTCTGGTGGACGACACACTTGCCCTTCGAAACCACCTAGAAATAGTTTGTTTCCAATGCTAGGAGCGAGGTAGGTGAAGGTATACGGCTGCGGAAATTTTTTTCCACAGGAATTGTGCCCTTTTTCCACCTGTCAATATATGGTCGAGGCTCTCGTAAGCACCTGTCTCACAGCAACTGCATTTAGAGGTAACCGGTATTCCTACTTTCCTGAGCTTGTCATCAACTGCCAAGCCATTATTCATTGCTTGCCACATAGTGGTGGAAATCTTTTTGGGAAAGGCTGAACTCCAGATCAATTAGCCCAAGGAGAGGACGGGCCAGCACTCCTAGAAACTTCCCAGGTGTTTTTAACTGAGAATAAACCACTTGAGTTTGGTGTCCATAAAAGCTTGTCCACACCTTTTTTAGAATTACCAAGGTCCATCAGCACTTCCAAAGTTTTGTTCCTTCCCAAAAGAGAGGTTAAAAGGTCTTCATTCCAGTTGGAAATCAACACACGCAAATTGAAGAAGTTAGAGGCTTCTGGAAGATGGCACCGTCAGTAGCTTCTAGAATGGTAGGCGCTGAACGGAAGGAGCTGGATTGAGGCGCCGGAATCTCCACCATCATTTACACGATCACACTATTTCTTTCTCTTATAAATACATGTAAGATTGTAATGAGGAAGTAGAGCTCGAGGTGAGATCCGTTGGAGAGATTAGAAGCTGTGAGAGTTGAGAGAAACCATTGTAAATAATTGGTTTGTTGTTTAATACAAATTCTCCTCTTTGTGTGTGTGTACGTAGGCTAAATTGGCCAAACCATGTTAAATTCTGGTCTCCATATTATTTGTGAGCTTCCGCCGATCCCAACAAGTGGTATCAGAGCCGGTAGGAGGTCGGATTTGTGAATTTTCGTAAAAGACCCATTTTGAAATTTGATTGAAATCAAGTTTGGAGGATACCATCAGATTTCGCAGGTCAAGACGAAAATTTTGGTGAAAATTTCGTCTCAAACGGACACCAGACGAAGCTACACGCTCCGCACGCGCCGACTCGGCGATGGCCACACGCCGGCCACGGGCCCCACGCGCCACACGCGCGCGCCAGGGAAGAAGACAAGCTCCGACCCGGATTCCGGGTGATCCGACCCGGACCCATCACCGACCCGGTTCGCGACCCGCTCCAGCAACCCATCAGGGAAGGAATATTCTGTAAGCATATTCCGTCGCAGGCGGAATTTTCCATCACTGGAAAGAATATTCCGTCACCGGCAAGAATATTCTGGTGAATGAATATTTCGGTGACTGGGAGAATATTCCGGTAACCGGAGAGAATATTCTGGTAACCAGAGGGAATATTCTGGCGACGTCAGAAGAATATTCCGGTAACGTCAGAGAATATTCCGTTTCAGAAGGAATATTCTGTTTGTCTTATTTTTCAGGTTTTCGGCACAATTCTGATCGGTTTGGAATGAGACAAGAGTCGTTTCCAAGGTTTTCCACCGTTTCGGACGTAACGGTGAGCTCCGTTTGTTGAGATTCAACTCCGAACGTTGAGAAAATGGTCACTCAAATCAAAGATTAAAGCCGAACTGATGGAGGACTCGGGAGCAGGTGCGATGATCAAGCTAACATCTATAAATTATGCACTATGGAGACCTCGAATGGAAGATCTCCTGAATTGTAAAGATCTCTTCGATCCAATTGAAGAGAAAAGCGTAAAGTCAGATGATGTAGCGGAAAAAGACTGGCATAAGTTGAATAAGAAAACTATTGGTCAGATCCGGCAGTGGATTGACTATAGTGTTTTTCATCATGTTGCACAGGAAACGGATGCCTATCAGCTATGGAAAAAGCTGGAAAACATGTACCAGGCAAAAACTGCTCGGAACAAGGCATTACTAATGAGACGCCTTGTCAACTTGAAATTCAAAAGCGGCATCTCAGTGGCCGCATACACCAACGAGTTTCAGAATCTTGTAAATCAACTTGCATCCATAGATTTTAAACTCGGCGATGAAGAGCAGTCTCTACTACTTCTCAGTTCCCTACCAGATAGCTGGGAAACGCTAGTGGTCTCACTTAGTAATTCAGCTCCAGATGGAAAGCTCGCCATGTCAATGGTGATAGACACCTTGTTTAATGAAGAGGCTAGACGAAAGGAGATTCGAGGAGATGAGACAGATGCCTTTGTAACAGAAGGAAGGTATCAGAGAAATAGTAGAGGTAGAAGTCGAGAAAGGAACAGAAGTCAAAGCAAAGGGAGATCCCAAAGTCGTGGTAAACAGCGAAAGAAGGGAAATGCTTTTATTGTGGTATTGAAGGCCACTTTAAAAGAGAATGCCGAAAGCTGCAGAAGGAGCAAAATCAGCCAAGCAATCAGTCAAAGCACGAAGAAGGCGAAGCTGCAGTGACGCTTTCTGGAGATTGTGTACTCCTTTCTGCTAGTGAAGAATCTTGCTTGCACGTTTCAAGCGAGGAAACCGAGTGGGTAATAGATACAGCAGCATCCTATCATGCCACTGCTTGTAAGGATTTCTTCAGTACTTACGAGGCAGGAGACTTCGGTACAGTCAAGATGGGAAATTCGAGTTTCTCAAAGATCGTGGGCATTGGAGATGTCAGAATAAAAACCAGTGTTGGCTGTACTATGGTGCTAAATGACGTTCGGCACGTACCCGATCTTCGACTCAACCTAATTTCTTTAAGAACCCTTGATCAATAGGGTTACGAGAGCATCTTCAGCAATAATGCTTGGAAATTGAATAAAGGAGCAATGGTCGTTGCACGGGGACATGTCTGTGGCACTTTGTACAAATCAAGTGCTAAGATATGTGCAAACAGTCTCAATGTAGTTGAAGATGATACATCACCAAACTTGTGGTATCAGAGACTTGGCCACATGGGAGAAAAAAGGGTGTTTATGCTTGCAAAAAAAGCATTGATTATAGTAAACAAAGGTATTGCTCTCAATCCTTGTGAATACTGTTTATTTGGTAAACAACATAGAGTTTCATTCCAGACATCAGCTGGAAAAGATCAGAGTTATTGAGCTTGGTACACTCTGATGTTTGCAATCCTTTTGAAGTTGAATCACTTAGAGGTAACAAATATTTTGTTACTTTTATTGATGATGCTTCACGAAAAGTGTGGGTGTATTTCTTAAAAAGGAAAGATCAAATTTTTGAGCAATTCAAAAACTTTCATGCCATGGTAGAAAGAGAAATTGGCAAGAAGCTGAAATGCCTCCGGACAGACAATGGAGGTGAATATACTTCTCGAGAGTTCAGAGAATACTGCTCCAGACATGGCATCAGACACGAGAAGACTGTCCCCTACACCCCACAACACAATAGTGTAGCAGAACGGATGAACCGGACCATTGTGGAACGAACCAGATGCATGTTGAGTATGGCAAAGTTGCCTAAGCCATTCTGGGGAGAAGCAGTAAAAGTAGCCTGTTACCTGATCAACAGAACACCGTCAGTTCCACTGCAGTTCGAAGTCCCAAAGATGGTGTGGTCAAGCCGCAAGATTTCATACTCTCATTTAAGAGTATTTGGGTGCAAAGCATTTGCATATGTATTCAAGGAGAAAAGACAGAAACTTGATGAAAAGTATACTCCATGTTTTTTTATCGGCTATGGAGATGAAGAGTTTGGATACAGATTATGGGATCCAAAAGCGAAGAAGGTCACAGAAGTAGGGACGTAGTGTTCCATGAAGACCAGATGTTTGGATCAGAACAAATAACTCCAAGTGCTCCAGAACCAGCTCCGAGTTCACTACCACTTCAGTCTGTTTCAAACACTGAAGATAGACAGAAAGTTTCCCCAGAAGAAGAAGAGGATACTGAAAACGGAGAAACCACTACTGAGAAGGGGGAGCAGTTGCCTTCTCCATCAGAAACTGCAGAGTTTCCACAGTTGTCAGGTGATCAACCTCAGCAGGACAGATCCTCTAGAGGGCGATTGTTGACTCCGTTACGAAGATATCCGGAATCAGATTATATTCTTCTTACAGATGAAGGGGAGCCAGAAAACTTCCAGGAGGCAATATCTCATCCAGATAGCAACAAATGGATGCAGGCTATGCAGGATGAGATGAACTCGTTACAGAAGAATCAGACTTATGAGCTGATGGAACTTCCAAACGATAAGAGAGCACTGAGAAACAAATGGGTGTTCAAGCTGAAAAAGGATGGCAAGCAGGTGAAGCACAAAGCTCGCTTGGTCATCAAAGGATTCCAGCAGAAGAAAGGAATCGACTTTGATGAGGTATTTTCACCTGTTGTAAAGATGACTTCAATTCGAGTGGTACTCGGATTGGTGGCAAGTCTTGACTTGGAGCTTGAACAGATGGATGTGAAGACAGCATTTCTTCACGGCAACCTTGATGAGGAGATTTACATGGAGCAGCCAGAAGGCTTCCAAGTTCCTGGAAAGGAACATTTGGTCTGCAAGTTGGAAAAAAGCCTTTACGGTTTGAAGAAGGCTCCCAGACAGTGGTATAAGAAGTTTGACTCATTCATGATGAGTCATTACTACAAGAAAACTGCTGCAGATCAGTGCGTTTACATCCGGAGATTTTGAGAAGGTGACTTCGTGATGTTACTGCTCCATGTTGACGACATGCTGATTATTGGAAAAGATCCATCCATTATCAGGAAGCTAAAGAAGGATCTCTCCAAAGTCTTTGAGATGAAATACTTAGGACTTGCCCAGCAGATTTTGGGCATGAGGATCACCCGTGACAGGAAGAAAAAGAAGCTATGGCTGTTACAGGAAAAGTATGTTGAACAAATACTAAGAAGGTTCAACATGGAGAAAGCAAAGCCAGTCAGTACTTCACTGGCTAATCACTTCAAATTGAGCAAAAGCTCATGTCCCTCATCACCAGAAAAAGGTTCAAGAAATGGCTACAGTACCGTACTCCTCAGCAGTAGGAAGTTTAATGTACGCTATGGTTTGTACCAGACCTGACATCACTCACGCTGTTGGAGTTGTGAGCCGTTTTCTTTCAAATCCAGGGAAAGAACACTGGAAAGCAGTACAATGGATTCTCAGGTACCTTAAAGGTACATCAAAGTTGTGCTTGTGCTACGGGGGAGCTAACCTAGTCTTGGATGGCTATACAGATGTTGATATGGCAGGTGATCTTGATGGGAGAAAATCTACATCAGGATATATTTACACATTTGCAGGTGGAGCTGTATCATGGCAGTCTAAACTGCAGAAATGTGTGGCTTTATCTACAACAGAAGCAGAGTACATTGCTATAGCAGAAGCAGGAAAGGAAATGTTGTGGCTAAAGTGGTTCCTCCAAGAAATGGGAGTCAGTCAAAAAGAGTACAGAATCTATTGTGATAGTTAAAGTGCTCTTGATCCGAGTAAAAACTCGATGTACCACTCTCGGACAAAGCACATCGATATTCGGTATCACTGGATATGTGAAGTAATGGAGCAACAGCTGTTGAAGCTTGTAAAAATCCATACAAAAGAGAATCCAGCGGACATGCTAACAAAGGTAGTCACATACGAAAAACTTGAGCTATGTAGAAACATAGACAGGTTAAGTACCTTGAACTAAAATGTGCCAGGATATCCTCCATTTGGTGTTGAGGGGGAGATTTTTGGAAATCAACACACGCAAATTGAAGAAGCTGGAGGCTTCTGGAAGATGGCACCGTCAGTAGCTTCTAGAATGGTAGGCGCCAAACAGAAGGAACTGGATTGAGGCGCCGGAATCTCCACCGTCATTTACACGTTCACACTATTTCTTTCTCCTATAAATACATGTAAGATTGTAATGAGGAAGTAGAGCTTGAGGTGAGGTCCGTTGGAGAGATTAGAAGCTGTGAGAGTTGAGAGAAACCATTGTAAATAATTGGTTTGTTGTTTAATACAAATTCTCCTCTTTGTGTGTGTGGATGTAGGCTAAATTGGCCGAACCACGTTAAATTCTGGTCTACATATTATTTGTGAGCTTCCGCCGATCCCAACAATTCCAACCCTATTCCAACTTACAATATTTGAGTTTTAGTGAAGGTTAATCCACCTGTGTAGCAGACAGTCCCAAAGGATCTAGTGGGGACCATCTATCCCACCAAGAGAGACATCACCATCTAGAATGTTGTAGGACAGTTGGGATGATTTTCATGATCATTTTCCAGAGACTAGATCTCTTAGCTGGGTTTGCTAGCGATGCATGGGACCCTTTTAAATACTTGGCCCCAAAAAAAAGAGCCCAAAGGGAGTTTTCTGCAATTTTCTTCCAGGCGAACTTCATTTGCAAAGCTTTTTAGACTTCATATAAGTTCCTCAGACCTACTTCTCCCTCTTTGACCGGCTTGCACATTTTATCCTAGGCCGCCCATTTTTTATTTTGCCTTCCATTTTCCACGCCCCCCAAAAAAAGAGCTAAAAGATCTATGTAAAGAGTCTATAGTTGATTTAGGAACATGTATAGCCGACATGAGGTGAATGGGAATGCTAGATAACACATGCCTCAATAGAATGAGTCGTGCACCTTTTGACAGTAGCTTTGCCTTCGATGCTTCAACTTTAGCCTAGACTTTTTGTAACGCCCCGTACTCGTAGGGGGTCACGAAACTCCACCTGTTTGGTATAATCCATCATCAACCACAAATAATAGGTCTCCGACCATATTCAAATAAAAATATTTTTCACAACCCAATCCATATAACAATGTCCACCAAGTCATAAATAAAAGAATATGAATAAATCATAAATGAGAGGGTTCACATTCTCCCAAAAAAAAAAACTTAACAATAAAGAATAACTAACATTCTATAAATCTAATGAAACTAGAACCCAACATAATAAATAAATTAATTATTTTCCCTCATCTAGCCTGTGGCTCTAACAGCTTAAAACTTGGTCAAGACTCTTCTCTTGGTCCTCTGATGGAACATTCAAATTATCTGAAAAATATATGACATAAGAAGGGTGAGTTTTTCCACAACTCAGTAAGCGAAGAACATATACAAGCGTGTAAACATGAGCATTTACCAAGTAATAAAGTACAGAACAAAACATAATTATGCATAAAAGAAACATATGATTTTCAAGACAATTTAAAACATCAAGTACTTTGGCATGAACAAACTGAGTATTATCACTATATCAATCGGAGCATCTCACAAATCAAAAACCATGTTTAACCCCCGTGGTAGGGTTGTGCAAAATCCCGATGGCCAAACCAGGCAGAGACAGAGGTGAAACTTTCCCTTATTCGTTCTCGGAGCCCCGAGTGTGCACATAGGAAAGCCCACAATAAACCACCTTGTTTCCAAAGTGGATGCACTCAGACATAGGAAATTGGTACCAATCCAAACAAAGCAAAGATAGAGCAGAGCAGAGCCAAGCAGAGATAGAGTCAAATACCAACCAGAATACTATGCCAAAGGTTTTCAGAATTATTAAAGACACATAGTTCCAAACTATTTTCAGAATACAGCTTATATAAATAAAACAAAGTCAACACAATCAAGATATAATTTTTCGCAGATAGACAAAGATAGTCTCTTTCACATTTCAGAAAATAACATGACAAAAAGCAAGCTCATGTCTACACAATGCATGCCTGAAATATTTTTCCTTCTTTTATATAAGCTTAATGAATAATGCAACAATCGACTGAGGTTGGTTTTTCTCAAGTTTTCATTTCATAACTAACAAAAGCACAAATTTTCTAAAAGTCAACCTCAGTCCTCTTTGGTATAAAACCGAGCATACGAACCCCGCTTACCTGACTCCTGCAGCGAAATATCAAAACTTTGAGTCTGACTTCTAAGAGTTTCGTCACCTATACATGAAAATAATTTCCTTTATGTTAATGACCACCCCAAAGGCCTAAATCTGAAAAATTATAAGTTAACTAAAATGCCTGCCTAATATCATAATTTCTAACATATCAAGCCCAAGCAACCAACCACTATGACCCGCAAAACCAGCGCACTCTATACTAAAAATATCATTTCAGCCCACCACCAACTCATTTCAGGCATCCCTCTGATAAAGCCAACCCAAAAATTGTATAGTCTCCCATATGTTCAAAACTACCAAACCCAACCATTTATATCACACAAAACATCCCAAACAACCCATCGGCAGCACCAAATCAGTAAAAGAAAATTTAGACAACCAACCCTTGAACATCCACCAAAAATCACTTCGAAAATGGATTCGGAAGTTGGAGAAAAATATTCCATAAATATTACGGGGAGAAATCTATCCAGTAAATTTATCAAATCCAAACATCATAAATAAATTCGCTATCGTCCCCAACCTTCCAACAACAGGCGTACACCCTCGGCAACAAATACGGAAATTGAAACCAGAAAATACCACAAAAAATACCTCTCGGAGAGGCCCAGAATTTGAAGAAAAAATCTAAACTAAATCACCTGAGATGAGCATCCAAGAGGAAAATCCATAAAACTTACCTCAAGCGGAAGAATCACATGAAACGGGGCAGTAAAAACCCGCGGACAGTGGCCAGATTTTCGCCTCTCCTATGCTCTGTTTCACCCATCGGAAAACCCACAAAAATAACAGTGATTAAAACCCAAAATCATACCTTGCATGAATAGTAAAATGCAAGAGAAGAGGGGGGAATTTAGATGGACTTACCGGCGCGAAAAAATAGGGGTGAAGGAAAACAGAGGAGCCGACGGTGAGGAGACCCAAAACTGAGCTGCAACTGCCGAAAGAAGAGAGGGAGAGAAAAATAAGTCTTTCGTTGAGCCTTCTAGTGGAATCGAAACTACCGAGGACGTGGGAGTGGGTGGAGAAAAAGGCAATGAAGAAACAGGGGGAAACCGTCGCCCAGAGGAAAAGAGAAGGAAAAGAGAAGAAAGAAAGGAAAAGAAAGAAAGAAGGAAGGAAAGGGGGCAGGGGTTATTTACCTGGGACAGAAACGGTGCCGTTTCTGGGGGGCTGGGCTGGGTCTTGCTTAAACCAGCCTGGGCCTGGCTACGGGCCTTACACTTTTCATATTAACTCTTCTAGATATTGTACCAGTAACTTGCCCGCAACTATTTAAAAAGGGTAAATCCTTGCCCAAATCCCGTAATACGTAAGGAAACACTTCTTCCAGATCTCTGGATGTATTCTAAAAAATAAATGGCTATTTTTTCTTTATTAACCATTTGTCTCGACCACTCTCCGTAAGTCTTAAGACAGAGCATAATATTCATGAACGAACGTTTGGTCCCATTTGTGAAGAGGACCAAATCATCCGCTTAAAGAAGACGAGAAATCCGGGGGGCTTCACGTGGCTTAGAAAATTGGCCAATGCCGCCATCATTAAATCTCTCCTTTAGCACTCGTGACAAGATTTCTTCTACAAGTATGAATAAATATGGTGAAATTGGGCCGCCTTGTCTCAAACCCCGACCACCCTTGTAAAAAACCCTTCAGTGCTCCATTCATCACAACCAAGTACCAAACTGTTGTGACACATTCCCTTACAAGATTTCAAAATTGTGAAGAGAAGCGGAAGGCTTCTAAAATATGTATCAAGAAACTCCAGTTAATACTATCATAGGCTTTCACGAAATCTACTTTAATCACCACATTTCAGCCTCAGACTTTTTTTATTGATGTTGTTCATTAGATCTTGAGTGAGACTTACATTTTCTAGGATACTTTTGCCATGTAGAAAGGCCCTTGTTCCATGGAAATGAGCTAAGAGAGTACAGGAGAGAGCCGACGAACTAGACTTCTTCTTCCCTATGTCTGAGATCAATCCAAGTTTTAGAATTCTAGTGGTATATATTATAGCGCTGGCTATGATTCCTGCTCGTTTGATCTTGCTGGTGTTCCCCTTTTTTCCATTATTTTCTGAAAACAAAGTTACAGTTTTACTCAATCTGCATATATTTGCCTATTGATCAAAACTTGTATTAATTTTGAATATGTTGACTAGGCGATAGTTGTTCAAGTTATCCTCCTCTTTTCATTGTAAAAGAGTAAAACTCATAGCAGTTTTTTTTTTAGAAGGAAAAAGAAGCAAAAAGTACCTAGTTCTGAACGGGGGCATCTTTATGTATAGCTCTTGCCCACCTAAGAGTACACAACAATGTCAATCAGTTTCCGAACCAAATCAAGCTGCCACTCCCTTTTCCCCCAATATCTAAATTGGAATATACTGTGCAAGAGCAATTTTTCAAGCACAATTCCTCACATTCATGGAGGCTCAAGGTCGCATTAAACCAGGAAGAAGATGTCTCGGGTAATTTCAACTCAGTCTACTTACGGAAGCCATCTCCAATATTGCATCCCAATGGAGTCCTTCAAACACATCCATTAGACCAATCTACTGATTTCCAATCTTTTGGAGACTTGGGTAGGAATCCTTGCAAGCATGCACATGAAGAAGAGCTATTGGCATCACAGGTAGCATATGCACCACATAATGCATATCTTTGACACACATCTGCTTGGGGTGTGGAGAAAAGCTCCCAACTGCGTGTTCGATCCATCCACATAAACCGTTGCGCAACGCTTGATGGGTTTATCATATATCTTGACAAAATAAACGTATTTACTAGTTTGTTACTTGTAATATACCTCGTTCTAATTCATCACGAATTCATACTTGAACACTGGATTCTGATTTAAGCCCGGATATCCCGTGAATTGAAGCCCATTCCATGGCCTTGAGCTAGCCTTTATCGTATTCCCCTTCATTAGAAATACTTGCGGAAGCCCACGAGTATCCAACCTTACTGAAAAATCACCTCGAGCAGGATCTTCTGTCCTCTTCCAAGATAATATGAATCTATCTAGGCCAATTTTCAAGTTCCTTCCAAGCTTCATTTCCGGTAGGAATGTGTCACAAGGATAATCAAAACTCTGCCACAAATATCTCTCCGGGTCATCAACATTTCCATCTTTTACAACAAGATTTCCAATATCCAGGAGCTGTGCGACTCGATTAATTTCTTCTGTTCTTGATGTATTAGTTGACCAAACAATATTATTTGTGCTATTGAGAATGGTAAGAACTCCTTCATCAGTGACCATCAAAACTCCAGAGTGATCGTTAAGCGGAGTGTTTCTGTTAGCCACCCATACGACTGCCCCAGAAGATATCTCGTACCACATTCAGACGTATCGGCTTTTTGAACTGCCTGGGCTGAAAAATCCCATTTCAAATGTTCCACCGGCTGAAACTAATGTGTCGCTGTCTCTGATTGATCGACTTGAAGTAAGAGTGTCCAGCGTAAAGGATGTTTCTAACAGGGAGACAACAATAGAGAGTACACAAAAAAATAGCTACAGGCTTCCATTGATTATCTAGTGGTTTATCTCCTTCTGATTTGGAGAAAGTAATGCAGACAAGTAGAGATATATGTAGAGAACAACACGTTGGTTCTATGTGTACAGATCTTAGCTTTCATAATTGACTTTCGTTTCCAGTTTTTTTTTTTTTGTTTTCACTGCTAGATGGATCAAAGTAGCCTCGTGTTTGAATTCGTTGTCTTATAAACATATAAGGTCCTACAATATATATCTCTCATGTCGACCTGCAATATGTAACGTTAGGTAGAGTTGATAATTTTATCTATCATCCTTTAGATCAGATAAAAACATGAAAAATGTTTTTCATGCATGATTCGCAAAATTATCTAAATTTACGAAATGAGAATTATTTACTCAAATTCAACGTAAATATCATTGACATTCTCATCACAAAGACTATCAAAATGAGAAGATATCGATCCTTCTCTTAAGTCCTCCCAGGGACTCTTCTTTGCAAACTTCCTTTACCAAAGTGAGTTTCTCCCTGTAAACCTGTCACAGAGTCTTCATCATCTATGATTTCATTAACACCAACAACGATAAACTTGGCAATTAGCTGAGATTATACAGTTACAGGTGCTCCTATGTAAGGCCCGCAGCCCAGGCCATTCCAGTGTAGCAAGCCCAGCCCAGCTCACCACAAAACGACGCTGTATCACCCCCAGGTATTTGACTTCCGCCCTTCTTCTTTCTTTTCCTTTTTTTTTCCCTTCTTTTCTTTCTTTCCTTCGGCACCCGATGGTTCCAACCTCCCCTGCCTTTCCTCGATTCTCTTCCGATTTTCACTCACCTGTCGCCACGTCCAGCAGTTGCATCAAATGGAGTTCCCTCCTCTTGCGGTCAGTTTCACTTCACCGGTCTCTCTCTCTCTCTCTCTCTCTCTCTCTCTCTCTCTCTTTCTCTCTATGGCAATACCCATGTTTTTGGGTTTTTCTCTGCCGCCGATCTCCTCTGTTGCGGCCACCCACTCATCTTCTCGGTAAGTTGATCTAAACCTCTCAACTTTTCTGGAATTTCATCTAAATTAAAGGGTTCGGTTTGGGGGTTTTAGTCACTGATAATCTAGCTATTTCCGTTGGTGGCAGCAGAGCATTTGGGGAAGGAGGATTTCATCTTCTAAGCTTCGGTTTCTTGTGGGTTGTTCTTCATTGTTAGGTAAGGTTCAAGACTCTTTGGATGGATTTTCTGTTAAGGGAATTATCTAGCGTAAAACGTTAATTGCCGAACCAAATTTTTACGTAGGGAATTCTGAGGGTTGTTGTTAAATTTTTCAGTGACACTTGGGTTGTTGTTTTCCCTTGTATCACTCCAGTTATTGATTGAGAATGTTTTAAGTTAATACATGCTAGTTGGGGTTGATGATTAATGGCTAGTTTTGTTGGGAAATTCTGGATCCTTGTGGCTGTTGTTTGGCTGGTTGGTTTTAATCGAGTAAAATGTTGTTTGGCTGGTTGGTTTTAATCAAGTAAAAACGTTGTGTGGCTGGCTAGACCGGTTGGTGGTGTTGGGGTCAATAATTTTGTTGCTAAATGATTTTTTTTGGGTGACTGGTCTCGTTGGGTTGTAAGCTGGAAAGTTAGGAATATATGTTCATGTGAGCGTGGGATAACAACTCGGAGGTTGGGGCTGGTAAGCATGTTATATGGGTGTTGTTTGACTTGATATTTGTAGTAAATTGTAACGCTTTAAGCTAGTGTAGTTTGAAGAAAGGAGTTTTGCAAATTTTTCAGATTAGGAACATTAGATTATCATTTTTGTATATACATAGATTGGATTTGCTGGCCGTTAATGTTGAGTATTTTTTTTATATAAATAGGCGACGAGAATCTTAGAGATCGGATTCGAAATCTTGATAATTCGCTACAGGAGTCAGGTAAGCGGGGCTTCTATCCTAGATTTACATAAATAGAAAATTGGCTTGAGGTTGGTTTTATAAAATGTGTATGATTTGTTTTTTTTTTTAAAATGAAAAATGTGAAAAACAACCTCAGTATACGTTTTATGCATTCGCTCATGAAAATTTATACAATAGAAAAAATTTTCTTTTGACATGAAATATGTAGACATGAGCAATATTTGACATGTTTCTGAACTATGCATAAGAGCGAACATTAATTTTGATGCTATATTGTGCATGTAAAATAATAACAAGTGGCGTAATATGATATGTTTATGGAAAAACCTTTGGCATACTTATCTGTTGTCTTTATTTCTGAATATGTTTCGGACATGATTATATGGATTTACGTGATATGGTTGGTACCTCCATGATACAATATGATAGGAGTGCAATCACTTTGGAAACAAAGAGATCATTTTTATGTGTTTCTTTCCTATGTGCACACTTGGGGCTCCGAGAACAAATGAGGGAAAGTCTCACAATATGATACTGCCTGGTTTGGCCACCGAGGATAGCACAACCCTACCATGGGGGTTAAACATGGTATATGTTTTAGAAATGGATGAGATGTTACAGTTATTTTTGCCAAAGTGTTTTGAGTATAAAAAAGTTGGTTTTGTGTATACTTTATGAAAAATAAAGGTTCGCTTAGCTTTTGGATGGTTTATAAGTTTTGGAATTGTTTCCATTGAATAAAAGTTTTTTTTTCGTTACATGCTTAAGGATTTTATTAAAAAAATGCTCATGATTTACATACTAGTATAGGTGTTTTGCTTACTGAGTTGTGGATGAACTCACCCCCTTATCTATATACATTTCAGATGAAGTGGAGGTCTCGACTGAGGACCAAGGTTAATATGTTGGGACCAGGATAGGCGGTCATCTTTGGGGTTGAAGTGAAGACGATATTTATTTTTTGTTGTTCGTTATTTGGCATGTTTAGATCAAAGTGTTAGTAGGATATTTTGATGGGGAGTTTGTGGACCCTATGTGATGGCATTATTTTGTTTAATGTATGAACTTTATGGATATTTAGGATTTAATTGTTTTTTTTTTAATTTGGAGATGAGGAATTATATTGTGGATTATTGATCAGATATATTTTTAGATAGTATTTGTAGATGAAATCAGGTTCAAGTCAAACAGGTTGATTTTCAGGACCTCCTACGGGTACAGGGTGTCACATTATATCCAAAGAATTCACTGTAAATAATTTAGTTGTAATCCAACCAAAAATAATCTTTGGTAAAACCTTGGGTACCTTTCTCACTGAGCAGAGTAAATTTAGATGGACTATCTATGATTTTGACGGAAGATTGGGATTACTTGTACGCATAAACAGAGAAAAAAATGTCTAATTTCGGTATAGGTGGCATTGTGTGAGTAACTTTGTTTGACAGCCAAAGTCCAAAGATAAGAATTTACAATCAACTCAACATGTATGCAGCATGATGATTATAGCTTGATCATTACGGAAGGAAGCAATAGATAAATGTTCTCTTTTTGCTCAGTTAACTGTCTGCCAACGATATAGCCAGTCGGCAATCTAAGTCTCTAATTGACTGGGAAGAGGAGAAAGGATTATCTCAGCCCTTGCGGAAGCAAAAGATAGTCAGATTTTTACAAGCCTTTAATCTTGCTGAGGGAGATGAGAAGGAAAAAATCAAAACCCTGGGGTTGGCCTAACAACCTGTATTTTTGGTTATGGTTCCAAACACTCTAGTGTGGAACGTGAGGATGTTGATATTGGCAAAGAGAAAAAACAAAGAAAACAGAGTTTATATTTGAGAAACTTCAATCTTGAAACGTGAAGATTGATTCTGGTGTTCTACCTCTTCATTTCCCACTGATCATATATTTATACGGTTACATTGAGAGTCACAACATCAACTCAAAATCACAACTTCCAAAATAGCTAACTATAGTAAACACTACTAATAGTAAACTGAACAAGCTGTAAATGCAAAGATGAAAAGGTTTCTAGAAATTAATATCACATTAACCAAACTTCAATTTTCCTCCTTGATGTGATTTCCAGTTACTCCAAACTTTAATCTGAAGCATTGGAGTTTGTCTTGAGGAAGAGCTTTAGTAAAAATATCTGCAATCTGTTCTTCTGACCGATAGAACTTCTACTCAATTTCACCACTTGATTCCACCTCATGCAGAAAATGGTACTTAAAATCAATATGTTTAGTTTGACTATGCTAGACAGGGTTCTTTGCAATTTTTTTAGCAGATTTGTTATCACAAAAAATTTCAGTAGGACCTTGCTGTTTCTCCCCCATGTCTTCAGGTATTCTTTTTAACCAAATGGCTTGGTTTGCTGATCCAGCAGCAGCTACATACTCATCCTCAACAGTGGATTGAGCTACATTTCTTTACTTTCTTGAACTCCAAGAGAACATAGTAGATTCAAGGCCAAAGCAATAGCCTGAAGTGCTTCTCATATCATTAGATGATCCTGCCCAGTCACTATCAGTTTAGCCTACCAGCTTTGTTCTTGAAGTTTTCTTATACCAAATGGCAAAACCAATAGTCCCTTGCAATATCTTAGGATTCTCTTGGCTGCTCCAAAGTGAATTTGACTAGGACATTGAATAAACCTTGAAAGTAAACTGGTAGCAAACAAGATATTAGGTCTGGTATTGCACAAGTATAGCAGACTTCCCACCAGACTTCTATAAGTTGATGCATCCACTTTCTTCCCACCTTCTTCCTTTCTCAAATTCTCATCCCAAGAAAATAATGCGTTTTTTGCCAAGTCACTTATCTCAAAGCTGGACATCATATCTCCTTTAAACTTCTCAATCATTTCAGCATTGTTTCCAATGAAAACAAGCTCATCAACATATATAGATACAACGATTAAATCATTACTGTTTTGTGACTTCACATACAAAGTGGGTCCACGTTTGCTTTTCCTAAATCCTTGCTCAATGAAGTAATTATTAATTATCCCATACCAGGCTCGTGGTGCTTGTTTTAATCCATGCAAGGCTTTCTTTAACATGTAAACCATTCCTTCTTCCTTTTCAAATCCCTCAGTTTGATTAATATAGACTTCTTCTTCCAACACACCATTTAGGAAGGCTGATTTCACATCTAATTGCTGAATTTTCCAACCCTTTTGAGTAGTAAGTGACACTAATGCTCTAATTGTATCCATCCTTGCAATAGGAGCAAAAGTTTCATTGTAGTCAATTCCTGGCTGCTGCACATACCCTTTAACTACAAGCCTTGATTTGTGCTTCAATATTGAATCATCGGGATTCAATTTAGTCTTGTAGACCCATTTAACTCCAATGACATTTTTAACTCCATGTCTGACTCCTTAACCACCATGTCTTCCTCTACTCCCACTTCTTCTTCTGCCCTCCCTTATCCCAATCTTTCTCATATCCTATCTCTAAAACTAACACCTGATAATTATCTACTCTGGAAAGTGTAGATGGTACCCTACTTGAAAGGCCAACACCTCTACAAATATGAAGATGGCTCTTGTCCTACCCCTCCCACTCAGTTACCAGATGAATCTCACAACCTAGAATATGATACATGGATTCAACAAGATCAACTTGTCATGTCTGCATTAATATCTTCCCTATCCGACTCCATTAATATCTTCCTTATCTTATGCTTCCTCTTCTCAAGCCAAAATAGTGTAGACTCAACTGCAGTTAGCTTCCTTAAATAAAGGAACACACACCATCTCTGCATATTATCAACGTGCCAAAATCTTGGCAGTACCATGGCTGCTGTTGGGTGCCCTCTTCCCTCCTCAGAGTTAGTTCCATACCTCCTTGCAGGTCTTGGACCTGATTATGACCCTCTTGTTTCTTCTGTAATAACACGATTGGATCCTATTTCAACAAAGGCACTCCTAGGCCGTTTGCTTGCACATGAGGCTCACCTGCAACACCATTCTTCTAATGGTTTGCTCCTCTCCTGAGGCCTCATCAAACTTCACAGCTCGCAGTCCCTCACCAAATGCTCGTGGTTTAGGATCTTGTGGTCGCAACAACCGTGGTCGTGGTCGTAACACTTGTGGAAGAGGCCCTCCAGCTCCAAATGGTTACTCAGGTAATGCCTCAAACAATGGTTTCTCTTCCTCAACTGACACCAGACCCATTTGCCAAGTTTGCAACAGGGTCGGCCACATTGCTCTTACCTGCCTGTACCAATTCAACCAAGCCTATACTTCAGTTACCCTAGCCTCGGCTCATTACAGCTCCTCCAACTACCAAAATGATTCCACTTGGTATCCTGATACGGTGGCGACGAATCATATCACGAGCGAGCTTGCCAATCTTGACCTCCAATCTGCCAAATACAGTGGTGTTGACCAACTCAGAGTTGGTGATGGTTCTTCCATCCCACTATCTCACACTGGTTCTGCTCTTCTCTCTCACTCTTCTTCATGTTTTCTTTTGACCAAACTTCTTTGTGTTCCTTCATTCACAAAAAATCTACTTTTCGTTAAACAATTTTGTTCTGACAATAATGTTTATTTCCAATTCTTTGCAAATCATTTCCATGTGAAGGATTGCATCACGGGGACAACATTGCTTCAAGGGACAACAAGTAATGGACTCTATACACTTACACCACAGCCTCTTCAAGCTCATTCAAGCTCACTCTCTTCTGTCTCCCTATGGCATTCACGGCTTGGTCACCCATCCTTTAAAGTTGTTCGTATTGTTCTTCTTAACCATGGTCTTCCTTTTGATAAGTTATCATCTATGTATTTCTGTAATGCTTGTGCCATGCCCAAGCACCACCGTGTACCTGCACTTACTAGAAATGCAAAGTCTCTAGCTCCTTTTGATTTAATATTTAGTGACTTATGGGGTCCTTCACCTCACATCTCTCCCGATGGTTTTAAATATTATATCTCATTTGTGAATGATAACTCTCGGTTTACATGGCTATTTCCACTTCAGACCAAATCTCAAGCTATATCCATTTTTATTAAATTTAAAGATTATGTTGAACTACAATTTAATACAAAAATAAAACAACTTCAAATAGATTGGGGTGATGAGTTTGGACCCTTCACAGATTTTCTCTCAAACAATGGCATTATACATAGAGTTACTTGTCCCCATGCTCATACTCAAAATGGAATAGTTGAGAGAAAACATAGGCACATTGTAGATTCGGGTCTTGCTTTAATGACACATGCCTCCATTCCCTTAACATTCTAGCCTTGTGCATTTCAACATGCAGTAAAATTGATCAATATGTTGCCATCTTCCTCACTAAATAACTCTTCGCCTTACCAAATCCTCCACAACAAAGAGCCAGATTACAACTCCCTTTTCATATTCGGTTCGCCCTGTTAGCCTTTGACAAGGCCTTATAACAAACATAAGTTTGACTATAGGGCCATGAAATGTGTGCATCTGGGTCTCAGCCCCGCTCACCGTGGGTCTATATGCTACCACATTCCTTCAAAGAGGATATATATTTCAAAAAACATCAAATTCAATGAAAAAGAATTCCCTTTTTGTGAACTGTCAAAACCCATCCTCCCAACACCAAATCAGCCAAACACCGTTGCACTTCCATTCCTCTACCCCACACGACAAGCCCAATCAATTCTAGGGCCCATTCCCACCTCCTCAACTTCACAAATACAAACACAAGTAGCAAGCCAAGTTCTTTCTCCATCGTCTCCCACCCTTTCTTAGACACAATCTCAAACACTTGCAACACCACTTGCTCTAATTCGTCGCGTCCATGTTAGTTTACTGATGGAACCATTCGTTGGCCACCATCACGCCAAGCTCATTTGACAACCACTTCCAATATCCCCAATACACCCTCAGGCTTCTCAACTGTGCAAAAATATAGAGAATGGAGGGATGCCATGGCCAACGAGTTCAATGCCCTTTTAGCCAAAAATTTGGTGTCTTGTAAATGGGTTTTTCGAACAAAGCAACAAGTGGATGGAACGGTTGGAAGAAGAAAAGCCCATTTGGTGGAAAAGGGATTTCTTCAACAAAGTGGGATTGATTACAGTCAGATGTTCAGTCTAGTAGTCAAAGCTACCACAATTCGACTAGTGTTGGCTCTTTCAGTAACAAATGGTTGGCCTATGCAGCAGTACGACGTTCAAAATGCCTTTCTTCATGGCTCCTTGTTTGAAACAATTTACATGACTCAGCCCGCGGGCTTTGCACATCCACAATTTCCCAGTCTCGTTTGCAAACTCAGGAAAGCTATTTATGGGTTGAAGCAATCACCTAGAGCCTAGTACTCTAGGCTAAGTCAAAAGCTCATTGATCTTGGTTTTACAAATTCCTCCACTGACTGTTCCCTCTTTGTTCGAATTCACTCCACTTCATGCCTATATGTATTGCTATATGTTGATGACTTGCTTGTCACAAGATCAAGCATGCAACTGATCAATGATCTACTTAATGCCCTTTGGACTGAACTTCTAATAACAAACCTTGGCAAGCTCCACTTTTTCTTGGGCATCGAAGCAAATTACAAATCAGAGGGTTCTCTCTTGCTGACACAGAAGATATATATTACTGACTTACTGGAAAAAACACACATGACTTTGGCAAAACCTGTCAAAACACCTATGTCAATCTCTGAAAAGCTCAGTCAACATGAAGGCAACTTGTTTAAAGACCCTTCTCTTTACCGTAGCTCAGTGGGTTCCCTCCAATACTTATCTTTTACACGACCAGACTTAGCATTTGCTATGAGCAAAGTCTGTCAATTTATGCACTCCCCAAGGGTTCCTCATTGGCAAGCGGTAAAAAGAATACTAAGGTACCTTCGACACACATCAGAGCTTCGTTTGTGCTTCTCAAAATCAACCTCAATGAACCTTACAACATTCTCAGATTCGGATTGGGCTGGATGCCCTAATGACCGACACTCAACTAGTGCATCTTGTGTGTTCTCCAGCTGTAACCTTATTTCCTGGTCTTCAAGAAAACAACAAACAATTGCAAGGTCATCTACCAAAGCTAAGTTCAAGTCCGTAGCCAATGCAACAACTGAGATAATCTAGATTCAACACTTGTGCCGTGAGCTTGGCATCAACTTGAATACTGTTCCTGTGCTATATTGTGATAATTTAGGGGCAACATACCTATCTTCTAATCCAGTCTTCCATGCTAGAACAAAGTATGTTGAAATAGACTTTCATTTTGTGATAGATAGAATATGAAATAGTCCTTAAACGTTGCCTTCATTTCTGGGAAAGATCAAGTTGCGAATGCTTTGACAAAACCTTTGTCATCTGCAAGGTTTCAACAACTTTGTGCAAGCAACACTTATCTCCTTCGACGCTTGACTTGAAGGGGTTTGTTGAAGCTAAATGTGCTATTCATGATATTCAGCCATCTGCCCATGATACACAGGATCACAATACACAACCATCTATCCATGGCTCTAGGTCAGCAGCAAATGAAATGCATGTTCAAACAACACCTGCATCCCATGCAGGTTACATGTCTCGTATAGAGCAGCATGCAGGACATGCGTTGCAAAACCAACAAAAGGCATGCAGCAGCACATCAGTCCAAAATGCATAGTAGCTTCCGATTCTCTTAAAGCACCCACTCTCGCAACGACATTTGCTTTATTAGTTGTATATCCATTTGTAAAGAATATTCTTATTTTGATACCTTTCCTTTTACATATAAAAATAGAGGCTCTGCCTCATTGTGAGAAAGCTCCTGAAATCAATATACGAAGAAATTTTTAAATCTTAATAAGTTTGAACTTCTTAATGGTTCCAAAAACTTCATATTTTTCATGAAGGAAATAAACTCAAATCATTCTAGTAAATCATCTATAAAAAGTATGAAATACCTGCTATGATTATGGGTTGAAATCCTCATTGAACCACATACATTATATGGACTAGCTACAATTTCTCTTTGGCTCTCCAAGTACTTTCTGAAGGGAATGGCAGCTTGTCTTGCTTCCCAAGCATGCATCCTTCACAAACTTGTGCTTCTTTTTCTAAGAGAGGTAAATCTCTCATCATTTCCTTCTGGTGCAGTAATCTCAAAGAGTTAAGATTGAACGGCCAAATCTTTGATGCCATAATATTGTTTCATCCATAGTTGCCACCATAGCTTTAGGAAAGTTCCATTGAATAGGAAAATTTCTATTTCTTCCCATCTTTACTTCAGCCAGTTCTACTCTATTTCTTTCATCATAAATTTTACACAGATTGTTCTCAAAACACAAAGAGTAACCATTTTCCATCATTTGGCCTACACTTAACAAATTTTGATCAAGAGAGGGAACAAGCAAAACATCTTTGATAAATTTGTACCTTTCTTTCTTGAGATGGCCATTGTGCCTTTGTCTTTAGCTTCAGAAAGTTCTCCATTTCCCATCTTGACTTTGGCTTTAACTGAAATGTCTAGATTAGTGAAGACTTCTCAAGGGGATTTGTTTTTTTTACAAATACGACAAGGTGGATACTCACATACTTTTTCTTTTCCTTTCATCTTGCCTTCTTTTTAAGTATAACCAAAATTCCTTTGATCTTTATCAGGCTTCTTTTTGTAGTCTTTTACTTTTTTATTTTTCAGATTCAGCTTGGATTGAAAGGCATGTTCCAAGAAATCATGACTTCTTGCTACTCTTTGTTCATGAGCTTGAAGAGATCCCATCAGTTTAGTACCGATAAGGTTTGTAAGTCTTTCGACTCCTCAATTGCTGCTACTATATGACCATATTTCTCAGGTAAACTAATCAAAAGTTTTTGAACAATTCTTTGATCAGTCACCTCTTCATCATGAGCATGCATTTGATTAACTATTTCAATCAATCTAGAGCAATACTCTTTAAATTTTCAGATACTTTCATTTTTAAATTTTCAAACTCCCTTCTTAAGCCTTGAAGTTTAATAAGTTCTACCTTTGCATTTCCTTGGAATTCAGACTGCAGGGTTTCCCAAGCACCCTTTGAGGTATTGGCTCTCATCAACCTTGGAAAGATCAACTCAGTCATTGCTTCTTGTAGGATGAACAAGGCTCTGGCATCCTTGGTACTTTCCTATTTGTGCTTAGTTGAATTTGAGACTCCTTTTACAGGAATTTGAACTCCCTTTTCTACTACATCTCAGAGATCTTGAGATAGGAAAAGGTCTTCAACTTTTTGCTCCAATAATCATAATTCTCGCATTTGAAAATAGGAACTGATGTAGTTGCACCAAACTTAGCCATTGATGAGCCTTCAAATCAGCTTGGTTAGCTCTGATACCAATTGTTGATATTGGCAAAAAGATAAAACAGAGAAAACAAAGTTTATATTTGAGAAGCTTCAATCTTGAAACAAGAAGATTGATTCTGGTGTTCTACCTCTTCATTTCCCATTGATCATATTTTTATACGACTACATTGAGAGTTACAACATCATTCAATTCAGAACACAACTTCCAAAATAGCTAACAATAATAAGCACTAATAATAATAAACTGAGCAAGCTGTAAATGCAAAGATGAAAAGGTTTCTAGAAATTAACATCAACTAAACTTCAATAGAGGGCTATTGGCCTAACAACGTTCTAGCTAAGGTGGGAAAGTTATAAGGAAGTCATAAAACACAAATTAAAAATTGTTTTTCTCTGATAAAATTGCAAATAAACTTCATGTTTCTCCAATGCGGATTTTAGAAAGGTAGTGTGAGAAATTCGGGACCAAGACAAGGATGGTACTAGCATAGCAAAACAAATTCTAAAATTGAAGAGGATCAAGCCCTTCAAAACAGGAATAAGGAAATGTTTGGGCATGTGGAAGAAAGAATAGTAAGGCTTGAAGATTGAATCATGGAGCTTGAAGAAAACATTTGCTCCCAACCTATTTTCGAACAGGAAAAGGAACTTAAGGAAAAAATAGTTGAACTTGACAAATACATCCTCCAAGAAGTGGAATTGCTTAAACAGGAATTATGGGTCAAATGGCTAAAAAAAGGTGATGATAACGCAAAGTTTTTTCATCCTATAGTACAACAATGAATGAAGAAAGTTACAATCAACGAAATCATGATCCTTGAAGATGGGAGTGTGTTGAACTCTGCCCGGTAGATACATGATGCAACAGTCTCACTAAGATCTTTTAACTTCAAGTGCCTCTATGCAGGAGACTAACCTTGAGAATGTAATTAACCTAGTAGTGATAGAGGAGGAAACTACGAAGCTGATCAGGGAGACTAATGCAGATGAAGTAATGGAAGCCTTGAAAGAAATCTTGACAAATAGCATCTCGGGTCCTTAATGGGTTTGGATCTGGATTCTTTCTAAATTGCTAATAAAGTATGACATGGTTGAGGCAACAAATGACATTTCAAGGGTTTTCCTATCCCTAGGTTTTTCAAAACATTACAAGTTTCTAGAAGTTCTGGCCAATCCGCTTGTGCACTATAATGAAGTTTTACAAAAATTGTCAATAGAATTAGGGCGGGGAAAATTTTTCTGAATTTTGACTTCATCTGAATTATATTCTGATTTTGAATTCGTCTAGAGTTGAAAGTTGATATTCAAAATCAAAATCGAAACAATTCCGACTTTGAAATCGGAGTTCGAAGTTAGAACTGGAGCTCACTTGGGTTCTAAGTTCTGACTCCAAACTCCAACTTTTTAAAGATTATTTATTATATATTGTAAAATAAGTAACAGACACCCAAGTGGCCTAATGGTTACATGCATTTAGGCCTAACTTGTGAACCTGGGTTCGAGTAGTGGTACTGACTGCCGTTTCTCCTCTTTTCGTCTTTAATTTTTTTTTTTACAAAATTTTAAACGACTCGGTTTGAGAAGGTATATATGCGAAATGACAAAAATCCTAACCCTACACATTTCTATTTACCTCTCTTCACTCTTCCCCCTCGCATCTCCACCCAATGCCCATATATCGAAAACTTCAACCCTAAGACAGCAAGCCTGCAACATAATAACGTTAGGCCAAAATGAAGAAAAATCCTAACCCTAAGATGGAGTAACCTTTACTCTGACATTTGGGTTTCGAACTTTGTGACTTGTCGATGGGTTTTGTCGACCCTTATTGTAGTTTTTGCTTTGGACGATGCCGACTTCGACAAAGCAACCTATGGATTTCATCATTCGTGATTTCGTCGGCAACATAGTAACCTAAGTAAGGGTCTCCGTTTGCTTATTTTAATATTTAGGATTTTTTTATTTTCTTTTATCGGTAAATTAGTGGAGTTACGAGTAGATGAATTTAGCCTTTAGGACTTCGTCGGAGACAAAGTAAGGGATTCTGATCGGAGGTCAGAATTTCGACCTTCGATCAGAGTCAAACTCCGACTTCATTTCGAATCGGAGGGTATTTTGTGGAGTTTGGAAGGCACTACTCTGATGGCAGAAGCATAAATAGAATGACCTCTATCCTTGAAAGGGTTATATTTAAGAGTAAGGAAACTTTTCAATGGCAGAAGCATCAATGAAAATATTTTCCATGCTCAAGAGATGATTCACAGTCTGGACAAGAAAGTAAGAAGGGCAAATGTCATGCTTAAAGTGGATATGGTGAAAGTATATGAGAGATTAGAATGAGGATTTTTTAATAAAGTATTGGAAGCATTTAGTTTTTCAAATGCCCGAAGAACTCTATTAGCTAACTGTTATACAATCCTATGCTTTTCCATTGCCATCAGGGGCGGACCTGTGTGGTTCGTTGGGGGGCGGACTTTTTAAAATCAAACTTTAATATTGGATATGTACCAGTAGGGTACAAGTCAGCCCCCCCCAAACTTGACATTCAGCCCCCCCAAGTTCATTCCAGTCGCAGAGCATTTCATGAGTCACGTACCGGTACATCACTGATCCCAGACTGAAGTTATGAATCGATGGTCGCACCAAGTCACACCACATTTCACCAACAAACCAATGGTCCATGCCATGAACCAGTTGATGGCCTGCAGCACGAGATAAATCAAAATCACTTATTCACTCCTTTTGTACCGTTGCAAGCTGCGTTGCGTGTTCGGTCAGTTCTTGTTGTTGCCGATGCCGTATTAGTATAAATTACTCTTATATACTCTGGGTCTGTCATTCGTAATCGAGTTATCAGTTAAGTGAGTTAAGGTTTCAGTTTCATCTTTGAAACTTTTTTCTTTCCGAACTAAGTGCAGACTTGCAGTGAACTGTGAATTGTTGCCAGTTGCCAGTTGAATCACTGATTGTAACGTTCTTGGTGGCCGCCCTGCCCTGCCCGAAGCTTTCTGTAAGTTTGTAACAGAGCTTCAAGCTCCACGAACTTCGGGCCCTGCCCTATTTCCAGTTGCTCAAAACAGAGCCTGCTTTCCTTGCAAGTTGCGAGACGCCGGAGGCCTGGAGGCTAGATGTGACTCACGGGAGGTAACAGAGCTTGGTTCTGCAGCTCCGCCCCTACCTGCCCTGTTGCCGGTTGCTCAAAACAGAACAAACGTTTGTGGTTTCTTGCGAGTTGCAAGACGCTGGAGAGCAAAACGCCTGAGACTTGAGAGCCTGGTTCGAGCTTCTTGCTTCCAGTTCCAGGTTCTATCATTCTTTGCATTATAATTTATATATTTTATATATATATATAAATAAATTAATAATAGAGTTAGTCTAACAAATTAATATATATTAATATATATATATAGAGAATAAGAAATATATATTATATATAATAGATTTATGTTGCTATTTGCTAACTTGCTGACTGCTGTGATATATAATATATATTATGTATTTATGTGCATATTACATATAAATAATAAATTTGTTATTGTAATTTGTGGACCTGTGGTGTTGTACTGCTGCGTAAGTTTGTAAATTTGTGTCGTTGTGCATTGCACGCTGCAGCATTATGAATATATAATATATTATAATTTATTTAGCCTAACAAATTAATTATAATATATATAGAGAATTAGAAATATCAAATATATATATATAATAGATTTGTGTAATTGTGTTGCTATTTATATAATATAGATTTGCCATTTGCATTGCTGGACATATATAATAAGTTATATATAAATTTATAATATATATGTATATAGATTTAATATATAGACTATAGTGATTAGTGTTATTCTGAAATAATATATTATATATTATATATAGTTTTGTTCAAATCTATCTTATATATTTGTCATTTGTGCAATAGTGCATATATTATATTTATATATATATATAAATAACAAATCAAGAATGAGCAAACCAATAACAATTGATTCTTTTTTTAAAAAGAAAGATATGAACAAGTCGGAGACTAAGAGTAATATAAATATACCACACGAGGACTTGGTAATAATAGATTGCGAACCTTCTAGAAATGGTGAGCGTTTCTCTAAAACTTTAAGAATGCAATCTGAAGAGATGAATGATACCAGTTTGGAACGTGGCACTTCTATTATTGATGAGCGTTCTTCTAAAATTTTAAGAATGCAACCTGAAGAGATAGATGCTACCTGTTTGGAACGTGATCCAGGATTACGTCCACAAATATGGGAATTTCTTACTAACATACAAGATGAGATACGACGTGCTTATCTTAAAGCTAGTCCATATCAATCTAAACTTTCAGAATATCCATTTTCAGGAATAGGTAATCAACGTCGTCGATTTCAATTTTCTTGGTTTCAAAGATATTCAAACTGGTTGGAATACTCACCTTCGAAGAATGCTGTATTTTGTCTTCCATGTTATGTCTTTGCTAAAAATTCAACAGGCCGTCCAGGATCAAATGCATTTACCAATAAAGGTTTTGAAAATTGGAAAAAAGTGAATGATGGAATGAATTGTCCTTTAATAGGACATGTGGGAAGAGATCCAAATTCACCACATAAAAATGCTGTAAAATGTTGTGAGAATCTAATGAATCATTCAAGACATATTGACAAGCTAGTTGAAAAACAAGTATCACAAGAGATGGAGAATAATCGATTGAGGCTCAAAACTTTGATAGATAGTGTTCGATGATTGACATTCCAAGCATGTGCTTTTAGAGGTCATGATGAAAGTTCTGAATAAAAAAATCAAGGCAACTTCATTGAATTAATAAAGTTTCTAGCAAATTATAATGATCAAGTTAAAGGAGTTGTTTTGGAAAATGCTCCACAGAATGCCAAATATACATCACCTAAAATTCAGAAGGAAATTTTGCATATATTTGCAAATAAAGTACGAAATGTGATTCGTGAAGAAATTGGGGATGCCAAATTTTGTATTCTTGTAGATGAAGCTCGGGATGAGTCTAAAAGAGAACAAATGGCTATTATTTTGAGATTTGTTGATAAAAATGATTTTATTAGAGAACGATTTTTTCATATTGTGCATGTTAAGGATACCATGGCACTAACTCTAAAAAATTAGATATGTGTTGATTATCTCCAAAGAATAACGCGGTCGTTTGCAGTATAGCTTTAGGGTATCGATTCCACAGGGAGATGGATTGAAAAATTGAAGAACAGTAACGAAATTAACAAAAAGATTTAGATGAGTGCGAAAAGTAAAGCATCGGGAATCCTTTGTATATAATTGGTATTTTAATTATTTTCGATTCATTAATAACTCAATTGAAAATTCTATGTCCAAATTTTCAATCGGAAAATAAAACATTAATAACCAGATTTAAATCAAATGTAATCTTTCGAAAAATCATTCGTCACAATATAAGAACAGAAATTTTTATCGATATTAAAGAAATTCAACGTCGACAATATACTCGTAGAGCAATATTGCAGCAGAGAATTAAATTAAAATAGATAACCAATTGAACCAAACATAATCAAAGTATTATTGCATTTAATAGAAAAAGCATGACTGAATCTATAAATGAAATAAATTCTAAGATTATTTGGTGACGAAAACATTTATAATAAATTTCGAATGACTAAACAAAAGAGTTTAATATTTGAAGAACACATATATGAATCAAAAACAATTACAAATACCATCATATATACAAATTCATCCCTAGCTCTACTAGAAAATTAGTTACACATATTGAAAATATGCAACAAAAATTCTCTAAGGGATAATATGGAAGAGCCAACCATTATTTTCTTCTCTCTTCTTTGGTTTTTCTTTTCTTTTCTCAAGCTCTCAAAAACAATGTATCTTCCAAGGCATCCAAGCACACTAAGCATGGTCTTAGAACACACACCCCTCCCTTCTATTTATAAGCATCCTTCATGCAAGTTGTCATGACAAAATCATCACAATTTCAACTTGTTTTGCCATGTGCCATTCTTGAATCCAAGTGATTTGTGAGTTGTCATTTTGATCATTTGTTTTCCCACCATGCATAAGCTGGATTTTGCTTGTAGGTTGAGTGTTTCAATTTTGCTTCTCTATCTATTAGTTGTCTTGTATGACTTAATATCTTGTGGTCAAATAATTTGTCTTGAAGAAACTTGAGTGCACTTCATCTTGTATCTGAATTGATCATTGAATTTCCAAGTTGGTGTAGGAGTGCTGGCTAGAAAATATTATGATGACATTTGGATTTGATGCAAGTGGCTAAAAAATATCCAGGAACGTCAAGTGCAGGTGCGTCCACTTGATGGTCGATTTTGTCTTAGATTTAGTAGATATCTCTTCAAACACAAAACATAAAAGTTATATATATTTCTCTTGAGGTTCTAGATCATCTTGAATCAGCTCAATCGGAGATTGGATGAGAGAGTTATGCCCATTTTACGAAAAGATGTCAGAACTGTCTGAAATTCCGCAATTATCTTCATTTGCTCCTAATGTCTCCATTTGTGTCCTAAATCAAAATATAAGAATAATGAGTATATTTAGGCATCAAATAAGAATAAAGTTTTAAACATTAAGAGAGGAAAATATGGCATTTTATATTCTCATCAATATATTAAATCATGCTTATATCTATCTCAAGATAAATGACCATTAATTTTATTAACATGAGTTATATCCATTGTTTTCTCATTTCTTTTAGTATTTAAATAGAGTATTTAGAGTGCATTTTTGTGCACTCATCACACCCCCCAACTTACTCATTGCTAGTCCCTAGCAATTTTCATGCAAAATGATGAGAAAGACCAAAGAAAATCACACATAGGGGCCATCAAGACACATTTTTCAAATTTACATATCAAAACAATCTTAGAAATTCAATAACCCTTTCACAAGTAATTCAAATATAGCAATTCACAGAGTGTGTATGTGTTCCAAACTATTTTTATCAGATCAGAGGTTTCGACACATGCAACATTAGAATATCTTAAGCAAAAAGGTTCAACTCCATAACTCACGGGTATAGAAGTGTTTCATGTCTGGGTTCTCTCTATGGAGTTGACAAAGGTGTACATTTACTCTCATGGAAATTTAGCCAATTATATATAAGTAACAAGTAAACATTGATCTTATGATAGGAATACTAACAAATGAGATTTCCACCATTCTTTCCACAAGCATACTTAGGATCGGAAAAATCAACACAAAGGGTTGTAATGTGGTTTAGGGTTGGGGTTCATAAGAAGAAAAGGTGAAGAGATTTCAAAAACTTCCAAGTATACACAAAAGGGAATCTGTTAAATTTTTCAGTAGACTATACTTTCCTTTTGTTGTACTTTTCAATTTTTTAGATTTTTGACTAAGTACACTTTTCCATCTTCTTTTGCCACTGGTGTCTTCGCAATTTGATAAACTCTTTCATGAATAATTTGATGGACACATCTAGCACCATGCCATTTTTGTCATGGTTTTTTTTTTTTTTTATGATGATTTCACACCTAGTACACACTTGGAAGTAAAATGGTAGGAAAATATAGTGTATAAGCTATACTCCAATGTGGAGAGGTATGGATGATGTAGATATGAAAAGAAAAGGTCATATGTGTATATTGGCTCAAAATTGGCTGCTAGGGATCTATGATGAAAAGGCTCAGCTTGAAAGGCTCAAACGTTAATCCTAAGTTGACTTTCGTCATATCCCAAGTATATCCACCATCTTACCACAAACCATGTAATGATATTCTCAAAAGAAGTGTCAAATTCAACAGATCAATGGATACTTATCACAATTTCTGTATTTGTAAGCTCTCAATTCTCACAAAATTCACATGAATACTTGAGCAAAATAATTCTTTAGTTACATGTGTCAAATCACCATATTACCACAAAGTTTGGAGAAGTGCATAAATGGCTCTGTGGATGTTTTAGCAAAATGATTTAAAATGGGTTTGTTGAATTTACCAAGATGGTTATGAATGAGCATGAGTATCATGTGTGAAAAGATGCCTGTGTGAAAAAATTTGGCAATTTTTTATATATTGATTGAAATATGCCACAGAGTTTAAATAACAGATTTATATTCCCACCCCCCAACTTAAATGAAACATTGTCCTCAATGTTTAAGAATCAGAATTGAATAACTAAACAGGGTAGAATACACCTGATGTGGGATGTGGGTGACTTGCTTGGCATCAAAGATGGTATTTGTCAAAATAAAATTAACCTATAACAAAATAAAGTAAACAATAAACAAAAATAAAATGAACGAAAATAAAATAAAAGAAAAACATACCTGGAGATGGTCAAGATTGATATACTGGGTCCATAAGTGGAATGTCTTCCACTTCTGGAATTTGTCTATCAATTAAGATTTTGAGGCGTTGACCATTTACTTTGAAGATACATCCATCTTTTGGATTTTCTATTTCTACCGCCCCATTTGTGAAAACATTTTTTACTATAAAAGGGCCGGTCCATCTAGATTGAAGTTTTCCTGGATGCTTATGGAGTCTTGAATCATATAAAAATACTCGATCATTAGGCTTAAATGTTCTTCTCAAAATATTTTTATCATGAAATACTTTCATTTTAGCCTTATAGATCTTGGAGTTTTCATAAGCATCATTTCTCAATTCTTCTAATTCCGTCAATTGGAATTTTCTAAATTTTCCTGCTTTTTCCAAGTCAAAATTGAAATGTTTAATGGCCCAATATGCTCGATGCTCGAGCTCCACGGGCAAATGACAAGGTTTTCCAAAAACAAGTCTATAAGGTGACATGCCTAAGGGAGTTTTGAAAGCTGTACGGTAAGCCCAAAGCGCATCGATTAGTCTCAAAGACCAATCTTTCCGATCCGGGTTGACCGTTTTTTCTAAAATTTGTTTAATTTCCCTATTCGCAAGTTCAACCTGTCCACTTGTCTGAGGGTGATATGCAGTAGAAAACTTATGTATCACCCCATATCTTTTCATTAAAGCTTCAAAAGAACGGTTGCAAAAATGCGTACCTCGGTCACTAATGATAGCACGTGGGGTGCCAAATCGAGATAATACATTTTCTTTGAGAAACTTAATTACCGTCCTGTTATCATTGGTCCTGCAAGGTGCTGCCTCTACCCATTTTGACACATAATCTATTGCCACAACAATATATAAATATCCAAAAGAAGGAGGAAATGGTCCCATAAAATCAATGCCCCAACAGTCAAAAATTTCAATTACCAAAATTGGGTTTAAGGGCATCATATTACGACGGGTCATAGCTCCTAACTTTTGACATCTTTCGCATGAGCGACAATAGATATTTGTATCTTTAAACAAGGTGGGCCAATAAAATCCACACTGCAGGATTTTTGCAGCTGTTTTCTTCATTGAAAAGTGGCCACCACAAGTTTGGGAATGACAAAATTCCAAAACGCTTGCAATCTCTTCATCAGGGATGCAACGCCTTAAAATTTGATCAGGGCAGTATTTGAAAAGGTAAGGGTCATCCCAATAGAATTTTCGTACCTCAATCATGAATTTCCTTTTGTCTTGGGTGCTAAAATCCTTTGGTATTTCACCTGCAGCTAAATAGTTCACAATATGAGCAAACCATGGTAGAGAAGTAATAGAAAGTAAATGCTCATCGGGAAAATCATCTTTGATTGGTATGTGGTCAGAAGTGTCCTCGAATGTGAGTCTAGAAAGATGGTCTGCCACTACGTTCTCCACTCCTTTCTTGTCTTTGATGGTGATGTCAAATTCCTGCAAAAGCAAAATCCATCGTATTAATCGTGCCTTAGCATCCTTCTTTGTAAAAAGGTACTTAAGGGCTGCATGATCTGTAAAGATAATGATAGGAGAACCAATCAAATAAGCGCGGAATTTATCCAAAGCAAATACTACAGCTAACAACTCTTTTTCAGTGGTGGAGTAATTCATTTGTGCATTATTTAGAGTTCGACTAGCATAGTAAATGACAAAAGGTTTCCCTTCTTTTCGTTGTCCAAGAACAACACCTACAGCAAAATCACTAGCATCACACATAATTTCAAAAGGTAAATTCCAATCAGGTGGTTGCATTATGGGTGCTGAAGTAAGCTTGCCAATTAATGTTTTGAAAGCCTCTTGACAGGCTTGTGTCCATTCAAATGGGGCATCCTTAGCTAGGAGGTTACATAGTGGTCTAGATATGGCAGAAAAATTCTGTATGGATCTCCTATAAAAACCCGCATGACCAAGAAATGATCTTATATCCTTGATTGTTCTAGGTGTAGGCAATTTAGAGATTAATTCAACTTTTGATTGATCAACCTCCATTCCTTTGGAAGAAATAATATGCCCTAAAACAATACCTAAAGGTACCATAAAGTGACATTTTTCCCAATTTAAAACCAATTCTTTTTCTTCACAACGATTCAGTACTCTTTCTAAACTCATTAAACATGCATCAAAAGAAGATCCAAAAACAGTCAAGTCATCCATAAAAACTTCCACGCACTTTTCAACCATATCACTAAAAATACTCATCATGTAACGTTGAAAAGTAGCTGGAGCATTACACAGTCCAAATGGCATTCTGCGGAAAGCATAAGTACCGAAAGGACAAGTAAAAGTAGTTTTATCCTAATCTTCTAATGCAATTTCAATTTGATAATAACCAGAATAACCATCCAGAAAGCAATAAAAAGGATGACCAGCCACCCGCTCAAGAATTTGATCAATAAAAGGAAGCGAAAAATGGTCTTTTCGTGTGGCGGCATTTAATTTTCTGTAATCAATGCACATCCGCCAACCAGTCACCAGTTTTGTAGGGACTAACTCTCCAAAGTTATTTTTTATCACAGTTACTCCTGACTTTTTAGGAACAACCTGTGTAGGACTTACCCATTTACTATCAGCAATAGGATATATCATTCCTGCATCTAATAGTTTCAATACTTCATTTTTCACAACTTCTTTCATTGTGGGATTAAGTCTACGCTGGGGGTCTCTTCGAGGATTAGTTCCTTCCTCTAAATTTATTTTATGAGTACAGATTAGGGGACTAATGCCTTTTATATCAGCAATACTCCATCCTAGGGTTGATTTATATTTGCATAAAATCTGAATTAATTTCTCACCTTGGGACTCAGATAATTCAGATGAAATAATAACAGGAAAAGTATCACCTGGACCAAGGAAAACATGCTTTAAACCCTTAGGTAGGGATTTTAATTCAACTTTAGGGGCTTCCCTACTTGAAGGAATCTGTCTTTCTCTTTTTTCAGGCAACTTCTCAAACTTTGGTTGCCATGCCTGTGTGCTATAATCATGAGTTCTGTCAAAAATAGCACAAATGTCAAATACATCAGATGAATCACTTATAGGATTAAATTCAAAATTAACAATAAAGTATTCAAGGGAATCTGAGTCATGAGTTGTAAGAACATCCCTTTCTATAAGTGAGTCAATCATGTATGTTTGATGACACTCGACATCCTCTTCTGGCTGTTTTGCAATATGAAAAATATTTACCTCAAGAGTCATATTGCCAAAAGAGAGTTTCATCAATCCATTTCTGCAATTGATAAGAGCATTAGAAGTAGCAAGAAAAGGTCTACCTAAAATTAATGGAATTTTAGAGGTGGTTTCTACAGCAGAATTAGTGTCTAGAATTAAGAAATCAACAGGATAGTAAAATTTGTCAACTTGAATTAAAACATCCTCTACCACACCCCATGGTGCTCTGACTGAATGATCAGCCAATTGCAATACCACAGAAGTTGGTTTGATTTCTCTCAATCCTAATTGCAAATAAATAGAATATGGCATCAAATTTACACTAGCCCCTAAATCTAGCAAGGCCTGTCCAAGCTCATGATTGCCAATGTTGTATGTGATGGTTGGACATCCAGGATCCTTGTACTTAGGGGGAATCCACTGTTCAATTAGAGCACTAACTTGCTTTGTCAAGAATGCAGTCTTCTTCACATAATGCTTCCTCTTAACTGTACACAAATCTTTGAGAATTTTTGCGTAAGTAGGAACTTGTTTAATTACATGCAAAAGAGGAAGATTAATTTTTACCTGTCTAAGATTTTCCAAAATATCATTGTTATGATCTAGAGTTTGTTTACTTGACTTTAATGCTTGAGGAAAAGGTACCTTACCAGGACTTTTTGTTACCACAGGTTCCTCAGGTTTTGTTACCTCAAGTTCTTTGGGAAGCTCAAGACTGCTGCTATCTTGATCTTTCTCTACATCCTTTTTTTTGTCTATTATTGGATCACGTAGAGACTTACCACTTCGTGTCACAATGGCGTTTACGTCCTTCAGATCTCCTTGTGCCATATGTTGACCATGAGGTACAGATTGAGTTTGGGAAGGAAACTTACCTTTCTCATTCATAGTCAATGAACTCATTATTTTAGACACCTGGCTCTTGATTTCCTTATTTTCTTCAACAACCTGCATAATCAAAGATTCAAATTTTTGATTAGTCTTACCCTGTATTTCAATAAAAGTATGCAAAGTATCTTCTAAAGAATTTCTAGAAGATTGAGGTGATTGGTATGGTGCAGGATATGATCTAGAGAGTTGTGCAGGCTGCTGGTTTTCAGACTTCCAGCTGAAGTTGGGATGATTACGCCATCCTGAGTTGTAGGTTTCAGAGTAAGGTGTGAAGGGCTTTTTGTACATACCTAGAGCATTACTTTGTTCCTCATACATACCATTCATGTTAGTATGTGTAGGACACTCTTGGGAATGATGATCTATCCCACCACAGACAACACATGGCCCAAAAGATTCTGCATGATTAGCCGTGTGTGTTGGTTTTGAGTTTTTAGTTTTCAATAACTCTAATTCTCTGGTGAGCATTTCAACCTTAGCCTTAAGGTTATCCTCCTCCTTTAGATAGTAAATACCACCACTCAAGTTTCTTGTAGGTCGTGACCTGTTTGTGCTATCAGTAGCACTAGGTCCAGTCCAAGTATGAGCTTTTTCAGCAAGCTCATTGAGGTACTCTATGGCCTCATCGGGATTTTTTTGTAAAAATTCTCCATTGCACATCATTTCCACGAATTGACGTTCCCTAGGCGTAAGACCTTCATAGAAATAACTCACTAAGCGCCAATTCTCATATCCATGGTGGGGACACATACTCAGTAATTCTTTAAATCTTTCCCAAGACTGGTACAAAGTCTCACTATCCTTTTGTGCAAAGGTAGAGATTTGTCTTTTTAAAGCATTAGTCTTATGTTGGGGAAAGTATTTATTGAAAAACACTTGAGTCATCTCACTCCATGTTCCAATAGACCGTGGTCTTAGTAAGTACAACCAACTCTTAGTTTTATCTTTCAAAGAAAAAGGAAAGAACTTTAGCCTTACCGTTTCGTCAGTGGTATTTTGACCGTGAAATGTTGCAACTACTTCTTCAAATTCCCTAATATGAACATAGGGGTTTTCATTTTCTAGACCATGGAAAGTCGGAAGTAATTGTATAATTCCCGTTTTAAAATCTATATGACGAACATTAGGTGAGAACATAATACAGGATGGTGTGGCTGTTCGTGCGGGATGAAGATAATCTTGGAGGGTTCTAACAGGTTGGTCCACGTGTTCACTCATCGCGTCAGAATTGGAAGAATTATCAAACAAGCGATTAGAAAAATTAGATTCTGAATCTGATTCTAGCACGGGTCTACTAGCAAACCGTCCAAAAGCGTCTCTGTACCTGCGCATGCAAAGTAAAGAAAAGCGTAATACTGAAAAAAAAAAAAATTACGAAAATAAAACTAAAATAAAATAAAGATGCACAAAGCTAAAAAGAAAATGAACGAAGCTACCGCTCTCTTTTTTTTTTTTTTTTTTAACAAACTACTAAAAAAAAACTATAAATTCTTTTACCGTCTCCCCGGCAACGGCGCCAAAATTTGATTATCTCCAAAGAATAACGCGGTCGTTTGCAGTATAGCTTTAGGGTATCGATTCCACAGGGAGATGGATTGAGAAATTGAAGAACAGTAACGAAATTAACAAAAAGATTTAGATGAGTGCGAAAAGTAAAGTATCGGGAATCCTTTGTATATAATTGGTATTTTAATTATTTTCGATTCATTAATAACTCAATTGAAAATTCTATGTCCAAATTTTCAATCGGAAAATAAAACATTAATAACCAGATTTAAATCAAATGTAATCTTTCGAAAAATCATTCGTCACAATATAAGAACAGAAATTTTTATCGATATTAAAGAAATTCAACGTCGACAATATACTCGTAGAGCAATATTGCAGCAGAGAATTAAATTAAAATAGATAACCAATTGAACCAAACATAATCAAAGTATTATTGCATTTAATAGAAAAAGCATGACTGAATCTATAAATGAAATAAATTCTAAGATTATTTGGTGACGAAAACATTTATAATAAATTTCGAATGACTAAACAAAAGAGTTTAATATTTGAAGAACACATATATGAATCAAAAACAATTACAAATACCATCATATATACAAATTCATCCCTAGCTCTACTAGAAAATTAGTTACACATATTGAAAATATGCAACAAAAATTCTCTAAGGGATAATATGGAAGAGCCAACCATTATTTTCTTCTCTCTTCTTTGGTTTTTCTTTTCTTTTCTCAAGCTCTCAAAAACAATGTATCTTCCAAGGCATCCAAGCACACTAAGCATGGTCTTAGAACACACACCCCTCCCTTCTATTTATAAGCATCCTTCATGCAAGTTGTCATGACAAAATCATCACAATTTCAACTTGTTTTGCCATGTGCCATTCTTGAATCCAAGTGATTTGTGAGTTGTCATTTTGATCATTTGTTTTCCCACCATGCATGAGCTGGATTTTGCTTGTAGGTTGAGTGTTTCAATTTTGCTTCTCTATCTATTAGTTGTCTTGTATGACTTAATATCTTGTGGTCAAATAATTTGTCTTGAAGAAACTTGAGTGCACTTCATCTTGTATCTGAATTGATCATTGAATTTCCAAGTTGGTGTAGGAGTGCTTGCTAGAAAATATTATGATGACATTTGGATTTGATGCAAGTGGCTGAAAAATATCCAGGAACGTCAAGTTCAGGTGCGTCCACTTGATGGTCGATTTTGTCTTAGATTGAGTGGATATCTCTTCAAACACAAAACATAAAAGTTATAGATATTTCTCTTTCGGTTCTAGATCATCTTGAATCAGCTCAATCGGAGATTGGATGAGAGAGTTATGCCCATTTTACGAAAAGATGTCAGAACTGTCTGAAATTCCGCAATTATCTTCATTTGCTCCTAATGTCTCCATTTGTGTCCTAAATCAAAATATAAGAATAATGAGTATATTTAGGCATCAAATAAGAATAAAGTTTTAAACATTAAGAGAGGAAAATATGGCATTTTATATTCTCATCAATATATTAAATCATGCTTATATCTATCTCAAGATAAATGACCATTAATTTTATTAACATGAGTTATATCCATTGTTTTCTCATTTCTTTTAGTATTTAAATAGAGTATTTAGAGTGCATTTTTGTGCACTCATCATGTGTTCTTCTTGCTCGTTACGACCTTCAAGTTGAGAATATTCGAGGTCAGGGATATGATGGAGGAAGTAATATGCGTGGTGAATGGAATGGACTACAAGTTTTATTTCTCAAAGATTGTCCTTATGCATATTATATATATTGTTGGGCTCATAAACTACAATTAGCTTCTAGAGAAGCCAAACATATTCATCAGTTCTTTATCCATTTGACATCTATTATTAATATTGTTGTTGGTTCTTCTAAATGTAATGATGAATTACAAGCTGCTCAAACTGTTGAAATTGAAAGTTTGATTGCTTTCAATGAGATTGAGACTGGAAAAGGGATTAATCAAATTGGTACACTACAAAGAGCTGGAGATACTAGATGAGGATCTCATTTTCAATCTATTTGTAGTTTGATGAGGATGTTCAATGCTACTTGCACAGTTATAAATACTATCTCAAATGAGGGATCAAATTATTCTCAACGTGGTGATGCTGAAGCAGCTTATATGATATTGACATCTTTTGAATTTATTTTGATATTACATATGATAAAAAAAGTAATGGGAATCACTAATGCACTTTGCCAGTCTTTGCAACAAAATTATCAAGATAGTGTGAACTCCATGAGCCTAGTTTCAAGTACAAAAATACTCATTCAAAAGTTAAGAGATGATGGGTGGGAGTCTTTACTTATTGATGCTAGATCATTTTGTGAGAAAACACGAAATTGACATTCCTGATATGAATGACCTATATATTCGAGGAAAATCACGTCGTCAAGTTGAAAAGATAACAATGGAGTATCATTTCAGGATTGATATATTTACTGCTACAATAGACTTCCAGTTGCAAGAATTGAACAATAGATTAAATGACCAAGTAATGGAACTTCTTATTCTTAGTGCTGCTTTAAACCCTAAATGTGCATACAAATCATTTAATATTGATGACATATGCAAATTGACTAAGGAGTTTTATCCACAAGATTTTACTGAACAAGAAAAATTCCTTCTAAGAATTCAATTGCAACATTATGAACTTGATGTGCTAACGCATCCAGATTTTCAAGATATATCTACATTATCTAAATTATGTAGAGTACTAGTAAATTCAAATAAGTCAAAAATTTATTATTTGATTGACAGGTTAATTCGTCTAGTCTTAACTCTTCCAGTTTCTACTGCTACTACTGAACGGGCATTTTCTGCAATGAAACTTGTAAAAACTAGATTGCGAACTCGAATGGAAGATGAGTTTCTTGCAGATCATTTGCTAGTTTATATTGAAAAAGAAATTGTCAAAAATTTCACTTCAGAGATGATAATGGAAGAATTTTATTCTATGAAAGATCGTCGTCAAGCTTAATTTAAAGAAAAAATTTTAAGTTAATCGCCCCCCAATCACTAAATCCTGGTTCCGCCCCTGATCGCCATGAATTGCACATTCACGGGTTTCTTAAGTTTTCGAGAGGGCTCAAACAAAGAGATCCGCATCTCCCTACTTGCATATTATTGTTAAAGAAGTTCTTTCAAGAATCATCCAAAAGGTTGTGGAGGCTGGGAAAATTGGACATGTCAAAGGGATTAGAGGTTGTACCATAATTTCACATCCCCCATTGTTGTCGTAAGAGATCAGAAGAGAGCCAATCTTTCACACAAAAATCTCAAAACTCGACCAATCGAGAAAGAGAGAGTCGGTGCAATTTTTCGAAGCTTTCAAATGGCGGGAACAACTTGCATATCAGAATTTTCTTCGTTCAGTGGTGGAAAAGACGGCTCCATTTACTCCTGGTGGGGTTTGCCCACTGGACACTTGGGCTTAGGCCTGGAACGCAATCGTTAATTCTTCACCTTGCTGGCCGACTTTTGATAATTTCTTTCAAGCAGAAAACTTGAAACAAGTAAAAATGACTTTGACATTCATCAATAAAAATGTGCCATATAAGTGTTTTATGAAAAAATATAATAGACTTGATTGCATTATAAAATAATTTTTGATATTTTAGTATAATTTGACAAGATGTAATGATCTTTAATATTTTAGTATATTTTGACAAGTTGTAATGATTTTTGATATTTTAGTATATTTTGTGTATAAGCTAATGTTAAAAAAAAAAATTATATAGATAGATTGATCTTGTAGACAGGTTGGAAAATGAAATATATATATATATATAGGTTGATTTCAAGATTAAAAAAATGAAAAAAAAATAGATAGATTAATGTAGCATCTCAAATAAAGTTAAATACATTTATCTTAATATATTGATTCGGTACAATCAAGTGTATTATATTTTTTTATGAAACATCTACGTGGCACATTTCTATTGATGAGTGTAAAAATCATTTTTACACCTATCTTGTTTCAAGTGCCTCCCTTTCTTTCAAATCAACGGCAAAGTATTAAATGCATAAAAAAATTTAAAAATTATTATAGTTTTATGGAATTCATTAAATTTATTTTATAATAAAAATAATTTTATAATCTAATATATTAGATCAAATTATATTAATTTATAAATTTAATTTTGTATAATCTTTTGATATCTAAAATACTTCTTTTTTATTATAATGGTCATATTTGACTTAGTACTCTCATTAGATTGATTAAAATTTAAATTCAATGAAAATTTAGATATTATGACTTAAAAGAATTCTATATTAAATTGTCTAAAAATCACAAATTTTAATCTAAATAAATAGTAATGCTAAAAGAAATTTCAAAATTGGATGCTCCAATGATAGCCAAAATCTTATTTTATTAGTTTCTCTCTCTTTCCTTCCTCATCACATAGAACATGATTACAAATAAATTTTTTATTAATTTTTCTCTCTTGCCAAACTTTTATTAATAATTTTAAATAGAATATAATTATTAATTAATTTTTTTAACTCATAATTTAATTAAAGTGTGATCATTACTATAATAAGATATAGTAATGAGTAATTAATAATTAAAAAAATATTTATTATTTATAATTATTATTTTATTATATTTTACCATCGTTTGTGGGACAAAACTCCGCGTGACAAGAAGTGGTTCATCTCATATCCTTAATTACGAGCCCTTGAGCAAGAAAGGAAATCTGATTATCTGAACCCAGTTGCTAAATGTCTTTAAGTGTGTGCTGTCTGACCTGTCTGCTTACCCGCATTCTACTTAGTCTCAATTAGTAAGTGTCTAATGCGGATTTTTGGATGCTCATAGTCTGATGGTGGATCAATCAATATCACATAAAAAAATGTTAAGAGTAATGAAAAATAGAACTTTATCTAATGCAACCTACATCGACTACTATGCTTGCTTAGGAGTTTTAGCTCCCAAAAGTCTCCGGGAGAGAGATTGTTTAATTAATTTACCCGAATTCTTTATTTTTCTGTTTAAGTTGTAGAAAGAAAAGATCTTTTCATCTCATGCACTAATTGTAAATCCTTGTGTATTGAATGATAAGACATGAAGTAAATAGTCAAATTTATTTATTTCTATTTCATATTGGATCAACAGCTGAAGATAAATGTCAAAGACCAAATTGCACGGCAAGAAAAGGATGATCAAACGTCCCCATAGAAACTGGAAGATGACGTATCGATGGTCTAGGAATAATGAAAAAATGGTCTTGGAAAAGAGCAAGCACAACACTAATATTCAAAGGAAATTTCAAAGGAATACTACTATTTTTAATAGCACTTGTCTTTTATTCAAAGGAATACATTCCATGTAATTGGTGAAGTCTACAAATTCTCGGATGCTTCCATGTTTTATCATTACCCTCTGTCCCTCTGGGTATTACTTTCTCCCACCAATTCTGTGATACCCCATATGAGAATGATAAAATAGGTAGTGTATGGGATCCCACATTGCTTGGGAAGGAGAAGTTCTAGCTCTTTATAAGGTTCCAATGGGGCTCCAATTGTATCATTGACTAGTTCTTTTGGAGTATAGGCCATGTGGTTTAGGCCTTCTATTGGGGCGTTACAAATTCTCTCTATAGAGTTTTCTCTCTTTAATTTCAACTCATTGAGCTGCTGTAAATTGACTTGAGGCCCGGGGACGGACTTTCACCAACTATGAATGGAAACCAAAAAACGTGTGGTCCAAGTGAGTGATTCTGAGATGTGCAGTCAGGTTTGTTTTTAAATTATAAAAAAAAAAAGCTGTGGAATGGTAAAATATGAGCTACACATTTGAATCATTCACTGAAAAAATATTTACAACACGAATTAAGAAACTGGGTTCTATAAATCATCAAAGAAGCACATCCAGTTTAAAACAGGCGATATATATATATCTCTCTGTCTGAATAAGAATCCGCGACCTCAACTAACAACATGTGTACGATCTATATAGCTCTATGTCTGAATAATTCAAGAAATGTATTTTATCTTTTCTTTTTTTTGTTTGTCCTGAAGAAATGTATTTCTGACTGTACAAAATTCAAAAGAAACCTCTCCCCTTTCGCTCCAAGTGACAATATCTACCGTGCTTCAAATGTTGAGATGCTGGTTACATTTGCTGAATAAGTTGCATTGTTTCTAGATGGAGAATCTGATACCGATAAATCAGCATAGAAACCCGGCTGCCTCGGGATAGGCAATAACATTTCACTGCTTAACATTAGAACCACAGAAGACATGTTTGGCCTATCTTCAGGTCTTTGCTGCACACATAACAGACCCACTTGAATTAGTCTTAACAATTCAGATCGTGTGTGTGCATCACCTACTGATTCCTCGATCAGTTCCATTGCTCTATCCGCAATCCATAGTCGCCATGCCTGAAACAAATTAATAACCATATTTTTGTGATTTGGGTTTTCATTAATATGCACATCTTAATCTATTACAATATATTATCTTGGAGTGTGGAGCTTTACACTTATTCTGAATATCCGGTTATCCGTTCAAGCATTATATTACTACAACATAGTTACATAATCACGTAATAACACTAGCTACCAAAGGTTATCCTCCATACCTTGCTTAAAACCAGTCAAAAAAAAAAGAAAGAGATTTTATTTATTAGAAATTGACACTAACTAGAAATTTTATTTATTATTATCTTAGTTATGCATAATTTTTTTCATTTAATATATTTACTTATGCCTGTGGTTTGCACCGAACAAAATATAGTTATGGAAGCAAAAGTTTTGCTCTTATTAAGTCTTATTATGCTATTCTCCATTGCCTGTGACTTGTTACCATTATAAGAGCATCATAATACGAGGCATCTCATAAATTTAGTAGTGAAAGGGAACAATGCTGTTAACAACAGGTTGTGTTTAGAAATATAAATCAGTAGAATGCCATTAACAAGCTTACATGTCCAAGAAGATTGAGGTGGTGGTCTGGATGGCAGAATCTTCTGTTCTTCTTCCCACTCAATATCTCCAATGCTAAAACTCCAAAGCTAAAGACATCAGATTTCACAGAGTACTGCCCATGCACTGCATACTCGGGAGACATGTAGCCACTGCAAAATATTTATATAAGGAAAGGAAAATGATGTTTATAAGCACTTGAAGATTATTTATAGGAGAAATAAATATGTACTTACTATGTTCCAACAATCCTATGGGTCTTGGACACAATTTGATCTCCCAGAAATGATCTAGCAATGCCAAAGTCTGAAATTTTGGGATTCATTTCAATATCTAGTAAGATATTGCTAGCTTTGAGATCTCTATGGATAACCCTCAGTCTAGAATCTTCGTGAAGATATAGAAGCCCTTTGGCAATGCCACCAATAATGTCGATGCGCTTACGCCAATCTAATAATTTTCTCTTTGTCTGGCCTGTCCAAGTTCACCTCCATGTCAGTACAAAATTGCTGAATTTTCAACAAAATTTCATTAACCGAAGAAGATAACTAAACAAGAATGTCTTGCTTTAGAAGTGTCAGAGCTCAAACCAAAAATAAATGAATCCAAGCTTTTGTTAGGCATGTATTCATAGATCAAGATTTTCTCATTTTCTTCCGTGCAACACCCTAGAAGCTTTACAAGATTGCGATGCTGAAGTTTGGCAATTAATTTGACTTCATTTATGAACTCCTTTGGTCCTTGTCCGGAATTCATTGAAAGCCTCTTCACTGCTATCACTTGCCCTTCTGATAGTGTACCCTGAAAATCAAGAGTTAGGAAATGCATTCCAAAAAATAAACTTCACATATGGTGAGGATATTTTGGGTCTACCTTATACACAGGTCCAAATCCACCTTCTCCCAGTTTGTTGTTGCTTGAAAAGTTATTAGTGGCTTTAGCTATGGCTGTCAAATCAATTATCGGTAACTCCATGTCCTCCTTCAGGCCTTCATTTTCACAATCTTTCTTCTGTCTTCTCTTTGCCATTCCTGAAATATTAGGCATTGAGTTGGGCACGATTTTCTTGAACAGAAGAACTATTGAATGCAAGCGGCTAACCATCTACTCAGATACATTTCTAAGGTAAGAAGAACTATAAAAATTTCCTAGCCTTAAAAAGTATCTCGTTACCATTGACGCTAGGCTTCTTCTTCCGTAAATATGAGATTACTCCAAGTATTAAAATTCCGTTGACTAATGCTACAACCCCGGCTATTATTCCTGCTCGTTTGATCTTGCTGGTGTTCCCCTTTTTCCCACTATTTTCTGAAAATAAAGTTAGAGTTCTACACAATTTAATTCTGAATATAATGACTAGGCGATATAGTTGTCCAAGTTATCCTCCTCTATTCATTGTCAAAGAGAAAAAGTCGGAGCATTTTTTTTTTTAATTTTTTTAGAAGGAAAAAAGAAGTAAACAGCGTACCTAGTTCTGAACGGGGCATCTTTATGTATAGCTCTTGCCCACCCTGAGAGTACACAACAATGTCAATCAGTTTCCCGAACCAAAGCAAACAGCCACTCCCTTTTCCCCTAATATCTAAATTGGAATATGCTGTGCAAGAGCAATTTTTCAAGCACAATCCCTCGCATTCATCGAGACCCAAGGTTGCATTAAACCAGGACGAAGATGTGTCGGGCAATTTCAACCCCGTGTACTTGCGGAAGCCATCTCCAATATTGCATACCAATGGAGTCCTTCGAACACATCCATCAGACCAATCTACTGATTTCCAATCTTTTGGAAACTTGGGTAAGAATCCTTCCAAGCATGCACATGAAATTGAGCTATCGGCATCGCAGGTAGCGTATGCACCACAGAATGCATAATTTTTACACGTGTTTGCCTGGGATGTGGAGAAAGGCTCCCAACTGCTTGTTCGATCTATCCACATGAACCGCTGTGCAATGCCTGATGGGTTTACTGTAACTCTTGAAAAAACCGAAGAATTTACGAGTTTGAACTCGAAATACTCCTCGTTCTGGTTCATCACGAATTCATACACAAACACTGGATTCCGAATCATGTCCGGGAATCCCGTAAGCATAAGACCATTCCATGACCCTTGTCTATCCTTTATCGTACTCCCCTTCATGAGAACCATTTGCGGAAGCCCACGAGGATCCAACCTTAGTAAAAACTCACCTCGAGCAGGATCTTCGGCGCTCTTCCAAGATGATATGACTCTATCTAGACCAGTTTTCAAGTTCCTTCCAAGCTTCATTCCCGGTAGGTATGTGTCACAAGGATAATCAAAACTCTGCCACAAATATCTCTCTGCCTCATCAACATTTCCATCTTTCACAACAAGATTTCCAGTATCCAGGAGCTGTGCAACAACTGGATTTTCTGCTGTTCTTGATGTATTTGTTGACCAAACAATATCATTTGTGCTATTCAGAAGGGCAAGAACTCCCTCATCGGTGACCGTTAAAACTCCGGAGTGATCGTTAAGCGGAGTGTATCTGTTAGCCACCCATACAACAGTCCCAGAAGATACCACGTACCAAATTCCGACGTATCGGCTTGTTGAACTGCCTGGACTGAAAAATCCCATTTCAAATGTTCCACCGGCTGAAACTAATGTGTCGCTGTCTCTGATTGATCGAATTGAAGTAAGAGTGTCCAGCGTAAAGGATGTTTCTAAGAGGGAGAACAATAGAGAGTATACAAAAAAATAGGTACAGACTTCCATTGATTATCTAGTGGTTTATCTCCTTCTGATTTGAAGAAAGTAATGCAGACAAGTAGAGATATGGAGAGAACAGCACGTTGGTTCTGTGTACAGGTTTTAGCTTTCATAATTGACTTTCGTTTCCCATTTTTTTGTTCTGTAGCCTCGTGTTTGAATTCTTTCTTTCTTATCTCTCTCACCCTTGAGATCAGACAAAAACATGAAAGATCTTTTTCATGCATGACTTATCGACAAAAAAATGTGGACAAAACAAAAAATAATGACAGAAAATTTGTTTTAAGGTTCGTTTTCTTAAGATAATATTTATTATCACCAATAATAATAATTGATATGCATATAGATTATAAGTAAATTTATCTCTAAAATACAATGAAACTCAAAACAAGCTTATTTGTCTAACTGCGTTATGCACAAACAAAATTAGATTTCGAATATCTTTAGATTTTTCTATTCAACCAAGAAATTAAAAATCTATTCTCTTGAGAATAAATAGATTCTAATAAATTTTGAAGAAGTGCAAATATTATAAAAGAGAGAATTTCAAAATTCCGAAATATCTAAAATGACATACCAATGAATCTATTTATAAATAATTAAAAGGAATGAATGAAAAATTATTACATTTCGTAATTCTAAAACCAATGTACTAATATAATATCATCACCACGCTCCACTCCCACACATCATGCCCAAGTTCGAGTCTTTGGAGGTGAGCTCTGGGAGATTTATTTTCATTTTGTGTAATCTGATCTGAACCGGTATATTACATGTGCCTGCACCAAGTGACACAAGAGTTGGATTTAGTCCAGCGGTTGTGCTTATGGTTGCAAACAATCTGATCAAAGACAAATTCGAGTCGAATCGAATCAAGCTGGGTTTAAATAACTCGAGTTCGAGTTTGAGTCGAGCTGAGAGTTTGTCGAGTCGAGCCGAATTCGAGCCAATCAAAGATGAGCTTGAGTCGAATCGAGTTATTTATTGATCTTTGTGAACTCAATACATTATTACTGTAAAGAAATAAAATATGTTACTTCTACATAAAGTAATAAAATATATTGCTTATACAAAATACTAAAAATAATATATATAACATATAAAATATATACAATAAAAAAATATATGTAAGAATATATGTAAAGTGTATATATGTATTCAGAAATATTACGAGTATTATTACGAGCCCAAAATGAGTCGAATAAATTTATACGAGTTTTGTTCACGAACCTAAATCGAGTCGAGTCGAGTCGAGATTATACGAGTTTAGCTCGTTTAATATTTGAACAAATATTAATAATTCCGAACAACTCATTTATTAAATGCATTAAGTTCAAATTTAATTTATACGAGTCAAATCCAAATTATTCAATAAAAAAATGAGTCGAATAAATTTATACGAATTTTGTTCACGAACCTAAATCGAGTCGAGTCGAGATTATACGAGTTTAGCTCGTTTAATATTTGAACAAATATTAATAATTACGAACAACTCATTTATTAAATGCATTAAGTTCAAATTTAATTTATACGAGTCAAATCCAAATTATTCACGAGCAGCCTAATTGTGCTGCTTCTTCTTCAACTGGGCGGTAGCAGTTCGAGTTCCAGCGCAGACGTTTTAGGAGTTTTATTTTCTCCCATTTTTCATATCATTGTAGCGCTCCACTTGCCTTCTTGCGTCGCGCCCATCCACTCGCGCGCCAAGCATTCCAACACATGGCTTAGCCATGTCTCTTGGAATTAAATCAAGAAAAACCCATCAAAATATGTAGGCCGCGTGGATCGAACCACATCCCACAAGCTTTCAAATGAAAAGCCTCCACTATCAAGCCAATAAAGGCCCTGCTAGCGGTTGCACCAAAATTTATATAAACGTGTGCAATAACTTATCAACTTCCCTTATTTCTCTCTTTCCAAAATAATTCACAACTTCCAAAAATAATAGTGTGCACGTCAAAAAAAGCTTTCCGAATTGAGATCTTATGCGCGATTCTGACACCCATAACCAAAATTATGGTTAAAAGACTGAAACGCACATAAAACTCTTCCAATTAGAAAGAGATCACGATCACTTTCGGTCTTTACGCTGATCTGCCAATTTATGGTACCTTAGCGCCATCAATGTGCAATTAGACAGTTCAGCATCATTTGTTTTGGATCCCCCTTACATCAATTGGGCAGTGTGGGACAAGTAGCTAATCTCTAGAGAACTTTCATGTCAGCGCAAACGTGCATTGATGTTCATGTACAAAATACAGCTAATTAGACTTGAAGCTTTCAGGAAATAAATACAATGAGAAATAAATATCAACACTAGTTGCGATTGTAATTGTCATTTTCATTTTCTTCCAAAAAGAAGAAGAAATGAGAATTTGCATCATCAATTGGGGTAACATGTAAAGTTGACATTGTCATTTTCTTCATTAAATAATAAGAAATGGAAAAGCTGGGCATATATTGAAAAAAGTAAAACACTATAATTTCACTTGAAGAGAGTCTCATAGATCATAAACCTGAAAGAAATGATGAGATCAGGAAATATATTACATCATAAACATACTCTTAATTTTGTACTTCCTCAAAATAAAGACCAACATCAATAAACATTTTTGTAATTCTTCAAAATCACAAACTAAGGACGATAGAAACAAATTACTATGGTTCTTTGCTAAAGACGCATATACAAAAAAGGACTACAACAAAGGTAGCTAAAACTTCAATCTACTCTTCCAAAACTCGCAATCTTTCACATTACTTCTTGTCACATGAAAATAAGGTCGGGTTAAATTAGCTATGCGATAAATATAAGCTAAATTCAACATAAGAAAAAGACAAATGAATCACATACTTTGTGATAGTAAGAAAATTTGCACTATGAATCCAAATGTTGCGATATGACATTGACTCCTCCATCTACATTCGCACCATCTTTCATATTCACAATATTTTTCTAAATTCACATAATCTTTTACATCATCTTTTAATTCACAACATTTTCTTCCTTCACAACATCTTCTACATCATCTTCCAAATTCACAACATTTTCTTCACTCCCAACATCTTCTAAATTCACCAGTTTACTAATTTGCTTGATAGTATCAAATAAAATCACAGTTTTAAGATATGTGGGAGCTCAAGCTAGCCTATAGTATTTACATATTCTTACATACAGGAAAATAAAGGTTAATAAAATCCATTCACTATGGTTATTAATTTGCTCATAAATTTGTTTTATTTTCAATGGATAGAATTTAGAAATATCCTTTTATAATTTGATCAAAATTAGTTATATACTAAAGTTTTAGGGGTTCAAAACTGGCATAGAGTCCTACATTCATCTGGTTTTGTGCAAGTTTGATTTCCCAATAGTTAGTTATTATTGAATTTAATAGGATCAATAATTAACCTTCATCTTCTGCAATTATAAATAATATCTCAGTGCAGATAGCATTTCAAATTCTCATAAATCGAGTTATGCAATAAGGTTATCTCGAGTCAACTCGAGTCAACTCATTTGCCCCATATTTTCTCCCACAAAAGCCCTAATAACATAGATATATTTGCATGAGAACAACACAAATAGAAATTAAGAAATGTTGAAATTATAGAAGAAATACCATTGAATGGCACTTTCTCGGTTTCTCCTCAGAAATCATGAAATCTCGATTTCTTGGATGGTGGGCGATGGACATAGGTGGAACTGCCCACGTGACAAACCCGTGGGTGAGTTAACGATGTCGAAGTGGTGGAAGTGGATGCGCATGTTTGGTGGTTGCTTCTGTGCAATGTTGATCAGGTACTCGAGCAGCACTTTCTCGGTTTCTCCTCAGATTTCTTCTCTTGAAAGCATGTTATTGTTTTATCAAATGCTGCCGAGTAGGGGTGGGCAAATTTTTTGAATTCCAAATTTTGCTCCGATTTCAACTCTGACGTAGTCGAAAGTCAGAATTCGGATTCGGAGTCAGAATGGTTTCCTTCGAAATAGGAGTTCGGAGTCGGAACCGGAGCCCACTTGGATTCCTAGTTCATACTCTGAACTTCGGCTTTTTTATAATAAAAAAAAAGGGACGTCGTTTTGCATCTGTGTTTTTGTTAAGTTTAGTCTAAACCATGCCATTCCATTTAAATAGGAATGACGTTATTTAATAATAGTCTGTGTTTGTATTAAGCTTAGCCTAAACAACGCCATTCCATTTGAATAGGAATGACGTCGTTTAATTCTACGTTAACCCAAGCCTATTTTCTTCTTCTTCTTTCTTCCTTCTTCATTTCTTCTATCTTCTCTAGTTCTCTCATCTCTGCACCTCTGCACCTCTCCGTTTCTGCCCTCTGCTCTTCTTCCCTCGGTTCCATTGCAATCTCAACTCTCCACTCTGTCGTCATCAGTCACAGTCGACCAAACTATTGCCGAGAGGTACTCAGTTCACAGTTGGTAATTGATTTTTGATTTTAAGGGTTTAACTTTTAAAAATAGGGATTTTAATTACAACTAATTAAGAGTGTTATTTTTTATTCTTTGATTTTGGGTTGTGTTAATTTTCGGTTGTATGTGGCAATGTGCTTTTGTAGTGAGGGTTAATTTGAAATGATTGTTGAGATTTGTGTGCTTGGATAGTGTGTGCAAGATGTTTGAGGGAATGTCATTGTGAAAAAAAAATAGTTTTTTAAAGTTATGAATTTAACATGGCAGTATAGTACACGTTCGATACCTTTTACAATGTTGAGAATTGATGTCATAAATTTAAGGTGCAAGGTGTGTGCTTGGACAGTGTTGAGAATTGATGCAAATTGATGATTGATCCCTTGGCGGTTATTGTAGGTATGGCATATTGGAGGGATGTTGTCATCTATTTATAAACATTAAAAATTTAAACATGCATGTGCATTTTAGACTGATCATATAATGAAAGAATCTTTTGGTAGAGTTTTGAAGGAATTAACTGTAAATAATTTCCAAATGGCTAGACAAGCTTTGCTCAAAGCTAAACAAGCTAAAGGCCAAAGGGGTGGGCCATATATATAAATATATATATATATATAATAGTACTACAAAGACAGCTTCCCTTCCCTTTAAAATAACCCACATAAAGACACACTCATTCATTTACATATAAGTTGTTGGCTAGCTATCTAAATTAATGTTTGATCAATAATTAAACTAAAACATGATTAAACAAATTAAAGAGGTCGATGGGGTGAAAAAAAAATGAGAGTGTAAGCATCCATGATAACGTGTGGTTGATATCATTGTAATCCCTCAAAGCAACATTGATAGGCAAACTCTAGTTTGGATCTATGGTAGTAGCTTTTGTCACATGAGATGTTGTCTAGCCTTCCCACTTCTGAAAAATTACTTGTATTAGTATTGTTGCCCAGATAACTAACACAAGAGGAGGGGTAAATTGTGTTATATTAAAAAATTAATACTTATAAATCAAATATACAATATAAAATATAACTAAAATATAAAACAGCAGGAAATATAAAGAGTAAGGGTAAGAAGAAGTAAACTCAGTATTTTAACGAGATTCAACCCCACTGCCTATGTTTTCACCTCAAGCTATCCATTGAGAATCCCAAATTCATTATTCAATCTCCTTCAGGTAGAGATAGAAACCTATTACATCTTTAAGCAACACCGCTATATAGAATTCGTATAGAACACCCTCTACACTTGCAATCACCTCACACTTGGTGATTCAATTATTCTCTATGTAGAACACCTTCTATACACACAAGGGTTATACGCACCCTCTTACAAATACAAAAGCTGATAGTGGGTAGGTTATCAGAATACACTCCTCAATGAGTGAGATAAAAATAATACAGTGCAACTTATATCTCTCTCAAAATGAACAAGGATTAAAGTACAAAATTTAGAGAATAGAGAATGAGGGCTTTGAGAAAATGATACAAAATTTAGCAATTGATATGTAAGCTCTTGTTGTTATTTTTGCAAAACACAAGTGAGCTATTTATAGGCAAATGAGTCTGCATATTTAAATTTGAAAATGTTCATATGTCAAATAAGATCACTATTCACTTTTCAAAATATTCAAATAAAAATATCTCATTTTTATATTTGTCAAAGACAACTCAATTCATTTTTCAATGAAATCAAACCTAATTTTTTACTTTTCATACATGATAAAATGAGTATGATTTATTTTTCAAATCAAATCATTTTCTTTTTGCATATGTAAAAAAAAAACACAACTACCTTTCAAGATTTTCAAACAAATCATCTATCTTTTGTATTTATCAAAAAAACACACAACCACCCTTCAAGAATATCAAACAAAATAATTTATTTTTTGCATTTGTCAAAAAAACACACAACCACCCTTCAAGATTTTCAAACAACACATGCACATGTTAAATATGACAATCAATCATCTTACAAACTCAAATCTTTATGCATATGTGGAAAAATAGTAATAATTTTTTAAATTAAATATTTTAATAAAGTTATGCAAATGTAAAAAGTGCAATTTGATACTTTATGAGAAAATATTAATTTTGAGCCTTAATCTAATTTCAAATTTTAAGAGATGTACATAATTACTCTATGAGCTTCATTTGTAGACTTGATCTTCTTTTTACTCATGCTTGATTTCTTGATGTGCTTAGCTCTCTTCATGCGTAGACAACTTGAGCAAGGGTCTTGAATTTATTTGTTATCATCAAAATCTATACGTAGATACGAGACTTGAAACCTTGAGTTCTACAATCTCTCCCTTTTTGATGATGACAAATACTTAGTAAAAATCTGCGACCTACAGTAATACATAAGCTCCCCCGGAAAATATGCGTTAGTTTTTCAAATAAAATATAAATATGATTCTAGCATATATAACAGGGTAATATAATACTAGTATATGACTTCTCTCCCTTTTGGCATCATTAAAAAGAAACTGTAATTGGTTCTAGTAAAATTTCTTCTCCCATCCGTATTCAACAAAAGCTGTAAAGGCTGAGGCCTAACTTTATCGTCTCGGTGCAGAGATCCGCTTGATGTTGTTGACAAATAAAATATTATCGAGATTTGGTTTGGAAGGAGATTTCTTCTCGTATCCGTGTCTGACAAAACCTCCAAAGTCTTGAGACCTAACTCTGGCAATTTGGTACGGAAAGAGATTTTGTAGAGAGTTAAAAAAAATTATAGTCACCCATGTCCGACAAAACCTACAAAGGCTGGAGGTCTTACTCTAGCAATTCAGTACAGAAGGAGATTCAAATCCGCTTGACGTTATTGACAAGCAAGATATTGCAGAGATTTGAAGTTGTGATAGTTTGTCTTGTTCTTATTTCCGTCTCTATAAGAACAATCCTTAGTTTTATCTATTTCGCATCAAATCTTCTTCCCATCTTTGTAATTCATCTGCATTTTCATTTTACAATTTTGTAATGGCTCGTCAATTTCCCTTCAGTACTTCTCGTGATCAATCTATTTCTACTTCTATCGTAGGTGCCATGAAATAACAAGAGACTGATTTAGTTAATAAATCAGATCAGGATGTCATTTATGAGCTTGTGGACCTTGGGACTCGATACTCATCATCCATTGCTGCTTTTTCTGTTCAGTTGTAGTCTAAAACTTGTGAAATTGAGAAGTTTAGTGAGACTGTCTCTGTACTTCAACGACTTGTTTATGAGTCAAACAAAAAAATAGTAGAGTTAAAATAACAGAATAAGGATTTAAAATCTTTATTTGCCTCTTCATTTTGACTGTCTAATATTTTAAATGAGATAACATATCAATCTATAAAGAGTAAATACAGTTGAAAGATGAGGCTAGAAGTCTCAAGTTTTTGTAAGTCATTTGAGATAATGGAATAAAAATGTTTAACAGATATTCATGACATGCATCATTCCTATTTCTCTTCTAATTATGCATAATCTATCTTCTGCTAGGGGTTTTGTGAAAATGTCCGCCAATTGATCATATGTGCTTGTGAATTCTAGTACAATATCACCTTTCTGTATATGATCTCTAAGAAAATGATATCTAATTTCAATATGCTTAGTCCTAGAATGTTGTACTGGGTTCTTTGAAAGATTTATAACACCTGTATTATCATATTTGATTGGAATGTGATTGTACATAAGTTTAAAATTCTCAAACTGTTGTTTCATATAAAGAACTTGAGCACAACAACTACCTGCAGCAATATACTCTGCTTCAGCAGTAGATAATACAATAGAATTTTATTTTTTACTAAACCATGAAACGAAAGTGCATGACCTAAAAAGTGACATGTTCCACTAGTACTTTTTCGATCAACTTTGCAACCAGCATAATCTGCATCTGAATAACTAATAAGATCGAAAGAAGTGTGCTTAGGATACCATAATCCGAGGTCAATGGTACGGGCAAGATATCTAAAAATCCGTTTGATTGCAATCAAATGAGATTGTTTTGGAAATGATTGAAAACATGCACATAAATATACACTGAATATAATATCAGGTCTACTAGCTGTCAAATATAATAAACTACCAATCATACCTCGATATACCTTTGAGTCAACTAGCTTACCACTTTCATCTTTATCAAGTTTAGTAGTTGAACTCATTGGTGTTCCAATTATTTTCGCACATTTCATCTCAAACTTTTTGAGTAACTCTTTGATATATTTTGACTGATTAATAAATGTTCAACTTTTTACTTGCTTGATTTGCAATCTGAAAAAGAAATTAAGTTTTTCCATCATGCTCATTTCAAATTCTTTCTGCATGCTCTTATCAAAATCTTGGCATATATTTTCATTAGTAGCACCAAATATTATATCATCAACATAAATTTGAACTAGAAGAATATCATCATGTTCATATTTGATTAAAAGAGTTGTATCGATCTTTCCTCTTGAAAAACCTTTTTCAATTAAGAAACCACTAAGCTTTTCATACCAAACTCTAGGAACTTGTTTGAATCCATATAAAATTTTTGTGAGCTTGAAAACATGATTAGGAGAAATATAATTTTCAAAACCTGAAAGTTTCTCAACATATACATTTTCATTTATAAAACCATTTAAGAAAGCACTTTTAACATTCATTTAAAAACGTTTGAAATTTTTATAACATGTATATGCAAGTAATATTCGAATAGCTTCTAATCTTGCGACAGGTGCATACGTTTCATCATAATCGATTCCTTCCTCTTAATTGAAACCTTCGACTACAGGTCGAGCTTTATTTCTAATGATGATTCCAGACTCATCTTTCTTATTTTTAAAAACCTATTTTGTTCCAATAACATCATGATTTTTGAGTCTAGGAACAAGTGTCTATACATTATTTTTTTCAAATTGATTTAGCTCTTCTTGCATAGTTAGAATCTATGATTCATCAATAAGTGTTTCATCAATATTTTTGGGTTCAATTTGAGATACAAAAATAGTGTAATTACAAATATTTCTAAGAGATGATTGAGTACTTACACCTCGTGAAGGTTCTCCTAGAATTTGTTCCACTGGTTGATCTTTCACATGTTTCCACTGCTTGGCCGCATCTTGTACTAAATCTTGATGATCTTTCCTGATGTTTTCATGTTGGACTTCTTCCATTGTATTCTCTTTGTTGAGATTGAGACTATTTGTGTTATTTGTACCTTATGATTATTCATCAATAGATTTCTTGGAGAGTAGAGGGTTAGATTCAACAAATACTACATGCATAGATTCTTGTATAGTCAAAATCTTTTTATTGAATACTTTATAAGTTTTACTATTTGTTGAATACCCAAAACAGATACCTTAATCAGATTTTACATCAAACTTTCTTAAATTATATCTGTCATTGAGTATAAAACATTTGCATCCAAATACATGAAAGTAACCAATGTTGGGCTTTTCTTATTCCAAAGCTCATAAGGAGTTTTATCTAATTTAGACCTTAACATAACTCTATTTATAACATAACATGCAGTACTTACCGCTTCGACCATTTGTTGGAGAGATCTATTCTTCCTCTCTACTATCCTATTTTGCTGAAGAGTTCGAGGAGTAGAGAAATTATGCAGAAAATCATTTTAATCACAAAAAGACTCAATATTTTTATTGACAAACTTTTTCCCCCTATCATTTCGGATGTTTGAAATAGTATAGCCCTTTTCATTTTGAATTCTCTTGCATAACTTGGTAAAAACATTATGTACCTCATATTTATGAGCGAGAAAGATGACCCAAGTATATCTAAAGAAATCATCCACAATAACAAATGCATAATTTTTTCTTCCTAGACTCACAACTTTGTTTGGTCCAAAAAGGTCCATATATATTAGTTGCAAAGGTCTAGTAGTGGAAATATGTTTCTTGATTTTGAAAGAAATTTTTGTTTATTTATCAAACTGGCATGCATCACAGATTTTGTCTTTAAAAAAGTTTGCTTTTAGCAAACCTCTCACAAGATCATTTTTTGAAAGTTTGGAATTAAGTTCCATGTTTGCATGACCTAACCTTCTATGCCATAACCAACTATTTTCATGTTGAGCTAATAAACAAATAACATCTTGGAGGCAATTTCTTCAAATTCGATTGTATATACATTATTGTTTCTAAGAATAATAAAATAAACATTGCAATCATGATTATTCAAAATAATGCACTTATCCTTTTTTAAAGTAACTATAAATCTTTTATCACATAATTGACTGATACTCAAAAGATTATGCTTTAGACCATCAACAAGTAGAACATCTTTCATTATGAAAGAAAACTTCTTATCAACTTTACCTATTTCCATAATATTCCCTTTTGAATTGTCTCCAAATGTCACGTGTCTTTCATATTTATAAGTGAGGTCAATGAATTTAGTTTTATCTCCTGTTATATGTCTTGAGCATCTACTGTCTAAAAACAATTTACTTTTACCTATGGAAGACTTCATGCATACATGTAAAAGCAATTAAAATAATTTTTCTTGGTACCCAAATTCTTTGGATCCTTTATTTATTAGTATTAGAAGAAATAAGATTTTTTGGTACCCATATGACCCTAATAGTCATTGTATGTCTTCTATCAAAAACACATTTTTGACTTCCAAGAAATTTTTCAAAGTTTATTTTTCCATTTGTAAAGTTTTCAATAATCTTTTCTAAATCAGTCGCTTTCTTTTTCAGCTTATCATTTTCATCTTTTGAAACTATGTTTTTTTTTCTTAAAACATCAATTTCATTTGTTAAAAAAGAATTTTTCTTTTTCAAAGTAGTATACTTGATACCCAATTTTTCAAATTTCTCATATACCTCTTCCAAAGCATTTTGTAATTCTTCATAAGAAGAATTTTCAATATTTTCGAAACTTGTTACCTCAAGATCATCTTTAACCATAAGACAAAGATTTCCAGATTCTTCATTACTGGCGTCACTGTCTGAGCTACTTGAATCATCATCCCATGTATCATTCATTGCTTTCTTGCCTTTATATCGATCTTTCTTTAGCATGGGACAATCTGCCTTAATATGTCCTGACTCTTTGCATTTATAACAAGTTAATGAGTCGTTTTTACCTGTATTTTTGTTGGAAATTTTTTTGAAAGATTTCATTGGAGGAGCTTTATTTTTCTTTAAGAATCTCTAAAATCTTCTTGCGATCATTGCAATTTCTTCATTTTTATTATCGCTTTCCTCGTCTTCATCTCTTTCACTTTCATGGGGAATAGCTTTGAGTGCCAAGCTCTTCTTTTACTTTCTTTATTCTTCTCCTATTTTTATTGTGTACTCATGAGTAATAAGTGACCTAATGAGTTCATTTATTTCGAATTTTTTGAGGTTTTTTAGCTTCAAGAATCGCCGTCAGTTTTGATTCCCAACGTTTTGGAAGACAGTTGAGAATTTTTTTTATTATCTCCAATCTAGAATAAACTTTTCCAAAAGCTGTCAAGCTATTTATAATGTTAGTAAAACGAGTATACATAGAAGAAATAGATTCATCATCAATCATTTTAAACATTTCGTATTCATGCGTAAGAATATAAATTTTTGATTCTTTGACTTGCGAAATTCTTTCATAAGTTACTTCCAAGTTATCCCAGATTTCCTTTGCTGTCCTGCAAGTCATTATTCTATTAAATTCATTTTCATTTAGAGTATTATATGAAAGATTCATAGCCATTACATTCACTGTATAAAGTCTATCATGTTTACAATCAAACTCTTCTTCTTTCTTGTTGACGTTTACTCCATCAACAATTTTTGTTGGAATATAATACTCATTTACAATACATTTCCAGATTTCTCGACCTTGAGACTCGAGAAATATTCTCCTTTTAACTTTCTAGAAAGTATAATTGTCTCCACAAAATAGCGGAGGTCGACTACTGGATTGACTTTCAGCGAATGTAACTGCAATGTTAGCCATATGATCTTAACTCAAAATATAATTAATCTTATAATAGAGCATTTGCTTTGATACCAATTGTTGCCCAAATGACTAACACAAGAGGGGGGGTGAATTGGGTTATATTAAAAAATTAATACTTATAAACCAAATATACAATATAAAATATAACCAGAATATAAAACAGTGAGAAATATAAAGAGTAAGGGTAAGAAGAAGTAAACTCAGTATTTTAACGAGGTTCAGCCACACTGCCTACGTCCTCGCCTCAAGCTATCCCTTGAAGATCCCAAATTTACTATTCAATCTCTTTCAAGTGGAGATAGAAACCTATTACACCTTTAAGTAATACCGCTACAAAGAATCCGTGTAGAATACCCTCTACACTTGCAATCACCTCACACTTGATGATTCAACTATTTCCTGTGTAGAACACCTTCTACACACATAAGGATTATACGCACCCTCTTACAAATACAAAAGCTGATAGTGGGTAGGTTATCAGAATACACTCCTTCATGAGTGAAATAAAAACAAATACAGTACAACTTATATCTCTTTCAAAAAGAACAAGAATTAAGGTACAAAACTTAGAGAAGAGAGAATGAGGGTTTTGAGAAAATGATGCAAAATTTAGCAATTGATGTATAAGCTCTTGTTGTTATTTTTGCAAACCTCAAGTGAGCTATTTATAGGCAAATGAGTCTTCATATTCAAATTTAAAAATGTTCACATGTCAAATAAGATCACTATTCACTTTTTAAAAGATTCAAATAAAAACATCTCATTTTTATTTTTGTCAAAGACAACTCATTCATTTTTCAAAAAAATCAAACATAATTTTTTACTTTTTATACATGACAAAATGAGCATGATTTATTTTTTAAATCAAATTATCTTCTTTTTGCATATGTAAAAAAAAACGCGCAACCACCTTTCAAGATTTTCAAATAAATCATTTATCTTTTGTATTTGTCAAAAAAACACACAAGCACCCTTCAAGATTTTCAAACAAAATCATCTATCTTTTACATTTGTAAAAAAAAACACAACCACCCTTCAAGATTTTTAAACAACACATGCACATGTTAAATATGACAATCAGTCATCTTACAAATTCAAATCTTTATGCACATGTGGAAAAATAATAATAATTTTCAAAATTAAATATTTTAATAAAGTTATGTAAATGTAAAAAATGAAATTTGATGCCTTATGAGAAAATATTAATTTTGAATCTTAATCCAATTTCAAATTTTAAGAGATGTACAAAATTACTCTATGAGCTTCATTTGTAGACTTGATCTTCTTTTGCTCATGCTTGATTTCTTGATGTGCTTAGCTCTCTTCATGCGTAGACAACTTGAGATTAGGTCTTGAATTTATTTCTTATCATCAAAATCTATACGTAAATACGAGACTTGAAATCTTGAATTCTACAAGTATGTTAATGGCTATGATGATAGACTCTGTTACATATATTTACTGTTTACATATATTCAAAAAGCCCATTTACCTTGGATAGTTGCATGATGCATCCCACTCTTACTTTTGGAATATACATTTGGTTTTATGGGGGACATGAAAAAGACCTTAAATTGTTGGTCCACAGCAGCATGCACTTGCTATGTAGTGTGTGCATCCTTTTATTCAAATTTTCTTTCTTTAAAAGACGATGAACTTTGTGGATCTTAAGCTACTGCATTGTGAAATTCCTTTTATATGTTTTAGAATGCTTTGGTCCTTGAATGATAGGGAAGAGAAAATCTTATTTTCTTTTTAATATAAATTGTCATGAAAGGTATATCCAACCCAAAGCAAAATTTAAATTGTCATGAAAGGCACAATTTGATGGAAATAGACGTATGTTTGGGTTTAAAGAGAGCGTTAGAACTGAGAAACAACCCCACTTGATTTACCTGAGAGTTAAATGGATGGTTAGAAGAAGAAATACATTGCCCCACATGAGCCACATGGTTTGTAGTAGAACAAGGGTTATTGTGGGAAATCTTTTTAGGTGTTGATTCTGTTTTGGGAGTCAATTATGTTCCTTTTTTATTTGTTGTTGCTAAGATGCTCTTTGACTATTAGAGGTTTTCACTCATAAATAATGTTTTATTAATATTTTATTTTATTTTTTTCCTTTTAAATTGACAGGTTTGAGTGAATCCTTTTCACAACAATTAGCAAACGAAGTTTAGATTTTAAAATCTTAAAAAAGAAAGTTGCACTTAGTCCTTGACCATCTTAAATTAGTTTTAAGAAGCATGTTATATTGGTTGTGTAAAGATGAGTTGGTTGATACTTTATAAATTTAAAAGTTTATATATAAACTTATATATAAGTTTATCTTTACTAACATTTTTTATATTGTTATACTTGAATTTCAAGCTTCAACTCAGATGGATCCCTCATGTAGTGCCAGTGCCAGTGGGACTTCAACTCCATCTAAGACTCTGGATGTCGGGACTCTGTTGGCGTAAGAGGCAGTACCGAGTTGGACTCAGAGTCGACTACCCTCCTCCACTTGAGCATAGACCTCTTGTGCTAGTTATGGATTTTCACTTCCAGTTGACATAGAATTGAAAATGGAAGATCCAGATCAGTTTATGAAGGAGGAAGAGGAGGAGGAGGAGATAGGTCTTGCGAACAATCCGGTTCAGGATCCGGATGTATCTGTACACCCTTCACAGGTGAGGCTATCCCATTTATGATCAAATAAAAAAATATCATGGACATGGGAATATTTTACGAAGGTTGAGGGTGGGGATCCCTATAAACCATGGGTTGAGTGCAATCATTGTGGCACTCTAGTTGGGTGTCATTCAAAAAGGCAAGGCATTGCTTGCCTTTCATCACATCTGAATGGTTGCCAGCAGTACCAAATAACGAAGGGGATGGCTTCAAAATGTTTGATTTGCTCATTTAATTACATTTAATTTTTACTTAAGACTAATAATGATAATAAATTATTAAATACAGCTGCAGGTTAGTCTCAGACTAATCATAGCTACGAGACTTCTACAGCCACTAATGGGATAGGAATACAGACGAGGAACTTGGTGGTCTTTCAATACAGTGAGAATGTGTACCGTGAGGTGCTTGTGGAGATGGTTATAGAGGATGAGCTACTTTTTACCACGGTTGACAAGGGAAGGTTCCAAAAGTTTGTGAAGCTGCTTGAGCCAAGATTTCCATTGACATCCCATTACATAGTAATGCGCGAGTGTATGAAGAGGCATCAGAGGGAGAAGGCAAAGATGAAGAAGATGTTTATAACTATTGGCTCGATAGTGTCTTTTATGACCAGCACATGGATGTCTATATAGAATACGTCATACATGTGTATTACAGCACACTATATTGACAAAGAGTGGAATCTTAAAAAGAGGATTATTGGGTTTAAAGAAATTGTCGATCATAAGGGTGCATCGATAGGGGCAGAGATAGATGATTGCCTGATGGATTGGGGCATCCAAAGGATGTTAAATATTGGGTTTTATAAGACCGCTATCGAATGGTTTATGCAGAATATGAGGGCAAGAGATGATGTGATTAAAAACTACTAGTATATCAACATTCGATGCACTGCTCACATAATCAACCTTATTGATGGTGAGGCTTTTTTATTTTTTTTAGTTTTGTATTTTATATTTTAATATTTTTATGATTAAAGTCTTCAAAAACTAGAATATTTTTTATATTGTTATGATAATTGGGTATTTTTCAATGATCAAACAGGTGAGGAGTTGAAAGATGTGGATGATTCTATAAAGAAAGTCCGTATCATTGTGCGAGGGCTTCTCCCTAAAGGTTGCGGAAGTTCAAGACAATAATAGAACAGATTGGGGTTGAGTCTTCAAAAATATTGTGCCCGGATGTTCCCACTCGATGGAACTCCACATATCTGATGTTGGATGTGGCACAAAAGTATCAGGAAGAATTTGAGCAATTGGAGATCAAGTATGGGGGTTTGAGGTATGCTCTACAAGAGGCTAATGGAAGGGGTTCAATCCACCAAACAGTACGAATTGGCAACATGTGAGGGAGTTTGTTAACTTTTTACAAATCTTCTATGATATCACTATATGGGTATCTGGATCCGCATATGTGATGGCAAACATGTGGTTTAGCGAATTCTCGATACTACACCACTACTGGAAAGAAATTTGCGCTGACTCGAGCGGATTGTTATCTGGTATGACATCACAGATGCAATCGAAATATGATAAATATTGGAGGCAAGTTGAAAAGATAAATAGATTATTATTTATAGCATCGATCATTAACCCCCGATTGAAATTAGCAGTGATAGAATGGTGGGCAACTAAGGTTCTCGGGGCAATGAAGGGTGTAGCATTTATCATAGCGGTTAAGGCAGATCTGAACAATTTATACACCCACTACAACACCACCACTAGGAGCCAAGCTTCATCCTCAGTAGTTGCAGGTACCTCTACTCAAGCTCGAGCTCGAGACCTCCTTCAGATGCTTGTACCCATCAGGCTAGTGCAGCCAGCCAATCTCGAGGCTTTAATGTTATGACATTGTTTCATGCACGGTCGATGAAAAATCTACTGTAGTGTATGAATGAGGTTGAGCAGTATTTACTGGTAGGGGTCGATGAGCCTAGTGATGAATTTCAGATTTTGATTTGGTGGAGGTCTAATTCCATCAAGTACCCAATCCTCTCCCATATTGCTCGAGATATGCTAGCAATTCCTATTACTACAGTTGTATTTGAGTCAGCATTTAGCACCAGAGGTCGAGTGTCAGATGCCTACCGGAGCTCATTATCACCGTTAACCATGCAGGCTCTCATTTGCACATAGAACTAGACCAATAATGTACCTTCTGGACTAGAGAGCATTGGCGTCAATGTTGAGAGTTATAAGCTTGAGTTAGGTAAAATTAAATTAATTTTTTTACTTATTGTTTTACGATTAAAGTAATAAAGTTTATATAATTATTTAATTATTTCAATCATATTTTTTATAATTTCATATATATATATTTAACTTATATTGTCTATGATTTCATAGATCTAGTTATCAATCCCAATATAGTTGCCGATGACTGTTGAAGCAATTGATGATTGCGTATATTTTTCTCTAATTTACGGTTACTTGTTTGGTTAATTTTTATTTTTATTGATAATAATACATTTTAATTTTATCTTAATCTCAAGTATGAGTCCATATGACCAACAACAAAGTTACAAGTTACAAATTACTTTACTACAATGGATTTTTTTTTTTTGAATAACCTCGGATGACGGATCCTAGTGATAGTGAATGATTTAATTAGTATTTTGTATTATTTTTTGAATTATTCAGTCTGGACTATTTTTTTGTATTAGGTTATCAGGCTGTAGGCATTTTGTTTAACTAGTTATTGTTTAAGACTAATTAGCAATGAAACTTAATAGATAAATGGTTATGAGAGCTTACATCCGAAAATGGGGTCAATTGGGCCAATTTTAGAATCGGAATGGCCCAATTGGGCCCATTTGGTTTTCGAATGGGCGTAATTTGGCCCATTCCGATTCAGAGTAAGAATTTCGACTTCCGATCGGAACTCTGATTGAACTCTGACTCCGAAATGAAAGTTGATTTTGACTCTGACAGGAATCGAAGTCGAAAACTCTAAACTCCGTCGGAGTCAGAGCACAGTCCTACAGCTGAGTCTATTAGGCATTTGCTGAAATAAATGAGGTGTTCTACTCCTATTGGCAGGCTGCAAAGACTTCATTTTCGGCCCATCCGTATTAAAGTGGAACTATAAAAATAAATTTATAAATTGATGTAGTTTTATGAGATAAATTAGATTTATTTTACAATAAAACTAATTTTGCAATAAATTGAACTAAGAATGACATGAATTTGACAAAGAAAAACATATTCTTTGAACTTCCATATTGGTCAACATTAAAATTGCGGCATATGTCAACAACATTTCCTAGACCAGATTTTCTATTTCATTATTTTTGGAAATATGGATATCTATAAGGCCCTATGCACACTGGTTTGGTATTTGGCAGTAGGTTAATGTTGTGGTCATGATCTCTTGGTGGGGGAAGTCCTTTTGGTTTGTCAAAAAGTTTCTAGTAAGGCTCAATGAGTTGCTTTAATTTTGGTTTCATTTCTAGGGATAATAAGGTCGGGTTAAGGGAGGTGATAAGCTGAATTGCTAATTCCATTTTTTCCTATTTAGTTACCCTTTCTAACCTTTTCCCTTCTATCCAAAAGATGTTTTAGGGATGCATATCTTGTAAAAGATGTTGTTGTTTTTTTTATCTCAAGTATCATCATCTTTGAGAAATCCCACCAAATAGGTCCCAAAGTGCTGAGCCATTTAATTCCTAGTACTAGGTCACAACCACCCAATGTTAGAACATAAAATATAGTAGTAAAAGAATTATCCTGCAAGAGCACTTGAACTCCTTCACATTTGCATTGGCTGGAAGGAGTGTCACCATTTGCCACTTGAACAACTAATCCTCTTGTCGGATGTGTTGGCAACTCTTTGCATAATTGATGAATCCAAAAAATTATGAGCGCTACCTGTATCAATTAAGAACACCACCTTGCAGCCACATATCACTCCCATTACTCTCATAGTTTTTGGATTAGGAGATCCCATCAATGCATGAATTGTTATTCCAGGTTCCACCTCTTCAATTCCAGGTTCCTTTCCCTTGATGCATCTCTCCAACTTTTTAGTTTCATCATCACTAGAATCCTCACATTCTATGATAAAGAATTTTGCTGGTTTGCACTTGTGTCCAGGTCCCCATTTGTCATCACAATTGTAACATAAGCCCTCATCTCGTCTCTCCTTCATTTATGTAGGTGTTAATCGTTGAACTGGAAGGGTTTGTCTTCTCTTGAGCTGGTGGCAAGCTGAGCATGGGTCTAGAGGGACCTATACTCACATGGCGGGTTCTCTTTAAGGCTATCTAGTTCTTCTTCTGCATCTTAGCAACACCGAAGGCAGTGGTAAGGGTTTTTGGATCAAACATTTTAACCATATACCTTATGTCCTCCCTCAAACTTGTCAAGAAGCAACTGAGTTTGTAAGGCTTAGCCAACCCTCTTAACTGATTTGATAGGATTTCAAATTGAGTATTGTATGCTTCCACCGTGGTAGTTAATCTTAATTTCACCATGGCTTCCATAGGATCCTCAAAGATGGTTGAGCCAAACTGAGTGTTTAATGCTTTCACAAATCCATCCCTGCTAGTAATTCCTCCTAAAGCTTCTAAATCCTAAAACCAAGTGAGTGTCTTTCCTTTTATGCAGAAAGATGCTAATAACACTATATGGAGAGGGTTAGTTTGATGATAATCAAAAAATTGTTTAGTCCGATAGACTCAACCTTGAGGGTCCTCACCATCAAATTTAGAAAAGTCCAAACGAATAGCACGCATTTGAATTCCCCTTTGTTCCTCATACTTGGGATTGTTCGCTACTGCATTAACTTTTTCCTCTTCTTCCTTTTTTCCAGGATTGTCACTAGTGTATTAACATTCTTGGACACTGCTTGCAACTGCTACGCCAAACCATCAACAACACGCTACAACGTATCTTGATTTCTTTGGTGTGCCTCTTGTGTTTACCGGATGTTGGTGATGGCATCAGCCAACTGGGAATAACAAGTTCCAGTCCCTTCTATCATGGCCAATAACCTAGCTCGTATACCAATTTAAAGAATAGAGATGTTAGGATGATAATAACCACTTCAAGGGAGTTATCCTCCACGGAATGCCTTTGCTGGAAAATGACTTACCTTCATTAATGAATACTCAGAACGTAAATAGAACTGATTACATAACTGTTTTGGATGGAGTTCAACCCACTAACAACAGATTTACAAAGTGCATAACGACCCACTAATAACGTGGATAACTTCAGGAGAATCAACCGCAACTTGGCTGATTCATCCTTAACAGACTCGACCCATTAAGCGAATAAAAGTTACAGAAATACATAACCCAAAACATAAACTGAACGTGAATAACGGTAACATAAATAAGCCCATTAATAGAATCCAATTGATCCAATACATGCTGCGAAGCCCAGCCCTGGTTCAAGGCCCTTAACAGATACATGTGGAACTGCCCACGCGACGGACTCGTGGGTGAGTGAATGGCATCGAAGTGGTGGTTGAGTGGTGGAGGTGGATGCGCATGTTTGGTGGTTGCTTTTGTACGATGTCGATCTGGGACTCGAACAGCACTTTCTCATCAAATGCAGCCAAGTCTATTGAGGATTTGGTGAAATAAATGAGATGTCCTAATTCTATTGGTAGGCTGCAAAGACCCCATCTTCAGCCCATCCGTATAAAATCGGAACTGTAAATATATATGGATGTAGTTTTGTGAGATTTATTAGATTTATTTTACAATAAAACTAACCTAAGAATCTAATACCATATTAAGTTAAATCCGTTTGTAAATTTATTTTATATAATTTCTCTATCTAAAATATTTTCTTTTGTTATTATAATGGTAAAATTTGACTGACTAACAAGAAAACCGTCGTGTTGTGTGGGACAGAACTTTGTGAAACAAGAATGGTTCATCTCATATCCATAACTACGAGCCTTAAACGTGAAAGGGAATCTAAACCCTGTTGCTAAATGTCTGAGGTATGTGCTGTATTACCTGTATGCCTACACAAACACACATACTACTTAATCTCAATTAGTAAGTGTTTGATGAGGATATTCTGATGCCTTGAGGTGGACCAATCAATATTACGTCAAAAATGTTAAAAGGAATGACAAATAGAATTTTATCTAATGCAACATGAGCCAGTATAATGCTTGCATTGGAGTTTTAGCTCTCATAAGTCTCCGGGACGCAGAGAGATTGTTTAATTAATTTACCAGAATTGTTTTAATTCTTCTGTTTAACTTGTAGAAAAAAAAGATCTTTTCAGCTACACTAATTGTCAATCCTTGTGTATTGAATGATAAGACATGAAGTAAATAGTCAAATCTATTTATTTCTATTTCATATTGGATCAACAGCTGAAGATAAATGTCAAAGACCAAATTGCACGGCAAGAAAAGGATGATCAAACGTCCACATAGAAACTGGAAGATGACGTATCGATGGTTTAGGAATAATGAAAAAATGGTCTAGGAAAAGAGCAAGCACAACACTAATATTCAAAGGAAATTTCAAAGGAATACTACTATTTTTGATAGCACTTGTCTTTTATTCAAAGGAATACATTCCATGTAATTGGTGAAGTCTACAAATTCTCGGATGCTTCCATGTTTTATCATGGCCCTCCGTCCCTCTGAGTATTACTTTCTCCCACCAATGCTCTCTATAGAATTTTCTCTACTTAATTTTCAACTCAATGAGCCGCTGTAAATTGACTTGAGGCCCGGGGACGGACTTTCACCAACTATGAATGGAAACCAAAAAACGTGTGGTCCAAGTGAGTGATTTTGAGATGTGCAGTCACGTTTGTTTTTAAATTATAAAAAAAAAAAAAAAAGCTGTGGAATGGTAAAATATTAGCTACACATTTGAATCGTTCACTGAAAAAACATTTACAACACGAATTAAGGAACTGGGTTCTATAAATCATCAAAGAAGCACATCCAGTATAAAACAGGCGATATATATAGCTCTCTGTCTGAATAGGAATCCTCTATCTCAACTAACAACATGAGTATGGTATAACAATCCTTGCTCTAAATCAAGAAATGTATTTTATATATATATATTTTTTTGTTTCTGTCCTGAAGAATAGTAAGTTCCAAACCTTTTTTAACCAATTTAATGCATTGAATTTCTGACTGTACAAAGTTCAAAAGAAACCTCTCCCCTTTCGCTCCAAGTGATAATATCTACCGTGCTTCGAATGTTGAGATGCTGATTCCATTTTCTGAATAAGTTGCATTGTTTCTAGATGGAGAATCTGATACCGATAAATCAGCATAGAAACCCGGCTGCCTCGGGATAGGCAATAACATTTCACTGCTTAACATTAGAACCACAGAAGACATGTTTGGCCTATCTTCAGGTCTTTGCTGCACACATAACAGACCCACTTGAATTAGTCTTAACAATTCAGATCGTGTGTGTGCATCACCTACTGATTCCTCGATCAGTTCCATTGCTCTATCCGCAATCCATAGTCTCCATGCCTGAAACAAATTAATAACCATATTTTTGTGAGTTGGGTTTTCATTAATATGCACATCTTAATCTATTACAATATATTATCTTGGAGTGTGGAGCTTTACACTTATTCTGAATATCCGATTATCTGTTCAAGCATTATATTACTACAACATAGTTACATAATCACGTAATAACACTAGCTACCAAAGGTGATCCTCCATACCTTGCTTAAAACCAGTCAAAATAAGAAAGAGATTTTATTTATTAGAAATTGACACTAACTAGAAATTTTATTTACTATTATCTTAGTTATGCATAATATTTTTCCTTTAATATATTTACTTATGCCTGTGGTTTGGACCGGACAAAATATAGTTTTGGAAGCAAAAGTTTTGCTCTTATTATCCTATTCTCCATTGCCTGTGACTTGTTACCATTATAAGAGCTTCGTAATACGAAGGCATCTCATAAAGTTGGCAGTGAAAGGGAATAATGCTGTTAATAACAGGTTGTGTTTAGAAATATAAATCAGAAGAATGCCATTAACAAGCTTACATGTCCGAGAAGATTGAGGTAGTGGTCTGGATGGCAGAATCCCCTGTTCTTCTTCCCACTCAATATCTCCAATGCTAAAACTCCAAAGCTAAAGACGTCAGATTTCACAGAGTACTGCCCATGCACTGCATACTCGGGAGACATGTAGCCACTGCAAAATATTTATGTAAGGAAAGGAAATGAAGTTTATAAGCACTTAAAGGTTATCTATAGGAGAAGATTAAACGTACTTACTATGTTCCAACAATCCTATGGGTCTTGGACACAATTTGATCTCCCTGAAATGATCTAGCAATGCCAAAGTCCGAAATTTTGGGATTCATTTCAATATCTAGTAAGATATTGCTAGCTTTGAGATCTCTATGGATAACTCTCAGTCTAGGATCTTCGTGAAGATAGAGAAGCCCTTTGGCAATGCAACCAATAATGTCAATGCGCTTACGCCAATCTAATAATTTTCTCTTTGTCTGGCCTGACCAAGTTCACCTCCATGTCAGTACAAAATTGGTGAATTCTCAACAAAATTTCATTAACTGAGGAAGATAACTAAACAAGAATATATTGCTTTAGAAGGGTCAGAGCTGAAACCAAAAATAAATGAATCCAAGCTGTTGTTAGGCATGTATTCGTAGATCAAAATTTTCTCATTTTCTTCTGTGCAACACCCTAGAAGCTTTACAAGATTGCGATGCTGAAGTTTGGCAATTAATTTGACTTCATTTATGAACTCGTTAGATCCTTGTCCGGAATTCATTGAAAGCCTCTTCACTGCTATCACTTGCCCTTCTGGTAGTGTTCCCTAAAAATCAAGAGTTAGGAAATGCGTTCCAAAAAATAATCTTCAAATATGGTGAGGATATTTTGGCTCTACCTTATTCACAGGTCCAAATCCACCTTCTCCCAGTTTGTTGTTGCTTGAAAAGCTATTAGTGGCTTTAGCTATAGCTGTCAAATCAATTATCGGGAACTCCATGTCCTCCATCAGGCCTTCATTTTCACAATCTTTCTCCCGTCTTCGCTTTGCTATTCCTGGAATATTAGGAACTGAATTGGGCACGATTTTCTTGAACAGAAGAACTATTGAATGCAGGCGGCCTAAGGTAAGAAGACCTATAGAATTTCCGTTGCCTTAAAATTATAGTTTTACCTTTGAAACTAGACTTCTTCTTCCATGTGTATGAGATCAATCCAAGTTGAAAAAGCGATAGCAAATTACCTTACATACCTAGAGGGGGGGTGAATAGGTGTTTAACAGAAACGATGGCAGTTTAAAAAATTAATCAACATAAACAAGCAATCAACAAAGAAATCAACACACAGATTTTGGTTACGAAGTGGAAACTCATTTGAAGAACCTCTTCAAAATCTAAAACCACTCCGGGTGTAAGACACCACCTCTAATCCACTATAGAAATTTTAGTTTGTTACAACCAATTTAGAAACACTCACAAACCCACTGTAGCAACTAAACTTGGCTTGCAACACCACGAGTGACCCACTCGATCTCTACACGCATGTAGTGCCGGAACTCCGACCTTTCTATAGCTTCTCATACAAACAACTTGATTTCTTCATCCAAGCTCCTTGAAGAACTCTTCCAGCTTGATGAACACGTCCACTCCAATGAACTCACTAAAGATTTGAATGTGTGTTGTGAGGGAGTAATATAATCCAAGAGAGAATGATCTTTGAAACAATGGAGAAGTTTCTCTCAAGGGATGAAGTATGGCTCCTTGGTTTTTCCTCTGTTTTTCTCCACCCTGCAGCAGAAGACTTAAGGATCTATTTATAAGCCACCTCCTGAAACGGCGCTTAAACCCTAGAGAAATTCGTGAAACCTTAACTTCGCTCGAGCGAGATGTCGAGCGAGGGTCGAGCGAAGTCTCTGCCTGGACTTCGCTCGAGCGCCATGTCGAGCGAGTGTCGAGCGAACTCTCTGCCTGGACTTCGCTCGAGCGCCATGTCGAGCGATGGTCGAGCGAGATCACTGTGTTCGGTTTTTCTCGAGCCATTTTGATCATCTTCAAGTGTACTCTGTCCACCATTAGTTACAACTCAATTATATTAGGTTTTTCACTAGAAAATTGCCAACTACCAAATTTTACATCAACAATCTCCCCCTTTGGCATTTCTGTGACAAAACCTCTAACCTATACATTGGACCTAATCCTATCACACACAAACAACAGGACTTCCACATGTAGGTTTAGTCTTGGCAAGTGAAGTATCTGCACACTTAACAAACATGTAAACGTACCAACAGAAAACACTTGCAAGAAATTTAACAGATGAACTCAGAAGTAAAGAAATTTTGCCATAAAAATTTAACACTAAAACTTCAATAGCAATTAGTCCAACACAGAATACATCAAGAGTATAATCACATAGTAAAACTAAGAACAACAAGCTACTAGTTACTCCCCCTACAAAGTAGCTTATTTCCCCCTAAATCTAGCTACTCCTCCCCCGATCACTCCCCCTTTTTGTCACAAATGGCAAGGGGTCTCAATCTTGATCAGTCTCTTCCTCATCAGCAAGAAGATGCTGAACTTGATTTCCAAGCTCAATCATTTGAGTGTCAAGTGTGTCAAACCGAGCATTGAGATGAGTATCCAATTGAGTAACCCAAGTCTCAAGACTGTTAAGTCGGTTATCAATGCGAGTATCCATGCTGGTCACAGACTGCTGAATGCTAATCAGAAAGTCCAATATGGTCTGCCTGGATGGTTTTGTAGCTGGTGGCATCAGACCCGAGCTGGAAGGACCCGAGCTGGTCTCAGGAGCATGAGGAATAGGTCCGGTCTGGGTAGAATGTGCAGGAGCGGGTTCAACATTAGGAAGATGCGCCTGACTTAGCTGCATGGTCTTCCGGCCAATCGGTGTCTTCAGGCTCACTCTAAGCTCCTGGGGAGGGATTGACACAGAGTTAGACAGGGCTATCCTCGTAATGAGACAGGCAAGAGGAAGACCAGTTCGAAGGTTTGACGACATATGGGCCTCAATCATGACCCGACAGAGAAGACCGCCCAAATCAATAGGGACATCAGTGAGCAATGCATGTAGGAGAAGGGCACGATCCGGACCAATGTCACTATAATGTCCAGTAGGGTAGATGTTTGTCAAAACAATTCGACTCACAATTTGGTACGCATGAGGAAACGACTTGGTCGCTAGAGGAGGAATCCCAGTCCAAGTTATAGGAGACCTGGTGAGAAAACGACCCAAATCAGGTCTGCTAGGAGCTGGGGTACGGAGATAGGGGTAAATAGGATTGTTTACTCGAGGTGCCCCCAGCAAATTTGCCACAAGATCAGGAGTCACCCGGAAAGTGATATTCCGGATACCCACTTGAAACGTTCCCTCTGAGATGTCATGTATATTTGAGTAAAACTCCCTGACCAACTCCACCGAGGGAGCGGGATGACCAGTGGTTAAAGCAAGCCACTGGCGCGACTCAAAAATCTGAGGGACAATGGGATAGGTATCCCGAAACTCACCTAGAAGAACTTCACGTTCCACAAGAATGGAGCGATGGGAAAAGTTCTGCGTGTAGAGTTCCTCAGCTTGAGGACTGTGGAAGTAAGTCCGAGAGGCGGATGGGGCAGTGCGAGGACGAACACGCCGAGATGCCATGGCAGCTGTAGATGGACCAAGTACAGACAGTGAGACATATATGACATGATATGGAGTGGCATATGGATGTCCATCATACCTAAAGTGCCTAAAGTGCCTTATATGCCTAACATGCCTAAAATGTGACCCAACAATGTTCTCAACAAGGTGTGCAGACTATGAATGAGACCTACATTTTGTCTAAAGAGTAATGCACCAAAGGAGAGACAAAATGGAAGACAAAATTTCATGGAGGCATTTCATCGAACAGGTAGTGTGCATGCTGTGTAATCATGGGTTTAACACCCAATTAATTATCCCATTCCTCCCTAAATACAACACTACTCTAATAGATTCATCCATACCAAAAATGAACCACCAAGTTTCACAAAAAAAATCCGAAAATAAAGGAACCCAAACACAACCCTATGAATGGAATGAACCGTGAAAGAAAAGAAAAAAAAATGAAGAAGAAATGGATAGAAGAAAGCTTACCGTTGATTGAGTGTTTGAGAGGAAATGAGATGCTTAGGCTGGGATTGAGTGTTTGAGAGAAGATGAGAGAAGTTAGAGAGAGGGGAGAAGTGGTTCCGGCAACTGGGCTTATCGCGCGATGCAGAGCGCAATATAAGGGTTTTTCGCTCGAGTGAAATTTAATGGTCGAGCGAGACATCGAGCGAGATTCCATTTTTGCCCAGTTTCAATGTGATACTCACAGTAGTGATTTCAAACTTCAGTGGGGACAATTTAAAATCATCCATAGCATAGCAAATGTAAAATAATATCATATTCTAAATACCACGCAAGTATAAATACTGTATGTCACAATTAATATGAATATGCGTGTTTAGGCAGTCCCCTTGCTCAATCAAGAAATTCTAACCGAGAGGTGTGAGTGGGGTTTGGCTAAACAAGAAACCATAGGTGCTTGGGAGACCCTTCAACGTGCAGAAAGTCAAACCCAATGCTGCTAGGACCTAATTTCTTGTGTCTAATAGAACCAGATTCAGGATTTGTATTGGGGCCCTTTTCCCTTTTTTTTTTTTTTTTTATTAAATTTAATACAACGATAGAGCCTCTTCATTTTCTTTCCTTTCGAGATACAAAAGTTCTTACACAGGTCATCTAGCCCGAGGTCAATTCTGAACACTCGTAAGGCTCCCTCACACTTTTGATTGCCTCCCCAAAGTCTCACATAAGGTCAAATGTCAAGAGATTGAGCTAGGCGTGCAGTGTGTGCGGCAAAAATGCATATTAAAAGTGACACACATCTTACACCTTTGCAGCATAAGCCTATGATACAATTTTGACAAGACACATGCTTGAAAGTGAACTTTCTAGTAGTAAGGCCATTCATCACATCTAAGGAAGAGCAACTGAGTCAGAGGAAAGACAAAGAAGAGAATGAAGACAAGAAAAATAACAATGCATAAGAAAAAAAAATGATATGCATTATGAAATGCATGTTACATCTCTTGTGTTAAGGCACAAATACCAATAGCCTTTCTAAGACACTCAAAACGAAGACCATCTAATGGTTTGGTAAAAAGATCGGCTAGTTGATGTTCGGTGGGAATGTACTCAAGAGTAATTACATGTGTTTCCACAAGTTCCCGAATGAGATGATGCCTAATGTCAATATGCTTGGTCCTAGAATGTTGGACAGGATTTTTAGAGATGTTGATGGCACTGGTATTATCACAATAGATGCTCATCACACCTTGAGTAATGCCATAATCACGAATCATTTGTTTCATCCACAGCAATTGAGTACAACAACTCCCAGCAGCAATGTATTCAGCCTCAGCTGTAGACAAAGAAATGGAGTTTTGTTTCTTACTCATCCAGGCAACAAGATTTGTTCCCATATAAAAACATCCACCTGAAGTGCTCTTTCTATCATCTGCATTTCCAGCCCAATCAGCATCAGAGTAGCCTGCAAGCTCAGTGTTGGAATCTCTGGAGTACCAAATTCCATAATTCACTGTAGCATTCACATAGCGAAGTATGCGTTTGACAGCCACAAGATGAGATTCTTTGGGGTTTGCTTGGAATCTAGCACAAACGCCAACACTGAAAGCTATGTCAGGTCTACTAGCAGTGAGATACAGTAGACTCCCAATCATGCTTCTGTACAGAGATTGCTCAACCCCCTTTCCTGACACATCAGCACTAAGTTTTACACTTGTGCTCATGGGAGTTCTAGCATGGCTACTCCCATCTAATCCAAATTTTTTCAGCAGGTCCTTTGCATATTTAGACTGGGATATGAACAATCCTTCATCTAGCTGTTTTACTTGGAGTCCCAAGAAAAAAGTTAGCTCACCCACCATACTCATCTCAAATTCATTCTTCATTTCTTCTGCAAACTTGAGAGCTAGGTCATCAATGGATGATCCAAACACAATATCATCCACATAGATTTGAGCTACAGTTATCTCCTCACCCACTTTCCGGATAAACAGTGTCCTATCAACACTTCCTCGCAGAAACTTGTGCTCCAAAAGATACGAAGTTAACCTCTCATACCAGGCTCTGGGAGCTTGTTTCAAACCATACAGGGCTTTCTTCAACCTGTAGACGTGATTAGGATATTTTGGATCCTCAAAACCTTTTGGTTGCTCGACATACACTTCTTCTTGAAGGATCTCATTTAGGAAGGCACTCTTTACATCCATTTGATAGAGTTTGAAACACATATGACAAGCAACACTTAATAGTATTCGGATTGACTCAAGCCTTGCCACCGGTGCAAATGTCTCATCAAAGTCTATTCCTTCCATTTGGGCATAACCTTGTGCCACCAATCTTGCCTTATTCCGTACAATCATTCCATTTTCATCAGATTTGTTCTTGAAGATCCATTTTGTACCTACAACATTGTGCATTTCAGGTCTTGGGACTAGGTACCACACATCATTTCTCACAAATTGATTAATTTCTTCATGCATGGCATTTGTCCAATTCTCATCCTTTAAGGCTTCTTCCACCCTTTTTGGTTCAATCTGAGAGATGTAACATGAGTGAGCTAGTTGACTTATCACTTTCTTCCTTAACCTCATCCCTTCATTTACATTCCCGATTATGTTATCTTGAGGATGGTTTAGCTTCACTCTCGAAGATGGCTCCTTGTGAGTATGAACTTTTTCAGTTGATGAGGTCTCTTGATCTTCATTAAGTTCACTAGAGTTCTCTTCAGTTCCACTTGGTGTATCAATTAGATTTTGATTCAACTCCTCTTTAAGAGTATCATCTATAACCACATTGATGGATTCCATGACAGTTTGGGTGCGTAGATTGTAACATCTGTAAGCACGACTGTTTCTGGAATAACCAAGGAATATTCCCTCATCACTCTTTGGGTCAAACTTACCCAGATTTTCCCTATCTCTCAAAATGTAACACTTACTCCCGAACACCCTGAAGTACTTCACATTTGGCTTCTTTCCTTTCCACAGCTCATATGGTGTCTGAGAAGTGTTGGGTCGAGGGTAGACTCTATTCACAATGTGACATGCTGTGTTCACAGCTTCACCCCAAAAATGAGCAGAAACATTTTTGGTATGCATCATAACTCGAGCCATTTCTTGGATAACTCGATTTTTTCTTTCAACAACTCCATTTTGCTGTGGAGTAATGGGAGCGGAGAATTCTTGACGAATGCCTTCTTCATCACAGAATTTCTCTAAACTTGAGTTATCAAATTCTCGTCCATGGTCGCTCCTGATTCTGACAATAGGGTTCCCTTGTTCATTTTGAAGCTTCTTACATAAATTCCTTATCACATTTGAAGCCTCACCCTTTTCCCTCAAAAATTCTACCCAAGAGTATCTGGTGAAATCATCTACCATCACCAGTATGTATTTCTTTCCCCCCAGACTTTCAGTCCTAGAGGGTCCCATAAGATCAATGTGTAACAACTCTAAGGGTCTTTTGGTCAGGATATCTGTTGTGTTCTTGTGGGCTGCTCGAACTTGTTTTCCCACTTGACATGATCCACAAACAGATGTCTCCACTTTCCCAAGTTCGGGCAGTCCAATCACCATTTCTTTCTTAGCAATCTTTGACAAATTTTTGTGATTCACATGCCCAAGTCTTTGATGCCAGAGAGTAGTAGCCTCACTTTTAGTACTATTGCAGCTGTACTGTGAAGTGGGAGCGATACCATAGCAATTGTCAGAGGTCCTGATTCCTTGCATCAAGCATTGTCCATTGTTATCAGAAACAATGCACATATCTTTTGAAAACCAAACTTCAGCACCATTATCACACATTTGGCTTATGCTAAGAAGATTTGCTTTTAATCCGTCAACATACAGAACTTCTCTCAATGCCGGTAGTCCAGTAATGTTAATTTCACCTTTCCCAATTATGTTCGCTTTACCACCATCTCCAAATGTCACTGTCCCACATTTGTACTCTTCAATTGTCTTAAAAAGAGTTTTATCACCGGACATGTGTCGAGAACACCCACTGTCAAGATACCACAATGAATTGTTCTGGGTCTTCAAGGCAATGTGAGCTATGTGACATGTGGCTCTTTTCTCCTTCTTGATCCACACTCTTTTGATTTTTGGAGAGTTGACTCGCACAGTCTTCTGGGTACTTGTCAGATTGTCTACCTTGGCATTTAGAAGGTCATTTTGTCTAGTGAGTGCCATGACTTGATCCCACAAATTGAAGTGACCTCTTCTTGAGTCTCTCTTTTCATTTCTCACAGGAAACTTATTAAGCACATAGCAGTTTGGTCGGATGTGTCCATACTTGCCACAATTATGACATGTCCGATTTTCTCTGTAGGTTTGCTGTCCCCTGAAAAGCAAGTCATCCTTAGGAGATTTTCTGGTGAGTCTTTTAAATCTCAAGCAATTTGTTTTCACATGACCCAACTTCCCACAATGATGACACACGGGTCTCGTGTTGTGAGCTATTTGTTTCTCTTGAGATGAAACAAACTTTTGTGCATGTATAACTTTCTTTCCCTTTGCTAGTGAGTGATTTTTCACCATGCTGTTTTGAGGAGTTTTCGAGCTCGTACCCACTTCAAACTTTTCTCCAACATATCCTATTCCACTCTTGTCTCCTGAGGGCTTTCCAAGAGTTAGAATTTTGTCCAGATTTTGTTTTCCAGTGGAAAAGGCTTGCAATCTTCCCTTTAGCTGGGTTAATTCATTTTCCTTAGTTTCCATAGCATCTTCCAAAGCCTCACTTTTCTTTCGTAGTTGGTCAGTCAAGATATAAGCTTCATTCAGTTTGCCTTGAAGTTCATCATTTTCTTGTTTGCACTGATTTATCTTTTCAGTCTGTGCTTTGTTGACTTTTCTCAGTTTCACGCACTCATTGTAAAGTTTTTCATAGATTTCTTGCAGTTGATCTTCATACTCGGACTCATCTTCCGGTATGTTACAATCATCAGAAGCTTGTTCACTGCACTGATCTATGTCTCCAACGGAAGAAGTAAAAGCCATGTAGTTGAGATTCCTTTTTGGAGTGGAGTTGCCAGATGAGTCACTTGATTCAGACTCACTTTCACTTAGAGAGGCAATCTTTGCCTTTTCTTTGCTCTTCTTATAATTTGCACACTCCAAACGAATGTGACCAAATCCATGACATTCATGACACTGTACTCGTGTCTTGTCCTTGTTAGGCCTAATGTAATTGTTGGAGGCTCTTTCCTTATTCTCTGAGCTTGACCCCTCAATATATCTCCCAAACTTCTTCTTCTCTGGTCTTTGGCTCCTGTGCCTTTTTGCTACAAACATTTTTCTGAACTTCTTAGCATAAAATGCTATTTCTCTGTCACTCATTGCTAATTCATCGAATGACTCATCTGAGTCCTCTTGAATTGTATTAAGAGCAATGGACTTGCTCTTCCTATCCAATGGCAGAGTATGTTCATAAGTTTGCAGGGAACCCACCAGCTCTTCTATTTTCATGACATCCAAGTCTTTACTTTCCTCAATTGCAGTAACCTTGGGACGAAATCTCTCAGGAAGAGATCTGAGGACTTTTCTTACAACTCTATTTTCTGGGATTTTGTCTCCCAAGTTGAACCGGGAGTTCACAATGTCATTCAATCTTGCATAAAAGACATCAAATGTTTCATCCTCCTTCATTCTAATTTCCTCAAAGCTGGTGGTAAGCATTTGGAGTTTAGAATTTTTTACAGCCCTAGTTCCCTCGTGAGTGATCTCAAGAATGTCCCATGCCTCTTTGCTTGTATTACACATGGAGATTCGTTTGAACTCCTCCTGAGACACGGCCATAAAAATTGCATTTAGGCCTTTACTATTCCAGTTAATTTCACTCAACTCATCCTTTGAGTAGTTGTCCACGTCTGTGGGAACTTCTACTCCATTAACAATGGTGACGGGCTCTTTCCATCCTCTTATCAAGGACACCCACACACGTTCATCTATAGACTTAAGAAACGCTCGCATTCGAACTTTCCAATAAGCATAGTTGCTACCATCAAAATATGGTGGTGATGAGAGGGATTGAGACCTATCCATTTTGACCACCAAAGCAGAATCACACTCAGGAAATTAATCCTAACGAAGTGTACCCGCTCTGATACCAATTGAAAAAGCGATAGCAAATTACCTTACATACCTAGAGGGGGGGTGAATAGGTGTTTAACAGAAACGATGGCAGTTTAAAAAATTAATCAACATAAACAAGCAATCAACAAAGAAATCAACACACAGATTTTGGTTACGAAGTGGAAACTCATTTGAAGAACCTCTTCAAAATCTAAAACCACTCCGGGTATAAGACACCACCTCTAATCCACTATAGAAATTTTAGTTTGTTACAACCAATTTAGAAACACTCACAAACCCACTGTAGCAACTAAACTTGGCTTGCAACACCACGAGTGACCCACTCGATCTCTACACGCATGTAGTGCCGGAACTCCGACCTTTCTATAGCTTCTCATACGAACAACTTGATTTCTTCATCCAAGCTCCTTGAAGAACTCTTCCAGCTTGATGAACACGTCCACTCCAATGAACTCACTAAAGATTTGAATGTGTGTTGTGAGGGAGTAATATAATCCAAGAGAGAATGATCTTTGAAACAATGGAGAAGTTTCTCTCAAGGGATGAAGTATGGCTCCTTGGTTTTTCCTCTGTTCTTCTCCACCCTGCAGCAGAAGACTTAAGGATCTATTTATAAGCCACCTCCTGAAACGGCGCTTAAACCCTAGAGAAATTCGTGAAACTTAACTTCGCTCGAGCGAGATGTCGAGCGAGGGTCGAGCGAAGTCTCTGCCTGGACTTCGCTCGAGCGCCATGTCGAGCGAGTGTCGAGCGAAGTCTCTGCCTGGACTTCGCTCGAGCGCCATGTCGAGCGATGGTCGAGCGAGATCACTGTGTTCGGTTTTTCTCGAGCCATTTTGATCCTCTTCAAGTGTACTCTGTCCACCATTAGTTACAACTCAATTATATTAGGTTTTTCACTAGAAAATTGCCAACTACCAAATTTTACATCAACACAAGTGTTAGTATTCCAGTGATCAATATCACAGCGCCGGTTATGATTCCTGCTCGTTTGTTCTTTCTGGTGTTCCCCTTTTTCCCATTATTTTCTGAAAACAAAGTTACAGTTTTACTCAATCTGCATATATGATCTGACTATTGATCAAAACTTGTATTAATTTTGAAAATATTGACTACGCGATAGTTGTCCAAGTTATCGTCCTCTATTCATTGTAAAAGAGTAAAACCCAGAGCACTTTTTTTTAGAAGGAAACAGAAGTAAAAAGTACCTAGTTTTGAACGGGTACCCAGTTCTGAACGGGGCATCTTTACGTATAGCTCTTGCCCTCCCTGAGAGTACACAACAATGTCAATCAGTTTCCCGAACCAAAGCAAGCAGCCACTCCCTTTTCCCCTAATATCTAAATTGGAATATGCTATGCAAGAGCAGTTTTTCAAGCACAATCCCTCGCATTCATCGAGACTCAAGGTTGCATTAAACCAGGAAGAAGATGTGTCGGGCAATTTCAACCCCGTGAACTTGCGGAAGCCATCTCCAATGTTGCATACCAATGGAGTCCTTCGAACACATCCATCAGACCAATCTACTGATTTCCAATCTTTTGGAGACTTGGGTAAGAATCCTTCCAAGCATGCACATGGAGTGGAGCTATCGGAATTGCAGGTAGCGTATGTAACGCCCGATACCAACTGTAACACCCCGAACTCGTAGGGGGTCACGAGATTTTACCTGTTTGGTATATTCCATCCTCAAATACAAATAATAATAGGTCTCCGAGCATATTCCAAAATAAAAAAAAATATATATTTTTCACGAACCAATCCATATAACAATGTCCACCAAGTCATAAATAAAAGAATATGAATAAATCATAACTGAGAGGGTTCACATTCTCCCAAGAAGCTTAATGCTAAAGAATAACTAACATTCCATAAATCCAATGAAACTAGAACCCAAGTAATAAATAAATTAAATTTTGTTTTCTCACATCTAGCCTATGGCCCTAACAGCTTAAAACTTGATCAAGACTCTACTCTTGGCCTTCTGATGGAACATCCAGATCATCTGAAAAATATATGAGATAAGGGGGGTGAGTTTTTCCACAACTCAGTAAGCGAAGAACCTATACAAGCATGTAAACATGAGCATTTACCAAGTAATAAAATACGAAACAAAACATAATATTGCATAAAAGAAACAAATGATTTTCAACATAATTTAAATCATCAAGTACTTTGGCATAAACAAACTGAGTATTATCACTATATCAATCGGAGCATCTCACAAAGCAAAGACCATGTTTAACCCCCGTGGTAGGGTTGTGCTAATCCCGGTGGCCAAACCAGGCAGAGACAGAGGTGGAACTTTCCCTTATTCGTTCTCGGAGCCCCGAGTGTGCACATAGGAAAGCCCACAATAAACCACTTTGTTTCCAAAGTGGGTGCACTCAGAGATAGGAAGTTGGTACCAAATCCAAACAGAGCAAATACAGAGCAGAGCAGAGCCAAGCAGAGATAAAGTCAAATACTAACCAGAATACTATGCCAAAGATTTTCAGAGTTATTAAAGACACATAAATCCAAACTATTTTCAGAATAAAGCTTATGTAAATAAAAACATAGTCAACTCAATCAAGGCATAATTTTTCTCAGATAGACAAAAATGTTGTTTCCACATTTCAGAAAATAACACGACAAAAAGAATAGCTCATGTCTACACAATGCATGCCTGAAATATTTTTCCTTCTTTTATATAAGCTTAATGAATAATGCAAACAATCGACTGAGGTTGATTTTTCTCAAGTTTTTCATTTCGTAACCAACAAAAGCACAAATTTTTAAAAGTCAACCTCAGTCCCCTTTTGGTATAAAACCGAGCATACGAACCCCGCTTACCTGACTGCTGTAGCGAAAAATCAAAACTTTGAGTCTCAACGCTAAAAGTTTCGTCACCTATACATGAAAATAATTCCCTTTATATTAATGACCACTCCAAAGGCCTAAAATCATAAATTATAAATTAACTACAATGTCTGTCTAAAAATTTACAATTTCCAGCAACCCAACAAATATAGTATCGAAAACGCTCAACGACTATTTTCCAAACCCACAAAATTTCAGAAACTATTCATCATTCCAGCTTACCATGTATTTTTCTCAAAACCCCAAAATACCATAAAAATGATTTCTTCAATACATACCGTTAGCCACCAAATCGAGTATTATTATATGCGTTTCAACAACACTTCACAAACTACAAAATTTCAACACCCAAAAATTGTATAGTCTCCCATACGTTCAAAACTACCAAACCCAACCATTTACATCATACCAAACATCCCAAACAACCCATCGGCAGCACCAAATCAGTAAAAGAAAGTTTACAAAGAAAAATCCTCGAACATCCCCCCAAAATCCCTTCGAAACAATGGATTCAGAACCTGGAGAAAATTTCCATAAATACCACGGGAAGAAAAATCTATCCAGTAATTTATCAAATCCAAACATCATAAATTTATTTGCCAACCTCCCCAACCTTCCAGCAACAACCGAACACTCTTGGCAACAAAAATTTCGGAAAATGAAACCAGAAAATACCACAAAAATACGTCTCGGAGAGGCCCAGAATTTGAAGAAAAAAAATCTAAACTACTACACCTGAGGTGAGCATCCAAGAGGAAAACCCATAAATCATACCTCAAACAGCATAAACACACCAAGGAGGCAGCAAAACACGCGGACAGTGGCCGGATGAAATTGAAATCCTGCCTCCCCTATGCTCGGCTGAAACCAACGGTTAACTATCAATAATTCTACCTTACAAGGATAGTAAAAAGTTGCAAGAGAAAAAGAGAGAGAGATCGGGATGGACTTACCGGCGAGAGCAAGAGGTGAACGGAAACAGGGGCGTTCGGTGCAGAGAGGAGACCCAAAATCCAAGCTGCAATATGCCGTAAAATGAGAGGGAGGGAAAGATGTTTCCGTTGCGGTTTCTGATGAGCTCGTAACTGTAGAGAACGTGGGGGAGTGGGCGTGAGGAAGAAGCACTGAAGAACAGGGGAGAAAACTGCCGCCCAGGGGAAAGAGAAGAAAGAAAGGAAAAGAAAGAAAGAAGAAGAAGAAAGTGGGCGGGGAGGGTTACTAACCTGGGCGAAACGACGTCGTTTCGGGGAGCCTGGGCCGAGTCTTCTTTGAACGGGCTTGGGCTGGCAGCAGGCCTTACATCCTCCCCTCCTAAAAAAATTTCCGTCCTCGGAAATTGCTACAAGAGTTCATATTCCTCGTTGAAGATGTGCGGGTATTTCTTTCGTATTTCCTCCTCGAGTTCCCAAGAGGCTTCACTGCTAGTATGATTACTCCATAAAACCTTAACCATGGGAATGCTACGATTCCGCAGCATGTGTGCTTTCTTTTCCAAGATCCACACTGGTTCTTCAATATATGACATATCTTCCTGAATTTGCAGCGATTCATAATGAATGATGTGAGTTGGGTCGAGAATATACTTTCTCAGCATGGACACGTGAAATACATTATGCACTCCCGCTAGATTTGGAGGAAGTGCTAACTTATATGCCAAAGGTCCAACTCGTTCTAGAATCTCAAAGGGTCCAATATATCTAGGGCTCAACTTGCCCTTACTTCCAAATCTCATAACCCCTTTCATTGGTGCTATTTTCAAGAATACTTCATTTCCAACCTCAAATTCTAGTGGACGGCGTCGGTTATCAGCATAGCTCTTTTGTCGACCCTAAGCCGCTTTAATTCTAGCTCTAATGATGTCAATCTTTTCTGTGGTTTTCTGAATGATCTCTGGTCCCAATATTTTTCTTCCACCAACCTCGTCCCAATATAAAGGGGACCTACACCTTCTGCCATACAAAGCCTCATACGGTGCCATCCCAATACTAGTCTGGAAACTGTTATTATAAGCAAATTCCACCAATGGTAAGTGTCGTATCCAAGTTCCTTTAAAGTCTATCACACATGCCCTCAACATATCTTCTAAAATCTGAATAGTCCTTTCTGATTGCCCATCCGTCTGAGGGTGATAAGTCGTACTGAAATTTAACTTAGTACCCATTGCCTCTTGTAAACTTCTCCAGAATCTAGAAGTGAAACGAGGATCTCTATCTGACACAATGGACACTGGTACCCCATGCAATCTCACGATCTCTTGTATGTACAGTTCAACTAGTTTCTCCAGTTTATAAGAAACTTTAATGGGCACGAAACGTGCAGTCTTCGTTAAGCGATCCACAATTACCCAAATTGCATCGTGTCCGTTTAAAGCCCTCGGTAGACCTGTCACAAAATCCATGGATATATGCTCCCACTTCCATTCTGGAATCTACAATGGCTGTAACAATCCTGCTGGTCTCTGATGCTCTGCTTTCACCTGTTGACATGTTAGGCATTGTTCTACAAACTTAGCAATTTCTCTCTTCATACCGTTCCACCAAAAAGACTCTCTCAAGTCCCGATACATCTTGGTACTCCCCGGATGGACTATATATAAAGAGCGGTGTGCCTCCTCAAGAATTATTTTCTTCAATGAATCATCTGCCGGCACGCACAATCTGTCTCTAAACCTTAAAACTCCATCCTCAGAAATGCTAAAATCAGTCTTGTCCCCATTTTTAACTTCTTCAACTAGTTTTGTCAACGCTGAATCCACTTTCTGAGCCACTTTAATTCTCTCTAACAAATCTGGTTGCACTATTAAACTGGCCACGAAAGTGCTTGTATCAGTTGTGATAACCTCAATACCGGCCCTCTCTAAGTCCATTAACAACTGGGGCTGGGTGGTAAGGGTTGCAAATGGTATCAGAGCCTATCCCAACCAGAAATGTGGGACTTGAGCCGTGCCACCTACAATAGACATACCCGACGAGGACGTCGGGTATTTAAGGGGGGTAGATTGTGATACCCCATATGAGAATGATAAAATAGGTGGTGTATGGGATCTCACATTGCTTGGGAAGGAGAAGTTCTAGCTCTTTATAAGGTTCCAATGGGGCTCCAATTGTATTATTGACTAGTCCTTTTGGAGAATAGGCCATGTGGTTTGGGCCTTCTATTGGGGCGTTACAGCGTATGCACCACAGAATGCATAATTTTGACACGCGTCTGACTGGGATGCGGAGAAAAGCTCCCAACCGCGTATTCGATTCATCCACATCAACTGCTGCCCAACGCTTGATGGGTTTACTATAACTCTTGAAAAAACTGAAGTATTTACGAGTTTGAACTCGAAATAGTCCTCGTTCTGATTCATCACGAATTCATACACGAACACTGGATTCCGAATTATGTTCGGGAATCCCGTAAAAGTAAGACCATTCCATGACCCTGGTCCTAGACCTTATCTTATTCCCCATCATGATAACCATTTGTGGAAGCCCACAAGGATCTAACCTTAGTGAAAACTCACCTTGAGCTGGATCTTCGGCGCTCTTCCTAGATGATATGACTCTATCTAGACCAGTTTTCAAGTTCCTTCCAAGCTTCATTCCCGGTAGGTATGTGTCACAAGGATAATCAAAACTCTGCCACAAAAATCTCTCTGCCTCATCAACATTTCCATCTTTCACAACAAAATTTCCAGTATCCAGGAGCTGTGCAACAACTGGATTTTCTGCTGTTGTTGATGTATTTGTTGACCAAATAGTATCATTTGTGCTATTGTGAAGGGCAAGAACTGTAACGCCCCGTACTCGTAGGGGGTCACGAAGCTCCACCTGTTTGGTATAATCCATCCTCAACTACAAATAATAGGTCTCCGACCATATTCCAATAAAAATATTTTTCACAACCCAATCCATATAAAAATGTCCACCAAGTCATAAATAAAAGAATATGAATAAATCATAAATGAGAGGGTTCACATTCTCCCAAAAAAAAAAACTTAACAATAAAGAATAACTAACATTCTATAAATCCAATGAAACTAAAACCCAACATAATAAATAGATTAATTATTTTTCCTCATCTAGCCTGTGGCTCTAACAGCTTAAAACTTGGTCAAGACTCTACTTTTGGTCCTCTAATGGAACATCCATATCATCTGAAAAATATATAAGATAAGAAGGGTGAATTTTTCCACAACTCAGTAAGCGAAGAACCTATACAAGCGTGTAAATATGAGCATTTACCAAGAAATAAAGTATGGAACAAAACATAATTATGCATAAAAGAAACAAAAGATTTTCAAGACAATTTAAATCATAAAGTATTTTGGCATAACAAAACTGAGTATTATCACTATATCAAACGGAGTATCTCACAAAGCAAAGACTATATTTAACCCCCGTGGTAGGGTTGTGCAAATCCCAGTGGCCAAACCAGGCAGAAACAAAGGTGGAACTTTGCCTTATTCGTTCTCGGAGCCCCGAGTGTGCACATAGGAAAGCCCACAATAAACCACTTTGTTTCCAAAGTGGGTGCACTCAGAGATAGGAAATTGGTACCAAATCCAAACAGAGCAAATACAGAGTAGAGCAGAACCAAGCAGAGATAAAGTCAAATACTAACCAGAATACTATGCCAAAGATTTTCAGAGCTATTAAAGACATATAGATCCAAACTATTTTCAGAATAAAGCTTATGTAAATAAAATATAGTCAACACAATCAAGGCATAATTTTTCTCAGATAGACAAAAATGTTCTTTCCACATTTCAAAAAATAATACGACAAAAAGCAGCTCATGTCACACAATGCATGTCTGAAATATTTTTCCTTCTTTTATATAAGCGTCATGAATAATGCAAACAATCGATTGAGGTTGGTTTTTCTCAAGTTTTCATTTCATAACTAACAAAAAGCACAAATTTTCAAAAGTCAACCTCAGTCCTCTTTTGGTATAAAACCGAGCATACGAACCCCGCTTACCTGACTGCTCTAGCGAAAAATCAAAACTTTGAGTCTCACCGCTAAAAGTTTCGTCACCTATACATGAAAATAATTTCCTTTATATTAATGACTACCCCAAAGGCCTAAAATCATAAATTATAAGTTAACTATAATGCCTGCCTAAATTCATAATTTCTAGCATATCAAGCCCAAGCAACCAGCCACTATGACCCGCAAAACCAGCGCACTCCATACTAAAAAAAAAATATCATTTCAGGCATCCCTCTGATAAAGCCAACCCAAAAAAAATTGTATAGACTCCCATACGTTCAAAACTACCAAACCCAACCATTTACATCACACAAAACATCCCAAACAACCCATCGGCAGCACCAATCAGCAAAAAGGAAATTTAGACAACCAACCCTTGAACATCCACCAAAAATCACTTCAAAAATGGATTCAAAAAATAGAGAATATAATCCATAAATATTTCACTATAGAAAAATAATACTCAACCGGGTATATACGTTCAAATAAATTAAATTTTCCTCATCCCACACAAAATTTAGCAATTGCTCACCAAAACCCAAAACCACCGCCAACATATATATAAAAATACGATGCATAACCAGCATACGAGTTTCCAATCGGTCTCAAGAAAAAGGGTAGAAGTTCTTACCAGAAATAGAAGGGAACCCGCGAGAGAACAGAGGCCGAGATTGCTTTCTAGCTTCCTCTAAAAATCGACTATAAACAACAAAATTTAACCAGGTTTTTAAATGATTAAAACCCCAAATCCACATCTCATTATGGATAGAAGAAATTCAAAATACACTAGGGGATTAAAAGAAAACTTACCAGCGAGAACCCGGGGCGAACGAAAACAGAGGAGCCGGCAGTGAGACCCAAAACGAAGATGCAAAAGCCGGAAGAAGAGAGGGAGAGAAAATAAATCTTCCGTTGAGCCTTCTAGTGGATTCGGAACTGCCAAGGACGTGGGGAGTGGGCGCGAGAAAGAGGCAATGAAGAACAGAGGAGAAACTGTCGCCCAGGGGAAAGAGAAGGAAAAGAGAAGAAAGAAAGAAGAGGGGCGGTAGGTTTAAACCGCGTGAGAAAACGGCACCGTTCGGGCAAAGGGCTGGGGCTGGGGCTGGGGTTGGGCCGAGTCATGGGCTGGCTGAAAGGCCTTGGGCCGGGCGTGACAAGAACTCTCTCATCGGTGACCGTTAAAACTCCAGAGTGATCGTTAAGCGGAGTGTCTCTGTTAGCCATCCATACAACAATCCCAGAAGATACCACGTACCAAATTCCGACGTATCGGCTCTTTGAATTGTGACGCCCCCAAATTCCCCTTTAAATAACACGGGAATCGAGGCGTCAGGATGATGACAACACGGGTCACACATCCCAACAACAAGTGTCAAACGTGTGTGCACACGTGACATACATAAAAATATAGGTCGCAACGGATAATAAATTAATATCTAAGTACCCGAATTTTTATAAATATTTTACAAACCAATTTAATAAAAACTCTCCAGCAGGAGAATTTAATACAGTCATTCAAAAATACAAATTAAACAAATACATAATTATAAAAAGGAGAAAATAAATTTCCCGAGATATCAATTAATAATAATAACACCTCTATAGCGGAGCCGTCTCCTCAGGCTCAGCCTCTCCAAAGTCTGCATCCAAAAACTACGACGCCAAGATGGCATCGCAGGTAAGTACAAACCAACCAAACCAAAAGATAGAAATACATTAATGCCACAACAATAACCATGAACAATTACCATATGCACGAGGCTTAAAATCATCTTTCTCAAAGTCGATGAAATAATCACACTGGTCAAAATCTCATTTTGATCCACAATAAAATCCCAATAAAATCACCCATCATTTTTCATAAAATAATATCCTCAAAACCGATCATACCGGGTGTTACGTATCGCCGTCCCCGATATGATTTACACACACACCCAAAATCATAATGGGCGTTACGTATCGCCGTCCCCATTACGATCCACATACACTCATTTCATATCGGGCGTTACGTATCGCCGTCCCCAATATGAAATGCACACCCAATGACCATAATGGGCGTTACGTATCGCTGTCCCCATTATGTCATCCACACACTCACACGCTGATCATAACGGGCGTTACGTATCGCCGTCCCTGATATGACTCAGCCCAAAACCATTAAAATCCGCTAAACTCAATTTAAATCCCAGTTTCCATCTCCAATATATGAATATCCAAAATCATGCAAAAAAATCCACTTTCCAAATATTTTCGTGAGCATGCGCATAAATACACAATGCAGACAACCGTGCAGCAATTATCCAACATTTAATTAATCCAATCAACCAACAAATACCAACATCAACCAACACAAAGCAGCAATAATCAAATACCACAACTGTTGATGCCAAAAATATATTTAAATCTTAAAACTCGTTTGGAAAGTACTTACAGTGGTAAAAATGTAAATCCTTAAACAATGCCAATCTCCAGCGCTTGTAGCGATCACATGTACGTTAGGCTAAAACACTCGGTTTGACACCAAAATTTAGGGAGGTACACTTTGAAGGGTGGGTGATGAGTGCACAAAAATGCACTCTAAATACTCTATTTAAATACTAAAAGAAATGAGAAAATAATGGATATAACTCATGTTATTAAAATTAATGGTCATTTATCTTGAGATAGATATAAGTATGATTTAATATATTGATGAGAATATAAAATGCCATATTTTCCTCTCTTAATGTTTAATAATTTATTCTTATTTGATGCCTAAATATACTCATTATTCTTATATTTTGATTTAGGACACAAATGGAGACATTAGGAGCAAATGAAGATAATTGCGGAATTTTAGACAGTTCTGACATCTTTTAGTAATATAGGCATAACTCTCTCATCCAATTTCTGATTGAGCTGATTCAAGATGATATAGAACCGCAAGAGACATATCTATAACTTTTGTGTTTTATGTTTGAAGAGATATCCACTCAATCTAAGACAAAATCGACCATCAAATGGATGCACCTGCACTTGACGTTCCTGGATATTTTTCAGCCACTTGCATCAAATCCAAATGTCATCATAATATTTTCCAGCAAGCACTCCTACACCAACTTGGAAATTCAATGATCAATTCATATGCAAGATGAAGTGCACTCAAGTTTCTTGTAGATATATTATTTGACCACAAGATATTAAGTCATACAAGACAACTAATGGATAGAGAAGCAAAATTGAAACACTCAACCTACAAGCAAAATCCAGCTCATGCATGGTGGGAAAACAAATGATCAAAATGACAACTCACAAATCACTTGGATTCAAGAATGGCACATGGCAAAACAAGTTGAAATTGTGATGATTTTGTCATGACAACTTGCATGAAGGATGCTTATAAATAGAAGGAAGGGGTGTGTGTTCTAAAAAAATGCTTAGTGTGGGAGGATGCTTTGGAAGAGCCATTATTTTGAGAGCTTGAGAAAAGAAAAGAAAAACCAAAGAAGAGAGAAGAAAATAATGGTTGGCTCTTCCATATTATCCCTTGGAGAATTTTTGTTGCATATTTTCAATATGTGTAACTAAATTCTCAAGGAGGGCTAGGGATGAACTTGTGTGTGTGATGGTATTTGTAATTTATTTTTGATTCATGTATTTGGTCTTTAAATATTAAAACTCTTGTGTTCTATTATTCTCAATTTATTTGTGATGTTTTTTCGTCTTCAAATAATTATAGAATCTATTTCGTTTATGGATTCAGTCATGCTTTTTCTATTGAGTGAATTAGTTCTATAATTATGTTTGGAGCAATTGATTATCTATATTGATTTAATTCTCTGCTGCAATATCGCCTCTTAGGTATATTGTCGTCGTTGGATTTTCTCAATATCGATAACAATTTATGAGAGTTAAGCGCGAAGAATGATTTTTCAAAGAATTACATGTGATTTAAATTTTGGTTATTAATGTTATATCTTCCGATTAAGAATTTGGAGATAGAATTCTTAATTGAGTTATCAATGAATTAAGAATAAATTTGAATACCACAAATACACAAGGAATTCCCTACGCTCTACTTTTCGTCTCATTTTTATATTTTTCAAATTACTCATTTAGTTTTAATTTACATCACACTCTAAAATTTACTTATCACACTCATTTAATCTTTTTGTTAATTTCATTGCTGTTCTTCAATTTCTCAATCCATCTCCCTGTGGAATCGACACCCCAAAGCTATACTGCAAACGACCGCGTTATTCTTTGGGCGTAATCAAATTTTGGCGCCATTGCCGGGGAGACGGTAGAAGAATTTGTAGTTTTTTTTTAGTAGTTTGAAAAAAAAAAGAGCGGTAACTTCGTTCATTTTCTTTTTAGCTTTCTGCATCTTTATTTTATTTTACTTTTCTTTTCGTAATTTTTTTTTTTCAGTATTACGCTTTTCTCTACTTTGCATGTGCAGGTACATAGACTCTTTTGGACGGTTTGCTAGTAGACCCATGCTAGAATCAGATTCAGAATCTAATTTTTCTAATCGCTTGTTTGATAATTCTTCCAATTCTGACGCAATGAGTGAACACGTGGACCAACCTATTAGAATCCTCCATGATTATCTTCATCCCGCACGAACAGCCACACCATCCTGTATTATGTTCTCACTTAATGTTCGTCATGTAGATTTTAAAACGGGAATGATACAATTACTTCCGACTTTCCATGGTCTAGAAAATGAAAACCCCTATGTTCATATTAGGGAATTTGAGGAAGTAGTTGCAACATTTCACAGTCAAAATACCACTGACGAAACGGTAAGGCTAAAGTTCTTTCCTTTTTCTTTGAAAGATAAAGCTAAGAGTTGGTTGTACTCACTAAGACCACGGTCTATTGGAACATGGAGTGAGATGACTCAAGTGTTTTTCAATAAATACTTTCCCCAACGTAAGACTAATGCTTTAAAAAGACAAATCTCTACCTTTGCACAAAAGGATAGTGAGACTTTGTACCAGTCTTGGGAAAGATTTAAAGAATTACTGAGTATGTGTCTCCACCATGGATATGAGAATTGGCGCTTAATGAGTTATTTCTATGAAGGCCTTACGCCCAGGGAATGTCAATTCATGGAAATGATGTGCAATGGAGAATTTTTACAGAAAAATCCCGATGAGGCCATAGAGTACCTCAATGAGCTTGCTGAAAAAGCTCATACTTGGACTGGACCTAGTGCTACTGATAGCACAAACAGGTCACGACCTACAGGAAACTTGAGTGGTGGTATTTACCATCTCAGGGAGGAAGATAATCTAAAAGCCAAGGTGGAAATGCTTACAAGGGAACTAGAGCTGTTAAAGATAAGAAACTTAAAGTCAATACACATGGCTAATCATGTAGACTCTCTTGTACCATGTGCTGTGTGTGGCGGGGTAGATCATCATGTTCAAGAATGTCCTACACATGCTAACATGAGAGGATGGCGTAATCACCCCAACTTCAGCTGGAAGTCTGAAAACCAACAGCCTGCACAGCCTGCACAACCTTCTAGATCATATTCTGCACCATACCATGCACCTCAATCTTCTAGAAATTCTTTAGAAGACACTTTGCATGCATTTATTGAAGTACAGGGTAAGACTAACCAAAAATTTGAGTCTTTAATTATGCAGGTTGTTGAAGAACAAAAGGAGATAAAGAGCCAGGTATCTAAAATAACGAGTTTCTTGAGTGTAAATGAGCAAGGTAAGTTCCCTTCTCAAACTCAGTCTATACCTCATGGTCAACATATGGCACAAGAAACTGTGAAGAATCACGAGTGCCAGCAGATATATATGATTGACTCACTCATAGACAGGGAAGTTTTCACAACTCATGATTCTGATCCCCTTGAGAATTTTATTGTTGATTTTGAGTATAATCCTATCAGTGATTCATCTGATGTAGCTAATATTTGTGCAATTTTTTACAATACTCAAGATTATAGCACACGGGCTTGGCAACCAAAGTTTGAGTTTCTTGGGCGTAATCAGTGGGGAATCTCATGGAGGTGGTGGTGTGGCGGCACAACCACCGGAAGGTGGCGGATCGTGGTCAAAAGGGGTGAAAATCTATTTTCGGGTTTGGGGTTGTACCGGGAAGGTGAGGGCGCAGTTAGGGAAATTGAGCTAGGGGGTTGACTGGCTGGGCGAGGGGAGTCGAATGGTGGCGGAGGTGAGATGCACGGTGGCCGGACGGCGGCGCTGGGTTGCTTAACCCGTTTAAAGCCCATTTCAGATGGAGGGAGTAACCGGCGGCAATGGGTGGCTACCGACGGTGGGTTATGCTCGCCGGAGGGTGGGGAGTCTAGTTGTAATAGCCCAAATTTTTCTAAGGTAAATTATTTTATGGATATTATTTTAAGAAGATTTATTTGATGCATTTATTTATTAGGAAATTAGAGTGGGAGATTTAGTTAAGGAATGTGAGATTACACTTAGTATTAGAAATTATGCATTTTCGGATTAATCTGTCGAGTTTTAGAAAAACGGGCATAAGTTATTCATATGGGGTCTAAATGAGGTGATTCTAATTGTTATAGAACCTTAAGAGATAGATCTAAAACTTTTATGTTTGAAGTTTCCTGAGATTCGGAAGGAATCAATAGCTTATTTGGGAATCAAGTAGGCAGCTTTGGAATGGGCTTAAATGGAACCCGAGTTGGATAATTGAACTAGATTGGGGCATGTAACTAATTTGGTAATTGGTTTTAGGATTCTATGGGATTAGGACATGTGTAGGGATAGATAGGAATGGTTGGAAAGTTGATTTGGAAGTCAATTGAATAGTTAAAGTGATGGGAACTCAAGGGGAGCCAAAATCTGGTTGATTGGTGACTAAGTGGATCAAATTTGGCTCTACCTTAACTAAACTATGTAAGGGCCTTCTAGAACTTGTTGAGGGGAGACCTAAGGGAGTTGGGAAGGAACCAAATGGGTAGGAAAAGCTGGAGATGGGCGTGTGACACAAGGGGAGAGCTGGAGATGAGAGATGCATGCATGGTTAGGTGAAATGCCACCTCACCTCTTATCCCTTTAGCTTACTTCTCAGCCATGGATCAAAATGGGCAGCCAAACCATCTCAAATGTGAGCCCTTGAATGACTAATTTAGCTGCAAAGCCTAGGATTTGGGAGGCTTAATCCTCATCATTAGATTCACTTAGATGGACACCTCATCACATGTAAATCTGGCAACTAGTGCACCTTAGGTGCATTTCCTTTTCTCTCCCTCATGTTGGTCGACCATCACCCTATAAATAGAGCCTTGAGATCTTCCTAAGCTCCTTTAGAAGGAGAGAACACTTGCCATTTGAAGCCATAACCAGAAAACCCTCCCCAAACCCTCAAAGTGATCACTTGTGTGCTAAGTGAGTGTGTGTGGGAGATAACTTGTAGGAAGTTGGTTGGATCAATTCTCTTGAGCTTGGAAGAAATTGTAAGTCCACATTCTAGCTTAAATTAAGCATGGAACTGATTTATTGGCATGTTTGAGCTATGTTTGCTAGTAGTGAACACTTGAGAACATGATTAAGTGGAAATGGACATATGAGTAGGGTTGATTGTAATTTGTATTGTTATTATGTTCATTAAAATTGTAGAAACTTAGATTTAAGTTTTTAAGAAGATAAATAAGGTGTATGGAAAAGATTGGCATGTTTTGAGTAGAAAAACCCTTAGAGCCGTAAGTTCGCTCGACCCTCGCTCGACATGTGAGTCGAGCGAAGGCAAAATATGAACCCTCGCTAGAGTTTCGCTCGACACTCGCTCGAGCGAGTCCCAACCCGAGACTTCGCTCGATACTCCCTCGACAAGCCGCTCGAGCGAGATGCCCTGTTTTGCTTAGACTTAGGGTTCCTTAGAATAGAATTGGGGGTTTCAAATGGGAAGGGTTATAAGTGAAATAACTCATGTGAATAAGAGAGAAAAAAAAAAAAAAAAGAAAGAAAACAATTTATATAAAGATTTAGTTAGTCACGTCATGACAGGGACGGCGATACGTAACGCCTGTATGACTGACGTGCCGGCAGGGACGGCGATACGTAACGCCTGTCGTGATATGAGAAATATGTGATCTCCACGGGGACGGCGAGACGTAACGCCCGTGTGATTGATCCTCACGGGGACGGCGAGACGTAACGCCCGTGAAATTGATTTGAATAGCGGGGACGGCGAGACGTAACGCCCGCAGTATTATGTATATATGTTTTGTGTCATAACGGGGACGGCGAGACGTAACGCCCGGATGATTGACACCAGACTCATCATAACGGGGACGGCGAGACGTAACGCCCGGATGATTGATGAGTGTATGTGATGGGGACGGCGATACGTAACGCCCATCAGTGATATGAAAGAATAAGAATTTTAAGGGGAAAACAATGTAATTTAACATAAGATCATGGGTGAGTTGAGATAGGTATCTGGTAGACAGTGGTCTTGTGAGGGGTATGTTAGGGTAATTTCCCTTGTCATCAGTGGTAATAACTTTATGGTTGTTTTCCCTGTTTCCTTTAAGCTGTTTATGTACTTACTGAGATTTCATTCGAAATCTCACTCTTTTGTGGCTCCATATGTTTTGTGCATATTATTTTATACAGGATTCGATGACCAGCAGGGGGACAGCCCCGATGATACAGGAGACTTCGGGGAGTCCTGAGGGACTTTCCGATTATAGTCCTTATATGGACATTTCTTTTGTTTCCTTCGGACCTCCTACCAATAGTCGACCCACCGGATCTTGGAGTCTTGACGCATCCACTTTTGTTGAGGAGAGGCGACGTACGGGATGCTGCTTAACCTTAGGAGTAGACGGCTCCTTGTCCATGTGTGGAGTTTGTGTGACTCCACAGGGACAACAGCTCCAGCGAGACTTTAGTATTAGCATGAATAGGTTTCGCTATGGGAGAGAATATCCTGAGGTTAAGAGAGAGAAAGAGTGAGGTGAAGGAAAGTTCTTTTGGGATGAATGTAAAATATTTTACTACAGTTTGGACTTGTATATGTAAGAAGTACAATGTTTAAGTTTAATGAATGTTGTATATGTATTTTCCGTGTGATCTTTAGAAAGTCTTATATTGCAAAACCTGATCCGCTGCGAATTTAGTGATTTATGCTTTTACTCTTGTTAAGTGCGAGGGTGAGTAGCCAAGTGTTGCTCATCCAGACACCTTAATTTACGTTAAATCCCAGATGTAAGTTGGGGGCGTCACAGATTGGTATCAGAGCGATTACGTCTCTGGGTAAAACCTACGTGTCCTAGGAAAAATGGATCACATGGTACTAGTATAGGCTTGAATCTTTATCAGATTGGAGTTTGAAGTAATATGGGTGAATGTTTGGATTTTTGGAATTGGAAGTTTCTAAAGTGAGTATGGCTTATGGTGAAGTTGGGTGTATTTCAGGAAAACAATATGCCAAGAGGTCGTCCTCCCTTGAAACGAGTAGATGGAGTAAACCAGAATCCTTCTCTGGTTACCCCTCCACGTACTGAAGAACAAACGGCACCAAGCTCACCGTTGAGAGAAGTACAGACACCATCGAACCCACCGTTGGGAGAAGGACAGACGGCACCGAACCCATTATCGGGAGAAGAGCAGAGGACACGGAATCCACCCTTGGAAGGGGGACCAGTAGCGCAAAACCCCCCATTAGAAGGAGGCCAGGCAATAGCTGAAGCTATTCGGCAAATGACGGAAGTGGTGAAAAACCAAATAGAACAGAGCCGTTATCATCAGCAGAATGAAAATAGAAGAGAAGCTCAAGGGTGTCCGTATGAGAAATTTCTAGCGTATCGATACCCGCCTTTTATGGGAACGGAATGAGCATTAAAGGCAGATAAATGGATTGTAGACTTGGAACGCACCTTCGAAGTTAGTAGTTGCACCGAAGTTCAGAAAGTGCAGTATACAGGACATCTGTTACAAGGAGAAGCCGGACTGTGGTGGGACACAAAGCGGAAGCTGCTAAAGTTAGAATTGGGAGAAAATGTAGTGCCTACATGGGAAAGGTTCAAGAAAGAGTTCGACGATCGATTCTTTCCGGAATCTATGAAGCGGCAGAAAGCTTTGGAATTTACTATGCTAATACAAGGCAGTATGTCGGTGGAACAGTACTTGGCACGATTTATGGAATTGGCAAGATTTGCTCCGCATCTGGTAGCTACTGAAAAGATGAGAGCCCAGAAGTTTCAAGAAGGACTGCAGCCACGAATTCGTATGCAGGTGGCATGTTTGCAAATTGAGAATTTTCAAGAGTTAGTAAATGTAGCAGCCATAGCGGAAGCTGAACAGAGGAGTGTTATGGCACAGACTCAAACATATGGAAAAAGAAGATTTCAATTTTCTGGGGGAAATGATGCTAGGAGGAAACCAAATTTTAGATCCACGGATAGAGGAAAAGGAGTAGCAATTAATCCAAATGTGCCGATTTTATTTCCGCAATGCCCAAAATGTGGACGTCGACACCAGGGAGATTGTCGAGTGGATATTAGAGTTTGTTATAGATGTGGTCGGCCAGGACATCTGATCAAGGATTGCCCTCAGAATACCTCCCAAGGATTAGCTCTACCCGGAGGAAAAGCCAAAGCTCCTGCGAAAGCTAAAGTTTATGCTATCATGCCTGGAGAAGTAGATATGGAGGCAGACGAGGCAATAGATGCTAACGTCATTACTGGTAAATTTCCAAGTCTCCTCTTTTAGTTAATGAATGAATTCTTTGGGAGTGGTAATAATAATAATAGTAGGATAAAATTTTCTTTAGGTAAGCTTAAGCTGAAGCAATGCTTGGTCTATACCTTGTTTGATTCGAGAGCAACCAGATCCTTTATTTCCTATGATTGTGTCCAAAGGTGTGGTTTAGAAACGGAATTGTTGACCCAAAAAGTTATAGTAGTCATGCCCAATGGAAAAATAGCAGGATGCCATCGGATAGTGAGAAATTGCCCCTTGGAGATTGGAAGTTCACAGCTAGTCGCTGATTTGATACTATTCCATTTGATGGAGTTTGATTTAATTTTGGGTATGGATTGGTTGGCCAAGTATTATGCTAAACTGGACTGTCGTAGAAAGGAAATAATTTTTAGCCTACCCAAGGAAGAGAAATTTTGTTACAAGGGGGAAATGTTGAAGGCAGTTTCCTCCATAGTAACTGCTAAGCGAATAAAGAAAAGTATTAACAAAGAAACTAAGGGCTACTGGGTAATCATGTTAAACTCCTCAGAGGTGGTTAAAGGTATTCAAGGAATTCCTGTGGTGGAAGACTTTCCTCAAGTCTTTTCTGATGATCTACCGGGACTACCTCCTGATCGAGAAGCAGAATTTGTTATTGAATTGGAACCGGCCACAACTCCAGTTCATAAGGCTCCGTATAGAATGGCACCAGTGGAATTAGAGGAATTGAAATGCAGATTGAGGAACTTTTGAGAAAAGGATTTATCAGGCCTAGTTCATCCCCATGGGGAGCGCCGGTATTGTTTGTGAAGAAGAAAGATGGGACAATGCGGATGTGCATAGACTACCGGGAATTGAATAAAGTTACCATTAAGAATAAATATCCGTTGCCACGGATAGATGACCTGTTGGATCAATTAAGGGGAGCAACTGTGTTTTCAAAAATAGATCTTCGGTCTGGTTATCATCAGTTGAAAATCAGGGAGCAAGATATACCTAAGACGGCTTTCCGAACCCGATATGGGCACTTTGAATTTTTGGTTATGCCATTCGGAGTGACAAATGCACCAGCAGTATTCATGGATTTGATGAACCGGATATTCAGGCCATATTTGGACAAGTTTGTGGTGGTTTTTATTGATGATATTTTGATCTACTCTTAGACTGACGAAGATCATAAAGAGCATTTGAAAGTAGTAATGGAAATTTTGCAGAAACATCAACTGTATGCCAAACTTAGTAAGTGTGAATTTTGGCTACAAGAAGTTAAATTTTTGGGTCACGTTATTTCAAGAGAAGGAGTCTCCGTGGATCCAGCGAAGGTAGAAGCAGTGATGGAGTGGCAGCAACCAACCAATGCACATGAAATACGAAGCTTCTTGGGATTGGCTGGATACTATAGAAGATTTGTGGAAGGATTTTCCAAACTATCTGCACCTCTGACAGCATTGACTAGAAAGAATGCTAGGTACATCTGGAGTGAGCAATGCGAAAAGAGTTTCCAAGAGTTAAAGAAGAGGTTGACTACAGCACCAATTTTAGCCTTGCCAGAACCTCATAAACCTTATATGATATATAGTGATGCCTCAAAAATGGGATTGGGGTGTGTGTTAATGCAAGAAGGAAGAGTAGTTGCGTATGCATCCCGACAACTTAAGGACCATGAACAGAATTATCCCACGCATGATTTAGAGTTAGCAGCTATAGTGTTTGCTCTAAAGATTTGGCGGCATTACTTATATGGAGAAAAGTGTGAAATATTTACGGACCATAAGAGTCTCAAATATCTTTTTAGCCAGAAGACCTTGAATATGAGACAGAGAAGGTGGATAGAAACTATAAGTGATTTTCAATGCGAAATCAAATACCACCCTGGAAAGGCTAATGTGGTAGCCGATGCCTTGAGTAGGAAAGTCCAAACAGAAGAATTTTCAGTGTTGGCAGTGATGCGAGAAATTCTGGTAAACAGATTATCACAGGACCTCAAGTTAATGGAGATTCAAGAAATTGTTCCTTTAACGGACCAAGAAATTAAGGAAAAACAACAAAAGGATGCCAAGCTGGAGAAGATAAAACAACAAATACTGGAAGGAAAAGGGTCTCCACACTTTATGATTTCAGGCGATGGAATGTTATACTTTGGAAGAAAAAAAATCATTCCAGATACCCCAGAATTGAAAGAAAGGTTGATGAAAGAAGCTCATGGTACACCATATACTGCTCATCCTGGAAGTACTAAGATGTATCAAGATTTAAAAGAAAAGTTTTGGTGGGAAGGAATGAAGAAAGATATTGCGACCTTTGTAGCCAAGTGTCCAGTGTGCCAGTTAGTAAAAGCTGAACACCAAAGACCAGCCGGTCAATTACAACCTTTACCAATCCCCGAATGGAAATGGGAGGATCTATCTATGGATTTTGTAGTAGGATTTCCAAGAACATCTGCGGGAAAGAATTCGGTTTGGGTGATAGTGGATCGATTGACGAAGAGTGCTCACTTTTTACCTATTTCCAACACGGATTCTATGGAAAAGTTAGCAAAAATTTATGTGAAGGAAATAGTTCGTTTACATGGAATACCCAAGACTATAGTATCAGACAGAGACCCTAGATTCACATCTCGATTTTGGCAAAGTTTACAGAAGATGATGGGTACCAATTTAAATTTCAGCAGCGCATATCATCCTCAAACGGACGGGCAAACAGAAAGAACTATTCAGACTTTAGAGGATATGTTGCGAGCCTGTGTGTTAGATTTTGACAAAGATTGGGAAAGTCTGTTACCATTAATTGAATTCGCATATAATAATAGTTTTCAAGCTACCATACAAATGGCACCATATGAAGCACTTTATGGGAGGAAATGTAGGTCTCCTATTTATTGGGATGAAGTGGGTGAAAGTAGTGTTTTGGGACCCGAATATTTACAAGAAGTCAAAGAGCAGATCACAAAGATTAGAAATCAGATAAAGACAGCACAAAGTAGACAAAAGAGTTATGCAGATAATCGTAGAAGGACTTTAGATTTTATGGTGGGAGACTGGGTATACTTGAAGATTTCGCCACTAAAGGGAGTCATGCGATTTGGTAAGAAAGGGAAGTTGAGTCCTCGTTATATTGGACCTTATGAAATTCTGGAAAAAGTAGGTCCAGTGGCTTACCGTTTAGCTCTACCTGATGATTTGCAAGGAGTTCATAACGTCTTCCATGTATCTTCTCTGAAAAAGTGTTTGAATGATCAACCAGTGGCGGTAATGGATCCGCGTCCTAGTAATTTACGTTCCAATTTAACTTATGAAGAGTGGCCTGTACGAATTGAAGATTCGAAAGAACCGCACGTATGTCAGTCACCCCTGTAGATCAGTTAAAGAAAAGATCTGAAAGAGTTAGGGAGAGATTTCGTAGGGAAAAACTGAAACAGTGGAAAGCTGAGAGATTGAGCTGGTTAACTAAAAGAGAGAAGCACAGAACCCACATTATGGACATAGACGAAAAAGGTAATCCTATAAGTAGAAGAGCGTTGCCAGGTGAGGAAAGACAACCCGTTAGAAAATGGTTAAAAGCAGAGAAAAGATTTTTGAGAAGAGAGGACAAAGGAAAAGCTGTCATGATAGAGTCATCTGATGGATCTGAAGAGCGTAAACGTCAGTGTGAAGAGGGACCTATAATAGAAAAGACAGAGGAAGAGAGATTTCGTATGTTGCAAGAAATAAGTGTGAATATGTACTATGATCCCGATGTAGACATGATATTTTATCACTCTCAGGATTCACTAATTAATAAGGAAAAAGTACCCACCTCTTCCGAAGAATCTACTGCTAGTAACCGAGGTATAGATTCCTTAAACCCTTAATTATTTATATCTTAGCGATTTCGGGGACGAAATCCTTTTTAAGGGGGGGAGGATGTAATAGCCCAAATTTTTCTAAGGTAAATTATTTTATGGATATTATTTTAAGAAGATTTATTTGATGCATTTATTTATTAGGAAATTAGAGTGGGAGATTTAGTTAAGGAATGTGAGATTACACTTAGTATTAGAAATTATGCATTTTCGGATTAATCTGTCGAGTTTTAGAAAAACGGGCATAAGTTATTCATATGGGGTCTAAATGAGGTGATTCTAATTGGTATAGAACCTTAAGAGATATATCTAAAACTTTTATGTTTGAAGTTTCCTGAGATTCGGAAGGAATCAATAGCTTATTTGGGAATCAAGTAGGCAGCTTTGGAATGGGCTTAAATGGAACCCGAGTTGGATAATTGAACTAGATTGGGGCATGTAACTAATTTGGTAATTGGTTTTAGGATTCTCTGGGATTAGGACATGTGTAGGGATAGATAGGAATGGATGGAAAGTTGATTTGGAAGTCAATTGAATAGTTAAAGTGATGGGAACTCAAGGGGAGCCAAAATCTGGTTGATTGGTGACTAAGTGGATCAAATTTGGCTCTACCTTAACTAAACTATGTAAGGGCCTTCTAGAACTTGTTGAGGGGAGACCTAAGGGAGTTGGGAAGGAACCAAATGGGTAGGAAAAGCTGGAGATGGGCGTGTGACACAAGGGGAGAGCTGGAGATGAGAGATGCATGCATGGTTAGGTGAAATGCCACCTCACCTCTTATCCCTTTAGCTTACTTCTCAGCCATGGATCAAAATGGGCAGCCAAACCATCTCAAATGTGAGCCCTTGGATGACTAATTTAGCTGCAAAGCCTAGGATTTGGGAGGCTTAATCCTCATCATTAGATTCACTTAGATGGACACCTCATCACATGCAAATCTGGCAACTAGTGCACCTTAGGTGCATTTCCTTTTCTCTCCCTCATGTTGGTCGACCATCACCCTATAAATAGAGCCTTGAGATCTTCCTAAGCTCCTTTAGAAGGAGAGAACACTTGCCATTTGAAGCCATAACCAGAAAACCCTCCCCAAACCCTCAAAGTGATCACTTGTGTGCTAAGTGAGTGTGTGTGGGAGATAACTTGTAGGAAGTTGGTTGGATCAATTCTCTTGAGCTTGGAAGAAATTGTAAGTCCACATTCTAGCTTAAATTAAGCATGGAACTGATTTATTGGCATGTTTGAGCTATGTTTGCTAGTAGTGAACACTTGAGAACATGATTAAGTGGAAATGGACATATGAGTAGGGTTGATTGTAATTTGTATTGTTATTATGTTCATTAAAATTGTAGAAACTTAGATTTAAGTTTTTAAGAAGATAAATAAGGTGTATGGAAAAGATTGGCATGTTTTGAGTAGAAAAACCCTTAGAGCCGTAAGTTCGCTCGACCCTCGCTCGACATGTGAGTTGAGCGAAGGCAAAATATGAACCCTCGCTAGAGTTTCGCTCGACACCCGCTCGAGCGAGTCCCAACCCGAGACTTCGCTCGATACTCGCTCGACAAGCCGCTCGAGCGAGATGCCCTGTTTTGCTTAGACTTAGGGTTCCTTAGAATAGAATTGGGGGTTTCAAATGGGAAGGGTTATAAGTGAAATAACTCATGTGAATAAGAGAGAAAAAAAAAAGAAAGAAAACAATTTATATAAAGATTTAGTTAGTCACGTCATGACAGGGACGGCGATACGTAACGCTTGTATGACTGACGTGCCGGCAGGGACGGCGATACGTAACACCTGTCGTGATATGATAAATATGTGATCTCCACGGGGACGGCGAGACGTAACGCCCGTGTGATTGATTCTCACGGGGACGGCGAGACGTAATGCCCGTGAAATTGATTTGAATAGCTGGGACGGCGAGACGTAACGCCCGCAGTATTATGTGTATATGTTTTGTGTCATAACGGGGACGGCGAGACGTAACGCCCAGATGATTGACACCAGACTCATCATAACGGGGACGGCGAGACGTAACGCCCGGATGATTGATGAGTGTATGTGATGGGGACGGCGATACGTAACGCCCATCAGTGATATGAAAGAATAAGAATTTTAAGGGGAAAACAATGTAATTTAACATAAGATCATGGGTGAGTTGAGATAGGTATCTGGTAGACAGTGGTCTTGTGAGGGGTATGTTAGGGTAATTTCCCTTGTCATCAGTGGTAATAACTTTATGGTTGTTTTCCCTGTTTCCTTTAAGCTGTTTATGTACTTACTGAGATTTCATTCGAAATCTCACTCTTTTGTGGCTCCATATGTTTTGTGCATATTATTTTATACAGGATTCGATGACCAGCAGGGGGACAGCCCCGATGATACAGGAGACTTCGGGGAGTCCTGAGGGACTTTCCGATTATAGTCCTTATATGGACATTTCTTTTGTTTCCTTCGGACCTCCTACCAATAGTCGACCCACCGGATCTTGGAGTCTTGACGCATCCACTTTTGTTGAGGAGAGGCGACGTACGGGATGCTGCTTAACCTTAGGAGTAGACGGCTCCTTGTCCATGTGTGGAGTTTGTGTGACTCCACAGGGACAACAGCTCCAGCGAGACTTTAGTATTAGCATGAATAGGTTTCGCTATGGGAGAGAATATCCTGAGGTTAAGAGAGAGAAAGAGTGAGGTGAAGGAAAGTTCTTTTGGGATGAATGTAAAATATTTTACTACAGTTTGGACTTGTATATGTAAGAAGTACAATGTTTAAGTTTAATGAATGTTGTATATGTATTTTCCGTGTGATCTTTAGAAAGTCTTATATTGCAAAACCCGATCCGCTGCGAATTTAGTGATTTATGCTTTTACTCTTGTTAAGTGCGAGGGTGAGTAGCCAAGTGTTGCTCATCCAGACACCTTAATTTACGTTAAATCCCAGACGTAAGTTGGGGGCGTCACACTAGTGGTGGTGGTCGGAGGCCAAGGGGTGGCCAGCGATGGCCGGAAAATGCAAGGGAATGCAAAATGGCCATTTCGGGTTTTTGGCCGTGGAGGGGCGGTGGGGTGGCCGGAGGTGACACCACCGGTGTCGTTGAGCTCGCCAGCGTGTGGGGAAGGCAGTGGGCTGGGCGGTGTCGCCTGTGGGTGGCCGGCGGCGGTCCTGGGGCTGAGGAGAGGGGACGGGCGAAGGGGAGAGGGAGGCAGGGGACGCGGGATGGGAAGCAAAGGAAGAGAAGAGAAAAAGAAAAAGAAAGAAGAAAAAGAAAAGAAAAGAAAAAGAAAAAGGAAAAAGAAGGAAAAGAAGACTACTAGAAAAATCACAATAAATAAAATAAAAACTGACTTTAAATACTATAATTTCAATATCAATAAAATAAGGTATTTAAAGCCCATCAACAGAAATAAATTAAATCCAAGCGCAATATTAATTATAAAACAATAATTAATATAACGAAAGCAGATAAAATAAATTCACATAATAAAATAAAGGAATTTAATTCCACTCATTAAAATAATTAACTCATTAAAATAAATAAGAAAAGTAACGTAACTCGATATTAACTAATTAATAACTCAAATAAATATCTTAAATAAATAAAATATGACTAATAATATTATTAAAATACATTAAAATAATTAATACCGAGAATAAAATAACGTGTAAAAATACACGTAAGTTCGAGATCTCACATGAATTGCCTGGACTGAAAAAGCCCATTTCAAATGTTCCACCGGCTGAAACTAATGTGTCGCCGTCTCTGATTGATCGACTTGAATTAAGAGTGTCCAACGTAAAGGATGTTTCTAAAAGGGAGAACAATAGAGAATATACAAAAAAACAGGTACAGGCTTCCATTGATTATCTAGTGGTTTATCTCCTTCTCATTTGGAGAAAGTAATGCAGACAAGGAGAGATATATGGAGAGAACAGCACGCTGGTTCTATGTGTACAGATCTTAGCTTTCATAATTGAATTTCGTTACCAGTTTATTTGTTCTGCTAGCCTCGTGTTTGAATTCTTATGTCTTATAAACATATAAAGTGCTACAATATATATTTCTTATGTCGACCTGCAATATGTAACGGTAGGTAGAGTTTATTTTATCTCTCAGTCATCGTGTTGGAAATATTTTCAAAATAATATATTATATATTATATTTATGTCGACGTGAAAGAAGGAAAGTTGCTAAGTTTACTTATGTTTATATTAATTTCGGTTTCAAACTGGACAGTAGGCTTTAATTAGCTTAGTGGTAGAGCTGTGCCCTCCCAAGTTACGCCCAGGGCCTGGGTTCGCTCACTACCATCTTCATAAAAGAGTGTTTTGTTGTTTTAATGCCCAAGAGGGGCATGCGGCCGGCCATGCATTGCTATGGTTAGCTCAATGGGTGTGACGCAAAACAAGAGGCGCGCACGAGGCACAGGGCAACACTCAATGTGTTGCCATGCATTGAGTATTGCCAACCGGTTTAATATATATATTGGTTCGGATCGGATCAGATTACATAAAATGAAAAGTGATAACTTTTCATTCACAATCTTTGGTATTCTATAAATAGACTCGTTGACATACGAATTTAAAGAGATTCGTGAAGTGAATTTCAAAATTTCTCTCTTTCAAAATTTTTTCATTTCTTCAAAACTTAACATTAGGATCTATTAGTTCTAGAAGAATAAATTTCTAATCTCTTGGTTGAATAACAAAATTTAAGGGTGTTTACAGTCTAATTTCGGTTGTGCATAACGCAGTTAGACAAACGGACTTGTTCTGGGCTTCATTGTATCTTGGAGACAAATTTGCTTGTAATCTATATGCATACTATTATTGGTGGGGGCGAATATTATCTTAAGGAAAGTGACATTCGTAACGCGTCTTGAAGTAAACTTTTCTCTCACTATTTTCTATTTTACAGCCCCTTTGGACCAACAATCTTAAGACAATATTTGATAATTTATGGCACATAGTTTGAAAGAGTTTGCTTCAGATTTTGTAAAACTTGAACGTTTTGATGGAAACAATTTTTGACTTTGGCAAAGGAAGATGCACTTTCTCTTGGCTAGTCTAAATGTCGTTTATGTTTTAGCCACTCCTAAACTGTCTACAAATGATGACGAGACAATCGCTCAAAGTCAGGCAAGGATCAAATGGGAACAAGATGACTACATTTGCAAGGGACATATTTGCAATGTAATGTCTGATACATTATTTGACGCTTACCAAAACAAAGCACCTGCTAAGGATCTATGGGATGCACTTGAGGCTAAGTATCTTTTAGAAGATGCTATAAGTAAGAAATTTCTGGCTACCAAAGTTTTCATTTATAAAATGTTAGAAGCTAGGCCTGTTGTTGAACAATTCAATGAAATTATGTATATTCTTAATCAATTTTCTCAACATAAGATGAAAATGGATGAATCAATTTCAGTATCATCCATTATCGATAAACTTCCTCAATCATGAAAAAACTATAAAAGAAGTTTGAAACATAGAAGGAGGAAATGTCTCTTGAAGAACTAGGCCAACATCTTCGTATAAAAGAAGAGATCAGGCTTAGAGACATTAACGAAAAGTGTGACTCTTTGACTTCCAACATGCACATGGTAGAAGAAGGAAAGTCCCACAAATCCAGACAATCCAATGAATCCGGATATGAAAATCGGATGAGAAAGAATAATTTTGTGTGACACCCCGTACTCGTAGGGAGTCCTGAAATCTAACCTGTATGATGTGACCTATTTTCATCTACTAATATTATCTCTAAATATTTTCCTAAAATCCACAAATAATTTCTCATCTCCAAATCCAGACAATCCAATCATAAATATATCCACAAAATTCATAAATTTAAAGTAATACCATCACTTAGGATCAACAATCTTCCATCACAAGAATAAAAATAATCTACTAACACTTGAATCTAATAATGCTAAATAACGTAACATCAAATCATTAAATACAGTCTCCACTTCAACCAAAGGGTAACAGCTTAGTCTAGTCCCAATATACTAGTCTTGGTCCTCAGTCGAGACCTCCACTTCATCTGAAATGTATATAGATAAGGGGGTGAGTTCAACCACAACTCAGTAAGCAAAGCACCTATACTAGTGTGTAAAGCATAAGCATTTTAAATAAAAACTTCTTATGTATGATAACATAAAACTTTTATTTATAGATAACAGCTCCAAAAAAATATATCATCAAACGAAAAGCTGAACGAACATATATTTTTCATAAAGTATAGACAGAAATCCATTTTTCAAACAAAACACTTTGGCACAAGTAACTATAACATCTTAACTTATCAATATTCCAGAACATGTACTATATTTAACCCCTGTGGTAGGGATGTGCTATCTCCGGTCGCCAACCAGGCGATATCATATTGTGAGACTTTCCCTTATTAGTTCTCGGAGCCCCGAGTGTGTACACAGGAAAGAAACACATAAAAGGATCACTTTGTTTCCAAGGTGATTGCACTCCTATCATATCATATCATAGTGGTACCAACCATATCACGTGAAACCATATACACATATCAGAACCGTATCCAGAAACCAAGACCAACAGATAAGCATACCAAAGATTTTCCATGAACATAACATATCAAACCACGTGTTTTTCCTTTTCTTATCATTTTCAGATAAAAAGAAACAAATTAAAATATTTTGTTTCACATGTACAAGAAAACATTCAAAACTATGTTCGCCCATATGCATATCTTATAAACATGTTAAATGTTGCTCATGTCTATACATTTCATGTCAAAAAGAAATTTTTCTCTATCATATAAATCTCATGAGAGGATGTAGGAAACATATACTGAAGTTGTTTTCATGTTTTTCCTTTAAAAACATATCATGCGCAATTTATAAAACCAATCTCAAGTCATTTTTTCTTTTTATGTAAATCTAGTATAGAAACTCTGCTTACTTAACTCCCGCAGCGAGTTATCAAAACTTTGGGTTCGACCTCTAAGAGTTTTGTCACCTATTCATAAAAAATATTCCCCGATGTTAATGACCATTCCAAAAAGCTTTAATCTGGAGATTATAAGCTAAACTACACCGCTTGCCTAAAATCATAATCTCTAGTAGACAAAACCCAAGCAACCAACCACCCAAAATTATTTAATAGCATGAATAACATCTCCAACAAAAATCACTACCAATTCCAAGGCAAATAACACCCATTAACATGCTGACCAGTCCTAAATATGCACGTAAACTACACCTTAGTCAACTTGGCTGATTCGAGGATATGCTAAAATGGTCTACTTCTTCCACACAAACAAATTGGGGATTTAGATGAACTTACCGACGAGAATTGGGGGTGAACGAAACAGGGAAAAGCCGGGGGTTGAAGAGACCCAACCAGAGAAATAAATTGCTGAAGGAAGAGGGAGAGAGCCTGGTGAGATTAGATCCATAGCACAAAAAAAATAACTTCAGAAGTGGGAGAGAAATACTTCCATCTTGTTGCAACAACCACTGGAACGTGGAGCTGGGTGAGGGAAGAGCGGACGGGCGCAACATAGGAACAAACCGCCGGAAGCAAAAGGGAAAGAAAGAAAGGAAAAATGGGCAAAACTGATGAGGAAACGACGCCGTTCGGGGCTGGGGCAGAATCCGGTTCGGGCTTGGGCAGCGAGCTTGGGCCCGGGTGTTACAAAGTCAAGTGCTTGGGAAGAATCCGGTTCGGGCTTGGGAAGAAAACAAAGTCACTTTCAAAATGAGAATCAGAAGAATATGAGAGTAAGTTGCTTCCATTGTAGCAAGTAAAGCCATTACAAAAGAGACTGTCGTTTTCTTGGAAAGAAAATGCAGTACTCTGGTTCTAGAGAAAGTTCTGAAGCAATGATCCCTGAGAACAACACTCTTGAAGGAGAGAATTCCTAGTGGATTGACTCAGGAGCAACAACGCATATTTGTAAAGATAAGAGCATGTTCAAAAAGTATGAGCCAATGGAAGATGGTCATGTTATTTACATGGGAAAGACATCCACTGCCATAGTTAAAGGCAGAGGGACAATAAAAATGGAGTTTACATCCGGAAAAACTATTACTCTCAATGATGTGTATCATGTACCATAAATTAGAAAGAATCTTGTATCTAGTATTCTTCTGAATAAGTATGGATTTAAATTATTTTTTGAGTCAGATAAATTTGTATTGACCAAAAATGATAATTTTGTGGGGAAGAGTTTTTGAGTGAAGGCATGCTCAAACTTGATATTAATAATTAAATTAATGCTTGGCTTAATTTATATTATATATAGAATTTTCGTTTAGAACACATGAATGCTAGAAATTTAATGCATATGGTTAGTTTAGATTTTATTTATAAATATGCATGCAAATAAATAAAAATGTGACTTCTGTATATGATATATGTTGTACAAATAATTTTATGGTATTTGAAAATATCATGGATTATGGTATTGAGTACAATAGATTTCCTTCGGTTATAGAAGGAGGTTTTCTTTGGTTATAGAAGAAAATAAATGTCAGTTTGGAATTGAGCATGATAATGAAATAAACTAGTGTGTAGATATTTACCCATGGTGGAAGAGTAATCTCTTGGATAAAAAATATAAAGCAAGTATGCATAACTTATTCAACGATGAAGGCTAAGTTATAGCATTGACTTCTTGAAGCAAAGAGGTAAAGTGGCTAAATATGTATTAATAAGAGATCTCGGATTTAGTGAAAAATTAATGCCACCTATCTTTGCATTGTAATAATTAGGATAGATTGTCACGGGCCTAAGCTATTTATACAATGGAAAGTATAGGCATATTAAAACAATTACTCACAAATAGAGTAATTACAATTGACTTCTAAGATATTGCTGGATTGGCATATCCATTAATTAAAGAGCTTGCAAGAGGATTGATGTGGGACATCAAAGGGATGAGTTAAAGCTAAAACATTAAAATCACCAATAATGGAAACTCGACTTAACTTATGAATATATCATAACTTGAGTTCAATGAGTAAAGTACATTATATGTTTGTGATTTGCAAGCACTATATATTTAAATTAGTTTTCAAACTAATTTAATCATCCCAAGGTTTGAAATGCTTGGTACTGTAATGAAAAAGGAGAGGCTGAACAATAGCTCTTAATAGACTTATAATATGGTTATGTTAAAGTGTTTAGTTACAGGACACTTTCGATAAGTCTACCTATATGAGTGTCAGGGGTGGTGCCACCTTCTATGCGACTTAGGCTTTGTCTCTAAAGCGCTCATGAAACCAGGATATAGGCACAAGGCCAATCCACGGGTTGGCTTTTTATGAACTACTCGAGGAGAAGAAAATTTATATGTGAGATATATCCGGCTAATCGTATAGAATCGCTAGTTCAAAATATGGTTTACTATGCCATTCTGGTTAGCTTTGATGTATTTTCACTATATGAAGGTTCAAGTCCAAAAGACACCTTCATTTATGTATAAGTTTTCCTATTATAACCAGAAAATATTTTGAAAATGGTGGGGGATTGTAGGAAATATTTTCAAAATAATATATTATATATTATATTAATTAATATATTTTGGGGAATCATTTATTGAAGTTATGAATTATTTTGGAAATAGAGAAATAAGGAAAGTTGATAAGTTTACATATGTTTATATTAATTTGGGTTTCGAACTTAACACAAGGCTTTCGTTGGCTCAGTGGTAGAGCTTTGCCTTCCCAAGGGACATCCGGGACCTAGGTTCGATCCCTACCATCTTCATAGAAGAGTGTTTTGTTGATTTAATGCCCAAGAGGGGCATGCGGCCAGCCTTGCATTGCTATGGTTGGCTCAATGGGTGCGACGCACACCAAGGGGCGCGCACGAGGCACTGGGCAAAACACTCAATTGTTGCCATGCATGGGCAAGGGGTGCAACTTGCAAGGCCTGAAAAGTTGGGAAAAACAAAATCCCAAGGCGCGTGCCCACGGAGATTCGAACTAGTGCAGCACCAATTGGGAAGGAAGGAGCATGACCATAGGGTTAGGTCCAGGTCCAGTACTTGACAACCAATTCGGATCCAGATTACATAAAATGAAAAGTGATAACTTTTCATTCACAAGTGATAACGTTTCATTCACACTCTTTGATCCTCTATAAATAGACTCGTTGACATACGAATTTAAAGAGATTCGTGAAATGAATTTCAAAAATTCTTTCTCTTCCAAAATGTTTTCATTTCTTTAAAACTTAACATTAGGATTTATTTGTTCTAGAAGAATAGATTTCTAATCTTTTAGTTGAATAGCAAAATCTAAGAATGTTCACGGTCTAATTTCAATTGTGCATAATACAGTTAGACAAACAGACTTGTTCTGGGCTTCATTGTTGTTGAACCCAAGGTTTCAAGTTTCGTGGAATTATAAATCTACACATGGATTTTGATGATAACAAATGAATTCAAAGAATAAAGGCGTCTCAAGCTCAAGTTCTCTTACCATACTCTTTACATTTCTTACTGCTTTATATTCTGTTTATATTTTATATTGTGTATTTGATTAATAAGTGTTAATTTTTATAATATAACCCAATTCACCCCCCTCTTGTGTTAGTCATTTGGGCAACAATTATATCTTGGAAGCAAATTTGCTTGTAACTCATATGCATACTATAATTGGTGGGGGCGAATATTGTCTTAAGGAAAGCGACATTCGTAACGCGCCTTGAAGCAAACTTTTCTCTCACTATTTTCTGTTTTGCAGCTCCTTTAGACCAACACATCAGTCATCACAAAGACTTTCAAATTGAAAAGATATTGATCCTTAGCTCTTATGGTCCTCTCGTGGACTCTTCTTTGCAAACTTCCATTGACCAAAGTGAGTTTCTCCTGTCCATTTTGAATCCATGTAAACCGGTCTATTATTTTGACAAAACATTGGGATTACTTATACGCATAAACAAAGGAAAAAATGTCTAATTTCAGTATAGGTGGCATTGTGTGGCACTTCAACAGGAAGGCTCTATTAATTCTAAAAATTTTGTGTCGATCAATAACGTGTCATAAATATTGACTTATTGCACTATACCACAATTGATCTTGCTTTTTGGTAAAATTAAACAAATGAATAGTGCCCATTTTTTATCCCCTCTCTTTTCAGGTAATTGCATGAATATTTGGGTGCCACAAAAAACACTACCATTAGGAGATCATCTTGCGTCAATTTAGAATGGTCGAGCATTTTTATTGCGACAAATGATCTTTCTTTTGTGGCAGGTATAGTTGATGCAAATAAATTTCTATATTTAGTACTGCCTTTGCCATGACCAATTTGCATTAAACCTCATGAAAATAAATTTCCCCCCAGAGACATCTTTGCAAACCTTTTTGTTGTTCAAGTTTATAGAATGACTTAAAGCCACTAATTTGGAGGCCTACCAAGGGATTTTTACTCACCATTGCCATTTAAATCAAGCATATAATTTCAGTATCTAAATAGCCTCCGTTCATTCCCACTCAATGGTGTGAGAACTCCATCCAATATATGTATTACCCATCGTCCCATTTTCTTCTAATCATTATAAGATGAGATGTGAATATGTTCTACACCACCTTGCAGCCACATATCACTCCCATTACTCTCATAGTTTTTGGATTAGGAGATCCCATCAATGCATGAATTGTTATTCCAGGTTCCACCTCTTCAATTCCAGGTTTCTTTCCCTTGATGCATCTTTCCAACTTTTTAGTTTCATTATTACTAGAATCCTCACATTCCATGATAAAGAATTTTACTGGTTTGCACTTGTGTCCAAGTCCCCATTTGTCATCACAATTGTAACATAAGCCCTTATCTCGCCTCTCCTTCATTTATGTAGGTGTTAATCGTTGAACTGGAAGGGTTTGTCTTCTCTTGAGCTGGTGGCAAGCTGAGTATGGGTCTAGAGGGACCTATACTCACATGGCTAGTTCTCTTTAAGGCTGTGTAGTTATTCTCCTGTATCTTAGCAACACCGAAGGCAGTGGTAAGGGTTTTTGGATCAAACATTTTAACCATATACCTTATGTCCTCCTCAAACTTGTCAAGAAGCAACTAAGTTTGTAAGACTCAGTCAACCCTCTTAACTGATTTGATAGGACTTCAAATTGAGTATTGTATGCTTCCACCGTGGTAGTTTATCTTAATTTCACCATGGCTTCCATAGGATCTTCAAAGATGGTTGAGCCAAACTGAGTGTTTAATGCTTTCACAAATCCATCCCTACTAGTAATTCCTCCTGAAACTTCTAAATCCTGAAACCAAGTGAGTGCATTGCCTATTATGCAGAAAGATGCTAATAATACTATATGGAGAGGGTTAGTTTGATGATAATCAAAAAAATTGTTTAGTCTGATAGACTCAACCTTGAGGGTCCTCCCCATCAAATTTAGAAAAGTTCAGACGAATAGCATGCGTTTGAATTCCCCTTTGCTCCTCATACTGGGGATTGTTCGCTACTACATTAACTTTTTCCTCTTTTTCATTTTTTGCAGAATTGTCACCAGTGTATTAACATTCTTGGACATTGCTTGCAACTGCTGCGCCAAACCATCAACAGCACGCTGCAACATATCTTGATTCGTTTGGTGAGCCTCCTGTGTTTGCCGGATATTGGTGATGGCATCAGCCAACTGGGAATAACGTGTAATATCCGGATCCAGAGGCACTCTAGGCCCAAGTTTAAAGCTCCGGTACGACACCGTTACGCCAGTTTTTTTCCCACCTTACAGTTTTCTCCCTCCCATTTCTTACTCTCATTAGTTTCTCTATTTCCCATTTTCATCTCCCAACTGCCGAAAGTTTCTCCACTCGCATCCTTTCATTCCTCCTTATGCGGTTCCTCTTCATCATTTATATGTTGTTCTCTTTCTCCTGACTTTCAAACTCACAGCAGACGGTTCTCACCCTCTCCCTCGTTCTTTCTGCGATACCGATTCTTGACCAAACTCATGAGTCTCCGCTGGTACCGCCTTCAAGCTTGACGACGAGAACAACCCACCACACTTCTACGGATTTTCTCTTCTCCAATGTCGCTGTTGCGGTTTGCGTGTGCCTCGGAATCCATCGCTCTCGACTACCTGCACACCGATCCAGCATGAAGCCCAGCCGTGTTCATCCACAGTCACCATCCTCAACCTATTTTCCCTCAGCCTCTATGCACGAAACACCAGCACCATACGCGTTTGCAGCGTGCATGAGCAACCCTCCTCCGCTAGCACCTCCATAAGCCAACAAACGGAAGCCCCTGTTTCATGCACTCAGAAATAGAGTAGCGCCGGGCTTGTTTCTCCACTCAAGCCGCGTCCCCTAATGACAAACCACCTTTGATCCACTTTAGAATCACCGCGAAGAAAGCTTGCAAGGATCAGAGTTCAGCTCTGTGCTCCAAGCGACGGAAACCGTGAAGTTCTCTCACGGTGCCTTTCCGACGCGCTGACCACCCGCAACCACCGCCCTCCTCGTTTTTCCGTCGCGTTTCTCAATCTCTCTCGGTGAGTATGCTTAGTTTTGGCTCAAGGATTGTTTTTTACCTGGTCTCACAAATTTTCTTGTTTTTTTCGGACATACCCAGGAGCATGCAATTCCATGTTTTTATTTACTAAAGGCCCCTATCTTCTAAATGGTTACCTTTTGGGCTAATGTTTTTGTTAAGTTCTTTTACGTAGACGTTATTTGGGTTTTGATTTTATACTTGACTATAAATTAAATTACTATGTATTCTACAATTGTTTTTATTGGTAATCAATAATACTATTTCATTCTGAATGCTTTGTGTTGGTTTCACGTTTTATTTTATTTTAGCTACCAGTGTTAAATTATTTCAAATTGGCCTCTAAACTATTTCGAATTTGAGTTATAAATTATTTTGAATCGGATTTTGGGCGTTACATTATCTTTAGTAGGTTAAATTTTGATTTTTGTTTTAAAAAGAGACTTAGATTTGAGTTGGAAATTGAGTTAAGTGTTTATTAAGTAAAAGTCGAGGTTTTAGAAATTTTCTAATATTTTAGATTTTGAAAGAATTTACTAGTTTCTAAGCATTTTGGAGAGAGTCAATACTCAAGTTTTGGAGGATTTTTAGATGTTAAGAGAAGTATTGAATTTTATGTCTCAAGTTCTATTTTCGAGATTTGTGATTATTTGGAAATTCATGAATTACTTAATTATTTTATAGGTGTTGATCATTATTTGTTCAGGATAGTTTGGAGAAATTCTGAAAAGCTAAGAAGTTCAGATAAGCGGGGTTCCTATGCTTGGTTTTATACCAACTCTAAAATAGAGGTTGACTTTCTGAAAACTTTGCATGATTTTGTTATAAATGAAAACCTGGGAAAAACAACCTCGGTTAATTATTTGCATTACACATAAAATCTATATGAAAAAGAGAAAATTGTTTATATCGTGCATAGTGTAGACATGAGCAATATTGACATGTTTCTGAAATATATAAAAGAGCGAGTATGAAAAATGATGTTTTATTTATATGATGTGAAATGTTTAAAGTATTTAAAAATGACATGAACAAGTTTGGTACATGATTTGATACGACATGACATGATATGATATGGATATGAAAATTTTTGGCATTCTTATCTGTTTGATCTGCTTTGGAATATGGTTCTGATATGATGATATGGGTTCACGTGATATGGTTGGTACCACCATAATATGATATGATAGTAGTACAACCACTTTGGAAACAAAGTGGTCCTGTATGTGTTTCTTTCTTGTGTGCACACTCGGGGCTCCGAGAACGAATAAGGGAAAGTCTCACAATATGATACTGCCTAGTTTGGCCACCGGGGATAGCACAACCCTACCACGGGAGTTAAACATGATACATGTTCTAATATGATGATAAGATGAGATGTACAGTTACTTGTGCCAAAGCGTTTTTGATAATGAATAGTGATTTTCTAAATGTAAAATGATTGAAAAGTCGCTCTATTTTATTGATAATATTTTGGAAATCTATCTATGAAAATAAAAGGATTTATGGTTCATGCATATGAAGTTTCTTTTGAAAATGCTTATGTTTGCACTCTTGTATATGTCCTCTGCTTATTGAGTTGTGGTTAAACTCACCCTTTATCTCTGAATATTTTTCAGATGAATTTAGATATTTTAGTGAAGGATCAGATTATGAAACATTGGGTGAGATGATTTTAGGAATGATAGATTAATCTTTAAGAGTTTAAATGAGTATTGACAAGATTTAGTAAGGAAGTATTATTGTATTTTTTGTGGCGTAGTATTTATAGAATTGATGATATTGAGGAAAGTGATTTTGGAATAAAGTTTTATATAATATTGGAGAATTTTAAGTCTTAAATTATTCTGTTGAAATGTGAGTTCTGTAATAGGAAGTAACTCTCCGACCCTTGCAGGGCCGGGGCGTTACATAACGAGTTTTAGTCCCTTCTACCATGGCCAATAACCTAGCTCGTATACCAATGTAAAGAATAGAAATGTTAGGATGATAATAACCACTTCGAGGGGGTTATCCTCCACGGAATGCCTTTGCTGAAAAATGACTTACCTTCATTAATGAATACTCAGCACATAAATAGAACTGATTACATAATTGTTTTAGATTGAGTCCAACCCACTAACAACAGATTTACAAAGTGTATAACAAAAGTGTATAACGACCCACTAATAACGTGCATAACTTCAGGAGAATCAACCGCAACTTAGCTAATTCATCCTTAATAGACTCGAACCACTAAGCGAATAAAAGTTACGGAAATACATAACCCAAAACATAAACTGAACGTGAATAACGGTAACATAAATAAGCCCATTAATAGAATCCAATTGATCCAATACATGCTGCGAAGCCCAGCCCTAGTTCAAGGCCCGTAACAGACACATGTGGAACTGCCCACGCGACGGACTTGTGGGTGAGTGAACGGCATCGAAGTGGTGGTTGAGTGGTGGAGGTGGATGCGCATGTTTGGTGGTTGCTTTTGTACGACGTCGATCTGGGACTCGAACAGCACTTTCTCATCAAATGCAGCCGAGTCCATTGAGCATTTGGTGAAATAAATGAGATGTCCTAATTCTATTGGTAGGCTGCAAAGACCCCATCTTCAGCCCATCCGTATAAAATCGGAACTATAAATATATATGGATGTAGTTTTGTGAGATTTATTAGATTTATTTTACAATAAAACTAAATTAATAACTTAAGAATCTAATACCATATTAAGTTAAATCCATTTGTAAATTTATTTTTATATAATTTCTCTATCTAAAATATTTTCTTTTGTTATTATAATGGTAAAATTTGACTGACTAACAAGAAAACCATCGTGTTGTGTGGGACAGCACTTTGTGAAACAAGAATGGTTCATCTCATATCCTTAACTAAAAGCCTTAAGCGTGAAAGGGAATCTAAACCCTGTTGCTAAATGTCTGAGGTATGTGCTGTATTACCTGTATGCCTACACAAACACACATACTACTTAATCTCAATTAGTAAGTGTTTGATGAGGATATTCTGATGCCTCGAGGTGGACCAATCAATATCACGTCAAAAATGTTAAAAGGAATGACAAGTATAATTTTATCTAATGCAACATGAGCCAGTATAATGCTTGCATTGGAGTTTTAGCTCTCAAAAGTCTCCGGGACGCAGAGAGATTGTTTAATTAATTTACCAGAATTGTTTTAATTCTACTGTTTAACTTGTAAAAAGAAAAGATCTTTTCAGCTACACTAATTGTAAATCCTTGTGTATTGAAAGATAAGACATGAAGTAAATAGTCAAATCTATTTATTTCTATTTCATATTGGATCAACAGCTGAAGATAAACGTCAAAGACCAAATTGCACGGTAAGAAAAGGATGATCAAACGTCCACATAGAAACTGGAAGATGACGTATCGATGGTTTAGGAATAATGAAAAAAGGGTCTTGGAAAAGAGCAAGCACAACACTAATATTCAAAGGAAATTTCAAAGGAATACTACTATTTTGATAGCACTTGTCTTTTATTCAAAGGAATACATTCCATGTAATTGGTGCAGTCTACAAATTCTCGGATGCTTCCATGTTTTATCATTGCCCTCCGTCCCTCTGAGTATTACTTTCTCTCACCAATTATCTCTATAGAATTTTCTCTACTTAATTTTCAACTCAATGAGCTGCTGTAAATTGACTTGAGGCCCGGGGACGGACTTTCACCAACTATGAATGGAAACCAAAAAACGTATGGTCCAAGTGAGTGATTTTGAGATGTGCAGTCAGGTTTGTTTTTAAATTATTAAAAAAAAAAGCTGTGGAATGGTAAAATATGAGCTACACATTTGAATCATTCACTGAAAAAACATTTACAACACGAATTAAGGAACTGGGTTCTATAAATCATCAAAGAAGCACATCCAGTTTAAACCAGGCGATATATATAGCTCTCTGTCTGAATAAGAATCCGCGACCTCAACTAACAACATGTGTACGATATATATAGCTCTATGTCTGAATAATTCAAGAAATGTATTTTATCTTTTCTTTTTTTGTTTGTCCTGAAGAAATGTATTTCTGACTGTACAAAGTTCAAAAGAAACCTCTCCCCTTTCGCTCCAAGTGATAATATCTACCGTGCTTCGAATGTTGAGATGCTGATTCCATTTTCTGAATAAGTTGCATTGTTTCTAGATGGAGAATCTGATACCGATAAATCAGCATAGAAACCCGGCTGCCTCGGGATAGGCAATAACATTTCACTGCTTAACATTAGAACCACAGAAGACATGTTTGGCCTATCTTCAGGTCTTTGCTGCACACATAACAGACCCACTTGAATTAGTCTTAACAATTCAGATCGTGTGTGTGCATCACCTACTGATTCCTCGATCAGTTCCATTGCTCTATCCGCAATCCATAGTCTCCATGCCTGAAACAAATTAATAACCATATTTTTGTGAGTTGGGTTTTCATTAATATGCACATCTTAATCTATTACAATATATTATCTTGGAGTGTGGAGCTTTACACTTATTCTGAATATCCAATTATCTGTTCAAGCATTATATTACTACAACATAGTTACCTAATCACGTAATAACAATAGATACCAGAGGTGATCCTCCATACCTTGCTTAAAACCAGTCAAAATAAGAAAGAGATTTTATTTATTAGAAATTGACACTAACTAGAAATTTTATTTACTATTATCTTAGTTATGCATAATATTTTTCATTTAATATATTTACTTATGCCTGTGGTTTGGACCGGACAAAATATAGTTTTGGAAGCAAAAGTTTTGCTCTTATTATCCTATTCTCCATTGCCTGTGACTTGTTACCATTATAAGAGCTTCGTAATACGAAGGCATCTCATAAAGTTGGCAGTGAAAGGGAATAATGCTGTTAATAACAGGTTGTGTTTAGAAATATAAATCAGTACAATGCCGTTAACAAGCTTACATGTCCAAGAAGACTGAGGTAGTGGTCTGGATGGCAGAATCCCCTGTTCTTCTTCCCACTTAAAATCTCCAATGCTAAAACTCCAAAGCTAAAGACATCAGATTTCACAGAGTACTGCCCATGCACTGCATACTCGGGAGACATGTAGCCACTACAAAATATTTATGTAAGGAAAGGAAAATGAAGTTTATAAGCACTTAAAGGTTATCTATAGGAGAAGATTAAACGTACTTACTATGTTCCAACAATCCTATGGGTCTTGGACACAATTTGATCTCCCTGAAATGATCTAGCGATGCCAAAGTCCGAAATTTTGGGATTCATTTCAATATCTAGTAAGATATTGCTAGCTTTGAGATCTCTATGGATAACTCTCAGTCTAGAGTCTTCGTGAAGATAGAGAAGCCCTTTGGCAATGCAACCAATAATGTCAATGCGCTTACGCCAATCTAATAATTTTCTCTTTGTCTGGCCTGTCCAAGTTCACCTCCATGTCAGTACAAAATTGGTGAATTCTCAACAAAATTTCATTAACCGAGGAAGATAACTAAACAAGAATATATTGCTTTAGAAGGGTCAGAGCTGAAACCAAAAATAAATGAATCCAAGCTGTTGTTAGGCATGTATTCGTAGATCAAAATTTTCTCATTTTCTTCTGTGCAACACCCTAGAAGCTTTACAAGATTGCGATGCTGAAGTTTGGCAATTAATTTGACTTCATTTATAAACTCCTTAGATCCTTGTCCGGAATTCATTGAAAGCCTCTTCACTGCTATCAGTTGCCCTTCTGGTAGTGTACCCTGAAAATCAAGAGTTAGGAAATGCATTCCAAAAAATAATCTTCGAATATGGTGAGGATATTTTGGCTCTACCTTATACACAGGTCCAAATCCACCTTCTCCCAGTTTGTTGTTGCTTGAAAAGTTATTAGTGGCTTTAGCTATAGCTGTCAAATCAATTATCGGGAACTCCATGTCCTCCATCAGGCCAACATTTTCACAATCTTTCTCCTGTCTTCGCTTTGCTATTCCTGGAATATTGGGAACTGAATTGGGCACGATTTTCTTGAACAGAAGAACTATTGAATGCAAGCGGCCTAAGGTAAGAAGACCTATAGAAATTCCGTTGCCTTAAAATTATAGTTTTACCTTTGAAACTAGACTTCTTCTTCCGTATGTATGAGATCAATCCAAGTGTTAGTATTCCAGTGATAAATATCACAGCTTCGGTTATGATTCCTGCTCGTTTGTTCTTTCTGGTGTTCCCCTTTTTCCCATTATTTTCTGAAAACAAAGTTACAGTTTTACTCAATCTGCATATATGATCTGACTATTGATCAAAACTTGTATTAATTTTGAAAATGTTGACTACGCGATAGTTGTCCAAGTTATCGTCCTCTATTCATTGTAAAAGAGTAAAACCCAGAGCAATTTTTTTTTAGAAGGAAACAGAAGTAAAAAGTACCTAGTTTTGAACGGGTACCCAGTTCTGAACGGGGCATCTTTATGTATAGCTCTTGCCCACCCTGAGAGAACACGACAATGTCAATCAGTTTCCCGAACCAAAGCAAGCAGCCACTCCCTTTTCCCCTAATATCTAAATTGGAATATGCTGTGCAAGAGCAGTTTTTCAAGCACAATCCCTCGCATTCATCGAGACTCAAGGTTGCATTAAACCAGGAAGAAGATGTGTCGGGCAATTTCAACCCAGTGAACTTGCGGAAGCCATCTCCAATGTTGCATACCAATGGAGTCCTTCGAACACATCCATCAGACCAATCTACTGATTTCCAATCTTTTGGAGACTTGGGTAAGAATCCTTCCAAGCATGCACATGGAGTGGAGCTATCGGAATTGCAGGTAGCGTATGCACCACAGAATGCATAATTTTGACACGCGTCTGACTGGGATGCGGAGAAAAGCTCCCAACTGCGTGTTCGATTCATCCACATCAACTGCTGCACAACGCCTGATGGGTTTACTATAACTCTTGAAAAAACCGAAGTATTTACGAGTTTGAACTCGAAATAGTCCTCGTTCTGATTCATCACGAATTCATACACGAACACTGGATTCCGAATTAAGTTCGGGAATCCCGTAAAAGTAAGACCATTCCATGACCCTGGTCTAGACCTTATCTTATTCCCCTTCATGACAACCATTTGTGGAAGCCCACGAGGATCTAACCTTAGTGAAAACTCACCTTGAGCAGGATCTTCGGCGCTCTTCCTAGATGATATGACTCTATCTAGACCAGTTTTCAAGTTCCTTCCAAGCTTCATTCCCGGTAGGTATGTGTCACAAGGATAATCAAAACTCTGCCACAAAAATCTCTCTGCCTCATCAACATTTCCATCTTTCACAACAAGATTTCCAGTATCCAGGAGCTGTGCAACAACTGGATTTTCTGCTGTTGTTGATGTATTTGTTGACCAAACAATATCATTTGTGCTATTGTGAATGGCAAGAACTCTCTCATCGGTGACCGTTAAAACTCCGGAGTGATCGTTAAGCGGAGTGTCTCTGTTAGCCACCCATACAACAGTCCCAGAAGATACCACGTACCAAATTCCGACGTATCGGCTCTTTGAACTGCCTGGACTGAAAAAGCCCATTTCAAATGTTCCGCCGGCTGAAACTAATGTGTCGCCGTCTCTGATTGATCGACTTGAATTAAGAGTGTCCAGTGTAAAGGATGTTTCTAAGAGGGAGAACAATAGAGAGTATACAAAAAAACAGGTACCGACTTCCATTGATTATCTAGTGGTTTATCTCCTTCTCATTTGGAGAAAATAATGCAGGCAAGTAGAGATATTGGAGAGAACAGCGCGCTGGTTCTATGTGTACAGATCTTAGCTTTCATAATTGAATTTTGTTACTGTAACGCCCCGTACTCGTAGGGGGTCACGAAACTTCACCTGTTTGGTATATTCCATCCTCAAATACAAATAATAATAGGTTTCCGACCATATTTCAAAATAAAAAAATATATATATTTTTCACGAACCAATCCATATAACAATGTCCACCAAGTCATAAATAAAAGAATATGAATAAATCATAACTGAGAGGGTTCACATTCTCCCAAGAAGCTTAACGATAAAGAATAATTAACATTTCCATAAATCCAATGAAACTAGAACCCAAATAATAAATAAATTAAATTTTGTTTTCTCCCATCTAGCCTATGGCCCTAACAGCTTAAAGCTTGATCAAGACTCTACTCTTGGCCCTCTGATGGAACATCCAGATCATCTGAAAAATATATGAGATAAGAGGGGTGAGTTTTTTTTTTCCACAACTATGTAAGCGAAGAACCTACACAAGCGTGTAAACATGAGCATTTACCAAGTAATAAAATACGAAACAAAACATAAAATTTGCATAAAAGAAACAAATGATTTTCAAGATAATTTAAATCATCAAGTACTTTGGCATAAACAAACTGAGTATTATCACTATATCAATGGGAGCATCTCACAAAGCAAAGACCATGTTTAACCCACGTGGTAGGGTTGTGCTAATCCCGGTGGCCAAACTAAGCAGAGACAGAGGTGGAACTTTCCCTTATTCATTCTCGGAGTCCCGAGTGTGCACATAGGAAAGCCCACAATAAACCACTTTGTTTCCAAAGTGGGTGCACTCAGAGATAGGAAATTGGTACCAACCCAAACAGAGCAGAGACAGAGCAGAGCAGAGCAAAATAGAAATAGAGTCAGATACAAGCCAGTATACCATGCCAAAGGTTTTCAGAGTCACACTAGAATAACATATAGTTTCGGAATATTTTCAGAATCCTTGTTATGAAAATAAAACAGAGTCAGGGTATCTCTATAAAATCAATGCACAATTTTTCAGATAATCAATATCGCTCTTTTTCGCATTTTCAGAAACACATGACAAAAACCAACCTCAGTCAGTTATTTGCGTTACTCATGAAACTTATATGAAAGAAAGAAAAATATTTCTATCATGCATTGTGTAGAAAGTACTTGATGATTTAAACTATCTTGAAAATCATTTGTTTCTTTTATGCAAATTTTATGTTTTGTTTCGTATTTTATTACTTGGTAAATGCTCATGTTTACACGCTTGTATAGGTTCTTTGCTTATTGAGTTGTGGAAAAAAAAACTCACCCCTCTTATCTCATATATTTTTCAGATGATCTGGATGTTCCATCAGAGGGCCAAGAGTAGAGTCTTGATCAAGCTTTAAGCTGTTAGGGCCATAGGCTAGATAGGAGAAAACAAAATTTAATTTATTTATTATTTGGGTTCTAGTTTCATTGGATTTATGGAAATGTTAATTATTCTTTATCGTTAAGCTTCTTGGGAGAATGTGAACCCTCTCAGTTATGATTTATTCATATTTTTTTATTTATGACTTGGTGGACATTGTTATATGGATTGGTTCGTGAAAAATATATATTTTTTTTTATTTTGGAATATGGTCGGAAACCTATTATTATTTGTATTTGAGGATGGAATATACCAAACAGGTGAAGTTTCGTGACCCCCTACGAGTACGGGGCGTTACAGTTACCAGTTTATTTGTTCTGCTAGCCTCGTGTTTGAATTCTTTGTGTCTTATAAACATATAAAGTCCTACAATATATATTTCTCATGTCGACCTGCAATATGTAACGGTAGGTAGAGTTTATTTTATCTCTGAGTCATCCTGTTGGAAATATTTTCAAAATAATATATTATATATTATATTTATTAATTTATTTTGAGGATTTATTTATAGAAGTTATGAATTATTTTGGAAATAGAGAAATAAGGAAAGTTGATAAGTTTACATATGTTTATACTGATTTGGGTTTCCAACTGGACACAAGGCTTTAATTGGCTTAGTGGTTGAGCCGTGCCCTTCCAAGGTACGCCCAGGGCCTGGGTTCGATCCCTACAGTCTTCATAAAAGAGTGTTTTGTGTTTTAATGCCCAAGAGGGGCATGCAGCCAGCCATGCATTGCTATGGTTGGCTCAATGGGTGTGATGCACACCACTGGGCAACACATTGAGTGTTGCCAACCGGTTTAATATATATATATATGTTGATCAGATTACATAAAAGTGATAACTTTTCATTCACAATTTTTGAAGTGAATTTCAAAAATTCTCTCTTTCAAAATTTTTTCATTTATTCAAAAGTTAACATTAGGATCTATTCGTTCTAAAAGAATAAATTTGTAATCTCTTCGTTGAATAACAAAATTTAAAGGTGTTTACAGTCTAATTTCAGTTGTGCTTAACGCAGTTAGACAAACGGACTTGTTCCGAGCTTCATTGTATCTTGGAGACAAATTTACTTGTAACCCATATGCATACTATAATTGGTGGGGGCGAATATTATTTTAAAGAAAGTGACATTCGTAACGCGTCTTGAAGTAAACTTTTCGCTCACTATTTTCTGTTTTGCAACCCCTTTGGACCAACAATCTTAAGCCAATATTTGATTATTTATGGCACATAGTTTGAAAGAGTTTGCTTCAGATTTTGTAAAACTTGAACGTTTTGATGGAAACAATTTTTGACGTTGGCAAAGGATGATGCACTTTCTCTTGGCTAGTCTAAATGCCGTTTATGTTTTAGCCACTCCTAAACTGTTTACAAATGATGACGAGACAATCGCTCAAAGTCGGGCAAGGATCAAATGGGAACAAGATGACTACATTTGCAAGGGACATATTTGCAATGTAATGTCTGATACATTATTTGACGCTTACCAAAACAAAGCACCTGCTAAGTTTCTATGGGATGCACTTGAGGCTAAGTATCTTTTAGAAGATGCTATAAGTAAGAAATTTCTAGCTACCAAATTTTTCATTTATAAAATAGTAGAATCTAGGCCTGTTGTTGAACAATTCAATGAAATTATGTATATTCTTAATCAATTTTCTCAACAAAAGATGAAAATGGATGAATCAATTTCAGTATCATTCTTTATCGATAAACTTCCTCAATCATGAAAAAACTATAAAAGAAGTTTGAAACATAGAGGGAGGAAATGTCTCTTGAAGAACTAGGCCAACATCTTCGTATAAAAGAAGAGATCAAGCTTAGAGACATTAACGAAAAGCGTGACTCTTTGACTTCCAACATGCACATGGAAGAGGAAGGAAAGTCCCACAAATCCGGACAATCCAATGAATCCGGATATGAAAATCGGATGAGAAAGAATAATTTTGTGTGACACCCCGTACTCGTAGGGAGTCCTGATATCTAATCTGTTTGATGTGACCTGTTTTCATCTACTAATATTATCTCTAAATATTTTCCTAAAATCTACAAATAATTTTTCATCTCCAAATCCACAGAATTCATCTCCAAATCTACAAATAAATATATCCACAGAATTCATAAATTTAAAGTAATACCATCACTTAGGATCAACAATCTTCCACCACAAGAATAAAAATAATCTACTAACACTTGAATCTAATAATGCTAAATAACGTAACATCAAATAATTAAATGCAGTCTTCACTTCAACCAAAAGGTAATAGCTTAGTCTAGTCCCAATATACTAGTCTTGGTCCTCAGTCGAGACCTCCACTTCATCTGAAATGTATAGAGATAAGGGGGTAAGTTCAACCACAACTCAGTAAGCAAAGCACCTATACTAGTGTGTAAAGTATACGCATTTTAAATATAAACTTCTTATGCATGATAACATAAAATTTTATTTATAGATAACAGCTCCAAAAAAATATATCATCAAACAAAAAGCTGAACGAACATATATTTTTCATAAAGTATAAACAGAAATCCATTTTTCAAACAAAACACTTTGGCATAAGTAAAAGGATCACTTTTTTTCCAAAGTGATTGCACTCCTATCATATCATATCATGGTGGTACCAACCATATCACTTGAAACCATATACACATATCAGAATCATATCCAGAAACCAAGACCAACAGATAAGCATGCCAAAGATTTTAAATGAACATAATATATCAAACCACGTGTTTTTCCTTTTCTTATCATTTTCAAATAAAAAGAAACAAATTAAAATATTTTGTTTCACATGAACAAGAAAACATTCAAAACTATGTTCGCCCATATGCATATCTTATAAACATGTTAAATGTTGCTCATGTCTACACATTTCATGTCAAAAAGAAAATTTTCTCTATCATATAAATCTCATGAGAGGATGCAGGAAACATATACTGAAGTTGTTTTCATGTTTTTCCTTTAAAAACATATCATGCGCAATTTTATAAAACCAACCTCAAGTCATTTTTTTTTTTATGCAAATCTAGTATAGAAACTCCGCTTACCTAACTCCTGCAGCGAGTTATCAAAACTTTAGATCCAACCTCTAAGAGTTTCGTCACCTATTCATAAAAAATATTCCCCGATGTTAATGACCATTCCAAAAAGCTTTAATCTGGAAATTATAAGCTAAACTACACCGCTTGCCTAAAATCATAATCCCTAGCAGACAAAACCCAAGCAACCAACCACCCAAAATTATTTAATAGCATGAATAACATCTCCAACAAAAATCACTACCAATCCAAGTCAAATAACACCCATTAACATGCTGACCAATCCTAAATATGCACGTAAACTACACCTTAGTCAACTTGGCTGATTCGAGGATATGCTAAAATGGTCTACTTATTCCACACAAACAAATTGCCTTAATCTCCTTAAACAAGCATTTATCATTCTACACATCTAGAATTTCATAAACAATTTCCAACAACTACTTATCAACTCTAACTATCATGTATTAACTCAGAAATATTCCCAATCAACAACTAGAACAGTACAAAGGAAAAACAACAATTAATGTGTCAACAACACCTTGAAAAATCCACTAGTATTACTTCAAATGATGTTATGAAATTAATTGAATATTTCATACAATCTACGTAAGAGAAACGTCTGTTTCAAAGAGCCATTAATCTTACTTGAAGCAGAACAATCGCACAAAAATAGGGCAAACAAATCACACAAAAACAGTGGCCAATGGATCGAATTCCTGCCTCCCGTACGCTCGACTGCAACCAACGGGTATCTACCAAATTTTCAGTGAATAAAACCCCACAACTGCACCTTGCATGGATAGTATAATCGCAAGAGAAGAAAAGAGGGATTTAGATGAACTTATCGGCGAGAATTGGGGGTGAACGAAACAGGGGAAAGCCGGCGATGAAGAGACCCAACTAGAGAAATAAATTGCTGAAGGAAGGGGGAGAGAGCCTGGTGAGGTTAGATCCATAGCACAAAAAAAATAATTTGAGAAGTGGGAGAGAAATACTTCCATCTTGCTGCAACAATCGCTGGAACGTGGAGTTGGGTGCGGGAAGAGCGGACAGGCGCAACAGAGGAACAAACTACCGGAAGCAAAAGGGAAAGAAAGAAAGGAAAAAGGGGCAAAACTGATGAGGAAACGACGCCGTTCGGGGCTGGGGCAGAATCTGGTTCGGGCTTGGGCAGCGGGCTTGGGCCCGGGTGTTACATTTTGGAAGAAAACAAAGTCACTTTCAAAATGAGAATCAGGAGAATCTGAGAGTAAGTTGCTTCCATTGTGGCAAGTAAAGCCATTACAAAAGAGACTGTCGTTTTCTTGGAAGGAAAATGCAGTACTCTGGTTCTAGAGAAAATTTTGAAGCAATGATCTCTGAGAACAACACTCTTGAAGGAGAGAATTCCTAGTGGATTGAATCAGGAGCAACAATGCATATTTGTAAAGATAAGAGCATGTTCAAAAAGTATGAGCCAATGGAAGATGGTCATGTTATTTACATGGGAAACGCATCCACTGCCATAGTTAAAGGCAGAGGGACAGTAAAAATAGAGTTTACATCCGGAAAAACTATTACTCTCAATGATGTGTATCATGTACGATAAATTAGAAAGAATCTTGTATCTAGTATTCTTCTGAATAAGTATGGATTTAAATTAATTTTTGAGTGAGATAAATTTGTATTGACCAAAATCGATAATTTTGTGGGGAAGATTGTTTAAGTGAAGGCTTGCTCAAACTTGATATTAATAATTAAATTAATGCTTGGCTTAATTTATATTATATACAGAATTTTTGTTTAGAACACATGAATGCTGGAAATTTAATGCATATGGTTAGTTTAGATTTTATTTATAAATATGCATGCAAATAAATAAAACTGTGACTTCTGTATATGATATATGTTGTACAAATAATTTTATGGTATTTGAAAATATCATGGATTATGGTATTGAGTACAATAGATTTCCTTCGGTTATAGAAGGAGGTTTTCTTTGGTTATAGAAGAAAATAAATGTCAGTTTGGAATTGAGCATGATAATCAAATAAACTAGTGTGTAGATATTTACCCATGGTAGAAGAGTAATCTCCTGGATAAAAAATATAAAGCAAGTATGCATAACTTACTCAACGATGAATGCTAAGTTATAGCATTGACTTCTTGAAGCAAAGAGGTAAAGTGGCTAAATGTGTATTAATAAGAGATCTCGGATTTAGTGAAAAATTAATGCCACCTATCTTTGCATTGTAATAATTAGGTTAGATTGTCGTGGGCCTAAGCTATTTATACAATGGAAAGTATAGGCATATTAAAACAATTACTCACAAATAGAGTAATTATGATTGACTTCTAAGATATTGCTGGATTGGCATATCCATTAATTAAAGAACTTGCAAGAGGATTGATGTGAGACATTAAGGGGATGAGTTAAAGCCAAAACATTAAAATCACCAATAATGGAAACTCGACTTAACTTATGAATATATCATAACTTGAGTTCAATGAGCAAAATATATTATATGTTCGTGGTTTGCAAGCACTATATATTTAAATTAGTTTTCAAACTAATTTAATCATCCCAAGGTTTGAAATGCTTGGTACTGTAATGAAAAAGGAGAGGCTGAACAATAGCTCTTAATAGACTTATAACATGGTTATGTTAAAGTATTTAGTTACAGGACACTTTCGATAAGTCTACCTATATAAGTGTCGGGGGTGGTGCCGCCTTCTATGCGACTTAGGCTTTGCCTCTAAAGCGCTCATGAAACCAGGATATAGACACAAGGCCAATCCACGGGTTGGCTTTTTATGAACTACCCGAGGAGAAGAAAATTTATATGTGAGATATATCCGACTAATCGTATAGAATCGCTAGTTCAAAGCATGGTCTACTATGCCATTTTGGTTAGCTTTGATGTATTTTCACTATGTGAAGGATCAAGTCCAAAAGACACCCTTATTTATGTATAAGTTTTCCTATTATAACCAGAAAATATTTTGAAAATGGTGGGGATTGTAGGAAATATTTTCAAAATAATATATTATATATTATATTTATTAATATATTTTGGGGAATCATTTATGGAAGTTATGAATTATTTTGGAAATAGAGAAATAAGGAAAGTTGATAAGTTTACATATGTTTATATTAATTTGGGTTTCGAACTTCACACAAGGCTTTCGTTGGCTTAGTGGTAGAGCTGTGCCTTCCCAAGGGACGCCCAGGACCTGGGTTCGATTCCTACTGTCTTCATAGAAGAGTGTTTTGTTGATTTAATGCCCAAGAGGGGCATGCGGCCAGCCTTGCATTGCTATGGTTGGCTCAATGGGGGTATGACGCACACCAAGGGGCGCGCACGAGGCACTGGGCAAAACACTCAATGTGTTGCCATGCATGGGCAAGGGGCGCAAGGCCTGAAAAGTTGGGAAAAATAAAATCCCAAGGCGCGTGCCCGCGGAGATTCGAACTAGTGCAGCATCAATCTGTTTTGTTGATTTAACGCCCAAGAGGGGCATGCGGCCAGCCTTGCATTGCTATGATTGGCTCAATGGGTATGACGCACACCAAGGGGCGCGCACGAGGCACTGGGCAAAACACTCAATGTGTTGCCATGCATGGGCAAGGGGCGCAAGGCCTGAAAAGTTGGGAAAAATAAAATCCCAAAGCGCGTGCCCGCGGAGATTCGAACTAGTGCAGCACCAATCGGGAAGGAAGGAGCATGACCATTGGGTTAGGTCCAGGTCCATGCTCCTTCCTTCCCAATTGGTGCTGCACTAGTGCAGACTCGTTGACATACGAATTTAAAGAAATTCGTGAAGTGAATTTCAAAAAGTCTCTCTCTTCCAAAATGTTTTCATTTCTTCAAAACTTAACATTAGGATCTATTCGTTTTAGAGAATAGATTTTTAATCTCTTAGTTGAATAGCAAAATCTAAGGGTGTTCACGGTCTAATTTCGATTGTGCATAATATAGTTATACAAACAGACTTATTCCAGACTTCATTGTATCTTGGAAGCAAATTTGCTTGTAACTCATATGTATACTATAATTGGTGAGGGCGAATATTATCTTAAGGAAAGCGACATTCGTAACGCGCCTTGAAGCAAACTTTTCTCTCACTATTTTCTGTTTTGCAACTCCTTTGGACCAACACATCAGTCATCACAAAGACTTTCAAAATGAAAAGATATTGATCCTTAGCTCTTATGGTCCTCTCGTGGACTCTTCTTTGCAAACTTTCATTGACCAAAGTTAGTTTCTCCTGTCCATTTTGAATCCATGTAAACCGGTCTATTATTTTGGCAAAAGATTGAGATTACTTATACGCATAAACAAAGAAAAAAATGTCTAATTTCAGTATAGGTGGCATTGTGTGGCACTTCAACACGAAGGCTATATTAATTCTAAAAATTTTGTGTCGATCAATAATGTGTCATAAATATTGACTTATTGCACTATACCACAATTGATCTTGCTTTTTGGTAAAATTAAACAAATGAATAGTGCCCATTTTTTATCCCCTCTCTTTTCAGGTAATTGCATGAATATTTGGGTGCCACAAAAAACACTACCATTAGGAGATCATCTTGCGTCAATTTAGAATGGTCGAGCATTTTTATTGCGACAAATGATCTTTCTTTTGTGGAAGGTATAGTTGACACAAATAAATTTCTATATTTAGTACTGCCTTTGCCACGACCATTTGCATTAAACCTCATGAAAATAAATTTCCCCCCAGAGACTTCTTTGCAAACCTCTTTGTTGTTCGAGTTTGAGTTTATAGAATGACTTAAGCCACTAATTTGGAAGCCTACCAACGGATTTTTACTCACCATTGCCATTTAAATCAAGCATATAATTTCAGTATCTAATTAGCCTCCGTTCATTCCCACTCAATGGTGTGAGAACTCCATCCAAGGTATGTATTACCCATCGTCCCATTTTCTTCTAATCATTATAAGATGAGATGTGAATATGTTCTACACCACCTTGCAGCCACATATCACTCCCATTACTCTCATAGTTTTTGGATTAGAAGATCCCATCGATGCATGAATTGTTATTCCAGGTTCCACCTCTTCAATTCCAGGTTTCTTTCCCTTGATGCATCTTTCCAACTTTTTTAGTTTCATCATTACTAGAATCCTCACATTCCATGATAAAAAATTTTGCTGGTTTGTTCTTGTGTCCAAGTCCCCATTTGTCATCACAATTATAACATAAGCCCTTATCTCGCCTCTCCTTCATTTATGTAGGTGTTAATCGTTGAACTGGAAGAGTTTGTCTTCTCTTGAGCTAGTGGCAAGCTGAGCATGGGTCTAGAGGGACCTATACTCACATGGCTAGTTCTCTTTAAGGCTGTCTAATTCTTCTCCTGTATCTTAGCAACACCGAAGGCAGTGGTAAGGGTTTTTGGATCAAACATTTTAACCGTATACATTATGTCCTCCCTCAAACCTGTCAAGAAGCAACTGAGTTTGTAAGACTCAGTCAACCCTCTTAACTGATTTGATAGGACTTCAAATTGAGTATTGTATGCTTCCACCGTGGTAGTTTATCTTAATTTCACCATGGCTTCCATAGGATCCTCAAAGATGGTTGAGCCAAACTGAGTGTTTAATGCTTTCACAAATCCATCCCTACTAGTAATTCCTCCTGAAACTTCTAAATCCTGAAACGAAGTGAGTGCCTTTCCTATTATGCAGAAAGATGCTAATAATACTATATAAAGAGGGTTAGTTTGATGATAATCAAAAAAATTGTTTAGTATGATAGACTCAACCTTGAGGGTCCTCCCCATCAAATTTAGAAAAGTTCAGACGAATAGCACGCGTTTGAATTCCCCTTTGCTCCTCATACCTGGGATTGTTCGCTTCTACATTAACTTTTTCCTCTTTTTCATTTTTTCCCGAGTTGTCACCAGTGTATTAACATTCTTGGACATTGCTTGCAATTGCTGCGCCAAACCATCAACACCACGCTGCAACATATCTTGATTCGTTTGGTGTGCCTCCTGTGTTTGCCAGATGTTGGTGATGGCATCAGCCAACTGGGAATAACGAGTTCTAGTCCCTTCTACCATGGCCAATAACCTAGCTCGTATACCAATGCAAAGAATAGAAATGTTAGGATGATAATAACCACTTCGAGGGGGTTATCCTCCACGAAATGCCTTGGCTGAAAAATGACTTACCTTCATTAATGAATACTCAGCACATAAATAGAATTGATTACATAACTGTTTTAGATTGAGTCCAACCCACTAACAACAGATTTACAAAGTGTATAACGAAAGTGTATAACGACCCACTAATAACGTGCATAACTTCAGGAGAATCAACCGCAACTTAGCTAATTCATCCTTAACAGACTCGACCCACTAAGTAAATAAAAGTTACAGAAATACATAACCCAAAACATAAACTGAACGTGAATAACGTTAACATAAATAAGTCCATTAATAGAATCCAATTGATCCAATACATGCTGCGAAGCCCAGCCCTGGTTCAAGGTCTGTAACAAACACATGTGGAACTACCCACGCAACAGACTCGTGGGTGAGTGAACGGCATCGAAGTGGTGTTGAGTGGTGGAGGTGGATGCGCATGTTTGGTGGTTGCTTTTGTGCGACCTCGATTTGGGACTCGAACAGCACTTTCTCATCAAATGCAGCCGAGTCCATTGAGCATTTGGTGAAATAAATGAGATGTCCTAATTCTATTGGTAGGCTGCAAAGACCCCATCTTCAGCCCATCCGTATAAAATCGGAACTATAAATATATATGAATGTAGTTTTGTGAGATTTATTAGATTTATTTTACAATAAAACTAACTTAATAACTTAAGAATCTAATACCATATTAAGTTATATCCATTTGTAAATTTATTTTTATATAATTTCTCTATCTAAAATATTTTCTTTTGTTATTATAATGGTAAAATTTGACTGACTAACAAGAAAACCATCGTGTTGTGTGGGACAGCACTTTGTGAAACAAGAATGGTTCATCTCATATCCTTAACTAAAAGCCTTAAGCGTGAAAGGGAATCTAAACCCTGTTGCTAAATGTCTGAGGTATGTGCTGTATTACCTGTATGCCTACACAAACACACATACTACTTAATCTCAATTAGTAAGTGTTTGATGAGGAAATTCTGATGCCTCGAGGTGGACCAATCAATATCACGTCAAAAATGTTAAAAGGAATGACAAATAGAATTTTATCTAATGCAACATGAGCCAGTATAATGCTTGCATTGTAGTTTTAGCTCTCATAAGTCTCCGGGACGCAGAGAGATTGTTTAATTAATTTACCAGAATTGTTTTAATTCTTCTGTTTAACTTGTAGAAAGAAAAGATCTTTTCAGCTACACTAATTGTCAATCCTTGTGTATTGAATGATGAGACATGAAGTAAATAGTCAAATCTATTTATTTCTATTTCATATTGGATCAACAGCTGAAGATAAATGTCAAAGACCAAATTGCACGGCAAGAAAAGGATGATCAAACGTCCACATAGAAACTGGAAGATGACGTATCGATGGTTTAGGAATAATGAAAAAATGGTCTTGGAAAAGAGCAAGCACAACACTAATATTCAAAGGAAATTTCAAAGGAATACTACTATTTTTGATAGCACTTGTCTTTTATTCAAAGGAATACATTCCATGTAATTGGTGAAGTCTACAAATTCTCGGATGCTTCCATGTTTTATCATGGCCCTCCGTCCCTCTGAGTATATTACTTTCTCCCACCAATGCTCTCTATAGAATTTTCTCTACTTAATTTTCAACTCAATGAGCCGCTGTAAATTGACTTGAGGCCCGGGGACGGACTTTCACCAACTATGAATGGAAACCAAAAAACGTGTGGTCCAAGTGAGTGATTTTGAGATGTGCAGTCACGTTTGTTTTTAAATTATATAAAAAAAAAAAGAAGCTGTGGAATGGTAAAATATTAGCTACACATTTGAATCGTTCACTGAAAAAACATTTACAACACGAATTAAGGAACTGGGTTCTATAAATCATCAAAGACGCACATCCAGTATAAAACAGGCGATATATATAGCTCTCTGTCTGAATAGGAATCCTCTATCTCAACTAACAACATGAGTATGGTATAACAATCCTTGCTCTAAATCAAGAAATGTATTTTATATATATATATTTTTTTGTTTCTGTCCTGAAGAATAGTAAGTTCCAAACCTTTTTTAACCAATTTAATGCATTGAATTTCTGACTGTACAAAGTTCAAAAGAAACCTCTCCCCTTTCGCTCCAAGTGATAATATCTACCGTGCTTCGAATGTTGAGATGCTGATTCCATTTTCTGAATAAGTTGCATTGTTTCTAGATGGAGAATCTGATACCGATAAATCAGCATAGAAACCCGGCTGCCTCGGGATAGGCAATAACATTTCACTGCTTAACACTAGAACCACAGAAGACATGTTTGGCCTATCTTCAGGTCTTTGCTGCACACATAACAGACCCACTTGAATTAGTCTTAACAATTCAGATCGTGTGTGTGCATCACCTACTGATTCCTCGATCAGTTCCAATGCTCTATCCGAAATCCATAGTCTCCATGCCTGAAACAAATTAATAACCATATTTTGTGAGTTGGGTTTTCATTAATATGCACATCTTAATCTATTAGAATATATTATCTTGGAGTGTGGAGCTTTACACTTACTCTGAATATCCGATTATCTGTTCAAGCATTATATTACTACAACATAGTTACATAATCACGTAATAACACTAGCTACCAAAGGTGATCCTCCATACCTTGCTTAAAACCAGTCAAAATAAGAAAGAGATTTTATTTATTAGAAATTGACAACAACTAGAAATTTTATTTACTATAATCTTAGTTATGCATAATATTTTTCCTTTAATATATTTACTTATGCCTGTGGTTTGGACCGGACAAAATATAGTTTTGGAAGCAAAAGTTTTGCTCTTATTAAGTCTTATTATGCTAATCTCCATTGCCTGTGACTTGTTACCATTATAAGAGCTTCGTAATACGAAGGCATCTCATAAAGTTGGCAGTGAAAGGGAATAATGCTGTTACTAACAGGTTGTGTTTAGAAATATAAATCAGTAGAATGCCATTAACAAGCTTACATGTCCAAGAAGATTGAGGTAGTGGTCTGGATGGCAGAATCCCCTGTTCTTCTTCCCACTCAATATCTCCAATGCTAAAACTCCAAAGCCAAAGACGTCAGATTTCACAGAGTACTGCCCATGCACTGCATACTCGGGAGACATGTAGCCACTGCAAAGTATTTATGTAAGGAAAGGAAATGAAGTTTATAAGCACTTAAAGGTTATCTATAGGAGAAGATTAAACGTACTTACTATGTTCCAACAATCCTATGGGTCTTGGACACAATTTGATCTCCCTGAAATGATCTAGCAATGCCAAAGTCCGAAATTTTGGGATTCATTTCAATATCTACTAAGATATTGCTAGCTTTGAGATCTCTATGGATCACTCTCAGTCTAGAATCTTCATGAAGATAGAGAAGCCCTTTGGCAATGCAACCAATAATGTCAATGCGCTTACGCCAATCTAATAATTTTCTCTTTGTCTGGCCTGTCCAAGTTCACCTCCATGTCAGTACAAAGTTGGTGAATTCTCAACAAAATTTCATTAACCGAGGAATGTAACGCCCCAATGGAAGGCCCAAACCACATGGCTTATACTCCAAAAGGACTAGTCAATGATACAATTGGAGCCCCATTGGAACCTTATAAAGAGCTAGAACTTCTCCTTCCCAAGCAATGTGGGATCCCATACACCACCTACCTTATCAATCTCATATGGGGTATCACAATCTACCCCCCTTAAAGGCCCGACGTCCTCGTCGGGTCTGTTCATTGTAGGTGGCACGGCTCAAGTCCCACATTTCTGGTTGGGATAGGCTCTGATACCATTTGTAACGCCCCGTACTCGAAGGGGGTCATGAAACTTCACCTGTTTGGTATATTCTATCCTCCATTACAAAATAATAATAGGTCTCCGACCATATTCCAAAATAAAAAAAATGTTTCACAAACCAATCCATATAACCATGTCCACCAAGTCATAAATAAAAGAATATGAATAAATCATAACTGAGAGGGTTCACATTCTCCCAAGGAGCTTAACGCTAAACAATAACCAACATTCCATAAATCCAATGAAACTCAAATCCAAATAATAAATAAATTAAATTTTGTTTTTCTCCCATCTATCCTATGGCCCTAACAGCTTAAAACTTGATAAAGACTCTACTCTTGGCCCTCTGAAGGAACATCCAGATCATCTGAAAAATATAAGAGATAAGAGGGGTGAGTTTTTCCACAACTCAGTAAGCGAAGAACCTATACAAGCGTGTAAACATGAGCATTTACCAAGTAATAAAAATACGGAACAAAAACATAATATTGCATAACAGAAACAAATGATTTTTTTTTTTTTTTTTTTTTTCAAGCTAATTTAAATCATCAAGTACTTTGGCATAAACAAACTGAGTATTATCACTATATCAATCGGAGCATCTCACAAAGCAAAGACCATGTTTAACCCCCGTGGTAGGGTTGTGCAAATCCCGGTGGCCAAACCAGGCAGAGACAGAGGTGGAACTTTCCCTTATTCGTTCTCGGAGCCCCGAGTGTGCACATAGGAAAGCCCACAATATACCACTTTGTTTCCAAAGTGGGTGCACTCAGAGATAGGAAATTGGTACCAATCCAAACAGAGCAAATACAGAGCAGAGCAGAGCCAAGCAGAGATAGAGTCAAATACTAACCAGAATACTATGCCAAAGATTTTTCAGAGTTATTTAAGACATATAGATCCAAACTATTTTCAGAATAAAACTTATGTAAATAAAACATAGTCAACACAATCAAGGCATAATTTTTTCTCAGATAGACAAAAATGTTCTTTTCACATTTCAGAAAAATAACACGACAAAAAGCAGCTCATGTCTACACAATGCATGTCTGAAATATTTTTCCTTCTTTTATATAAGCGTCATGAATAATGCAAACAATCGACTGAGGTTGATTTTTCTCAAGTTTTCATTTCGTAACCAACTAAAAGCACAAATTTTTAAAAGTCAACCTCAGTCCCCTTTTGGTATAAAACCGAGCATACGAACCCCGCTTACCTGACTGCTGTAGCGAAGAATCAAAACTTTGAGTCTCAACGCTAAAAATTTCGTCACCTATACATGAAAAAATTTTCCCTTTATATTAATGACCACTCCAACGGCCTAAAATCATAACCATAAATTAACTACAATATCTGTCTAAAAATTCACAATTTCCAGCAACCCAACAAATATAGTATCGAAAACGCTCAACGACTATTTTTTCCAAGCCCACAAAATTTCAGCAACTATTCATCATTTCAACTTACCATGTATTTTTCTCAAAACCCCAAATACCATAAAAATGATTTCTTCAATACATATCGTTAGCCACCAAACCGAGTATTAATATATGCGTTTCAACAGCCCTTCACAAACTACAAATTTCAACACCCAAAAATTGTATAGTCTCCCATACGTTCAAAATTACCAAACCAAATCATTTACATCACCCAAAACATCCCAAACAACCCATCGGCAGCACCAAAATCAGTAAAGGAAAGTTTCTATAACCAACCCTTGAACATCCACCAAAAATATCCTTCAAAAATGGATTTGGAAAAATAAAATATAACTCCATAAATATTTCGGTATAGAGAAGTACTCAACCGGGTCTATATACATTTCAATTAAATCAGATTTTTCCTCAATCCACACAAGGTTCCGAAATTATTCACCAAAACCCGAAACCATCACCAACATATACATAAGAATATGATGCAAACCAGCATACGGCTTCAAATCGGTCTCAAAAAGAAGAAATTCTTACCAGCCAAACGAAAACAACCCGCGGAGAACAGAGGCCAAACGAAGGCAAAACCCGCGGAGAACAGAGGTCGAGAATGCTTTCCAGTTTCCTCAACAATCGACTATAAACGAGGAAAAATTAACCAAGTGTTTTAAGTGATTAAAACACCAAAACCACAACTCATTTGAATAGAAGGAATTCGAAATACACTAGGGGATTAAGAAAAACTTACCGGCGAGGAACAAATGGTGAACGGAGACAGGGGCGTTCGGCGCAGAGAGAAGACCCAACATCCAAGCTGCAAAAGCCGAAAAAATGAGAGGGAAGGAAATTAATTTCCGTTGAGGCTCTTAGAAATCAGAACTGCCGAGGAATCGTGGGGGAGATGGGCGCTGGACATGGTACCCGAAACAGAGGAAACCGTCGCCCAGGGGAAGAGAAGGAAAAGAGAAGAAGAAAGGAAAAGAAAGGAAGAAGGAAGGAAGGGGGCGGGGGGTTTAAAATACCTGGGGCGAAAACGGCAACGTTTTGGGGAGCCTGGGCCGGGTCTTCTTTGAACGGGCTTGGGCTGGCCGGGCCGGGCCTTACATCCTCCCCTCCTAAAAAAAATTTCCGTCCTCGGAAATTGCTACAAGAGCTCAAAATCTTCATTGAAGAGGTGTGGGTATTTCTCTCGCATTTCCTCCTCGAGTTCCCAAGAGGCTTCACTGCTTGTATGATTACTCCATAAAACCTTAACCATGGGAATGCTACGATTCCGCAGCATGTGTACTTTCTTTTCCAAGATCCGCACTGGTTCTTCAATATATGACATATCTTCCTGAATTTGCAGCGGTTCATAATGAATGATGTGAGTTGGGTCGGGAATATACTTTCTCAGCATGGACACGTGAAAAACATTATGTACTCCCGCTAGATTTGGAGGAAGTGCTAACTTATATGCCAAAGGTCCAACTCGTTCTAGAATCTCAAAGGGTCCAATATATCTAGGGCTCAACTTGCCCTTACTTCCAAATCTCATAACCCCTTTCATTGGTGCTATTTTCAAGAATACTTCATTTCCAACCTCAAATTCTAGTGGACGGCGTCGGTTATCAGCATAGCTCTTTTGTCGACCCTGAGCTGCTTTAATTCTAGCTCTAATGATGTCAATCTTTTCTGTGGTTTTCTGAATGATCTCTGGTCCCAATATTTTTCTTTCACCAACCTCGTCCCAATATAAAGGGGACCTACACCTTCTGCCATACAATGCCTCATACGGTGCCATCCCAATACTAGTCTGGAAACTGTTATTATAAGCAAATTCTACCAATGGTAAGTGTCGTACCCAAGTTCCTTTAAAGTCCATCACACATGCCCTCAACATATCTTCTAAAATCTGAATAGTCCTTTCCGATTGCCCATCTGTCTGAGGGTGATAAGCCGTACTGAAGTTTAACTTAGTACCCATTGCCTCTTGTAAACTTCTCCAGAATCTAGAAGTGAAACGAGGATCTCTATCTGACACAATGGACACTGGTACCCCATGCAATCTCACGATCTCTTGTATGTACAGTTCAGCTAGTTTCTCCAGTTTATAAGAAACTTTAATGGGCACAAAACGCGCGGTCTTCGTTAAGCGATCCACAATTACCCATATTGCATCCTGTCCGTTTAAAACCCTCGGTAGACCTGTCACAAAATCCATGGATATATGCTCCCACTTCCATTCTGGAATTTGTAATGGCTGTAACAATCCTGCTGGTCTCTGATGCTCTGCTTTCACCTGTTGACAAGTTAGGCATTGTTCTACAAACTTAGCAATTTCTCTCTTCATACCGTTCCACCAAAAAGACTCTCTCAAGTCCCGATACATCTTGGTACTCCCCGGATGGACTGTGTATAAAGAGCGGTGTGCCTCTTCAAGGATTATTTTCTTCAATGCATCATCTGCCGGCACACACAATCTGTCTCTAAACCTCAAAACTCCATCTTCAGAAATGCTAAAATCAGCTTTGTCCCCGTTTTTAACTTCTTCAGCTAGCCTTATCAATGTCGAATCCACTTTCTGTGCTACTTTAATTCTCTCTAACAAATCTGGTTGTACTATTAAACTGGCCACGAAAGTGCTTGTATCAGTAGTGATAACTTCAATACCGGCCCTCTCTAAGTCCATCAACAACTGGGGCTGGGTGGTAAGGGTTGCCATTGTTGAACTCAAAGATTTCCTACTTAAGGCGTCAGCCACAACATTCGCTTTGCCTGGGTGGTAATTTATAGTACAGTCATAATCCTTTATTAACTCGAGCCATCTTCTCTGTCTCATGTTTAATTCTTTCTGGGTGAAGAAATATTTCAAACTTTTATGATCTGTGTAGATTTCGCACTTTTCCCCATAGAGATAATGCCTCCAAATCTTGAGTGCAAATACCACCGCTGCCAACTCTAGATCATGTGTGGGGTAGTTTTGTTCATAAGTTTTCAGTTGTCGAGAAGCGTAAGCTATAACCTTTCCGTGTTGCATTAATACGCACCCCAAACCCAATCTTGAAGCATCACTATACACCACAAAACCTCCTCTCGCAGTGGGAACTGTTAAAACTGGGGCGGTCACAAGTCTTTGTTTCAAGGTCTGAAAACTTTCTTCACATTTTCCTGTCCACTCAAACTTGTTATTCTTCCTGGTAAGAGCAGTGAGAGGAACTGCTATTTTTGAGAAACCCTCAATGAATCGACGATAGTATCCCGCCAATCCCAAGAAACTCCTAACCTCACGAACATTCTTCGGTGCCAGCCAGTTAACTACTGCTTCTACTTTCCCTGGGTCTACTGAAATACCTTCTTTTGAAACCACATGCCCCAAAAATATAACTGAATCCAGCCAAAACTCACATTTCTTTAGTTTAGCAAACAACCTTTCCTCCCTAAGTGTTCCGAGTACTAGCCTCAAATGTTCCTCATGCTCCTCCTTACTTTTAGAATAGATCAAGATGTCATCAATGAAGACGACCACAAATCTATCCAAGAATTCATGAAACACTCTATTCATTAAATCCATGAATACCGCAGGAGCATTAGTCAAGCCGAAAGGCATGACCAAAAACTCATAGTGACCGTATCTGGTTCTGAAAGCGGTCTTAGATACGTCTTCTGCCTTGATCTTCAATTGGTGATACCCTGACCGAAGGTCAATCTTAGAGAAAACTTGTGCACCCTGTAGTTGATCAAAGAGGTCCTCTATACGGGGTAAGGGATATCTGTTCTTGATAGTTACTCGGTTAAGTTCCCTATAGTCGATGCACATTCTCATTGTCCCGTCTTTCTTTTTAACAAATAAAACTGGCGCACCCCAAGGGGACACGCTGGGTCGGATAAAACCCTTGTCCAATAAGTCTTGCAACTGCTCTTTGAGTTCGATGAGCTCTGATGGCGCCATTCTATAAGGAGCCTTGGACAACGGTGCTGTGCCGGGAGTAAGATCAATCGCAAATTCTACTTCTCGGTCGGGTGGTAACCCGGACAAGTCTTCAGGAAATACTTCTGGGTAATCTCTCACAACAGGAATCTCTTCTAAACTCAACTCTTCCTTTGGTGCATCTATCACACAAGCCAAAAATCCTTGACACCCATCTCGCAATAATTTTCCAACCTGAACTGCTGATATGACTGATGGATGTGATCGCACTTTCGACCCCACAAATCGAATTCCACCCCCCTCAGGGGGCTTGAAGGTTACTTCCTTTTTGAAACAGTCAATACTGGCATGGTATGAAGCCAGCCAGTTCATCCCCAAAATTACATCGAATCCAAACATATCAAAAATTATAAGGTCAGCTGGCATTAATCTTCCTTCAATAGTTATGGGGCAGCCACGGAGGATTTTATGACAAGATACTGAATTTCCTGTCGGTGTCGCGACTACTATGCTATACTCCAACCTTTCACCTTCCCAAGTGCAAAACTTAGCAAAGTTCAAAGAAATAAACGAATGCGTTGCCCCAGAATCAAATAATACAGTAGCATCGTTAGAAAACAATGAAAGAATGCCTGTGATCACATAATAAAAAAAAAATATAAAGACAAACTCCTTCTAGTAACAATCCGCATTGAATACCAAGTTAATCCTAAAAGAAAACGAGAACCGAAAATACCTGTGATCACATCATCCCTGCCTTCAGCTTCTCCTGGTGTCAATGCAAAGACTCGAGCAGGTGCAGTAGGACGCTGATTGTTACCTCGTCCGGTAACTTCATTTCTCTGGGGTGGCAACATGCTCGGGTTATTGTTGTCCGGTTGCAGAGGGCAATTCCTGATGTAATGTCCTGACTTGCCACAACGGAAACATAGTCTTGCCTCTCTTCTGCATTCTCCAGAATGCACTTGGTTACATGTCTTACACTGGTAGGGCTGCCGGTTACTCTGGCCTGGTCTACTGCTTGAGCTACCCCCTTCATTTTTCTTCTTCCACGATCCTTGATTGACGCTTGCATGGTATCCAGATGAGGTAGATCTCTTCCTTTGATCAGATAAAATTGTACTTCTTTGAAGGCTTCTTTCAAACACTGTAGCCTTATTCACCAATTCTGTGAATTTTTTTACTTGGAAGCCCACTACTCGCTCAAAAAGCTTCTCGTTCAGCCCTTGTTCAAATTTGCGACACTTCTTCTCTTCATCTGGAATCAGGTATGCCGCAAAACGTGCCAGCTCGGTAAATTTTGCTGCATATTGATGTACTGACATCGCTCCCTGAACTAAGGTGGCAAATTCCATAGCTTTATCTTCCTTAACTGAGACTGGGAAGAAACGCTCTAGGAAAACTTCCTTGAATAGCGACCAACTTTTTATTTCAGTCTTTTCAGCTTCCCTGATAGTCCTTTCAGAGATCCACCACCTTTTAGCCTCCCCAGTCAGCTTGAATGTAGCAAACGCCACCTTTTGCTCATCCGTGCAAGGCAAGACACGAAATATCTCCTCAATATCCTGTACCCAATCCTCTGCCAGTATCGGGTCGCCTCTTCCATCAAAAGACGTGGGATGCAATTTGTTGAAATCTTCCACAGTGCAACCCCTTTCACTTGTGGTGCGGTGACGGCCAGAAGAATTTTGTGCGAGATCATCAATCAGCTGATGCGCTGCTGCTCGAAGTACTTCAGAAGCTCTTGGATTCGCTTCCCTTTCATTTCTAGCCGCATTCAAGTCCGACACACTTCGCTCGCGTCGAGGAGGCATCCTGAGAACACTTGGACTATTAAACACATCGTTCACTAAAGCATAAACCAACTAGCTAAAAAAAAAAAAACAACTACAGGTAACCTTAGTAGTCAAAACAAGTATATAATAATCCCCAAACAAAGAAAGTACCCACCACAAACAAGATCACATGATACCAAAAATAAAAGACGTAAATATACAACCCTTAACTCTCCAACAATATGAAATCAGCTCACAAGCCTATATAATTCTACACCTCAAATAATTCCTAACGTTGGCAATTTCTAGAACCTCAAATTCCTAAAACCTTAATGCATAAGTCTGCAGAATCTAAAACCTTCGCTCTGATACCAACTGTAACGCCCCAATGGAAGGCCCAAACCACATGGCTTATACTCCAAAAGGACTAGTCAATGATACAATTGGAGCCCCATTGGAACCTTATAAAGAGCTAGAACTTCTCCTTCCCAAGCAATGTGGGATCCCATACACCACCTACCTTATCAATCTCATATGGGGTATCACACAGAATCTGACGCATAATCAGAATATTAAAAATTTTGATGATGTCTCGCGTCACTTAGAATTAGAGGCTGAGCGGCTAGAGGCTGCTAAGCCCAATCATTCGGCCTATGTGGCTAATTCTAGTTCACGCAAGGCATCAAGGCCTAAGCGTTGGAAGTCCAAGAATGGGGTAGCTGCTAGACAAGTTAAGAAAGTGTCAGGAACTTCTCAGTGCAGCAAAAGGGGCAAGCGTGGGAAGAACAAGTCAAAATTAGAGTGTTACAACTGCAGAAAGAAAGGTCACTTCGCTCGTGACTGCACTGAGCCGAAGAAGGTATACTTTAACTTTTCTTATATTGTTTTTGTATACCTTCTTCGCTATCACCTAAAACTCACATATATCCAACTATATTATTTCTTATAGTTCCTTTCACTATAACATCAAATCTGAAAATGATTTCCTAAGATCATTCTATACTCCAACATCTCATATATTATAGTCTACAGAACCTCTAATCTAGCTTTTGGTCAATCCCATGATAACTTCAAATCTAAACCTCAAATTTCTATACTCCAATTCATAAACTCTGCAGAATCTCAGAACTCAAATTTCGTATTCTACCTTCCACGAGTATGTAAATGTGACAACCTTACATCTTATTAAAAATTATATCTTGGGCCTATAGAAATTTAAAACCTCAAGTCTCATCAAACTTCTCATATAGTATGCAGAATCTCAAATTGGACTTTCTTTGAGACTCATGACAACTTTAAAATAACCTAAACCTAAAATCATATCCATCTCATGCCAATAGAATGCACAAATTGAATCTAAAACCTCAAATTCTTAAAACTTTACTGCATAAAGTCTGCAGAACCTTAAACCTTTGGCTCTGATACCAACTGTAACGCCCCGGTCCCGCAAGGGTCAGAGAGTTACTTCCTATTATAAAACTCACATTTCAACAGAATAATTAAAGACTTAAAGTTCTCCAATATTTTATAAAACTTGATTCCAAAATCAACTTCCTCAATATCATCAATTCTGGAAATACTACATTACAAAAATACAATAATACTTTCTTACTAAATCTTGTCAATACTCATTTAAACTTTTTATGATTAATCTATCATTCCTAAAAATATTCATTTAAACTTTTTATGATTAATCTCACCCAATGCTTCATAATTTGATCCTCCATTGAAATATCCAAATTCATCTGAAAAAATATTCAGAGATAAGGGGGTGAGTTTAACCACAACTCAGTAAGCGAAGGACATATACCAGAGTGCAAACATGAGCATTTACAAAATACTGTATACAAAACAGAAATAATTCATCAGAGTTAATATGCAGAATAAAACATATTTTCAAATGTAGCAGAGCGATCATTTTTAAATCATATAAAACACAGAGTACTTTGGCATAACAAAACTGAGCATCATCGTCATATCCAAACAGAGCATCTTACAGAGCAAAGACCATGTTTAACCCCCGTGGTAGGGTTGTGCTAATCCCGGTGGCCAAACCAGGCAGAGACGGAGGTGAAACATTCCTTTAATCATTCTCGGAGCCCTGAGTGTGCACACAGGAAAGTCCACAATAAACCACTTTGTTTCCAAAATGGATGCACTCAGAGATAGAGAAGTTGGTACCAACCCAAAAATAGCAGAGACAGAGCAGAGCAGAGCAGAGCAGAGACAGAGTCAGATAGAAACCAGTATACCATGCCAAAAATTGTTTTTTAGAGTCAACAAAATAACACATAGTTCCAAATTATTTTCATAAACATTCTTATATAAACAAAACAGAGTTAGATCATCTTTATAAAATTAATGCACAAATTTTCAGATCCTTAATATCGCTCTATCACATTTCAGAAACAACATGACAAAAACTAAGCTCATGTCTGCATAATGCATGATAGAAATATTTTTCTTTCTTTCATATAAGCTTTATGAGTAATGCAAAGAAATGACTGCGGTTGATTTTTCTCAAGTTCTCACTTCATAAATTTTCAAAAAGTCAACCTCAGTCTATATTTGGTACAAAGTCAAGTATAGGAATCCCGTTTACCTGAATCTTTTAACTTTTCAAAAATATCCTCGATAAAGTTGCACAAACTCAATCACCACCTATAAGATAATCGCGTACTTTCATAAATTTTCCAATTGATCACCAACCTCGAAAATGTAACCTGAGATATAGAAGCCAATATCTTATCTTACATTAAGAGTCCCCGAATCTTGAATATAACCCTTAATAATTGAATTTATCAAAATCCTCCAAAACCCTAAAATACTTAAAGCCCGAGGACAACCTAAAAAAAACATATATATTCAACTCCATAAATTATAATTTAACATAACCACCACAAAATTTATTAAGGTTGGAAAGAAAAGACTTAGTCGCTTTCTTTTTAGAGAGGTTCAAAAATAAGGTTTTATCCTTATTGTTGATTAAGAAATTTATGTTTTTAAAACAATATATTAATGCTATAATAATATAGTTCAAAACTCTATTTTCTTTATAGGTTATACGTAAAAAGGATTAGACTTTTGAGCAAAACCGAATCATACTTAATGTAAATACCAACTTAAAATTTAGTGTTATAGTAAAAACCGATATAAGGTGCATGGCGAAAACATGAAAAAGGGAAAGCTGGGATTCGAAAGCTTAGCTTCTAGTTCAAGACCATGAAGGCGGCTATCTCGATCATGGAGTACGTAAGGGATACGGCGGACAGGGGTGGCACATTCGGTTGCATCTGAGTGTTTTCCGCTTGTTCTGGCATGAGGTAAATGGTTGAGGTGAAGTGTGAACGGAGGCAGGAGCATGGGACTACTCTGTTTCCGGTTGCCAAAAACAGAAGCTCCCAATTTCGGTGATGGATAGTAGTGGTTCTGTGAAGGTGTTAGGACGGCGACATGGAGGGGCTGCCACTGGCAAGTGGCTCCGAATGAAATGGTACTAGGCTGTTGATGCTCTGTTTCGGGGAGCCAAAAATAGAGTCACCTCGGTGGGGTATCGCCTGATGAGTGGACACCGCTTGGGGTGGCTGAGACTTCATGTGGCGGGGAGAAACCCAGTGGCTGGTAACGGAGGTGCAACGATGGGGCTGAAATGCACGGAGATGGGCAGACTCACCCGGTGGCTACTTGAAGGTGGTGCGGCGGTAGCCTAATCTAGGTTGAGGATTGTAGATAAATGCGTGAGAGTGCGGCTAACGGGAGCTATAAATAGATGAATGTCAAACCAAAAAAATAAAATCGTGGAGATGAAAGAGGAAATAACTGAATGTGCAAACTGTTGCCGTGAAAGTAGTGGCGTGGGATTTGGAAACGTGCATGGGAGTGGGAGTTGGAGTAATCTGTAAAAAAAAATAAAACTGAATAAACTCAATCCGAAATCTAAATATTCAAAATGTTCAAATGGATTATAAATGCATTCAAATGGGAGTGGCGCCGGAGTGGGAGGAACCCCGCTTACCTGAATCTTTTAACTTTTCAAAAATATCCTCGATAAAGTTGCACAAACTCAATCACCACCTATAAGATAATCGCGTACTTTTATAAATTTTCCAATTGATCACCAACCTCGCAAATGTAACCTGAGATATAGAAGCCAATATCTTATCTTACATTAAGAGTCCCCGAATCTTGAATATAACCCTTAATAATTGAATTTATCAAAATCCTCCAAAACCCTAAAATACTTAAAGCCCGAGGACAACCTAAAAAAAACATATATATTCAACTCCATAAATTATAATTGAACATAACCACCACAAAATTTATTAAGGTTGGAAAGAAAAGACTTAGTCGCTTTCTTTTTAGAGAGGTTCAAAAATAAGGTTTTATCCTTATTGTTGATTAAGAAATTTATGTTTTTAAAACAATATATTAATGCTATAATAATATAGTTCAAAACTCTATTTTCTTTATAGGTTATACGTAAAAAGGATTAGACTTTTGAGCAAAACCGAATCATACTTAATGTAAATACCAACTTAAAATTTGGTGTTATTGTAAAAACCGATATAAGGTGCATGGCGAAAACATGAAAAAGGGAAAGCTGGTATTCGAAAGCTTAGCTTCTAGTTCAAGACCATGTGGCAAATGAATTGTGCCCAGCGTGAGATGAAGGGGTCGCGACCGTGCTTGGTGGTAGGCGGCTATCTCGATCATGGAGTACGTAAGCGATACGGCGGACAGGGGTGGCACATTCGGTTGCATCTGAGTGTTTTCCGCTTGTTCCGGCGTGAGGTAAATGGCTGAGGTGAAGTGTGAACGGAGGCAGGAGCATGGGACTACTCTGTTTTCGGTTGCCAAAAACAAAGGCTCCCAATTTCTGTGAAGGTGTTAGGACGGCGACATGGAGGGGCTGCCACTGGCAGGTGGCTCCGAATGAAATGGTACTAGGCTGTTGATGCTCTGTTTCGGGGAGCCAAAAATAGAGTCACCTCGGTGGGGTATCGCCTGATGAGTGGACACCGCTTGGGGTGGCTGAGACTTCGTGTGGCGGGGAGAAACCCAGTGGCTGGTAACGGAGGTGCAACGATGGGGCTGAAATGCACGGAGATGGGCAGACTCACCCCGTGGCTACTTGAAGGTGGTGCGGCGGTAGCCTAGTCTAGGTTGAGGATTGTAGATAAATGTGTGAGAGTGCGGCTAACGGGAGCTATATATAGATGAATGTCAAACCAAAAAAATAAAATCGTGGAGATGAAAGAGGAAATAACTGAATGTGCAAACTGTTGCCGTGAAAGTAGTGGCGTGGGATTTGGAAACGTGCATGGGAGTGGGAGTTGGAGTAATCTGTAAAAAAATAAATAAAACTGAATAAACTCAATCCGAAATCTAAATATTCAAAATGTTCAAATGGATTATAAATGCATTCAAATGGGAGTGGCGCCGGAGTGGGATGCTACAGAATCAGAACGAGGACTATTTCGAGTTCAAACTCGTAAATACTTCGGTTTTTTCAAGAGCTATAGTAAACCCATCAGGCGTTGGGCAGCAGTTGATGTGGATGAATCGAACACGCAGTTGGGAGTTTTTCTCCGCATCCCAGTCAGACGCGTGTCAAAATTATGCATTCTGTGGTGCATACGGTACCTGCAATTCCGATAGCTCCACTCCATGTGCATGCTTGGAAGGATTCTTACCCAAGTCTCCAAAAGATTGGAAATCAGTAGATTGGTCTGGTGGATGTGTTCGAAGGACTCCATTGGTATGCAACATTGGAGATGGCTTCCGCAAGTTGAAGGGGTTGAAATTGCCCGACACATCTTCTTCCTGGTTTAATGCAACCTTGAGTCTCGATGAATGCGAGGGATTGTGCTTGAAAAACTGCTCTTGCACAGCATATTCCAATTTAGATATTAGGGGAAAAGGGAGTGGCTGCTTGCTTTGGTTCGGGAGACTGATTGACATTGTTGTGTACTCTCAGGGTGGGCAAGAGCTATACGTAAAGATGCCCCGTTCAGAACTGGGTACCCGTTCAAAACTAGGTACTTTTTACTTCTGTTTCCTTCTAAAAAAAATTGCTCTGGGTTTTACTCTTTTACAATGAATAGAGGACGATAACTTGGACAACTATCGCGTAGTCAACATTTTCAAAATTAATACACGTTTTGATCAATGGTCAGATCATATATGCAGATTGAGTAAAACTGTAACTTTGTTTTCAGAAAATAATGGGAAAAAGGGGAACACCAGAAAGATCAAACGAGCAGGAATCATAACCGGCGCTGTGATATTTATCACTGGAATACTAACACTTGGATTGATCTCATACACACGGAAGAAGAAGTCTAGTTTCAAAGGTAAGACTATAATTTTAAGGCAACGGAATTTCTATAGGTCTTCTTACCTTAGGCCGCCTGCATTCAATAGTTCTTCTGTTCAAGAAAATCGTGCTCAATTCAGCTCCTAATATTCCAGGAATAGCAAAGCGAAGACGGAAGAAAGATTGTGAAAATGAAGGCCTGATGGAGGACATGGAGTTCCCGAAAATTGATTTGACAGCTATAGCTAAAGCCACTAATAACTTTCCAAGCAACAACAAACTGGGAGAAGGTGGATTTGGACCTGTGTATAAGGTAGAGCCAAAATATCCTCACCATATTTGAAGATTATTTTTTGGAACGTGTCAGGCCCGGCCCAGTCCCAGCCCAGCCAGCTCGTGACCCGGCCCCAGACCCAGCACGAAACGGCGTCGTTTCGCCCAGGTTAGTAAAACCCCCCCGTCCCTTTCTCTTCTTCTTTCTTTCTTTTCCTTTCTTCTTCTCTTTTCCTTCTCCTCTGGGCGACGGTTTCCTCTGTTCGGTTACCACTTCCAGCGCACATCTCCCCCATGATTTCCTCGGCACTTCTGATTTCTAGGAGGCTCAACAGAAATTTATTTCTTTCCCTCTCATTTTTCGGCAGTTGCGGTTGGGTCTGGTCCTCTCTTGCGCCGAGCTCCCCTGTTTTCCGTTCACCGTTTGTTCCTCGCCGGTAAGTTTTCTCTTAATCCCCTAGTGTATTTCGAATTCCTTCTATTCAAATGAGTTGTGGATTTGGTGTTTTAATCACTTAAAACACTTGGTTAATTTTTCCTTGTTTATAGTCGATTTTTGAGGAAACTGGAAAGCATTCTCGACCTCTGTTCTCCGCGGGTTTGCCTTCGTTTGGCCTCTGTTCTCCGCGGGTTGTTTTGTTTGGCTGGTAAGAATTTCTTCTTTTTGAGACCGATTTGAAGCCCGTATGCTGGTTTGCATCATATTTTTATGTATATGTTGGTGATGGTTTCGGGTTTTAGTGAATAATTTCGGAACCTTGTGTGGATTGAGGAAAAATCTGATTTAATTGAAATGTATGTAGACCCGGTTGAGTACTTTTGTATACCGAAATATTTATGGAGTTATATTCTCTATTTTCCAAATCCATTTTTAAAGGATTTTTGGTGGAGGTTCAAGGGATTGGTTGGCTAAATTCTTTTTGTTGTTTTGGTGCTGTCAATGAGTTGTTTGGAGCGTGTTGGGGGTTGATACAGGATGAAGGAACATGATTTTGAGTCTCGAAAATTTGTAGTTTGTGAAGTGCTGTTGAAATGCATATAATAATACTCGGTTTGGGGGCTAACGGTATGTATTGAAGAAATCATTTTTATGGTATTTTGGGGTTTTGAGAAAAATAGTCGTTGAGCGTTTTCGATACTATATTTGTTGGGTTGCTGGAAATTGTGAATTTTTAGACAGACATTGTAGTTAATTTATAATTTATGATTTTAGGCCTTTGGAGTGGTCATTAATATAAAGAGAATTATTTTCATGTATAGGTGACGAAACTTTTAGCGTTGAGACTCAAAGTTTTGATTTTTCGCTACAACAGTCAGGTAAGCGGGGTTCGTATGCTCGGTTTTATACCAAAAGGGGATTGAGGTTGACTTTTAAAAATTTGTGCTTTTTGTTGGTTACGAAATGAAAACTTGAGAAAAATCAGCCTCAGTCGATTGTTTGCATTATTCATGACGCTTATTGATGAGTGTACAAAAATGCACTCTAAATACTCTATTTAAACACTAAAAGAAATGAGAAAACAATGGATATAACTCATGTTAATAAAATTAATGGTCATTTATCTTGAGATAGATATAAGCATGATTTAATATATTGATGAGAATATAAAATGCCATATTTTCCTCTCTTAATGTTTAAAACTTTATTCTTATTTGATGCCTAAATATACTCATTATTCTTATATTTTGATTTAGGACACAAATGGAAACATTAGGAGCAAATGAAGATAATTGCGGAATTTCAGACAGTTCTGACATCTTTTCGTAAAATGGGCATAACTCTCTCATCCAATCTCCGATTGAGTTGATTCAAGATGATCTAAAACTGCAAGAGAAATATCTATAACTTTTATGTTTTGTGTTTGAAGAGATATCCACTCAAGCTAAGACAAAATCGACCATCAAGTGGACGCACCTGCACTTGACGTTCCTGGATATTTTTCAGCCACTTGCATCAAATCCAAATGTTATCATAATATTTTCTAGCAAGCACTCCTACACCAACTTGGAAATTCAATGATCAATTCAGATACAAGATGAAGTGCACTCAAGTTTCTTCAAGACAAATTATTTGACCACAAGATATTAAGTCATACAAGACAACTAATAGATAGAGAAGCAAAATTGAAACACTCAACCTACAAGCAAAATCCAGCTCATGCATGGTGGGAAAACAAATGATCAAAATGACAACTCACAAATCACTTGGATTCAAGAATGGCACATGGCAAAACAAGTTGAAATTGTGATGATTTTGTCATGACAACTTGCATGAAGGATGCTTATAAATAGAATGGAGGGGTGTGTGTTCTAAGACAATGCTTAGTGTGGGAGAATGCTTAGTGTGCTTGGATGCCTTGGAAGATACATTGTTTGAGAGCTTGAGAAAAGAAAAGAAAAACCAAAGAAGAGAGAAGAAAATAATGGTTGGCTCTTCCATATTATCCCTTGAAGAATTTTTGTTGCATATTTTCAATATGTGTAACTAATTTTCTAGTAGAGCTAGGGATGAATTTGTATATATGATGGTATTTGTAATTGTTTTTGATTCATATATGTGTTCTTCAAATATTAAACTCTTTTGTTTAGTCATTCGAAATTTATTATAAATGTTTTCGTCACCAAATAATCTTAGAATTTATTTCATTTATAGATTCAGTCATGCTTTTTCTATTAAATGCAATAATCCTTTGATTATGTTTGGTTCAATTGGTTATCTATTTTAATTTAATTCTCTGCTGCAATATTGCTCTATGAGTATATTGTCGACGTTGAATTTCTTTAATATCGATAACAATTCCTGTTCTTATATTGTGACGAATGATTTTTCGAAAGATTACATTTGATTTAAATCTGGTTATTAATGTTTTATTTCCGATTGAAAATTTGGACATAGAATTTTCAATTGAGTTATTAATGAATCGAAAATAATTCAAATACCAATTATATACAAAGGATTCCCGATGCTTTACTTTTCGCACTCATCTAAATCTTTTTATTAATTTCGTTACTGTTCTTCAATTTCTCAATCCATCTCTCTGTGGAATCGACACCCCAAAGCTATACTGCAAACGACCGCGTTATTCTTTGGGCGTAATCAAATTTTGGCGCCGTTGCCGGGGAGACGGTAAAAGAATTTGTAGTTTTTTTTAGTAGTTTGTTAAAAAAAATTAAATAAAGAGAGCGGTAGCTTCATTCATTTTCTTTTTAGCTTTCTGCATCTTTATTTTATTTTAGTTTTATTTTCGTAATTATTTTTTTTTTCAGTATTACGCTTTTCTTTACTTTGCATGCGTAGGTACAGAGACGCTTTTGGACGGTTTGCTAGTAGACCCGTGCTAGAATCAGATTCAGAATCTAATTTTTCTAATCGCTTGTTTGATAATTCTTCCAATTCTGACGCGATGAGTGAACACGTGGACCAACCTGTTAGAACCCTCCAAGATTATCTTCATCCCGCACGAACAGCCACACCATCCTGTATTATGTTCTCACCTAATGTTCGTCATGTAGATTTTAAAACGGGAATGATACAATTACTTCCGACTTTCCATGGTCTAGAAAATGAAAACCCCTATGTTCATATTAGGGAATTTGAGGAAGTAGTTGCAACATTTCACGGTCAAAATACCACTGACGAAACGGTAAGGCTAAAGTTCTTTCCTTTTTCTTTGAAAGATAAAGCTAAGAGTTGGTTGTACTCACTAAGACCACGGTCTATTGGAACATGGAGTGAGATGACTCAAGTGTTTTTCAATAAATACTTTCCCCAACATAAGACTAATGCTTTAAAAAGACAAATCTCTACCTTTGCACAAAAGGATAGTGAGACTTTGTACCAGTCTTGGGAAAGATTTAAAGAATTATTGAGTATGTGTCCCCACCATGGATATAAGAATTGGCGCTTAGTGAGTTATTTCTATGAAGGCCTTACGCCCAGGGAACGTCAATTCGTGGAAATGATGTGCAATGGAGAATTTTTACAAAAAAATCCCGATGAGGCCATAGAGTACCTCAATGAGCTTGCTGAAAAAGCTCATACTTGGACTGGACCTAGTGCTACTGATAGCACAAACAGGTCACGACCTACAGGAAACTTGAGTGGTGGTATTTACCATCTAAGGGAGGAGGATAACCTTAAGGCTAAGGTTGAAATGCTCACCAGAGAATTAGAGTTATTGAAAACTAAAAACTCAAAACCAACACACACGGCTAATCATGCAGAATCTTTTGGGCCATGTGTTGTCTGTGGTGGGGTAGATCATCATGCCCAAGACTGTCATACACATGCTAACATGAGAGGATGGCATAATCACCCCAACTTCAGTTGGAAGTCTGAAAACCAACATCCTGCACAACCTTCTAGATCATATCCTGCACCATACCATGCACCTCAATCTTTTAGAAATTCTTTAGAAGATACTTTGCATGCATTTATTGAAGTACAGGGTAAGACTAACCAAAACTTTGAGTCTTTAATTATGCAGGTTGTTGAAGAACAAAAGGAGATAAAGAGCCAGGTGTCTAAAATAACGAGTTTCTTGAGTGTAAATGAGCAAGGTAAGTTCCCTTCTCAAGCTCAGTCTGTACCTCATGGTCAACATATGGCACAAGAAACTGTGAAGAATCACGAGTGCCAGCAGATATATATGATTGACTCACTCATAGACAGGGAAGTTTTCACAACTCATGATTCTGATCCCCTTGAGAATTTTATTGTTGATTTTGAGTATAATCCTATCAGTGATTCATCTGATGTAGCTAATATTTGTGCAATTTTTGACAATACTCAAGATTATAGCACACGGGCTTGGCAACCGAAGTTTGAGGAGTTTCTTGAGAAAAATGAAAAACAGATTCCTTCAAGTGGACAAGTAACCAAAGTTAATATTAAACCTTGCCACCTACCTGTGAAGTTCGAGCACCGAGTTTATTGGGCAAATAAGCGTTTCGTTTTTGACCCAGGAGGAATAGTTCAAGAAGTGGAAGATAGTCCAGTTGTAAACTTGGTCTATCAACTTTGACCACAGCATGCAACAATATAATTATTATTATTATAATTATTATTATTATTATTATTATTATCATCATCATCTTATTTGTTTTGTTTTGTTTTTATTTACTACTGTTTTCTTTATTTTTGTTTGCAGGATAGTATCATTTTGTCATTTCAGATCACTACTTTTGACGCTTAGCGAGCTATCTACATCACACATCAGGTGTATCCTATCCTTTTTAGTTACTCCCCATCCAATTTTGATTATTAAACATTGAGGACAATGTTTCATTTAAGTTGGGGGGTGGAAATACAAATCTGTTATTTAAACTCTGTGGCATATTTCAATCAATATATAAAAAATTGCCAAATTTTTTTCACACAGGCATCTTTTCACACATGATACTCATGCTCATTCATAACCATCTTGGTGAATTCAACAAACCCATTTTAAATCATTTTGCTAAAGCATCTACAGAACCATTTATGCACTTCTCCAAACTTTGTGGTAATATGGTGATTTGACACATGTAACTAAAGAATTATTTTGCTCAAGTATTCATGTGAATTTTGTGAGAATTGAGAGCTTACAAATACAGAAATTGTGATAAGTATCCATTGATCTGTTGAATTGGACACTTCTTTTGAGAATATCATTACATGGTTTGTGGTAAGATGGTGGATATACTTGGGATATGACGAAAGTCAACTTAGGATTAATATTTGAGCCTTTCAAGCTGAGCCTTTTCATCATAGATCCCTAGCAGCCAATTTGGAGCCAATATACACATATGGCCTTTTCTTTTCATATCTACATCATCCATACCTCTCCACATTGGAGTATAGCTTATACACTATATTTTCCTACCATTTTACTTCCAAGTGTGTACTAGGTGTGAAATTATCATAAAAAAAAAAAACCATGACAAAAATGGCATGGTGCTAGATGTGTCCATCAAATTATTCATGAAAGAGTTCATCAAATTGCGAAGACACCAGTGGCAAAAGAAGATGGAAAAGTGTACTTAGTCAAAAATCTAAAAAATTGAAAAGTACATCAAAAGGAAAGTATAGTCTACTGAAAAATTTAACAGATTCCCTTTTGTGTATACTTGGAAGTTTTTGAAATCTCTTCACCTTTTCTTCTTATGAACCCCAACCCTAAACCACATTACAACCCTTTGTATTGATTTTTCCGATCCTAAGTATGCTTGTGGAAAGAATGGCGGAAATCTCATTTGTTAGTATTCCTATCATAAGATCAATGTTTACTTGTTACTTATATATAATTGGCTAAATTTCCATGAGAGTAAATGTACACCTTTGTCAACTCCATAGAGAGAACCCTTACATGAAACACTTCTATACCCGTGAGTTATGGAGTTGAACCTTTTTACTTAAGATATTCTAATGTTTCATGTGTCGAAACCTCTGATTTGATAAAAATAGTTTGGAACACATACACACTCTGTGGATTGCTATATTTGAATTACTTGTGAAAGGGTTATTGAATTTCTAAGATTGTTTTGATATGTAAATTTGAAAAATGTGTCTTGATGGCCCCTATGTGTGATTTTCTTTGGTCTTTCTCATCATTTTGCATGAAAATTGCTAGGGACTAGCAATGAGTAAGTTGGGGGGTGTGATGAGTGTACAAAAATGCACTCTAAATACTCTATTTAAATACTAAAAGAAATGAGAAAACAATGGATATAACTCATGTTAATAAAATTAATGGTCATTTATTTTGAGATAGATATAAGCATGATTTAATATATTGATGAGAATATAAAATGCCATATTTTCCTCTCTTAATGTTTAAAACTTTATTCTTATTTGATGCCTAAATATACTCATTATTCTTATATTTTGATTTAGGACACAAATGGAGACATTAGGAGCAAATGAAGATAATTGCGGAATTTCAGACAGTTCTGACATCTTTTCGTAAAATGGGCATAACTCTCTCATCCAATCTCCGATTGAGCTGATTAAAGATGATCTAGAACCGCAAGAGAAATATCTATAACTTTTATGTTTTGTGTTTGAAGAGATATCCACTCAAGCTAAGACAAAATCGACCATCAAGTGGACGCACCTGCACTTGACGTTCCTGGATATTTTTCAGCCACTTGCATCAAATCCAAATGTTATCATAATATTTTCTAGCAAGCACTCCTACACCAACTTGGAAATTCAATGATCAATTCAGATACAAGATGAAGTGCACTCAAGTTTCTTCAAGACAAATTATTTGACCACAAGATATTAAGTCATACAAGACAACTAATAGATAGAGAAGCAAAATTGAAACACTCAACCTACAAGCAAAATCCAGCTCATGCATGGTGGGAAAACAAATGATCAAAATGACAACTCACAAATCACTTGGATTCAAGAATGGCACATGGCAAAACAAGTTGAAATTGTGATGATTTTGTCATGACAACTTGCATGAAGGATGCTTATAAATAGAAGGGAGGGGTGTGTGTTCTAAGACAATGCTTAGTGTGGGAGAATGCTTAGTGTGCTTGGATGCCTTGGAAGATACATTGTTTGAGAGCTTGAGAAAAGAAAAGAAAAACCAAAGAAGAGAGAAGAAAATAATGGTTGGCTCTTCCATATTATCCCTTGAAGAATTTTTGTTGCATATTTTCAATATGTGTAACTAATTTTCTAGTAGAGCTAGGGATGAATTTGTATATATGATGGTATTTGTAATTGTTTTTGATTCATATATGTGTTCTTCAAATATTAAACTCTTTTGTTTAGTCATTCGAAATTTATTATAAATGTTTTCGTCACCAAATAATCTTAGAATTTATTTCATTTATAGATTCAGTCATGCTTTTTCTATTAAATGCAATAATCCTTTGATTATGTTTGGTTCAATTGGTTATCTATTTTAATTTAATTCTCTGCTGCAATATTGCTCTATGAGTATATTGTCGACGTTGAATTTCTTTAATATCGATAACAATTCCTGTTCTTATATTGTGACGAATGATTTTTCGAAAGATTACATTTGATTTAAATCTGGTTATTAATGTTTTATTTTCCGATTGAAAATTTGGACATAGAATTTTCAATTGAGTTATTAATGAATCGAAAATAATTCAAATACCAATTATATACAAAGGATTCCCGATGCTTTACTTTTCGCACTCATCTAAATCTTTTTATTAATTTCGTTACTGTTCTTCAATTTCTCAATCCATCTCTCTGTGGAATCGACACCCCAAAGCTATACTGCAAACGACCGCGTTATTCTTTGGGCGTAATCACTTATATAAAAGAAGGAAAAATATTTCAGACATGCATTGTGTAGACATGAGCTACTTTTTGTCGTGTTATTTTTCTGAAATGTGAAAAGAACATGTTTGTCTATCTGAGAAAAATTATACCTTGATGGTGTTGACTATGTTTTATTTACATAAGCTTTATTCTGAAAAATTGTTTGGATTTATGTGTCTTTATTAATTCTGAAAATCTTTGGCATAGTATTCTGGTTAGTATTTGACTTTATCTCTTCTTGGCTCTGCTCTGCTCTGTATTTGCTCTGTTTGGATTTGGTACCAATTTCCTATTCTCTGAGTGCACCCACTTTGGAAACAAAGTGGTTTATTGTGGGCTTTCCTATGTGCACACTCGGGGCTCCGAGAACGAATAAGGGAAAGTTCCGCCTCTGTCTCTGCCTGGTTTGGCCACCGGGATTTGCACAACCCTACCACGGGGGTTAAACATGGTCTTTGCTTTGTGAGATGTTCCGATTGATATAGTGATAATACTCAGTTTGTTTATGCCAAAGTACTTGATGATTTAAATTGTCTTGAAAATCATTTGTTTCTTTTATGCAATATTATGTTTTGTTCCGTATTTTTATTACTTGGTAAATGCTCATGTTTACACGCTTGTATAGGTTCTTCACTTACTGAGTTGTGAAAAAACTCACCCCTCTTATCTCATACATTTTTTTCAGATGATCTGGATGTTCGATCAGAGGACCAAGAGTAGAGTCTTGACCAAGTTTTAAGGTGCTAGGGCCTTAGGCTAGACGAGAGAAAACAAAATTTATTTATTTATTATTTGGGTTCTAGTTTCATTGGATTTGTGGAAACGTTGGTTATTCTTTATCGTTAAGCTTCTTGGGAGAATGTGAACCCTCTCAGTTATGATTTATTCATATTCTTTTATTTATGACTTGGGGGACATTGTTTTATGGATTGATTCGTGAAAAATATTTTTTTTTATTTTGGAAAATGGTCGGAGACCTATTATTATTTGTATTTGAGGATGGAATATACCAAACAGGTGAAGTTTCGTGACTCCCTACGAGTACGGGGCGTTACAGTTGGTATCAGAGCAAAGGTTTTAGATTCTGCAGACTTATGCATTAAGGTTTCAGGAATTTGAGGTTCTAGAAATTGCCAACCTTAGGAATTATTTGAGGTGTAGAATTATATAGGCTTGTGAGCTGATTTCATATTGTTGGAGAATTAAGGGTTGTATATTTATGTCTTTTATTTTTGGTATCATGTGATCTTGTTTGTGGTGGGTACTTTCCTTGTTTGGGGATTATTATATACTTTGTTTTGATTACTAAGGTTACCTGTAGTTGTTTATTTTTTTAGCTAGTTGGTTTATGCTTTAGTGAACGATGTGTTTAATAGTCCAAGTGTTCTCAGGATGCCTCCTCGACGCGAGCGAAGTGTGTCGGACTTGAATGCGGCTAGAAATGAAAGGGAAGCGAATCCAAGAGCTTCTGAAGTACTTCGAGCAGCAGCGCATCAGCTGATTGATGATCTCGCACAAAATTCTTCTGGCCGTCACCGCACCACAAGTGAAAGGGGTTGCACTGTGGAAGATTTCAACAAATTGCATCCCACATCTTTTGATGGAAGAGGCGACCCGATACTGGCAGAGGATTGGGTACAGGATATTGAGGAGATATTTCGTGTCTTGCCTTGCACGGATGAGCAAAAGGTGGCGTTTGCTACATTCAAGCTGACTGGGGAGGCTAAAAGGTGGTGGATCTCTGAAAGGACTATCAGGGAAGCTGAAAAGACTGAAATAAAAAGTTGGTCGTTGTTCAAGGAAGTTTTCCTAGAGCGTTTCTTCCCAGTCTCAGTTAAGGAAGATAAAGCTATGGAATTTGCCACCTTAGTTCAGGGAGCGATGTCAGTACATCAATATGCAGCAAAATTTACCGAGTTGGCACGTTTTGCGGCATACCTGATTCCAGATGAAGAGAAGAAGTGTCGCAAATTTGAACAAGGGCTGAACGAGAAGCTTTTTGAGCGAGTAGTGGGCTTCCAAGTAAAAAAATTCACAGAATTGGTGAATAAGGCTACAGTGTTTGAAAGAAGCCTTCAAAGAAGTACAATTTTATCTGATTAAAGGAAGAGATCTACCTCATCTATATACCATGCAAGCGTCAATCAAGGATCGTGGAAGAAGAAAAGTGAAGGGGGTAGCTCAAGCAATAGACCAGGCCAGAGTAACCGGCAGCCCTACCAGTGTAAGACATGTAACCAAGTGCATTCTGGAGAATGCAGAAGAGAGGCAAGACTATGTTTCCGTTGTGGCAAGTCAGGACATTACATCAGGAATTGCCCTCTGCAACCGGACAACAATAACCCGAGCATGTTGCCACCCCAGAGAAATGAAGTTACAGGACGAGGTAACAATCAGCGTCCTACTGCGCCTGCTCGAGTCTTTGCATTGACACCAGGAGAAGCTGAAGGCAGGGATGATGTGATCACAGGTATTTTCGGTTCTCGTTTTCTCTTAGGATTAACTTGGTATTCAAAGCGGATCTTTACTAGAAGGAACATGTCTTTATTTCTTTTTATTTTGTGATCACAGGCATTCTTTCTTTGTTTTCTAGCGATGCTACTGTATTATTTGATTCTGGGGCAACGCATTCGTTTATTTCTTTGAATTATGCTAAGTTTTGCACTTGGGAAGGTGAAAGGTTGGATTATAGCATAGTAGTCGCGACACCGACAGGCAATTCAGTATCTTGTCATAAAATCCTCCGTGGCTGCCCCATAACTGTTGAAGGAAGATTAATGCCAGCTGACCTTATAATTTTTGATATGTTTGGATTCGATGTAATTTTGGGGATGAACTGGCTGGCTTTATACCATGCCAGTATTGACTGCTTCAAAAAGGAAGTAACCTTCAAGCCTCCTGAGGGGGGTGGAATTCGATTTGTGGGGTCGAAAGTGCGATCACATCCATCAGTCATATCAGCAGTTCAGGTTGGAAAATTATTGCGAGATGGGTGTCAAGGATTTTTGGCTTGTGTGATAGATGCACCAAAGGAAGAGTTGAGTTTAGAAGAGATTCCTGTTGTGAGAGATTACCCAGAAGTGTTTCCTGAAGATTTGTCCGGGTTACCACCCGACCGGGAAGTAGAATTTGCGATTGATCTTACTCCCGGCACGGCACCGTTGTCCAAGGCTCCTTATAGAATGGCGCCATCAGAGCTCATCGAACTCAAAGAGCAGTTGCAAGACTTATTGGACAAGGTTTTTATCCGACCCAGCGTGTCCCCATGGGGTGCACCAGTTTTATTTGTTAAAAAGAAAGACGGGACAATGAGAATGTGCATCGACTATAGGGAACTCAACCGAGTAACTATCAAGAATAGATATCCTTTACCCCGTATAGAAGACCTCTTTGATCAACTACAGGGTGCACAAGTTTTCTCTAAGGTTGACCTTCGGTCAGGGTATCACCAATTGAAGATCAAGGCAGAAGACGTATCTAAGACCGCTTTCAGAACCAGATACGGTCACTATGAGTTTTTGGTCATGCCTTTCGGCTTGACTAATGCTCCTGCGGTATTCATGGATTTAATGAATAGAGTATTTCATGAATTCTTGGATAAATTTGTGGTCGTCTTCATTGATGACATCTTGATCTACTCTAAAAGTAAGAAGGAGCATGAGGAACATTTGAGGCTAGTACTCAGAACACTTAGGGAGGAAAGGTTGTTTGCTAAATTAAAGAAATGTGAGTTCTGGCTGGATTCAGTTATATTTTTGGGGCATGTGGTTTCAAAAGAAGGTATTTCAGTAGACCCAGGGAAAGTAGAAGCAGTAGTCAACTGGCTGGCACCGAAGAATGTTCGTGAGGTTAGGAGTTTCTTGGGATTGGCGGGATACTATCGTCGATTCATTGAGGGTTTCTCCAAAATAGCAGTCCCTCTCACCGCTCTTACCAGGAAGAATAACAAGTTTGAGTGGACAGAAAAATGTGAAGAGAGTTTTCAGACCTTGAAACAAAGACTTGTGACCGCCCCAGTTTTAACAGTTCCCACTGCGAGAGGTGGTTTTGTGGTGTATAGTGATGCTTCAAGATTGGGTTTGGGGTGCGTATTAATGCAGCACGGAAAGGTTATAGCTTACGCTTCTCGACAACTGAAAACTTATGAACAAAACTACCCCACACATGATCTAGAGTTGGCAGCGGTAGTATTCGCACTCAAGATTTGGAGGCATTATCTCTATGGGGAAAAGTGCGAAATCTACACAGATCATAAGAGTCTGAAATATTTCTTCACCCAGAAAGAATTAAACATGAGACAGAGGAGATGGCTCGAGTTAATAAAGGATTATGAATGTACTATAAACTACCACCCAGGCAAAGCGAATGTTGTGGCTGACGCCTTAAGTAGGAAATCTTTGAGTTCAACAATGGCAACCCTTACCACCCAGCCCCAGTTGTTAATGGACTTAGAGAGGGCCGGTATTGAGGTTATCACAACTGATACAAGCACTTTCGTAGCCAGTTTAATAGTGCAACCAGATTTGTTAGAGAGAATTAAAGTAGCTCAGAAAGTAGATTCAGCGTTGACAAAGCTAGTTGAAGAAGTTAAAAATGGGGACAAGGCTGATTTTAGCGTTTCTGAGGATGGAGTTTTAAGTTTTAGAGACAGATTGTGCGTGCCGGCAAATGATTCATTGAAGAAAATAATTCTTGAGGAGGCACACCGCTCTTTATACACGGTCCATCCGGGGAGTACCAAGATGTATCGGGACTTGAGAGAATCTTTTTGGTGGAACGGTATGAAGAGAGAAATTGCTAAGTTTGTAGAACAATGCCTAACTTGTCAACAGGTGAAAGCAGAGCATCAGAGACCAGCAGGATTGTTACAGCCATTGCAAATTCCAGAATGGAAGTGGGAGCATATATCCATGGATTTTGTGACAGGTCTACCGAGGGTTTTAAACGGACAGGATGCAATATGGGTAATTGTGGATCGCTTAACGAAGACTGCACGTTTTGTGCCCATTAAAGTTTCTTATAAACTGGAGAAACTAGCTGACCTGTACATACAAGAGATCGTGAGATTGCATGGGGTACCAGTGTCCATTGTGTCAGATAGAGATCCTCGTTTCACTTCTAGATTCTGGAGAAGCTTACAAGAGGCAATGGGTACTAAGTTAAATTTCAGTACGGCTTATCACCCTCAGACGGATGGGCAATCAGAAAGGACTATTCAGATTTTAGAAGATATGTTGAGGGCATGTGTGATGGACTTTAAAGGAACTTGGGTACGACACTTACCATTGGTGGAATTTGCTTATAATAACAGTTTCAAGACTAGTATTGGGATGGCACCGTATGAGGCTTTGTATGGCAGAAGGTGTAGGTCCCCTTTATATTGGGACGAGGTTGGTGAAAGAAAAATATTGGGACCAGAGATCATTCAGAAAACCACAGAAAAGATTGACATCATTAGAGCTAGAATTAAAGCAGCTCAGGGTCGACAAAAGAGCTATGCTGATAACCGACGCCGTCCACTAGAATTTGAGGTTGGAAATGAAGTATTTTTGAAAATAGCACCAATGAAAGGGGTTATGAGATTTGGAAGTAAGGGCAAGTTGAGCCCTAGATATATTGGACCCTTTGAGATTCTAGAACGAGTTGGACCTTTGGCATATAAGTTAGCACTTCCTCCAAATCTAGCGGGAGTGCATAATGTTTTTCACGTGTCCATGCTGAGAAAGTATATGCCCGACCCAACTCACATCATTCATTATGAACCGCTGCAAATTCAGGAAGATATGTCATATATTGAAGAACCAGTGCGGATCTTGGAAAAGAAAGCACACATGCTGCGGAATCGTAGCATTCCCATGGTTAAGGTTTTATGGAGTAATCATACAAGCAGTGAAGCCTCTTGGGAACTCGAGGAGGAAATGCGAGAGAAATACCCACACCTCTTCAATGAAGATTTTGAGCTCTTGTAGCAATTTCCGAGGACGGAAATTTTTTTTAGGAGGGGAGGATGTCAGGCCCGGCCCAGCCCCAGCCCAGCCAGCTCGTGACCCGGCCCCAGACCCAGCACGAAACGGCGTCGTTTAGCCCAGGTTAGTAAAACCCCCCCCGTCCCTTTCTCTTCTTCTTTCTTTCTTTTCCTTTCTTCTTCTCTTTTCCTTCTCCTCTGGGCGACGGTTTCCTCTGTTCGGTTACCACTTCCAGCGCACATCTCCCCCACGATTTCCTCGGCACTTCTGATTTCTAGGAGGCTCAACAGAAATTTATTTCTTTCCCTCTCATTTTTCGGCAGTTGCAGTTGGGTCTGGTCCTCTCTTGCGTCGAGCTCCCCTGTTTTCCGTTCACCGTTTGTTCCTCGCCGGTAAGTTTTCTCTTAATCCCCTAGTGTATTTCGAATTCCTTCTATTCAAATGAGTTGTGGATTTGGTGTTTTAATCACTTAAAACACTTGGTTAATTTTTCCTTGTTTATAGTCGATTTTTGAGGAAACTGGAAAGCATTCTCGACCTCTGTTCTCCGCGGGTTTGCCTTCGTTTGGCCTCTGTTCTCTGCGGGTTGTTTTCGTTTGGCTGGTAAGAATTTCTTCTTTTTGAGACCGATTTGAAGCCCGTATGCTGGTTTGCATCATATTTTTATGTATATGTTGGTGATGGTTTCGGGTTTTGGTGAATAATTTCGGAACCTTGTGTGGATTGAGGAAAAATCTGATTTAATTGAAATGTATGTAGACCCGGTTGAGTACTTTTGTATACCGAAATATTTATGGAGTTATATTCTCTATTTTCCAAATCCATTTTTAAAGGATTTTTGGTGGAGGTTCAAGGGATTGGTTGGCTAAATTCTTTTTGTTGTTTTGGTGCTGTCGATGAGTTGTTTGGAGCGTGTTGGGGGTTGATACAGGATGAAGGAACATGATTTTGAGTCTCGAAAATTTGTAGTTTGTGAAGTGCTATTGAAATGCATATAATAATACTCGGTTTGGGGGCTAACGGTATGTATTGAAGAAATAATTTTTATGGTATTTTGGGGTTTTGAGAAAAATAGTCGTTGAGCGTTTTCGATACTATATTTGTTGGGTTGCTGGAAATTGTGAATTTTTAGACAGACATTGTAGTTAATTTATAATTTATGATTTTAGGCCTTTGGAGTGGTCATTAATATAAAGAGAATTATTTTCATGTATAGGTGACGAAACTTTTAGCGTTGAGACTCAAAGTTTTGATTTTTCGCTACAGCAGTCAGGTAAGCGGGGTTCGTATGCTCGGTTTTATACCAAAAGGGGATTGAGGTTGACTTTTAAAAATTTGTGCTTTTTGTTGGTTACGAAATGAAAACTTGAGAAAAATCAACCTTAGTCGATTGTTTGCATTATTCATGACGCTTATATAAAAGAAGGAAAAATATTTCAGACATGCATTGTGTAGACATGAGCTGCTTTTTGTCGTGTTATTTTTCTGAAATGTGAAAAGAACATGTTTGTCTATCTGAGAAAAATTATACCTTGATGGTGTTGACTATGTTTTATTTACATAAGCTTTATTCTGAAAAATGGTTTGGATTTATGTGTCTTTATTAATTTTGAAAATCTTTGGCATAGTATTCTGGTTAGTATTTGACTTTATCTCTTCTTGGCTCTGCTCTGCTCTGTATTTGCTCTGTTTGGATTTGGTACCAATTTCCTATTCTCTGAGTGCACCCACTTTGGAAACAAAGTGGTTTATTGTGGGCTTTCCTTTGTGCACACTCGGGGCTCCGAGAACGAATAAGGGAAAGTTCCACCTCTGTCTCTGCCTGGTTTGGCCACCGGGATTTGCACAACCCTACCACGGGGGTTAAACATGGTCTTTGCTTTGTGAGATGTTCCGATTGATATAGTGATAATACTCAGTTTGTTTATGCCAAAGTACTTGATGATTTAAATTGTCTTGAAAATCATTTGTTTCTTTTATGCAATATTATGTTTTGTTCCGTATTTTTATTACTTGGTAAATGCTCATGTTTACACGCTTGTATAGGTTCTTCACTTACTGAGTTGTGGAAAAACTCACCCCTCTTATCTCATACATTTTTTTCAGATGATCTGGATGTTCCATCAGAGGACCAAGAGTAGAGTCTTGACCAAGTTTTAAGGTGCTAGGGCCTTAGGCTAGACGGGAGAAAACAAAATTTATTTATTTATTATTTGGGTTCTAGTTTCATTGGATTTGTGGAAACGTTGGTTATTCTTTATCGTTAAGCTTCTTGGGAGAATGTGAATCCTCTCAGTTATGATTTATTCATATTCTTTTATTTATGACTTGGGGGACATTGTTTTATGGATTGATTCGTGAAAAATATTTTTTTTTATTTTGGAAAATGGTCGGAGACCTATTATTATTTGTATTTGAGGATGGAATATACCAAACAGGTGAAGTTTCGTGACTCCCTACGAGTACGGGGCGTTACAGAACGCATTTCCTAACTCTTGATTTTCAGGGTACACTACCAGAAGGGCAACTGATAGCAGTGAATAGGCTTTCAATGAATTCCAGACAAGGATCTAAGGAGTTCATAAATGAAGTCAAATTAATTGCCAAACTTCAGCATCGCAATCTTGTAAAGCTTCTAGGGTGTTGCACAGAAGAAAATGAGAAAATTTTGATCTACGAATACATGCCTAACAACAGCTTGGATTCATTTATTTTTGCTTTCAGCTCTGACCCTTCTAAAGCAATATATTCTTGTTTAGTTATCTTCCTTGTGATACCCCATATGAGATTGATAAGGTAGGTGGTGTATGGGATCCCACATTGCTTGGGAAGGAGAAGTTCTAGCTCTTTATAAGGTTCCAATGGGGCTCCAATTGTATCATTGACTAGTCCTTTTGGAGTATAAGCCATGTGGTTTGGGCCTTCCATTGGGGCGTTACAAATGGTATCAGAGCCTATCCCAACCAGAAATGTGGGACTTGAGCCGTGCCACCTACAATGAACAGACCCGACGAGGACGTCGGGCCTTTAAGGGGGGTAGATTGTGATACCCCATATGAGATTGATAAGGTAGGTGGTGTATGGGATCCCACATTGCTTGGGAAGGAGAAGTTCTAGCTCTTTATAAGGTTCCAATGGGGCTCCAATTGTATCATTGACTAGTCCTTTTGGAGTATAAGCCATGTGGTTTGGGCCTTCCATTGGGGCGTTACATAAATCCTCAAAATAATTCATAACATAGACCCAACGTGCTGTTCTCTCCATATATCTCTACTTGTCTGCATTACTTTCTCCAAATGAGAAGGAGATAAACCACTAGATAATCAATGGAAGTCTGTAACTGTTTTTTTGTATACTCTCTATTGTTCTCCCTCTTAGAAACATCCTTTACGCTGGACACTCTTAATTCAAGTCGATCAATCAGAGACGGCAACACATTGGTTTCAGCTGGTGGAACATTTGAAATGGGCTTTTTCAATCCATGCAGTTCAAAGAGCCGATACGTCGGAATTTGGTACGTGGTATCTCCTGGGACTGTTGTATGGGTGGCTAACAGAGACACTCCCCTTAACGATCACTCCGGAGTTTTAATGGTCACCGATGAGAGAGTTCTTGCCCTTCACAATAGCACGAATGATATTGTTTGGTCAACAAATACATCAACAACAGCAGAAAATCCAGTTGTTGCACAACTTCTGGATACTGGAAATCTTGTTGTGAAAGATGGAAATGTTGATGAGGCAAAGAGATTTTTGTGGCAAAGTTTTGACTATCCTTGTGACACATACCTACCGGGAATGAAGCTTGGAAGGAACTTGAAAACTAGTCTAGATAGAGTCATATCATTTTGTAAACAGGAGGGGCGCCCAAGTGGGCAGCCCCCCCTCCCTTGCTAGTAACGTATAGCATTTAATGCCATACGTTACATAGCTTGTAACGTTTGGTTTAAATGCCATACGTTACAAAATAGTGTCACTCTAGTTTTATACTACATAGTGCACTAACCACTAAGAGGAAACGCCGGTGTTTTATCAATCTGGAAAAACTTGTGGAGCAATTTTTGAAGCTGAACTTGAGGTATTTTTTCCGCTATATTTTTTCTAACATTGGTATCAGAGCAAGGATAAATTGCGCAGTGGGCGGTGGTGCCGCGGGCACTAAGTGGTGCCGCGCGCACCAGGTGGTGCGCAAGCACCCTGGGGTGCCGCGAGCACCTCTGCTCGCACCAACGTTGCCGCGGGCACCACAAGGGTGGTGTGGCGCATCCCTCTTCCTCGGGAAGACTTTTTCCGGCGATGGAGCAGTGTTTTCGGGCATAAAATGATGCATGAGGAGATTGTTTTGATTGCTGTGAAAACCGGTCACTATTCACATCAACAGTGCCCAGCTGGAGGAAGAAGATGACATAAGTCATTTGTTAGACACTGGGCCGTGGGCCTTTCGGCCCATTTGTTATCTTCAAAACCTAAAGGCTTTCTTGGGCTGGGTCCTTACACGGCCCAGCTCCCTATGTTTAAAAAAAAAAACAAAATAAAAGGGTGTTATGTCCGGCCGTGGGTTTCGAACCCAGGCCAAATGTCTAACTCCTGCGTCCCCCCACCACTGGACCGTGAGGGTCATCTAGTGATGATGTGTTTTTTTTTTGTTATACACTGTTTTTTTTTGTAAAAAAAAAAAAAAAAATTGGCATGTTTTTAATATATGCTTAGATATATTTCCTGTTATAACATGTGACATTTTATTTAATGCTTTAGATTAAATATGATTACATGTGGATATTTGATGTTTTTTTTTGATAAATTACATGTGATATTATGTTTAATTTTTTTTTGATTAAATGTGATAACATGTATGTATACAATATATGGATGTATTATTATTTTACCATGTATAAATGTTAGGCTTGTATGATTAGACATTCGCCTTTATTTATTCTAGTGATAAAATAGGAATTTCTCATTAAGTAGTCTTAGTTAGAGTTGTCAGTGTAGATTGATAGGCTGAAAGAATTGCATTGACCCTAGTAAGAACTATAAATGTACTGTATAGCGACAACACCATGGCAGCCCCAGTAAGGACTGTAAATGCACTGATGGAATAAGAAAAATGGACTGTAATGGTCTTATATGAACCATCTTTGTAGACTGGCCCAACAGGCTGCTGTGGTTGTTGTAGCTGTCTTTGTAGACTGGCCTAACAGGTTACTGCGATTTTAGTAGGATCTGTCTCTACGCGTATCTAGGACTTAGTGACTACTTTAGATAGTGGGAGTATGATTGAGATTTATGATTAAATCTCCCATATTTTTTTTAAAATTTTTGCGCCGGAATTAGGTTAGAAATTTAATAATTGGATATTGTGGCGCAAGAGATGATTCTGAAGCCTAGCGATTTTTCGATCTTGCGACATGTCTAAATTATTTCTTTTTTAGCTTGAATGGACGCGGCAGATTTCTTAGGTGTGTGTGTAATATCCCTCCTTTCCTTTTTGTAGTGAAATGGCATCCAAAAGTATAGTTGCCGATTTAAACAAAGGTGAGAAATTGGATGGGGAGAACTATGACATACAGCATCGCAAGATCCAGTATGTCTTAGATGAGCAAGAAGTCGTAGAGGCCTTGTCTCACTCCCTGACTAAGCCCAAGGAAGGGGACTCTGAACAACACAAATTAGATGAATTAGCCTATTCTGAATGGGCTAAGAGAAATCGGTGTGCGCGCATAATAATGTTAAGAAGCATGCACAATGATCTAATGTGTGAGTTCGAGACCTATGACACTGCCCAAAGCATGTGGGAGGCTTTAAAGTTGAAGTTTGGTGGAACTTCGGGCACTAGGTTACGTGGATTAACCATGAGGTTTGACTCCTATAAGATGCGCTCTGATCATACGATGAAGCAGCATCTTAGGGCTATGTCAACCATGATCCGCGAACTTAAGACGGCAGGAAATGACCTGACTGATGAACAACAAGTCCAGGCAGTGATAAGATCACTACCAAGTTCTTGGGAGAATATGAGCCAGAATGTGATACCCCATATGAGATTGATAAGGTAGGTGGTGTATGGGATCCCACATTGCTTGGGAAGGAGAAGTTCTAGCTCTTTATAAGGTTCCAATGGGGCTCCAATTGTATCATTGACTAGTCCTTTTGGAGTATAAGCCATGTGGTTTGGGCCTTCCATTGGGGCGTTACAAATGGTATCAGAGCCTATCCCAACCAGAAATGTGGGACTTGAGCCGTGCCACCTACAATGAACAGACCCGACGAGGACGTCGGGCCTTTAAGGGGGGTAGATTGTGATACCCCATATGAGATTGATAAGGTAGGTGGTGTATGGGATCCCACATTGCTTGGGAAGGAGAAGTTCTAGCTCTTTATAAGGTTCCAATGGGGCTCCAATTGTATCATTGACTAGTCCTTTTGGAGTATAAGCCATGTGGTTTGGGCCTTCCATTGGGGCGTTACAATTTATTTATGGAGAGAACACACGTTGGGTCTATATTATATTTATTAATATATTTTGAGGATTTATTTATGGAAGCTATGAATTATTTTGGAAATAGAGAAATAAGGAGTTGATAAGTTTACTTAATGTTTATATTAATTTGGGTTTCGACTTGACACAAGGCGTTAATTGGCTTAGTTGTAGAGCTGTGTCTTCCCAAGGGACGCCCAGGGCGTGGGTTCGATCCCTACCGTCTTCATAGAAGAGTGTTTTATTGATTTAATGCCCAAGAGGGGCATGCGGCCAGCCATGCATTGCTATGGTTGGCTCAATGGGTGTGACGCACACCAAGGGGCGCGCATGAGGCACTGGGCAACACTCAATGTGTTGCCATGCATGGGCAAGGGGCGCAACGTTTGTAACACTTGACAACCGGTTTATTATATATACTGGTTCGGATCGGATCAGATTACATAAAATGAAAAGTGATAACTTTTCATTCACAATTTTAGTCGTCTATAAATAGACTCGCTGACATACGAATTTAAAGAGATTCGTTAAGTGAATTTCAAAAATTCTCTCTTCCAAAATTTTTTCATTTCTTCAAAACTTAATATTAGAATTATTCGTTCTAGAAGAATAGATTTCTAATTTCTTGGTTGAATAACAAAATTTAAGAGTGTTTACGGTCTAATTTCGGTTGTGCATAATACAGTTAGACAAACGGACTTGTTCCAAGCTTCATTGTATCTTGGAGACAAATTTGCTTGTAACCCATATGCATACTATAATAGGTGGGGACGAATATTATCTTAAGGAAAGCGACATTCGTAACGCGCCTTGAAGCAAACTTTTCTCTCACTATTTTCTATTTTGCAGCCTCTTTGGACCAACAATCTTAAGACAATATTTGATTATTTATGGCACATAGTTTGAAAGAGTTTGCTTCAGATTTTGTAAATCTTGAACGTTTTGATGGAAACAATTTTTGACGTTGGCAAAGGAAGATGCACTTTCTCTTGGCTTGTCTAAATGTCGTTTATGTTTTAGCCACACCTAAACCATCTACAAATGATGATGAGACAATTGCTCAAAGTCGGGCAAGGATCAAATGGGAACAAGATGACTACATTTGCAAGGGACATATTTGCAATGCAATGTCTGATACAATATTTGACGCTTACCAAAACAAAAAAACTGCTAAAGATCTATAGGATACACTTGAGGCTAAGTATCTTTTAGAAGATGCTATAAGTAAGAAATTTCTGGCTACCAAATTTTTCATTTATAATATGGTAGAATCTAGGCCTGTTGTTGAAATTATGCATATTCTTAATCAATTTTCTCAACATAAGATGAACATGGATGAATCAATTTCAGTATCATCCATTATCGATAAACTTTCTCAATCATGGAAAAACTATAAAAGAAGTTTGAAACATAGAAGGAGGAAATGTCTATTGAAGAATTAGGCCAACATCTTCGTATAAAAGAAGAGATCAGGCCAACATCTTAGAGACATTAACGAAAAGCGAGACTCTTTGACTTCCAACATGCACATGGTAGAGGAAAGAAAGTCCCACAAATCCAGACAATCCAATGAATTCGGATATGAAAATCAGATGAGAAAGAATAATTTTGGAAGAAAATAAAGTCATTTTCAAAATGAGAATCAGAAGAACCTGAGAGTAAGTTGCTTCTATTGTGGCAAGTAAGGCCATTACAAAAGTCACTATCGTTTTCTTGGAAAGAAAATATAGTACTCGGGTTCTAGAGAAAATTCTGAGACAATGATCTCTGAGAACAACACTCTTGAAGGAGATAATTCCTGGTGGATTGATTTAGGAGCAACAATGCATATCTGTAAAGATAAGAGCATGTTCAAGAAGTATGAGCCAATGGAAGATGGTCATGTTATTTACATGGGAAACACATCCACTGCCATAGTTAAAGGCAGAGGGACAATAAAAATGAAGTTTACATCCGGAAAAACTATTACTCTCAATGATGTGTATCATGTACCAAAAATTAGAAAGAATCCTGTATCTGATATTCTTCTGAATAAGTATGGATTTAAATTAATTTTTGAGTCAGATAAATTTATATTGACTAAAAACAATAATTTTGTGGGGAATGATTTTTTGATGTGAAGGCATGTTCAAACTTGATATTAATAATTAAATTAATGCTTGGCTTAATTTATATTATATACAGAAGTTTTGTTTAGAACACATGAATGCTAGAAATTTAATGCATGTGGTTAGTTTAGATTTTATTTATAAATATGCATGCAAATAAATAAAAATGTGACTTCTGTATATGAATTATGTTGTACAAATAATTTTATGGTATTTGAAAATATCATGGATTATGGTATTGAGTACAATAGATTTCCTTCGGTTTTAGAAGGAGGTTTTCTTTGGTTATAGAAGAAAATAAATGCCAGTTGGGAATTGAGCATGATAATCAAATAAGCTAGTATATGGATATTTACCCATGGTGGAAGAGTAATCTCTTGGATAAAAAATATAAAGCAAGTATGCATAAGTTACTCAATGATGAAGGCTAAGTTATAGCATTGACTTCTTGAAGCAAAGAGGTAAAGTGGCTAAATTTGTATTAATATGAGATCTCGGATTTAGTGAAAAATTAATGCCACCTATCTTTGCATTGTGATAATTAGGTTAGATTGTCACGGGCCTAAACTATTTATACAATGAAAAGTATAGGCATATTAAAACAATTACTCACAAATAGAGTAATTACGATTGACTTATAAGATATTGCTGGATTGGCATATCCATTAATTAAAGAGCTTGCAAGAGGATTGATGTGGGACATTAAAGGGATGAGTTAAAGCCAAAACATCAAAATCACCAATAATGGAAACTCAACTCAACTTATGAATATATCATAACTTGATTTCTATGAGCAAAATACATTATATGTTCGTAGTTTGCAAGTACTAAATATTTAAATTAGTTTTCAAACTAATTTAATCATCTCAAGGTTTGAAGTACTTGGTACTGTAATGAAAAAGGAAAGACTGAACAATAGCTCTTAATAGACTTATAACATAGTTATGTTAAATTGTTTAGTTACAGGACACTTTCGATAAGTTTACCTATATGAGTATCGGGGGTGGTGCCGCCTTTTATGAGACTTAGGCTTTGTCTCTAAAGCGCTCATGAAACCAGGATATAGACACAAGACCAATCCACGTGTTGGCTTTTTATGAACTACTCGAGGAGAAGAAAATTTATATGTGAGATATATCCGGCTAATCATATAGAATCGCTAGTTCAAAGCATGGTCTACTATGTCATTCTGGTTAGCTTTGATGTATTTTTACTTTGTGAAGGTTCAAGTCCAAAAGACACCTTCATTTATGTACAAGTTTTCCTATTCTAACCAGGAAATATTTTGAAAATGGTGGGAGATTGTTGGAAATATTTTCAAAATAATATATTATATATTATATTTATTAATATATTTTGGGGATTCATTTATGGAAGTTATGAATTATTTTGAAAATAGAGAAATAAGGAAAGTTGATAAGTTTACTTATGTTTATATTAATTTGGGTTTCGAACTTGACACTAGGCTTTAATTGGCTTAGTTGTAGAGCTGTGCATTCCCAAGGGACGCCCAGGGCTTGGGTTCAATCCCTACCGTCTTCATAGAAGAGTGCTTTGTTGATTTAATGCCCAAGAGGGGCATGAGGCCAGCCTTGCATTGCTATGGGCTGCTGAATGGGTGCGACGTACACCAAGGGGCGCACACGAGGCATTGGGCAAAACACTCAATTTGTTGCCATGCATGGGCAAGGGGTGTAAGGCCTGAAAAGTTGAGAAAAATAAAATCCCAAGGCGTGTGCCCGCAGAGATTTGAACTAGTGCAGCACCAGTTGGGAAGGAAGGAGCATGACCGTTGGGCTAGGTCCAAGTCCAGTACTTGACAACCAGTTTGGATCAGATTACATAAAATGAAAAGTTATCACTTTTCATTCACGGTCTTTGGTCCTCTATAAATAGACTCGTTGACATACGAATTCAAAGAGATTCGTGAAGTGAATTTTAAAAATTCTCTCTCTTCCAAAATGTTTTCATTTCTTCAAAATTTAACATTAGGATCTATTCGTTCTAGAAGAATAGATTTCTAATCTCTTGGTTGAATAGCAAAATCTAAGAGTGTTCACGGTCTAATTTCGATTGTGCATAACGCAGTTAGACAAACAGACTTGTTCCGGGCTTCATTGTATAATGGAAGCAAAATTGCTTGTAACCCATATGCATACTATAATTGGTGGGGGTGAATATTGTCTTAAGGAAAGCGACATTCGTAACGTGCCTTGAAGTAATTTTTTCTCTCACTATTTTCTGTTTTGCAGCTCCTTTGGACCAACACATTAGTCATCACAAAGACTTTCAAAATGAAAAGATATTGATCCTTAGCTCTTATGGTCCTCTCGTGGACTCTTCTTTGCAAACTTCCATTGACCAAAGTGAGTTTCTCCTATCCATTTTGAATCCATGTAAACCTGTCTATTATTTTGACGAAAGATTGGGATTACTTATATGCATAAACAAAGGAAAAAATGTCTAATTTCAGTATAGGTGGCATTGTGTGACACTTCAACAGGAAGGCTCTATTAATTCTAAAAATTTTGTGTCGATCAATAATGTGTCATAAATATTGACTTATTGCGTCTTCAAAAACTATACCACAATTGATCTTGCTTTTTGGTAAAATTAAACAAATGAATAGTGCCCATTTTTTATCCTGTCTCTTTTCAGGTAATTGCATGAATATTTGGGTGCCACAAAAAACACTACCATTAGGAGATCACCTTGTGTCAATTTAGAATGGTCGAGCATTTTTATTGCGACAAATGATCTTTCTTTTGTGGCAGGTATAATTGACGCAAATAAATTTCTATATTTAGTACTGCCTTTGCCACGACCATTTTGCATTAAACCTCATGAAAATAAATTTCCCCCAGAGACTTCTTCGCAAACCTCTTTGTTGTTCGAGTTTATAGAATGACTTAAGCCACTAATTTGGAAGCCTACCAAGGGATTTTTACTCACCATTGCCATTTAAATCAAGCATATAATTTATGTATCTAATTAGCCTCCGTTCATTTCCACTCAGTGGTGTGAGAACTCCATCCAAGGTATGTATTACCCATCGTCCCATTTTCTTCTAATCATTATTAGATGAGATGTGAATATGTTCTACACCACCTTGCAGCCACATATCACTCCCATTACTCTCATAGTTTTTGGATTAGGAGATCCCATCAATGCATGATTTGTTATTCCAGGTTCTACCTCTTCAATTCCAGGTTCCTTTCCCTTGATGTATCTTTCCAACTTTTTATTTCATCATTACTAAAATCCTCACATTCCATGATAAAGAATTTTGTTGGTTTGCACTTGTTTCCAAGTCCCCATTTGTCATCACAATTATAACATAAGCGCTTATCTCGCCTCTCCTTCATTTATGTAGGTGTTAATCGTTGAACTGGAAGGGTTTGTCTTCTCTTGAGCCGGTGGCAAGCTGAGCATGGGTCTAGAGGGACCTATACTCACATGGATGGTTCTCTTTAAGGCTGTTTAGTTCTTCTCCTGTATCTTAGCAACACCGAAGGCAGTGGTAAGGGTTTTTGGATCAAAAATTTTAACCATATACCTTATGTCCTCCCTCAAACCTGTCAAGAAGCAACTGAGTTTGTAAGACTCAATCTGTCAACGCCCCCGTCCACGTTTGGGATCGGACACAAACCAAGACGTTGGGGATAAACAACGCAAAGAAGTTCATCCCTCATTCTTATTTACGTTCGAGTATGCATTTAAAACTAAACTCAGTGAATAGGAAATTTTTGCAGCAAAAAAGGTTAAGCCATTCTATAATCAAGCAAGAACTTAAAATTTTGTCTTATGTCACATGGTATAACAAATTTAAGATCCTAAAATAAACTTCATATTACTAAATATCATTAAGTGTATCAGTCTCCAAATAATATATATACTCTCCCAAAACATCTGGAACCTCTAAGATCTAAATAAAACGTAAGTAAACATCCTCATCCAAACGCTGACCCCGCGACCACATCATCAAGTGGGGAGATCACTAGACCATCAGTGGTCTAGAGAGTCTCGCCGAGTCTCATAGCCGTCGACGTCATCTTTTCCTGCAACAACTTCTATCGTCCCCACAATGAACGATAGTGGAAACATAAAGGGGTGACATTTCGAGAAATCTTAGTAAGTACATAACTATCTCAACAAAATCATTTCAAGCATACATATCAGTGAATAACAAACTGAACATGTGTCATGCATATGCGACTAATGACTTAGCATATGCATATGCTCATGAAGACTTTCATAAAAACTTGCATTTCTTTCAATCTTGGTTCATATACTTGTTTTTCATAAAAAGGGTTCATCATATACAAAATTCTTTTGACTCATGCTTTAAAAATCTTTTTTCGTAAAAACTTTTCGTTTCTTTCATCATTTCTTATCTTAGGCGCTACTTATCATATTCATATCATTCTTTGATCTCGACGGCAGTTACGTATCGCCTTCATCGTCGTCACGTCAGTTATACGGGAGTTACGTATCGCCTTCCCCGTCACTGTTCATTTTGGACACCTCACGGTTCCCCTATACATCGTGTGCTCCCCGCTAGTTACCGTTATACCCGGTGACCATGTCAACCTAGGTGAATACGTTTCGCGCCCTTTCACGCTTTTAGTCACTCGGGGATTTCTCTCCGAGTAACTACAAACTTTTCATATGGTGAGGCCGAGACCAACACCGCTTTTATGGCACCCATTAGCATTAGGTGCAACCACGCTCTAGATACCTTTTAGAGCCATACATGGTCTGCCGATTGTTCTTGGTCGACCCAAAGGTTTACACTCAATTTAGACACTCCTGAGTGAACAAGGAGTGAAGAACAAGGAGTTTCACTGGGACACTACCCTGTCCCAGCCTTTGGAGTTCTTATAAAAACTTTAATTCTTTTCCTTTCCTTTGAAAACATGTTTGACTCCAAAAATATGATTTTCGTGCTTCATGCATGTGACATGCAAACCTTTAATGCTAATCATGCAAAAACTCGAGACAAACCCGAGTGCACACTTAGCCATCTTCTTTCATAAGTCAAAAATTACATTATTCAACTCACCATTCATATATATACACAAGCTTGGGCCTAATGAGTTGAGTGGAGTACTCGGCCTCCACCCCTATGGTTGGGCTGAGACCCTCTTTAGTTACTACCTAGGGTTTCTTTATTCTATTTCTTTCCACATACTTACTAAACTTTAGTAAATTTAACTAAACTATTTTAGCGTCACTAAGATAGGTTGACTGAACCCTATTGTCCTTAGGATTAGTATTTTCATCACTTTTCCTTCCACCAAAATAGCACACTAGATCATACATGTGAAACCGAAACATCATGCTACGGAATCCTCCAAATTTTTCATGCTTCTAACTCTCTCCGAGTATTCAAGGCTCAATCATCATATGAAAGAATAGTTAATCAATTAAAAACTTAACCCTAAAACCTTTAAAAATCGAAACCCTTATATGTACCAATCCAACATTTTCAACTCCAAACTTTATCTTAACATGCATGCATTTTGTCACCATTTTTCATACTAATCATGCTCTATTTTTTCTTTATATTAAAGTAACTAAATCCACCAATAAAAATGTAAATCTCAAGCCTAGAATCATACATCTTGCTAAGTATGGATTTATCACTAAGCATACAATACATTTCTTTAAGCATTCATCCTAGCATCCCAATCATCCAACAAATATTATCTTAGTCACACATGCATTTTCTTATCACTATATACCATATCAATATGCTTCTTTTTCCTTTGCATCAATTTAGGTAAAACCATCAACATAATATAGATTCAAGCCTACAATAACATATGGACTAAGCATAGATTTTTAACTAAATAAACAAAACATTTCTTTCAAGAGAACCTAGCCTAGCATCTCCAAGCATTTAACAAACTTAATCTTAGTCATGCATGCATTTCTACCATCATCATTTATCACATCATCATGCTTCATTTCCTTTGCAACAACTTAGCTAGATCCACCAACATATTCAAATTTCAAGCCTAAAGAATCTTATGGATCAAGCATGACTTTTCAACTATAGCAACAAAGCATTTCCTTTAGAAAAACCTAATCTAGCATTTCCATACAACCAACAACCAATACAAACACATTCACTCAATATATATAAAAGAAATTCTAAGATCAAGATAAAAGTGCACTTATAATACTCCAAGTAGCAAAGATTTGCTCTGAAAATATATAAAAATAATCCATTAAAATAGTTTATAAGCATATAGTTTAAAAGAAAATATTAAGGATATAGGCCTTGGTGTGTGCATGTGATTTAACCTAGGTTTTTATTCTTGAAATAGTTTAGACTTTTGCATTACCTCTTCAAGTAGTCTTCCACTCAAGAATGCTTGCTTGATTCTATTGAACTTAGGGTATTTTGGTGCTTAGAAGATAGAATAATAAGAAGCAAAGTGAGAGTGAGATGGGAGAACTTGTTGCCGTGTGTAAGGTGGAGGTGTGTGGGTGAACAAGTAAAACAAACAAGTGGGAAAGAACAAGGGCATAAGGCCATTCGGCCAAGTGAGACTCTAGGCTCTTAGGCCATTCATTCCCTACTTTTTAGGGTTGACATTTGATAGGTTTGAAAGACACTTAAGTGACTTCTATCACTAGATCACATCATGCCTAAATCTAGATCACTTTTAGATTGAAAACTCTTCCTTTTTCTTCCAATGGCCGGCACATGCATGGGCTTCAAGCCCTCCCTTTCTTTTCACATACTTCTCACACACTCACCAATCACCTCACAAGTCATTCCTTAAGATTTTAGAATCAAAACTTGGGAGAATGGGCAAGCCATACTCGGCTACACCCTTTCTTGGTTTCATCCAAAACCATCTCAATTCTTCCATGGTTTCCTTTCTTCTCTCATGAGTCCCATCAATCACCACTCAATCTTACACTCTTACACACAAGTACAAGCCACTCCTATACAATCTCATATGTCCTTTCACCTAGATTTATCAAAACTCTAGGAAGACCAAAAACAAGGCCTACGGTTTTGCTCACCCAAATCCTCTTGTTTTCTTTTCATCTTCTTTTCCTCTCTCCAATGATACCACATCCTTTCATCACTTTTCAATCACCTTGTCACTCCTACTTACATGATCTATCAATGGTCATTCATCTAGATTTAGATGAGATTGCATGGGAAAACCCAATGAAGGGTTCGGCTAAATGCTTCCATCGAAACCTCTCTTTGTTCCCATTTCTATTTCCATCATATCTTACAAGTATCACTCACCTAGATATGGCATGCTCCTAGGAATACTAAATTGGAAGACTTCTTCCTCTCCAAAAATAGTCACCTTCTTGTCACCATCACATCCTTATAAGTCTTCTAAGGATTTTCTTACACCAAATATAATTTTGTCACATCAAAAGTGAGGCTTGCATAGGGAGACTCAAAGTGAAACAAGGTTGGCTTCCCTTCTCCATTTCACATGTAGACTCCTTGTTCTCCAACCAAGGTTTCTCTTCCCAATGACACAACCACTCCACTTGTTACTTGTCACACACATCTTCCAACTGATCTCCTTACACACAAATTCTCAACCCTTACAAGATCTAGTACAAGTCAACCTCCTAAATTTGATATCCACCTAGGGAAACTCAATTGGAAGACTCCTTCTTGCCTTACATGCCTGCCTAATTGGCCAATGATGAGAAAATCTCATCTTGGATTTTCACACTTCTTCGTCCTATAAACAACTAGTCAACCATCCAACTACTAGTATTTTTTCCTCACACCTACTAGTCTTTGGAGACTTACTAAAGCTTTCCTAGGGTGACATGTGTCTCCATGTATGAGTTTGGTTGACTCATGGATCATCTTCATGGGCTTATGGGCTTTGATACAATAATTGGGCCAATATCCTAAGTCATGCTTACAAGGCTCAATTTTAAGCCCAACTTCAAGTGTTTAAATAAATAAAATACCTCCATCACCCTTATGTACTCCCTCCAACCTGTCAAGAAGCAACTGAGTTTGTAAGACTCAGTCAACCCTCTTAACTGATTTGATAGGATTTCAAATTGAGTATTGTATGCTTCCACCGTGGTAGTTTATCTTAATTTCACTATGGCTTCCATAGGATCCTCAAAGATGGTTGAGCCAAACTGAGTGTCTAATGCTTTCACAAATCGATTCTCGCTAGTAATTCCTCCTGAAACTTCTAAATCCTGAAACCAAGTGAGTGCCTTTCCTTTTATGCAGAAAGATGCTAATAACACTTTATGGAGAGGGTTAGTTTGATGATAATAAAAAAAATTGTTTAGTCTGATAGAATCAACCTTGAGGGTCCTCCCCATCAAATTTAGAAAAGTTCAGACGAATAGCACGCGTTTGAATTCCCCTTTGCTCCTCATACCTGGGATTGTTCACTACTGCATTAACTTATTCCCCTTTTTCATTTTTTCCAAGGTTGTCACTAGTGTATTAACATTCTTGGACACTGCTTGCAACTACTGCGCCAAACCATCAACAGCACGCTGTAATGTATCTTGATTCGTTTGGTGTGCCTCCTGTGTTTGCTGGATGTTGGTGATGGCATTAGCCAACTGGGAATAACAAGTTCCAATCCCTTCTACCATGGCCAATAACTAAGCGAAGCCCAGTCCTGGTTCAAGGCCCGTAACAGACACGTGTGGAATTGCCCATGCGACGGACTCGTGGGTGAGTGAACGACATTGAAGTGGTGGTTGAGTGGTGGAGGTGGAGGTGGATGTTTGATGGTTGCTTTTGTGCGACGTCGATCTGGGACCCAAACAACACTTTCTCATCAGATGCAACCGAGTCCATTGAGCATTTGGTGAAATAAATGAGATATCCTAATTCTATTGGTAGGCTGCAAAGACCCTATCTTCAGCCCATCCGTATAGTAAATATATATGGATGTAGTTTTGTGAGATTTATTAGATTTATTTTACAATAAAACAAACTTAAGAATCTAATACCATATTAAGTCAAATCCGTTTACAAATTTATTTTTATATAATTTCTCTATCTAAAATATTTTCTTTTGTTATTATAATGGTAAACTTTGACTGACTAACAAGAAAACCATCATGTTGTGTGGGACAGAACTTTGTGAAACAAGAATGGTTCATCTCATATCCTTAACTACGAGCCTTAAATGTGAAAGGGAATCTAAACCTGTTGTGAAATGTCTGAGGTATGTGCTGTCTGACCTGTATGCCTACACAAACACACATACTACTTAATCTCAATTAGTAAGTGCTTGACGAGGATTTTCTGATGCCTCGAGGTGGACCAATCAATATCACGTCAAAAATGTTAAAAGCAATGACAAATAGAATTTTATCTAATGCAACATGAGCTAGTATAATGCTTGCATTGGAGTTTTAGCTCTCAAAAGTCTCCGGGACACAGAGAGATTGTTTAATTAATTTACCAGAAATGTTTTAATTCTTCTATTTAACTTGTAGAAAGAAAAGATCTTTTCAGCTACACTAATTGTCAATCCTTGTGTATTGAATGATAAGCCATGAAGTAAATAGTCAAATCTATTTATTTCTATTTCATATTGGATAAACGGCTGAAGATAAATGTCAAAGACCAAATTTCACGGCAAGAAAAGGATGATCAAACGTCCACATAGAAACTGGAAGATGATGTATCGATGGTTTAGGAATAATGAAAAAATGGTCTTGGAAAAGAGCAAGCACAACACTAATATTCAAAGGAATTTTCAAAGGAATACTACATTTTTTTAAAACACTTGTCTTTTATTCAAAGGAATACATTCCATGTAATTGGTGAAGTCTACAAATTCTCGGATGCTTCCATGTTTTATCATTGCCGTCCGTCCCTCTGAGTATTACTTTCTCCCACCAATTCTTTCTATATAATTTTCTCTGCTTAATTTTCAACTCAATGAGCTGCTGTAAATTGACTTGAGGCCCGAGGACAGACTTTCACCAACTATGAATGGAAACCAAAAAATGAGTGGTCCAAGTGAGTGATTTTGAGATGTGCAGTCAGGTTTGCTTTTAAATTATAAAAAAAAAAAGGCTGTTTAATGGTAAAATATGAGCTACACATTTGAATCATTCACTGAAAAAAAATTTACAACACGAATTAAGGAACTGGGTTCTATAAATCATCTAAAAAGCACATCCAGTTTAAAACAGGCGATATATATAGCTCTCTGTCTGAATAGGAATCCTCTATCTCAACTAACAACATGAGTATGGTATAACAATCCTTGCTCTAAATCAAGAAATGTATTTTATATTTTCTTTTTTTTTTTCTGTCCTGAAGAATAGTAAGTTCCAAACCTTTTTTAACCAATTTAATGCTTTAAATTTCTGACTGTACAAAATTCAAAAGAAATCTCTCCCCTTTTGCTCCAATTGATAATATCTACCGTGCTTCGAATGTTGAGATGCTGATTCCATTTGCTGAATAAGTTGCATTGTTGATAGATGGAGAATTTGCTACCGATAAATCGATATAGAAACTCGACTGCCTTGGGATGGGCAATAAAACTTCACTGCTTAACATTAGAACCACAGAAGACATGTTTGGTCTATCTTCGGGTCTTTGCTGCACACATAATAGACCCACTTGAATTAGTCTTAACACTTCAGATCGTGTGTGTGCATCACCTACTGATTCATCGATCAATTCCATTACTCTATCCGCAATCCATAGTCTCCATGCCTGAAACAAATAAAAATAACCATATTTTTGTGAGTTGGGTTTTCATAAATATGCATATCTTGATCTATTAAAATATATTATCTTCGAGTGTGGAGCTTTACTCTTATTATGAATATTCCGTTATCAGCCCATGCATTATATTACTACAACAGAGTTACATAATCACGTAATAACACTAGCTACCGAAGGCATCTCAAGAACTTGGCAGTGAACGGAACAATGCTGTTAATAACAGGTTGTGTTTAAAAATTTAAATCAGTTGAATGCCAGTCTACAAGCTTACATGTCCAAGAAGATTGAGGTGGTGGTCTGGATGGCAGAATCCCCTGTCTTCTTCCCACTCAATATCTCCAATACTAAAACTCCAAAGCTAAAGACATCAGATTTCACAGAGTATTGCCCATGCATTGCATACTCGGGAGACATGTAGCCACTGCAAAATATAATGTTAAAGACAAGGAAAATGAAGTTTATAAATAGTTCAAGGTTATCTATAAGAGAAGATTAAACGTACTTACTATGTTCCAACAATCCTATGGGTCTTGGACACAATTTGATCTTCCAGAAATGATCTAGCCAGGCCAAAGTTTGAAATTTTTGGATACATTTCAATATCTAGTAAGATATTGCTAGCTTTGAGATCTCTATGTGTTGAAGACGTGTCTCGCCAGCCTCCTGCTCCCGTTACCTGCAAGAAGAATTAAGGGAAGATGGTGGCTTTCCACCCGGGGTAACTCCGACGCCCAAGTTAGTGATCACGTATTTATGGGAATAATTCTTCATGTCCATAGTTGGGGTTTAACTGGTCTATTTATAGGCTTCTGGGGCGGTACATGTCCCTTGTAACGCCTTCCGTAATTATCGTGATTGCGTATCTGCATGATATATCTTTCCGAGTTTGTTGATATTCCGTATCTGCTTAAAATCCCGATAAAGGTGGCAACGGGTTTAATATATATTTTGGATTCTGCAGGGTTGTGCCCTTAGTATGATTTTCTTTCCTGGTGGACTCCCTTGGCTGTTGGGCCTTTTCCTTCCTGGTGGGCTCCCTTGGCTGTTGGGTCTTTGGGCCAAATCTGATCCCATAATTACCCCACAAATTTTCTTCGCCTTGAGGCGTAGGAAATTAAATTTTTTTTTTTTCGCGAAGTCAAACTTGGGAATTCGTTCATTTTCCTGACCTTTGCTATCCTGTGCTCGTGCTTGTTGCTGTGTGCATCTTCTGTCTATTTTAAGGTGGCGTGGTCATTTGACTCTGCACCCATTTGCTTTGTTTAAAGGTGGTGTGGTCATTTGACTCTGCGCCCCTTTGCTGTGTTTAAAGGTGGCGTGGTGGTTTGACTCTACGCCACTTTGCTGTGTTTGAAGGTGGCGTGATCGTTTGACTCTGCGCCCCTTTGCTTTGTCTGAAGATGGCGTGGTCGTTTGACTCTGCGCCCCTTTGCCTTGTTTGAAGATGGCGTGATCATTTGACTCTACGCCCATTTGTTTTGTCTGAAGGTGGCGCGGTCATTTGACTCTGCGCCCCTTTGCTGTGTTTGAAGGTGGAGTGGTTGTTTGACTCTGCGCCCCTTTGCATGCTTGAAAGTGGCGTGGTCATTTGACTCTGCGCCCCTTTGCATGCTAGAAGGTGGCGTGGTCCTCTGACTCTGCGCCCCTTTATTTTGTCTGAAGATGGCATGGTCATTTGACTCTGCGCCACTTTGCATGCTTGAAAGTAGCGTGGTCATTTGACTCTGCACCCCTTTGCTGTGTTTGAAGGTGGCGTAGTCGTTTGACTCTGCGCCCCTTTGTCTTGTTTGAATGTGCCGTGGTCATTTGACTCTGCACCCCTTTGCTTGGTTGAAGGTGGCGTGGTCATTTGACTCTGCGCCCCTTTGCTTTGTCTAAAGGTGGCGTGGTCATCTGACTCTGCGCCCCTTTGCTTTGTCTGAAGGTGGCATGGTCATTTGACTTTGCTCCCCTTTGCCTTGTTTGAAGGTGGTGTGGTCATTTGACTCTACGCCCCTTTGCTTTGTCTGAAGGTAGCGTGGTCATTTGACTCTGTGCCCCTTTGCTGTGTTTGAAGGTGGCGTGGTCATTTGACTCTGCACCCCTTTGCATGCTTGAAGGTGGCGTGGTCCTCTGACTCTGCGCCCCTTTGCTTTGTCTGAAGGTGGCGTGGTCATTTGACCCTACGCCTCTTTGCCTTGTTTGAAAGTGGCGTGGTCATTTGACTCTGTGCCCTTTACTTTGTCTGAAGGTGGCGTTGTCATTTGACTCTGCGCCCCTTTGCTTTGTCTGAAGGTAGCGTGGTCATTTGATTCTGCGCCCCTTTGCTGTGTTTGAAGGTGGCGTGGTCGTTTGACTCTGCGCCCCTTTTCCTTGTTTGAAGGTGGCGTGGTCATTTGACTCTGTGCCCCTTTGCTTTGTCTGAAGGTGGCGTGCTCATTTGACTCTGCGTCCTTTTGCATGCTTGAAGGTGCCGTGGTCCTCTAACTCTCCGCCCCTTTGCTTTGTCTGAAGGTGGCGTGATCATTTGTCTCTGCGCCCCTTTGCTTTGTCTGAAGGTGGCGTGGTCATCTGACTCTGCGCCCCTTTGCTTTGCTTGAAGGTGGCGTGGTCATTTGACTCTGCGCCCCTTTGCTGTATTTGAAGTTGGCGTGGTCGTTTGACTCTGCGCCCCTTTATTTCGCTTGAGGTAGCGTGATCTTTGATAAAATGCAATTGAGCGAAAATTCAGAAAAAATATAGCAGGAATGACTAATGCAAATTTACGAAAACTTAAATAAAGAGCAAATATGAAATGACTATGAGATTTCTGCTGGTAAAACTTCTTCAGGTGTTCTACGTTCCATGGTCGAGGTAGCTCTTTCCCTTGACTGTCTTTTAGCCAATACGATCCTCCTATACTGTTTGTTACCACTATATAAGGCCCTTCCCATTGAGGTTCCAATTTTCTAGGACTTTGGGCAGTCACCCCGCATTTCCTTAGAACCAAGATAAGGGAGGAAGGCTTCTTCCGGTTCCTCGATTGCGCAAACTTCATTTCCAATTTTCTTCAACTCCTGCACATAGCACTCCCTAGCTAGTGCCTGCTCTCCTTTTAATTCTCTTAACTCACTGTCGGTTGGGAATTTCATCTTGAGATGGTACGTGGAAGTTATTGCTTTGAGGCGGTTGAGGGTTGGTCTCCCTAGTATAACGTTGTAGGAGGAATGGGCTTTTACTACCAAGAAGTCGGTCATGATGGTTGCTGTTTGTGCTCCGCTCCCGACGGTAACTAGGATTGTGATGGCTCCTACTGGTTGGATTGCTTCGCCGGAAAAACCTTTCAGTGGTGTTGGGGAAGTTCGTAATTGCTCGGGATCAATGCCCATTCTGTTGAATGCGTCCCAGAATAATATATCGGCTGAGCTTCCGTTATCAATTAGTACCCGCCTAGTCGTGTAATTGGCTATGATGAGGGTGACTACCAGGGCGTCGTCATGGGGGTACAGTATCCCTTGCCTGTCCGCCTCTCTAAAGGATATTACTTCTCGTTCTTGGTTCAATTTTTGCTGTTTCGGTGCCCTGTCCATCACATACACTTCCTCGTACCGAGCTCTTCTGGCGTATGCCTTGCGACTGGATGTGGATACCCCGCCTTTAGCGAATCCTCCGACTATCGTCCTGATTTCTCTGATTGGTTCTCTATTATTGTTATTTCTCGGGGGAGTCCCATTCCTGCTGCCTCTGGTGGGGGTCCTACTTCTGCCGCCATCTCCTTTGTTGTTCGCCCGGTTACGATCATTCCGAGGGTTGTTGCCGCGGTTTCTTTGCTCGGGGCTGAAGCTCCTTTTCCTTCTCCGCCCGATTTCTTGGCGCCTAGTAGGTTTTGACCGTTCTACGATCATGTGCTCCAACTCGCCTATTCCCATTAGGTCGGCGACCCTCTTTTTCATGGCTGTACAATCTTCGGTCCAATGGGACGTTGTCTGGTGGTACTTGCAATTCTGATCTGCTGTCTGATGTGGGCGCCCTTCGGCCCTGCCATCCTCTTCCTCTCTGACACTTAGGTTATTATGTATCAACCTGGTGTGTCGATCCACGTACCTTTCTTGCCTCCTTTCCTGCCGACTTGTTCTCGCTTTCTTGTCATCGCACCCGCTTCGCCGTTCGCCCCTCCTATTTTCTTTGCGAGGGTTTACCAATGCCTGTAGCGTGTCTTCGGCATTGACAAACTTGTCCGCTTGATCCATGAACTCCCTCAGGGTGGAGGGAGTCTTCTTTGCCAGATCGACCATGAAGGGGCTCTGAGGCCAGATCCCTCCTAGGAGGGTGGCCAAAGTGATCTTTTCGTCCTGGTCATCCGTTGTTAGGTGTTCCTTGTTGAACCGTGTGAGGTAGGTCTTGAGGTCCTCGTCCTCCTGTTGCTTGACTGTTAGCAGGTAAGCGGCTGGTCGTCGGTGCCTTCTGCTTGGCATAAACTGAGTTATGAAAAGCTTAGCTAACTCCTCGAAGCTGTCTATCGACCTTGGCCTGAGGGTCCCGAACCAGCCCCTCGCTGTCCCCTTCAGGGTTAATGGGAAAGCCCGGCAGGCGATCTCGCTTGGGAAGCCGTGGAGCGTGATGTGAGCTTTAAAGTTTTCTAAGTGGTCCACAGGGTCTTTGGACCCATCGTACAATTCGAATTGGGGAAGTTTGAACTTTGGCAGCAAAGGGATTCCCATGATGCGCTCACTGTATGGCAGGTCAGTTTGGCTTAGTAAGCTGTCAACCGAAGAATGTCCCCCCACTTTTTTGGTTATTTCCTCATATTTGCCTGCAAGGTCCTTCAACTCGTCGTGCAACTTCTGTTTTTCCATGCGCTCAAGCTCGACCCCCGCGTTACTATCCGCCTCTTGCTCTCCTTGCCCGTCGACTGGCGGTACGGCTGTGTTGCTGGATTCAACGTTCCTTTGTCACATGATCTCGTTCTCTTTTTGAAGCGCTTTCAAGGCTTCCAATGTTGTTCTCAGTCTTTCCTCCGCCGCTGCTAACCTTGCTTCCATTGATGCTCCTGTCATTCGACTTGCTACTGAACGTGTCACAGTTGGCATACGAGAACCACGTTAATCGTCTGTAAAGTCGAATCCCATAGACGGCACCAATGTTGAGGACGTGTCTCACCGGCCTCCTGCTCCCGTTACCTGCAAGAAGAATTAAGGGAAGATGGTGGCTTTCCACCCGGGATAACTCCGACGCCCAAGTTAGTGATCATGTAGTTACGGGAATAATTCTTCATGTCCATAGTTGAGGTTTACCTGGTCTATTTATAGGCCTCTGGGGCGGTACATGTCCCTTATAACGCCTTCTGTAATCATCGTGATTGTGTATTTGCATGATATATCTTTTCGAGTTTGTTGATATTCCGTATCTGTTTAAAATCCCGATAAAAGTGGCAACAGATTTAATATATATTTTGGATTCTGCAGAGTTGTGCCCTTAGTATGATTTTCCTTTCTGGTGGGCTCCCTTGGCTGTTGGGCCTTTTCCTTCCTGGTGGGCTCCCTTGGCTGTTGGGTCTTTGGGCCAAATCTGATCCCACACTATGGATAACCCTCAGTCTAGAATCTTCGTGAAGATAGAGAAGCCCTTTGGCAATGCCACTAATAATGTCGACATGCTTATGCCAATCTAATAATTTTCTCTTTGTCTGGCCTGTCCAAGTTGAACTCCATGTCAGTACAAACCTTGCTGAATTATCAACAAAATTTCATTAACCAAAGAAGATAACTAAACAAGGTATCCTACTTTAGAAGGGTCAAAGCTCAAACCAAAAATAAACGACTCCACGCTTTTGTTAGGCATGTATTCGTAGATCAAAATTTTCTCATTTTCTTCCGTGCAACACCCTAGTATCTTTACAAGATTGCGATGCTGAAGTTTGACAATTAATTTGACTTCATTTATGAACTCATTAGGTCCTTGTCTGGAATTCATTGAAAGCCTCTTCACTGCTATCACTTGCCCTTCTGGTAGTGTAAAGCCCACAGCCCACAGCCTGCAGCCGCAGCCCAGCCCAGCCCATCTCTTGAAACGACGCCGTTTCACTCCCAGGTAAGTGTTTCCGCCCTTCTTCTTTCTTCTCCTTTCTTCTTCTTTCTTTCTTTTCCTTTCTTTCCTTCGGCACTCGATAGCTCCAAGCCCCTGTTTTCCCTCGATTTCCTTCCGATTTTCACTCAACCGTTTGCCACGTCCAGCGGTTGCATCAAATGGAGTTCCCTCCTCTCGCGGTCAGTTCACTTCACCGGTCTCTCTCTCTCTCTCTCCCTCTCTCTACGGGAATACCCCTGTTTTTGGGTTTTTCTATGCCGCCGATCTCCTCTGTTGCGGCCACCCACTCATCTCCTCGGTAAGTTGATCTAAACCTCTCAATTTTTCTGAAATTTCATCTAGATTAAAGGGTTCGGTTTGGGGGTTTTTAGCCACTGTTAATCTAGTGTTTTTCGTGGTTGGCAGCCGAACATTTGGGGAAGCAAGAATTCATCTTTTAAGCTTCGGTTTCTTGTGGATTGTTCTTCATTTTTAGGTAAGGATCAAGACTCTTTGGATAGATTTCTGTTAAGGGAATTATCTAGCGTAAATTGTGGATGTACCGAACCAAAAATTTTTACATAAGGAAATCTGAGGGATGTAAATTTTTTTGTGATGCTTTGGTTGTTGTTTTCCTCGTATCACTCCAGTATTTGATTGAGAATGTTTTAAGTTAATACATGCTAGTTGGGGTTGATGATTAATGGCTGGTTTTGTTGGGAAATTCTGGATTCTTGTGGCTGTTGTTTGGCTGGTTGGTTTTAATTGAGTAAAATGTTGTTTGGCTGGCTAGACCGATTGGTGGTATTGAGGTCAATTATTTTGTTGCTAAATGATTTTTTTTTTTGGGTGACTGTCTCGTTGGGTTGTAAGCTGGAAAATTAGGAATATATGTTCATATGAGCGTGGGATAACAACCCGGATTGTTGGGGCTGGTCAGCACGTTATGGGTATAAATATATGTGATATTTATAGCAAATTGTGACGCTTTAAGCTAGTGTAGTTTGAAGAAAGGAGTGTTGCAAAATTTTTCAGATTTGGAACTCTAGATTACCATTTTTATACTTATAGATTGGGTTTGCTGGCCGTTAATGTTAAGCTCTTTTTTTTTTAAAATAGGCGACGAGAATCTTAGAGACCGGATTCCAAATTTTGATAATTCGCTACAGGAGTCAGGTAAGCGGGGCTCCTATCCTAGATTTACATAAAAAGAAAATTTGTTCGAGGTTGGTTTTTATAAAATGTGCATGTTCTATTTTTTTTAAAGAAAAATGTGAAAAACAACCTCAGTATATGTTTTATGCATTTACTCATGAAAATTTATATGATAGAGAAAATTTTCTTTTGACATGAAATGTGTAGACATGAGCAATATTTGACATATTCCTGAACTATGCATAAGAGCGAACATTAATTTTGATGCTATCTTGTGCATATAAAATAATATGTTTTGTTGTGTTTTTGGCTTGTATGGAAATGGATAAGAAAGTGAAAAACAAGTGGCTTAATATGATATGTTTACGGAAAAACCTTTGGCATACTTATCTGTTTGTCTTTAATTCTGAATATTTTTCGGACATGATTATATGGATTCATGTGATATGGTTGGTACCTCCATGATACAATATGATAGGAGTGCAATCACTTTGGAAACAAAGTGATCCTTTTTATGTGTTACTTTCCTATGTGCACACTCAGGGCTCCGAGAACGAATGAGGGAAAGTCTCACAATATGATACTGCCTGGTTTGGCCACCGGGGATAGCACAACCCTACCACGGGGGTTAAACATGGTATATGTTTGAAAATGGATGAGATGTTACAGTTATTTTTGCCAAAGTGTTTTGAGTATAAAAAAGAAAAAGTTAGTTTTGGTGTATACTTTATGAAAAATAAAGGTTCGCTCGGCTTTTGGATGGTTCATAAGTTTTGGAATTGTTTACTTTGAATAAAAGTTTTTCCGTTACATGCTTAAGGATTTTTTTTTTATTAAAAATGCTCATGATTTACATACTAGTATAGGTGTTTTGCTTACTGAGTTGTGGATGAACTCACCCCCTTATCTATATATATTTCAGATGAAGTGGAGGTCTCGCCTGAGGACCAAGGTTAGTATAATATATGGGGACCCGGATAGGCGGTCATGTTTGGGGTTGAAGTGAAGACAATATTTATTATTTTGTTGTTGCGTTATTTAGCATTTTTAGATTTTAGTGTTAGTAGGATATTTTGATGGGAAGTTTGTGGACCCTATATGATGGCATTATTTTATTTAATGTATGAACTTTATGGATGATTAGAATTTAATTGTTCTTTAAATTTGGAGATGAGGAATTATTTGTGGATTTGATTAGATATATATTTTAGATAAAATTTGTAGATGAAAACAGGTCCAAGTCAAACAGGTTGATATTCAGGACCCCCCTTACGGGTACGGGGTGTCACAGTTGGTATCAGAGCAAAGGTTTAAGGTTCTGCAGACTTATGCAATGAAGTTTAGGAATTTGAGGTTTAGAATTCGCCAACTTTAGGAATTATTTGAGGTGTAGAATTTTATAGACTAGTGAGCTGATTTCGTATGGTTGGAGATTGAAGGAATAGGTTTATGAATTTCTTATAATTATACTTGTGGTGGATACCTTACATTTTGGGGAACTTGTATACCATTGTTGGACTACTATGACTACCCGTCGATATTTATATAGTTTCTTGTATGTGTGCTTGTAACAAACGATTTGTTTAATAGTTCAAGTCTTCTCAAGATGCCGCCTCGCCGTGAACGAAGTGTATCGGATTTGAACGCAGCCAGGAATGAAAGGGAAGCAAATCCAAGCGCTTCTGAAGTACTCCGGGCAGTAGCGCATCAATTGATAGACGACCTTGCACAAAATTCACCCGGCCGTCACCGCACCACAAGTGAAAGGGGTTGCACCGTGGAAGATTTCAACAAGCTGTGCCCCACATCTTTTGATGGGAGAGGCGACCCGATATTAGCTGAAGATTGGGTGCAGGACATTGAAGAGATATTTCGAGTCTTGCCTTGCACGAATGAACAAAAAGTGGCGTTAGCTACATTCAAGTTGACTGGGGAGGCGAAAAGGTGGTGGATCTCGGAAAGGACCATCAGGGAAGCTGAAAAGAATGAAATAAAAAGTTGGTCGCTGTTCAAGGAAGTTTTTCTGGAGCGTTTCTTCCCCATCTCAATGAAAGAGGATAAGGCGATGGAGTTTGCCACATTAGTCCAGGGGACGATGTCAGTACACCAATATGCAGCCAAGTTTACTGAGCTGGCACGCTTTGCAGCATATCTGATTCCTGATGAAGAGAAGAAGTGTCGCAAATTTGAACAAGGACTGAACGAGAAGCTGTATGAACGAGTGATGGGTTTCCAGTTGAAAAAGTTCACAGAGTTGGTGAATAAGGCCACTTTGTTTGAAGGATGCCTTCAGAGGAGCGCCACCTTACTTAATCAAAGGAAGAGGTCTACCCCATCTGGATATCATACAAGCAACAACCAGGGACAGTGGAAGAAGAGAAATGAAGGGGGTAATTCAAGCAAGAGGCCAATTCAGAGTGATCAGCAGCCTTATCATTGTAGAACTTGTGACCGTGTTCACACGGGAAGGTGCCGGAAAGAGTTAGGCTTATGTTACCGGTGCGGCAAGTTGGGCCACTACCTCAGGGATTGCCCGCTTACTTTGGGCAGCAATAGACCTGCCCCACTACCACCCCCACCCAGGACTGGAGGGGCGCCACGAGGTAATACCCAACGCCCTACTGCACCTGCTCGGGTCTTCGCATTGACACCAGGAGAGGCTGAAGGCAGGGAGGATGTGATCACAGGTATTATTCCTTACTTTTCTTTTAGGAATGACTTAGTAATTAGTGTGGATGTTAAATCAAAGGATACTTTGTATGTGATTACAGGCATTCTTTCTTTGTTTTCTAATCATGCCACTACACTGTTTGACTCTGGGGCAACACATTCCTTTATTTCTAAGAATTTTGCCAAATTCTGCTCATGGGAAGGTGAAAGGTTGGATTTTGACTTAGTGGTCTCAATTCCGACGGGGACTACAGTGTCTTGTCACAAAATTCTCCACGGCTGTCCTATATCTATTGAAAAGAGATTGATGCCTGCTGAACTTATTGTTTTTGATATGATTGGATTTGATGTAATCTTGGGTATGGACTGGTTGGCTTCATACCATGCCAGTATCGACTGTTTTAAAAAGGAGATAGTTTTCAAGCCTCCTAAAGGGGATGAAATTCGATTTGTGGGAACGAAAGTACGATTATTCCCATCAATTATATCAGCAGTTCAGATTGGGAAATTATTGCGAGATGGCTGTCAAGGATTTTTAGCTTGTGTAATAGATGCACCAAAAGAAGAGTTGAGCCTAGAAGAGATTCCGGTGGTGAGAGAGTATCCGGAAGTGTTTCCAGAAGATTTGTCTGGATTGCCACCTGACCGAGAAGTAGAATTCGCTATCGATCTTGTGCCAGGCACAGAACCTTTGTCCAAGGCTCCTTATAGAATGGCGCCATCGGAGCTCACCGAACTTAAAGAACAGTTACAAGATCTATTAGACAAGGGTTTTATCCGACCCAGCGTGTCCCCATGGGGTGCTCCAGTGTTATTGGTGAAGAAGAAAGATGGAACAATGAGAATGTGCATTGACTATAGAGAACTCAACCGAGTAACCATCAAGAATAAATATCCCTTAACCCGCATAGAAGACTTGTTCGATCAACTACAGGGTGCGCAAGTTTTCTCGAAGATTGATCTTCGATCAGGGTATCATCAATTGAAGATCAAGGCTGAAGATGTATCTAAGACTGCTTTCAGGACCAGATATGGCCACTATGAGTTTCTGGTCATGCCTTTTGGTTTGACTAATGCCCCAGCGGTATTCATGGATTTAATGAACAGAGTATTTCATGGATTCTTGGATAAATTTGTGGTTGTCTTTATTGACGACATCCTAATCTATTCTAAGAGCAAGAAGGAGCATGAGGAACACTTGAGACTAGTTGTAACGCCCCAATGGAAGGCCCAAACCACATGGCTTATACTCCAAAAGAACTAGTCAATGATACAATTGGAGCCCCATTGAAACCTTATAAAGAGCAAGAACTTCTCCTTCCCAAGCAATATGGGATCCCATACACCACCTACCTTATCAATCTCATATGGGGTATCACAATCTACCCCCCTTAAAGGCCCGACGTCCTCGTCGGGTCTGTTCATTGTAGGTGGCACGGCTCAAGTCCCACATTTCTGGTTGGGATAGGCTCTGATACCATTTGTAATGCCCCAATGGAAGGCCCAAACCACATGGCCTATACTCCAAAAGGACTAGTCAATGATACAATTGGAGCCCCATTGAAACCTTATAAAGAGCTAGAACTTCTCCTTCCCAAACAATGTGGGATCCCATACACCACCTATTTTATCATTCTCATATGGGGTATCACATCCCTCCTCTCCCACATTAAGTACCTTGCTACTTAGGTCATCGCACTGAAGTCCCAGAGATCTTTCAAGCTCACCTAGTTGCTTATTTCAGTCATGGCTGGCTCAATCCTTAGGCAAATTAGGCAATCGCCTAAGGTACCCTAGAGGAAAAAGGCCTCCCAAAAAAAGTTTAAAGTAATTTTTTTAAAAAAATAAAAAATATATATAATTAAAAAAATTAATTAATTCAATAAGAAAATAAAAGTATTAAATAGATATTATATATATCATTATTAGTTTTATAAATATTCCTCAGAATATCTGTGAATAGTAATATAATAATTTAAGTTAAGACGTTTTATTAAGTTTTGAGTGAAAGAAAAAGTTGACTTTGTAAATATCTAAGAATACATAAAAATAGTTGTATACTCTAATAACCCCTAAAACTCAATAGCACGTCTTATAAAAATAGATTTGATAAAATCTTCTCTAAATTAGATTTTTTTAATAAAGACTGTGTCGATTATTAGTTAAAAAAAATAGTATAAATCTTAATTAATAATTTTACTTAACAAACAATAGGCATTATATTAAAATAAATATGTAATATAAAAATTAAAATAAATTAGTTTCATTTTATTTTAATTAAAAAAAACCTCAATATTGAAAATTTAGCCTAAAACCCCTTAATTTATTGAGCCGGCCCTATCCCAGTCCTTCATTACATCCTTCGATCTTTCTACCATAGATTTTATCATATCTAACTCAACATGTTCCTCACTCCTATGTTGTAGAGGTACCTCACTGTGCGACTTAGATTCCAAACCCTCACCTTGAGCCATCAAAACCATTCCCTCTTGTCAATCCTTATCTTCTTGGCGGCCTGATTCAACCTCCATGTCCCCTTCTGCTCCCCATGACCCCTTCTGCTCCCCATGACCCCTCAGGGTTGGTGGTCTCCCCACAAAACCTAGCCTGCTTCTCTTGGCCCCCTGCATTTACCCTAAGCCACGCCTCAAACTGCTCCTCCCTTCTCCCATCTTTTATTCCGTGAAAAACATTATTGCTTTGGATGATCCCAGGATTTTGGTTAAAGGAATGTCTATGCTTTATTTCTTTACAAGTTAGTGCAGATCTAAATTGTATTGGTTCTAGTTGCTGATTAATGAAATAAATGAGGTATTCTTTGATTAAGAAAAAAACAACCTATTCACAATTTATCATATTGAACAAATACTTAATTACTCATTATTACCTGAATCTGCTCTGTATTAGAGGACCATGAAGAGTGATTTGCTGCAAAATAAGCTTCTGGGCTCCTCTCTATTTTATTATGTTTCCTGCAGAATGGTAACCAATGATATGCAAATTTAGCAGCTTCCATGCAAGCAAAGAAAGTCACCTGCGATCCACCATCATCCGATACATTAATCGAAATTTTCTCCGTCGGATAGTCATAAGCCATGACTGATAAGGTTGTGCTCACTAGCCTTAACGGTGGCTCCTTGTATGGATTGGCAGTGCATATAAATGTATCCAGCGCTGGAAAGTCCAAAGAAGAATTTTTTAAGAATAGTACCTTTTGTAGGTTTTCAGGGTATTCATCACGGTAAACGATGGTCATGAGAAAACACTGACGAGTGAACCACAAGAAAGCAAGGAAAGTATCAGAGACGAGGAAGGAGAAGGAGATGAGAAAGGATGTGAAGGAGTTGGAGTGAATGAGCTTGAGTGCATGGTGGTAGAGCAGCACTAAGATGGCACAGAAGTAAACTGCAGCAAACATGCGGTTGAAGGCTGTGCGACGTGCATGTCTAAGCCTGTTAAGGAGAGAAGCGCGTGCGGGAGAAGTACTCAAGCTCTGATCCATGTTTTTTGGTGGGTACAACAAGAAGGACAAACCGGGGCTTAATTTATAGGCTTATTTTCAAATACAACATATAAATCGAGGCTTAATTTATAGGCATGTTTGGAATCTTCTTGAACAAGAATTACTTTATTTTTGCGGGACCGTTTGATATAGCAGTATTATAACTACAAGACAACTGACAATATAGGCTGGGACTACGACCTTTTCCATTGCTGAACACCTTTAATAATGTGGGGGTGGTCTCTCGCTACAAGATTTTCGGGTTTTAGCCACGAACGGTAGTTGTGGCGAAAAATAGCATTTTAGTGGATAAAAATTTTTTCTTACCAATTCAACTCGTGGGACGTCCGTGGCATATAATTCGCGGTAAAAGAGCATTTTGCCACGGACCATACAATTCCGTGGCAAATAGTTATTTTTCCCCACGGCATTTGTTGTGGTAATAGCCAATTTTACTCGCAGGAATAACATTTAAAAATGCAATAACCCTATGGCTATTATTCTTTTGCTACAAAATCTTGTCGTGGCTAATAAGTTTGCACTATGAAACAATCGTACTAAAAAAAGTTTGCCACTAGACTATCTCTTTTCAACTTGTAACTAATATTCTTTTACCACCAAGTCTAATCGTATGCCCTTCTATACGCCCACAGAGAAATTTCATGGCAAAAAATAACCTTTTGTGGGCAAAAGTATTTGCCACAAGTTTTGTTCACGGCAAATACCAAAATATTTTAGAAAAAAAAAATATAAAAATAATTGTAGAAATCATCAAAACAGAATCTGAATAATGAAATGAATATAGAAGATGTAACATAATCAATTAGAGGAAATGATAGAGCTAAATTTACAACATAAACTATAACAGAACTCAAATTGCCTAAACCAAAACATAGCAGAATTCTATTCTACCTAATCAAGCCTGGTTAAAGATCTCATCTTCATTTCACCAGCTTTCTCATTTATATGTTTTTTTTTTCAGAAGTAAAATCACCTCCTTTGGTAAAATAAAGACAATAAAAGTGATGAAGGTCCTACTGGGAGTCGAACCCAGGTCGCTGGATTCAAAGTCCAGAGTGCTAACCACTACACCATAGAACCCTATAATTTGTTTGTGGGCATTTATGTGCTTTTCCCAATAGTTCTTCCATCCTTCTTTTAAAACAATCATGGGAAACTATGACTATAAAAGCAATGAAACTAACATTGTTATGCTATTTAGAACCAGAATGAATGAACATGAAAATGTAGTAATGCTATTTAAAATTTACAAGTAGGCAAATCTCTCACCCAAGTCTTTTGCAAAATACAGAGCAATCAAATAAATCACTAATATTTGTTATTATTATTAGTTATGTTAAAAGGATCAAGTATATATATAGCAGCAACAAAATGTAAAGCATAGCAGCAAGATACCTTTTCCAAAAAACTTTTTCATACACAAACAATTCACTTCACAGTAAATGTAATGCATACCAACAAGAAAATCATAAATAAACAACATGGGAGAGGCAGTCAAAGCAACCCACAAGTAATTAAAATTTACAATTTGAGTTAAACATGACACAAAAGATAACTCAAAGATTACCCACCCATAGTTCTCCCTGCAAAGGAAAATTAAGGAAAATTATCCACCCATTATTAACCCCTGTTTGTTTACCAAAAAAATTAAGTAATAATCAATATAAAAAGGCTCCCCTAGTTAACATAGATACTTCACTTATGCTATCTTCTAGATTGGTTTCTTTTTTATTTTTTTTGTAAGTAAAAATAAAAGGTTGGGCTTGCTATCAGAATATATATATATATATATAGCATTAATAATATCTTATAATTCACAATCATCAACATGAAATCAGAAAATCCTAACAGAAAATATAACACTGTTAGAGAAGAAAATCCTAACAGATGAGAATGCATAAGAGTTTTCGACAACTAAGATCAATCTGAATTTAAAGACACATTTGAAACTAAACATTATCTACAAATGTTTAACAAGCTTCAAAGCCAGCAAACAATACAAGCACTGAAAAGTTGATAACAGACTGCATAAAAAGCAATGTCATGGGAATTTACAGACTGCATGCAACTCTTCACATTCTCTACTAACAATTTGCAGAAAAATAAGTTACAGTTTAGACGATAACAATTAATTGTTAAGAAAATAAAACTAACCAAAAATAACTTAATAATTCAAAGCTTTTAATGAAAAATTTGATCCTCACAAATGCAGAAGTTAAAACAACCAATGTCAATAGAAAGTAACAACCATAAGATGAAATTAGCACAATATAATACTTGATGAACAAGAAAGAAAGAACTATACTTTGGGGATGCAATGGACTGGTTGAAGCAGTTTGTTTTGGCTACTCCGTTTTGGGGCTTCAACTAATCCAATGCATCCCCATCTTACTGCACTACACAGTTTAATCAACTGCACTGGATGTATACTCACAAAAACATAATTTTAAAGCAACATCATAAAAAAAAATTAAACTGGAGCTGACTTTAATTATTTTTTAAAAAAATAATTAATTCAAGAGAAATCAACAATATCATAATTCCTCTTCACATCATTTTTCTAAGCTTGCAACATTTTCCAAAACTACCTGATAAAGTAAACATACTAAGTTCAGCTAACAGTGACATATAGACCAAGTTTTTACCAATGCACTAATGGTTAAGTTGCAATTTTTTTTCTATCTTACAAGAGCTTGCAACACCGAAACTAAAGGAAACAAAAAATGATGCAAGAGCTTATGTAACTCAGAAACACCTTCCATCGCTTCAAAAACTATTCTAAAGTTCCTAACATTAAATAAGTAAAATGAAAGTGTGTGATCCGAAGCAATGGAGAAGGAATCTTGGCTGGAAGTAAATCAAAGTTTTCAGAGTAGCCCTAGTTTTCCATTTCGTGTATAACCAAAATCCCCAAAAATGAAAACCAAAATGCATAAGTTTACCCATGTTTATCACTGATGAACCCTACATTCAACCACAATATCAAAAGTAGAGAGAGGGAGAGACACAAACAGAGAGAGGAAACGGAGCGAGAGAGAGAAATAGTACCACACTCAACCCGGCGCAAGGAAACCAAAAATGGATCATCCCAAATACTAAAAAATCCGAGGAAAATTGTGGGGCTTACCTGGAGGTTCGGCAGAGGCGTCTCAGGCTGCTGTGCGTAGCGGCAACACTTTGCTTAATAGAACCCAAATCGCTGAAACCCTAGACACAGAGACAGACAAAGACAGAGAGCGAGCGAGAGAAAGATATTTAGGGATAGTGTAGGAGAGAGGTGACGGAGAGGGAGAGAGAAGTATTCTCACCTGAGACGGCATCGTTGAGCTCATGTGCGGTGGATGATACTCGGCTAAGGGAGGAGGAAAATCATGGGAAGAGAAAGGAGAGGAAGGGTATGCTGCCGTGCGTGGCGAAATGCCGGCGTGTGTAGAAGAAGAAGAAGAAGATTATCCAGCAATTTTGCCGGCTGTGAGAACCCTAGAACCAAAAGAGAGAGCGAGATGGAGGGGGGGGATACGGGGATCGAAACAGAGAAGGAGGGGGGGGGGAATACAAGGATCGAAACAGAGAAGGGAGAAGGCCGGCTGGTTAATTTGGGTGTTTAGGTTTTTAATGTGAACCCTTAGATCATTTTCAAGTCTAATCCAACGGTAATCATTAAATATTAAATTAAACTAATTAAAATAAATAATTTAAAATATTAATATCATATCATAAAAAATTAATTGTAATTTATAATTAATTTTAATTTATAAAAGTAGTTATCTTTTATTATTAAATAAGTGATAAAATTAAAATAATATTTTATAATTATATTATTATTAAATATTAAAATAAAATGTATAGTAATGTAGAATACTTATTTGTCATGAGAAGACGTCAATGCAAAAAGTAAATTTAAATGTTAGTTGTATTTGTCACAACTTCAACTCGTTGCAAATGGTTGCTTATCTGGATGTGAAGTCGTGGCAAATTGAAAAACGCTTTTTCCACGGATGAAATTTGTCACAATAAGAAGTATTCTTCATGAGCTCATATCGTGGGAAAAAAATTCATGATAAAAAGTGATAAATGTTGTAGTAAAAATTAACCTTGTGGCAATAACTTCTTTTCTCGTAGTAAATTATTTTTTCTTACCACTTTTTATCCACAACAAAAAAATCGTGGCAACAAGTACTATTTTATTGCCACAAGCATTTTTTGTCCCAATAAATCACTTTTTGCCATGATCGCATGTCGTGGAACAAAAAATTGGTGGTAAAAACCCCAATTTCTTGTAGTGCCTCAACTTGAGGGAAACGGATTTAGCTAGATAAAATATCTTTTGATGATGAACAGTACAAATTCTACTTAAAATTACTACAATTCATATCTTAAAGTTTTATATTTTGATGAAACTAATATAGATGATTTTATTTATATTTCTTCAAATTATAAAAATACATTGACTTTCGATGAAATTTTAGTATATTATTCTTGATGGTAAGAAAATTTGAAAATTTTAGTATAATTGAAAATTTGAAAATTACTCTACTCTCTAGTTGTTTACTGCAAATGCTCTCTTATTGAGACTTTCTTGTCGCTCTGCTTGATATCCACCTCTATATGGTGATGATTTTATGTTGAACTAAAAATATAATTATTCTTGATATATTACTAGTTTCTATACTAGCGATTACTCTAAATAATAACTCGATTGGGGATGTTAAATTCAATTCTTCCTCCTGAGTTGATAATTACTTAATTTGAATTAAAACAAAGCTAAAGGATATTATATTACTATAAAGAGTTATTAACTTATTTTAATGGGTGTAAATCTACTATCATCATGAATTGTTGAATCTCGAATTTTATTTTGTACTTTTTAAAATTTTTTTACTCAATAATTAAATAAGTATTATTTAATAATGTTGGAAAACTTTTTTGAAAAATGTTTAGGGGTATAAAAAAAATGAATGAAAAAAAAAATACTCTTATCGGATCCATCTCGTGCCAGCGGGTGTTGCATTGCTCTTTTAGTGGAGAAGTTGTCAGTTGTATCCGATAACAGAAATGCTAAAGTCACAATTGGAGATCTTAACTAGGGATCCTAGTATTTTTTATTATTATTATTTATTAACTAAGAACTTATTTGTTGCGATTTCAAAATTTTAAAAATATTTTTAAATAGTTAAAAGTATTTTTAAAAAAATAATAACATGTTTGATAACTTTATAAAAAATAATTTAACCAATTAAAAAAATTGAAAGTCAGCATTTTCAACAAGCACTAAATTGAAACTTTTATCTAAAAGCTCCGCTTAGAACTATCAAGCACAGTCGGATCCGATAGATCGGAAGCTTCTGAAACTCATAGAGCACGACATGAGCCACTTGTGCAGCCTATGCCCCAAACAAAATGGCGGTCTCATTTTGCTAATGTGTCGATTGGCAGTTGGAGAGATTATTGATGTTGCCCGTAGTAGTTGTAGGTAGCCAAAAAATAACAGATCGAAGGTCGTCGGCGCTAAACTAGAAATATAAAGGGAAAACAAGAAGTTGACTGAAAAATAGATGAAAAAATTAGAAGAAAGTTGAAAGGAAATGAGAGGAGGTGGTCGGAGTCAAAGCTCCGACCTCCATCTGTCCATGGAGGAGCTATAAAGTTGGGGAGGTTGTCTTTGAGAATCGCTCCCAGAAGTAGTGGCGGAGGTAGGAATTTGTTTTAGGAGGACCAAACAAAAATAAAACAAAATACATAAAATATTTTTTTGTTCTATTTCTATATAGTTTTTTATGCGATATTGAACAATCTGATAGTAAAATCTACAATAAAAATAAAATACGTTTATATAATTCATATATTAAAATATATATATATCAAGAACATGTCATCATAATAAAAATATATTAAAAATTATCCAATTTCTTTTTTTTTTATAATATAAACATATTATTAGTTTATTAGTTTAATTTATTTTATATAATATGTATTTTATTTTTAAATTAAATTTAAAAAAATTTTAATTTTTTTTTTAAGACAAAGATGGGGCCATGGGAGAGGGGCAGTCATATCCCCTTTTTCCAACCACTGCATCAATTTGAATAAGAGAGGAGAGAGAATACTCTAAAAAACTTGGGGTAATTCTTTAATTTTTCTTATGAACTAATCATTGGAAACGTCCAGATAAGCTTCCTATAAAAAAGACGAACTAAAAATGATAATTATTGTGGTCCACAGGTACTTAATTTTCTCTGTCGGCCATAGTTATCAGTGCTTATTGGACCAACTTCGCCGTTGTGCATATATTGGCCAAAGCAAACTCCTTTTCTGATCTTCGCACCTTTTGTTTTCATTCTCCTTGTCGAAAGTACTTTGTCTATTTGTTTTTGGCTAACCAAACTGTTTGGCCTATTAAGTAGTGTTTGAATTTAGTGATAAGTTTATTTTAATCTATCTAAAATTATTATTATATTTTTTAAAATTTTCATATAAAATATAATTTTTAATATAATTTTTTTAAAATTTTAAACAATTTGTTCAAATTTTAATTTAACTTTTTCAAATTTTAAAATAATATTAATATTTTATTTAATTTTTAAAATTCATCTTATCTCAATTTTGAATCGAAATGATACTTATCAATGACTACCTTACTTGTTTAAGAGACAACCTTAATTTGGAGAGTTTTAATACTTGTTTATTTACTAAATATATTATTTACTTAATTAATTACATATATATATATTTATATAATTTATTTATATATTGACTATTATTTTAAAATATAATTTATAATTGTATTTATATATAAATTATTCTGAAACGGTACATGAAACGATACCAGTATCGAAATATTTCGTTTCAGTAACTTGACCAATACCGATATCGGTACGGTATTCAAAACATTGGTATAGCCCCAATGATTGCCCCAGAACAACGAAGTGCAATCACACCAACTGCCATGGCATCTGACCTTGCGCGTTCACAATCTATATATCAAATTTGTACTAAAAAAATTAGAAAATATTTATTTCTTTCCAATGTCTCTTTTATTTTCTTTTGTGATGTACTAGATTTAATGGGTGTTTTTCAGATCCCCACCTTTTACTCATAATTCCTCCATCTGCTAATCATTATATATATGAATGACACTGTAGACCAGTCGAACTATCCACAGCGTCAAAAGCAGCCCAACTACTTTGGGCTGCTTTTTAACAATAAATATAATAAAAAATATAATGAAAAAAACATAATAAAAAATATAATAAAAAAAATCAAACAAATAAAATAAAATAAAAAATATAATAAAAAACACAATAAAAAAATAAAATGAATATAAATTTTAGAGAGATTCGGCCTTCAGCCGAACGGAACTACCGGAGGCAGCAGTGAACGACACCGCCCATGCCATCGAGACCTAACCGACCCATTTCAGATTTAAAGCTGTCGAGGCTTCGTCGGAGGTCACTAGGAGTCGTCGTCGTAGGGGTTAACTCGCCGGAGCCTGTCGGTCCTAATGACATCAGCAGTATCGCCCACCGCTGCCTCTGGCGGCAGGCTGTTTTTCTTAAGCATGTCGGTTAGGTAATTCCTATATGTATATAGAGCTTGCTTAGGGAATAAAAAAAAAAACAATTAGAGTCTAGACTTCCATGCAACAGCTGAAATGCAAAAGTAGTAGGAAGATGCATTGAAAAAAGCTCTCAAGTCCCAATTCCTTTTTCACAAGACATTCGACTTCTGCTATGCTTATTTTGAGCTCTCACAACCACATAGCAGAAAGATTGACCTATATAATTATATAGTGCACGTTCCACTCATATAAGGGAAAGAAAAGTATAGAAAGTAAAAAGAAAATCTGCTAATTTCGATTCCCAAGAGGAAGATAAACTAGCCCATAAAGAGTCAAAGCTAGACATGTTGAAGTTGCAGTAGTTTTGAATGGTATTCTTCCTTTATCCTTCCTCAAGACCATCGCTTCGTAAATTGGCAAGGCATTCAGCACAACAAAACCTGTCAAGAACATTTGCAGAAACAAACCCTCTATTTTGCTGCCTCTTAAAACTTGTAGAATACCCATAAAAAATGATACCAAGTTGATAATGGCTGCAGTTATTAGCGGCACAAACATGTTTGATGAGGCTCCAAACTCAAACATGCCTTGTCCATATCTTTTGCTTTGTTCATGATCAATCACTTTGTTGGTCAAACCGAAACCATATGTGGAAATGCCTAAACAATTGAGGAAGAACTCGAGGCATCCATACCCAAAGGCCGAGAGCCCCCTTATCATCCACATTCTCTGATCATTCCACCACTTTTGAATTGTTCCTTCCTCTATCATAAATTCAAGCAGATCTTGTCCATAGGCTCCAAGGACAAGAAACACATACAAGATAAAACTAGGTTCTGATAGCTGCAATATATTTTCACCAATAAGTAAAATCTAAATGGATGAAAGGTAGAATAATAGAAGAGGAGGTCCTTATTTGTCTTTTGAGATGAGATGAGATAAATTGAAATTAAAGTATAACATATAAATTAAGATTAAAGCAATGGCCTCTTTTCCCTTGCTTGACCATGAAAATTTATTAAAGTTCAAAAGCAATATATGTATAATATATATGTGCTTAGTAATCTTTCAATATTCATTCAAACCGTCTTTATTAGTAGCTAAGTAATGAAAAAAAAAAGTCTATATCCTGTAAAAAGCATACCTTTGGAAATACAGAAAATCCATGGAGAAAGGATAGCTGGGGAAGGAACGCATAGAAGGTGAGAGGAATAGACCAGGTGGGCCAAAAACAATAATGAGCATAGCCAAGGCCCATAATAGGACCCAAAGATCTAGTACCGAAGGTTAGGGGACTGAAACTGGAGAAGGCAACCTGGAGATTGCCGATGGACCATCGCTGGACTTGGGTTAGGGCATCGACAAGGGTAATTGGTGCATCACCCATAAAGGCCGCCCTCTTAGGGTTGCAAAATACGGATCTCCATCCCTCGCATTGTAGCCGAAGCCCCGTGAAGAAGTCCTCTATCAGTGTTCCATATCTGAAGCCCACCTATATCCAATTTGTATATCCATCCCATTTATTCTAATTCAGATAATAATTCTTCTTTTGAATTCTAATGCTTTACAAATACCTGCTATATTAGCACACAATTAAGTGGATTAAGAATATTCATGGTTGTTTGGATGAATTGAATGGTTCAATACAAAGAGAAATATGTATAATACTATAATATTGAATGCATATCTGAGTTCATACTGTGAAAAAATCCTATGCATGTTGAGTTAAATATTGTAGAACCTACATGACCCATCTATCTCTTTACAAAATTTAAATACAATTTAGTTAAAATGATCAATCCATTTCCAATAAAATGAGAGACAAAAAGAAAAAAACTAAAGAGGTTTCCAAGATTGTTTAATTGATGATTGAACCTGTGCTATAAATGGTAAACTTTTTTTCATTAGAGTTTTTATGATCAATTATTGAAATAGTTTGCGGTTTACCATTTGTACTAGTTTATTTCCCTTTGTTAAACCTTCTGCTTCTTATGATTCTGAATTTGCTCAGATTAGCCTCTATCACCCTCCATTACTCTTTGACACGTGTAATTTAGAAAAAACACTACTAATTTGTTAAAAAAAAGAGGTAAAATTGATAAATAGCAGGTCTTGCTTCTTAGTTATAAATTTAAAAGGTATGAACTACTCCAGATAAAATGAGCTCAGATCTATAGTTTTTAAAAATAATTGAAAGCTACTGATTAATACTATGGTGCTAAATAATAAGAAAAAGCTCACCTCATAACCCCATTTGGTCTTGTACTCATAGTTACACCCTGCAACCTTGTGTGCCAATTCCAAAACCAGTTGGGACTGGATGGACTTGTCGACAACACAGTCGGGGCCAAGTTCGGGGATCTCCGGTAGCACAATGGTTGATGGGCCGCCAAAGAAAGCTCGCCGATTGAAGAAACATCCGGTTCCAAAATAATCAGGGCCCAACACTCCGTCCAATCCCAAGGGATTACAACAAAACATTCGTTTATATTCACAACCATAAGTATCATTCTTGTTGATCCCATGAAAGATTTGAGGGAATTGAACATATGCTAATTGGGACATGTATTTAGGGTCTAATAGGTAACACAATGCACGGAGAGGTGTTTGGGGGTCATTAGAATATACGTCACAATCCAAGTTGAGGATTATGGGTGCATTGGACATGGTGGCTGACACTCGAAGCTTCAATATATAATGACAAAGACAAGACAAAATAAATACATGAAAATGAATGATAATAAACCGTTAATAGGAAAAAACATTGTGGAGCATTTTGGTGTAGATATAAGGAAAGCTTACCATGACGTTGAGGGCACCTGCCTTGAAATTGTGGGATGAAGTCCTGCTCTTTTCCCTAGAGACATAGATGAGGTTAGGCATCAAATGGTTGGTTGCGTCTTTGTTGTTTTCACTCTCTAATAAGACCTGCCCATGGTTGATTTAAGCTACCAATTAATATTTAATAAGGAACTAATAAACTTAATACAATAGGAAAAATGCATATTGACGTGTATTGACGTGTTAACTAAGAACATTAATAAAATGAACCTTGGCATAAGATTGTAAATATAGATAATGCTACTCATACGACAAACGTACATATACCTGAATGATAGTGGGATGGTCTTGTCGAGAAAATCCATGATTTATCCATTTGTTGAAAGCCTTGCGCTCTAGCTCCTCAGTGATGTACTCTTCGCCGACTTGTCCCTTTTCAAGGACTTGCACTACCCTTTGTATCATGCTGTCGTACATTTTCTGTGATATTGAGAACAAGAGGGGTACAGACAATGAGATAATCCCACGTCTAACTCAACAAAATTCGACACAAATAGTTTCTCAATAGAATGTAGAGAATATATACGAAAATATTTAAGGGACGATCATCATGACCATCGTCAACAATCAAGACATTGATTAATGTCTAAAGAATAATTTTATTTGAAAATTATTTAAGTGGCATGCTCTATTCAAGTTACATAATATGATTTAGAAAATAAATTTTAAATATTATAAATTAAATTATTTCACATAAATAGTGTGTGGTGTAAAGATTTTCAAATAGAATTACTCAAGTATTCACTCTTACACGTTAAGTGGGATTAAGGTGCCCCATTTATAATAATAAATGTAATATAATTAATAATAAATGTAATATAATTAATCATATAATATGCGAAACATGGTAGATGACATTAATAGACGTGGCAAGATTAACATTAACTTTGTCCCCTCTAATTCTCTAACTTTTCTTACTAAACTTATGATTGGAAACGTCCAAATACGCTTCCTCTAAAAACTAAAAACGATAATTATTGTGGTCCATAGGTACACAATTATCTGTGGCGGCCATATTTACCACGTCTTGGAGCACGCCTCATCGTCGTGCATATATGGGTCAAAGCAAACACCTTATCCTGATCTTCTAACCCTTTTGTTTTCCTTTGACTTCTGAAACTTTTCCCATTTATTTTTGGCTAATTAAGCAAGCAGCTTGGCCTATTAATCAATGACAACCTTAATTGTTTAGGACGCAACCCTAGCTTGGGGATCAGTTTTTACTTGTTTATTTACCATATATATATATAATGTCATTTCCAGGTATTTCTAATTAATTTGTATGCCTAATAATAAATATGTAATATCTATTAAGTATAAATTAAAATCAACATAAAATATAATAAAAAGACAGTTTATTTTTCCTACCTTCCAAACAAATTACGAAGAATGAGACAACATTAAACCCCACTGACAATTTTATCACGAGCCACAAGTTAGGTTTATAGTACTGCCACGTATCCAGTACGATTGACATATTAAGGATCAATATTGAACACAATGATATGGTCAATTTAAGTCGACGTACTTAATTATTGGGTTACCTTCAGATCATCAATATCGTGTGCTGACCTGATTATACATGACAAATCATATTCTCACGTCTGTCTAGACAACAGTTTACAGTACCATACAAATTTAAAATAGATAAATTTTACACAAACATTTATAAAAAAATTTAGGTCGGATTTGAAATTTTGGGAGACTAGGGGAGGTCATGCCATCATGCACTCAGCTTGGTTTTCAAACAAACCTTTTAATAAAAAATGAATCGATATGGATCATCCACTATGAACAAAAATGTGAAAAACGTAATTCATCAAAATAGAATCTATATATATATATATATATAAAACAGAAAAAAAAAAACTTATAAAAGCCTCATATATATGGTCTTTTATCTAACATAAGTACTCTTTTACTGGTCAGCTGTTTGTTTAAAAGAAAAAAGAAAGAAAGAGAAAACTAATGCCACGATCCCACAATTGTGTAGATTATTGTGTAAACAGACGTGGGTATATCATTTCATTTCTATTTATTTATTGTGTGGTGATAGGTAACAACTTATTCACAATTTATCATATTTATCAAATATTAATGGCTCATTATTACCTGAATCTGCTCTGCATCAGAGGACCATGAAGAGTGATTTGCTGCAAAATAAGCTTCTGGACTCCTCTGTATTATATTATTCTTCTTACAAAATGGTAACCAGTGATATGCAAATTTAGCAGCTTCCATGCAAGCAAAGAGTGTCACTTGCGATCCCCCATCATCCGATACATATACCGAAATCTTCTTCGTTGGATAGTCATAAGCCATGACCGATAAGATTGTGCTCACCAGCCTCAAAGGCGGCTCCTTGTACGGATCGGTGGTGCATATAAACACGTCCAGTGCCGGAAGGTCTGAAGAAGGATTTTTCAAGAGTAGTACCTTCTGAAGATTTTCAGGGTATTCATCACGGTAAATGATGGTCATGAGGAAACACTGACGAGTGAGCCACAAGAAAGCAAGGAAAGTATCGGAGACGAGGAAGGAGAGAGAGATGAGGAAGGATGCGAAGGCGGTGGAGTGGATGAGCTTGAGTGTATGAAGATAGAGCAGCACTAAGATGGCGCAGAAGTAAACTGCCGCAAACATGCGATTGAAGGCTGTGCGACGTGCATGTCTAAGCCCGTGAAGGAGAGGAGCGCGCGCGGGAGAGGTACTCAGGCTCTGATCCATGTCTTTTGGAGGAGAGGTACAGCAGTTCCAGAGAAGTGACACTACGGATAAACCCGGGCTTAATTTATAGGCCTATTTAAAGCTAGAATCAGGATGTCTTCAATTTCAAAACCAGCTTTTACAGTCAGCCAATCCGGAAATGCCACGTATGCACTCTTTCAAAAGACATGTGAACCCGCGTGTACCAAATTCATTCCTAAGAACCCTCGAGGCCGATTCCCCCTGTTTTCAACTCTGTTCTCGTCTCTGTACTCTTGTACCTTCAGGCTTCGGTAAATCCTGAACTTCGAATTCGAATAACAAATTTAAAAGAAAAGAGAAAATAAATAAATAGAAAGATAGAACCCATTAGGAAAACGAAGTCAGAAGTTTGGCAAAGAAAGGCTCAAAATAAAAATTTACTCTCGATTAGAAAACAGAGGGCCCAAAACGATTTTGAGATCTGAAAGTACGAACCCAAATTTCCATAGGCTTGACACTCGGGAGCGGAAAGAGCCAGAGACTCATCCAGAACAACCTGACAATTAAAAAAGAAAAAAAAGAAAGGAGCTCCACTTTAAACTTCATCTGTTTGGCACGCGGAAAAGTCAACATGGAAAAATGAAAGCAAAATATGCTTTAAAATTAAAACCAAGATACTTAGATGCTGAAAAAGAAGCAAAAGGTAAGCGATTTAATCAAAGAGATATTTTTTTGTTATATATAGTTAATCAAGGAGAGAACTAAATAGATTAAAAAATAAATAAAAAATAAAAAAAGAGGGAAAGAAACCCACAAGAAAACTGTAAAAATAGTCGAGCCAGAGAGGGAGAGAGAAAACCTGGACTGCTGGGCATCAAAGGTAAGCGGCTATGGTGATGGAATTTTTCAGAAACAACTGAGTTCAGAAACTAAACGAGGTAGAATTTTCAGCAAATTTAGGGGTGATTAGGGTGCATCCGGTTCACAGTAGAATTTGAGATATACTTACGTGGCAAAAGAAATTGGATGTCTGCAAAATTTGATTTTAAAGGCAGACCGGACGGAAGCTTCTGAGCACTAGTAATAATTTGGCTAAAATTAAGTTTAAATTAAAGTCTAATTTCATTTTTTTTACTATAATTTATATGATTTAGTTAAAAAATTTATATTGGTCTTGTTAAATTAAAATCTAAATAATAATATATATTATATATTTTAATATATATTTTTTTTTAATTTTGCAAATACGCTTAAAATATCAAATATTAATTAATGTAAACAATATTTTATTTTTTTAATTTTGCAAATACATGTAATTTATTAAATATTAATTTTAGTAAAAAATAATTATTTTTTAAATATTTCTTCTCTCAACCTAATTATTTAAATATACTTTAGCATAAAAAATTTTTTAAACTATTTCTTCTCTCAACCTATCATTAATCCAACACAAATACTATTAAAAAAGATTAAAAATCTTCATTCACACTACAACCACTTCAAACCACATTTTTTCTCTCAACCTAATGAATAGAAAATAATAGTTCATAAATATAACATCAAACCACATTTCATCACTTTACAATCTAGAAAATTCACACTACAAATCTACTACAACCACTTTGCACATCTCATCCCTTTGCACAACATACAACCACTTCAAACCACATTTCTTCTATAAATAATATAACATCAAATATTATGACATCAATATCCACTCCCAAAAACTACAAAACAGTCCATATATATCAAGTCCCAAAAATTACAAAATAGTCCATATATATTGTTCGCGTAAAATATCTGCAAGTGCACAGAATCGTAACAAGTAATAAAGTATTTTATAAAAAACGGATGTCAAACCCGCAGGAAATAACTATGTTACTGAATACCAAAATTCACTAAATTAATTACTATTTAGAAAATTGAAAATAAATGGAACATTTCTACTATCTAAATTAAATTAAAATATTTAACAAAAATAAATATATGAATAAAAAGTAACAAAGCTTTCAATCTAAGAGTGTAAAAATATTTAAAAAAATGGATCTAGAATGGTTGATTCTCCTAAGAAATCTCACACAATTTATTATTCCTAATTATTAAATTCCAATAATCCCACATTGATGATTAAAATTTCCTTAACTATTCAATATCTTCTCTCGAATAATATCAAGAATATCTCCAACTAAAAACTTCATATCTCTATGTGAATTCATTTAATTGAAGACTCGTTACGCTCTTTGAATTTTTTGAAAAATCACACTAGTTACAGTAAAATATCTTTACTTTTGCTCAACTAATAGTGTTTAAATCTAGAATTAAAACCACAAATTACCTCTCGGTCTCATTATAATTCAATTGATCAAACAATAATCCGTAAAAAATTATAAGTATTAAGAATAAGAATTAAACACTTAATCATGGAAATATTAAAAATAAAATAACTCGGAATATAAATTGTGTGGTCAATATTAAACTACATCAACTCTCTAAAAAATAAAATTTAGTTCATAATAAAATTGAAAAGAAAATAAATAAAACTTATATTTCTCATTGGAGTCGGTTGATGAAGCATGCAGCTCTCGCCTCTGTCCTTCAGATCCTATTCCTTAGAAAAATTCCAAAAAAAATCTCCTAATGAAATTGCTCAAATACCTCTTGATTGCTCTGTAACGACACTGAAAGCAAACTTCACTATATATATACGTTGTGCCGCTCCCTTTTAGTTTCCAAGTGAAAGTCTAATTTAATTCTGTGTGAAATCGTGATTTATTGATGCCGCTCTATATGTTGGGTCTGAGGCCCTAGGTGTGGCCCAAATTGAAGTCGAGTGAATCCATTCTCTTATGAAGTGTCGTGCCACAAGAAAGTGAATTGCACGTACGGGTCCCAAGTGACTTGTAATCCAAATTGAACGATCCTCATGCTCTTTCAATACTTTCTTTTCTTTTTCTTCTCATTCCTTCAACAAAAAAATTAAAAAAAAATCAAATAAAATCAAAGTAAATCAAAGTAAATTAACAATTTTAATAAATAAAAAGATAATAAAATCATATAAAAATTACACTTATCATATATCAAGTCCCAAAAACTACAAGACAATCCATAAAACTACCAAAGTCTCAAAAACTACGAAACATCAATAATATAACATCAATATCCAGTCTCAAAAATTATAAAAAGAGTCCATAAAACCATCCAAGTACAATGTCCACAAAATAGTCCATAAGACTATCCTTTTTGTCTATAACCGATCCAAAAACCAGTTCATTTAGTTACTAGCAACATGTTTATATGCCTGGGCAGCAACTAAAATTTTAAAATAAATTTAAATTAACAAGATTACTACTTAAATGTTAAATGAGACACCTCCATAAGGGGTTAAAGGAGGTGGAGATGTAAATGTACATCTGTAACAGAATCTTGATTCCTTAAAAATTCCAAGTTGAATATTATGAAAATATTTAACTTGCATGGCATTCATGGCACTTAGATTTAATCTCATCATCTCTGCCTCTTCTTAAGTTCAATGGCTGCCTTCATAAGTTCAAAGGCTACCATTCTCTCTTGTTTTTTTCTTTACTGCATATATCCTCCGCTCTTCCATAATCGTTGCTCTATCCGCAATTATCTTTTCTAATGATTTCTTAATCTTATTATTGTGGCCTTCCAACAACCTCCACTTCTTCTCAACTTTCTTGCCTATAGATCTCTCAGCTAGAACCTCCAAGTCATTCTCGACTATATCAATAGGATCTTCACCAATCTGTAATTGTGTCCTAGCACCTCTTTGTACAACACCTTCGCTGTAAAGCCCCAAATCCAACTAACGGACATAGTTTCGTCTATATTTTTAGAACTTCCTTCCTATTTACAAAGCACATAATATACAAAATCTCCAAAATATTTAAAACAAAAAAATACAATGATCCTTAAAACTAACTCACAAATTCAACAAAAGTCACACTATTCTAAATAATTATATATTCTGAAATTCCAACTAAAACTGTATAACCACTAAAACATAACCATAATATTTCCCACATCTTGACCAATTTGCTAGGAAGATTGACAAATTTGCTCACCCTTATTAAAAATTCTTCTTTTAAAACCCTGACCTTGACCTTGGTCCTTCCCTGATTAGGCACTAGGTTGCATAAATTTCTTCTTGTCTACATTAGAAGCATCTCTCAACCTAAAATCTTCCCCTAACGCCATGGCTTTCCTAAATGTGGCTGTATATGGGTTAACACCAGAAGCCGAAATGAGATGACGTGTTCGATCACTCAAACCCTTCTGAAATTTTTGAACTCTTTTCTCTTCATTCGAAATCAAGTGAGGGGCAAAACGGGAGAGTTCAGTAAACTGAGCTGCATATTGCTCTATGGTCATGGATCCTTGAACTAAGTTTGCAAACTCACTTTCATTTCGATCCTTTACCATTTCAGAATAATAATTCTCATTGAAAACTTCTTTGAATTTATCCCAAGTAATAGCGACGCCTTTGCCAAGTTCTTCTTTCAATAGCAATTATGTACTATCTCACCACCTTTCAGCAGCGTCATCTAAGCTAAAAGTAGCATATCGAACCATTTGCGCATCAGTGCAGTTTAACACTTTCAATAATTTCTCTATTCTCATCAACCATGTTTTTGCCATTGCTTAATCCGGTTCTCCACAGAAGGTAAGAGGATTGTGTCGTTTAAACTCTCCAAAAGTACAACCCTCATCCAAATTTTCATATCTCCTCGCACTTCGTGCAATCCTTGAGTATATTTTATCCACCACATCATCAATTTTATCGGTCTTAGCTTCAGTCTCAACCAACATTTCCTCTTCTACCACACCTTCAGGGATCGAAATTTCAACTACAGACTTCTTCTTTTGCTTTGGCGGTATATTAACCTAATTTATCACCAAAACGGGTTACATAAATATGAGCACAATAATAGGTCCAATAAACCATACTATACTAGAGTTTATCAGAATTCAGAAAGCCTCAAATCAAACTTGAACTATAATCTACAAAACTAACATTGCCTATTGGCATCCAAACCAAAATATACTGAGGATCAAGTCTTAAGTCTATAGTGTGCTTAACCTATGCTCCACTATAATCATCTTTCTTAAGTGTCTACAGAATCATAAGCCTAAACTCTGATACCACCTTTGTAATGCTCCAAACCCAACTATAAACGGACAAAGTTCCGTCTATATTTTTAGAACTTCCTTCCTGTTTACAAAGCACATAATATACAAAATCTCCAAAGTATTTAAAACAAAAAAAATACAATGATCCTCAAAATTAACACACAAATTCAACAAAAGCCACACTATTCTAAATAATTATAGATTCTGAAATTCCAACTAAAACTGTATAACCACTAAAACATAATCATAAGAAAAATCTCTACACAATCAAAATCTATTCCAAGCGACGAACCAATTATCCTCAAAAACCTCCAACCTCAAGTCACTAAACCATTTGCTTTGAAATCTTTAACTCAAGCAATAACTCCAAAGGAATGAACTTCTACAACACTGAAAAATATGAGAGATAAAGTGGTGAACTTCTACATGCTCAATAAGTAGCAATTTAATGGGGGTGTGGGAGTTGACAATTTACTTAATTTTAAGAGAAAATGAATTCTCAATAAAATAACGTGAGCAATACAATTTAATCTCAACCAATACATTCAGTCAAAAATCATATTCAAGACCACATGATAATAGGGAAATCACCAATATACTACGAAGATATCATGCCACGAAGACATCATGCGACAAGGGCATTAATATACCACACAGATATCATGCCACGAAGACATCATGCCGTGAGGGGCGTCAAACATGTCACAAAGACATTTATATCATGGGCTCAAGAATAAATAGCGCGCTCACATTTAACTTTTAAGTTTACAAAATCACATGGCATTTTTCAAACATTTCAGCCATCACAAAATTTACACAAATCCCACAAGCAAAGCCAAAACAGCATTAGAATGTGCACAAATTCTTAATTTACACAAGTTTGAACTTTAATACCCCAGTGCACCATTCAAAGCCAAACCAACAATTCTTTTAATAAAAATCCATTAAAAAGCCACTTACCTCAATTTATTGTCAAAAGTCAAGACAGTACTCATTTGTCCATAGTCACGTAAAACCTATTTCAAGTCATTATAATCCATCAAATTTTCAGTATAAAAATCATCTCACTAAACTCTAAAATTCCATATAATCTTAATAACATGATTTTAGACTTGTTCTAAGAAACTTTTCCCCCAAAATAGATAAATACCAAATTTCCAAACTCTATGTAAACTGCCAAACAGCACCTACATAGCCTTTACCTTTTATAAATCACAACCCAATAATATCTATACTCAGCTTTAAAAATATAACACAAACACAACTTAAATTCTAACCAAAACCCATTACTAATACTGAAAATTTATTACTGCAATATACCTAAACAGCCAAATCAATTAGCTAGGTAAATACTAAAAATCCCTAATCCAAAACTTAACAAATTCTAAATTCAAATAAATAAAACACTAATAATGGGAGATGAGAAATTTACCCAAAATTTACTGTCGATGATGCTGGAAACATGGGCTGTGAGTAGAATTTATCGAGAGAGAAATAGAGAGAAAATTCCGAAATACTAGATATATGAATGGAGGTTTATAGAGAGAGAAAAAACAAATAACTATATAATTATATATATACGTATGTATACGGTGAAGATAAGGTGAAATTGAGAAAATGAAATGAGAGAGGAGGAGAAAGTAAAGTGAGTGTGTGAAGAGAATTGAAGTGAGGGAAAGTGATGAGTGTTGTGCAACGGTGTGTGAGGTTGGAGAGAACGTGATGTGAGAGAGGGATTTGTACGTACACAGAGAGCGAGATGTAGGTTGGGGGGTGGGGTTTGTTGAGAGAAATGAAAAAAAGGGGGTTCTGGAGTATACGGGAACAAAGTAGAAGAAATGGGAAAAGAAAAGAAAGAAAAGAAGAGGGGGGGGGGGGTTTGGGCCAAATGGGTTGAGCCTGTGAGATGGGCTATTACATTCACCTTCTTAATCTATAAAGGTATAATAAATATATGTTAGTTCATAAATAAGTCTTACATAATTGCATGACAACTTTAAAATTTGATGCATACCTTATCTTGTTCCGTGGTACCATTTGAGTGCAATGACTCTACTTGTCCTACATATGCATAAAAATTATTTGTCCACTTTTGAATCATAGACCACTGATTCATCAAAGAACCCTCAGTTAGGTTGGCAATGTTCGATTTTTTATGCTCATGGTAAAAAGCAGTAATTTTCTCCACATTATAGTGAACTTTTGATCAGTACCCCTGATCACATCTTGACTAATGTTGAGCCAAACTAAGATGAGGAGAGTATCCTCATCTACAGTGAAAAATGCGTCTCTTTGAAAGAAGCCTGTTTTCACTGCTAGTATGGGTTGCTTGAACCACAACATTTGGCATTTGCATTGAGATGCTAATACAACCCTCTCCTCCACTTTGTAATAAAGTGGTGAAAAGAAGGCCATTATCAAACTCTGTGTCCATCCTGGAGAAGTAGTAAGATTTTCAAAGAATCAGAAAATAGTTCCAATCATGCACAACTTGAGTGAAAACATTTTCAGCCGTGGATACATAAAAAATAGTTTCAATCACCCATGCATTCTGAGATAAATCATTTGAGATAAAATGAATGTTATGTGCTAGTTTGTTATGGAAAAACTTTAAGTAAAATTGATGCAATTCGACTCGACAAATTTAGTAGCATTAAGAAGCATTTACTTGATATTTGGACTTTTACTAAAATTCTAGAAAAGATAAATAACATGAACACAAGCAGCTCAATCTACATTTAAAGGGCAAGGGCAATACGGTTCCAAGTATTAGTCACTAGCATGAGGAAACATTTGCTTGTGCTTCTAAAGGATTAGCCACTGTTTCAAGTATTATAAAGAGTAATACTTCCTCTCAAATTGTTAAAAGTTTCAAGCAAAAATAGTTCCAAATATAGCCATCAACAGCAATACTTCTAAAGCTTGTACTTCTTGTGCAGCTTGTACTTCTAAAGAGTTCATTCAAGTACAGGAAATAGTAGTTGAAAACACAAGCCACAAATATGAAAAACTACGTGATGTGCAATTAAATTTTGATTGTGCCCTAGGATTGATTTCAACTACTTGATGTCTAGGAAATGGTACTTTGTTGTCCAGTTTGTAATATGCATTTGAAAAAGTACCCATATGCATTGGAAAAATATAGCTGTGAAACATTACAGGCAAGTCATTACAGGCAATCTCATTGCAAAAATTACCCATATCATTGGAAAAAGGACGCTGCTACGCGTAATTAAATAAAGAAAAAAATATGTGAGTGTTACATGAACAGTATAATATGTACTGTTTATGTGAGTGAGTGTGATTAGTGTTGGATGCTCTCTAACATTACTCTTAAATAAAACGTAAGAAAAACGTACGCGAGCCCTTAATGCAATGGATAATGCTATATGAACCATTGTTATATTGACTGATTTTATTATTTTTTTAAAGAAAAAATTCTAAATGATTAAGTAAGTGAATATTATTAAGTTTATGTATTTTTTATAAATAAAAATAATATTTAAAGATGTTAATAAAATGAATAAAATAAAAGCTAAAAAAATAAAATAAAAAAATAAAAACTTAAAATACACTGAGTCGGTCTGAAATCGGTAGGGACTTCGTTCCCTGCAGCAATACCCTTAATGCAATATAAAGTAAACAGACGGTAAAAATATTAGTGAAATGTAGATTTTGAAACAATCGGTAAAAGTTATTAGTAAAATTAAGACAGTGATACTTGGCACCCTTATATTTTATTTTTAAGCAACACACAGTAAGTTAATAAATGTCCACGATAAGTTTATGGAAACCGAAGCGCAAGCACTTTAAGAAAAATGAAGAAAAAGAAAAAAAGAAAAAATAGAACAACAAATCACAAATTTTCAAGTGATTACCATAAATATATTAAAAAAAAATGCAACAGTTTCCCAAAAGATAGATAGTCTTTGATAAAAATAAAATGCACAAAAGTTCATAGTACCAATAATGTATAAAAATCTATAAAATACATTACTAAATATATCTTATAAAAGTTGGAACAAAAGGAAAATCTCCAACACAAAAACCTCCTTTCAAATTTGTTTAACTCCTCTCAATTGAAGGCACAAGAAATTTCGTTGTTACCTTCTCCACGGGAGGAGGAAGCCTCCATGGCTCAGAAATACAATCTTCCAAAAAAATACCTAGACAATTGATCTCGCCGTTGAAATAGTTGGGATGCAATCTCATAAAAACATCGTTGTTTAAGTTTTGTAAGCAATGCCCAGGGACATTGCCTCTTCATTTTTCATAATTTTTTTTTCACTTTTTCTTTTTCGTTTTCGTTTGTTTTACTTTTACGTTTGGGTTTTGTTTTAACATTTGCCTTTAACGTCTGCCTTAATTAACATTTGCTTTTACTTATCTGACGGCATCATATGAATGCATTAATGGTATGTTTTTAGTACGTTTTATTTACGTACAAAAAGCATTTATCTTGGAAAAATATAGCTGTGAAATAAACAAGTTGAAGCTTTGCATGGAGACTCATACCTACCTGTACAAACGAACACGCACTTTCAGCTCAACCAAAATTGGCTTCCTCAATTCAGAGATCGAAAGCTTTGCATCATTATCATCTGCACACTCTTCCGCCAATTCATATCTATAATCCAACAAAAAAAAAAAATGAAATACACATATATTTTCCAAAATAGATAGCCCAGTCCTCTAGTTTTCCATAAAACTGAGGCAATAAAAGAATTCCTAAGTTGTAAATCTTTTAATGGCTTATTTTATGAAACAAGAGGCTATAGAAACTCAAGACATAACCTAAAAAAATACTCAAATGGAAATTTAAATCTTCAAGCATGTGCAGAGGTGACTACATGAATTTTGAAACCCAAATTAATCTTTTTCAGATTCATTCTTGAGAGTGAATCGGAAACATGATCATAGACATATTGTTTAGTGCGAAGTTCCTTTGACCAAACTCTTTTACTTCTACCATAGATATCTGAAACCATAGACATATTCTTTTTTCTTCTACATTTTTTTTTCAAACAATTCGCATGAACAGAACGAATAATAGCCATAAGCAAGACTGAGATCTCAAATCTAAAAAACAAAAACCAAGTTGAAAAGAAAAGCACAGGAAAAAAATGGCTTACAACTTTTGGCTCTTTGGTCTCTTCTCCCAGAGGGTAAGATTCCCTCAAATCTTTGTTTTCTTTCCTTACATAAATCAACAACCAAGTTGGAAAAAAAACAATAAAAGAAAATGTTGAGGGAACGAAAATAAGGAGATAATCTGTTGGTGCGAAACCCTTGTCGAGGGAACGAAGACGACCGCAAAACCCTTGAGAGAAATAGAGAATGAAGAAGTGGAAATGTCAAGGAAAGAAATTCGCGCGTCTTTCCTACGTAGATAAAGTAATAGAATAAGTAAATGAATGTGTAACAATAACTCGCTATTGATTGGTTTACTGTAGCTTAAGTTCAAAATGAAGTGTGTATGGCGAATCCAATGTCGGATATTTTTTACCCTTAAATTTAAAATGATTGATTTACTATAATTTATTATATAACTAGACTATTGCTACTGTTCTCATGACAAACAAACTAACTTAGGAAAGACGACAAACAAACTAACTTAGCTTATAGACCTGTTTGGAAAGAAGTACTTTACTCTTGCAGGTCTGTGTTGATATAGCAGCATGCCAGAGACGGAAATGATATTTCTCATGTCTATGGTCGGTAGAAAAGCGGTCATCTATTGTGATTTATTTATGTAATGGTTAATAGGGCAAGCAGCTTCCATTTTTTGAAATATAGTGAATTTTTTTAAGTGAGTTTGTGATTTTTTTTAAATAAGTAATTTTGTTTATGCTTAGTTTGTTTTCATAATCACTATCAATTTATCTTATTTCATCTAATATAATTATTAAAAAAATTCTAATTTCCACATAACATAATTCAAACAATTCAATTTTTTTTTTATATTTCAAAATGAAAATAATAATAGAAAATATATTGTAATAATATTTTATCAACTTTTATTTCTGCTCACCTTATTTCATGTACAAAAGCAAATGAGATGAGATAATTTTTAAAAAATTATGTGTTTATTTATAGAAAAGAGATAAGATTGTTTGACTTTTTTCAATGAAAAATGATAGTTTATCTACTTATTTGGACAATTCATATATTTTATTAATTTTTTTATTTAATGAATAAGAAAATAATTATTAGTATATTAATATTTTTTTCATATTTTTTTAAAATATTTTAAAATGATAAAAAATTAGAATAAAAAATTAGAAAGATGAATTTTATCTAGCGGTAAGAATATTTAAGCGGTATGATAGCAGCATCCTTTTTATATTTGATAAGTGTTCACCCGAGGGATATTTCATAAGATGTCTCTATACAGGGTAGTTTTTTCATTTTTTTTATATTTTTAAATATTTTTAGAAAATAAAAAATCCACAATATTATTACAAAATATTTTTTTAATTACTAAGAAAAAAATAATATATATATTTTTTGTATAGGGAGCTGATTTATTCGGGAGATATAATCGGAGAACTAGCATTTTTCATTTGATGAAGTTGAGTGAGACCCACCATTAATTATGTAATTCTTTAGGCAATATTTTAATGAAAACAAAGCAACCGGCTGAAAAGTGAAGAGTACAAAATCCAAACAGCCGGCTGGGTGGAGATAACATCAATATTTCATAGCACCGTCGACCAAAAAGTCAAAAACACGAGGCTTAATTTCACCTACCTGCGCCAAGGCCATTTTCGGATTTGTTTCCAGTGTGTCTTTTATTTTATTTTTGTGGTGTATTAGTTAATTAATGGTGTTTGCCGGGCTCATATATCATTGATCTTTTAGTCAATTAATCATTATCTATAGCGCTTGCTTAGGAGGAAAAAAAAAAAAGGAAACAATAGTCTTGGACTCCATACAACAGCAGAAATGCAAAATAGTGGGAAGATTCAATGAAAAAAACTCTTGATCCCAGATCTTGTTTAGCTCTCACAACCACGTAGCACAAAGGTTGGCCTATATAATTTGCCAAAGATAACAAATATATTATATAGGGTTCCACTCGTATAAGACAAAGAAAAGTACAGATATTAAAAAGAAAAGCTAGCGCTGCTAATTTCTATTCCCAAGAGGAAGAGAAATTAGCCCATAAAGAGCCAAAGCTAGACATGATGAAGTTGCAGTAGTTTTGAATGGTATTCTTCCTTTATTATTCCTCAAGATCATAGCTTCGTAAATTGGCAAGGCATTCAACACTACAAAACCTGCTAAGAACATTTGTAGAAACAGACCCTTCAATTTGTTGCCTCTTAGAACTTGTGCAAGCCCCATAAGAAATGATACCAAGTTGATAATGGATGCTGTTATTAGCAGCATAAACATGTTTGATGAGGCTCCAAACTCAAACATACCTTGTCCATATCTTTTGCTTTGTTCATCATCGATCACTTTGCTAGTCAAACTGAAATCATATGTGGAAATGCCTAAACATTTGAGGGAGAACTCGAGGCATCCATACCCAAAGGCTGAGAGCCCCCTTATCATCCACATCCTCTGATCATTCCACCACTTTTGAACTGTTCCTTCCTCTATCATAAATTCAAGGAGATCTTGTCCATAGGCTCCAAGGACAAGAAATACATACAAAATAAAACTAGGCTCTGATAGTTGCAATATATTTTCACAAGTAAATCTAAATGGATGAAAGCTTAATGTTCAAAAGCTTGACCAGGAAGATTTCTTAATTAGTAGCTCACTAATGAATAAAAAGAATCTATAACCTGTAAAAAGCATACCTTTGGAAATACAGAAAATCCATGGAGAAATGATAGTTGGGGGAGGAACGCATAGACGGTGAGAGGAATAAACCAGGTGGGCCAAAAACAATAATGAGTGTAGGCCAGGCCCATAAGAGGGCCCAAAGATCTAGTACCAAAGGTTAAGGGACTAAAACTGGAGAAGAAAGCCTGAAGAGCACCAATGTTCCATCACTAGACTTGGTTTAGGGCATTAACAAGGCTGATTGGTGCATCACCCAAAAAGGCTGCCCTCTTAGGGTTGCAAAATATGGACCTCCATCCCTCGCATTGTAGCCGAAACCCCGTGAAGAAGTCTTCTATCAGTGATCCATATCTGTAGCCCACCTATATATCAAATTTGTTCATCCAATCCATTTATTCTTATTCAAACCATAATTCTCCATTTGAATTCCAAGGCTCTACAAATATTTTGTAATATTAGCATACAATTAAGTGGATTGAGATTCTTCATTGTTTAGATAAATTGAATGTTTCAATACAAAGAAATATATGCTTAGTATTAGATGCATGTCAGGAGTTCATACTATATCAAAAAATCCTACGTATGTTGTATTAAATACTATAAAATCTAATACGTCTATCTCTTTCCAAAATTGAAATACAATTTAGCCAACTAATTTTAACAATCAATTCATTTTCAATTAATTAATGAGAGACGATGAGAAAAAAAACTTCCAAGATTGTTTAATTGGTGATTGAAAGAATGTGAGATAAATGGTATATTTTTTTTTCACTAACTTACAGGATTAAGTATTGAAATGTTGAGGATGAGCGTGACTGTGACCGTGACCGTGACCTAAGAGTGTTTTTGGTAAGACTACTGGTATCATTAAAGAGTTAGAGAATCGTATTGACAGATTGGAGAGTCGTCTTCAAGAGTCTTTTAATGTTAAGGATGATCATGACCTCTTAGCATCTAGGTTGGAATTATTGACTTGGATGGGTAGAGAGGATACCCTGCTCTCTCATATGGTAAAAAAAGTTAGTTGACAGATGGGGTTCAAAATTCTAAATTCTACCATGCTTATTTGAATGCTAAAACCCACAAGAGGATTACTAACATGCGCTTAAGTGATGTTACTAATGTTAAACAACCCTTTTGACATTCATAAGGTTGTTGTTGATTATTTTCATCAATTTTTAGGTCATAATAGTTCTTGTGATTTGTCGTTTTTAAATGAGTTAATCTTTCCTCTTACCATTGATGAAAAGAATTCGGAGATTTGCAGAATGCCTTCTTTAGAGGAAGTCAAAGATGCTCTCTTTAATATTCCCATTGATATCAGCCTTGAATCGGATGGTTTTGGCTCTAGATTCTTTAGGGTTTGTTGGGATTTTGTGAATAATAATATTCTTGAAGATATCATTAATTTTTTTTTCATAATCACTCGCTTCCCAATTACTTCACTACCTCCTTCATTATCTTAATCCCTAAGATCGAAAAGCCTTCTAGATTTGAAAAATTCAGGCCTATTAGCCTTTACACTATGATTATAAGATTTGTACTAAGATTATTGTGGGTTATCTGACGTCTTTACTCCCTACGATGATTTCCCAAGAACATGGGGCGTTTATCCTAGGTTGTAGTATTTTTGAAAATATTAGTTTAACTTAGGAGATGATTCACTCTATTCATTAAAATTCGAATGGAGGTAATGTCTTGTTAAACTTAACATGTCTAAGGCTTATGATAGAGTTGATTGGTCTTTCTTACTTCATGTTTTGAATAATTTTGCTTCTCGCCTCATGCCTGTGATTTGATTAAAGCATGCATTTCTTCACCTTGATACTCCATTATAATTAATGGGGATACTGCTACGTACACACAGTTGTGGGTACACGACACAGACACTGCTGAAGTCAGCAAATATTAAAAAAATTACTTTAAAATTCGTAAGTTTTGTTTTAAAACCAAAAGGAGTAAAACTGTAAATTCATAAATTAGAACTCTGCAAGATAACGTAAGGATGAAAACACAACATTTAGAAAAACTAAGTTATTATTAGGAAGCATAACGAACCGAGGCTGAGGCTAAGGCATGTGATAGAGGATCATGGAGAGGATGATGAGCGGTGGCAGGCAGCAGCAAGAAGCTATGTGCGGTGGGAGACCACTGCGAAATGAAGCAAGAGAAGGTGCTGAAAGAGAGAATGATGAGAGAGAGATATCGTGAACTCACCGAGAGATGAAGATGGAGAGGGAGGCCGTGGGGCACGTCGTGAACTCACCAAGAGATGAAGACGGCGGAACAGGGGGCAAGGTCGACCGTTTCTACTGTTACCTGAGAAGTTTTTCGGCATGCAATGAGACAAAAAAATTGAGGGCCACAGAGAGTTGCTGAAAGAGAGAATGATGAGAGAGAGATATCGTGAACTCACCGAGAGATGAAGACGGAAAGGGAGGCTGTGGGGCACATTGTGAACTTACCGAGAGATGAAGACGGCGGAACAGAGGGCAAGGTCGGCTGTTTCTACTGTTGCCTAAGAGGTTTTTCGGCGTGCAACGAGACAAAAAAAAAGGTCCACTGAGAGCTTTACTTGCTCTGTTTTGGGAGACGAAAATAGGGGAGGTTTCAGTTTTGGTTGGCCACTGCGTGCGACAACGGGATATCGTCTAGTCGTGTGGGGCTGCAATGGGGTGGTTGAGATTGTGGCTCAAGGAGAAGGGATATGGTGCTTTGTTTTCTGGTTGTCTAAAACTGGGTGTTTGGTTTCAGTTGACTGTTTCCATGAGATATGGGTGGTGGCGGGGGAAGAACCGGGAAGCCAAGGGAAAAAATTACATGAGGCGGCAGTACTAGTTTTTGAGAGATCGAGATAGTGAGCCAAAAAGTTAAAATGCATCGTTTTATTAAATATGGGTTGTACGTAGTGTACACTACGGGCGTGTACATCTAGCATTTCTCTAATGAATGGTACCTCTTTGGGGTTTTTCTAAAATGAGAGAGATTTGAGGCAAGGAGACCTACTTTCTCCTTATTTGTTCATTATTATGCAAAAAGTTCTTTCTTGTCTTCTTAAAAACTCAAACTGGTTAGTTCACCCAAGTTAGGAGTACCCCTCAAATTTCCTACCTTATGTACGCTAATAATATTGTTATCTTTACTAATAGTGGTTAGAAGTCTATGCCTAGTTTGATGAAGGTTTTGAATATTTATAAAAATTGGATAGGTCAAGTTCTCAACAAAGATAAAAGTGCTTCTTCTTTTTTTCCTAAAAGAATACCTATATCCCAAAAGTTTTTCTCCTTCGCATTAATGGTTTTCGTGAGAGTTTTTTTCCTTTTAAGTACTTGGGTGTGCCTATTGTAATTGGTAGGTTTAAAGCTTGTGAATTTCATGTCTTCTGCTACTTTAACATTAGGAAGATTCTTGTGATTTTAGTGATTTGCTTGGTAAAGTTAAGAATAAAATTACGAGCTGGAAAATGAAGATACTTTCTATCAGTCAAAGAATCATTTTGTTACGCCATGTTCTTTCTAGTATGGCCACACACCTTCTTGCTGTTCTTCAAGCTCCTAAAGTGGTGCTTAAGGCTTTGAACAAAATGATGGGTTCTTTCTTTTAGGGTGAATCCGATAGAAGCCGATAGAAGAAGGAGGTCTGGATATAAGAGATTTTGCAGAGGTTAAAAAAGCTTTACACATGAAACTTGCTTGGCGTCTTCTGCAGGGTCAATCTTTATGGGTGAATTTTTTCAAAAGCAAATATGCTAAGGATAAGCATTTTTCCCTTGTAGTGCCTAATAAAGGCACCCATTTTTGGAAAGCGATTGTCAATAATATTTCAGAAGTGTTAAATGGTTCTAAATGGATTGTGAAATAAGGCAATATCTCATTTTGGTATGATAATTGGGAGGAGAGTGGTCTTATTAGTGGACAGTACCCGGTGATTGATCAACCTTTGCTTAAAATCAAAGAGTGTCATATTGAGAATGGGTGGGATATGGATCTTTTGGAAAGGGGAAATGCTTTTTAGCCCGCTGGATTGCCCCACTCCATTGTCCCGTTCCCTGTTTTTTATTTTTATTTATTAATTTGTTTATTTAATGATTAAGAAAATATTATTTAATAATGTTGTGAATTTTTTTTCTTTTTTTAAAAAATATTTAAGCATTTAAAAAAATGATGTGAAAAAAAATACAAAATACAAAAAATATATTTTAACACTAACGGGGCAAGCTAGTGGGGCACACTAATGGGCCCCCTAGCGTTGCCCTTTGGAAAGACTTATGAGTTATCAAAAAACTAATGATCTTTATCATTTTCTGGCTAGGCAGAATGAGGACCAGGATGTCCTTATATGGCTCAAAGATAAAGGGGGTACTTTTACTACTAATAGTGTTTGAGATTGCATTTGAGTTAGAGCGCCTCCTCTTTCATGGGCAAATTGGATTTGGCATAACCACATTCCTAAGAAAATTTTTATTATGATGTGGAAGGCTATTAATAATTGCTTGAGTGTTGATGAAAGGATTAAAATGGTTAGGATCCTTATATTTCTAAATGTGATTGTTGCTCTATGGGTCATATTGAGGATTTGATTCAAGTGCTTTGTACTGGGGACTTTGCTCAAAAAATTTGGAGATTGGCTACTAATCAATTAGTGATTTATATGGGTGATTTTCAAACTTGGCAGGAGCAAACGAATTTTTGCATCTATCATACAGGTAAGTCTACTCAAGTACGGATTATCTTTGGTCTTATTTTGTCTATCATTTCTAGGAAACTTTGGGACAGACGCTGTAAGGCCTGATATGAGGATAAGGTTGACACGGTTGATTCGGTTTGGCATGTTATTAAAGTGTAGCTCTGTCGGATTATGGAATTGACTATGAAAGTTTCTAGAGTTTCTGCCCAAAATGTTGCTATATCAAATAAACTAGATATCACGTTCTTAGCTCACAAGCCTAAACAAGTTCGTGTGGTGAGATGGATTTGGCCTCCTCGGGATTGGGTTAAACTGCCTTATTTGTTTTCAGAGATGAAATGAAATGAGATAAAAGTTAAATAAAATAAAATAAAATATTATTGTAAGATATTTTTTTAATATTAGTTTTGTATGAGGATTTGAAAAAGTGGTATAAAAATTTGAAAAAATTATATTTTTTATTATATTTTATATGAGGATTTGAAAAAGTATAATGATGAGTTTGAAAAGTGTTTGGATTTTTGGCCTCATCCTTATAAGCAAACAAGGCCTTAATTTTGATGGTATTAGTTCGGTAATCCTAAGCCTTCTGAAGCTAGAGGCATTATTTGTCACAATTGTGGAAATTTAATTGTAGCTTACTCTATGACTTTGGGGATGGGTTCCAACAATACTGCTGAAATGAGAAGTTTACTAGAAGGGATTTGTATATGTTGTCATCTTGATTTCTTCAGAGTTGAGATTGAGACGGATTCTCAAATTCTGGTTGACTGGATAAAAATGGTCAATACAATATTTTCTATTTAAAATATTTTTGGGATGAATTATATGAATATTTTAATTATATGGCATATATTGTTACTCATCTTTTTCATGAAAGAAATGTTGTTGCAGATTTTCATACTAAGTGAGAAGCTGAGGGTTTAAACTTGAATGGGCCTGGAGATATTATGATTCCCAGAAGTTTGAGAAGCCTTCTTCATGTGGACAAAATTTGACCTTCCTTACTTGCAGGTCTTATAATGTTATGTCACATCTTTTTTGGCTCCATTCTTTTTGCCTATGATTGTTGTTGTAGGGTTTCATTTTTCATATCTTGTAATGGACAAGTGTTTTGATTTTAAATTGTTTTTGTTTTGATGCCTGGGGTTTGGGCCTTTTAATATTTTGTAACCCTCAGGTGTCTTGATATAACCATAATTTTCTTCCGTCACAAGTGAGAGTTTATTAATAAAATTAGATTAGAAACTACTATTGAAAAAAAAAAGTATTGAATTAGTTTGTGGTTTACCATTTGCACAGATTAGTTTATTTACCATTTTTGAACCTTTTGCTTCTTTATGATTTTGAATTTAATCAAATCACCTCCATTACTATTCGACACATGATTAAAATCAGTTAAAAAGTTAAAAAAATGGTAAAAATTTTTGTTTCATGGTAAGTTTAAAGATTTGAATGATGGACTGAAGGATAAGCCATAGTCCAGATCATAAAATATGCTTAAATCTCTAGTTTTTTACATAGTTGAAAACTAAGTACTAATTAACACAAGAATGCTAAATATTAAGAAAAAGCTTACCTCGTAACCCCATTTGGTCTTGTACTTATAGTTACACCCTGCAACCTTGTGTGCCAATTCCAAAACTGGTTGGGACTGAATGGTCGACTTGTCAACAACACTGTCGGGGCCAAGCTCAGAGATCTCTGGTTGCACAATGGTCAACGAGCCGCCAAAGAAAGCTCGTCAGTTAAAGAAACATCCAGTTCCAACATAATTAGAGCCCAACATTCCATCCAATCCCATGGGATTAGAAGAGAAAACGTGTTTATATTCACAACTATAAGTATCATTTTTGTTGATTCCATGAAAGATTTGAGGGAATTGAACATATGCTAATCGGGACATGAGTTTAGGGTCTAACAGGTAACACAATGCATGAAGAGGTGTCTGTGGGTCATTAGAATACATATCACAATCCAAGTTGAGGATTATGGGCGCGTTGATCATGGTGGCCGACACTCGAAGCTTCAATACATCATGACAAAGAGAAAACAAGATTATAAAAATATGAAAATTAATGATAAAGAATTGTTAACTGGAAATAACAATCAACAATGTGGAGCATTTTGCTGTAGATACAAAAAATTAAGCTTACCAAGACGTTGAGGGCACCTGCCTTAAAATTGTGGGATGAAGTCTTGCTCTTTTCCCTAGAGACATAGATGAGATTTGGCAACAAATGGTTGGTCGCGTCTTTGTTCTTGCCACTCTCTAATAAGACCTGTCCATAGTTGAATTAAGCTGCCAATTAATATCTAATTAGGAGCTAATAAACTTAATTCGATAAGGAAAATGATATTTATACTTATAACTTTTATTTAAATAACAATACGTACTTATTGACATAAGATTGTAAATACATATAACGTACGCTACTCATATGATAAACGTACATATATACCTGAATGACAATGGGATGATTTTGTCGAGTAAATCCATGATCTGTCCATTTGCTAAAAGCCTTGCGCTCTATCTCTTCAGTGATATACTCTTCGCCAACTTTCCCCTTCTCAAGGACTTTTTCTATCCTTTCTTTCATGTCTTCATACATTTTCAGTGACATTGTACGTTATGAACAAGTGGAGTAACGATAAATTAATAAATGAATCGACAATGAGATAATTTCACGTCTAACTCAATAGAATCAAACAAAGTTTCTCAATACAAAAATATTTAATTTCTAAAGAATATTTTTATTTGAAAACTTTACCATACACCATTCAAGGGAATTCGGAAAATCAATTTTAAATATTACAAATCAAATTATGTTCTATATCATAATTAATCATATAATATGCGAAATCCTTTTGAAGAGAAATTAGTTTATTGCCATTAAAACCATGAAATTGAAGTTTACATAATGTGACCTATACAAATTGAGAGAACGCGGCCTACAAGTCAACTAAATCTGTTGGGGCACACACTTCTCAATCTGTGCAGACAAAATGTCTAAGAGACTATTTAATTCCTAATAGACATTTTACTAAAGTTTCTACCTCTACAAGAGGATAGAACTACAACTCTACGAACTAGGCCCAAGAGACTATTTCTCTATATAACATTTTTTCTATACAAACAAAACAGAACAACACCAACCAAACAACAGAAAAATAACAACTCAAAACAAACCCCACAGTGGTAGCACATGTATCACGCGCTACTGTAGGAGTGATCACCCACAAGTTGGAGTGCCCCGAAGACCATGGATCTCCTTGAAGCCGCACACAGTAGAGAGAATCCTCCAATTGGTGTGACACGTGGAGCTCACACTTTTCTGGACCTCGCGCTTTCGGTACACATGCCTATCCGTTCGACAAAAAACTCCAGACGAGAATCAGATCGGCGGATAGGGAGAATGGCAGCGAGGCGCTTGGGGGATTTTGGCCACCATCAACCTGCTACATGTCGATTCATCTAAAAAACCCCCGAAAACCACCATCAACACTATACAATGATAGTGGCCGAAAAAAGAAGAAGAAGAGAAGAAATGAGGGGGACCAGAAGGGGTGAACGAAGCCAGAGCTCAACCCCTCCCCCCCCCCCCCCTAGCGTTGGAGCAATGAGAGTTTTATCGTAGAGGGACAATCGCTCTCGCGAGAGCATAGCTCTTATTTTCAAACATGGTTTTATATGGGAAATATGGTAGATTAATAAAATGACACTAATAGACATGACAAGATTAGCGCTAACTTTATCCCTTCCTCTAATTCTTTAATTTTTCTTACTGAACTTATGATTGGAAACGTCCAAATAAGCTTCCTATAAAAAAGATAAACTAAAAGCGATACTTATTGTGGTTCATAGCCGCGAGTACTTAATTATCTATGTCAGTCATATTTATCAGCTTCATCGTCGTGCATATATTGGCCAAAGCAAACTCATTTTTGTGATCTTCATACCTTCAATTTGTTTTCACTTTGCCTTCTCAAAAGTACTTTTCCCATTTGTTTTTGGCTAAGCAAGCTGCTTGGACTATTTAATCAATGACAACCTTAATTATTTAGGAGGCAACCTTAGCTTGGAGAGTTTTAATTAGTACTTGTTTATTTACCATATGAGTGCTGCTACAGGAAAGTCCCGTAGAAGCGAGAAAATGCACGAATTTAAATAAAACGGTGCGAACCATGTCTCTATCTATTTGCCTATGGACTGCAAGACATAACAATGATCAAATTGCCTACGGGCAGTACTGCTCCAACACCTAGCAGCAACAAAGTGTAGCTAAACTACACATCATGTGAACCCAACCAAATGAGGAAAAGAAAAAGATGAATAAAATAATAAAATATAAAGATAAAGAAATCATAAGGAATTAGAATTACATGAAAGGATCCATCATAAGGAAGAGAAGGAGAAAGAAATTAGTTTCAAAGTTTCCATATAAAAATGGATTCTTCTAAGTATCTATATGATTAATAACTTAGAAGCTTATTTATCAATACACTGAACATACTATTGGAGAGCTAGATTTGATTAGCCTCATCAACTAGCACTAAAAAGTGTTTTTTTTGTTTTGTTTTTTATTTTAATTGTTCCGTGTCTTATGATAAGTTGTATAAGTTAGCGCTTTTGGATGTTATTAAGGAGGAAAACTTTTGCAGATATCACTTAGAGCTAGTTCATAATCGCTGTTCTAATTCATTTCTCTTTAAACTCTTGCAAAATTTCCTTCAAAATCTGTCTTAATGATTAAAGTCTGTAAAGGCTAAATTAGCTATATATATTAGAGCCTTAGCACCGAACTAATGTGAAAAACTATCGTGCACAAATAACTAATGTTCATAAAAACTCATGTTTAGATGCTACAGTGTGCAAACGTCTCGGATTATGTTTAGATGAAAAAATTCAAATTTAGCATACTTAATGTTGAGGAGTAAGAGAAGTGTATTATGCAGGAAAATGAATAGTCTATACAAAAAAGAAGAGAGTTTTGTTAAAATGTGGTGGATATTTTAAAAGAGAGTAAAAAAATAATCTTACATATTTAAGTATGTGTGCAATAGATGTGCAAAAAGTGTGGCTTTCCTCTAGAACTTTTTTTTACGATATATATCATTTATAGGTATTTTTAATGAATTTTTATCACTAATTTTAATGTATTATCCCTCCCCCAATAGAGAATATTTTAGAACCGGTCAGGCTCATATTTCCTTTAAAACAGCCAATCGATAGGGTGATGCCACGTTGGCTGCACACCCATTATTGTTTACACCCGCAATGCATACGATGAAGCGGCTCTTTTTCAGTAACCTCCATGGCTTCACAACCTTGTCTTGATCCGTTCCTCACTTATTCTCGTAAGCAAAATCGCAGATGGTAAGCCTCCATTTATTACAAGCAGCTCTACAAAAATTGAATTATTTTGCATTGCAGGTTCTATTAGATTTCACTGCTTCCTTTGAGAGTCCCTCCTCTCCCACATTAAGTACCTTGCTACTTAGGTCATCGCACTGTAGTCCCAGAGATCTTTCAAGCTCACCTAGTTGCTTATTTTAGTCATGGCTGGCTCAATCTTTAGGCAAATTAGGCAATCGCCTAAGGTACCCTAGAGGAAAAAGGCCTCCCAAAAAAAGTTTAAAGTAATTTTTTAAAAAAATAAAAAATATATATAATTAAAAAAATTAATTAATTCAATAAGAAAATAAAAGTATTAAATAGATATTATATATATCATTATTAGTTTTATAAATATTCCTCAGAATATCTGTGAATAGTAATATAATAATTTAAGTTAAGACGTTTTATTAAGTTTTGAGTGAAAAAAAAGTTTGACTTTGTAAATATCTAAGAATACATAAAAATAGTTGTATGCTCTAATAACCCCTAAAACTCAATAGCACGTCTTATAAAAATAGATTTGATAAAATCTTCTCTAAATTAGATTTTTTTAATAAAGACTGTGTCGATTATTAGTTAAAAAAATAGTATAAATCTTAATTAATAATTTTACTTAACAAACAATAGGCATTATATTAAAATAAATATGTAATATAAAAATTAAAATAAATTAGTTTCATTTTATTTTAATTAAAAAAAACCTCAATATTGAAAATTTAGCCTAAAACCCCTTAATTTATTGAGCCGGCCCTATCCCAGTCCTTCATTACATCCTTCGATCTTTCTACCATAGATTCTATCATATCTAACTCAACATGTTCCTCACTCCTATGTTGTAGAGGTACCTCACTGTGCGACTTAGATTCCAAACCCTCACCTTGAGCCATCAAAACCATTCCCTCTTGTCAATCCTTATCTTCTTGGCGGCCTGATTCAACCTCCATGTCCCCTTCTGCTCCCCATGACCCCTCAGGGTTTGGTGGTCTCCCCACAAAACCTAGGCTGCTTCTCTTGGCCCCCTGCATTTACCCTAAGCCACGCCTCAAACTGCTCCTCCCTTCCCCCATCTTTTATTCCGTGAAAAACATTATTGCTATGGATGATCCCATGATTTTGGTTAAAGGAATGTCTATGCTTTATTTCTTTACAAGTTAGTGCAGATCTAAATTGTATTGGTTCTAGTTGTTGATTAATGAAATAAATGAGGTATTCTTTGATTAAGAAAAAAACAACCTATTCACAATTTATCATATTGAACAAATACTTAATTACTCATTATTACCTGAATCTGCTCTGTATTAGAGGACCATGAAGAGTGATTTGCTGCAAAATAAGCTTCTGGGCTCCTCTCTATTTTATTATGTTTCCTGCAGAATGGTAACCAATGATATGCAAATTTAGCAGCTTCCATGCAAGCAAAGAAAGTCACCTGCGATCCACCATCATCCGATACATAAATCGAATTTTTCTCCGTCGGATAGTCATAAGCCATGACTGATAAGGTTGTGCTCACTAGCCTTAACGGTGGCTCCTTGTATGGATTGGCAGTGCATATAAATATATCCAGCGCTGGAAAGTCCAAAGAAGAATTTTTTAAGAATAGTACCGTTTGTAGGTTTTCAGGGTATTCATCACGGTAAACGATGGTCATGAGAAAACACTGACGAGTGAACCACAAGAAAGCAAAGAAAGTATCAGAGACGAGGAAGGAGAAGGAGATGAGAAAGGATGTGAAGGAGTTGGAGTGAATGAGCTTGAGTGCATGGTGGTAGAGCAGCACTAAGATGGCACAGAAGTAAACTGCAGCAAACATGCGGTTGAAGGCTGTGCGACGTGCATGTCTAAGCCTGTTAAGGAGAGAAGCGCGTGCGGGAGAAGTACTCAAGCTCTGATCCATGTTTTTTGGTGGGTACAACAAGAAGGACAAACCGGGGCTTAATTTATAGGCTTATTTTCAAATACAACATATAAATCGAGGCTTAATTTATAGGCATGTTTGGAATCTTCTTGAACAAGAATTACTTTATTTTTGCGGGACCGTTTGATATAGCAGTATTATAACTACAAGACAACTGACAATATAGGCTGGGACTACGACCTTTTCCATTGCTGAACACCTTTAATAATGTGGGGGTGGTCCCTCAACTTGAGGGAAACGGATTTAGCTAGATAAAATATCTTTTGATGATGAAGAGTACAAATTGTACTTAAAATACTACAATTTATATCTTAAAGTTTTATATTTTGATGAAACTAACATTGACTTTCGATGAAATTTTAGTATATTATTCTTGATGGTAAGAAAATTTGAAAATTTTAGTATAATTGAAAATTTGAAAATTACTCTACTCTCTAGTTGTTTACTGCAAATGCTCTCTTATTGAGACTTTCTTGTCGCTCTGCTTGATATCCACCTCTATATGGTGATGATTTTATGTTGAACTAAAAATATAATTATTCTTGATATATTACTAGTTTCTATACTAGCGATTACTCTAAATAATAACTCGATTGGGGATGTTAAATTCAATTCTTCCTCCTGAGTTGATAATTACTTAATTTGAATTAAAACAAAGCTAAAGGATATTATATTACTATAAAGAGTTATTAACTTATTTTAATGGGTGTAAATCTACTATCATCATGAATTGTTGAATCTCGAATTTTATTTTGTACTTTTTAAAATTTTTTTACTCAATAATTAAATAAGTATTATTTAATAATGTTGGAAAACTTTTTTGAAAAATGTTTAGGGGTATAAAAAAAAAATGAATGAAAAAAAATATACTCTTATCGGATCCATCTCGTGCCAGCGGGTGTTGCATTGCTCTTTTAGTGGAGAAGTTGTCAGTTGTATCCGATAACAGAAATGCTAAAGTCACAATTGGAGATCTTAACTAGGGATCCTAGTATTTTTTATTATTATTATTTATTAACTAAGAACTTATTTGTTGCGGTTTCAAAATTTAAAAAATATTTTTAAATAATTAAAAGTACTTTTAAAAAAATAATAACATGTTTGATAACTTTATAAAAAATACTTTAACCAATTAAAAAAATTGAAAGTCAGCATTTTCAACAAGCATTAAATTGAAACTTTTATCTAAAAGCTCCGCTTAGAACTATCAAGCACAGTCGGATCCGATAGATCGGAAGCTTCTGAAACCCATAGAGCACGACATGAGCCGCTTGTGCAGCCTATGCCCCAAACAAAATGGCGGTCTCATTTTGCTAGTGTGTCGATTGGCAGTTGGAGAGATTATTGATGTTGCCCGTAGTAGTTGTAGGTAGCCAAAAAATAATAGATCGAAGGTCGCCGGCGCTAAACTAGAAAAACAAAGAGAAAACAAGAAGTTGACTGAAAAATAGATGAAAAAATTAGAAGAAAGTTGAAAGGAAATAAGAGGAGGTGGTCGGAGTCAAAGCTCCGACCTCCATCTGTCCATGGAGGAGCTATAAAGTTGGGGAGGTTGTCTTTGAGAATCGCTCCCAGAAGTAGTGGCGGAGGTAGGAATTTGTTTTAGGAGGACCAAACAAAAATAAAACAAAATACATAAAATATTTTTTTGTTCTATTTCTATATAGTTTTTTATGCGATATTGAACAATCTGATAGTAAAATCTACAATAAAAATAAAATACGTTTATATAATTCATATATTAAAATATATATATATATATCAAGAACATGTCATCATAATAAAAATATATTAAAAATTATCCATTTTTTTTTATAATATAAACATATTATTAGTTTATTAGTTTATTTTATTTTATATAATATGTATTTTATTTTTAAATTAAATTTAAAAAAATTTTAATTTTTTTTTAAGACAGATGGGGCCATGGGAGAGGGGCAGTCATATCCCCTTTTTCCAACCACTGCATCAATTTGAATAAGAGAGGAGAGAGAATACTCTAAAAACTTGGGGTAATTCTTTAATTTTTCTTATGAACTAATCATTGGAAACGTCCAGATAAGCTTCCTATAAAAAAGACGAACTAAAAATGATAATTATTGTGGTCCACAGGTACTTAATTTTCTCTGTCGGCCATAGTTACCAGTGCTTATTGGACCAACTTCGCCGTTGTGCATATATTGGCCAAAGCAAACTCCTTTTCTGATCTTCGCACCTTTTGTTTTCATTCTCCTTGTCGAAAGTACTTTGTCTATTTGTTTTTGGCTAAGCAAACTGTTTGGCCTATTAAGTAGTGTTTGAATTTAATGATAAGTTGAGTTTATTTTAATCTATTTAAAATTTTTATTATATTTTTTAAAATTTTTATATAAAATATAATTTTTTAAAAATTTTTAAACAATTTTTTCAAATTTTAATTTAACTTTTTCAAATTTTAAAATAATATTAATATTTTATTTAATTTTTAAAATTCATCTTATCTTAATTTTGAATCGAAATGATAGTTATCAATGAGTACCTTACTTGTTTAAGAGACAACCTTAATTTGGAGAGTTTTAATACTTGTTTATTTACTAAATATATTATTTACTAAATTAATTATATATATATATTTATTTATATAATTTATTTATATATTGACTATTATTTTAAAATATAATTTATAATTGTATTTATATATAAAATTTATTTATATATAAATTATTCCGAAACGATACATGAAACGATATCGATACCGAAATATTTCGTTTCAGTGACTTGACCGATACCAGTACCGGTACGGTATTCAAAACATTGGTATAGCCCCAACGATTGCCCCAGAACAACGAAGTGCAATCACACCAACTGCCATGGCATCTGACCTTGCGCGTTCACAATCTATATATCAAAATTGTACTAAAAAAATTAGAAAATATTTATTTGTTTCCAATGTCTCTTTTATTTTCTTTTGTGATGTACTAGATTTAATGGGTGTTTTTCAGATCCCCACCTTTTACTCATAATTCCTCCATCTGCTAATCAATATATATATGAATGACGCTGAAGACCAGTCGAACTATCCACAGCGTCAAAAGCAGCCCAATTGCTTTGGACTGCTTTTTAACAATAAATATAATAAAAAATATAATGAAAAAAACATAATAAAAAATATAATAAAAAAAAATCAAACAAAAAAACACAATAAAAAATATAATAAAAAACACAATAAAAAAATAAAATGAATATAAATTTTAGAGAGATTCGACCTTCAGCCGAACGGAACTACCGAAGGCAGCAGTGAACGACACCGCCTATGCCATCGAGACCTAACCGACCCATTTCGGATTTAAGGCTGTCGAGACTTCGTCGGAGGTCACTAGGAGTCGTCGTCGTAGGGGTTAACTCGCCGGAGCCTGCCGGTCCCAATGACATCAGCGGTATCGCCCACCACTGCCTCTGACGACAGGCTGTTTTTCTTAAGCAGGTCGGTTAGGTAATTCCTATATGTATATAGAGCTTGCTTAGGGAATAAAAAAAAAACAATTAGAGTCTAGACTTCCATGCAACAGCTGAAATGCAAAAGTAGTAGAAAGATGCATTGGAAAAAGCTCTCAAGTCCCAATTCCTTTTTCACAAGACATTCGACTTCTGCTATGCTTATTTTGAGCTCTCACAACCACATAGCAGAAAGACTGACCTATATAATTATATAGTGCACGTTCCACTCATATAAGGGAAAGAAAAGTATAGAAAGTAAAAAGAAAATCTGCTAATTTCGATTCCCAAGAGGAAGAGAAACTAGCCCATAAAGAGCCAAAGCTAGACATGTTGAAGTTACAGTAGTTTTGAATGGTATTCTTCCTTTATCCTTCCTCAAGACCATCGCTTCGTAAATTGGCAAGGCATTCAGCACAACAAAACCTGTCAAAAACATTTGCAGAAACAAACCCTCTATTTTGCTGCCTCTTAAAACTTGTAGAATACCCATAAAAAATGATACCAAGTTGATAATGGCTGCAGTTATTAGCGGCACAAACATGTTTGATGAGGCTCCAAACTCAAACATGCCTTGTCCATATCTTTTGCTTTGTTCATGATCAATCACTTTGTTGGTCAAATCGAAACCATATGTGGAAATGCCTAAACAGTTGAGGAAGAACTCGAGGCATCCATACCCAAAGGCCGAGAGCCCCCTTATCATCCACATTCTCTGATCATTCCACCACTTTTGAATTGTTCCTTCCTCTATCATAAATTCAAGCAAATCTTGTCCATAGGCTCCAAGGAGAAGAAACACATACAAGATAAAACTAGGTTCTGATAGCTGCAATATATTTTCACCAATAAGTAAAATCTAAATGGATGAAAGGTAGAATAATAGAAGAGGAGGTTCTTGTTTGTCTTTTGAGATGAGATGAGATAAATTGAAATTAAAGTATAACATATAAATTGAGATTAAAGCAAGGGCCTCTTTTCCCTTGCTTGACCATGAAAATTTATTAAAGTTCAAAAGCAATATATGTATAATATATATGTGCTTAGTAATCTTTCAATATTCATTCAAACCGTCTTTATTAGTAGCTAAGTAATGAAAAAAAAAAGTCTCTTTCCTGTAAAAAGCATACCTTTGGAAATACAGAAAATCCATGGAGAAAGGATAGCTGGGGGAGGAACGCATAGAAGGTGAGAGGAATAGACCAGGTGGGCCAAAAACAATAATGAGCATAGCCAAGGCCCATAATAGGACCCAAAGATCTAGTACCGAAGGTTAGGGGACTGAAACTGGAGAAGGCAACCTGGAGATTGCCGATGGACCATTGCTGGACTTGGGTTAGGGCATCGACAAGGGTAATTGGTGCATCACCCATAAAGGCCGCCCTCTTAGGGTTGCAAAATACGGATCTCCATCCCTCGCATTGTAGCCGAAGCCCTGTGAAGAAGTCCTCTATCAGTGTTCCATATCTGAAGCCCACCTATATCCAATTTGTATATCCAACCCATTTATTGTAATTCAGATAATAATTCTTCTTTTGAATTCTAATGCTTTACAAATACCTGCTATATTAGCACACAATTAAGTGGATTAAGAATATTCGTGGTTGTTTGGATGAATTGAATGGTTCAATACAAAGAGAAATATGTATAATACTATAATATTGAATGCATATCTGAGTTCATACTGTCAAAAAATCCTATGCATGTTGAGTTAAATATTGTAGAACCTACATGACGCATCTATCTCTTTACAAAATTTAAATACAATTTAGTTAAAATGATCAATCCATTTCCAATAAAATGAGAGACAAAAAGAAAAAAACTAAAGAGGTTTCCAAGATTGTTTAATTGATGATTGAACCTGTGCTATAAATGGTAAACTTTTTTTCATTAGAGTTTTTATGATCAATTATTGAAATAGTTTGCGGCTTACCATTTGTAGTAGTTTATTTCCCTTTGTTAAACCTTCTGCTTCTTATGATTCTGAATTTGCTCAGATTAGCCTCTATCACCCTCCATTACTCTTTGACACGTGTAATTTAGAAAAAACACTAATAATTTGTTAAAAAAAAGAGGTAAAATTGATAAATAGCAGGTCTTGCTTCTTAGTTATAAATTTAAAAGGTATGAACTACTCCAGATAAAATGAGCTCAGATCTATAGTTTTTAAAAATAATTGAAAGCTACTGATTAATACTATGGTGCTAAATAATAAGAAAAAGCTCACCTCATAACCCCATTTGGTCTTGTACTCATAGTTACACCCTGCAACCTTGTGTGCCAATTCCAAAACCAGTTGGGACTGGATGGACTTGTCGACAACACAGTCGGGGCCAAGTTCGGGGATCTCCGGTAGCACAATGGTTGATGGGCCGCCAAAGAAAGCTCGCCGATTGAAAAAACATCCGGTTCCAAAATAATCAGGGCCCAACACTCCGTCCAATCCCAAGGGATTACAACAAAACACTCGTTTATATTCACAACCATAAATATCATTCTTGTTGATCCCATGAAAGATTTGAGGGAATTGAACATATGCTAATTGGGACATGTATTTAGGGTCTAATAGGTAACACAATGCACAGAGAGGTGTTTGGGGGTCATTAGAATATACGTCACAATCCAAGTTGAGGATTATGGGTGCATTGGACATGGTGGCTGACACTCGAAGCTTCAATATATAATGACAAAGACAAGACAAAATAAATACATGAAAATGAATGATAATAAACCGTTAATAGAAAAAAACATTGTGGAGCATTTTGGTGTAGATATAAGGAAAGCTTACCATGACGTTGAGGGCACCTGCCTTGAAATTGTGGGATGAAGTCCTGCTCTTTTCCCTAGAGACATAGATGAGGTTAGGCATCAAATGGTTGGTTGCGTCTTTGTTGTTTTCACTCTCTAATAAGACCTGCCCATGGTTGATTTAAGCTACCAATTAATATTTAATAAGGAACTAATAAACTTAATACAATAGGAAAAATGCATATTGACGTGTATTGACGTGTTAACTAAGAACATTAATAAAATGAACCTTGGCATAAGATTGTAAATATAGATAATGCTACTCATACGACAAACGTACATATACCTGAATGATAGTGGGATGGTCTTGTCGAGAAAATCCATGATTTATCCATTTGTTGAAAGCGTTGCGCTCTAGCTCCTCAGTGATGTACTCTTCGCCGACTTGTCCCTTTTCAAGGACTTGCACTACCCTTTGTTTCATGCTGTCGTACATTTTCTGTGATATTGAGAACAAGAGGGGTACAGACAATGAGATAATCCCACGTCTAACTCAACAAAATTCGACACAAAAAGTTTCTCAATAGAATGTAGAGAATATATACGAAAATATTTAAGGGACGATCATCATGACCATCGTCAACAATCAAGACATTGATTAATGTCTAAAGAATAATTTTATTTGAAAATTATTTAAGTGGCATGCACTATTCAAGTTACATAATATGATTTAGAAAATAAATTTTAAATATTATACATTAAATTATTTCACATAAATAGTGTGTGGTGTAAAGATTTTCAAATAGAATTACTCAAGTATTCACTCTTACACGTTAAGTGGGATTAAGGGGCCCCATTTATAATAATAAATGTAATATAATTAATCATATAATATGCGAAACATGGGAGATGACATTAATAGACGTGGCAAGATTAACATTAACTTTGTCCCCTCTAATTCTCTAACTTTTCTTACTAAACTTATGATTGGAAACGTCCAAATACGCTTCCTCTAAAAACTAAAAACGATAATTATTGTGGTCCATAGGTACACAATTATCTGTGGCGGCCATATTTACCACGTCTTGGAGCACGCCTCATCGTCGTGCATATATGGGTCAAAGCAAACACCTTATCCTGATCTTCTAACCCTTTTGTTTTCCTTTGACTTCTGAAACTTTTCCCAATTATTTTTGGCTAATTAAGCAAGCAGCTTGGCCTATTAATCAATGACAACCTTAATTGTTTAGGACGCAACCCTAGCTTGGGGATCAGTTTTTACTTGTTTATTTACCATATATATATATAATGTCATTTCCAGGTATTTCTAATTAATTTGTATCCCTAATAATAAATATGTCATATCTATTAAGTATAAATTAAAATCAACATAAAATATAATAAAAAGACAGTTTATTTTTCCTACCTTCCAAACAAATTAGGAAGAATGAGACAACATTAAACCCCACTGACAATGTTATCACGAGCCACAAGTTAGGTTTATAGTACTGCCACGTATCCAGTACGATTGACATATTAAGGATCAATATTGAACACAATGATATGGTCAATTTAAGTCGACGTACTTAATTATTGGGTTACCTTCAGATCATCAATATCGTGTGCTGACCTGATTATACATGACAAATCATATTCTCACGTCTGTCTAGACAACAGTTTACAGTACCATACAAATTTAAAATAGATAAATTTTACACAAACATTTATAAAAAAATTTAGGTCGGATTTGAAATTTTGGGAGACTAGGGGAGGTCATGCACTCAGCTTGGTTTTCACACAAACCTTTTAATAAAAAATGAATCGATATATATATATAAAAAAAACAGAAAAAAAAAACTTATAAAAGCCTCAAAAACCTTTTACTGGTCAGCTGTTTGTTTAAAAGAAAAAAGAAAGAAAGAGAAAACTAATGCCACGATCCCACAATTGTGTAGATTATTGTGTAAACAGACGTGGGTATATCATTTCATTTCTATTTATTTATTGTGTGGTGATAGGTAACAACTTATTCACAATTTATCATATTTATCAAATATTAATGGCTCATTATTACCTGAATCTGCTCTGCATCAGAGGACCATGAAGAGTGATTTGCTGCAAAATAAGCTTCTGGACTCCTCTGTATAATATTATTCTTTTTACAAAATGGTAACCAGTGATATGCAAATTTAGCAGCTTCCATGCAAGCAAAGAGTGTCACTTGCGATCCCCCATCATCCGATACATATACCGAAATCTTCTTCGTTGGATAGTCATAAGCCATGACCGATAAGATTGTGCTCACCAGCCTCAAAGGCGGCTCCTTGTACGGATCGGTGGTGCATATAAACACGTCCAGTGCCGGAAGGTCTGAAGAAGGATTTTTCAAGAGTAGTACCTTCTGAAGATTTTCAGGGTATTCATCACGGTAAATGATGGTCATGAGGAAACACTGACGAGTGAGCCACAAGAAAGCAAGGAAAGTATCGGAGACGAGGAAGGAGAGAGAGATGAGGAAGGATGCGAAGGCGGTGGAGTGGATGAGCTTGAGTGTATGAAGATAGAGCAGCACTAAGATGGCGCAGAAGTAAACTGCCGCAAACATGCGATTGAAGGCTGTGCGACGTGCATGTCTAAGCCCGTGAAGGAGAGGAGCGCGCGCGGGAGAGGTACTCAGGCTCTGATCCATGTCTTTTGGAGGACAGGTACAGCAGTTCCAGAGAAGTGACACTACGGATAAACCCGGGCTTAATTTATAGGCCTATTTAAAGCTAGAATCAGGATGTCTTCAATTTCAAAACCAGCTTTTACAGTCAGCCAATCCAGAAATGCCACGTATGCACTCTTTCAAAAGACATGTGAACCCTCGTGTACCAAATTCATTCCTAAGAACCCTCGAGGCCGATTCCCCCTGTTTTCAACTCTGTTCTCGTCTCTGTACTCTTGTACCTTCAGGCTTCGGTAAATCCTGAACTTCGAATTCGAATAACAAATTTAAAAGAAAAGAGAAAATAAATAAATAGAAAGATAGAACCCATGAGGAAAACGAAGTCAGAAGTTTGGCAAAGAAAGGCTCAAAATAAAAATTTACCCTCGATTAGAAAACAGAGGGCCCAAAACGATTTTGAGATCTGAAAGTACGAACCCAAATTTCCATAGGCTTGACACTCGGGAGCGGAAAGAGCCAGAGACTCATCCAGAACAACCTGACAATTAAAAAAGAAAAAAAGAAAGGAGCCCCACTTTAAACTTCATCTGTTTGGCACGCGGAAAAGTCAACATGGAAAAATGAAAGCAAAATATGCTTTAAAATTAAAACCAAGATACTTAGATGCTGAAAAAGAAGCAAAAGGTAAGCGATTTAATCAAAGAGATATTTTTTTGTTATATATAGTTAATCAAAGAGAGAACTAAATAGATAAATAAAAAATAAAAAATAAAAAAAGAGGGAAAGAAACCCACAAGAAAACTGTAAAAATAGTCGAGCCAGAGAGGGAGAGAGAAAACCTGGACTGCTGGGCATCAAAGGTAAGCGGCTATGGTGATGGAATTTTTCAGAAACAACTGAGTTCAAGTGTAAATTTGAGATATACTTACGTGGCAAAAGAAATTGGATGTCTGCAAAATTTGATTTTAAAGGCAGACCGGACGGAAGCTTCTGAGCACTAGTAATAATTTGGCTAAAATTAAGTTTAAATTAAAGTCTAATTTCATTTTTTTTACTATAATTTATATGATTTAGTTAAAAAATTTATATTGGTCTTGTTAAATTAAAATCTAAATAATAATATATATTATATATTTTAATATATATATATTTTTAATTTTGCAAATACGCTTAAAATATCAAATATTAATTAATCTAAACAATATATTATTTTTTTAATTTTGCAAATACATGTAATTTATTAAATATTAATTTTAGTAAAAAATAATTATTTTTTAAATATTTCTTCTCTCAACCTAATTATTTAAATATACTTTAGCATAAAAAATTTTTTAAACTATTTCTTCTCTCAACCTATCATTAATCCAACACAAATACTATTAAAAAAGATTAAAAATCTTCATTCACACTACAACCACTTCAAACCACATTTTTTCTCTCAACCTAATGAATAGAAAATAATAGTTCATAAATATAACATCAAACCACATTTCATCACTTTACAATCTAGAAAATTCACACTACAAATCTACTACAACCACTTTGCACATCTCATCCCTTTGCACAACATACAACCACTTCAAACCACATTTCTTCTATAAATAATATAACATCAAATATTATGACATCAATATCCACTCCCAAAAACTACAAAACAGTCCATATATATCAAGTCCCAAAAATTACAAAACAGTCCATATATATTGTTCGCGTAAAATATCTGCAAGTGCACAGAATCGTAACAAGTAATAAAGTATTTTATAAAAAACGGATGTCAAACCCGCAGGAAATAACTATGTTACTGAATACCAAAATTCACTAAATTAATTACTATTTAGAAAATTGAAAATAAATGGAACATTTCTACTATCTAAATTAAATTAAAATATTTAACAAAAATAAATATATGAATAAAAAGTAACAAAGCTTTCAATCTAAGAGTGTAAAAATATTTAAAAAAATGGATCTAGAACGGTTGATTCCCCTAAGAAATCTCACACAATTTATTATTCCTAATTATTAAATTCCAATAATCCCACATTGATGATTAAAATTTCCTTAACTATTCAATATCTTCTCTCGAATAATATCAAGAATATCTCCAACTAAAAACTTCATATCTCTATGTGAATTCAATTAATTGAAGACTCATTATGCTTTTTGAATTTTCTGAAAAATCACACTAGTTACATTAAAATATCTTTACTTTTGCTCAACTAATAGTGTTTAAATCTAGAACTAAAACCACAAATTACCTCTCGTTCTCATTATAATTCAATTGATCAAACAATAATCCGTAAAAAATTGTAAGTATTAAGAATAAGAATTAAACACTCAATCATGGAAATATTAAAAATAAAATAACTTGGAATATAAATTGTGTGTTCAATATTAAACTACATCAACGCTCTAAAAAATAAAATTTAGTTCATAATAAAATTGAAAAGAAAATAAATAAAACTTATATTTTTCATTGGAGTCGGTTGATGAAACATGCAGCTCTCGCCCCTGTCCTTCAGATCCTCTTCCTTAGAAAAATTCCAAAAAAAATCTCCTAATAAAATTGCTCAAATACCTCTTGATTGCTCTGTAACGACACTGAAAGCAAACTTCACTATATATATACGTTGTGCCGCTCTCTTTTAGTTTCCAAGTGAAAGTCTAATTTAATTCTGTATGAAATCGTGATTTATTGATGCCGCTCTATATGTTGGGTCTGAGGCCCTAGGTGTGGCCCAAATTGAAGTCGAGTGAATCCATTCTCTTATGAAGTGCCGTGCCACAATTTGAAAGAAACGTGCGACTTATAAGTTCAACAAGAAAGTGAATTGCACGTACGGGTCCCAAGTGACTTGTAATCCAAATTGAATGATCCTCATGCTCTTTCAATATTTTCTTTTCTTTTTCTTCTCATTCCTTCAACAAAAAAATAAAAATAAAATAAAAAAAAAATCAAAGTAAATTAACAATTTTAATAAATAAAAAGATAATAAAATCATATAAAAATTACACTTATCATAGATCAAGTCCCAAAAACTACAAGACAATCCATAAAACTACCAAAGTCTCAAAAACTACAAAACATCAATAATATAACATCAATATCCAGTCTCAAAAACTATAAAAGAGTCTATAAAACCATCCAAGTACAATGTCCACAAAATAGTCCATAAGACTATCCTTTTTGTCTATAACCAATCCAAAAACCAGTCCATTTAGTTGCTAGCAACATGTTTATATGTCTGGGCAGCGACTAAAATTTTAAAATAAATTTAAATTAACAAGATTACTACTTAAATGTTAAATGAGACACCTCCATAAGGGGTTAAAGGAGATGGAGATGTAAATGTACATCTGTAATAGAATCTTGATTCCTCAAAAATTCCAAGTTGAATATTATGAAAATATTTAACTTGCATGGCATTCATGGCACTTAGATTTAATCTCATCATCTCTGCCTCTTCTTAAGTTCAATGGCTGCCTTCATAAGTTCAAAGGCTACCATTCTCTCTTGTTTTTTCTTTACTGCATATATCCTCCGCTCTTCCATAATCGTTGCTCTATCCGCAATTATCTTTTATAATGATTTATTAATCTTATTATTGTGGCCTTCCAACAACCTCCACTTCTTCTCAACTTTCTTGCCTATAGATCTCTCAGCTAGAACCTCCAAGTCATCCTCGACTATATCAATAGGATCTTCACCAATGTGTAATTGTGTCCTAGCACCTCTTTGTACAACACATTCGCTGTAAAGCCCCAAATCCAACTAACGGACAGAGTTCCGTCTATATTTTTAGAACTTCCGCCCTGTTTACAAAGCACATAATATACAAAATCTCCAAAATATTCAAAACAAAAAAAATACAATGATCCTTAAAACTAACTCACAAATTCAACAAAAGTCACACTATTCTAAATAATTATATATTCTGAAATTCCAACTAAAACTGTATAACCACTAAAACATAACCATAATATTTCCCACATCTTGACCAATTTGCTAGGAAGATTGACCAATTTGCTCACCCTTATTAAAAATTCTTCTTTTAAAATCCTGACCTTGACCTTGGTCCTTCCCTGATTGGGCACTAGGTTGCATAAATTTCTTCTTGTATACATTAGAAGCATCTCTCAACCTAAAATCTTCCTCTAATGCCATGGCTCTCCTAAATGTGGCTGTATATGGGTTAACACCAGAAGCCGAAATGAGATGACATGTTTGATCACTCAAACTCTTCTGAAATTTTTGAACTCTTTTCTCTTCATTCGAAATCAAGTGAGGGGCAAAACAGGAGAGTTCAGTAAACTGAGCTGCATATTGCTCTATGGTCATGGATCCTTGAACTAAGTTTGCAAACTCACTTTCATTTCAATCCTTTACCATTTAAGAATAATAATTCTCATTGAAAACTTCTTTGAATTTATCCCAAGTAATAGCGACGCCTTTGCCAAGTTCTTCTTTCAATTGCAATTATGTGTTATCTCGCCACCTTTCAACAGCGTCATCTAAGCTAAAAGTAGCATATCGAACCATTTGCGCATCAGTGCAGTTTAACACTTTCAATAATTTCTCTATTCTCATCAACCATGTTTTTGCCATTGCTTAATCCGATTCTCCACAGAAGGTAGGAGGATTGTGTCGTTTAAACTCTCCAAAAGTACAACCCTCATCCAAATTTTCATATCTCCTCGCACTTCGTGCAATCATTGAGTATATTTTATCCACCACATCATCAATTTCATCGATTTTAGCTTCAGTCTCAACCAACATTTCCTCTTCTACCACACCTTCAGGGATCGAAATTTCAACTACAGACTTCTTCTTTTGCTTTGGCAGTATATTAACCTAATTTATCACCAAAACATGTTACATAAATATGAGCACAATAATAGGTCCAATAAACCTTACTATACTAGAGTTTATCAGAATTCAGAAAGCCTCAAATCAAACTTGAACTATAATCTACAAAACTAACATTGCCTATTGGCATCCAAACCAAAATATACTGAGGATCAAGTCTTAAGTCTATAGTGTGCTTAACCTATGCTCCATTATAATCATCTTTCTTAAGTGTCTATAGAATCATAAGCCTAAACTCTGATACCACGTTTGTAACGCTCCAAACCCAACTATAAACGGACAAATTTCCGTCTATATTTTTAGAACTTCCTTCCTGTTTACAAAGCACATAATATACAAAATCTCCAAAGTATTTAAAACAAAAAAAATACAATGATCCTCAAAATTAACACACAAATTCAACAAAAGCCACACTATTCTAAATAATTATGGATTCTGAAATTCCAACTAAAATTGTATAACCACTAAAACATAATCATAAGAAAAATCTACACAATCAAAATCTATTCCAAGCGATGAACCAATTATCCTAAAAAACCTCCAACCTCAAGTCACTAAACCATTTGTTTTGAAATCTTTAACTCAAGCAATCACTCCAAAGGAATGAACTTCTACAACACTGAAAAATATGAGAGATAAAGTGGTCAACTTCCACATGCTCAGTAAGTAGCAATTTAATGAGGGTGTGGGAGTTGGAAATTTTCTTAATTTTAAGAGAAAATGAATTCTCAATAAAATAATGTGAGCAATACAATTTAATCTCAACCAATACATTCAGTCAAAAATCATATTCAAGACCACATGATAATAGGGAAATCACCAATATACTACGAAGATATCATGCCACGAAGACATCATGCGACAAGGGCATTAATATACCACACAGATATCATGCCACGAAGACATCATGCCGTGAGGGGCGTCAAACATGTCACAAAGACATTTATATCATGGGCTCAAGAATAAATAGCGCGCTCACATTTAACTTTTAAGTTTACAAAATCACATAACATTTTTCAAACATTTCAGCCATCACAAAATTTACACAAATCCCACAAGCAAAGCCAAAACAGCATTAGAATGTGCACAAATTCTTAATTTACACAAGTTTGAACTTTAATACCCCAGTGCACCATTCAAAGCCAAACCAACAATTCTTTTAATAAAAATCCATTAAAAAGCCACTTACCTCAATTTATTGTCAAAAGTCAAGACAATACTCATTTGTCCATAGTCACGTAAAACCTATTTCAAGTCATTATAATCCATCAAATTTTCAGTATAAAAATCATCTCACTAAACTCTAAAATTCCATATAACCTTAATAACATGATTTTAGACTTGTTCTAAGAAACTTTTCCCCCAAAATAGATAAATACCAAATTTCCAAACTCTATGTAAACTGCCAAATAGCACCTACATAGCCTTTACCTTTTATAAATCACAACCCAATAATATCTATATTCAGCTCTAAAAATATAACACAAACACAACTTAAATTCTAACCAAAACCCATTACTAATACTGAAAATTTATTACTGCAATATACCTAAACAGCCAAATCAATTAGCTAGGTAAATACTAAAAATCCCTAATCCAAAACGTAACAAATTCTAAATTCAAATCAATAAAACACTAATAATGGGAGATGAGAAATTTACCCAAAATTTACTATCGATGATGCTAGAAACATGGGCTGTGAGTAGAGATTATCGAGAGAGAAATAGAGAGAAAATTCCGAAATACTAGGTATATGAATGGAGGTTTATAGAGAGAAAGAAAACACAAATAACTATATAATTATATATATACGTATGTATATGGTGAAGATAAGGTGAAATTGAGAAAATGAAATGAGAGGGGAGGAGAAAGTAAAGTGAGTGTGTGAAGAGAATTGAAGTGAGGGAAAGTGATGAGTGTTGTGCAACTGTGTGTGAGGTTGGAGAGAACGTGATGTGAGAGAGGGATTTGTATGTACACAGAGAGAGAGATGTAGGTTGGGGGGTGGGGGGTGGGGTTTGTTGAGAGAAATGAAAAAGGGGGGTTCTGGAGTATACGAGAATTACAAAGTAGAAGAAATGGGAAAAGAAAAGAAAGAAAATAAGAGGGGGGGGGGGTTTGGGCCAAATGGGTTGAGCCTGTGAGCTGGGCTATTACATTCACCTTCTTAATCTATAAATGTATAATAAATATATGTTAGTTCATAAATAAGTCTTACATAATTGCATGACAACTTTGAAATTTGATGTATACCTTATCTTGTTCCGTGGCACCATTGGGGTGCAATGACTCTACTTGTTCTACATATGCACAAAAATTATTTGTCCACTTTTGAATCGTGGACCACTGATTAATCAAAGAATCCTCAGTACGGTTGGTAATATTCGATTTTTTATACTCATGGTAATTAGCAGTAATTTTCTCCACATTATAGTGGACTTTTGATCGGTACCCCTGATCACATTTTGACTAATGTTGAGCCAAATTAAGATGAAGAGAGTATCCTCCTCTATAATAAAAAAATGCGTCTCTTTGAAGGAAGCCTCTTTTCACTACTAGTATGGGTTGCTTGGACCACAACATTTGGCATTTGTATTGAGGTGCTAGTACAACCCTCTCCTCCACTTTATAATAAAGTGGTGAAAAGAAGGCTATCATCAAATTCTGTGTCCATCCTTGAAAAGTAATAAGATTTTCAAGAAATCAGAAAATAATTCCAATCATGCACAACTTGAATGAAAACATTTTCAGCCATGGATATATATAAAATGGTTTCAATCACCCATGCATTCTAAGATAAATCATTTGAGACAAAATGAATGTTTTGTGCTAGTTTGTTATGGAAAACTTCAAGTAAAATCGATGCAATTCAACTCAACAAATTTAGTAGCATAAGGAAGCATTTACTTGATATATGGACTTTTACTAAAATTCTAAAAAAGAGAAATAACATGAACACAAGCAGCTCAATCTACATTTAAAGAATAATACTGTTCCAAATATTAGTCATTAGCATGAGGAAGCATTTGCTTGTGCTTCTAAGGTATTAGTTACTACTTCAAGTATTATAAAGAGTAATACTTTCTCTTAAATTGTTAAAAGTTTCAAGCAAAAATAGTTCCAAATATAGCTATCAACAGCAATACTTCCAAAGCTTGTACTTGCGCAGCTTGGACTTCTAAAGAGTTCATTCAAGTACAGGAAATAGTAGTTAAAAACACAAGCCACAAATATGAAAACTGATGTGCAATTAAATTTTTATTGGCCCTACAACTATTTGATGTCTAGGAAATAGTACTTTGTTGTCCAGTCTGTAATATGCATTGGAAAAAGTACCCATATGCATTGGAAAAATATTGTCGTGAAACATTACAGGCAATCTCATTGCAAAAATTACCCATATGCATTGGAAAAATATTGTCGTGAAACATTACAGGCAATCTCATTGCAAAAATTACCCATATGCATTGGAAAAAGGGCGCTGCTACGCGTAGTTAAATAAAACGTAAGAAAAACGTACGTGAGCCCTTAATGCAATGGATAATGCTGTATGAACCATTGTTATATTGACTGATTTTATTATTTTTTTAAAGAAAAAATTCTAAATGATTAAGTAAGTGAATATTATTAAGTTTATGTATTTTTTATAAATAAAAATAAAATAAAAGCTAAAAAAATAAAATAAAAAAATAAAAACTTAAAATACACTGAGTCGGTCTGAAATCGGTAGGGACTTCGGTCCCTGCGGCAATACCCTTAATGCAATATAAAGTAAACCGACGGTAAAAATATTAGTGAAATGTAGATTTTGAAGCAATCGGTAAAAGTTATTAGTAAAAAGACAGTGATTGTAACGCCCCGCTTCCAAAGGTCCAGAGAGTTAGGTCATTTTTCTCAAATCATCCCAAAACACCAATTCATATATTCCAAATTCTCCAATAACCGACTAATATAAAAAGGACACTCCATAATTAATTAACAAGTATTTATGAAACTCTCCAAGAAATTAAACATAAACTTTAATAAAATCAAATGACTTCAAATACTTGTAACAATCCAAAACTTGACATACTAGAAATATCAATGAAGATAAATATTTACTACGACTAGAAAAAAAAATGTATCCACGAGCACTTATTCTCCTATGATCACCGAGCCTCTCTATAAATGGCTACCCTTGCTGATATCGTACTGAACCATCTCAACTATCTGAAAAATATTATTAGAGGAGAGGGGTGAGTTATCCACAACTCAGTAAGCAAAGAACATATACTAGTGTGCAAACATGAGCATTTACCAAAATTCAGGATGCAGAACAAAATATTTCTTACCCTTCAGAAAAATGCAGAAGCAGATTACATTATCAAAAATCAGAGCGAAAGTTTAATATAAACGGAAGCAAAAAAAATCCTTTTGGCATAGCATAACTGAAACGTCTTATCAAAATAGAAATACCATATTTAACCCCCGTGGTAGGGTTGTGCAAACCTCGGCGGCCAACCGAGCAGAAACAGAATGTGAATCTTCCCCTTATTATTCTCGGAGTCCCGAGTGTGCACACAGGAAAGACCACGCAGAAAACCACTTTGTAACCAAAGTGGGTGCACCAGAAACAAAATAGTTGGTACCAACTCAGGACTAAACCAAGCGAAACAGAACCAGAATGTCATGCCAGAGGTTTCAGAAATCATATCATATCATATCCGAGTACAGAATTTTTTCCAAAACAAGAACAGAATCAGATCATAAATATCATTTATACAGAGATTTTCATATTCGCTCTTTTTTTTTTTTCAGTTCGAAAAATAGAATGCAACAAAATAGCTCATGTCTACACCAGTTCATGCCAGAAAATATTTTATTCTTATACGTTTTCTTATGCATATGCGAAACAAAATTGAGGTTGTTTCAAAATTTCTTTCCGTAACTAAAACATGCATATTTTCCAAAATAAATCTCAGTTCATATTTTTAATGTAAAGTCTAACATAGGAACCCCGCTTACCTGAACTTCGTAGCTTTCTGAATTATCCTCAAAAAAGTTGAATTAATTGTCACCTAAAAAAATAATCACATAAATTCCGTAAACTTCCAAAATAGACCCTGAGAAATAAAAATCCACTATTTTTCCTTAACATCTAAACATCCTCGATATCCCGAATAACAATTCTCCTCAAAATACTAGAATTCGCTAAAATTCCTCTCAAACCTCAAAATATAATAAATTTCTTCAATACCTCGATCTTCACTTAAAAAATATTTCAAGGCTCAAATAATTTTAAAGATGTATCCAAAATAATATAAAATTCGAAATCAAAAATTAAAATAGAACTCGAACCCAATCCAAAACATTTAGTCAAAACTTTGTCTTAGCATAAAACTCTCAAAAAGAAAAAGAAAGAGACTTTGTAGTAAAAATCTGAGAAGACCCGAAACAAATCAACTCATGAAAATATTACTTTTAAACTCTTTAAATTTGAAATAAAACGAGGTGATAAAACTGTAATCTCCAAGCCATCTGTTTTGCAACACGCAGTAACGGGTACGAACCCATCACGTAGAGAATAAAATAAGAGTTGTGTAGATTTTCTGAAGCAGCAACAAGCTAAACAATGAAAAGAAGGGAACCGAAAGAAAGGGGTTTGGCGCATGACTGAGGGAGGAAATTACCAAATGCAGGTACAGCGCAAGCTCTGTGGAGCAAGGTGGCTGAACGCGAGGGAGAGGAACATGGCAAGATGAAGAGGTGGCTCACCAAGAGGAAGAGATAGCGTGTGACGGTCAGAAAGACGAGGAGAAGTTGGCTACGGTTTCTAAGGAATTTCCCGACGGGTTTCTGCTGCGCGGCGGGGCTGAAATATTGAGGACAAGGGGAGAGCTTCCCTTGCTCTGTTTTCGGGGAACAAAAACAGGGGCTGTTCTCGGTGATGGCTAGCAGCTGGTTTCTCTTGTTGTGGGTTCAAGGCTGCAAAGGTTGGGAATGGCTGAGCTATGTGGAGGCCTTCAACGGCTGGCCATGGTTGTTCTCGGTTTGGTTGTTGGTGTGGAGGCTGCTACATGATACGGGGTGCAGGTGCCGAACTGGGGAGGGGCTTTGGCTGTGATGGAAAGATGACCTACACGTAGAGGGCCGCGGCTTTTCACTACAGCATGTCTGGGAGCCTCACAAGCATGCCTATATATATATATATATATATATAAGGTGAACTGAGAGCCCTAAACGAAATCGTGAAAGCGGAAGAAACGGACATGCTGGGGGCAGACTTTGCTGGAAAAGGAAATTGATGCGCCAAAAATACCTCTCTACAAAGATACTGATCGGTTGCCAAAAATAGTGGAAGAAGATACGTGCATGGTGATGTGAAAGTGAGGGCCGTGATCGCAGAAGAGGCTGGGATCGCTACCGTGATGCCTGATTCTATGGGATACGGCCACAAAGAGTTAAAAAGAAACAAACGGAAAAAGGGCAATAATCCGAGTATAGAAGGAAAATGTGAGACTAACATCAACGGAAAAGGAAGGAAATAAAAGATAAAAAAAAATGGAATATATAATCAGAGGAACCTCTGGAAATAAAGAAAAATTTAAAAAAAAAATAGTAATAAAAATCACACATTAAAACTATGCCGGATGAAAATCTGACTCCTCAAGGTTGTGGGTGTTACAGTGATACTTGGCACCCTTATATTTTATTTTTAAGCAACACACAGTAAGTCAATAAATGTCCACGATAAGTTTATGGAAACCGAAGCGAAAGCACTTTAAGAAAAATGAAGAAAAAAAAAGAAAAAATATACTATGCCATAAATTTTAAATAGAACAACAAATCACAAATTTTCAAGTGATTACCATAAAAAAAAAAAATTGCAACAGTTTCCCAAAAGATAGTTAGTCTTTGATAAAAATAAAATGCACAAAAGTTCATAGTACTAATAATGTATAAAAATCTATAAAATACATTACTAAATATATCTTGTAAAAGTTGGAACAAAAGGAAAATCTCCAACATAAAAACCTCCTTTCAAATTTGTTTAACTCCTCTCAATTGAAGGCACAAGAAATTTCGTTGTTACCTTCTCCACGGAAGGAGGAAGCCTCCATGGCTCAGAAATACAATCTTCCAAAAAATTACCTAGACAATTGATCTCGCCGTTGAAATAGTTGGGATGCAATCTCATAAAAACATCGTTGTTTAAGTTTTGTAAGCAATGCCCAGGGACATTGCCTCTTCATTTTTCATAATTTTTTTTTCACTTTTTCTTTTTCGTTTACGTTTGTTTTACTTTTACGTTTGGGTTTTGTTTTAACATTTGCCTTTAACGTCTGCCTTAATTAACATTTGCTTTTACTTATCAGACGGCATCATATGAATGCATTAATGGTATGTTTTTAGTACGTTTTATTTACGTACAAAAAGCATTTATCTTGGAAAAATATAGCTGTGAAATAAACAAGTTGAAGCTTTGCATGGAGACTCATACCTACCTGTACAAACGAACACGCACTTTCAGCTCAACCAAAATTGGCTTCCTCAATTCAGAGATCGAAAGCTTTGCATCATTATCATCTGCACACTCTTCCGCCAATTCATATCTATAATCCAACAAAAAAAAAAAATTGAAATACACATATATTTTCCAAAATAGATAGCCCAGTCCTCTAGTTTTCCATAAAACTGAGGCAATAAAAGAATTCCTAAGTTGTAAATCTTTTAATGGCTTATTTTATGAAACAAGAGGCTATAGAAACTCAAGACATAACCTAAAAAAATACTCAAATGGAAATTTAAATCTTCAAGCATGTGCAGAGGTGACTACATGAATTTTGAAACCCAAATTAATCTTTTTCAGATTCATTCTTGAGAGTGAATCGGAAACATGATCATAGACATATTGTTTAGTGCGAAGTTCCTTTGACCAAACTCTTTTACTTCTACCATAGATATCTGAAACCATAGACATATTCTTTTTTCTTCTACATTTTTTTTTTCAAACAATTCGCATGAACAGAACGAATAATAGCCATAAGCAAGACTGAGATCTCAAATCTAAAAAACAAAAACCAAGTTGAAAAAAAAAGCACAAGAAAAAAATGGCTTACAACTTTTGGCTCTTTGGTCTCTTCTCCCAGAGGGTAAGATTCCCTCAAATCTTTGTTTTCTTTCCTTACATAAATCAACAACCAAGTTGGAAAAAAAACAATAAAAGAAAATGTTGAGGGAACGAAGATAAGGAGATAAACCGTTGGTGCGAAACCCTTGTCGAGGGAACGAAGACGACCGCAAAACCCTTGAGAGAAATAGAGAACGAAGAAGTGGAAATGTCAAGGTAAGAAATTCGCGCGTCTTTCGTACGTAGATAAAGTAATAAAATAAGTAAATGAATGTGTAACAATAACTCGCTATTGATTGGTTTACTGTAGCTTAAGTTTAAAATGAAGTGTGTATGGCGAATCCAATGTCGGATACTTTTTACTCTTAAATTTAAAATGATTGATTTACTATAATTTATTATATAACTAGACTATTGCTACTGTTCTCATGACAAACAAACTAACTTAGGAAAGACGACAAACAAACTAACTTAGCTTATAGACCTGTTTGGAAAGAAGTACTTTACTCTTGCAGGTCTGTGTTGATATAGCAGCATGCCAGAGACGGAAATGATATTTCTGATGTCTATGGTCGGTAGAAAAGCGGTCATCTATTGTGATTTATTTATGTAATAGTTAATAGGGCAAGCACTTCCATTTTTTGAAATATAGTGAATTTTTTTTAAGTGAGTTTGTGATTTTTTTTAAATAAGTAATTTTGTTTATGCTTAGTTTGTTTTCATAATCACTATCAATTTATCTTATTTCATCTAATATAATTATTAAAAAAATTCGAATTTCCACATAACATAATTCAAACAATTCAATTTTTTTTTATATTTCAAAATGAAAATAATAATAGAAAATATATTGTAATAATATTTTATCAACTTTTATTTCTGCTCACCTTATTTCATGTACAAAAGCAAATGAGATGAGATAATTTTTAAAAAATTATGTGTTTATTTATAGAGAAGAGATAAGATTGTTTGACTTTTTTCAATGAAAAATGATAGTTTATCTACTTATTTGGATAATTCATATATTTTATTAATTTTTTTATTTAATGAATAAGAAAATAATTATTAGTATATTAATATTTTTTTCATATTTTTTTAAAATATTTTAAAATGATAAAAAATTAGAAAGATGAATTTTACCTAGCGGTAAGAATATCTAAGCGGTATGATAGCAGCATCCTTTTTATATTTGATAAGTGTTCACTCGAGGGATATTTCATAAGATGTCTCTATACAGGGTAGTTTTTTCATTTTTTTATATTTTTAAATATTTTTAGAAAATAAAAAATCCACAATATTATTACAAAATATTTTTTTTAATTACTAAGAAAAAAATAATATATATATTTTTTGTATAGGGAGCTGATTTATTCGGGAGATGTAATCGGAGAACTAGCATTTTTCATTTGATGAAGTTGAGTGAGACCCACCATTAATTATGTAATTCTTTAGGCAATATTTTAATGAAAACAAAGCAACCGGCTGAAAAGTGAAGAGGACAAAATCCAAACAGCCGGCTGGGTGGAGATAACATCAATATTTCATAGCACCGTCGACCAAAAAGTCAAAAACACGAGGCTTAATTTCACCTACCTGCGCCAAGGCCATTTTCGGATTTATTTCCAGTGTGTGTCTTTTATTTTATTTTTGTGGTGTATTAGTTAATTAATGGTGTTTGCCGGGCTCATATATCATTGATCTTTTAGTCAATTAATCATTATCTATAGCGCTTGCTTAGGAGGGAAAAAAAAAAGGGAAACAATAGTCTTGGACTCCATACAACAGCAGAAATGCAAAATAGTGGGAAGATTCAATGAAAAAAACTCTTGATCCCAGATCTTGTTTAGCTCTCACAACCACGTAGCACAAAGGTTGGCCTATATAATTTGCCAAAGATAACAAATATATTATATAGGGTTCCACTCGTATAAGACAAAGAAAAGTATAGATATTAAAAAGAAAAGCTAGCACTGCTAATTTCGATTCCTAAGAGGAAGAGAAATTAGCCCATAAAGAGCCAAAGCTAGACATGATTAAGTTGCAGTAGTTTTGAATGGTATTCTTCCTTTATCATTCCTCAAGATCATAGCTTCGTAAATTGGCAAGGCATTCAACACTACAAAACCTGCTAAGAACATCTGTAGAAACAGACCCTTCAATTTGTTGCCTCTTAGAACTTGTGCAAGCCCCATAAGAAATGATACCAAGTTGATAATGGATGCTGTTATTAGCAGCATAAACATGTTTGATGAGGCTCCAAACTCAAACATACCTTGTCCATATCTTTTGCTTTGTTCATCATCGATCACTTTGCTAGTCAAATTGAAACCATATGTGGAAATGCCTAAACATTTGAGGGAGAACTCGAGGCATCGATACCCAAAGGCTGAGAGCCCCCTTATCATCCATATCCTCTGATCATTCCACCACTTTTGAACTGTTCCTTCCTCTATCATAAATTCAAGGAGATCTTGTCCATACGCTCCAAGGACAAGAAATACATACAAAATAAAACTAGGCTCGGATAGTTGCAATATATTTTCACAAGTAAATCTAAATGGATGAAAGCTTAATGTTCAAAAGCTTGACCAGGAAGATTTCTTAATTAGTAGCTAACTAATGAATAAAAAGAATCTATAACCTGTAAAAAGCATACCTTTGGAAATACAGAAAATTCATGGAGATATGATAGTTGGGGGAGGAACGCATAGACGGTGAGAGGAATAAACCAGGTGGACCAAAAACAATAATGAGTGTAGGCCAGGCCCATAAGAGGGCCCAAAGATCTAGTACCAAAGGTTAAGGGACTAAAACTGGAGAAGAAAGCCTGAAGAGCACCAATGTTCCATCACTGGACTTGGTTTAGGGCATTAACAAGGCTGATTGGTGCATCACCCAAAAAGGCTGCCCTCTTAGGGTTGCAAAATATGGACCTCCATCCCTCGCATTGTAGCTGAAACCCCGTGAAGAAGTCCTCTATCAGTGATACATATCTGTAGCCCACCTATATATCAAATTTGTTCATCCAATCCATTTATTCTTATTCAAACCATAATTCTCCATTTGAATTCCAAGGCTCTACAGATATCTTGTAATAATAGCATACAATTAAGTGGATTGAGATTCTTCATTGTTTAGATAAATTGAATGTTTCAATACAAAGAAATATATGCTTAGTATTAGATGCATGTCAGGAGTTCATACTATATCAAAAAATCCTACGTGTGTTGTATTAAATACTATAAAATCTAATACGTCTATCTCTTTCCAAAATTGAAATACAATTTAGCCAACTAATTTTAACAATCAATTCATTTTCAATTAATTAATGAGAGACGATGAGAAAAAAAACTTCCAAGATTGTTTAATTGGTGATTGAAAGCATGTGAGATAAATGGTATATTTTTTTCACTAACTTACAGGATTAAGTATTGAAATGTTGAGGATGAGCGTGACTGTGACCGTGACCGTGACCTAAGAGTGTTTTTGGTAAGACTACTAGTATCATTAAAAAGTTAGAGAATCGTATTGACAGATTGGAGAGTCGTCTTCAAGATTCTTTAATGTTAAGGATGATCATGACCTCTTAGCATCTAGGTTGGAATTATTGACTTGGATGGGTAGAGAGGATACCCTGCTCTCTCATATGGTAAAAAAAGTTAGTTGACAGATGGGGTTCAAAATTCTAAATTCTACCATACTTATTTGAATGCTAAAACCCACAAGAGGATTACTGACATGCGCTTAAGTGATGTTACTAATGTTAAACAACCCTTTTGACATTCATAAGGTTGTTGTTGATTATTTTCATCAATTTTTAGGTCATAATAGTTCTTGTGATTTGTCGTTTTTAAATGAGTTAATCTTTCCTCTTACCATTGATGAAAAGAATTCGGAGATTTGCAGAATGCCTTCTTTAGAGGAAGTCAAAGATGCTCTCTTTAATATTCCCATTGATATCAGCCTCGAATCGGATGGTTTTGGCTCTAGATTCTTTAGGGTTTGTTGGGATTTTGTGAATAATAATATTCTTGAAGATATCATTAATTTTTTTTCCATAATCACTCGCTTTCCAATTACTTCACTACCTCTTTCATTATCTTAATCCCTAAGATCGAAAAGCCTTCTAGATTTGAAAAATTCAGGCCTATTAGCCTTTACACTATGATTATAAGATTTGTATTAAGATTATTGTGGGTCATCTGACGTCTTTACTCCCTACGATGATTTCCCAAGAACATGGGGCGTTTATCCTAGGTTGTAGTATTTTTGAAAATATTAGTTTAACTTAGGAGATGATTCACTCTATTCATTAAAATTCTAATGGAGGTAATGTCTTGGTTAAACTTAACATGTCTAAGGCTTATGATAGAGTTGACTGGTCTTTCTTACTTCATGTTTTGAATAATTTTGCTTCTCGCCTCATGCCTGTGATTTGATTAAAGCATGCATTTCTTCACCTTGATACTCCATTATAATTAATGGGGATACAGCTACGTACACACAGTTGTGGGTACACAACACAGACACTGCTGACGTCAGCAAATATTAAAAAAATTACTTTAAAATTCGTAAGTTTTGTTTTAAAACCAAAAGGAGTAAAACTGTAAATTCATAAACTAGAACTCTGCAAGATAACGTAAGGATGAAAACACAACATGTAGAAAAACTAAGTTATTATTAGGAAGCATAACGAACCGAGGCTGAGGCTAAGGCATGTGACAGAGGATCATGGAGAGGATGATGAGCGGTGGCAGGTAGCAGCAAGAAGCTATGTGCAGTGGGAGACCACTGCGAAATGAAGCAAGAGAAGGTGCTGAAAGAGAGAATGATGAGAGAGAGATATCGTGAACTCACCGAGAGATGAAGATGGAGAGGGAGGCCGTGGGGCACGTCATGAACTCACCAAGAGATGAAGACGGCGGAACAGGGGGCAAGGTCGACCGTTTCTACTGTTGCCTGAGAAGTTTTTCGGCATGCAATGAGACAAAAAAAATGAGGGCCACAGAGAGCTGCTGAAAGAGAGAATGATGAGAGAGAGATATCGTGAACTCACCGAGAGATGAAGATGGAAAGGGAGGCTGTGGGGCACATTGTGAACTTACCGAGAGATGAAGACGGCGGAACAGAGGGCAAGGTCGGCCGTTTCTACTGTTGCCTGAGAGGTTTTTCAGTGTGCAACGAGACAAAAAAAAAGATCCACTGAGAGCTTTACTTGCTCTGTTTTGGGAGACGAAAATAGGGGAGGTTTCAGTTTTGGTTGGCCACTGCGTGCGACAATGGGATATCGTCTAGTCGTGTGGAGCTGCAATGGGGTGGTTGAGATTGTGGCTCAAGGAGAAGGGATATGGTGCTTTGTTTTCTGGTTGTCTAAAACTGGGTGTTTGGTTTCAGTTGACTGTTTCCATGAGATATGGGTGGTGGCGGGGGAAGAATCGGGAAGCCAAGGGAAAAAAATACATGAGGCGGCAGTACTAGTTTTTGAGAGATCGAGATAGTGAGCCAAAAAGTTAAAATGCATCGTTTTATTAAATATGGGTTGTACGTAGTGTACACTACGGGCGTGTACATCTAGCATTTCTCTAATGAATGGTACCTCTTTGGGGTTTTTCTAAAATGAGAGAGATTTGAGGCAAGGAGACCTACTTTCTCCTTATTTGTTCATTATTATGCAAAAAGTTCTTTCTTGTCTTCTTAAAAACTCAAACTGGTTAGTTCACCCAAGTTAGGAGTACCCCTCAAATTTCCTACCTTATGTATGCTAATAATATTGTTATCTTTACTAATAGTGGTTAGAAGTCTATGCCTAGTTTGATGAAGGTTTTGAATATTTATAAAAATTGGATAGGTCAAGTTCTCAACAAAGATAAAAGTGCTTCTTCTTTTTTTCCTAAAAGAATACCTATATCCCAAAATTTTCTCTCCTTTGCATTAATGGTTTTCGTGAGAGTTTTTTTCCTTTTAAGTACTTGGGTGTGCCTATTGTAATTGGTAGGTTTAAAGCTTGCGACTTTCATGTCTTCTGCTACTTTAACATTAGGAAGATTCTTGTGATTTTAGTGATTTGCTTGGTAAAGTTAAGAATAAAATTACGAGCTGGAAAATGAAGATACTTTCTATCAGTCAAAGAATCATTTTGTTACGCCATGTTCTTTCTAGTATGGCCACTCACCTTCTTGCTGTTCTTCAAGCTCCTAAAGTGGCGCTTAAGGCTTTGAACAAAATAATGGGTTCTTTCTTTTAGGGTGAATCCGATAGAAGCCGATAGAAGAAGGAGGTCTGGATATAAGAGATTTTGCAGAGGTTAAAAAAGCTTTACACATGAAACTTGCTTGGCGTCTTCTGCAGGGTCAATCTTTATGGGTGAATTTTTCAGAAGCAAATATGCTAAGGATAAGCATTTTTCCCTTGTGGTGCCTAATAAAGGCACCCATTTTTGGAAAGCGATTGTCAATAATATTCCAAAAGTGTTAAATGGTTCTAAATGGATTGTGAAATAAGGCAATATCTCATTTTGGTATGATAATTGGGAGGAGAGTGGTCTTATTAGTGGACAGTACCCGGTGATTGATCAACCTTTGCTTAAAATCAAAGAGTGTCATATTGAGAATGGGTGGGATATGGATCTTTTGGAAAGGGGAAATGCTTTTTAGCCCGCTGGATTGCCCCACTCCATTGTCCCGTTCCCTGTTTTTTATTTTTATTTATTAATTTGTTTATTTAATGATTAAGAAAATATTATTTAATAATGTTGTGAATTTTTTTCTTTTTTTAAAAAATATTTAAGCATTTAAAAAAAATGATGTGAAAAAAAAATACAAAATACAAAAAATATATTTTAACACTAACGGGGCAAGCTAGTGGGGCACACTAATGGGCCCCCTAGCGTTGCCCTTTGGAAAGACTTATGAGTTATCAAAAAACTAATGATTTTTATCATTTTCTGGCTAGGCAGAATGAGGACCAGGATGTCCTTATATGGCTCAAAGATAAACGGGGTACTTTTACTACTAATAGTGTTTGAGATTGTATTTGAGTTAGAGCGCCTCCTCTTTCATGGGAAAATTGGATTTGGCATAACCACATTCCTAAGAAAATTTTTATTATGATGTGGAAGGCTATTAATAATTGCTTGAGTGTTGATGAAAGGATTAAAATGGTTAGGATCCTTATATTTCTAAATGTGATTGTTGCTCTATGGGTCATATTGAGGATTTGATTCAAGTGCTTTGTACTGGGGACTTTGCTCAAAAAATTTGGAGATTGGCTACTAATCAATTAGTGATTTATATGGGTGATTTTCAAACTTGGCACGAGCAAACGAATTTTTGCATCTATCATACAGGTAAGTCTACTCAAGTACGAATTATCTTTGGTCTTATTTTGTCTATCATTTCTAGGAAACTTTGGGACAGACGCTGTAAGGCCCGATATGAGGATAAGGTTGACACGGTTGATTCGGTTTGGCATGTTATTAAAGTGTAGCTCTGTCGGATTATGGAATTGACTATGAAAGTTTCTAGAGTTTCTGCCCAAAATGTTGCTATATCAAATAAACTGGATATCGCGTTCTTAGCTCCCAAGCCTAAACAAGTTCGTGTGGTGAGATGGATTTGGCCTCCTCAGGATTGGGTTAAACTGCTTTATTTGTTTTCAGAGATGAAATGAAATGGGATAAAAGTTAAAAAAAATAAAATAAAATATTATTGTAAGATATTTTTTTAATATTAGTTTTGTATGAGGATTTGAAAAAGTGGTATAAAAATTTGAAAAAATTAAATTTTTTATTATATTTTATATGAGGATTTGAAAAAGTATAATGATTAGTTTGAGAAGTGTTTGGATTTTTGGTCTCATCCTTATAAGCAAACAAGGCCTTAATTTTGATGGTATTAGTTCGGTAATCCTAAGCTTTCTAAAGCTAGAGGCATTATTTGTCACAATTGTGGAAATTTAATTGTAGCTTACTCTATGACTTTGGGGATGGGTTCCAACAATACTGCTGAAATGAGAAGTTTACTAGAAGGGATTTGTAGATGCTGTCATCTTGATTTCTTCAGAGTTGAGATTGAGACGGATTCTCAAATTCTGGTTGACTGGATAAAAATGGTCAATACAATATTTTCTATTTAAAAGATTTTTGGGATGAATTATATGAATATTTTAATTATATGGCATATATTGTTACTCATCTTTTTCGTGAAAGAAATGTTGTTGCAGATTTTCATACTAAGTGGGAAGCTGAGGGTTTAAACTTGAATGGGCCTGGAGATATTATGATTCCCAGAAGTTTGAGAAGCCTTCTTCATGTGGACAAAATTTGGCCTTCCTTACTTGCAGGTCTTATAATGTTATGTCACATCTTTTTTGGCTCCATTCTTTTTGCCTATGATTGTTGTTGTAGGGTTTCATTTTTCATATCTTGTAATAGACAAGTGTTTTGATTTTAAATTGTTTTTGTTTTGATGCCTGGGGTTTGGGCCTTTTAATATTTTGTAACCCTCAGGTGTCTTGATATAACCATAATTTTCTTCCGTCACAAGTGAGAGTTTATTAATAAAATTAGATTAGAAACTACTATTGAAAAAAAAAGTATTGAATTAGTTTGTGGTTTACCATTTGCACAGATTAGTTTATTTACCATTTTTGAACCTTTTGCTTCTTTATGATTTTGAATTTAATCAAATCACCTCCATTACTATTCGACACATGATTAAAATCAGTTAAAAAGTTAAAAAAATGCTAAAAATTTTTGTTTCATGGTAAGTTTAAAGATTTGAATGATGGACTGAAGGATAAGCCATAGTCCAGATCATAAAATATGCTTAAATCTCTAGTTTTTTACATAGTTGAAAACTAAGTACTAATTAACACAAGAATGATAAATATTAAGAAAAAGCTTACCTCGTAACCCCATTTGGTCTTGTACTTATAGTTACACCCTGCAACCTTGTGTGCCAATTCCAAAACTGGTTGGGACTGAATGGTCGACTTGTCAACAACACTGTCGGGGCCAAGCTCAGAGATCTCTGGTTGCACAATGGTCAACGGGCCTCCAAAGAAAGCTCGTCGGTTAAAGAAACATCCAGTTCCAACATAATTAGGGCCCAACATTCCATCCAATCCCATGGGATTAGAAGAGAAAACTCATTTATATTCACAACTATAAGTATCATTTTTGTTGATTCCATGAAAGATTTGAGGGAATTGAACATATGCTAATCGGGACATGAGTTTAGGGTCTAACAGGTAACACAATGCATGAAGAGGTGTCTGTGGGTCATTAGAATACATATCACAATCCAAGTTGAGGATTATGGGCGCGTTGGTCATGGTGGCCGACACTCGAAGCTTCAATACATCATGACAAAGAGAAAACAAGATTATAAAAATATGAAAATTAATGATAAAGAATTGTTAACTGGAAATAACAATTAACAATGTGGAGCATTTTGCTGTAGATACAAAAAATTAAGCTTACCAAGACGTTGAGGGCACCTGCCTTGAAATTGTGGGATGAAGTCTTGCTCTTTTCCCTAGAGACATAGATGAGATTTGGCAACAAATGGTTGGTCGCGCGTCTTTGTTCTTGCCACTCTCTAATAAGACCTGTCCATAGTTGAATTAAGCTGCCAATTAATATCTAATTAGGAGCTAATAAACTTAATTCGATAAGGAAAATGATATTTATACTTATAACTTTTATTTAAATAACAATACGTACTTATTGACATAAGATTGTAAATACATATAACGTACGCTACTCATATGATAAACGTACATATATACCTGAATGACAATGGGATGATTTTGTCGAGTAAATCCATGATCTGTCCATTTGCTAAAAGCCTTGCGCTCTATCTCCTCAGTGATATACTCTTCGCCAACTTTCCCCTTCTCGAGGACTTTTTCTATCCTTTCTTTCATGTCTTCATACATTTTCAGTGACATTGTACGTTATGAACAAGTGGAGTAACGATAAATTAATAAATGAATTGACAATGAGATAATTTCACGTCTAACTCAATAGAAACAAACAGAGTTTCTCAATACAAAAATATTTAATTTCTGTTGAACCCAAGGTTTCAAGTTTCATGTAAATCTACAAATGGATTTTGATGATAACAAATGAATCCAAAGAATAAAGGAGTCTCAAGCTCAAGTTGTCCACACAATATAATCAAACACATCAAGGAAGCAAGCATGAGCAAGAAGGGAACAAGTTCACATTAAAATCATAGAGTAATGTTGTAAATCTCTTAAAAATTCAAAATTAGGATTAAGGCTCAAAATTAATATTTTATCATAAAACATTAAAATACATTTTCCACATATGCATGATATTTTGAAAATTAAATTTGAAAATTTTGAAAGATGATTGATTGTCATCTTTCACATGTGCATGACATGATTAAAGGTTTGAACTTTGAAAATTTTGAAAGATGATTGATTGTCATCTTTCACATGTGCATGACATGATTAAATGTTTGAATTTTGAAAATATTAAGATAATTGATTGTCATCTTTCACATGTGTATGACATGATTAAATGTTTGAACTTTGAAAATATTAAGATGATTGATTGTCATCTTTCACATGTGCATGTTTTATTTGAATATTTTCAAAAGTGGTGGATGCTTTTCTTGACTTATGCAAAAGGTAGATGTCTTTATTTGAAAATTTTGAAAAGTAAAGTGTGCTCCTTTTGTCATATGCAAAAAGTAAAAGATTATGTTTGAAATTTTTAGAAAGTAAAGTGTGCTCCTTTTGTCACATGCAAAAAGTAAAAATATTAGATTTGAAATTTTTGAAAAGTAAATGATGATATTTTTGATATGGGAATTTTTTCAAATTTGAAATTGAAAAATCATTTGCCTATAAATAGATCACTTGATTTTGCAAAATTCACAACAAGAGCTTACACATCTATTGTTAAGTTTTGCATCATTTTTTCAAAATTCTCATTCTCTATTTTCTAAAGTTTTGAGTCTTAATTCTTGTTCTTGTTGAGAGAGATATAGGTTGCGCTGTATTATTTCTATCTCACTCATTGAGGAGTATACTTTGATAGTCTACCTACTATCAACTCTTGTATTTGTAAAAGGGTGTGTATAACCCTTGTGTGTGTAGAAGGTGTTCTACACGGAGAATAGTTAAATCACCAAGTGTGAGGTGATTGGAAGTGTAGAAGGTGTTCTACACGGTGAATAGTTAAATCACCAAGTGTAAGGTGATTAGAAGTGTAGAGGGTGTTCTACACGGATTCTTTGGAGCGGTGCTGCTCAAAGGTGTAATAGGTTTCTATCTCCACCTAAAGGAGATTGAATAGTAGATTTGGGAATCCTCAAGAGGTAGCTTGAGGCGAGGACGTAGGCAGTGGGGCCGAACCTCGTTAACATACTGAGTTTGCTTCTCTCTTACTCTTACTATTTATATTTATTGTTATTTCATATTTTGTTTATATTTTATATTATATATTTGATTTATAATTGTTATTTTTTTAAATACAACTCAATTCATCCCCCTCTTGTGTTAGTCATCTGGGCAACAATTGGTATCAGAGCTAGAGCTCTATTATAAGATTAATTATCTTTTGAGTTAAGATTTTATGGCTAACATTGTAGCTTCATTTGGTGAAGGTCAATCTAGCAGTCGGCCTCCACTCTTTTGCAGAGACAATTACTCATTCTAGAAAGTTAGAATGAGAATATTCCTTCAGGCTCAAGGTCGAGAAATCTGGAAATGCATTGTAAATGGACCTTATATTCCAACAAAAGTGGTTGATGGAGTAAAGGTCAAAAAGGAAGAAGAAGAGTTTAATCGTGAAGACGATAGACTTTATATTTTGAATTTAACTACTATGAATTTATTATATAATGCTCTCAATGGTAATGAATTTAATAGAGTAATGACTTGTGCTACAGCAAAGGAAATTTGGGATAACTTGGAAGTTACTTATGAAGGAACTTCTCAAGTCAAGGAATCAAAAATTTATATTCTTACTCATGAATATGAAATGTTTAAGATGAATGATGATGAATCTATTTCTAGTATGTACACTCGTTTTACTAACATCATAAACAGTTTGACAGCTCTTGGCAAAATTTATTCCAAAGTAGAGATAGTAAGAAAAATTCTCAACTCTCTACCAAAACATTGGGAATCAAAAGTGACAGCGATTCTTGAAGCTAGAGACCTCAAGAAACTCGAAGTGAATGAACTCATCGGGTCACTTATCACCCATGAGTACACATTGAAAATAGGAGAAGAAGAAGGAAAGTCAAAGAAAAGCTTGGCACTTAAAGCTGTTCCACATGAAAGTGAAAGTGATGAAGATGAGAAAAATGACGACAAAGATGAAGAAATTGCGATGATAGTAAGAAGAATTCAGAGGTTCTTAAAGAAAAATAAAACTCCTCCAAGGAAATCCTTCAATAAGTTTTCCAAGAAAGATTTAGGTAAAAATGACACTTTAATTTGTTATAAATGCAATAAACCTGGTCATATCAAACCAGATTGTCCTCTGCTAAAGAAAGATCAAAACAAAGACAAAAAAGTAATGAAAGTTACGTGGGATGATGATTCAAGTAGCTCAGATAGTGAAGCAAGCAATGGAGAATCAGCAAATCTTTGTCTTATGGCTAAAGATGACATTGAGGTAACAAATCTTGATAATATTGAAGATCTTTCATATGAAAAATTGTAAAATGTTTTAGAAAAAGTATATGAGGAATTTGAAAAATTGGGTATCAAGTATACTGTTTTGAAAAAGAAAAATTCTTCTTTAACAAACGAAATTGATATTTTAAGAAAAGAAAGTATTGTTTTGAAAGATGAAAATCTTGAGTTGAAGAAAAAAAAAACTGATTTAGAAAATATTATTGAAAACTTTACGAATGGAAAAAGAAATTTTGAAAAACTTCTTGGTAGTCAAAGATGTGTTTTTGATAAGGCAGGCTTGGGATATAAGCCAAAACAATTATACAAATCTTATAAAAACTTTTTTGATAATCCTTCTACATCAAAATCCAATATTCAAAATTCTTTTCATAAAAATAATTTTGTTAAAAAAGGATACTATTATAATCACTCAAGTTCTTCATATATGTCACATGCTATTTGCAATTTTTGTAATAGAAATGGTCATAATTATTTTGTTTATCCTATTAGAAGAAAACATACAATGACTATTAGGGCCATATGGGTACCTAAAAATCTTATTTCTTCTAATACTAATAAATAAAGGACCCAAAGAACTTGGGTACCAGGAATTATTTTTAATTGATTTTGTAGGTATGCATGAAGTATTCTACAGGTAAAAATAAATGATTTTTAGATAACGGATGCTCAAGATACGTGACAGAAGATAAAACTAAATTCATTGACTTCACTTCTAAAGAAAAAGGATGTGTGATATTTGGAGACAATTCAAAAGGGAAGATCATGGAAATAGAAGGAAAGATCATCAAGACTTAGTACAAGATGCAACCAAATAGTGGAAACATGTGAAAGATCATCCAGCGGAATAAATTCTAGGGAAACCTTCACGAGATGTAAGTACTCAATCATCTCTTAGAAATATTTGCAATCATACTGCTTTTCTATCTCAGATTGAATCTAAAAATATTGATGAAGTACTTCTTGATGAATCTTAGATTCTAGCTATGTAAAAAGAGCTTAATCAATTTGAAAGAAATGATGTTTGAACACTTGTTCCTAAACCCAAAAATCATACTATTATTGGAACAAAATGAGTTTTTAGAAACAAGAAACATGAGTTCGGAGTCATTACTAGAAATAAGGCTCGACTAGTGGTCCAAGGTTTCAATCAAGAAGAATGAATCAATTATGATGAGACATATGCACCAGTCGCAAGATTAGAAGTTATTCGAATGCTACTTACATATGCTTGTTATAAAGATTTCAAACTTTTTCAAATGTATGTTAAAAGTGATTTCTTAAACGGTTTTATAAATGAAGAAGTATATGCTGAGCAACCTCCAGGTTTTGAAAATCATATTTCTCTAAATCATGTTTTCAAACTCACAAAAGTACTATTTGGACTCAAACAAGCTCCTAGAGCGCGGTACGAGAGATTCAGTAGTTTCTTGATTGAAAAAGACTTTTTAAGAGGAAAAATTGATACAACTCTTTTCATTATATACGAACATGATGATATTCTTTTGATTCAAATTTATGTTGATGATATAATATTCGGTGCTACTAATGAAAATATGTGCCAAGTTTTTGCTAAGACTATGCAGGAAGAATTTGAAATGAGCATGATGGGAGAGCTTATATTCTTTCTCGGATTGCAAATTAAGCAAGCAAAAAGTGGGATATTCATCAATTAATCAAAATATATTAAAAAATTGCTGAAGAAGTTTGGGATGGAAGGTGTTAAGGAAACTGGAACACCAATGAGCCCATCCACTAAACTTGATAAAGATGAATCCAGTAAACTAGTTAATTCGAAAGTATATCGAGGTATGATTGGTAGCTTATTATATTTGACAGCCAGTAGACCAGATATTATGTTTAGTGTATGTTTATGTGCACGTTTTCAATCATTTCCAAAATAATCTCATTTGATTGCAGTCAAGCGGATTTTTAGATATTTTGCCAATACCATTGACTTAGAGTTATGGTATCCTAAACACACTTCTTTCGATCTTATTAGTTATTCAGGTACCGATTAAACTGGTTGCAAAGATGATCGAAAAAGTTTTAGTAGAACATGTCATTTCTTAGGTCGTGCACTAGTTCCCTGGTTTAGTAAACAATAAAATAAAATTCTGTTGCACTATCTACTGCTGAGGCAGAATATGTTGCTGCGGGTAGTTGTTGTGCTCAAGTTCTTTACATGAAGCAACAACTTGAGAATTTTAAACTTATGTATAATCACATTCCAATCAAATGTGATAATACAAGTGCTATAAATCTTAAAAAAAAAAACCCCCAATACAACATTCTAGAATTAAGCATATTGAAATAAGATATCATTTTTTTTTAGATCATGTGCAGAAAGGCGATATAGTACTGGAGTTCACAAACACACACGATCAGTTATCAAATTTATTCACAAAACCCTTACCAAAAGATAGATTATTTATGATTAGAAGAGAAATAGGTATGATGCATGTTATGAATATCTCTTGAAAGATAGATCAGAGTTCATAAAAATAGAGAGATATTTTTTTAAATACTTTTACATAAACTTGAGGTTCTTAACCTCATGCTTGAGACGCTCATTCTCTTCATACAATATCATGTCATCCCTATCCATGGGAACTGGCAAGCGGAATGAAAAATCCAATAGAGATTTCAACTTTTTATTCTTCTGTCGAAGGATTCCTTCCCTTGTGTGAGACTCTTGAACAATTCGTTGAAGTACAACAATTTGTTCTTTAAGCTTTTCAACCTCATGATTTTTGACTTGTAGTCGCTGGGAAAAAGCGACAATAGAGGATGAGTAGCGAGTCCCGAGACTCACCAAGTCGTAAATAGCATCGGAGTCTGGCTTATTAGCCAAACTATTGTTCTCTTGCTGCAACATGGCGCCAATGGTAGCTGCAGAAAGGACATGAGATTGAGATGTAGAATACCTCATGGATGCATCTAGAGGAATTTTAGAAGAATGAGCCATTGAGAAAAGAATTGAAAACTTAAAGCGAGAATATTGAAGGAATGCAGATGAGTTATAGAGATGAGAATAAGATTTGATGCAAATCGGATGAATTTTAAAACTGATTTTATAGAGATAGCATAAAGAACAAGACAAATTACTGTCTCTTCAAATCTTATTAGTCAAAATAAATATAAGATATGCTGGACACACATTGTCAAAAGTTTTCTTACTAGAAAAACGGTTCTCTGCTCTTATCATGGCATTGACGGCCTTAGGAGAGAAGATTGATGGTTGATGCGTCAAGGATTCCTGATTCAAGTCTGGAACATTAGTGGAAGAGAATTGTTCGGCCATTCTATTGTTATGGAGAAACAGAACTTAGGTCAAGAAGTATTTTTTTTTTTGGTATCCGATTGGTGAAAATGATTTTTTTTTATAGAAACTCAGAACTTTCAAACCCGTTTGTCAACAACATCAGGCGATTGATCTGCTTTCGCACCGACTGCTAGAGCTAGGCCTCCAACCTTTACAGGTTTTGTCAGATACGCATGGCTCCGCACCGAATTGCCAGAGTTAGACTTCCAACATTTGCAGGTTTTGTCGGACATGCATGGCTCCGCACCGCATTGCCAAAGCTAGGCCTGCAGCTTTTGCTGTCTTTGTCGGACACGAATAATTTTAATTATTCATCTTCAAATCTCTGAAACATCTAATTCTTCAATAACATCAAGCAGATTTAAATCTTCTTCCGCACCGAGATGATAAAATTCGGCTTCAACATTTGCAAGTTTTGTCGGACACGGGTGGTTCTAATTTCTACAGTCTCTACTAACGCAGCGTTTTATTTGTCTGTTAGTTATCGTAGGAATATATCTTATTGAGATAATTATGATTCCTTTTTAATGATGCCAAAAGGGGGAGAAGTTTTAGACTAGAACTTTAATATTGTTTAAATTGTTAATCTTGTTATATATGCTTGGAATTATATTTATATTTTTGCTTGAAAAACTAACGCACATTCTCAGGGGGAGCTTAAGTATTAATACAGGTTTAAGGTTCTATCAAGTATTTGTCATCATAAAAAAGGGGGAGATTGTTGAACCCAAGGTTTCAAGTTTCATGTAAATCTACAAATGGATTTTGATGATAACAAATGAATCCAAAGAATAAAGGAGTCTCAAGCTCAAGTTGTCTACACAATATAATCAAACACATCAAGGAAGCAAGCATGAGCAAGAAGGGAACAACTTCACATTAAAATCATAAAGTAATGTTGTAAATCTCTTAAAAATTCAAAATTAGGATTAAGGCTCAAAATTAATATTTTATCATAAAACATTAAAATACATTTTCCACATATGCATGATATTTTGAAAATTAAATTTGAAAATTTTGAAAGATGATTGATTGTCATCTTTCACATGTGCATGACATGATTAAAGGTTTGAATTTTGAAATTTTTGAAAGATGATTGATTGTCATCTTTCACATGTGCATGACATGATTAAATGTTTGAATTTTGAAAATATTAAGATAATTGATTGTCATCTTTCACATGTGCATGACATGATTAAATGTTTGAACTTTGAAAATATTAAGATGATTGATTGTCATCTTTCACATGTGCATGTTTTATTTGAATATTTTCAAAAGTGATGGATGCTTTTCTTGACTTATGCAAAAGGTAGATGTCTTTATTTGAAAATTTTGAAAAGTAAAGTGTGCTCCTTTTGTCATATGCAAAAAGTAAAAGATTATGTTTGAAATTTTTGGAAAGTAAAGTGTGCTCCTTTTGTCACATGCAAAAAGTAAAAATATTAGATTTGAAATTTTTGAAAAGTAAATGATGATGTTTTTGATATGAGAATTTTTTCAAATTTAAAATTGAAAAATCATTTGCCTATAAATAGCTCACTTGAGTTTTGCAAAATTCAAAACAAGAGCTTACACATCTAATGCTAAGTTTTGCATTATTTTTTCAAAACTCTCATTCTCTCTTTTCTAAAGTTTTGAGTCTTAATTCTTGTTCTTGTTTAGAGAGATATAGGTTGCGTGTATTGTTTCTATCTCACTCATTGAGGAGTGTACTTTGATAGTCTACCTACTATCAACTCTTGTATTTGTAAAAGGGTGTGTATAACCCTTGTGTGTGTAGAAGGTGTTCTACACGGAGAATAGTTAAATCACCAAGTGTGAGGTGATTGGAAGTGTAGAAGGTGTTCTACACGGTGAATAGTTAAATCACCAAGTGTAAGGTGATTGGAAGTGTAGAGGGTGTTCTACACGGATTCTTTGGAGCGGTGCTGCTCAAAGGTGTAATAGGTTTCTATCTCCACCTAAAGGAGATTGAATAGTGGATTTGGGAATCCTCAAGAGGTAGCTTGAGGCGAGGACGTAGGCAGTGGGGCCGAACCTCGTTAACATGCTGAGTTTGCTTCTCTCTTACTCTTACTATTTATATTTATTGTTATTTCATATTTTGTTTATATTTTATATTATATATTTGATTTATAATTGTTATTTTTTTAAATACAACTCAATTCACCCCCCCTCTTGTGTTAGTCATCTGGGCAACAATTTCTAAAGAATATTTTTATTTGAAAACTTTACCATACACCATTCAAGGGAATTCGGAAAATCAATTTTAAATATTACAAATCAAATTATGTTCTATATCGTAATTAATCATATAATATGCGAAATCCTTTTGAAGAGAAATTAGTTTATTGCCATTAAAACCATGAAATTGAAGTTTACATAATGTGACCTATACAAATTGAGAGAACGCGGCCTACAAGTCAACTAAATCTGTTGGGGCACACACTTCTCAATCTGTGCAGACAAAATGTCTAAGAGACTATTTAATTCCTAATAGACATTTTACTAAAGTCTCTACCTCTACAAGAGGATAGAACTACAACTCTACGAACTAGGCCCAAGAGACTATTTCTCTATATAACATTTTTTCTATACAAACAAAGCAGAACAACACCAACCAAACAACAGAAAAATAACAACTCAAAACAAAGCCCACAGTGGTGGCACATGTGCATCACGCGCTACTGTAGGAGTGATCACCCACAAGTTGGAGTGCCCTGAAGACCATGGATCTCCTTGAAGCCGCACACAGTAGAGAGATTCCTCCAATTGGTGTGACACGTGGAGCTCACGCTTTTCTGGACCTCGCGCTTTCGGTACACATGCCTATCTGTTCGACAAAAAACTCCAGACAAGAATCAGATCGGCGGATAGGGAGAATGGCGGCGAGGCCCTTGGTGGATTTTGGCCACCATCAACCTGCTACATGTTGATTCATCTAAAAAACCCCCGAAAACCACCATCAACACTATACAATGATAGTGGCCGAAAAAAGAAAAAGAAGAGAAGAAATGAGGGGGACCAGAAGGGGTGAACGAAGCCAGAGCTCAACCCCTCCCCCCCCCCCCCCCTAGCGTTGGAGCAATGAGAGTTTTATCGTAGAGGGACAATCGCTCTCGCGAGAGCATAGCTCTTATTTTCAAACATGGTTTTATATGGGAAATATGGTAGATGAATAAAATGACACTAATAGACATGGCAAGATTAGCGCTAACTTTGTCCCTTCCTCTAATTCTTTAATTTTTCTTATTGAACTTATGATTGGAAACGTCCAAATAAGCTTCCTATAAAAAAGATAAACTAAAAGCAATACTTATTGTGGTCCATAGCCACAGGTACTTAATTATCTATGTCAGTCATATTTATCGGCTTCATCGTCGTGCATATATTGGCCAAAGCAAACTCATTTTCGTGATCTTCGTACCTTCAATTTGTTTTCACTTTGCCTTCTCGAAAGTACTTTTCCCATTTGTTTTTGGCTAAGCAAGCTGCTTGGACTATATAATCAATGAAAATCTTAATTGTTTAGGAGGCAACCTTAGCTTGGAGAGTTTTAATTAGTACTTGTTTATTTACCATATGAGTGCTGCTACAGGAAAGTCCCGTAGAAGCGAGAAAATGCACGAATTTAAATAAAACGGTGCGAACCATGTCTCTATCTATTTGCCTATGGACTGCAAGACATAACAATGATCAAATTGCCTACGGGCAGCACTGCTCCAACACCTAGCAGCAACTAAGTGTAGCTAAACTACACATCATGTGAACCCAACCAAATGAGGAAAAGAAAAAGATGAATTAAAATAATAAAATATAAAGATAAAGAAATCATGAGGAATTAGAATTACATGAAAGGATCCATCATAAGGAAGAGGAGGAGAAAGAAATTAGTTTCAAAGTTTCCATATAAAAATGGATTCTTCTAAGTATCTATATGATTAATAACTTAGAAGCTTATTTATCAATACACTGAACATACTATTGGAGAGCTAGATTTGATTAGCCTCATCAACTAGCACTAAAAAGTGTTTTTTTTGTTTTGTTTTTTATTTTAATTGTTCCGTGTCTTATGATAAGTTGTATAAGTTAGCACTTTTGGATATTATTAAGGAGGAAAACTTTTGCATATATTACTTAGAGCTAGTTCATAATCGCTGTTCTAATTCATTTCTCTTTAAACTCTTGCAAAATTTCCTTCAAAATCTGTCTTAATGATTAAAGTCTGTAAAGGCTAAATTAGCTATATATATTAGAGCCTTAGCACCGAACTAATGTGAAAAACTATCGTGCACAAATAACTAATGTTCATAAAAACTCATGTTTAGATGCTACAGTGTGCAAACGTCTCGGATTATGTTTAGATGAAAAAAATTCAAATTTAGCATACTTAATGTTGAGGAGTAAGAGAAGTGTATTCTGCAGGAAAATGAATAGTCTATACGAAAAAGAAGAGAGTTTTGTTAAAATGTGGTGGATATTTTAAAAGAGAGTAAAAAAATAATCTTACATATTTAAGTATGTGTGCAATAGATGTGCAAAAAGTGTGGCTTTCCTCTAGAATTTTTTTTTTTTACGATATATATCATTTATAGGTATTTTTAATGATTTTTTATCACTAATTTTAATGTATTATCCCTCCCCCAATAGAGAATATTTTAGAACCGGGCAGGCTCATATTTCCTTTAAAACAGCCAATCGATAGGGTGATGCCACGTTGGCTGCACACCCATTATTGTTTACATCCGCGATGCATACGATGAAGTGGCTCTTTTTCAGTAACCTCCATGGCTTCACAACCTTGTCTTGATCCGTTCCTCACTTATTCTCGTAAGCAAAATCGCAGATGGTAAGCCTCCATTTATTACAAGCAGCTCTACAAAAATTGAATTATTTTGCATTTCAGGTTCTATTAGATTTCACTGCTTCCTTTGAGAGTCCCTCCTCTCCCACATTAAGTACCTTGCTACTTAGGTCATCGCACTGAAGTCCCAGAGATCTTTCAAGCTCACCTAGTTGCTTATTTCAGTCATGGCTGGCTCAATCCTTAGGCAAATTAGGCAATCGCCTAAGGTACCCTAGAGGAAAAAGGCCTCCCAAAAAAAGTTTAAAGTAATTTTTTTAAAAAAATAAAAAATATATATAATTAAAAAAATTAATTAATTCAATAAGAAAATAAAAGTATTAAATAGATATTATATATATCATTATTAGTTTTATAAATATTCCTCAGAATATCTGTGAATAGTAATATAATAATTTAAGTTAAGACGTTTTATTAAGTTTTGAGTGAAAGAAAAAGTTGACTTTGTAAATATCTAAGAATACATAAAAATAGTTGTATACTCTAATAACCCCTAAAACTCAATAGCACGTCTTATAAAAATAGATTTGATAAAATCTTCTCTAAATTAGATTTTTTTAATAAAGACTGTGTCGATTATTAGTTAAAAAAAAATAGTATAAATCTTAATTAATAATTTTACTTAACAAACAATAGGCATTATATTAAAATAAATATGTAATATAAAAATTAAAATAAATTAGTTTCATTTTATTTTAATTAAAAAAAACCTCAATATTGAAAATTTAGCCTAAAACCCCTTAATTTATTGAGCCGGCCCTATCCCAGTCCTTCATTACATCCTTCGATCTTTCTACCATAGATTTTATCATATCTAACTCAACATGTTCCTCACTCCTATGTTGTAGAGGTACCTCACTGTGCGACTTAGATTCCAAACCCTCACCTTGAGCCATCAAAACCATTCCCTCTTGTCAATCCTTATCTTCTTGGCGGCCTGATTCAACCTCCATGTCCCCTTCTGCTCCCCATGACCCCTTCTGCTCCCCATGACCCCTCAGGGTTGGTGGTCTCCCCACAAAACCTAGCCTGCTTCTCTTGGCCCCCTGCATTTACCCTAAGCCACGCCTCAAACTGCTCCTCCCTTCTCCCATCTTTTATTCCGTGAAAAACATTATTGCTTTGGATGATCCCAGGATTTTGGTTAAAGGAATGTCTATGCTTTATTTCTTTACAAGTTAGTGCAGATCTAAATTGTATTGGTTCTAGTTGCTGATTAATGAAATAAATGAGGTATTCTTTGATTAAGAAAAAAACAACCTATTCACAATTTATCATATTGAACAAATACTTAATTACTCATTATTACCTGAATCTGCTCTGTATTAGAGGACCATGAAGAGTGATTTGCTGCAAAATAAGCTTCTGGGCTCCTCTCTATTTTATTATGTTTCCTGCAGAATGGTAACCAATGATATGCAAATTTAGCAGCTTCCATGCAAGCAAAGAAAGTCACCTGCGATCCACCATCATCCGATACATTAATCGAAATTTTCTCCGTCGGATAGTCATAAGCCATGACTGATAAGGTTGTGCTCACTAGCCTTAACGGTGGCTCCTTGTATGGATTGGCAGTGCATATAAATGTATCCAGCGCTGGAAAGTCCAAAGAAGAATTTTTTAAGAATAGTACCTTTTGTAGGTTTTCAGGGTATTCATCACGGTAAACGATGGTCATGAGAAAACACTGACGAGTGAACCACAAGAAAGCAAGGAAAGTATCAGAGACGAGGAAGGAGAAGGAGATGAGAAAGGATGTGAAGGAGTTGGAGTGAATGAGCTTGAGTGCATGGTGGTAGAGCAGCACTAAGATGGCACAGAAGTAAACTGCAGCAAACATGCGGTTGAAGGCTGTGCGACGTGCATGTCTAAGCCTGTTAAGGAGAGAAGCGCGTGCGGGAGAAGTACTCAAGCTCTGATCCATGTTTTTTGGTGGGTACAACAAGAAGGACAAACCGGGGCTTAATTTATAGGCTTATTTTCAAATACAACATATAAATCGAGGCTTAATTTATAGGCATGTTTGGAATCTTCTTGAACAAGAATTACTTTATTTTTGCGGGACCGTTTGATATAGCAGTATTATAACTACAAGACAACTGACAATATAGGCTGGGACTACGACCTTTTCCATTGCTGAACACCTTTAATAATGTGGGGGTGGTCTCTCGCTACAAGATTTTCGGGTTTTAGCCACGAACGGTAGTTGTGGCGAAAAATAGCATTTTAGTGGATAAAAATTTTTTCTTACCAATTCAACTCGTGGGACGTCCGTGGCATATAATTCGCGGTAAAAGAGCATTTTGCCACGGACCATACAATTCCGTGGCAAATAGTTATTTTTCCCCACGGCATTTGTTGTGGTAATAGCCAATTTTACTCGCAGGAATAACATTTAAAAATGCAATAACCCTATGGCTATTATTCTTTTGCTACAAAATCTTGTCGTGGCTAATAAGTTTGCACTATGAAACAATCGTACTAAAAAAAGTTTGCCACTAGACTATCTCTTTTCAACTTGTAACTAATATTCTTTTACCACCAAGTCTAATCGTATGCCCTTCTATACGCCCACAGAGAAATTTCATGGCAAAAAATAACCTTTTGTGGGCAAAAGTATTTGCCACAAGTTTTGTTCACGGCAAATACCAAAATATTTTAGAAAAAAAAAATATAAAAATAATTGTAGAAATCATCAAAACAGAATCTGAATAATGAAATGAATATAGAAGATGTAACATAATCAATTAGAGGAAATGATAGAGCTAAATTTACAACATAAACTATAACAGAACTCAAATTGCCTAAACCAAAACATAGCAGAATTCTATTCTACCTAATCAAGCCTGGTTAAAGATCTCATCTTCATTTCACCAGCTTTCTCATTTATATGTTTTTTTTTTCAGAAGTAAAATCACCTCCTTTGGTAAAATAAAGACAATAAAAGTGATGAAGGTCCTACTGGGAGTCGAACCCAGGTCGCTGGATTCAAAGTCCAGAGTGCTAACCACTACACCATAGAACCCTATAATTTGTTTGTGGGCATTTATGTGCTTTTCCCAATAGTTCTTCCATCCTTCTTTTAAAACAATCATGGGAAACTATGACTATAAAAGCAATGAAACTAACATTGTTATGCTATTTAGAACCAGAATGAATGAACATGAAAATGTAGTAATGCTATTTAAAATTTACAAGTAGGCAAATCTCTCACCCAAGTCTTTTGCAAAATACAGAGCAATCAAATAAATCACTAATATTTGTTATTATTATTAGTTATGTTAAAAGGATCAAGTATATATATAGCAGCAACAAAATGTAAAGCATAGCAGCAAGATACCTTTTCCAAAAAACTTTTTCATACACAAACAATTCACTTCACAGTAAATGTAATGCATACCAACAAGAAAATCATAAATAAACAACATGGGAGAGGCAGTCAAAGCAACCCACAAGTAATTAAAATTTACAATTTGAGTTAAACATGACACAAAAGATAACTCAAAGATTACCCACCCATAGTTCTCCCTGCAAAGGAAAATTAAGGAAAATTATCCACCCATTATTAACCCCTGTTTGTTTACCAAAAAAATTAAGTAATAATCAATATAAAAAGGCTCCCCTAGTTAACATAGATACTTCACTTATGCTATCTTCTAGATTGGTTTCTTTTTTATTTTTTTTGTAAGTAAAAATAAAAGGTTGGGCTTGCTATCAGAATATATATATATATATATATAGCATTAATAATATCTTATAATTCACAATCATCAACATGAAATCAGAAAATCCTAACAGAAAATATAACACTGTTAGAGAAGAAAATCCTAACAGATGAGAATGCATAAGAGTTTTCGACAACTAAGATCAATCTGAATTTAAAGACACATTTGAAACTAAACATTATCTACAAATGTTTAACAAGCTTCAAAGCCAGCAAACAATACAAGCACTGAAAAGTTGATAACAGACTGCATAAAAAGCAATGTCATGGGAATTTACAGACTGCATGCAACTCTTCACATTCTCTACTAACAATTTGCAGAAAAATAAGTTACAGTTTAGACGATAACAATTAATTGTTAAGAAAATAAAACTAACCAAAAATAACTTAATAATTCAAAGCTTTTAATGAAAAATTTGATCCTCACAAATGCAGAAGTTAAAACAACCAATGTCAATAGAAAGTAACAACCATAAGATGAAATTAGCACAATATAATACTTGATGAACAAGAAAGAAAGAACTATACTTTGGGGATGCAATGGACTGGTTGAAGCAGTTTGTTTTGGCTACTCCATTTTGGGGCTTCAACTAATCCAATGCATCCCCATCTTACTGCACTACACAGTTTAATCAACTGCACTGGATGTATACTCACAAAAACATAATTTTAAAGCAACATCATAAAAAAAAATTAAACTGGAGCTGACTTTAATTATTTTTTAAAAAAATAATTAATTCAAGAGAAATCAACAATATCATAATTCCTCTTCACATCATTTTTCTAAGCTTGCAACATTTTCCAAAACTACCTGATAAAGTAAACATACTAAGTTCAGCTAACAGTGACATATAGACTAAGTTTTTACCAATGCACTAATGGTTAAGTTGCAATTTTTTTTCTATCTTACAAGAGCTTGCAACACCGAAACTAAAGGAAACAAAAAATGATGCAAGAGCTTATGTAACTCAGAAACACCTTCCATCGCTTCAAAAACTATTCTAAAGTTCCTAACATTAAATAAGTAAAATGAAAGTGTGTGATCCGAAGCAATGGAGAAGGAATCTTGGCTGGAAGTAAATCAAAGTTTTCAGAGTAGCCCTAGTTTTCCATTTCGTGTATAACCAAAATCCCCAAAAATGAAAACCAAAATGCATAAGTTTACCCATGTTTATCACTGATGAACCCTACATTCAACCACAATATCAAAAGTAGAGAGAGGGAGAGACACAAACAGAGAGAGGAAACGGAGCGAGAGAGAGAAATAGTACCACACTCAACCCGGCGCAAGGAAACCAAAAATGGATCATCCCAAATACTAAAAAATCCGAGGAAAATTGTGGGGCTTACCTGGAGGTTCGGCAGAGGCGTCTCAGGCTGCTGTGCGTAGCGGCAACACTTTGCTTAATAGAACCCAAATCGCTGAAACCCTAGACACAGAGACAGACAAAGACAGAGAGCGAGCGAGAGAAAGATATTTAGGGATAGTGTAGGAGAGAGGTGACGGAGAGGGAGAGAGAAGTATTCTCACCTGAGACGGCATCGTTGAGCTCATGTGCGGTGGATGATACTCGGCTAAGGGAGGAGGAAAATCATGGGAAGAGAAAGGAGAGGAAGGGTATGCTGCCGTGCGTGGCGAAAGGCCGGCGTGTGTAGAAGAAGAAGAAGAAGATTATCCAGCAATTTTGCCGGCTGTGAGAACCCTAGAACCAAAAGAGAGAGCGAGATGGAGGGGGGGGATACGGGGATCGAAACAGAGAAGGAGGGGGGGGGGGAATACAGGGATCGAAACAGAGAAGGGAGAAGGCCGGCTGGTTAATTTGGGTGTTTAGGTTTTTAATGTGAACCCTTAGATCATTTTCAAGTCTAATCCAACGGTAATCATTAAATATTAAATTAAACTAATTAAAATAAATAATTTAAAATATTAATATCATATCATAAAAAATTAATTGTAATTTATAATTAATTTTAATTTATAAAAGTAGTTATCTTTTATTATTAAATAAGTGATAAAATTAAAATAATATTTTATAATTATATTATTATTAAATATTAAAATAAAATGTATAGTAATGTAGAATACTTATTTGTCATGAGAAGACGTCAATGCAAAAAGTAAATTTAAATGTTAGTTGTATTTGTCACAACTTCAACTCGTTGCAAATGGTTGCTTATCTGGATGTGAAGTCGTGGCAAATTGAAAAACGCTTTTTCCACGGATGAAATTTGTCACAATAAGAAGTATTCTTCATGAGCTCATATCGTGGGAAAAAAATTCGTGATAAAAAGTGATAAATGTTGTAGTAAAAATTAACCTTGTGGCAATAACTTCTTTTCTCGTAGTAAATTATTTTTTCTTACCACTTTTTATCCACAACAAAAAAATCGTGGCAACAAGTACTATTTTATTGCCACAAGCATTTTTTGTCCCAATAAATCACTTTTTGCCATGATCGCATGTCGTGGAACAAAAAATTGGTGGTAAAAACCCCAATTTCTTGTAGTGCCTCAACTTGAGGGAAACGGATTTAGCTAGATAAAATATCTTTTGATGATGAACAGTACAAATTCTACTTAAAATTACTACAATTCATATCTTAAAGTTTTATATTTTGATGAAACTAATATAGATGATTTTATTTATATTTCTTCAAATTATAAAAATACATTGACTTTCGATGAAATTTTAGTATATTATTCTTGATGGTAAGAAAATTTGAAAATTTTAGTATAATTGAAAATTTGAAAATTACTCTACTCTCTAGTTGTTTACTGCAAATGCTCTCTTATTGAGACTTTCTTGTCGCTCTGCTTGATATCCACCTCTATATGGTGATGATTTTATGTTGAACTAAAAATATAATTATTCTTGATATATTACTAGTTTCTATACTAGCGATTACTCTAAATAATAACTCGATTGGGGATGTTAAATTCAATTCTTCCTCCTGAGTTGATAATTACTTAATTTGAATTAAAACAAAGCTAAAGGATATTATATTACTATAAAGAGTTATTAACTTATTTTAATGGGTGTAAATCTACTATCATCATGAATTGTTGAATCTCGAATTTTATTTTGTACTTTTTAAAATTTTTTTACTCAATAATTAAATAAGTATTATTTAATAATGTTGGAAAACTTTTTTGAAAAATGTTTAGGGGTATAAAAAAAATGAATGAAAAAAAAAATACTCTTATCGGATCCATCTCGTGCCAGCGGGTGTTGCATTGCTCTTTTAGTGGAGAAGTTGTCAGTTGTATCCGATAACAGAAATGCTAAAGTCACAATTGGAGATCTTAACTAGGGATCCTAGTATTTTTTATTATTATTATTTATTAACTAAGAACTTATTTGTTGCGATTTCAAAATTTTAAAAATATTTTTAAATAGTTGAAAGTATTTTTAAAAAAATAATAACATGTTTGATAACTTTATAAAAAATAATTTAACCAATTAAAAAAATTGAAAGTCAGCATTTTCAACAAGCACTAAATTGAAACTTTTATCTAAAAGCTCCGCTTAGAACTATCAAGCACAGTCGGATCCGATAGATCGGAAGCTTCTGAAACCCATAGAGCACGACATGAGCCACTTGTGCAGCCTATGCCCCAAACAAAATGGCGGTCTCATTTTGCTAATGTGTCGATTGGCAGTTGGAGAGATTATTGATGTTGCCCGTAGTAGTTGTAGGTAGCCAAAAAATAACAGATCGAAGGTCGTCGGCGCTAAACTAGAAATATAAAGGGAAAACAAGAAGTTGACTGAAAAATAGATGAAAAAATTAGAAGAAAGTTGAAAGGAAATGAGAGGAGGTGGTCGGAGTCAAAGCTCCGACCTCCATCTGTCCATGGAGGAGCTATAAAGTTGGGGAGGTTGTCTTTGAGAATCGCTCCCAGAAGTAGTGGCGGAGGTAGGAATTTGTTTTAGGAGGACCAAACAAAAATAAAACAAAATACATAAAATATTTTTTTGTTCTATTTCTATATAGTTTTTTATGCGATATTGAACAATCTGATAGTAAAATCTACAATAAAAATAAAATACGTTTATATAATTCATATATTAAAATATATATATATCAAGAACATGTCATCATAATAAAAATATATTAAAAATTATCCAATTTCTTTTTTTTTTTATAATATAAACATATTATTAGTTTATTAGTTTAATTTATTTTATATAATATGTATTTTATTTTTAAATTAAGTTTAAAAAAATTTTGATTTTTTTTTTAAGACAAAGATGGGGCCATGGGAGAGGGGCAGTCATATCCCCTTTTTCCAACCACTGCATCAATTTGAATAAGAGAGGAGAGAGAATACTCTAAAAAACTTGGGGTAATTCTTTAATTTTTCTTATGAACTAATCATTGGAAACGTCCAGATAAGCTTCCTATAAAAAAGACGAACTAAAAATGATAATTATTGTGGTCCACAGGTACTTAATTTTCTCTGTCGGCCATAGTTATCAGTGCTTATTGGACCAACTTCGCCGTTGTGCATATATTGGCCAAAGCAAACTCCTTTTCTGATCTTCGCACCTTTTGTTTTCATTCTCCTTGTCGAAAGTACTTTGTCTATTTGTTTTTGGCTAACCAAACTGTTTGGCCTATTAAGTAGTGTTTGAATTTAGTGATAAGTTTATTTTAATCTATCTAAAATTATTATTATATTTTTTAAAATTTTCATATAAAATATAATTTTTAATATAATTTTTTTAAAATTTTAAACAATTTGTTCAAATTTTAATTTAACTTTTTCAAATTTTAAAATAATATTAATATTTTATTTAATTTTTAAAATTCATCTTATCTCAATTTTGAATCGAAATGATACTTATCAATGACTACCTTACTTGTTTAAGAGACAACCTTAATTTGGAGAGTTTTAATACTTGTTTATTTACTAAATATATTATTTACTTAATTAATTACATATATATATATTTATATAATTTATTTATATATTGACTATTATTTTAAAATATAATTTATAATTGTATTTATATATAAATTATTCTGAAACGGTACATGAAACGATACCAGTACCGAAATATTTCGTTTCAGTAACTTGACCAATACCGATATCGGTACGGTATTCAAAACATTGGTATAGCCCCAATGATTGCCCCAGAACAACGAAGTGCAATCACACCAACTGCCATGGCATCTGACCTTGCGCGTTCACAATCTATATATCAAATTTGTACTAAAAAAATTAGAAAATATTTATTTCTTTCCAATGTCTCTTTTATTTTCTTTTGTGATGTACTAGATTTAATGGGTGTTTTTCAGATCCCCACCTTTTACTCATAATTCCTCCATCTGCTAATCATTATATATATGAATGACACTGGAGACCAGTCGAACTATCCACAGCGTCAAAAGCAGCCCAACTACTTTGGGCTGCTTTTTAACAATAAATATAATAAAAAATATAATGAAAAAAACATAATAAAAAATATAATAAAAAAAATCAAACAAATAAAATAAAATAAAAAATATAATAAAAAACACAATAAAAAAATAAAATGAATATAAATTTTAGAGAGATTCGGCCTTCAGCCGAACGGAACTACCGGAGGCAGCAGTGAACGACACCGCCCATGCCATCGAGACCTAACCGACCCATTTCAGATTTAAAGCTGTCGAGGCTTCGTCGGAGGTCACTAGGAGTCGTCGTCGTAGGGGTTAACTCGCCGGAGCCTGTCGGTCCTAATGACATCAGCAGTATCGCCCACCGCTGCCTCTGGCGGCAGGCTGTTTTTCTTAAGCATGTCGGTTAGGTAATTCCTATATGTATATAGAGCTTGCTTAGGGAATAAAAAAAAAAACAATTAGAGTCTAGACTTCCATGCAACAGCTGAAATGCAAAAGTAGTAGGAAGATGCATTGAAAAAAGCTCTCAAGTCCCAATTCCTTTTTCACAAGACATTCGACTTCTGCTATGCTTATTTTGAGCTCTCACAACCACATAGCAGAAAGATTGACCTATATAATTATATAGTGCACGTTCCACTCATATAAGGGAAAGAAAAGTATAGAAAGTAAAAAGAAAATCTGCTAATTTCGATTCCCAAGAGGAAGATAAACTAGCCCATAAAGAGTCAAAGCTAGACATGTTGAAGTTGCAGTAGTTTTGAATGGTATTCTTCCTTTATCCTTCCTCAAGACCATCGCTTCGTAAATTGGCAAGGCATTCAGCACAACAAAACCTGTCAAGAACATTTGCAGAAACAAACCCTCTATTTTGCTGCCTCTTAAAACTTGTAGAATACCCATAAAAAATGATACCAAGTTGATAATGGCTGCAGTTATTAGCGGCACAAACATGTTTGATGAGGCTCCAAACTCAAACATGCCTTGTCCATATCTTTTGCTTTGTTCATGATCAATCACTTTGTTGGTCAAACCGAAACCATATGTGGAAATGCCTAAACAATTGAGGAAGAACTCGAGGCATCCATACCCAAAGGCCGAGAGCCCCCTTATCATCCACATTCTCTGATCATTCCACCACTTTTGAATTGTTCCTTCCTCTATCATAAATTCAAGCAGATCTTGTCCATAGGCTCCAAGGACAAGAAACACATACAAGATAAAACTAGGTTCTGATAGCTGCAATATATTTTCACCAATAAGTAAAATCTAAATGGATGAAAGGTAGAATAATAGAAGAGGAGGTCCTTATTTGTCTTTTGAGATGAGATGAGATAAATTGAAATTAAAGTATAACATATAAATTAAGATTAAAGCAATGGCCTCTTTTCCCTTGCTTGACCATGAAAATTTATTAAAGTTCAAAAGCAATATATGTATAATATATATGTGCTTAGTAATCTTTCAATATTCATTCAAACCGTCTTTATTAGTAGCTAAGTAATGAAAAAAAAAAGTCTATATCCTGTAAAAAGCATACCTTTGGAAATACAGAAAATCCATGGAGAAAGGATAGCTGGGGAAGGAACGCATAGAAGGTGAGAGGAATAGACCAGGTGGGCCAAAAACAATAATGAGCATAGCCAAGGCCCATAATAGGACCCAAAGATCTAGTACCGAAGGTTAGGGGACTGAAACTGGAGAAGGCAACCTGGAGATTGCCGATGGACCATCGCTGGACTTGGGTTAGGGCATCGACAAGGGTAATTGGTGCATCACCCATAAAGGCCGCCCTCTTAGGGTTGCAAAATACGGATCTCCATCCCTCGCATTGTAGCCGAAGCCCCGTGAAGAAGTCCTCTATCAGTGTTCCATATCTGAAGCCCACCTATATCCAATTTGTATATCCATCCCATTTATTCTAATTCAGATAATAATTCTTCTTTTGAATTCTAATGCTTTACAAATACCTGCTATATTAGCACACAATTAAGTGGATTAAGAATATTCATGGTTGTTTGGATGAATTGAATGGTTCAATACAAAGAGAAATATGTATAATACTATAATATTGAATGCATATCTGAGTTCATACTGTGAAAAAATCCTATGCATGTTGAGTTAAATATTGTAGAACCTACATGACCCATCTATCTCTTTACAAAATTTAAATACAATTTAGTTAAAATGATCAATCCATTTCCAATAAAATGAGAGACAAAAAGAAAAAAACTAAAGAGGTTTCCAAGATTGTTTAATTGATGATTGAACCTGTGCTATAAATGGTAAACTTTTTTTCATTAGAGTTTTTATGATCAATTATTGAAATAGTTTGCGGTTTACCATTTGTACTAGTTTATTTCCCTTTGTTAAACCTTCTGCTTCTTATGATTCTGAATTTGCTCAGATTAGCCTCTATCACCCTCCATTACTCTTTGACACGTGTAATTTAGAAAAAACACTACTAATTTGTTAAAAAAAAGAGGTAAAATTGATAAATAGCAGGTCTTGCTTCTTAGTTATAAATTTAAAAGGTATGAACTACTCCAGATAAAATGAGCTCAGATCTATAGTTTTTAAAAATAATTGAAAGCTACTGATTAATACTATGGTGCTAAATAATAAGAAAAAGCTCACCTCATAACCCCATTTGGTCTTGTACTCATAGTTACACCCTACAACCTTGTGTGCCAATTCCAAAACCAGTTGGGACTGGATGGACTTGTCGACAACACAGTCGGGGCCAAGTTCGGGGATCTCCGGTAGCACAATGGTTGATGGGCCGCCAAAGAAAGCTCGCCGATTGAAGAAACATCCGGTTCCAAAATAATCAGGGCCCAACACTCCGTCCAATCCCAAGGGATTACAACAAAACATTCGTTTATATTCACAACCATAAGTATCATTCTTGTTGATCCCATGAAAGATTTGAGGGAATTGAACATATGCTAATTGGGACATGTATTTAGGGTCTAATAGGTAACACAATGCACGGAGAGGTGTTTGGGGGTCATTAGAATATACGTCACAATCCAAGTTGAGGATTATGGGTGCATTGGACATGGTGGCTGACACTCGAAGCTTCAATATATAATGACAAAGACAAGACAAAATAAATACATGAAAATGAATGATAATAAACCGTTAATAGGAAAAAACATTGTGGAGCATTTTGGTGTAGATATAAGGAAAGCTTACCATGACGTTGAGGGCACCTGCCTTGAAATTGTGGGATGAAGTCCTGCTCTTTTCCCTAGAGACATAGATGAGGTTAGGCATCAAATGGTTGGTTGCGTCTTTGTTGTTTTCACTCTCTAATAAGACCTGCCCATGGTTGATTTAAGCTACCAATTAATATTTAATAAGGAACTAATAAACTTAATACAATAGGAAAAATGCATATTGACGTGTATTGACGTGTTAACTAAGAACATTAATAAAATGAACCTTGGCATAAGATTGTAAATATAGATAATGCTACTCATACGACAAACGTACATATACCTGAATGATAGTGGGATGGTCTTGTCGAGAAAATCCATGATTTATCCATTTGTTGAAAGCCTTGCGCTCTAGCTCCTCAGTGATGTACTCTTCGCCGACTTGTCCCTTTTCAAGGACTTGCACTACCCTTTGTATCATGCTGTCGTACATTTTCTGTGATATTGAGAACAAGAGGGGTACAGACAATGAGATAATCCCACATCTAACTCAACAAAATTCGACACAAAAAGTTTCTCAATAGAATGTAGAGAATATATACGAAAATATTTAAGGGACGATCATCATGACCATCGTCAACAATCAAGACATTGATTAATGTCTAAAGAATAATTTTATTTGAAAATTATTTAAGTGGCATGCTCTATTCAAGTTACATAATATGATTTAGAAAATAAATTTTAAATATTATAAATTAAATTATTTCACATAAATAGTGTGTGGTGTAAAGATTTTCAAATAGAATTACTCAAGTATTCACTCTTACACGTTAAGTGGGATTAAGGTGCCCCATTTATAATAATAAATGTAATATAATTAATCATATAATATGCGAAACATGGTAGATGACATTAATAGACGTGGCAAGATTAACATTAACTTTGTCCCCTCTAATTCTCTAACTTTTCTTACTAAACTTATGATTGGAAACGTCCAAATACGCTTCCTCTAAAAACTAAAAACGATAATTATTGTGGTCCATAGGTACACAATTATCTGTGGCGGCCATATTTACCACGTCTTGGAGCACGCCTCATCGTCGTGCATATATGGGTCAAAGCAAACACCTTATCCTGATCTTCTAACCCTTTTGTTTTCCTTTGACTTCTGAAACTTTTCCCATTTATTTTTGGCTAATTAAGCAAGCAGCTTGGCCTATTAATCAATGACAACCTTAATTGTTTAGGACGCAACCCTAGCTTGGGGATCAGTTTTTACTTGTTTATTTACCATATATATATATAATGTCATTTCCAGGTATTTCTAATTAATTTGTATGCCTAATAATAAATATGTAATATCTATTAAGTATAAATTAAAATCAACATAAAATATAATAAAAAGACAGTTTATTTTTCCTACCTTCCAAACAAATTACGAAGAATGAGACAACATTAAACCCCACTGACAATTTTATCACGAGCCACAAGTTAGGTTTATAGTACTGCCACGTATCCAGTACGATTGACATATTAAGGATCAATATTGAACACAATGATATGGTCAATTTAAGTCGACGTACTTAATTATTGGGTTACCTTCAGATCATCAATATCGTGTGCTGACCTGATTATACATGACAAATCATATTCTCACGTCTGTCTAGACAACAGTTTACAGTACCATACAAATTTAAAATAGATAAATTTTACACAAACATTTATAAAAAAATTTAGGTCGGATTTGAAATTTTGGGAGACTAGGGGAGGTCATGCCATCATGCACTCAGCTTGGTTTTCACACAAACCTTTTAATAAAAAATGAATCGATATGGATCATCCACTATGAACAAAAATGTGAAAAACGTAATTCATCAAAATAGAATCTATATATATATATATATATATATATATAAAACAGAAAAAAAAAACTTATAAAAGCCTCATATATATGGTCTTTTATCTAACATAAGTACTCTTTTACTGGTCAGCTGTTTGTTTAAAAGAAAAAAGAAAGAAAGAGAAAACTAATGCCACGATCCCACAATTGTGTAGATTATTGTGTAAACAGACGTGGGTATATCATTTCATTTCTATTTATTTATTGTGTGGTGATAGGTAACAACTTATTCACAATTTATCATATTTATCAAATATTAATGGCTCATTATTACCTGAATCTGCTCTGCATCAGAGGACCATGAAGAGTGATTTGCTGCAAAATAAGCTTCTGGACTCCTCTGTATTATATTATTCTTCTTACAAAATGGTAACCAGTGATATGCAAATTTAGCAGCTTCCATGCAAGCAAAGAGTGTCACTTGCGATCCCCCATCATCCGATACATATACCGAAATCTTCTTCGTTGGATAGTCATAAGCCATGACCGATAAGATTGTGCTCACCAGCCTCAAAGGCGGCTCCTTGTACGGATCGGTGGTGCATATAAACACGTCCAGTGCCGGAAGGTCTGAAGAAGGATTTTTCAAGAGTAGTACCTTCTGAAGATTTTCAGGGTATTCATCACGGTAAATGATGGTCATGAGGAAACACTGACGAGTGAGCCACAAGAAAGCAAGGAAAGTATCGGAGACGAGGAAGGAGAGAGAGATGAGGAAGGATGCGAAGGCGGTGGAGTGGATGAGCTTGAGTGTATGAAGATAGAGCAGCACTAAGATGGCGCAGAAGTAAACTGCCGCAAACATGCGATTGAAGGCTGTGCGACGTGCATGTCTAAGCCCGTGAAGGAGAGGAGCGCGCGCGGGAGAGGTACTCAGGCTCTGATCCATGTCTTTTGGAGGACAGGTACAGCAGTTCCAGAGAAGTGACACTACGGATAAACCCGGGCTTAATTTATAGGCCTATTTAAAGCTAGAATCAGGATGTCTTCAATTTCAAAACCAGCTTTTACAGTCAGCCAATCCAGAAATGCCACGTATGCACTCTTTCAAAAGACATGTGAACCCTCGTGTACCAAATTCATTCCTAAGAACCCTCGAGGCCGATTCCCCCTGTTTTCAACTCTGTTCTCGTCTCTGTACTCTTGTACCTTCAGGCTCCGGTAAATCCTGAACTTCGAATTCGAATAACAAATTTAAAAGAAAAGAGAAAATAAATAAATAGAAAGATAGAACCCATTAGGAAAACGAAGTCAGAAGTTTGGCAAAGAAAGGCTCAAAATAAAAATTTACTCTCGATTAGAAAACAGAGGGCCCAAAACGATTTTGAGATCTGAAAGTACGAACCCAAATTTCCATAGGCTTGACACTCGGGAGCGGAAAGAGCCAGAGACTCATCCAGAACAACCTGACAATTAAAAAAGAAAAAAAGAAAGGAGCTCCACTTTAAACTTCATCTGTTTGGCACGCGGAAAAGTCAACATGGAAAAATGAAAGCAAAATATGCTTTAAAATTAAAACCAAGATACTTAGATGCTGAAAAAGAAGCAAAAGGTAAGCGATTTAATCAAAGAGATATTTTTTTGTTATATATAGTTAATCAAAGAGAGAACTAAATAGATTAAAAAAAAATAAAAAATAAAAAAAGAGGGAAAGAAACCCACAAGAAAACTGTAAAAATAGTCGAGCCAGAGAGGGAGAGAGAAAACCTGGACTGCTGGGCATCAAAGGTAAGCGGCTATGGTGATGGAATTTTTCAGAAACAACTGAGTTCAGAAACTAAACGAGTAGAATTTTCAGCAAATTTAGGGGTGATTAGGGTGCATCCGGTTCACAGTAGAATTTGAGATATACTTACGTGGCAAAAGGAATTTGAGATATACTTACGTGGCAAAAGAAATTGGATGTCTGCAAAATTTGATTTTAAAGGCAGACCGGACGGAAGCTTCTGAGCACTAGTAATAATTTGGCTAAAATTAAGTTTAATTTAAAGTCTAATTTCATTTTTTTTACTATAATTTATATGATTTAGTTAAAAAATTTATTGGTCTTGTTAAATTAAAATCTAAATAATAATATATATTATATATTTTAATATATTTTTTTTTTTAATTTTGCAAATATGCTTAAAATATCAAATATTAATTAATGTAAACAATATTTTATTTTTTTAATTTTGCAAATACATGTAATTTATTAAATATTAATTTTAGTAAAAAATAATTATTTTTTAAATATTTCTTCTCTCAACCTAATTATTTAAATATACTTTAGCATAAAAAAATTTTTAAACTATTTCTTCTCTCAACCTATCATTAATCCAACACAAATACTATTAAAAAAGATTAAAAATCTTCATTCACACTACAACCACTTCAAACCACATTTTTTCTCTCAACCTAATGAATAGAAAATAATAGTTCATAAATATAACATCAAACCACATTTTATCACTTTACAATCTAGAAAATTCACACTACAAATCTACTACAACCACTTTGCACATCTCATCCCTTTGCACAACATACAACCACTTCAAACCACATTTCTTCTATAAATAATATAACATCAAATATTATGGCATCAATATCCACTCCCAAAAACTACAAAACAGTCCATATATATCAAGTCCCAAAAATTACAAAACAGTCCATATATATTGTTCGCTTAAAATATTTGCAAGTGCACAGAATCGTAACAATTAATAAAATATTTTATAAAAAATGGATCTTAAACCCGCAGGGATTAACTATGTTACTGAATACCGAAATTCACTAAATTAATTACTATTTGAAAAATTGAAAATAAATGGAACATTTCTACAGTCTAAATTAAATTAAAATACTTAACAAAAATAAATCTATGAATAAAAAGTAACAAAGCTTTCAATCTAAAAGTGTAAAAATATTTTTAAAAAATAGTTCTAGAACGGTTGATTCCCCTAATAAATCCCACACAATTTATTATTCATAATTATTAAATTCCAATAATCCCACATTGAAGATTAAAATTTTCTTAACTATTCAATATCTTCTCTCGAATAATATCAAGAATATCTCCAACTAAAAACTTCATATCTCTATGTGAATTCAATTAATTGAAGACTCATTACGCTTTTTGAATTTTCTGAAAAATCACACTAATTACAGTAAAATATCTCTACTTTTGCTAAACTAATAGTATTTAAATCTAGAACTAAAACCACAAATTACCTCTCGGTCTCATTATAATTCAATTGATCAAACAATAATCCGTAAAAAATTGTAAGTATTAAAAATAAGAATTAAACACTCAATTATGGAAATATTAAAAATAAAATAACTCGGAATATAAATTGTGTATTCAATATTAGACTACATCAACGCTCTAAAAAAAATTTAGTTCATAATAAACTTGAAAAGAAAATAAATAAAACTTATATTTTTCATCGGAATCTGTTGATGAAGCATGCAGCTCTCGCCTCTGTCCTTCAGATCCTCTTCTTAGAAAAATTCCAAACAAATTCTCCTAATAAAATTGCTCAAATACCTCTTGATTGCTCTGTCCCGACACTAAAAGCAAACTTCACTATATATATACGTTGTGCTGGTCCCTTTTAGTTTCCAAGTGAAAGTCTAATTTAATTCTGTGTGAAATTGTGATTTATTAATGCCGCTCTATATGTTGGGTCTGAGGCCCTAAGTGTGGCCCAAATTGAAGTCGAGTGAATCCATTCTCTTATGAAGTGTCGTGCCATAATTTGAAAGAGACGTGCGACTTATAAGTTCAACAAGAAAGTGAATTGTACGTACGGGTCCCAAGTGACTTGTAATCCAAATTGAATGATCCTCATGCTCTTTCAATATTTTCTTTTCTTTTTCTTCTCATTCCTTCAACAAAAAAATAAAAAAACAAAATCAAATAAAATCAAAATAAATTAACAATTTTAATAAATAAAAAGATAATAAAATCATATAAAAATTACACTTATCATAAATCAAGTCCCAAAAACTACAAGACAATCCATAAAACTACCAAAGTCTCAAAAACTACAAAACATCAATAATATAACATCAATATCCAGTCTCAAAAACTATAAAAGAGTCCATAAAACTATCCAAGTACAATGTCCACAAAATAGTCCATAAGACTATCCTTTTTGTCTATAACCAATCCAAAAACCATTCCATTTAGTTGCTAGCAACATGTTTATATGGCTGGGCAGCAACTAAAATTTTAAAATAAATTTAAATTAACAAGATTACTACTTAAATTTTAAATGAGACACCTCCATAAGGGGTTAAAGGAGATGGAGATGTAAATGTACATCTGTAATAGAATCTTGATTCCTCAAAAATTCCAAGTTGAATATTATGAAAATATTTAATTTGCATGGCATTCATGGCACTTAGATCTAATCACATCATCTCTGCCTCTTCTTAAGTTCAATGGCTGCCTTCATAAGTTCAAAGGCTACCATTCTCTCTTGTTTTTTCTTTACTGCATATATCCTCCGCTCTTCCATAATCGTTGCTCTATACGCAATTATCTTTTCTAATGATTTCTTAATCTTATTGTTGTGGCCTTCCAACAACCTCCACTTCTTCTCAGCTTTCTTGCCTATAGATCTCTCAGCTAGAACCTCCACGTCATCCTCGACTATATCAATAGGATCTTCACCAATGTGTAATTGTGTCCTAGCACTTCTTTGTACAACACATTTGCTATAACGCTCCAAACCCAACTATAAATGGACAGAGTTCCGTCTATATTTTTAAAACTTCCTCCCTGTTTACAAAGCACATAATATACAAAATCTTCAAAGTATTCAAAAAAAAAAAATATAATGATCCTTAAAACTAACTCACAAATTCAACAAAAGTCACGCTATTCTAAATAATTATAGATTCTGAAATTCCAATTAAAACTGTATAACCACTAAAACATAACCATAATATTTCCCACATTTTGACCAATTTGCTAGGAAGACTGACCAATTTGCTCACCCCTATTAAAATTCTTCTTTTAAAACCTTGATCTTAACCTTGGTCCTTTCCTAATTGGGCACTAGATTGCATAAATCTCTTCTTGTATACATTAGAAACATCTCTCAACGTAAAATCTTCCTCTAACGCCATGGCTCTCCTAAATGTGGTTGTATATGGGTTAACATCAAAAGCCGAAATGAGATGACGTGTTCGATCACTCAAACCCTTCTGAAATTTTTGAACTATTTTCACTTCATTCGGAATCAAGTGAGGGCCAAAACGGGAGAGTTCAGTAAACTGAGCTGCATATTGCTCTATGGTCATGGATCCTTGAACTAAGTTTGCAAACTCACTTTCCCTTTCGATCCTTTACTATTTCAGAATAATAATTCTCATTGAAAACTTTTTTGAATTTATCCCAAGTGATGGCGACGCCTTTGCCAAGTTCTTCTTTCAATAGCAATTATGTACTATCTCACCACCTCTCAGCAGCGTCATCTAAGCTTAAAGTAGCATATCGAACCATTTACGCATCAGTGCAGTTTAACACTTTCAATAGTTTTTCTATTCTCATCAACCATTTTTTTGCCATTGCTTAATCTGGTTCTCCACAAAAGGTAGGAGGATTGTGTCGTTTAAACTCTCCAAAAGTACAACCCTCATCCAAATTTTCATGTCTCCTCGCACTTCATGTAATCCTTGAGTATATTCTATCCACTACATCATCAATCTCATCGGTCTCAGCTTCAGTCTCAACCAACATTTCCTCTTCTACCACACCTTCAGGGATTGAAATTTCAACCACAGACTTCTTCTTTTGCTTTGGCGGTATATTAACCTAATGTATCACCAAAACGGGTTATATAAATATGAGCACAATAATTGGTCCAATAAACCATACTATACTAGAGTTTATCAGAATTCAGAAAGCCTCGAATCAAACTTGAACTATAATCTACAAAACTAACATTGCCTATTGGCATCCAAACCAAAATATACTGAGGATCAAGTCTCAAGTCTATAGTGTGCTTAACCTATGCTACACTATAATCATCTTTCTTAAGTGTCTACAGAATCATAAGCCTAAACTCTAATACCACCTTTGTAACGCTCCAAACCCAACTATAAACGGATAAAGTTCCATCTATATTTTTAGAACTTTCTCCCTGTTTACAAAACACATAATATACAAAATCTCCAAAGTATTTTAAAAAAAAAATACAATGATCCTCAAAACTAACATACAAATTCAACAAAAGTCACACTATTCTAAATAATTACAGATTCTGAAATTCCAACTAAAACTGATAACCACTAAATCATAATCATAAGAAAAATCTCTACACAATCAAAATCTGTTCCAAGCGACGAACCAACCATCCTCAAAAACCTCCAACCTCAAGTCACTAAATCATTTGCTTTGAAATCTTTAACTCAAGCAATCACTCCAAAGGAATGAACTTCTACAACACTGAAAAATATCAGAGATAAAGTGGTGAACTTCCACATGCTCAGTAAGTAGCAATTTAATGGAGGTGTAGGAGTTGGCAATTTTCTTAATTTAAAAAAAAAATGAATTCTCAATAAAATAACGTGAGCAATACAATTTAATCTCAACCAATACATTCAGTCAAAAATCATATTCAAGGCCACATGATAATAGGGAAATCACCAATATACTACGAAGATATCATGCCACGAAGACATCATGTCACAAGGCATCAATATACCACACAGATATCATGCCACGAAGACATCATGCAGTGAGGGGCGTCAAACATGTCACAAAGACATTTATATCATGGGCTCAAAAATAAATAGCGCACTCACATTTAACTTTTAAGTTTACAAAATCACATGGCATTTTTCAAACATTTCATCCATCACAAAATTTACATAAATCCTACAAGCAAAGCCAATACAGTATTAGAATGTGCACAAATTATTAATTTACACAAGTTTGAACTTTAATACCCTGGTGCACCATTCAAAGCCAAACCAACAATTCTTTTAATAAAAATCCATTAAAAAGCCACTTACCTCAATTTATTGTCAAAAGTCAAGACAGTACTCATTTGTCCATGGTCACGTAAAACCTATTTCAAGTCATTATAATTCATAAAATTTTCAGTCTAAAAATCATCTCACTAAACTCTAAAATTCCATATAACCTTAATAACATGATTTTAGACTTGTTCTAAGAAACTTTTTTCCCCAAAATAGATAAATACCAAATTTCCAAACTCTATGTAAACTGCCAAACAGCACCTACATAGCCTTTACCTTTTATAAATCACAACCCAATAATATCTATACTCAGCTCTAAAAATATAACACAAACACAACTTAAATCCTAACCAAAACCCATTACTAATACTGAAAATTTATTACTGCATTATACCTAAACAGCCAAATCAATTAGCTAGGTAAATACTAAAAATCCCTAATCCAAAACTTAACAAATTCTAAATTCAAATCAAGAAAACACTAATAATGGGAGATGAGAAATTTACCCAAAATTTACTGTCGATGATGCTGGAAACAGGGGCTGTGAGTAAAGATTACCGAGAGAGAAATAGAGAGAAAATTCCAAAATACTAGGTATATAAATGGAGGTTTATAGAGAGAAAGAAAGAACAAATAACTATATAATTATATATATACGTATGTATACGGTGAAGATGAGGTGAAATTGAGAAAATGAAATGAGAGGGGAGGAGAAAGTAAAGTGAGTGTGTGAAGAGATATGAAGTGAGGGAAAGTGATGAGTGTTGTGCAACTGTGTGTGAGGTTGGAGAGAACGGGATGTGAGAGAGGGATTTGTATGTACTCAGAGAGAGAGATGTAGGTTGGGGGTGGGAGGTGGGGTTTGTTGAGAGAAATGAAAAAGGGGGGTTATGGAGTATACAGGAACAAAGTAGAAGAAATGGGAAAAGAAAAGAAAGAAAAGAAGAGGGGGGGGGGGGGTTTGGGCCAAATGGGCTGAGCTTGTGGGTTAGGCTATTACATTCGCCTTCTTAATCTATAAATGTATAATAAATATATGTTAGTTCATAAATAAGTCTTACATAATTGCATGACAACTTTGAAATTTGATGTATACCTTATCTTGTTCTGTGGCACCATCTGGGTGCAATGACTCTACTTGTTCTACATATGCACAAAAATTATTTGTCCACTTTTGATTCGTGGACCATTGATTAATCAAAGAACCCTCAGTACAGTTGGTAATGTTCGATTTTTTATACTCATGGTAATTAACAGTAATTTTCTCCACATTATACTGGACTTTTGATCAGTACCCCTGATCACATCTTAACTAATGTTGAGCCAAATTGAGATGAGGAGAGTATCCTCCTCTATAATAAAAAATGCGTCTCTTTGAAGGAAGCCTCTTTTTACTGTTAGTATGGGTTGTTTGGACCACAACATTTGGCATTTGCATTGAGGTGCTAGTACAACCCTCTCCTCCACTTTATAATAAAGTGGTTAAAACAAGACCATCATCAAATTCTTCGTCCATCCTTGAAAAGTAGTAAGATTTTCAAGAAATCAGAAAATAATTCCAATCATGCACAACTTGAATGAAAACATTGTCAGCCATGGATATATATAAAATAGTTTCAATCACCCATGCATTCTGAGATAAATCATTTGAGATAAAATGAATGTTTTGTGCTAGTTTGTTATGGAAAACTTTAAGTAAAATCGATACAATTCAACTCAACAAATTTAGTAGCATAAGGAAGCATTTACTTGATATCTGGACTTTTACTAAAATTCTAGAAAAGAGAAATAACATGAACACAAGCAGCTCAATCTACATTTAAAGAATAATACTGTTCCAAGTATTAGTCATTAGCATGAGGAAGCATTTGCTTGTGCTTCTAAAGTATTAGTTACTATTTCAAGTATTATAAAGAGTAATACTTCCTCTCAAATTGTTAAAAGTTTCAAGCAAAAATAGTTCCAAATATAGCTACAACAGCAATACTTCTAAAGCTTGTACTTCTTGCGCAGCTTGGACTTCTAAAGAGTTCATTCAAGTACAGGAAATAGTAGTTAAAAACACAAGCCACAAATATGAAAACTGATGTGCAATTAATTTTTGATTGGCCCTAGGATTGATTTCAACCACTTGATGTCTGGGAAATAGTACTTTGTTGTCCAGTCTGTAATATGCATTGGAAAAAGTACCCATATGCATTGAAAAAATATAGTTGTGAAACATTACAGGCAAGTCATTACAGGCAATCTCATTGCAAAAATTACCCATATGCATTGGAAAAAGGGCGCTGCTACCCGTAGTTAAATAAAACGTAAGAAAAACGTACGTGAGCCCTTAATGCAATGGATAATGCTATATGAACCATTGTTATATTGACTGATTTTATTATTTTTTTAAAGAAAAAATTCTAAATGATTAAGTAAGTGAATATTATTAAGTTTATGTATTTTTTAATAATAAAAATAATATTTAAAGATGTTAAAAAAATGAATAAAATAAAAGCTAAAAAACTAAAAGCTAAAAAACTAAAATAAAAAAATAAAAACTGAAAATACACTGAGTCGGTCTGAAATCGGTAGGGACTTCGGTCCCTGCAGCAATACCCTTAATGCAATATAAAGTAAACAGACGGTAAAAATATTTAGTGAAATGTAGATTTTGAAACAAACGGTAAAAGTTATTAGTAAAAAGACTGTGATACTTGGCACTAAAGAAAAATGAAGAAAAAAAAGAAAAAATATACTATGCCATAAATTTTAAATAGAACAACAAATCACAAATTTTCAAGTGATTACCATAAATATAAAAAAAAAATTACAACAGTTTCCCAAAAGATAAATATAAAATTACAATAGTTAGTCTTTGATAAAAATAAAATGCACAAAAGTTCATAGTACTAATAATGTATAAAAATCTATAAAATACATTACTAAATATATCTTGTAAAAGTTGGAACAAAGGGAAAATCTCCAACACAAAACCTCCTTTCAAATTTGTTTTAACTCCTCTCAATTGAAGGCACAAGAATTTTCGTTGTTACCTTCTCCACGGGAGGAGGAAGCCTCCATGGCTCAGAAATGCAATCTTTCAAAAAAATACCTAGACAATTGATCTCGCTGTTGAAATAGTTAGGATGCAATCTCATAAAAACTTCGTTGTTTAAGTTTTGTAAGCAATGCCCAGGGACATCGGCTCTTCATTTTTCATAATTTTTTTTTTCACTTTTTCATTTTCGTTTACGTTTGTTTTACTTTAACGTTTGGGTTTTGATTTAACATTTGCCTTTAACGTCTGCCTTTAACATTTACTTTTACCCATCAGACGGCATCATATGAATGCATTAATGGTATGTTTTTAGTACGTTTTATTTACGTACAAAAAGCATTTTTATCTTGGAAAAATATAGCTGTGAAATGAACAAGTTGAAGCTTTGCATGGAGACTCATACCTACCTGTACAAACGAACTCGCACTTTCAGCTCAACCAAAATTGGCTTTCTCAATTCAGAGATCGAAAGCTTTGCATCATTATCATCTGCACACTCATCCGCCAATTCATATCTATAATCCAACAAAAAAAAATTGAAAAACACATATATTTTCCAAAATAGATAGCCCAGTCCTCTAGTTTTCCATAAAACTGAGGCAATAAAAGAATTCCTAAGCTGTAAATCTTTTAATGGCTTATTTTATGAAACAAGAGGCTATAGAAACTCAAGACATAACCTAAAAAAAGACTGAAATGGAAATTTAAATCTTCAAGCATGTGCAGAGGTGACTACATGAATTTTGAAACCCAAATTAATCTTTTTCAGATTCATTCTTGAGAGTGAATCGGAAACATGATCATAGACATATTGTTTAGTGCGAAGTTCCTTTGACCAAACTCTTTTACTTCTACCATAGATATCTGAAACCATAGACATATTCTTTTTTCTTCTACATTTTTTTTTTCAAACCATTCGCATGAACAGAACGAATAATAACCATAAGCAAGACTGAGATCTCAAATCTAAAAAACAAAAACCAAGTTGAAAAAAAAAAAGCACAAGAAAAAAATGGCTTACAACTTTTGGCTCTCTGGTCTCTTCTCCCAGAGGTTAAGATTCCCTCAAATCTTTGTTTTCTTTCCTTACAGAAATCAACAACCAAGTTGGAAAAAAAACAATAAAAGAAAATGTTGAGGGAACGAAGATAAGGAGATAATCCGTTGGTGCAAAACCCTTGTCGAGGGACCGAAGACGACCGCAAAACCCTTGAGAGAAATAGAGAACGAAGAAGTGGAAATGTCGAGGGAAGAAATTCGCGTGTCTTTCCTACGTAAGTAAAGTAATAAAATAAGTAAATGAATGTGTAACAATAACTCGCTATTGATTGGTTTACTGTGGCTTAAGTTTAAAATGAAGTGTGTATAGCAAATCCAATGCCGGATACTTTTTACCCTTAAATTTAAAATGATTGATTTACTATAATTTATTATATAACTAGACTATTGCTACTGCTCTCATTTTTAAACACGACAAACAAACTGACTTAGCTTATAGACGTGTTTGGAAAGAAGTACTTTACTCTTGCAGGTCTGTGTTGATATAGCAGCATGCCAGCAACGGAAATGATATTTCTCATGTCTATGGTCGGTAGAAAAGCGGTCATCTATTGTGATTTATTTATTTAATGGTTAATAGGGCAAGCAGCTTCCATTTTTTGAAATATAGTGAATATTTTTTAGTGAGTTTGTGATTTTTTTTAAATAAGTAATTTTGTTTGTGCTTAGTTTGTTTTCATAATCACTATCAATTTATCTTATTTCATCTAATATAATTATTAAAAAAATTCGAATTTCCACATAACATAATTCAAACAATTCAATTTTTTTTTAATTTCAAAATGAAAATAATAATAGAACATATATCGTAATAATATTTTATCAACTTTTATTTTTTCTCACCTTATTTCATGTACAAAAGCAAATGAGATGAGATAATTTTTAAAAAATTATGTGTTTATTTATAGAGAAGAGATAAGATTGTTTGACTTTTTTCAATGAAAAATGATAATTTATCTACTTATTTGGACAATTCATATATTTTATCAATTTTTTTATTTAATGATTAAGAAAATAATTATTAGTATATTAATATTTTTTTCATATTTTTTAAAAATATTTTAAAATGATAAAAAAAAAAGAAAAAAAAATTAGAAAGATTAATTTTACCTAGCGGTATGATAGCAGGCATCCTTTTTATATTTGACAAGTGTTCACCTGAGGATATTTCATAAGATGTCTCTACACAGGGTAGTTTTTTCATTTTTTTTATATTTTTAAATATTTTTAGACAATAAAAAATCCACAATATTATTACAAAATATTTTTTTAATTACTAAGAAAAAATAATATATATATTTTTTGTATAGGGAGCTGATTTATTCGGGAGATATAATCGGAGAACTAGCATTTTTCATTTGATGAAGTTGAGTGAGACCCACCATTAATTATGTAATTCTTTAGGCAATATTTTAACGAAAACAAAGCAACGGGCTGAAAAGTGAAGAGGACAAAATCCAAACAGCCGGCTGGGTGGAGATAACATCAATATTTCATAGCACCATCGACCAAAAAGTCAAAAACACGAGGCTTAATTTCACCTACCTGCACCAAGGCCATTTTCGGATTTGTTTCTAGTGTGTGTCTTTTATTTTATTTTTGTGGTGTATTAGTTAATTAATGGTGTTTGTCGGGCTCATATATCATTGATCTTTCAGTTATTAATCATTATCTATAGCGCTTGCTTAGGAGGGAAAAAAAAAAAAAAAGAAACAATAGTCTTAGACTCCATACAACAGCAGAAATGCAAAATAGTGGGAAGATTCAATGAAAAAAACTCTTGATCCCAAATCTTGTTTAGCTCTCACAACCACGTAGCACACTCCTCCGTTTTTTGCATGTATTATAAGCTTGACATCATTAGTGTTGAAGTTTGAGTCGGTGCTCCCTAAGATAGTTTTATAAGGTGCCTAACAACACTAGATAACATAGCTAAACTGGCATCATGACTAAAGACTTAAACATGGTAGCACTATAAGAAAATTGCTTATTTATAATCAGTTAATACTAACAAAATGATGATTTACAATCTAAATTAACTACAAATAATTTTTTTGTTGTAATTAAAAAGCTATAAAAACTTATTTTTCTTATAGTGTAGACGCAACCATATGGATAAATTGCTATTTTACTTGGTCAAATTGTTTATAGAATTGAAGACTTTTGGATAGAAATTGAGTTCAAGTATAAATGTTGTATTCTATAAAATTTAATGTACTTTCAGCTATTAGAGGCTTAAATAAGCCTACATTGAAATGTCCAAGGCTAGCCTCTATAATTTGCCAAAGATTAAAAATATATTATATAGTGTTCCACTCGTATAAGAGAAAGAAAAGTATAGATATTAAAAAGAAAAGCTAGCGCTGCTAATTTCGATTCACAAGAGGAAGCGAAATTAGCCCATAAAGAGCCAAAGCTAGACATGAAGAAGTTGCAGTAGTTTTGAATGGTATTCTTCCTTTATCATTCCTCAAGATCATAGCTTCGTAAATTGGCAAGGCATTCAACACTACAAAACCTGTTAAGAACATCTGTAGAAACAGACCCTCCAATTTGTTGCCTCTTAGAACTTGTACAAGCCCAATAAGAAATGATACCAAGTTGATAATGGCTGCTGTTATTAGCAGCATAAACATGTTTGATGAGGCTCCAAACTCAAACATACCTTGTCCATATCTTTTGCTCTGTTCATCATCGATCACTTTGCTAGTCAAACTGAAACCATATGTGGAAATGCCTAAACATTTGAGGGAGAACTCGAGGCATCCATACCCAAAGGCTGAGAGCCCCCTTATCATCCACATCCTCTGATCATTCCACCACTTTTGAACTGTTCCTTCCTCTATCATAAATTCAAGGAGATCTTGTCCATAGGCTCCAAGGACAAGAAATACATACAAGATAAAACTAGGCTCTGATAGCTGCAATATATTTTCACAAGTAAATCTAAATGGATGAAAGCTTAATGTTCAAAAGCTTGACCAGGAAGATTTCTTAATTAGTACCTAACTAATTAATAAAAAGAATCTATAACCTATAAAAAGCATACCTTTGGAAATACAGAAAATCCATGGAGAAATGATAGTTGGGGGAGGAATGCATAGACGGTGAGAGGAATAAACCAAGTGGGCCAAAAACAATAATGAGTGTAGGCAAGGCCCATAAGAGGACCTAAGCATTTAGTACCGAAGGTTAAGGGACTAAAATTGGAGAAGGCAACTTGGAGACCACCAATGGTCCATCGCTGGAGTTGGTTTAGGACATCGACGAGGCTGATTGGTGCATCACCCAAAAAGGCTGCCCTCTTAGGGTTGCAAAATATGGTCCTCCATCCCTCGCATTGTAGCCGAAACCCCGTGAAGAAGTCCTCTATTAGTGATCCATATCTGTAGCCCACCTATATATCAAATTTGTTCATTCAATCCATTTATTCTTATTCAAACCATAATTCTTCTTTTGAATTCCAAGGCTCTACAAATATCTTGTAATATTAGCATACAATTAAGTGGATTGAGATTCTTGATTGTTTAGATGAATTGAATGTTTCAATACAAAGGAATATATGCTTAGTATTAAATGCATGTCAGGAGTTCATACTATATCAAAAAATCCTACGTGTGTTGTATTAAATACTATAAAATCTAATATGTCTCTCTCTTTCCAAAATTGAAATACAATTTAGTCAACTAATTTTAACAAGCAATTCATTTTCAATGAATTAATGAGAGACAATGAGAAAAAAACTTCCAAGATTGTTTAATTGGTGATTGAAAGCATGTGAGATAAATGGTATCATTTTTTCACTAACTTACAGGATTAAGTATTGAAATGTTGAGGATGACCGTGATCGTGACCGTGACCATGACCTAAGAGTGTTTTTGGTAAGACTACTTATATCATTAAAGAGTTAGAGTATCGTATTGACAGATTGGAGAGTCGTCTTCAAGATTCTTTTAATGTTAAGGATGATCATGACCTCTTAGCATCTAGGTTGGAATTATTGACTTGGATGGGTAGAGAGGATACCCGGCTCTCTCATATGGTAAAAAAAGTTAGTTGACAGATGGGGATCAAAATTATAAATTCTACCATGCTTATTTGAATGCTAAAACCCACAAGAGGGTTACTGACATGCACTTAAGTGATGGTACTAATGTTAAACAACCCTTTTGACATTCATAAGGTGGTTGTTGATTATTTTCATCAATTTCAAGGGCATAATAGTTCTTATGATTTGTCGTTTTTAAATGAGTTAATCTTTCCTCTTACCATTGATGAAGAGAATTCGGAGATTTGCAAAATGCCTTCTTTAGAGGAAGTCAAAGATCCTCTCTTTAGTATTCCCATTGATATCAGCCTCGAATCGGATGGTTTTGGCTCTAGATTCTTTAGGGTTTGTTTGGATTTTGTGAATAATGATATTCTTGAAGATATCATTAATTTTTTTCCATAATCACTCGCTTCCCAAGTATTTCACTACCTCCTTCATTATTTTAATCCCTAAGATGGAAAAGTCTTCTAGATTTGATAAATTCAGGCCTATTAGCCTTTACTCTATGATTATAAAATTTGTACTAAGATTATTGTGGGTTATCTGACGTCTTTACTCCCTACGATGATTTCCCAAGAACAATGGGCATTTATCCTGGGTTGTAGTATTTTTGAAAATATTAGTTTAACTTAGGAGATGATTCACTCTATTCATTAAAATTCTAATGGAGGTAAGGCTTATGATAGAGTCGACTGGTCTTTCTTACTTCATGTTTTGAATAATTTTAGCTTTTCGCCTCATGCCTGTGATTTGATTAAAGCATGCATTTCTTCACCTTGATACTCCATTATAATGAATGGTACCTCTTTGGAGTTTTTTAAAGTGAGAGAGGTTTGAGACAAGGAGACATTCTCTCTCCTTATTTGTTCATTATTATGCAAAAAGTTCTTTCTTGTCTTCTTAAAAACTCTTTTATTAATAGTAAAATTCGTCAATTCACCGAAGTTAGGAGTACCCCTCAAATTTCTTACCTTATGTATTGTTATCTTTGCTAATAGTGGTCAAAAGTCTATGCCTGGTCTGATGAAGGTTTTGAATATTTATGAAAATTGGATAGGTCAAGTTCTCAACAAAGATAAAAGTGCTTCTTTTTTTTCTAAAAGAATACCTATATCCCAAAAGTTTTCTCTCCTTCGCATTAATGGTTTTTGTGAGGGTTTATTTTTTCCTTTTAAGTACTTGGGTGTGCCTATTGTGGTTGGTAGGTTTAAAGCTTGTGACTTTCATGTCTTCTGCTACTTTAACTTTAGGAAGATTCTTCTGATTTTAGTGATATGCTTGGTAAAGTTAAGAAGAAAATTATGAGTTGGAAAATGAAAATACTTTCTACTAGTCGAAGAATCATTTTGTTACGCCATGTTCTTTTTAGCATGGCCACTCACCTTCTTGCTGTTCTTCAAGCTCCTAAAGTGGTGCTTAAGGCTTTGAACAAAATGATGAGTTCTTTCTTTTAGGGTGATTCCGATGGTAAGGGTAAGAGAAAATGGGTTTCCTGAAAGAATATCTATAAGCCGATAGAAGAATGAGGTCTAAATATAAGAGATTTTGCGGAGGTTAAAAAAGCTTTACACATGAAACTTGCTTGGCGTCTTCTGCAGGGTCAATCTTTATGGGTGAATTTTTTCAGAAGCAAATATGCTAAGGATAAGTATTTGTCCCTTGTGGTGCCTAATAGAGGCACCCATTTTTGGAAAGCAATTGTCAATAATATTCTAGAAGTGTTAAATGGTTCTAAATGGATTGTGAAATAAGACAATATCTCATTTTGGTATGATAATTGGGAGGAGAGTGGTCTTATTAGTGGACAGTACCCGGTAATTGATCAACCTTTGCTTAAAATCAAAAAGTGTCATATTGAGAATGGGTGGGATATGGATCTTTTGGAAAGGGAAAATGCTTTTTAGCCTGCTTGATTGCCCCACTCCATTGTCCCGTTCCCTATTTTTTATTTTTATTTATTTATTTGTTTGTTTAATAATTAAGAAAATATTATTTAATAATATTGTGAATTTTTTTCTTTTTTTAAAAAATATTTAAGCATTTAAAAAAATGATGTGAAAAAAACAAATAAAAATACAAAAAATATATTTTAACACTAACGGGGCAAGCTAGTGGGACACACTAACGGGCCCCCTAGCATTGCCCTTTGGAAAGACTTATGAGTTATCAAAAAGCTAATGATCTTTATCATTTCCTGACTAGGTAGAACGAGGGTCAGGATATCCTTATATGGCTCAAAGATAAAGGGGGTACTTTTACTACTAATAGTGTTTGGGATTGTATTCGAGTTAGAGCGCCCTCCTCTTTCATGGGCAAATTGGATTTGGCATAACCACATTCCTAAGAAAATTTTTATTATGATGTGGAAGGCTATTAATAATTGCTTGAGTGTTGATGAAAAGATTAAAATGGTTGGAATCCCTATATTTCTAAATGTGATTGTTGCTCTATGGGTCATATTGAGGATCTGATTCATGTACTTTGTACTGGGGACTTTGCTCAAAAAATTTGGAGATTGGCTACTAATCAATTAATGATTTATATGGGTGTTTTTCAAACTTGGCAGGAGCAAACGAATTTTTGCATCTATGATACGGGTAAGTCTACTCAAGTACTGATTATCTTTGGTCTTATTTTGTCTATTATTTCTTGGAAACTTTAGGACAGGCGCTGTAAGGCCTGATATGAGGATAAGGTTGACACGGTTTATTCGGTTTGGCATGTTATTAAAATGTAGCTCCGTCGGATTATGGAATTGATTATGAAAGTTTCTTGATTTTCTGTCCAAGATGTTGCTATATCAAATAAACTGGATATCCCATTCTTAGCTCCCAAGCCTAAACAGGTTCGTGTGGTGAGATGGATTTGGCCTCCTCAGGATTGGGTTAAACTGCCTTATTTGTTTTCAGAGATGAGATAAGATGAGATGGATAAAAGTTAAAAAAAAAAAAGAATAAAATATTATTGTAATATATTTTTTTAATATTAGTTTTGTATGAGAATTTGAAAAAGTAGTATGCAAATTTGAAAAAGTTAAATTTTTTATTATCTTTTGTATGAGTATTTCAAAAAATGTAATGATGAATTTGATATGTGTTTGGATTTTTGGTCTCATCCTTGTAAGCAAACAAAGCCTTAATTGTGATGGTAGTAGTTCTGTAATCCTAAGCCTTCTGGAGCTAGAGGTATTGTTTGTCACAATTGTGGAAATTTAATTGTAACTTACTCTGTGACTTTGGGGATGGGTTCCAACAATACTGTTGAAATGAGAAGTTTACTATAAGGGGTTTGTAGATGCTGTCATCTTGATTTCTTTAGAGTTGAGATTGAGACTGATTTTCAAATTCTGGTTGATTGGATAAAAAGGGTCAATACAATATTTTCTATTTAAAATATTTTTGGGATGAATTATATGAATATTTTAATTGTATGGCATATATTGTGACTTATCTTTTTCGTGAAGGAAATGTTGTTGCAGATTTTCTTACTAAGTGGGAAGCTGAGGGTTTGAACTTGAATGGGCCTGGAGATATTATGATTCCCAGAAGTTTGAGAAGCCTTCTTCATATGGACAAAATTGGCCTTCCTTACCTGCAGGTCTTATAATGTTATGTCACATCTTTTTCGACTCCATTCTCTTTGCCTATGTTTGTTGTTGTAAGGTTTCATTTTTCATGTCTTGTAATGGACAAGTGTTTTGATTTTAAATTGTTTTTGTTTTGATGCCTGGGGTTTGGGCCTTTTGATATTTTGTAACCCTCAAGTGTCTTAATATAACCATAATTTTCTTCCGACACAAGTGAGAGTTTATTAATAAAATTAGATTAGAAATTACCATTGAAAAAAAAATGTATTCAAATAGTTTGTGGTTTACTATTTGTATAGATTAGTTTATTTACCATTTTTGAACCTTTTGCTTCTTTATGATTTTGAATTCAATTAAATCACCTCCATCACTGTTCGATACGTGATTAAAATAGGTTAAAAAGTTAAAAAAATGGTAAAAGTTTTTGTTTCATGGTAAGTTTAAAGATTTGAATGATGGACTAGAGGATAAGCCATAGTCCACATCATAAAATATGCTTAAATCTTTAGTTTTTTACATAGTTGAAAACTAAGTACTAGTTAACACAAGAATGCTAAATAATAAGAAAAAGCGTACCTCGTAGCCCCATTTGGTCTTGTACTCATAGTTACACCCTGCAACCTTGTGTGCCAATTCCAAAACCGGTTGGGACTGAATGGTCGACTTGTCAACAACACTGTCGGGGCCAAGCTTGGAGATCTCTGGTTGCACAATGGTCAATGGGCCGCCAAAGAAAGCTCGTCGGTTAAAGAAACATCCAGTTCCAACATAATTAGGGCCCAACATTCCGTCCAATCCCATGGGATTAGAACAGAAAAGTCGTTTATATTCACAACTGTAAGTATCATTTTTGTTGATTCCATGAAAGATTTGAGGGAATTGAACATATGCTAATCGGGACATGAGTTTAGGGTCTAACAGGTAACACAATGCATGAAGAGGTGTTTGTGGGTCATTAGAATACATGTCACAATCTAAGTTGAGGATTATGGGCGCGTTGGTCATGGTGGCCGACACTCGAAGCTTCAATACATCATGACAAAGAGAAAACAAAATTATAAAAACATAAAAATTAATGATAAAGAACTGTTAACTAGAAATAACAATCAACAATGTGGAGCATTTTACTGTAGATACAAAAAATTAAGCTTACCAAGACGTTGAGGGCACCTGCCTTGAAATTGTGGGATGAAGTCTTGCTCTTTTCCCTAGAGACATAGATGAGGTTTGGCAACAAATGGTTGGTCGCGTCTTTGTTCTTGCCACTCTCTAATAAGACCTGTCCATAGTTGAATTAAGCTGTCAATTAATATCTAATTAGGAGCTAATAAACTTAATTCGATAAGGAAAATGATATTTATACTTATAACTTTTATTTAAATAACAATACGTACTTATTGAAATAAGATTGTAAATACATATAACGTACGCTACTCATACGATAAACGTACATATATACCTGAATGACAGTGGGATGATTTTGTCGAGTAAATCCATGATCTGTCCATTTGCTAAAAGCCTTGCGCTCTATCTCCTCAGTGATATACTCTTCGCCAACTTTCCCCTTCTCAAGGACTTTCTCTATCCTTTCTTTCATGTTTTCATACATTTTCTGTGACATTGTACGTTATGAACAAGTGGAGTAACGGTAAATTAATAAATGAATCGACAATGAGATAATTTCACGTCTAACTCAATAGAATCAAATAGAGTTTCTTAATACAAAAATATTTAATTTCTAAAGAACATTTTTATTTGAAAACTTTACCATACACCATTCAAGGGAATTTGGAAAATCAATTTTAAATATTACAAATCAAATTATGTTCTATATCATAATTAATCATATAATATGCGAAATACTTTTGAAGAGAAATAAGTTTATCGTCATTAAACCCATGAAATTGAAGTTTACATAATGTGACCTATACAAACAGTTTACTAAAGTCTCTACCTCTACAAGAGAATAGAACTACAACTCTACGGATTAGGTCCGAGAGACTATTTCTCTATAAAACATTTTTTCTATACAAACAAAATAGAATAACACCAACCAAACAATAGAAAAATAACAACTCAAAACAAAGCCCACAGTGGTGGCACATGAGCATCACGCGCTACTGTAGGAGTGATCACCCACAAGTCGGAGTGCCCCGAAGACCATGGATCTCCTTGAAGCCGCACACAGTAGAGAGAAACCTCCAATTGGTGAGGCACGTGGAGCTCACGCTTGTCTGGACCTCGCGCGTTCGGTACACGCGCGAATCCATTCGGCAAAAAACTCCAGACGAGAATTAGATCAGCAGATAGGGAGAATGGCGGTGAGGCGCATGGTGAATTTTGGCCACCATCAACCTGCTACATACCGATTCATCTAAAAAACCCCCGAAAACCACCATCAACACTATACAATAATGGTGGAAAAAAAAAAGAAGAGAAGAAATGAGGAGGGGGACCAGAGGGGGTGAACGGAGCCAGAGCTCACCCCCTCCCCCCCTAATCGCTGGAGCAACGAGAGTTTTATCGCAGAGAGACGATCGCTTTCGCGAGAGCAGAGCTCTTATTTTCAAACATTGTTTTATATGGGAAATATGGTAGATGAATAAAATGACACTAATAGACATGGCAAGATTAACGCTAACTTTGTCCCTTCTTCTAATTCTTTAATTGTTCTTACTGAACTTATGATTGGAAACGTCCAAATAAGCTTCCCATAAAAAAGACAAACTAAAAGTGATACTTATGGTGGTCCATAGCCATAGGTACTTAATTATCTCTTTCAGTCATATTTATCAGCTTCGTCGCCGTGCATATATTGGCCAAAGCAAACTCCTTTTCGTGATCTCGTACCTTCAATTTTTTTTCACTTTGCCTTCTCAAAAGTACTTTTCCCATTTGTTTTTGCCTAAGCAAGCTGCTTGGCCTATTTAATCAATGACAACCTTAATTGTTTAGGAGGCAACCTTAGCTTAGAGAGTTTTAATTAGTACTTGTTTATTTACCATATGAGTGCTGCTACAGGGAAGCCCCGTAGAAGCATGAAAATGCACGAATTTAAATAAAACGGTGCGAACCATATCTTTATCTATTTGCCTATGGACTGCAAGACATAACAATGATCAAATTGCCTATGGGGAACACTGCTCCAACACCTAGTAGCAACAAAGTGTAGCCAAACTACACATCATGTGAACCCAACCAAATGAGGAAAAGAAAAAGATGAATTAAAATAATAAAATATAGAGATAAAGAAATCATGAGAAATTAGAATTACATGAAAGGAACCCTCATAAGGAAGAGGAGGAGAAAGAAATTAGTTTCAAAGTTTCCATATAAAAATGGATTCTTCTAAGCATCTACATGATTAATAACTTACAAGCTTATTTATCAATCACTGAACATACTATTGGAGAGCTAGATTTGATTAGCCTCATCAAGTAGCACTAAAAAGAGTTTTTTTTTTTTCTGTTTTTTGTTTTAATTGTTCCGTGTTTTATGATAAGTTGTATAAGTTAGCACTTTTGGATATTATTAAGGAGGGAGACTTTTGCAGATATCACTTAGAGCAATTCCATAATCGTTGTTCTAATTCATTTTTCTTTAAACTCTTGCAGAATTTCCTTCAAAACCTGTCTTAATGATTAAAGTTTGTAGAGGCTAAATTAGCTATATATATTAGAGCCTTAGTGCTAAACTGATGTGAAAAACCACTAGGCACAAATAACTAATGTTCATAAAAACTCATGTTTAGACGCTACAATGTGCAAACGTCTCATATTATGTTTAAATGAAAAAAAAAGTCATGTTTAGCTTACTTAATGTTGAGTAAGAAAAGTGTTTCTGCAGGAAAATAGAGAGTCTATACGAAAAAGAAGAGAGTTTTGTTAAGATGTAGTAGATCTTTTAAAAGAGAGTAAAAAAGTAATCTTACATATTTAAGAAGGTGTGCAATAGATGTGCAAGAAGTGCGGCTTTCTTCTAGAATATGTTTTTACGATGTATATCATTTTTAGGTATTTTTAATGAATTTTTATCGGTAATTTTAATGTATTATCCCTCCCCCAATAGAGAATATTTTAGAACCGGTCAGGCTTATATTTGCTTTAAAACAGCCCATCAATAGGGTGATGCCACGTTGGCTGCACACCTATTATTGTTTACATCCGCAATGCATACGATGAAGCGGCTCTTTTTCTTCTTCTTTACTTTTTCTCGTCTCTTCAGTAACCTCCATGGCTTCACAACCTTGTCTTGATCCGTTCCTCACTTATTCTCGTAAGCAAAATCGCAGATGGTAAGCCTCCATTTATTCAAGCTATCGTTTTTCTATTTTTCCAAGCTCACCAAAAAAAGAGGACTGCATGCTATGTATAAACATCAGAAATCCAAAGCAAATGTAGAGGCAAAGAAATAAAAAAAAAATTAAAATAAAAAACTTGACCAAGAACAGATGGGGCTACCTAAAATAGGAGTCCCATGTTTTTCTTTTGGAATGAAGTTCGCGCATCTGCTTTTCTTTCGAAATGGGGCGGCCCAAAATTCGAGTTCATTGTTTGCTATGAATTTGAGCTATAGTTCCCTGTGTGTAAAGCTATATTGTTTAATATGAGAATTGCTGTTTATTAGCATTTTAAAACCCGACCGGCTATAAGCGTCACCCTACCTATTAAATATACTTTAAAATCGACATAAATATAATAAAAAGTAAGTTTATTTTTCCCACCTTTCAAACAAGTTGGGAAGATTAAGATCATATTAAACCCAACTTGACAACTTTGGTCACGAGCCCCAAGTTAGGTTTTACCGTCACATACCGGTACAAATGAGATTGTAAAGATTAACATTGAACACAATCATATAGTCATTTTTGGGTCCATTTGGATACTGCAATGAAGTAAAATAATTTATATAAAAATTAAAAATTAAATAAAATATTATTTTTTAATATTATTATTTAATAAAATAAAATAATTTATTATATTTTATAGTGAAAATTTTATCAAAATTATAATGATAAAATAAAATAAGATTAAATAGGTTGAAATGATATTAACATCCAAACAAATAGGTTACTTTTAGACCATCAATGATTATTTATTGAATAGTGATGGGCTAACAACCGATTCAAAAAGAGTCCAAATGAGCAAAAAAAAATATATATTTTCTATTCCTCTAGTAGAAACGAGAGGAGAAGTGGGTCGCATAACACTCGAGGAGAATCCTAATAATTTTGGTGTTACAACAGGGTGGTACATCACTGTGAGTAGGCGATCCCTTATCAAATTCTGGTAGAGAAAGGTGGCGTTAGGTTTTCAGTGTGGCTCTATTTACGATTTACGACTGGTTTTTAAAAGAAGTTTAGCTCGTGACATGAGGTTAATGATGGAAAATTTGGAAATGTAGTGGGAAAAGCTCAGGCTTACTAATGAAGAGAAAGGAATATTTGAACTCGATGACGAGATTTCTAAGGAGCTGAAGCACAAAGGGGATAGAAGTTTGGTGGGAAAGCTGTGGGTGAAAAGAAACATCAACTCGAGGGCCATTGAAGCTATGATGGCTAAATATGGAAACTCAGTAGGGTTGCTAAATTTCTTGAAGTGGGGAAGAACATTTATGTGATCATGTTCGCTAACCTTGAAGATAAGATGAAAGTTTAGGGAGGCAAATCATGACTGTTTGATAACGAGCTCTTGGTTCTCAAAATGCTTGATGGTTATACCCCTTCCCTGATGATGAACTTTGATCAAGAGGACCTTTGGGTTCATATATATAACCTTCCCTCGTTAAAGTTATGCAGGACACACCATCCTTTATTATCCTCATATTTCAAAGCTAGGAGCAACTACCAAGCCTCTTGCCTCTTGCTTGTCTGGGTTGACCATAAGAATCAATAAAGAGCCACTGCTTTCTCTCTTGATTGTCACAAAACCAAGCACTTATGTGTCTTTGTGTGTAGTTATTTATTTCCATCAAACCTTCCTCCTTCCAAAATAAGGGTAAACCACATCTTTTCCCATGTGAGTCTACCCCAAAGCACCCCTCCATCTTCAACCTTCTTTTAATTCTTTCCAACCTACTTGAATGCATTCTAGTTTCCATAACAAACACCACCATTAGCACTTTATCCTCCACAAGGAAGCATAGATTTTGAACTGTTCGAAGGTTGTCAAGCATTCGATAGTTCCAGTTTAGTATTTTCATAATGTTTGGCAAGACTACTCAACAGCCTCCACCAATCTCTTTCTTGTTAGCATTGACCTCCTTGCATTCCTCACGTTTGCTTTTTCTTCCTACTGATTCTGAATCCATAAAACTAAACCCTCCAGATGATCTCTTAACTGGTGTCTACTGTGTAGAATCAACCCCACCCTAACCTATTTGCCTCACTCTTCTCTTTCATGTTCTATTAGATTCCACTACTTCCTTTGAGAGTCCCTCCTCTCCCACATTAAGTACCTTGCTACTTAGGTCATCGCTCTCTAGTCCCAAAGATCTTTCAAGCTCACCTAACTGTTTATTTCAGTCATGGCTGGCTCAATCCTTAGGCAAATTAGGCAATCGCCTAAGGCCCCCTAGAGAAAAAAGAATTCCCAAAAAAAGTTTAAAGTAATTTTTAAAAAAAAAGAAAAATATATATAATTAAAAAAATTAGTTAATCCAATAAGAAAATAAAAGTATTAAATAGATATTATATATATCATTATTAGTTTTATAAATATTCCTCAGAATTGTGAATAGTAATGTAATAATTTAAGTTAAGACATTTTATTAGGTTTTGAGTGAAAGAAAAAGTTGATTTTGAAAATATTTAAGAATACATAAAAAATAGTTGTGTGCTCTAATGACCCATAAAACTCAAGAGCATATCTTATAAAAATAGATTTGATAAAATCTTCTCTAAATTAGATTTTCTTAATAAAGATTAAGTCGATTATTAGTTAAAAAAGTAGTATAAATCTTAATTAATATTTTTACTTAACAAACAATAGGCATTATATTAAAATAAAAATGTAATATAAAAATCAAAATAAATTAGTTTCATTTTATTTTAATTAAAAAAAACCTCAATATTGAAAATTTAGCCTAAAGCCCCTTAATTTATTAAGCCGGCCCTATCCCAGTCCTTCATTACATCCTTCGATCTTTCTACCATAGATTCTATCATATCTAACTCAACAAGTTCCTCACTCCTATGTTGTAGAGGTACCTCACTGTGCGACTTAGATTCCAAACCCTCCCCTTGAGCCATCAAAACCATTCCCTCTTGTCAATCCTTATCTTCTTGGCGGCCTGATTCAACCTCCATGTCCCCTTCTACTCTCCATGACCCCTCAAGGTTGGTGGTCTCCCCACAAAACCTAGGCTGCTTCTCTTTGCCCCCTGCATTTACCCTAAGCCACGCCTCAAACTGCTCCTCCCTTCCCCCATCTTTTATTCCATGAAAAACATTATTGCTATGGATGATTCCATAATTTTGGTTACAGGAATGTCTATGCTTTATTTCTTTACAAGTTAGTGAAGATCTAAATTGTATTGGTTCTAGTTGTTGATTAATGAAAATAAATGAGGTATTCTTTGATTAAGAAAAAAACAACCTATTCACAATATATCATATTGAACAAATACTTAATTACTCATTATTACCTGAATCTGCTCTGTATTAGAGGACCATGAAGAGTGATTTGCTGCAAAATAAGCTTCTGGGCTCCTCTCTATTATATTATGTTTCCTGCAGAATGGTAACCAATGATATGCAAATCTAGCAGCTTCCATGCAAGCAAAGAGTGTCACCTGCGATCCACCATCATCCGATACATAAATCGAAATTTTCTCCGTCGGATAGTCATAAGCCATGACTGATAAGGTTGTGCTCACTAGCCTTAACGGTGGCTCCTTGTATGGATCGGCAGTGCATATAAATATATCCAGCGCTGGAAAGTCCAAAGAAGAATTTTTTAAGAATAGTGCCTTTTGTAGGTTTTCAGGGTATTCATCACGGTAAACGATGGTCATGAGAAAACACTGACGAGTGAACCACAAGAAAGCAAGGAAAGTATCAGAGACGAGGAAGGAGAAGGAGATGAGAAAGGATGTGAAGGAGTTGGAGTGAATGAGCTTGAGTGCATGGTGGTAGAGCAGCACTAAGATTGCACAGAAGTAAACTGCAGCAAACATGCGGTTGAAGGCTGTGCGACGTGCATGTCTAAGCCTGTTAAGGAGAGAAGCGCGTGCGGAAGAAGTACTCAAGCTCTGATCCATGTTTTTTGGTGGGTACAACAAGAAGGACAGACCGGGGCTTAATTTATAGGCTTATTTTCAAATACAACATATAAATGGAGGCTTAATTTATAGGCATGTTTGGAATCTTCTTGAACAAGAATCTTTATTTTTGCGGGACCGTTTGATATGGCAGTATTATAACTACAAGACAACCGACAATAGAGGCTGGGACTACGACCTTTTCCATTGCTGAACACCTTTAATAATGTGGGGGTGGTCCCTCAACGTGAGGGAAACGGATTTAGCTAGATAAAATATCTTTTGATGATGAACAGTACAAATTGTACTTAAAATTACCAATTCATATCTTAAAGTTTTATATTTTGATGAAATTAATATAGATGATTTTATTTATATTTCTTTAAATTATAAAAATATCCACCTATATATGGTGATGATTTTATGTTGAACTAAAAATATAATTATTCTTGATATATTACTAGTTTCTATACTAGCGATTACTCTAAATAATAACTCGATTGGGGATGTTAAATTCAATTCTTCCTCCTGAGTTGATAATTACTTAATTTGAATTAAAACAAAGCTAAAGGATATTATATTACTATAAAGAGTTATTAACTTATTTTAATGGGTGTAAATCTACTATCATCATGAATTGTTGAATCTCGAATTTTATTTTGTATTTTTTAAAATTTTTTTACTCAATAATTAAATAAGTATTATTTAATAATGTTGAAAAAATTTTTTGAAAAATGTTTAGGGGTATAAAAAAAAATGAATGAAAAAAAAAAATACTCTTATCGGATCCATCTCGTGCCAGCGGGTGTTGCATTGCTCTTTTAGTGGAGAAGTTGTCAGTTGTATCCGATAACAGAAATGCTAAAGTCAGAATTGGAGATCTTAACTAGGGATCCTAGTATTTTTTATTATTATTATTTTTTAACTAAGAACTTATTTGAAGTTGCGGTTTCAAAATTTAAAAAATATTTTTAAATAGTTAAAAATACTTTTAAAAAAATAATAACATATTTGATAACTTTACAAAAAATAATTTAATCAATTAAAAAAATTGAAAGTCAGTATTTTTAACAAGCACTAAATTGAAACTTTTATCTAAAAGCTTCGCTTAGAACTATCAAGCACAGTCATATCCGATAGATCGAAAGCTTCTGAAACCCATAGAGCACGACATGAGCTGCTTGTGCAGCCTATGCCCCAAACAAAATGGCGGTCTCATTTTGTTAGTGTGTCAATTGGTGGCTGGAGAGATCATTGATGTTGCCTGTAGTAATTGTAGGTAGCCAAAAAATAACAAATGGAAGGTTGCCGACACTAAACTAGAAAAACAAAGGGAAAACAAGAAGTTGACTGAAAAATAGATGTAAAAATTAGAAGAAAGTTGAAAGGAAATGAGAGGAGGTGGTCGGAGTCAAAGCTCCGACCTCCATCCGTCCATGGAGGAGCTATAAAGTTGGGGAGGTTGTCTTTGAGAATTGCTCATGGAAGCAGTGGCGGAAGTAGGAATTTGTTTTAGGAGGACCAAACAAAAATAAAACAAAATACATAATTTGTTCTATTTCTATATAATTTTCTATTCAATATTGAACAGTCTGATAGTAAAATCTACAATAGAAATAAAATACGTTTATATAATTCATATATTAAAAAATATATATATCAAGAACATGTCATCATAATAAAAATATATTGAAAGTATATTAAAAATCTTCCAACTTCTTTTTTATTTTATTTATGTATAAACATATCATTATATTTTTATTTTATTTTATTTTATATAATATGTATTTTATTTTTAAATTAAATTAAAAAAAATTAATTTTTTTTTTTTTAGAATAAAGATGGGGCCATGGGAGAGGGGGAGTCATATCCCCCTTTTCCAACCAGCATCAAAGTGAAGGAGAGAGGAGAGAGAATACTCTAAAAAACTTGGAGTAATTCTTTAATTTTTCTTATGAACTTATCATTGGAAACGTCCAGATAAGCTTTCCATAAAAAAGACGAACTAAAAATGATAATTATTGTGGTCCATAGGTACTTAATTTTCTCTGTCGGCCATAGTTATCAGTGCTTATTGGAGCAACTTCCTCGTTGTGCATATATTGGCCAAAGCAAACTCTTTTTCTGATCTTCGCACCTTTTGTTTTCATTCTCCTTGTCGAAAGTACTTTGTCTATTTGTTTTTGGCTAAGCAAACTGTTTGGCCTATTAAGTAGTTTTTGAATTTAGTGATAAGTTGAGTTTATTTTAATCTATTTAAAATTATTATTATATTTTTTAAATTTTTTATATAAAATATAATTTTTTTAAATTTTAATTTAACTTTTTCAAATTTTAAAATAATATTAATATTTTATTTAATTTTTAAAATCCATCTTACCTCACTTTTGAATCCAAACTATACTTATCAATGACTACTTTACTTGTTTAGGAGACAACCTTAATTTGGAGAGTTTTAATACGTATTTATTTATTAAATATATTATTTTTTGTTATTTTTAATTAATTTGTCTCGCAAATATTAAGGTAATAGTTATTAAATATAATATAAAATCAACATAAAATATAATAAAAAGTAAGTTTATTTTCCTACCTTTTCAAACAAGTTGGGAAGATTGAGGTCTCGTTTGAATTCAGAAGTGGGTTGAGTTCATCTCAACTCATTTTTATTTTATTATTATATTTTTATAATTTTTTATACAAAATATAAATTTTTTAAATCTTAATATATAATTTTTTAATTCTAACATATTTTTTTAAATTTTAAAATAATAATAATATTAAAAAATAAATTCATTTCATTTCATTTTAATCCAGCTCAACTTATTTTCAAATTTAAACGGATCTGAGATCATCTTAAATCCCACCCGACAACTTTTGTCACGACTCAGGAGGCACAACAAGTAAGTTTATAAAATACACCTCCACATCGGCTTTAATCCCGTAGTTAACTTATGATTGCAAAACAACCTCCTTTATCCAATCGGTACAGTCCCCTTAAGATTCCGAGGCAACTCACCAATATCTTTACACACTTTGCATAGTCCAGCAGCTCCTAATCTGTACTCTCTACTATCTACTCTCTAGTTTTTAAAAATAGGGTTTAGTTTTATTTTAAATAGACTTGTGTTTTAAAATTAATATAAATTCAAAAAAAAATTATTTTTTACAGGGTATTAAAGTTTTTAAAATATTTTAAAATATATTTTAATATTTTATTAAAATATTTATTTTTTATGATTTTATGTAATTAGAAGGGTAAGATACTTTTTTAAATTTAATGACAATTAGTATCACATATAAATTATGAGCTATAACATAAAAAAAAAAAATTACTAGAAAAAGAGTAGTATGATTATACTTTTTATGTATTTACGATAAATGATATGTTTTATAAAAATTATTATGTATTTATGGTGATCATTGAAAACCTCTTTTTATTTACTCATGTCATGAAAACTTATGAAAATTCATGCATGATTTATGAAAAGGTTTATGCATTTAAGATATTTATAAAATGACATGGTTTTATACATTAAAATCATTTATGGAAAGTCATGATTTTATGAAAGAGTTATACATTAAATTATTTATAAATATTATGAATTCATGTGAGGAAGGATGCATCATGATATATTATGAAAAATATGTGATTTCTTTTTAAATCTATATTATGATAAGTACACATGTATGATAAGATATATAAGCGGTCTATGTATAATATGAAGTCGGTACCTATATATGGGCATATTGCATTGTCAGGTCATACATGTTAGTAGTGCATCAGTATGTCTTCTTTATGTATGGATTCCACAACTCACAGCTACGGCAGAATCAAAATCTTTTTAAACTTGCTAATCTTAACTTACGGGGGTCAACAATAGATAACAGTATATGATATGTTATGATGCAATACGATAATACTATGAAAAGCTCATGTTTTCAGCATTTATGAAAAAGCTCATATTCAGCATTTAGGGAAAAAAATATCATGTTCATGTTATTATGCATATATTTATGAGTATGCACGAAAATCGACTACTATTATTTTTACCATGTGATGCGTTGTTTATTGAGTATTTGACTCATTTTGTTTTTATCTCTATATTTCTATATTTTCTTTTAAAAAAATATCACAAGTGATGAGGATGCACAACTGGTAGGATTTGATTCAAGGAGGCGATGCAAAGGCCTAGGTAATGTATTAATTGTAATTTTATAATTTTTAGCAAATGAAATATTTTTGTAACACGAGTGATTTCAATATTTTAAATAAATACTTCCGCTGACTCTTTTTAAATTTTTATAATGATTATTGCATTTATTATAAAATGTCTATATCTGATGCGTTTTGTAAAAAAAAGTTTTAGTAACATACTGGCTCCTTAAATTATCTTAAAAATACTATATTCGAGAGCGGGGTATTACAATATACAAGTTTAAATAGGGTGGAAATCCTGTACAATCCTCCCAAAAAATTAATACACAATGCAACATTAAAAAAGAAGCCAAATAAATGACTTCTAAAACAAGGGGCAGATTAGAGCCAAATAAATGGTTCTCGCCCAATTCCCAAATAATGGAGGGACAATTTAAAAAATGTTTAAGATTGCAATACAAAATTGCAACAGTGAATGTATGCTACACCGTATCAGTCTAAACTGATTGACAAAAACTTACACTCCCGCTTTCAGTTGATCTTTGGTTATAGAAAGCAGAAAGATTTGATAAATAATAACCAAGTCCGATACTTTAGTAGAGGGCTCACGATGGCAATGGTGGTGCGTGAGACTCACACGCCACCTGGGACAAGGAAGCACGGACAGATCTGATAGTTTGGAAGCCTTCGAAGCCAATGAGGTCACGCTTAACTTCAAAAACTCCATCGTGCTGTGGTTTTGCATGGGCAATGCACGTAACGGGAGCCGCGCGTGTGGCCTACGTGCCAAGTAAAGTGGTGTTCTCCTTCCACGATTGTGTCGATTTGTGACTAGAGGAGTTGTTGATGTCCCGCATGATAGTTGGATGTGGCCAAAAGGTAACATATCGAAGGTCGACGGTGCTAGAGAGAAAAAAATACAAGTAAACTAGGAAACAAACAAAAAAATAGATGAAAAAATAAGCAGACAGATCAAATTGGAGCCGGCCCCCTCCCCGGCCCGCGGCGCACGAGGGCCCAAGAGAGTGGCTATAGGGCTGGAGACACTGACGGATCGAAAATAAGTGATGAGAGAGAGTAATTATTAAGTAAGTGACCTTTAATGATGTTGTGAAATTCTTAAAGATATTTTAAAGTATTAAAAATTTTAAAAAAAATTATAATTATTAAGATTTGAGTCTACATCTCCCGAGAGGGATGTAGCCCAAATATGTCCTGAACGAGGGAATTTTTTTTTTAGATTTATTTTTAATCAATTTTTTGATGGGTTTAAATAATTTTTAAAAATAAAAAAAAATCACATATTATTAAAAAACATTTTTTAATCATTGAGTAAAAAAAAAATTGAAAAAAAAATTGAATTCGGTACAAAATCGGTACGTTTATCCTCAGGAGAAAAAGCATTTCTGTTAAGATTTTGAATCCTCATGTGTGGTTGTAATGCTACGTACTCATCCGACAAGGGGCACTCTTAAGCCCTGGTCCATCTCGTTTGGTGGTGTACAACAGCAGTAGTGTGACAGTACAGAAAAAAAAAAACCGTTAAAGCATTCTTAACAGTCTAATTATTGTTTAATCAAATTTTGATTAAAAATTTTATTTTTACAAATTTTGACTAATAATATTTTACTATACCAAATAATATACTCAACAAATTAATAATTATTTTATTAAAATATTAATTTTTAAATTTTTATTTATTTTAATTCCAATTGTAATTGGCATATTGATATGTTATTATAAAATACATATTAATTTTCTAATGTTCAAAGTATTTCCAATTAATCAAATTTTTTAACGGTTATCTTTCGTCAACGGTTATATTTTGTGAAAATGGATTCAATGAAATTATATTGAACTGGAATGATATTTTGTGAAAATATAGTCAAACGCGAACACAAAAACGAAAATAAAAATTAAATGTCTAGCGTGGGAGAGTAAACAAGCAGAAATGATGAATATTTTAGTCTAAAAAAATAATTTGGCTAGCACTCACCCGTTGGCTATATTTGTTGAGTCGAGAGAGATAAAATTATTTTGGCTAGCCATTTATTGAGGTTGTTGTAACCCTATTTTAACGCCTTATAACTATTATTTGACTAATTAATAAATTTGTTGAATTCCTTGTGAATGTTCTTAGAGTCACAGAATAATTCCTCACACAAATGTCTACACTCCAACATGTATTTTTTTTTATTACGGCACATATCAAGTTTCATCCCCTTTTCTCTCTCTCAAACTCTTCTCTCTCCATTATCCTTTTTCTCTCCCTCTTCCCTTTATCTCTCTCTTACTTTATCTCTCAAATGTATCTCATTTAGTTCCTTCTCCCCTTTCTCTCTTTCTATCTCTCTCTTACTCTCAATCGCTCTCTCTCTCTCTCAAATGCATATTTGATCTTCATTTTCAACAGTTAATGGTGGTATACAAAAATGTCCAAAAAGAAAAAAATAAATAAAGAACTTGCTCTCTTGATTTTGATTCTTCATATTTCCATCTTGCTCTTGACGTTGTATTTTTGGTATTGTTAATGATTCTTGGATTAAAGTGAACTTGTCTTTCCATCGTTTATTAATAGGCAATATATTTATAAGAAAAATGGGTATTATTGATCAAATATTTGTTATTAAAATGATTATTTGTGATTAAATAGATTAATAATGATTAAAATAGACTATTTACAATTAAAAAATAATATCAAATAAATAATTTTTTTTATAATGTATGAAAATATCAATGTTGGTAAAATTAACAGGAAATGAAAAATGTCTTAGTATATCGGAGTGGGGACAAGGGAAAGCAAAGTAGATAAACAGGAATCGAAAAACGAAGTGGGAAAAATAAATAAGAGAAAAAAATACCAGCTTATCACTAGGTTTGGCTTGTTTTAAATGAGATAAAGATTAAATAAATATTAAAAAATAAAATATTATTATAATATTAATTTTTTAATATTAATTTTATTTTAAAATTTAGAAAAATTAAATTGTTTATTTTATTTTATATAAAATTAAAAAATATATATATAATGATAAATTTGATATGAGATAAAATAAGATGAGATATTTAAAAATAAAATAAAATTTAATGGGCAGGAATGACAAAGGAAAAAGCAATAAAGAGAGTGTGGAGAAAGGAGAAAGAAAATGGCAGCCAATGACGTGGCAACACGTTAATTTGTGAAACCCATTTGTCGGAATCTTTTGTGTCCCTAACGAGTAGGAGGATTTTAGAAAAAACGGAGCTTAATTAATTTGTAGGCCTGTTTTCACTTTTCAAACACAATAAATAAATTTTAAAAAATAATATTTATAATTATAGAATGTGTAATTATTGTATAATTATTTTTAAAAAATAAATAAATATAGACTCATATAAAAAAAGTAATATTTTTAATAATAAATTTTATTCTTTTCAAAATAATTGGGTAATATTTATATATTCTATATAACATTAATTTCAATTTATATACATGTTAAAAATCTTCTTTTTAACATTATTTTAAATAAAAACTTTAAAAAAAAACAAAAAACAAAACTACGATCTTTCAACTTTCTCATAACCTCAAAAAACACAACCTTCTCCACACCACGTGGTGAATGAACATCAATAATCATCCATTGCTGAACACTTACTCACAGCCATTTTTTTATCAGTTTGTTTTTATTTTACTTAATAGTTAATAGTTAAGGAAGTATTATACAATGAATTTCTAGGTTTTCATCGTAAATATTGGGAAAAAAACTGATATTCGGTAACCTGTGACTGTAGGTATAACATCATCCATATATATTTATAATTTACAATGTAGGTACTAAAGTTAAAAATTAAAATAAAGTTGGCAGAAGTCAATAATTGATCCTTTCTGATTACTTGCAGCCTCGTAAAACTGTCAGTCTATGAAGCGGGGGTATGGTGATATCCTTAGTATCTAATTATTACTTATTTATTATTTTTAGCTTAATTTTTCTATCACTTTTTAAAATATTTCTAAAAAAACTTTAAAATATATCATTTTATTAATAATTATTTTTTAATCATTACATAATTATTTTTTAAAAATATTATAAAAAATTATAAAAAATGATAAGACTATCATTATTTCAAAAGTATTATGTTGTACAATAATAATTGATCGTTTATTTAAGGAGTGAGAGCACTGACAATGACTACTCATTTTCATCTTTATCTTTGTCTTTAAAGTCATATAATATTTTTTTAATCGAAAATGTTATTATTCTTTTTAAAATGCTTCCCGTTTATATCCCGTTGTGGGAAAAAAAAATTTTAACATTTTTTTACATGATTTAAATATTTTTAAATAATATTATGATTTTTTTTATATATTTTTAAAAAAATTTAAGATATTAAAAAATCATATAAAATAAAAATATTTATTTTACATAATTTTTTTAATATATTAAAATATTTTTTAAAAATATAAAAAAAATCACAATATTATTTAAAAACATCTACTCTAAAATCCAGTAAAAACAATTATTATTTTTTTTTCAAAACGAGATACAAACAGGAGGTTACTCAAAAGGATGAGTAGCACTTCCCTTTTTTAATTTATCTATATTAAATTATACATTTTTAGTTTTTAAAAAATATTTTAATCATATAAGATTATATATAAATAAATATATAAATTGATAGAGCTTGATATAATACATCAGATTATACTATAAATACACATCAGTTTATGATAATTTATTTTATATAATCTCTATATCTATAATAGTTCTTTTATATTTTTACATAATTATAAATAGTGTTTCCTCAGCTTTTCAAAACAATAATGTTCATTTTTCAAACATAATTTTTAAAATTTTCTCTCTCCTACCCCTTTTAAATGGCTAAAATATTTTTTACTTCCAACAAAACTCTCTACTATTGATTTCCGACAGAACTGTCTTGAACCGTAGCTTCCTTGTCAATCGAAGCATTGAAAGAAGGAGATGAGAGAAACTAACTCGCGCGCAAGGAGTTTGAGAATGAGATGAGAGGCTACTATAGCCCATCTCATCTGATGTCCTCAAAATAAGACACCGAATGTAAAGGTGTTTTGAAATAAAACCCCAAAACACTCATTCTATTTTAGAGATGGAGGGCATTTGAACTCCCGGATGGAGATGCTTTAATCTCTCCTTCCCCACCTCCCTCACCCTCATCAGTCATCCCTACTCGCGTACTATCAAAGCCAAGACTCACAAAGCGTCTCAATCTCAAGGCCCACCTCCACAATTTCTCTCCTTTCAATCTCAGGAAAATGATAAGAGTCTGTTGGAAGTTTTCATTTTGTGCCCCATTCTTTGTTTTTCATTTCAATTAAAGAACTACTACTATTATGAATTTTTTAAAAAAATAAAAAATAAAAGCATTAAATATATATATATATATATATATATATATATTACACTAGCAATGCCCTGTCAATCTCAAGACCCACAAGAAGACCCAAGAGAAAAATCGTGTGAAAATCCAGCATCAGAGGAAGAGGAAGGGGATTAGCCAAATGTACTAACTTCTGCACAATTGGCTGAGGTTTCTGAAGAGGCTGGCCATGTAATTTCTATGGATGTTTGTGATTTTAGGGATAAATAAATAAATAATAATAATAAATGGAAGACTTTTTTTCATCTTCAAAATTAATTTTTAAAAGATATGATTTTGCATATGCATGTAGTGAAATTAATGTTAGTGCTTTAAGATTAGATGAAGAGATTTTGTAAATTGTAGTAAAATAATTTAAGTTGAATTATTTTTAGATTTTAAAAATAAAATATAAAAAGTTAAATAAAAAATATTATGTTAAAATATGTTAGAATGTAGTTTTATAATATTATTTTTATTTAAAATTTTGAAAAGTGTAAGAATGAAACCTCCTAGTAATGTTAGCTTCAGCAAGTGGTACTAGTACACGTCTTATATCTGAATTAGGTTTCTCAAATCCACCATATTGGACGGCATGGGTTGAGTTTGAAAAGTGTCAAATGTATTGTCTTTTGCTGTTGAGATGTGGCTTGAATCAAGTTCAATTAAGCAGATCTTCAGTACTCGCTCGAGCGCTCGAGCGAGCCTCAACCCAAGAATTCATTCAACCCTCGCTTGACATCCCGCTTAAGCGGGGCATCAGACAGAGAGTTTGATTGACTCTCGCTCGACATCTAGCTCAAGTGAGATACAAACAAAGATTTTGCTCGACTCTCGCTTGATGTCCCGTTAGAGCGAAAGTCAACCCTAGACGTTCGCTCGAGCCTCACTCAAGGTTTTGCTTCGAGCTAATGTTTTCGGTACTAGGGTTGGCGCCGTCTAGAATAGTATTTCACTTGGGCGAGAGTAGCCTTGCTCAAGCGAGAGTGGACTTATAAGATGACTCACGTTCATTTGAACGCTTAGACCGTGAGGGTCTCATTTTTGGGTTAGATTTTCGTCTAAGAGCATTTTGTGAGGTTTGAGTTTGTGAGAGAGAGCTTTGCAACTTGTATGTGAGATTGAGTGTTCTAGTGTAAGAATCTTGTGATTCAATCTTTTTACTTCATCTTTGTTTTCTATAGTGGATTCATTGAGACCGACCTAACAGTGGACGTAGGTTTGTGTTCAGCCGAACCACTTCAAATCTTGGTGTCTATTAGTGTTTAGTGTGTTTTGTTTTACATTCTTTTGCTGCATCTGCTGCATTACTTCCTATTTACTATTTATTAACCGGCCCATTCCCAACAAACTGATATCAGAGTGGTTGCTTTGTGAAAATAGAAGGGATGGCCTCAGTAAAGTTTGAAATAGATAAATTCGACGGACATAACAATTTTAGTTTATGGCGCATCAAGATGAAAGCGTTGTTGCGACAATAGAGTTTGTTCAATGTTCTAGAAGAGGTGACTGGTGAGTCTCTTGCACCGTCAAAGAATGAGGAAGAAAGGTCTCACAACATTATTCTATTGTCACTATCAAATGGAGTATTGAGGGAAGTTGCTGAGGAGGAGATCGTTATTGGTCTATGGGACAAGCTGGAGAGCTTGTACATGAAAAAATCTCTCAATAACAGATTGTATTTGAAACAACGGTTATACACTCTCAAAATGATAGAAGGTACTCATATTTCTGCGCATCTAGATGAATTTAATAAGATTATTATGGATCTGAGGAACATAGACATTAAGATTGATGGGGAAGATCAAGCCTTGATTGTTTTGTGTTCATTGCCTATTTCGTTTGATAATTTTATAAACTCGATGTTGTATGGTAGATATACAATCTCCTTAATAGGTGTTAAGTTTGCTTTGAATTATAAGAAATTGAGAACAAAATTTGGGAGATTAGGCATGGATGATCAAGCCGATGATTTGTTTGTGAAATGTTCCTCTGGTGATAGATCAGAGAGAGTTGTTCAGGAAAGAATATGGGTAGTTCCAGTGGCTCTAAATTTAAAATTAAGAATGTTAAGTGTTACTACTGCCATAAGTTTGGTCATTACAAACGTGAGTGTCCTAAACTGAAAAATATGGAGGAAGAGAAAAGTTGCTCTAATGTAGTTAGCATTGAAGATCAGTCTAACTACTATAATATCGTCCTAGCAGTCGATAACCCTAGCAGTTGTTTTGGTGACAAGTGAATCGTAGATTCAGCTTATACGTTCCATACGTGTTCTAGGTTGGGAATGATATAGCTTGTGATGTTATTGGGTTGGTTCAGTCAAGATTAAGATGAAGAATCTCATATCTTTGGGTACTTTAGATTCCCTTGGTTATTAGTTTTCAGTTAAGGTGGAGTCTTTGGAGTCTATAAGGGCTCTTTAGTGGTGATGACAACGAAGAAGAGGACAGATGATCTTTACTTCCTTAAGGGAAGTATAGTAACTGGTGAAGTATCTTCACATGCTCCAGATTCAGATATTACTCACATGCAGCACATGTAGCACATGTGAGTGTGCCAGACGGTGTGATCAGTATGAGTAGGCATCTTTTACTTGGTGTGATTAGAAGACAGTAATCTTTATTTTTTGTTTGCATTGTGTTCTTGGGAAGCAGTGTAGAATCAGGTTTTCTGCAGTTGTTGATTTTTGGTTGGGATACATCTTGTAAAATGTTGTGCTTTGTTTTTGCTCATAACTATTGGTGACCACTTGAAAAAGAGTTTGGTTTTGTCTATCTATTTCTTTTTGTAATGTGTTTGATGTGTTCAAACACTTGAGAAGACAAATGATCTACAGACAAGAAGGTAGAGCGTTGCTTAGACTATAAAGTCTGTTTCACTCCACAAAAATAGAGTCGCTGAACGGAATGAGGTGGGCTTCAGTAAGAGTCCACAGTTTGCTTTGGGTTTGCTAGACTTGTCTATAGATTGTGTGTGAAGCGGTCAACTACAGCTTGCTATTAGATAAACCTTCTATTCTTTTGTTTCCATAGGAAAGGAGATTAAAGTTATAGAGAGAATGTGGAGTTGCTGGGAGGGCTTCACAACAGAGTACATGTGCTACTCTAGATCATGCTTTTGCGTTTGAGTATGATTTTGTCATTGGTGCATAGTGAGAGCAGGTCTACAGTTAGTAGATAGAGGACGCAGTTTGGCCACCTTTTGTGTATGCTCATGCAGGCTTTGTTGGGGTCTTACTTTGGTAGAAAATATTTGGTTATCTTTATTTGTATTCAGAAGTCGTTGTTCAAGTAAACAGTCTGTATTGTGATGCATTGTTGTTTGTGTGAAGATGTTGATTCTTCATTAGGACCAAACTGGTGATTTGGTCAAGTCGTCTATGGTGTTGAAGACTTTTGTGAGGAAAGTGAGTTCTTCAAAGATAGACTTTATATTTCAGTTGCATATTCTCTTTTGTAATTTGTGAGGTTTGTCACAATTCAAGCCAAGGTGGACATTTGTTGAGATGTGACTTGAATTGAGTTCAATCAAGCATATCTTCAGTGCTCGCTCGACCCTTGCTCGAGCGGTAAATTGAGTGAGTCTCAACCTGAGAGTTCGCTCAACTCTTACTCGACATCCTTCTCAAGTGGGGCATCAGACAGAAAATTCGATCGACCCTCGCACGACATCTAGCTCAAGCGATATCCAGATAGAGACTTCGCTCAACGCTCGTTCGACGTCCCGCTTGAGCGAGAGTCAACCCTTGACGTTCGCTCGAGCCTCGCTCAAGGTTTCGTTTCGAGCTAATGTTTTCGATACTAAGGTTGGTGCCATCTAGAATAGTGTTTCGCTCGAGTGAGAGTAGTCTTGCTCAAGCGAGACTGGGCTTATAAGAAGACTTGCGTTCATTTGAACGCTCAGACCGTGAGGGTCTCATTTTTAGGTTAGATTTTCGCCTGAGAGCATTTTGTGAGGTTTGAGTTTGTGAGAGAGAACTTTGCAATTTGTATGTGAGATTGAGTGTTCTAGTGTAAGAATCTTGTGATTTAATCTCTGTACTTCATCTTTATTTTCTATAGTGGATTCATTGAGACCGACTCAACAGTGGACGTAGGCTTGTGTTAAGTCGAACCACTTCAAATCTTGGTGTCTATTGGTGTTCTGTATGTTTTGTTTTAATTTCTTTTGTTGCATCCGCTGAGTTACTTCCTATTTACTGTTTGTTAACCGGTCTATTCCCAATATTTACAGTTCTGAATTGAGTTTTAATTGGCATTACAACTATTTATTTTATATTAAAATGATTATATTTTTATCAAAAATAGTCTGTTTTCTAGTTAATAATTTGGCAAAAATGCTAAACTTATTTAGTTTAATTTCAAAATTGGTTAAGTCTGTTTCTGCAAGGGACAATTATTTTTGGAAAGATTATTTAGTTTCATATGTAAACTGTTAGTTGGAAACTAGGAATTAGTGAATTTTTGATTCATGAAATAGTCCTGTTGGTAGCTTTATATATGTGTGTGTGTATATTTTAAATTGCTGGTAGCTTTATAGAGCCGTGCACAAAAGTCAGCAATTGCCTTTGCCTTTTTTGAACGGATTGATTTTTGAGTTTTAGATTGTTCGAAGAAAAATGCTAAATGTTCTTCTCATTTGAATCTATATGTGAACAGGTTTTTTTTTTAGTTCTTTTTGTAAGATTTTTAATTAAATATTTTAAATAGTGTTATAATTTTTTTTTAAGAACAAATATTTTAAAATGTTAAAAAAATTATATAATAAATTATATTTTTTTTACATGATTTTTTTAACATCTTAAAATATTTTTTAAAAATATAAAAAAAAAATCACAACACCATTTAAAAATACTTATTTAAAAGTTATGTAACAAAAAAAAAACTTTCATCGGGATCCTTCGAGATCCCAATAAGATGGATGAGTAGTGTGAGGGGGAAAACTATCAGTGGATCTCAAGCCTGATATTTATTTGCACTAGGGGACAAACGGAACCCGATGAGATAAAGAAAAAGGATGATAAGAGCAAGGGCATATGATAGGTTGTAGCTAAGAAGGAACGAATGAGAAGCAAACAACGAAAGACATAAAGAATGTATACTGATATATGCAACCCAAACATATCTATAAAAGGGCAGATCAGATAACAAAGGTCGAGGGGCTGGAATGACTCTCACTCTCTGGCTGACTTCTTCCCCAGCATCGTCTCCTTCAACCTTTTGAGAGGGACTCAAGCTCCAAATAATTTATGTATATTTTCTCTGTACAGTGTGAATCATGAGAGACTGTAAAAAACTCATTATAGTGGATCCCCTCCCTTAAACTTCGGTGGACATAGGCTTTACGTCGAACCACGTAAATACTGTGTCTCTCTCTCTCTATTTATTTATCTGTTATCCACGTACGTATAGCCATACCGGAGTCTCGTCGGGGGCCCCAAATGACACCCAATGAAGCCCAACTTGCTCCAGTGGGTGGGGAATGACTCTTTTTCCTGCCCTGGCCTGTTGGCCGACTTTTATGACATCAACAGTTGGCGCCGTCTATGGGATCTTTAGACCAGAGGTGGGAAAAAGATGATTTTCTGGAACACTGGACGACTGAACAAACTTACCAGACAAACAAAGAATGCCTCTCAAATAAATATTCTTATTTAATTATTTTCCTTTCTTTTGCAAAGACTTGCCAAACGTCTCATCTCTCAGCCATGTCACAATCAAAACTTTTATCTACTGAAGTGCGCACGTAGCACCTGTAAAAACATATACATGAACACAAAATAACTAGAGTAAGAGAAGTGTGGCCGAGTCAGTACTATGCACAGTGTACAATGCACAATGCACGCCATGCAGGCACTCGCCCACGCAACGTACCCAGTGCACATGCTTACTACATTGTGGTACAAATAAAGGGCACAGTATTAGCCCATATACTAGGCATCAGCAGGCACTGTACACTTAAGTGCACAGTGCCACTTTTGTACAGTGCTTACATGCACGTAATGATACATGCACGTACAATGCATGCATGCATAATACGTGCATGCACTATGTCGTGCAGAAGGCTCACGTTGTGGCTCACGGTGCCACGCTATAAGCCCCGTGGCCCTTTCGACGGTCCCCACTTGGACCGTCAGAGGTTTCTGTTTTTAGCGGAACAATGACCGGTCGGTCATTCTGCCAGAAACGGTCTCGCCGGCACCCCACAGGCAATTCGCCCAACTTGGCTCACACCTTAGCATGAAGGGTCTCGCCGACAACCACCAAATGCCCAATGCATGGGCAAGTGCCGCCGGGCCCAGTGAGACTCGGGCCGGCGCCGACGATTTCGTGGCGCCCCGCTACATGTTCCACCACCCTGCCGGCGGCCCCTTGGAACCACCAGCACTTTCTGGCCCCGCCACCATGACGGCAAAGGCGTACTCCCGAGTCCATCTCAAGAGCATGCCGGACACAGCTCACAAAAGCTCACGGCTTTCCACAGTGAGCTTCTTAGGTTTACCGGCGGCCACTGCCACAACCGTCGGCGGTTTCTGTCTTCGGCGATATAGGCGCTGGCCACCCATTTGCAGTAGGCCTCTCATTCGAATCTTTCTCACCCAAACGAAAAAAGCTCCAAGCCTAGAGCCACCGCGGCTCGGCTGGACCTCTGGCGACTACCGTTGTGGCCGCTGGCGTCCTCTGTCCCCGGCAGGACCGCCCCCTGCCTGCTTAGGCGTTCGCGTCCACTCACGGCTCCATGAAGCACGAACTTGCACACGGTTCCACTCATGGCCCGCCAGCGAGTTCCCACTCACCTCGCCAATCTCATGGCATTCTCTCGCCATTTCTCGGACGCTCGCCTGCTAGCCTAAAGCACGTGAGAGTCATGCATGCACGTACTGTGCAGTACGTGCATGCATGCCTAGGCTTGCTAGCTCGCCACCTCTCACAACGCTCGCCCACAGATTGCCTTACCTCTCGCCCACGAGCACCATGCTTGCCCAAGGATGTAGCTCGACCACCCATTTCACAACACTTGGAATCACCATGCTCGCCACAGCTTATCACACGTATTCTGCCCTCGCCTGACACATCTCGCCAACTTGCTTGGGCTCGCCAGATCTCAATTATGCTCGCCTAACAAACACAACATGTTGCCTGCCAAGCTCATGGCGCTTGCCCAAGGATCACTTCACTCACGTCTCACCCAGACCATGATCACCCCTTGCCACTCGCCTTGTGCTTGCCATCACAGCACACTGCTCGCCCAACCGCCTCCAGTCATCCAGCTTGCCAGACCACTTCTTCTAGGGCACTCACCAGTTCGCCCACACCTCACCAGGACCACCATGCTCACCCAACACATCCGCAGCATCATGGTCTCGCCGTGCACACTAGCTCACCTAGAATACTTCTCTGGCGCTTACCAACTCTCCACACCACTTCACTGAATTGCCACACGGACTCACGCAACAAGCCATTACATAGTTCATCACCCGTGGGCACCATGCTTGTCCAATCACCCGTCACCCCACATAGGCTCGCCTCTCGCCCTCTAGCCTTGCAAGTATTGGAATCACACTCACACCGCTGGCCTCACCCACTCGGAAGCATTCATGGATCTACATACAGCAAGTCTCCCATTCGGGACTCGCCTATTTTCTCTTTTGTTTGCTTGGAAAGGTCATTCTCCACCTCGGATCATGAGAGCTCAAGCTCGGATGCTCAAGCAAGCTTGGCTTCGACAGATTTTATATTCCGACTGTGCACATGCAGAATCGGACTCAGCATTCGAATTCACCAGCGTGAAGCGATAGCACATTCGTTTCAGAAAGATGAGCTTTGCACTTTCGCCATACAGTGATCTCAGCGGCGACATACGAATCGTGGGGTTTTTTCGGCTCTATGCCTTTCCCTATGATTTGCCCATCCTAGGGCTCAAGACTTGGATTTTATATCCGAGTGCACTCGTCAAGCCCTCACCTCTTTAGGCGACACACGAATCGCGGGGTTACCTGGGCTCTATGCCTTTCCCCACGATTCGCTCACCCTAGGGCTTGATACTTGGATTTCATATCCAAGCGCACTTGCCAAGCCCTCACCTCTTCAGGCGACACATGAATCACGGGGTTGCCTGAGCTCCATGCTTCTCCCCACGATTCGCTCGACCCGGAACTTGAGACTTGAGATCAGTCAACTAAGCACACTTGACAAGCCTCACATCATGGGTACCTGCTTATGAATATCAGGGTAGTTAGGCACACCACACCCTGCTCAACGATTTGTTCACCGCCATCTCCCGCTACTTTGGGGCTCTAAGCTCCCTCATACGCGGTCGAGTCTTTTTCCTGCTATTTTGGAGCTCCACGCTCCTTCGTACGCGGTCGAACTATGTCCCACTACCTCGGAGCTCTGTGCTCCCTCGTAAGCGGTCGAGCTTTCTCTTGCGACTTTGGAGTTCCACGCTCTTTTGTACACGGTCGAGCCATCTCCCGCTACCTCAGAGCTCCGTGCTCCATCGTAGGCGGTCGAGCTTTCTCCCGCGACTTTGGAGCTTCATGCTCCTTCGTATGTGGTCGAACCATTTTTTGCTATCTCGGAGCTCTATGCTCCCACGTAAGTGGTTGAGCTTTCTCCCACGACTTTGGAGCTCCACGCTCCTACGTACGTGGTCGAGCCATCTCCCGCTACCTCGAAACTCTGTGCTTCCTCGTAGGCGGTCGAGCTTTCTCCCACTACTTGGGAGCTCCACGCTCCTTCATACGCGGTCAAGCCATCACCCGCTACTTTGGAGCTCTATGCTCCTTCGTATGCGGTCGAGCCATCTCCTGCTACCTCGAAGCTCTGTGCTCCCTCGTAGGCGGTTGAGCTTTCTCCCGCTACTTTGGAGCTCCACACTATTTCATACGTGGTCGAGCTATCTCCCACTAGCTTGGAGCTCTGCGCTTCCTCGTAGGCGGTCGAGCTTTCTCCCGCAGCTTTGGAGCACCACGCTTCTCCGTACGCGGTTGAGCCATCTCCTGCTACTTTGAAACTCTACGCTCCCTCGTACGCGGTCGAGTCCTTCTCCTGCTACTTTGGAGCTCCGTGCTCCCTCATAGAGGGTCAAGCCTTCTCTTGCTACTTGGGAGCTCCACGCTCCTTTGTATGCGGTCAAGCCATCTTCGAGCTCCCTTGTAGGCGGTTGAGCTTTCTCCTACTACTTCAGAGCTCCGAGCTCTCTTGTAGGCGGTTGAACTTTATTCCTTTAGTTAGGACCTCCACGATCATTCGTACGGGGTCGAGCCATCTCCTAGTACTTTGGAGCTTTACGCTCTTTCGTATACAATCGAGTACTTCTCTTGCTACTTTGGAGCTTTGTGCTCCCTCGTAGGCGGTTGAGCTTTCTCCCACTACTTGGGACCTCCACGCTCCTTCGTATGCTGTCGAGCCATCTCTCGCTACTTTGGAGCTCTACACTCCTTCGTACGCAGTCGATTCCTTCTCCGACTACTTCGGAGCTCTGTGCTCCTTCGTATGCGGTCGAGCTTTCTTCCGCTACTTTGGAGCTCCACGCTCATTCGTACGTGGTCGAGCCATCTCCCATTACCTTAGAGCTCTGTGCTCCCTTATAGGCGATCGAGCTTTCTCCCGCTACTTAGGAGCTCCATGCTCATTTGTATGCGATCGATCCATCACCCACTACTTTGGAGCTCTACGCTCCTTCGTAAATGATCGAGCCATCTCATGTTACCTCGGAGCTCTAAGCTCCTTTGTAGGCAGTCGAGCTTTCTCCCGCTACTTTAGAGCTCCACGCTGCTTCGTACGTGGTTAAGCCATCTTCTGCTACGTCGGAGCTCTGCACTCCCTCGTAGGCGGTCGAGCTTTCTCCCGCGACTTTGGAGCTTCACGCTGCTTCGTACGAGGTCGAGCCATCTCCTGCTACTTTGGAGCTCTACGCTCCCTCGTACGCAGTCAAGTCATTCTCTCGCTATTTCGGAGCTCTGTGCAACCTCGTAGGGGGCAAGCTTTCTATCGCTACTTGGGAGCTCCACGCTCCTTCGTACGCGGTCGAGTCATCTCCCACTACTTTGGAGCTCTACAATCTTTCGTATGCGATCTAGTCATTCTCCTGCTACTTTGGAGCTCTGTGCTCCCTTGTAGGAAGTCGAGCTTTCTCCTACTACTTGGGAGCTCCACGCTTCTTCGTATGCGGTCGAGCCATCTCCCGCTACTTTGGAGCTCTATGTTCCTTCGTACATGATCGAGTCATTCTCCCGCTACTTCGGAGCTTCGAGCTCCCTCGTAGGCGATCAAGCTTTCTCCCGCTACTTGGGAGCTCCACGTTCCTTCATACGCGGTCGAGCCATCTCTCACTACTTTGAAGCTTTATGCTCCTTCATACGTGATCGAGTCTTTCTCCCACTACTTCAGAGCTCCGAGCTCCCTTGTAGGCAGTAAAGCTTTTGCAGGATATTTGGGAGCTCCACGCTCCTTCGCACGTGGTCGAGCCATATCCTGCTACTTTGAAGCTCTACGCTCTCTCGTACGCAGTCGAGCTTTCTCCCGCTACTTGGGACCTCCACGCTCCTTCGTACGTGGTCGAGTCATCTCCCGCTACTTTGGAGCTCTACACTCATTCATAAGCGGTCGAGTTCTTCTCCCGCTACTTCAAAGCTCTGTGCTCCCTCGTAGGTGGTCGAGTTTTCTTCTACTAGTTTGGAGCTCCACGCTCCTTCGTAGGTGGTCGAGCTTTCTCCCGCTACTTCGGATCTCCGTGCTTTGTCTCCGCTACTTCGGATCTCCGTGCTCCCTCGTAGGAGGTTGTGCTTTCTCCCGCTACTTTGGAGCTCCACGCTCCTTCGTACGCAGTCGAGCCATCTCCTTCTACCTTAGAGCTTTGCGCTCCCTCGTAGGTGGTCGAGCTTTGTTCCGCGACTTTGGAGCTCCACGCTCCTTTGTACTCAGTCGAGCCATTTCCCACTACTTTGGAGTTCTACACTCCCTCATACGCGGTCGAGTCCTTTTCCTACTACCTCGTAGGCAGTCGAGCTTTCTCCCGCTACTTGGGGGCTCCACTCTCCCTCGTACGCGGTCGAGTCCTTCTCTTGCTACCTCAGATCTCCGTGCTCCCTTGTAGGTGGTCAAGCTTTCTCTCTCTACTTGGGAGTTCCACGCTCATTCGTACGCGGTCGAGCCATCTCCCGCTATTGTGGAGTTGTGCACTCCCTTATACGCAGTTGAACATAATTTCCTTACAAGATTCAATTAACACCTTATTTGTGGCATGTCTTTATGTCTTTCTTACCTTAGGCATGGAAGTGGAGACTACCGCCTTCTCAATTTCTGGATAGTATTTCAGAATTCCCACCAAAGTTCCTTTGCTAAAAATTCGCAAGGTTCTGTGAGAGGGAAAACTATCAATGGACCCCAAGCCTGATATTTATTTGCACCAGGGGACAAAATGAACCTGATGAGATAAAGAAAATGGATGATAGGAGCAGGTGTAGCTAAGAAGGAACGAACGAGAAGCAAACAACGAAAGGCATAAAGAATGTAGACTGACACACGCAACCCAAAGATATCTATAAAATGGCAGATCATATAACAAAGGCCGAGGGGCTGGAATGACTGTCGCTCTCTAACTGATTTCTTCTTTAGCATCGTCTCCTTCAACCTTCTCAGAGGGACTCGAGCTCCAGGTGATTTATGTATATTTTCCCTATACAGTATGAATCGTGAGAGACTGTAAAAATACTCATTATAGTGGATCTCCTCCTTTAAAATCTTGTGGACGTAAGCCTTACGTCGAACCACGTAAATACTGTGTCTCTCTCTATTTATTTATTTGCTATCTACGTACGTACAGCCATACCAGAGTCTCGCTGGGGGCCGTTAATGACACCCAACGAAGGTTCTATTGATGTCATAAAAATCGGCCAATAGGACAGGGCAGGAAAAAGAGTCATTCCCGACCCACTGGAGCGAGTTGGGTTTCATTAGGTATCGTTTGGGCCCTCTGGAGAGACTCTGGTACGGATGTACGTACGTGGATAGCAAATAAGTAAATAAAGAGAGACACAGTATTTACGTGGTTCGGCGTAAGACCTACGTCCACGGGAGCTTGGGGAAGGGGATCCACTATAATAAGTATTTTTACATTCTCTCATGATTTACACTGTACAGGGAATATATATATAAATCTACTCATTAGAGCTCAAATCCCTCCGAGAAGATTGAAAAAGACGATGTTGGAGAAGAAGTCGGTTAGAGAGCTAGAGATAGATAGTCTAGAGCCCACCCTCAATTCATCTGATTGCTGCCTTTTTATAGATAATTTTAGTTATATGTGTCAAGTGCTTGTCTTATACCATTCACTTTATCTTGTTTGCACTTTGTCCTATGCACCTACTTCTATCAGCTATCTCCTTTGTCCTATCATATTTTCATTCTTGTATCTTAATGTGATAGATGGCTAGCCAGGCCGTACTTGGAATATTTCATCATCACAAGTAGCACTGCCTTGATTGAAATATAAATAGTTAAGTTTGAGCATGATGATTTTCTGGCATCATAAAGATTGAATGAAGTTTAGTTCTGTATTGAATTTTGGTTTTGAAGAAATGTTTTAAGAGAGTTGTAAAAGAGTCATAAGTATATTACTTGGTAGAGTCATGCTACACAACATTCTTAATCTCTACACACTATATATTTTTTTATCTTTTAATTTTATAATTTTTTATAATTTTATTTTTGAGTTTATTCTTTTTAAATTAATTGAATTTTTTTTATATTTATTATTTATATAATAAATATTTGATAAAAAATATATAATAAAATTAAAAAAATATGGTCGACAAAAATTGTGAAGATTGTTTAACTTTTTTCTAAGATATTAATTAGGTTGTTAACTGGTCTTGTGAACAAAATGAGTTTTACAACTCGTAACATCTCAATCAAATATCACGTGACATCATCGACAAAATCATTGATATGTATGTTATGTTAACTATTAAAAAAAATGACGAATAGAATATTAAAATTAGAGAAATAATAAAATTATAAAATCTTTTACAATATTTTATACAACATAAATTATAAAATAGGAATTTTTTTGTAAAATAATGTTAAACATTCCTATTTTATAACATGTGTGTTGTATAAATATTGTGTATATCACTTTTCTTAAAATTGTGGAGACCAATCCTTTTTATTTGCCAAAATGTTCAAAGATACAAAAGTTGGAAAAGTAACTTAAAGCGCCCACATCCGGTCCCCAATTTCATTGTGCTGGTTAAATTATAGGGACCTCATTTTGAACCCCACATCTAATCTCTCAAAATAGGTTTTAAATTATATTCATGAACGGTGTTCTCCCATATTTGGGAGAGTACTATTCATCCTAATCCCAAACTTTATTATTATTATTTTATTTTAAATAGTATTATGATGTGAAATAAAATAGTAAAAAAAATAAAAAAAAATAAAAAAAAATAAAAAAAAATAAAAAAATAATACTATTTTAATAGATGAGAAAAAATATAAGGGAATCTATAAATTTTTTTTGAGGCAGTTAAAATTTAAGAAAAATTTATTGGAAAGGGTTTTGGTTAAGATATGGGAAAAATTATAAAGAAACGGAGTGTGTTCCTATGCTAATCAAATTGTGAAGCCTGCCAATAATCAACAAAAAAAAAACTCTAATAATCTAACAGAAGCGTTGGGGAGCGATCCAACCATTAAAGCTAAAAAGTATCCCTCCACTAACATTGTGGTGACATTAAGGCCTTATATTTTTTTTAACTCATCTCAAATTTATTATTATATATTTTTAAATTTTTATACAAAATAAAATAAATAATTCATTTTTTTCAAATCTTAAAACAATTTTTTTGAAATCTTAAAACAAAATTAATATTAGAAAATTATATTACAATAATATATTTTTTTTTTTTAATTTTTATCTCATCTCTTCTCTAAAAATAAATAAGGCCTAAATCAATAAAATGCATCACACTAAATTATTCATTTGTATAACCCAGACCCTTCACATTCCATGCTCACTTCCTTTTGTCTTCTCTAGCTGTCGTCGCCTTGTATTTCTGCCGCCCATCATCTCCATTGTAGCCCATCTTTGTCGCCGATTCCCCTCATCTCCATCGATCATCTCCATCAAAACCCAATCAAACCAAAATCCACAATAAAACCAAAACCAACCCACAACAAAACCACAATCAAACCAAAATCAACCTCTAATCAAACCACAATCTATTCAAAATCACAGTGAAACCATGTCTCACAACCATATAGCACAAAGTCTGGTCTATATAATTTGCCAAAGATTACAAATAAATTATGTAGTGTTCCACTCATATAAGAGCAGGAAAAGTATAGACAATAAAAAGAAAAACTGCTAATTTCAATTCCCAAAAGGAAGAAAAACTAGCCCATAAAGAGCCAAAACTAGACATGTTGAAGTTGCAGTAGTTTTGAATGGTATTCTTCCTTTATCATTTCTCAAGACCATGGCTTCGTAAATTGGCAAGGCATTCAACACTACAAAACCAGCTAAGAACATCTGCAAAAACATACCCTCCATTTTTTTTCCTCTTAGAATTTGTATAATCCCCATAAGAAGTGATGCCAAGTTGATAATGGCTGCCGTTATTAGTGGCACAAACATGTTTGATGAGGCTCCAAACTCAAACATACCTTGTTCATATCTTTTGATTTGTTCATCATCAATCACTTTGTTGGTCAAACCGAAACCATATGTGGAAACGCCTAAATATTTCAACAAAAACTCGAGGCATCCATACCCAAAGGCTGAGAGCCCCCTTATCATCCACATTCTTTGACCATTCCACCACTTTTGAATTGTTCCATCCCCAATTAAAAATTCAAGAAGATCTTGTCCATAGGCTCCAAGGACAAGAAACACATACAAGATAAAATTTGGCTCTGACAGCTGCAACGTCGTATTTTCATTAATAAGTAAAACCCAAATGATAAAAGGTAGAAATAGAAAAGGAGAGGCTTAATTTACATCATTGGAACGCTTGAGTGAATAGATTTTTAATTTTCTTTCAACTAGGTTCTTAGGATAATCACTAAAAAATAAAATAATTAAAACGGCCCCCTCCCCTTTGACTACCAAAAAATTATGTAATAATCTTATTTTTCAAAAAATAATATTTGGGTTTTGTTCAAATTCAAAATCTAATATCAAACTTATATATTAAAAGAAAATTGATTTTCAAAATACATGAAAATTCCTCAACAGAAATTATATTTGTAATTATGGAGTGTGCAGTCTCCTCGCACTCCTTTTTTTGAAAAAAAAAAAACTTAAAGAATGTAAGCCCACATGAAAAAATTATTTTCTTAATGGTGCATGGCCCTCATGTTCTTCTCAGATAGAATATGCGGGGGACTGCATGTACGCTTTAAGACTGTATATAATATGATACAATTATTAAAGTTCAAAAGCTATATATATGAAAATGTGTTGGTAATATTTTTCTATTCATTAAAAAGAGACTTATATTAGAAGCTAAGAGCATCTCATTAGCTAAGGCATACTCCAAATTTAGCTAAAACTTAGGCAATATGCACCTTAAATTTCTCACATTGGATTAGACATTGATATGTAAATTTGGTATATAAATATATCGAGTTACAGTAACTTAGCCAAATGAATGTTAAATTATTTCTCAGTCCTTTGTAAATATATTTTGTATATTTTTAAATATTTTGTATTTGAAAATGAAGTTAATTTAGGTTGATGGATAGGTTTTATGTATTTTAATTTTAATACATACATTCTTAGAAATTATGAAAATAAAAATAAAAATTATGTGTAAATAAATAATGCATTAAATAAGTAGATAAAATAACTAAAAAACAATATTACTATATCATTATAAAAAAAATGATATGGCTAGTTCAATATGTAGTTCCAATTTTGAGTGATTAACCCGAAGATAAAAATTGACATATTAGCTAAACTTGTCTAAGATATTGCCTAAACGAATGAGAATGCTAAAAAAACATAATTAAAAAAAAAAAATCTATAACCTATAAAAAGCATACCTTTGGAAATATAGAAAGTCCATGGAGAAGGCATAATTGGGGGACGAACGCATAAAGGGTGAGAGGAATAGACCAAGTGGGCCATAAACAATAATGAGTGTAGGCAAGGCCCATAAGAGGGCCTAAGCATCTAGTACCGAAGGTTAAGGGACTAAAACTGAAGAAAGCAACCTGGAGAAAACCAATGGACCATCGCTGGAGTTGGTTTAGGACATCGACGAAGCTGATTGGCGCATCACCCAAAAAGGCTGCCCTTTTAGGGCTGCAAAATATGGACCTCCATCCCTTGCATTGTAGCCGAAATCCCGTGAGAAAGTCCTCAGTCAGTGATCCATACCTAAAGCCCACCTATATATAATACAATTGAAAAATATTTTAGTCACAAATAAATTATAGAAAAGTAAATCTACAAATTAATATGATTTGATGTAATACGTCAAATTGTAGAATTACTTTTTTATAAAGTAAATCTAAGAGATACTATCAAGTCACATCAAGTTATAATTTTTTCTTTGTGTAATATATCTTTGTGTCTGCGTAACAGTTCTTTATCTCATTAGATTAGCCTACAGTTAAAAAGTGGATTGAGATTCTTGATTGTTTGGATGAATTGAAAGGTTCAGTACAAAGAGAAAAATGTATAGTATTAAATGCATATCTAGAGTTGATCATACTGTTAGAAAATCTAGATCCTATGCGTGCTGCATTACATGTTGTAGAATATATATTATGCTTCTATCTCTTTGTGAAATTTAAATATAAATTAGTTAAAATGATCAATTTGTTTCCAAAGAAATGAGAGACAATGGGAAAAAACTAAGAGCTTTCCAAGATCATTGTTTAATTGATGATTGAACCTGCATGTGCTATAAATGGTAAACTTCTTTTCAAAGAGTTTTATAATTTAGTACTGAAATAGTTTGCAGCTTACCATTTGTACTAGTTTATTTACCTCTAATACAACTTTGTTTCTTATGGTTCTAAATTTGATCAGATTAGCCTCTATCACCCTCCATTACGATTTGACATGTGTAATTAAAAAAGTTATTAAAAAGTTATAAAAAAAAGAGGTAAAATCAATGTTTTGAATACCGTATCGGTAAGCGTACCAATCAAGATACTGGAATGAAATATTTCAGTACCGATATCGTTTTGTGTACCATTTTAGAATAGTCTATACATAAAAAAAATTATATATATAAATATATATAAATTATATTTTAAAATAATAGTCAATATATGAATTAATTATATATATAAATATATATGTAAATAATCTAGTCTAAATTAGAATAAAAAAATAGGAAGAAATGAAAAAACAAAAAGTAAAATTCGAAAATCCGGTACCGGCCCGTATAGGCCGGTACACATGGCCGGTACGGCCGATACAGGCCGGTACGGCCGAAATATAAGCCAGTACGAAACAGACTCAATTTTTATACTGGTCACTGCTCTGGTACGGTACATACCAACCAAACCGACCGCTACGGTACGAAATTCAAAACAATCGGTAAAATTGATAAACTGTAGCTCTTGCTTCCTCATAAATTTAAAGTTTGAACTACTCTAGATAAAATGAGCTTCGATCTTTTTTTTTTATATATATAAAATTGAAAGCTACAAATTAACAATATGTTGCTAAATAATATGAAAAGCTTACCTCATAACCCCATTTGGTCTTGTACTCATAGTTACACCCTGCAAGCTTGTATGCCAATTCCAAAACCGGTTGGGACTGGATGGACTTGTTGACAATACTGCCGGGGACAAGTTCAGGGATCTCCGGTGGCTCAATGGTTGATGGGCCGCCATAGAAAGCTCGTCGGTTAAAGAAACATCCAGTTCCAACATGACAAGGGCCCAACATTCCGTCCATTCCCAATTGATCACAACAAAATACTCGTCTGTTTTGACAATTATAAGTATCGTTTTTGTTGATCCCATGAAAAATTTGAGGGAATTGAACATATGCTAATTTGGACATGTATTTAGGGTCTAATAGGTAACACAATGCACGAAGAGGTGTTCAGGGATCATTAGAATACATGTCACAATCCAAATTGAGGATTATGGGCGCGTTGGTCATGATGGCTGACACTCGAAGCTTCAATACATCATGACAAAGAGGAAACAAGAATATAAATACATGAAAATTAATGATAAAAAATTGTTAACTAGAAATAACATTGTGAAGCATTTTGGTGTAGATATAAGAAATTAAGCTTACCATGACGTTGAGGGCACCTGCCTTGAAATTGTGGGATGAAGTCTTGCTCTTTTCTCTAGAGACATAGATGAGGTTTGGCATCAAATGGTTGGTCGTGTCTTTGTTTATGACATTCTCCAATAAGACCTGCCCATATATAGTTGAATTAAGCTGCCAATTAATATTAGATTAGGAGCTAATAAACTTAAAACGATAAGGAAAATTCTATTTGTCCTTACAATTTTTATTTATATAATAATACGTACTTATTGACATAAGATTGTAAATACATACAACCACTGCGCATATGATAAATGTAAATTATATACTTGAATGACAGTGGGATGATTTTCTCGAGTAAATCCTTGATCTGTCCATTTGCTGAGAGCCTTGTGTTCTATCTCCTCAGTGATATACTCTTTGCCAACTTTTCCCTTCTCAAGGACTTTGTCTATCCTTTGTTTTATGCTTTCATACATCTTCTGTGACATTGTACATTATGAACAAGTGGAGTAATGATAAATTAATAAATGAATCGAAAATGAGATAATTTCAAGAAAATCAAAGAGAGTTTCTCCATAGAATGTAGAGAATTGAGATATACAAAAATATTTAATGTTTAAAGAATATTTTTATTTGAAAACTTTTCCATACTCCATTCAAGTGCATTAAATCAAATTATGTTATATAACATAATTAATCATATAATATGCGAAACATGGTAGATGAATAAGATGACATTAATAAACATGACAAGATTAACGCTAACTTTGTCCCTGACTCTAATTCTTTAATTTTTCTTACTGAACTTATGATTGGAAACGATAATTATTATGGTCCATAGCTAGCCATTGGTAATTAATTATCTTTGCCGGCCATAATTATTGTTGTCCCTCCGTATCTTCTTTGTGGTAATTAATTATCTCGGTTAGCCATAATTGTTGTCGTCCCTCCGTATCCCTCATTGTCCCCCTCTGCTCTCCATGACCCCTCAGGGTTGCTAGTCTCCCCACAAAACCTGGGCTGCTTTTCTTTGCCCCCTGCATTTACCTTAAGCCACGCCCCAAACATTATTGCCATGAATGATTCCATAAGTTTGGTTAAAGGAAAGTCCAAGCTTTAATTTATTTCCTTACAAGTTAGTGAAGATCTAAATTGTATTGGTTCTAGTCAGGGCGGAATTAAGATTTGATATTTAGGAAGCGGTTGACAAAATATATAGTATATGTGAATATAAATTTTTTATTTACGCATGATTATATATAAAAATAATAATCATATATTATAAAATTATATATAAAAATACATGTTTATAAATCATTTTTTTTTTAATTTTTGCAATTTGTTAGAGCCCATTACAAAAAAAAAAAATGACCTTAAGATTTTTCCTACAAATTAAGCTCGATAATGATCTTTCATAAAATAAAATTCATCTATTATCATTTCTAAAGTAAAATTATTGACAATTTTTTCTCAATATAAATTAGTAAATGATATGTAAAAAATTCATATTTCTAGTCATCTACATAGTTTAGATAATCTAAACATATCTTAAAAATTTAATTGTATCAGTCCATCGAGCTAAAGTGGGAGAGAGATTAGGTAAGTATTAAAATTTGAAAAAATAATTTTAATAAAATTTTTGGAGGTCTAAGAATTAGGGGGGGTAAATTTTTTATTTTTTGATAAATTGATATAGAAATTTTAATTATAGACAAAAAATTATATATATTTATATGCTATATATAATTTTTTTAAAGATTTGGTGAAGCGGTAGCCCCCCCCCCCCAGACCAGGGGTAGGTCCGCCCCTGGTTCTAGTTGTTGATTAATGAAAACAAATGAGGTATCCTTTGATTAAAAAAAAAACAACCTATTCACAATTTATCATATTGAACAAATACTTAATTACTCATTATTACCTGAATTTGCTCTGTATCAGAGGACCATGAAGAGTAATTTGTTGCAAAGTAAGCTTCTGGGCTCCTCTCTATTATATTATGTTTCCTGCAGAATGGTAACCAGTGATATGCAAATTTAGTAGCTTCCATGCAAGCAAAGAGTGTCACCTGCGATCCACCATCATCCGATACATAAACCGAAATCTTCTCCGTCGGATAGTCATAAGCCATGACCGATAAGATTGTGCTTACTAGCCTTAGAGGCGGCTCCTTGTATGGATCTGCGGTGCATATAAATACATCCAATGCTGGAAAGTCTGAAGAAGATTTTTTTAGGAATAGTGCGGCCTTCTGGAGATTTTCAGGGTATTCATCACGATAAACGATGGTCATGAGGAAACACTGACGAGTGAACCACAAGAAAGCAAGGAAAGTATCAGAGACGAGGAAGGAGAAGGAGATGAGGAAGGATGTGAAGGAGTTGGAGTGGATGAGCTTGAGTGCATGGTGGTATAGCAGCACTAAGATGGCACAGAAGTAAACTGCAGCAAACATGCGGTTGAAGGCTGTGCGACGTGCATGTCTAAGCCTGTTAAGGAGAGGAGCACCCGCGGGAGAAGTACTCAACCTCTGATCCATGTCTATTGGTGGGTATAACAACAAAAGGAGAAACCGGGGTTTAATTTATAGACCTATTTTCAAATACAACATATAAATCGAGGCTTAATTTGTAGGCATGTTTGGAATCTCCTTTTTCATTGTGAACAAGAATTACTTTATTTTTGCGGGACCGTTTGATATAGAAGCATTACTACAAGACAACTGACAATGTAGTCTAGGACTACGACCTTTTCCATTGCTGAACACCTTTAATAATGTGGGGTACGGTGGTCCCTCAACGTGAGGGAAACGGATTTGGCTAGATAAAATATCTTTTGATGATGAACAGTACAAATTGTATTTAAAATTACTGCAATTCATATCTTAAAGTTTTACATTTTGATTTTAATATAGATGATTTTATCTATATTTCTTCAAATTATAAAAATACATCGACTTTTGATGAAATTTTAGTATATTATTCGTGATGGTAAGAAAATTGTTTTGATTGGTGCTAATAATTGAAAGAAATTACTCTCTACCCTCTAGTTGTTTACTGCAAATGCTCACTTATTGAGACTTTCTCGTCGGTCTGGTTGATATCCACCTATATGTGGCGATGATTATATGTTGGAACTAAAAATATAATTATTCTTGATATATTAGTAGTTTCTATACTAGCGATTGCTCTACATAATAACTCGATAGGGAAAAAAATACTTAAAAATAAGTCTTTTCAAAAAGTACTACATTGAAATTTTTATTAAAAAGCTCTGCCTAGGACTATCAAGCACAATCAAATCCGATAGATCGGAAGCCTCGGAAACCTATAGAGTTGCGCGTGGCGTCAAAAATCCCACTGGACCACAGTTTCACGTAGGCAACGAGCACGGCATGTGTCACGTGTGCAACCTATGCCCCAAATAAAATGGTAGTCCCCTTCCACTAGTTTGTTGATTGGCGGCTCGAGAGATCGTTAATGTCCCGCGTGGTGGTTGTACGTAGCCAAAAAATAACAGATCGAATGCCGTCGGTGCTAAACTAGAAAAACTAAGGGAAAACAAAAAATTGACTGAAAACTGGACGAAAAAATTGGAAGAAAGTTGAAAGGAAATGAGAGGTGATGGTCGAAGTCAAAGCTCTGAGTCTCCGACCTCCATCTGTCCTTGGGAGGAGCTATAAAGTTGGGGAGGTCATCTTCGAGAATCCCTCGCAGAAGCAGTGGTAGAGGCAAGAATTTGCAATAAAAATACATAAAATATTTTTTGTTATATTTCTATACAGTTTTTTTATGCAGTATTAAACAATCTTATTATAAGATTTACAATAAAAATAAAATATGTTTAATATATGTATTAAGAAGTATATGATATGTCAAGAACATGTTATCATAATAAAAAGATATTGAAAGTACATTATAAATCATCTAATTTCTTTTTTATTTTTATTTAAAATAAAAACATGTCATTATATTAGTTTTTTATTTTTTATTTTTTTTTATATTATTTAAAATAAAAGTATATTATCATTTTAGTTAAATGAGATATATTTTATTTTTAAATTAGATTAAATTTTGTAGAGAGTGGACTAAAATAATTTTTAGAGAATGGACCAACACAAGATAAATTTAATATATCTTATTAAATCATAAAAAACTAACCTATTTTATTTTATTCTTTAAAAAAAACATATATTATTTTTTGAATTTTTTTTTTAGGATAGGAATGGATCCATGCGGGGATCGGGACTGGGGGGCCACGGGCCCCCTTTCCAAATGGCTCCGCCACTGCACTAAAGAGAATAAGGCTTGTCAGAGTGGATGCAAAGGCTTAAATGGAGCTGCTGAATATTTGGACCTGTTTTTATGTTTTGCATAGTTTTAAATTTCGTACCGTACCGGCCGGTACGGTCGATACGTACCATACTGAAACAGTGGCTGGTACAGAAATTGAATCTGTTTCGTACTGGCCCATATTTTGGCCGTACTAGCCTGTACAGGCCAATAGTTCAGCTGTACCGGTCATGTGTACCGGCCTGTACCAGATTTCGAATTTTTTTTCATTTCTTGCTATTTTTTTTATCTTAATTTAGACTAGATTAGTTACATATATTAACTATTATTTTGAAATATAATATATATATGTATTTATATATATAAATATAATTTTTTTAATGTATAGATTATTTCGAAATGGTACACGAAATGGTATCAGTACCGAAATATTTCGATCTGGTGCCTTGACCGGTACGCTCACCGGTACGGTATTCAAAACATTAATTTTGTGAACATTTGTAATGCAAGTATGATATTTTGGAGTCATTGCATTTGTATTGAACATTATGTAGTAGGCTATTTTATTGAAGTAAAAACAATCAGTTTATTGTACGGGTCGTAAGACTGATACAGCAAGATGATCCATTTGTATCAAATGATGCACTAGCAATAGAATCTTCTTGTATCACAAAGATACCAACTTTTATTTGGGGCAATTTCATTCTGCGTTGACAGATTTGTAATTGCAAAGCTGGTCTTTAAACAAGTGCACACAGGGTATCAGATACAAGGAAGGCTTTCATTACAAAACCAAGATGTACTTTCGATAATTACAATATTTAATAACAAACTGCCTAATAACCGCAGTGACCTACTTACACACTTCTCGTTCGAATAAAAAATAATTGCAACACAAAACACAACAAACTCATATATTTTTCACTTCTGTTCAGTATCTAGTCTCTGGACCTACAAGAACTCCTATCTCCTTCAACTTTAGGTAGATATCACATGCAGAAATCGAGAAGAGACTCCTGCTGTTGAGCTTCAGAGCATTGAATCAAACAAGTAGTTGTTGCCTTAGCTCTTATCCCAGCTCGGCAGATCTATGGAATCAAATAATATAAAGACAATATATCCACATCAAATGGAGAAAAACATAATCAAAGGAAAGAAACACAACCATGATAGGACATTCCCAAACAAATACAGATAACAAAAACACAATCCTATCATTGCTATTGTTGAGGTCATAAAAATTGGCCAATAGGTCGGAGTGAGAGAAAGAATTATTTCCAACTCACTAGTGCGAATCGGGCTTCATTTGAGGTCATTTGGGACTCCCGGTGAGGTCCCGGCGTGACTGTACGTACATAATAACAGATGAAATAAATAGAGATGGACACACAACTTTACGTGGTTCGACAAATACCTACATCCACAGGTATTTGGGAATGAGAATCTACTATAATGGTAATTTTTACAGTCTCTCATAGCTCATTGTACAGGGAAAAATATACATGAATATTCAGATAAATTCGCTAGTCGAAACTGTTGGGGAAGGCTGAAGAAATCGCTGTTGGGTAAGATGAGCCGCCTTTTTCTTTCCAGAGAGAGAGTCATTTTATAGCTAAGTTTCGGTCTAAACGATCAGATATTTCCTTTGCGTATGTTGGTAGAATTCTTCTTTTCCTCTCATCGTCTGCTTTTTACCAAGTATTGTTTTTAATTCCTACATCCTGTCCTAACGTCTATCAGCCCACCTTTCAGTCCCATCATCCGTCCTTTTGTTCCCTTTGTTATAAATGTCTGGTAGGTGCATTTAATTTCCTCCCTTTCAGTACCCCGCAAATTCTTACCAAAGATACTTTGATGAGAATTTTGCCTTTGTAGTTTTGTATCCTGAATCCCGAAAAAATACTGATTGTGTAAAATGTAGTTGTGGAGCTAGGTTAAGGGGAGACCTTAGTAATCTTCGCGTGGGTGGATTTTTTGTATGTTGTGGATGGCCATACAACCTCGCGAGCCTTCGAGCGGGATGTGGTTGATCTGACAACCCTGCGAGCCGTTGAGAGGGTTGTGGTTGATCTGACAACCACGCGGGCCTTTGAGCGGGATGTTGCTGTGATGAGGGGGCAAAGCCTATTCCGTCATCGTATGGGACCCTACTAGTGGTGTTATTGCGGGAGACCCGGTGGGAGTGCATCGCCTGGGACTCCTTGGGATTTTTCATCGCGTGAGACCCGGTGGGAGTACATCGCCTAGGACTCTGCGGGATTTTTCATCGTGTGAGACCCGGCGGGAGTGCATCGCCTAGGACTCTGCGGGAAGAGTCATCGTGTAAGACTCAGCGGGAGTGCATCGCCCAAGACTCTGCGGGAGCTGACTGACTTCGCGTAGGTGGGTAGGTCGACCCTGCAGGATTCTTCGCGTGGGTGGATAGATCACCCCCGCGGGATTCTGTCACTTCGCGTGGGTGGATAGATCGCCCCCGTGGGATTCTGTCACTTCGCGTGGGTGGATAGACCGACCCCGCGGGAGGTGATAACGCGCCGACATCCCATGCTGCAGGCAATAACTTTATCAGTAAAAAGATAAATTCACATATTGTAAGAGAGACAAACTGATGTATTTGTCTGTGGAAAAAAGTTTTCGAATGTCGAATGTCGAGTGATGAATTTCTGAATGTCGACTCCCTAGCGAGGAGCCGTGAGATCCTAAGCATTGACTCCCGAGTGTCATATTCCGAGTGTCGAGGCATGGGTGGTGGTTACTTGATTCCTGCAAAAAGGAGAGGAAGATAGCTCTTATAGAGCATGAGTATTTCGAACTTGTGAGTTTTCCATGAGTAAGGTGAGCCCCGAGTTTATAAACAAATGAGAACCCAAGCTGCTTAGTATAGTTCCTGATAACTTTCTAAGGCTGGTGTGCTTGCGATGAGAGCATAATTGGTTCCGAGCGGGTGACAAAATTCCATGTCCTGAAGAATGAATCCATGTAAATGGGTCCAAGAGAGTCCCAAGAGCACAGAGACTGGTAGTGGTTCCCAAATGAATAAATCTTAAGTGTGATGCTGTGGGTTCTTGTGTGAGGTGAGTTTCTGGATGTGTGTAAGATTTTTGGCCTGAATATACATGAGTGATGTGATTCTCGAGTGATGGGATGTGTGATAAGTCCTGAGGGAGATGGAAGGAGCTCGATGGATCCTCGAGCTGGTGGAGCCCATGAAGGTGATTAGTGCATATGATCCATTATGACATGAATATCGTGGGGGGTCTCGAGTGTGTTCATAAGGTGTATTCCGTATGGCACAATGGGTGAGTTGTGGGCATGTTATGCTACTGGATGAGGCAAGAGGCGTGTGAACCTGTGTGATGGTGAGTTAGGTCGGAATCCAAGATAATGTCCGCGATAAACAGGTTCCCATGTTGGTGAGTTTTGAGTAGGTGAGGGTATGCGAGCCTGTGTGGCGATTCGGTGAGCTGTGCACGTGAGAAATCGTGATCGAACGAGTGTCCCCTGACAGGATGTGTTACCGTGAGACTGCACTGGTGCATTTATCGTGCACCATCATAGTCTCTATGCATGCATACATTCCATGAGGTGCCAGGGACATGCATGTGCGCTGCGTACCTTTGGTGTGGTAAAGTGGTTCGAGTGGTGGGCGACCCAGCTGGCAGAACCTCGAGCTGTAGGAGCCTGAGTTGAGGAAGTCTGGGCTGGTGTAGCTTGAGCATGATGAAGCATGGTGAAGCAAGGTGATGCCCCGTGTGCGAGGGAGTATGGCGAGTAGTTCCCATATGGGGAGTTGTGTGCTGGTTTGAATTCAAATTTGGTTCCCAAATGGATAAATTCTAAGCGAGGATCTGAGCTAAGGTGGCGAGCTAGTGCATGACGAGTATATGGGTGATGTGAGTCCTGAATAGCCGAGAAAGGTTGTACTCGGGCTAGCGAACCTCGAGCTGGTCGAGAGTGTAATCTCGAGTTGGTGGAGTGCATTGTTTTTTTTTTTTCAAGTGATGGTCTGAATATGGACGGAGGTCAACTCGGCAGTGGGAGCTCCAAGCTGGCGATCGTTATCCTGAGTGTGTTTTCTGAGCAGTGGAGATCCGAGAGATGTTTCCAGATTGATGGAGATCCGAGAGATGTTTTCCAGATTGACGAAGATCCGAGAGATGTTTTCCAGATTGATGGAGATCCAAGAGATGTTTTCCGAGTGGTGGAGATCCGAGAGATGTTTTCCAGATTGATGGAGATCTGAGAGATGTTTTTCGAGTAGTGGAGATCCGAGAGATATTTTCCGAGCAGTGGAGATCTGAGAGATGTTTTCTGAGCAGTGGAGATCCGAGAGATGTTTTCTGAGTGGTGGAGATCCGAGAGGAAACCAGGTCTAGTGAGTGGTTAGGCTGGTTGGTGTGAGGTGTCCGTGTGTCTTGAGCTGGACCTCCCGAGTGGAACACCGAGCGCTAAGCGAGCTCGGGAAAGTCCGAGCTAAGGGGTCCGAGAGGTGAGCTGAAGGTATCCGAGGTGTGAAGAGGTATCCGAACGCGGGGTTGTCTTTGGCGGGAACGTCGGTGGGTCACCGGCTAGTTAAGACAGAAATTGTCAGCGATCAACGTGGTGACTGTCGACAGGCCCATAACGCTCGCAGCGAGGTGCCGCGAGTTCGGGAGAAGGGGGAGCACGTCGGTGTGCTCTCGATGGGTGACTTGTGCACCTGTCGTTCACGACCCCCGGAAGCAGAGGCCGTGGCTGTCGGGGCAGAAAATTTCGGCTAACCTTTTGGTGGTCGCCGGAGGCCCAGTCGTGCTGCGGCGGCTTTGGGTTGGGGGTCTTTTGCCGTTCGGGTGACGGGAATTCGAGTGAGAGGTCTCCGGGGAATGGGCGGTCGGCGACTACCTTACCGAAGCAGATATCGCCGACGGTCATCAGTGACTGCCGGCGGTTGGTCCGGACCCCCAGCGACGGCACCGTGAGCCTTGGGCTCATGTGGCTGTGCATGCACGTTAGACGTGCATGTGCATGCACGGGCATGACCCGAGCACTGTGCATGTGCTCGGGCATGCTCAATGTACTGTGCATGTCCTTGAGCACTTGGACGTGCATGTGCTCGGGCGTGCACAGTGTACGTGCATGTGCTCGGGCGTGCACAGTGTACGTGCATGTGCTCGGGCATGCACAGTGAACGTGCATGTCCCGACATGCACGTCGTGCATGCATGTTTATGCCCTTAAATGAATTGTACATTTCAGTGTGCAGTGCACTGTGCCTCCTATATGTGTCGGAGCATGCGTTTGTGACTCTCGTGACCACCCGAGTTGTGAACATAAATAAATGGATGATCTAGGATAAGAGCTTGATAGACCGAGCTCGATACCGACCGAGCTAGTACTGACATTTATTTATTTATTCACCGTGTCTGTGATAGAAATAAAAAATAGAAATGAGACGGAGGTGGTCGAGCACACTTATCTGGAGAAAATTTTTGTTGAGTGGGTCGGTCAGATACTTTTATTCAGTGAGTTAGAAAGTCATCATTTTCTCACCACCGATTCTCAAATCCCACAGACGGCGTCACTGTTGAGATCATAAAAATTGGCCAACAGGTCGGGGTGAGAGAAAGAATTATTTCCAACCCACTGGTGTGAATTGGGCTTCATTTGAGGTCTTTTGGGACTCCCGGTGAGGTTCCGGCGTGACTGTACGTACATAATAACATATGAAATAAATAGAGATGGACACACAATTTTACGTGGTTCGGCAAATGCCTACGTCCACGAGTATTTGGGGATGAGAATCCACTATAATGGTGATTTTTACAGTCTCTCATAGTTCACTGTACAGGAAAAAATATAGATGAATATTCTGATAAATTCGTTAAACGAAGCTGTTGGAGGAGACTGAAGAAACTGCTGTTGGGGAAGATGAGCCGCCTTTTTCTTTCCAGAGAGAGAGAGAGTCATTTTATAGCTAAGTTTCGGTCTAAACGATAAGATATTTTCCTTGCGTGTATCGGTAGAATTCTTCTTTTCTTTTCATCGTCTGCTTTTTACCAAGTCTTGTTTTTAATTCCTACATCCTGTCCTAATGTTTATCAACCTATCTTTTAGTTCTATGATCTGTTCTTTTATTTTCTTTATTATAAGTATCTGGTAGGTGCATTTAATTTCCTCCCTTTCAGCTATGACGGAGGGATGGTAATGGTTCCAAGGCTATGACTCTAGTGAGATAGCGTCAGGCTGCCTTTTAATGGTTTAGAGGCAGTTTAAGTTCAGGTTTTGAGGTCAACGTGATTTTAATGATTTTGAGGCAGTTTATAAATAATTAAATTTTTTTAAATTTTAAAATAAAATTAATATATTATAATAATATTTTATTTAATTTTTAATTTTTATTTCATCTCATCTTATCTAATTTTCTAAAATAAATTAGGCCTTACTTAATAGTTAATAATTAAGAAATTTCTATATTTTTAAATGTAAAAAAATTTAGTGAATATTGAAAAAAAAAAATTGATATTCGGTAACCTGTGACGGTAGATATAAACAAAATATTAGTTGCAGTCGGGCTGCAGCTAAAACCTCTCTCATAAACAGTGGAATTATTGTTTACATGAATTACTGTTTATATAAACAGTAATTTTATTATTCATCTAAGAAACTTTAGCTGCAACCGGACTGCAGCTAAACAAACCCCGTAGATTAACATCATCCACGTATATTTATAATTTACATTGTAGATATTAAGGTTAAAAATTAAAATAAAGTTGAAAGAGTCAATAATTGATCCTTCCCGATTACTTGCAGGCTTGCAGCCTTGCCCTCGTTAAAAGTGTCAGTCTATGAAGCCGGGAGTATGGGTAAATGATATTATGATATTCTTATTATCTAATTATTACTTATTTATTATTTTTAGTTTAATTTTTCTATTTTTTTTTCAAAAATATTTCTAAAAAGTTTATAATATATAATTTTATTAATAATCACTTTTTTAATTATAAAATAATTTTTTTAAAGTAATAAAAAAATTGAAAAAGATAATAAGATTAACATTATTTCAGAAGTATTGTATTGTACAATAATAATTTATTGGTTTATTTAGGAGTGAGAGGCTCAGAGTACCGATAGAGATTATTTATTTTTATTTTTATATTCTTCTTTAAAGTTATATAGTATTCTTTTCTTTTATCAATATTAAGTTTTACATATTTGGATTTTAAAAAATATTTTAATTATCTAAAATTATATAAAATAAATTTATAAATTAATATGGCTTGATATAATATATTATATTATAAAATTATTTTATTATAAAATAAATTTTATAAATACACATATAAATTTTATATTTACAACCGTTCTCTTAAACTTTTACATAATTATAAATAGTATTTCTTCAGCTTTTGAAAACAATAATGTTCATTTTTCAAACATTATTTTTAAACCTTTTTTCTGTCTCCTATCCTTTTCGAATGTCTAATTTTTTTGTTTTTTTTTTACTTTCAACGGAGCTCTCTGGCTGCCGATTCCACACGGAATTCTCTCGAACCATAGTTTCCTCCTCAATCTTCTATAACAAGTCGTCTAATCTCTCCTGAAAAATTATGGATAGTATCCACACTCAAGATACTCTCCCTCACATAAACAGTGCATGACACTGTTCATATATTGTTGATATGAGAGGGAGTATCCTGAGTGTGGATACTCCCTAGAATTGCTCAATCTCTCCTTCCCCACCTCCCTTACCCTCATCAGTCATCTTACCCTCATCAGTCATCAATCATCCCTACCCACATACCATCAAAGCCCAGACCCACATAGCCTCTCAATGTCAAGCCTCTCAATGTCACCTCAACAATTTCTCTCCTGGTTCATGTTTATATTCGTAATTTATTTTTATTTATTTTTATTTTATTATTATATTTTTTAATTTATTTTATATAAAATATAATTTTTAATATAATTTTTTCAAATTTTAATATACATTTTTCGAATCTTAATTTCACTTTTTTAAATTTTAAAATAATAATAATATTAAAAAATAAATTAAACTTATTTTAACTCATCTCATTTCTAAATCTAAATAGGACTCAATTTCAGGGAAATGATAAGTAGGCTATTCGGGGTTCTCATTTTGTGACCCGCTCTTTTTTTTTTCATTTTTTTAATTTAATAATTAAAAAAATTATTTAATATTATTATAAATTTCTTTTTTTTAAAAAATTAAAATTATTAAAAAAATGTAAAAAAAAAAAATTACACTACCAATGCCCCCTCAACCTCAAGACCCACAAGAAGACCCAGAAGCAAAATCGTGTGAAAATCAAGCGGCAGAGGAAGAGGAAGGGGATGAGCCAAATGTCCTGACTTCTGCGCAATTGGCTGAGGTTTTGAGGAGGCTGGCCGTGTGGTTTCTGTGGAGGTTTGTGATTTTAGGGAAAAATAAATAAATAATAATAATAAATGGAATAATTTTTTTCATCTTCAAAGTTAGTTTTTAAAAATAATGATTTTGCACATGCATGTAGGGAAATTAATGTTAGTGCTCTCAGATTAGATGAAGAGTTTTTGTAAATTGTTAGAATGATTTAAGTTGAATGATTTTCAGATTTTAAATCATTCAAAAATAAATAATTTAAGTTGAATGATTTTCAGATTTTAAAATAGAAAATATCAAAAGTTAAATAACAAATATTATGTTCAAATATGTTAGAATATAGTTTTATAATATTAGTTTTATTTAAGATTTTGAAAAAGTTTATTATTTTTTTTTTGAGAATTTGGAAAAGTTATAATAATTAAATTGAAAATATTATAATGATTAGTTTGTAAATTGTATATTTAAATTATATTTGAAAAAAAAGATTAAATGAGATGGAATGAAATTAAAAATTTTGAGACGAAATTATATCCAAACCAGTCCTAATATATATCTTTCCCTTGGCCAATAACAATTTCCTTGCTAAAACAACTAAAACATATAAGGCCATTTGTAATGGATTCATCAATTTTTTTTTTTTAAAAAAATATAAATTTGTATATATATCAAAAAAAAAAATCGTCATATTTGATCAAGTGTGTGGAAAAAAAAGGGAGCAAAGGGAAAAGTAATTTTTATATAGCTTTTGAATAGTCATCCATCAAAAGTATATCACTACAAGGAGTATGGCTTATTGCAGCATTTTCTGGACTGCCGCAATAAGTTTTGACGCATAAGGGTTGCTTGCTGCGGCATTATCACACATTCACAACCTAATTTCATCCATATCCTCATTTTGTGTGCGCGAATAGTATTTACAATTTTTAGCAATGTTTATATCATTTTTAATGGCGATTTTAGGTACCGCAATAATTTGATATGTGTTGCAGCATTACCTTACAACACAAATGGTATGTTTAATGGCGGTTTTTATTTGGCCGCTGCAATAGCTTTTAGATTTAGGTTTTGCATATTCTCCTTCCCGCGACACAGCTTTCTATAACGTCTGAGATGCTTCCCACGTTTTAGGTCTTCTTCCAATTTTCCTTGCCATTTTCCAGTCCCCCCAATACAATTGTGTGATGAGTTTGTGCGTCGAGTCATGTTCCAGTAGTGTTCATCTTCGTTATAAATTTCAATTTAGTTTGATCCTTCCATGGTCATCCGTAGTCGCCCCTTTCCATTTCTCCTATTGCTTCCCACGATTTCCCCCTCTAATATATATTTTCCTTTCGATTTTTCATTTCCCAAACAAATTACGTGGTGAAACTTAAATTTCGATTTTTAATTTTCGATTTACCTTTTGTAGTGTGGGAAGAAGTTATCACTGAGGTAGGTGAGGGTTCGCCGTATTGTATGGGTTTACTTAAGGTTTGTGGAGTAGCAATTTTTGTTTCAGGCCGAGGAGCTAAGGCATCATCGGGAGTGGGTCGAGGGATCTTGGCTTCCACCTAGGGTAAGATTTCTTAACTAATTGGTCTGTAATAGTGACGCCAAATTTCCTTTTATTATGTTACTTCTATTTTATTTTTGTGGGTACCTCTTTCTCTTTCTTGGTTCGATGTTCTCAAATTCTAGATTGCAAGAATGGTCAATCAATAAAGACGCAAATTGTGATAAGGCAAGGATGAAAAAGTTTGAGAAAGGAACACCAGTGGAGGTAAGCAGTTTGGTAGAGATGGCTGTTTATTTCTTGTGATCCTTCAATTTTGATTTCCCATTTCGATTATCTATAAGTGAGTGTAGATTTGGCTTTCAAAAGGAGCTTCGCTCTCGCAAGATCCTTCCACTGGGTATCCACCAAACCGTTTTCTTCATAATGTTAGGTTTACTCAATGAGTGTCTATCACTCTATTTCTTTTGACAGAGTGTGTGCTTGTGTAGATATAAAGATAATTAAATTTTTTAACTCCGTGATTTTCAATTATGGTTATCGATTTTATTGCATTGAAGTTGAATTTTTCAGTCTCTTTTTGGTATTCTATATGGAGTGATGGAAAGCTACAGCTTATTGTGTATCCATACCAAATTCTTATCCGGTACATGCCTTCTTCTGTTTGTTTTAGCCTCTCATGCTCATGGTATGTGGGTGGCCATAGTATTTTATTACATAGATTAGTCTTATATTTTTCTGAATTATTATTTTTTGTATGACTAAAACATTATAGAGATTCAAAAATTCTAGAGTTGGCAACATGTATTTATCAGGTGTCTGAATGTTCGTTGACCAACGTGGTGTTTTTGCATATTTACCTGTTTTCTAGGTTTATTCTACTTCACCTTTTATAAGTAAGATTACACATTTTAATTAAGTGATGACTTTCGTAAATTAACGATTTGATAAAAAAAAATCATAAAATTTTTGAACTAAAATAATAAATAATACTTCTCTTTTAATATTTAATAAGCTTGACCTGATTTAAAAATAAAATCACGCAAGAGAAAATTTTTTTATAATTTCCATTTATATAATAATGACTGAAATAAATATTAATTTAGCTTGGCACCAATGATTGATCATCATTGATGTTATTTGTTTTAAAAATGGCTTATGGAAGTTATGTTTATACCAAAGATCTTATCAATGTTTTGGTTAGGAAGTATCCTGCAAATACATACAAAAGCATGGTAATATAATATGTTTTTCAAAATCCTGGCTAGCTAGATCTATAATTAATTCATGATGTAGCCTATTTAATACTAATGATTTTTTTCCTGGGTGGAAAATATTAATTAATGTTTTCCATATAAATATAAGAAATAAAGGTATTTTAACATGAAGCTCATGAATCCGAAAGTATTCACAAGGGCTTACTTCCCATAAATATAAACTTATATGCAATTACAGCAGCAAATGCAGTCGAAAGTAGATGGGGAACTTATTGTCCTAGTGATTATCGTAGTCCTCCTCAAGAATATGACACCTATTTAGGTGATTTGTATAGTATTTTTTTTTTTTGGAGGATTGTGATGCTGACACATGATAAATTTGATCATTAAAACTTTGCAACATTTTTATGGGCTGTTATGATAACTATTGGTGTTTTAATGGAATTTGAATTTGGATTGATGTCATTTCATATACGGATTGATGTCATTTCATATACCTTCTGCACATATGATCAATAATATCAATGAATATTGCATTCAATTTAATTGCATGTATCTTTTCTCTTCTCTGTTTTATTCTGTCTCAATTGTATTCCAAAGAGTCTGTGGTGTTGATCTTCATGCATGGAAGACGAGAACATAATTCTCTGAGCTAAAATATAGGAATTAATTTTAACATCATTGCTTCAATTCCAAAAATATCGTTCAGGTTTTTGTGGTGCGAAAATGCTAATCTTGTGAAAATGCTAATCTTGTCCTTGCCTTCTCACTTTAAGCTCTATGACGTTTTTTTGGGGGGGGGGGGGGGTTAAGCTAATAAAGCTGCTGGAAAATACGAAAAATCCCTCTATTGACAATATAATTTGTTGAGGTCGATTTGCTAATTTACTAGAAGGGACTTGCCTGCTTGATCAATGCAAACTGGACACTGATCTTTTGCTGGTATATATCTATTCTTCGTATTTTATTGCTTGGATTCAATTCTCCATAAAAAATCAGTACTTATTCATCTAATTAGCATTGGTGAACTGAGTGAGTTGGTCACCATAATACTTTGCTGCATTTATATTATTAGTGGATCTTCTTACTTATAAAAAACAAATAGTAGTTCTTCTTGGTTGGGTTGTTGGTCCTCATTGTAGTTTGTCTATTTCGGTTGTTTTTTTCATTGAAAGTTCCTTAAGTGTTTTGGTTTATTACTTCTAGAATGCGTCGGATTACTTGATAGAGCAGTTGGGTATTTTGGATGGTTTGGTGCAGCTTGCGGATATCCCTTTTGGGATTTTTTTGGTAGTAAGATGGCTGGATTTTTTAGACTTTTTGGTTGAATTGGTCAAACTTTTTGGGTTAAAACTGGCTGGATTTTTGAGACTTTTTGGTTAAAATGGTCAAAATGGTATAAAATCTTTTTTTTTTCACTTTCTAGAATAGGTATCTCTATTATACACCTACTATGTACTTGTGTTGTGCCTTTTCTGTTATAAATAAAGATTTATTCTTAAAGAAAATCAAGAGTTTTGCTTCATGCATATAACTTAAACTTGGTGTATATTATATACCTTGGATTCTTTTAGGCTTCATCTGGCCAGGGAAAATGCTGTATTATTATTTGCACATCACCTCCAAAAATTTAGTGTATATTAGTGTCATCTGTTATGGTTTTTCTCTCTGTTTTCTTTTTGATTTTCATGTCAATTTGATTTTGTTGTGTTATGTTCCTGGATGAATATATGCACCACAATATATATTCCTTCTACACTGATATATATTAGTGTCTCCAGCACCATTTTAGTGTCTCTAGTACTTTTGCATTGTGCTGGCTCAATAATCTTCCATGAAAAATTAATGATGTCTATATTTAGATGGATAGTGTAATGATATCAGTAATCTTAGTGTATATATTTATAATATTTTGTAAGATATTTTTGTGTGTTTTAGGCTATATAGTCTAAAAAAATACCAGTGAAATTGAATGGCTATAAAAGCTATACAGTTTCATTGGTATTGTTTTAATTTTTGAAAAAGAGTATTCGCCGCAAATACTCAATTAAAGTGCCGCTAATGCCTTTTTAGGGCTTTTCCAAGCCCATTTTGATAGGCCATTTGCAGCATCTAGTTAACTATTTACGGCATTTAAAACGCCGCAAATAAACCCTCTTGTGCATCGCATTTCAAAAAATGATGCATAAACGCAAGAGCGGCATTTCAATGGCGTCCAACGTGCGGCAGCGTAAAAAATGTCGCAAATGTTTAATTCCGACATTTAAAGACTTTTTGCAACACTTTTCAAGTGCTGAAAAAACCTTTATTTCTTGTAGTGTATATTTGATCAAATGTAACAAAATTTTTTTAATATGTGAACAAACTTATACTTCTTGAAAAAAAGAATGATAGATTCATTGCTATCTAAGATTAGATAAGTTTCAGTCAGGTAGCCAATCTTTCAAGGGCATTTATTTTTCTGAATGAAACCTCATGGCAGTGTCAGCTTCAGCTTGTGGCACCCATGTCTTAGATCTGAATCAGGTTTCTCTACTCCGCCATATTGGATGGCATGGGTTGAGTTTGAAAAGTGTCAAATGTATTGTCTTTTACAGTTCTGAACTGAGTTTCAATTGGCATTACAATTATTTATTTTCTATTAAAATAATTATTTTTTATTAAAATAGTTTTATTTTCATTACAAATAATCTTTTTTGGGGTTGATAATTCGGCAAAAATGCTAAACTTACTTAGTTTAATTTGAAAATTGGTTAAGACTGTTTCTGCAAGGGACAATTATTTTTGGAAAGATTATTTAGTTTCACATGTAAATTGTTAGTTGGAAACTTGGAATTAGTGAATTTTTGTTTCATGAAATAGCCCTGTTTGTAGTTTTTATAGTTGTGCACAAAAGTGATTAGTTGCCTTTGCTTTTTTTGAACAGGTTGATTTTAAAAGAAAATGTGGTGGTACTGGTTTTTGAGTTTAGATTGATTGAATATGAATAGTTAAGTCTGAGCAAAATCAACCTTTAATTAAATCACAATCAAATCAAAATCAACCTTTAATCAAACTACATCCACTTAAATAAAATCAAACCTTTAATAAAATCACAGTGAAACCATGTCTCACAACCATAAAGCACAAAGGCTGGCCTATATAATTTGCCAAAGATTACAAATAAATTATATAGCGTTCCACTTGTATAAGAGCAAGAAAAGTATAGACAGTTAAAAAAAAACTGCTAATTTCGATTCCCAAAAGGAAGAGAAAGTAGCCCATAAAGAGCCAAAACTAGGCATGTTGAAGTTGCAGTAGTTTTGAATGGTATTCTTCCTTTATCATTTCTCAAGACCATGGCTTCATAAATTGGCAAGGTATTCAACACTACAAAACCTGCTAAAAACATCTGCAAAAACAGATCCTCAATTTTTTTGCCTCTTAGAATTTGTATAATCCCCATAAGAAGTTATGCCAAGATAATAATGGTTGCTGTTATTAGTGGCACAAACATGTTTGATGAAGCTCCACACTCAAACATACCTTGTTCATATCTTTTGCTTTGTTCATCATCGATCACTTTGTTGGTCAAACCGAAACCATATATGGAAGCGCCTAAACATTTGAGGAAAAACTCGAGGCATCCATACCCCAAGGCTGAGAGCCCCCTTATCATCCACATTCTCTGATCGTTCCATCATTTTTGAACTGTTCCATCCCCTATTAAAAATTCAAGAAGATCTTGTCCATAGGCTCCAAGAACAGGAAACACATACAAGATAAAACTTGGCTCTGACAGCTGCAACGTATTTTCACTAATAAGTAAAACCCAAATGGATAAAAGGTACAAATAGAAAATGAGACTACCAAAAAAATAAACGACTGAGTGAATAGACTTTTAGTTTTCTTTCAAATAGGTTTTTAGGATAGTCACCAAAAAAATAAAATAATTAAAACAGCCCGCTCCCTTTTGACTACCAAAAAAATCTGTAATAATCATATTTTTCAAAAGATAATATTTGCGTTTTTAGCTCAAATTCTTGAATTTCAAATACATGAAAATTGAATTTAATATCCAACTTATATATTAAAAGAAAATTGAATTTCAAATACATGAAAATTCCTTTAAAAAAATTATATTTGCAATTATGGAGTGTGCGGTCTAGCTTTAAAAAAATAAAAACCTTAAGAGAAAGTAGACCAACATGAAAAAGTTATTTTTTTAATGGTGCATGGCCCTCACTTTTTTTTCAAATAAAGTATGCGGGAGGAGTGCATGTACACTCTGAGATTATATATAACATGATACAATTCTTAAAGTTCAAAAGCTATACATATGGAAATGTGTTGTTAATATTTTTCTATTCATAAAAAAGAGATTTATATTAGAAGCAAAGAGAATCTCATTAGCTTTGGCATATTCCAACTTTTTGCTAAAACTTGGGCAATATGCGCCTTAAATCTCTCACAATTGGATTAGACATTGTTATGTAAGTTTGGTATATTAATATATCGAGCTACGGTAACTTAGCCAAATGATTGTTATACTGTTTTCACTCCTTTGTAAATATATTTTGTATATATATATATATATTTTTTTTATTTTGTATTTGAAAATGAAGCTGATTTATGTTGTAGATAGGTTTTATGTATTTTAATTTTAATACATACATTGTTAGAAATTATGAAAATAAAAATATTAAGTATTTGTAAATAAATAATGCATTAACTAAGTAGATAAAATAATGAAAAATCAATATTATTTTATTATTATAAAAAGTGATATGGCTTGTTCAATATGTAGTTCAAATTTTGAGTCATTAGCCCGAAGATAAAAATTGACACATTAGCTAAACTTGTCTAAATATTGCCTATACGAATGAGAATGCTAAAAAAACATAATTAAGAAAAATCTATAACCTATAAAAAGCATATTTTCTGAAATATAGAATGTCCATGGAGAAGGCATAATTGGGGGAGGAACGCATACAGGGTAAGAGGAATAGACAAGGTGGGCCATAAACAATAATGAGTGTAGGCAAGGCTCATAAGAGGACTTAAGCATCTAGTATTGAAAGTTAAGGGACTAAACTTGGAGAAGGCAACTTGGAGACCACCAATGGACCATCGCTGGAGTTGGTTTGGGACATTGACGAGACTGATTGGTGCATCACCCAAAAAGGCTACCCTCCTAGGGTTGCAAAATATGGAACTCCATCCATCGCATTGTAGCCGAAATCCCGTGAAGAAGTTCTGAATCAGTGATCCATATCTAAAGCCCACCTATATATACAATTGAAAAATATTTTAACTACAAAGAAATTATATAAAAGTAAATCTACAAGCAGATGTGGTTTGATATAATATTTCATATTATAAAATTATTTTATTATAAAGTAGATCTTAAAGATGCTATCAAGCCACTTTAATTTATAAATTTTTCTTTATGTAATTTCTTTATGTCTATAACAGTTCTCTATCTCATTACATTAGTCTACAGTTAAGAAGTGGATTGAGATTCTTGATTGTTTGGATGAATTGAATGGCTCAATACAATGAGAAATATGTATAGTATTAAATGCATATCTGGAGTTGATCATACTGTTAGAAAATCCTATGCATGCTGCATTACATGTTGTAGAATATATATTATGAGTCAATCTCTTTGTAAAATTTAAATATCATATAGTTAAAATGATCAATTCATTTCCAAGGAAATGAGAGACAATGGGAAAAAACTAAGAGCTTTCCAAGATCATTGTTTAATTGATGATTGAACCATGTGCTATAAATGGTATACTTCTTTCCAAAGAGTTTTATAATCTAGTACTGAAATAGTTTGCGGTTTACCATTTATACTAGTTTATTTACCTTTATTAAAACTTTGCTTAGTATGGTTTTGAATTTAATCAGATCAGCCTCTATCAGACTCCATTACTATTTGACATGTATAATTAAAAGAAGTTATTAAAAGTTTTTTTTAGAAAAAATAAGAGGTAAAATTGATAAATAGTAAGTCTTGCTTCCTCGTAAATTTAAAATTTGAACTACTGCAAACAAAATAAGCTTCGATCTCTGATTTTTTATATAATTGAAAGCTACAAATTAACAATATGGTGCTAAATAATATGAAAAGCTTACCTCACAATCTCATTTGGTCTTGTACTCATAGTTACACCCTGCAACCTTGCATGCCAATTCCAAAACCGGTTGGGATTGGATGGACTTGTCGACAACACTGCTGGGGTCAAGTTCAGGGATCTCCAGTGGCTCAATGGTTATGGGCCGCCATAGAAAGCTCGCCGGTTAAATAAACATCCGGTTCCAACATAACAAGGGCCCAACATTCCGTCCATTCCCAATGGATTACAACAAAATATTCGTCAGTATTCACAACTATAAGTATCGTTCTTGTTGATTCCATGAAAGATTTGAGGGAGTTGAACATATGCTAATTGAGACATGAGTTTAGGGTCTAACAGATAACACAATGCACGAAGAGGTGTTCGTGGGTCATTCGAATACATGTCACAATCCAAGTTGAGGATTATGGGTGCATTGTTCATGGTGGCTGACACTTGAAGCTTCAATATTTTATGACAAAGAGGAAACAAGATTATCAATACATGAAAATTAAGGATAAAAAAAAAATTGTTAACTGGAAATAACAATATTGTGAAACATTTTGGTGTAGATACGGGAAATAAAACTTACCATGACGTTAAGGGCACCTACCTTGAAATTGTGGGATGAAGTCTTGCTCTTTTCCCTAGAGACATAGATGAGGTTAGGCATCTAACAGTTGGTCGCGTCTTTGTTTATGCTACTCTCCAATAAGACCTGCCCATATATAGTTGATTAATTAAGCTGCCAATTAATATTAGATTAGGAGCTAATAAACTTAAAATGATAAGAAAACTGCTATTTGTACGTACAATTTTTATATATATGACAATACGTACGCGTTGACATGTCAACTAAAATTACTAATTATAGAATTAGTATTGTACATAAGATTGTAAGTATACATAAAGCAACTCATATAATTAATATACCTGAATGATAGTGGGATGGTTTTCTCGAGTAAATTGATGATCTGTCCACACTACAAGAAATACATCTTTTTGCAGCGTTTTTAACTTTGTTGCAAAAAATTTCGTTGCAAATAAGGCAAATAATTCTTATTTGCAACATTTTTTATTTCGCTGCTAAATTAAAAAGATGAAGTTGGGAAATGCTCGGTTGAATTGAAGGTAAAATTTGTTACGGCGATTTTTATAGCTATTGTGACAGTTTTTGTCGTCGTAATAAATACTTTTGTTATAACGGCAACTTCTCTTTCGTCGCAAGGATAATTTGCGACAACAATTATCTTTTTATAGCAATTGTTTCCCGCCGTAATAAAATTAACTTTAATAATACTAACAGCCGGTAGAAAATTAAAAACATTCCCCCCATTTCTCCCGAGCCCTAATCGACTCTCTCTCTTGCGCTCTGGCTTGCTCCCTCACGCTGTGCCGTTACAGTGTCATCACCAAAATGAGTGTCTCTCCTTTCCTCTCTTTCTCTCTCTATCCTCGTTCGTCTCTCTTCAGGCGCTTTCTCTCTCTCTGTTCATCTCGCTTTCCCTCTCTTTGTTCATCTCTCTCTAGTTTTGGTCCTTTGTTTACATGTGAATTCTTGTATTGATCAGCCTGCTTTTATTGAATCAAAATGCTTATATAATGACTATCGATTCTAACATGAACCCTATTTCTGATTTTGTGAGTGTACGACTTTAACCCTAGAACTTTCTCGTTCATCTTCGTTGATTGAATCCATGTAGTGTCGTCTCTGTAGTTATCTTCATGCTGGTAAGCTTTTTCTCAACCTCCCCACTCTCTGATTTCACCCTCCCTGTTCTTTGCGCAGCAGGATGAGAATAGTATCTCACTTTTATTTTAATTGATGCCTTCATTTTTTCTTATTTCTTTTTATTGTTTGCTATCTTATATATATTATTCAATGTCCTATAAAATGCAGTGCACTATGGAAAACTAATTAATGAGTATTCTGGTTTTTAGTGGAATCAGTAGATCTGTTTTCTATCTACCAATCAAAAAATGAAAAAAGAAAAGTATCTTGTTTTTAGCTAATTTTTCTTGAAACAGAAGGTCAGAAGCGTGTTTGAGAGGCTTGGTCTCTACTGTTTATATGATTTTAGAACTTTAGACCCAAGGGGCAATGAAAATTAGGAATGTAGAATAACTAAGTGACATTGAAGCTTTTAGGATTTCCAACCTATTTATATGGTTTTGTCTTTTTTTTTTGGGGGGGGGGGGGGGGGGAATCCAAGAAATATGGGGTGGCTACTACAAGATTGGAGGTTTTTTTGTGTGGATGTACGTTGATGCACTTTACAAGGATCTTGACTTGAAAAAAAAAATCATAGGTGTGTATTTTTAGATTTTAGATTTTACCTATTTTAATGTCATTGTGGAATTTATTTAGTTTATGCCTTGCATGCCATGTATTTTCCAGATTTTTATATAGCCGCGTATGTTGCTATCTTGGCTGCATGATTCATGAATGAAGTTTGCCAACACTGAAACATAGGCTTAAAAAAATGACACTTTATCCAATGCAAAAGTAAATATATTTAAACTGGTTACTATATCTTTAGTCATAAAAACTTTTGGGGGGGGGGGGGGGTGCAGCCTGTGTTATAATGACTTGGGTTATAGTTATTTCAATCATTTTGGTGTTAGTGCCTGTTTGACTTGGGTTTTGGATGCATTCTAGAGCAATGAGTGGTTCTGTTCCTTTGAGGACGCCTTGGCTACCATGCTTGCTTTGTTCAATCCTTCCTTTGCTCAAGTCCAGGACTTTCTTGAAAAAAGGCCCCCAAGGTGTGAGGGATTTTTTTTTTTTATTTTTAATTTATCTTGAGCTAGTAATGACTTCTTTTCTTAATCAGGTGGGGGCATAGTTTAGTTGAAAATTAAAACTTGATTGTCTAATTTCTTTCTTATAGCATTTGACAACATGATTGGCCGTGGAGTGTGAAAGCCTCACCATATTTCTGCGGCCAATCTCCCTTCGAGAAGGTCATATTTCTTGCATTATTCCTCTAATATAAATGTATACAGCAACATGTCATGTCAATATAATTAGTACTTTTTGAGTTCGAGTTACTATTGTACTTAATATTAATATTGATACAGTTACTAGTTTTATCTTACTATGAAAGAAAGAAATTAGAGTGATATATGTTTTTAATTCAATTTATGCAACTTTGAAAGGGAGGAGTTTTATTCTCTCAAATCTGATAACCTTGAGATACCAATAAGAGAAGCCCATCCATGAATATATGTGCAGTTAAGTAAATAGTTCTTAAGCTGTTGACAGCTTGCTAATTTAGTTGGTACTCTGTTATTTTTCTCTTGCTATATTTTGCTGCATATCTTTCAATGTGATTTTGATTATCCCCTCTTTATAATGGTTTGGCTGATATTGGATGTTATTTCTGCTTTTTTTTTTAATAAGTCTTATGATATAGGTTCTTGATGAAATGTACAGAGCACAAGATGATTTGATTAAAAAGAAATGAAGTTTTGTATTTGTTCTTTTATGACCTTTGTTTTGCTGCTTAGTTATAAAATATCTTTCTTTTTTTAACTCATCCAAATTTCTTGGTGGAAAAACAGGGAAATACAGAATCATGACAACACAAAAAAGAATGGACAAATGAAGAACTTAAGAAACTGTATTTGGCACCCATGAGAAGTTCTGGTTTGAATTTCCGTCCTTCCTTTGGCCAAGTCCAAGACTTTCTTACAGCTCTTGTTTTTTCACCTTTATAATGTTCTCTTAAGTTATTATTAATTAGTTATTTTAATGCATGCTCAACTTGCATTATCTAACATTCAAGTGCATCCATATAATCGATTACAAATCCCCATTACCTAATGAGCTGAGCAAATTAAAATAATTTGAATTGAGTAAACATGTTGTAATTGCAAGCATCAAACATATATAATATGAAACTTTATGACATTTTATTGAATGTAAACTCTATTCCATTGCAGGTACTATAATCAATATGTTGACAATGATGCATTATTGCAGATACTGCTTTTTTTAAGTTCATTCTCCCAATACGTTCTATGATCAATATGTTGTTTGCTTTTATTTTCTATTGGTGTTGGTTTGGATTTCTTTATTTTGTAGTGACTATTGTATTTATAAATGGCAAGATGAATCATCTATAATTTCATCGATGTATTACATCACTCTTTGTTCCCCTTAATACATTGTTTGGCAGTGATGATATAGATACTTTTTGTTCTTCTGATTATTTATCCAAGAGTTTAATGAAGTTTATCATTAAACTGTGTTTGCTGTCATTATTGGATTTGCCAACATTAGTGAATGATGTGTATGCTTAATTAATGAGTTCAAGCCGATTAAGTACGTTAGATGTACTTTGTTCATATCTATTGACTCCTCTTTTTGGTATGTCACTTATAACTGTATGTATGTGCATATATATATATATGCATATGTTTGTACTATGCACAACACACTTGGGGATCATGGTAATTACCATGAAGGAAGGAACAAATGTTTTTTCTATATTTTTACAAGACATGCTAAGCAAGCCTCTACTGTAAAATAAATGTGGACTCTCATAATACCTTTACAATATTTTATGCTTGCCCTTGTTTTTAGTTTTTTTTTTCCTTAGTTTTTGATTTCTTTTTTGGTACCCTCATGCAATGCATCTATTGAAGAATGCATTGCAGTACAATGCATCCATGTGTTGGTTTCTTTTCTAAATTATCATAATGCTCCTACCGGCCTATCCACAAATAGCTGACAATACTTGGATTTTTATTACTATGAATGCTTCAGTATCACCGATGTAACTTTTGCTAGATGCGACGCATGAAATGGTAACTAGTGTCTACCCACAAAGCATCATGACAAATGCTCTTTTTGAGATGGTGATCTGACTACAGGCAGTACTTTATTTGAGTTGGTGAATAGACCTAGTTGTAGACCTTGTTATGGGTGGTTGGGAGGATGTTGATGCAAACTGGCGTCGAGATGGTTAAAAAAAATGTTGTCTAAGGTACTATCCTCTTCTATGTGCTGAAACCAATTTGAAAGCATAATGTACTCATTTAATATGAATTTGGAATATCAGATAGATTTTGTAGCTGCATTTATAAGATATTTCAAGTTGGGAGTAGACATGAACTTATTTTTGTTTAAAAACAATATATATAGCTCCTCTTCATAATATGAATCACACTACACTAGAGTAAGCAACATATTTTATAAATGAAACAACATTTGAATTTTAAGACCTAGGTTGATGGTGCACAATGCACCAAACTGCAAGTTTGGAGGTGGTCTATGTTCTGATTTTTGAAACAGAAAGACTTTATCATGTCAAATGCATTTAACACCCAGTAAACAAGGACAAACTATTTAATTTGTACTAGAGATTCCGAAGTTACACATGCATTGTTATATGCATTTTGTTCTGCTTGTTATAGGATGGCAATGTTTATGTTACTTGTGTATTCATTGGAGCACATAAATTGTTGCTTGTGTATTCTGGAAGCAAATAATATGTGGCTGGCTGAATGAAAAAAAGCTTGAGGTTAGGGGATGAAGAGGAGACCCATAGAACCAATTTTTAATGTTTCTGTCGGAGGAACAACAAAATGATTTAAGTTAATTATTGTACACTTTTGTGCATCAGGATTTAATGTTGGTCCAAGATGCTAGTTTCTAAGATGGTAGATGGACAAAGAGTTTCCCGTATATGGAAGAAAACTGACATTAACGACAATATGCCTCACTGAAGTAGATGTAGACCTGCATATCAAAGCCAAAGAGAAACCCGGGGTGCTTATAAAGTCCAACCAAAGCTGTGTAGGGTATAATTTCACTTGCTCAATGGCTGCCATCATTCTACATGTTTTATATATGGAAAAAATGCACCATTGTATATACAAGTTTTAGACAATTATAAAGTGACAATTGTAGTAATTGCCTTGGGACCACTAGCTTGTTAATCATGTACTTCAGACATTTGGATGACTGGCCCTCCTTGGATTTAGAGATGAGATTAGTTGAGATTAGTTGAGATGAGTTTAGTTTAGTTTTTAATATTATTATTATTTTGAGATTTGAAAAAAGTGTATTGGAATTTGAAAAAAGTGTATTGAGAATTGAAAAATGTATATTGAAAATTGAAAAATGTGTATAGGAATTTATGTTTTATATTAAAAAATTATAAAAATATAATGATGAAATGAAGATGAGTTGAGATGAGTTGAGCTTATCTTCGAATACAAACGGGGCCTAAATGAATTTCCATCTGTGCTTTACAACAGTTTAAATGGTTTATTTAATATAGATCCAATCGTAGGGGTGCAAAATAGATGTGTGGGTGCAAAGTATTTATAGTTGCTTGCCTTAGCTATAAAGCTGCAATAAGCGGGGAAATGGTCAAAACATTCTTTAAGTTGCACATATAATATATGGTTTTTGATTCCAGATTGTAAATGCATTTTTTCGGTCTAGATTTTTACGTTAGTCAAGTCACAATATTGTAGACAATTAATGAGTGATTTGCTAGCATGGTTTTATTATTTGAAAAATCAAGTTGTGAATAAATAGGAATTTTAAATATATATTATTATATTTATATTGGTATACAAAATGATCATGTAAAATAGCAAAAGTAATATTGTAACGCCCCAAAATGTATCCAGGCTCAATTAAGGGATTTTAGCATCTCACAATAATAGATGAATGCATGCCCAAAAAATAGCCCAGGAAAAACAGATGAATGCATGCCCAAAAAATAGTAAAGATATATTGCGGCGGCTTCACTCCGACGTAATAGATCAAAGTTGCGGCATTTGTGAAATTGTCGAGAGAAGGGGTCACTTATTGCAGCGACGTTACAAATGTCATCCAACGTTTTACAGGGTTGGCTAGACAGTCATTTGCCGCGAAAAACTACCCATTTGCGGAATAAACGGATTAATAATGAAATAATCTTATGTCTAACTCAACAAAATCAGACAGGGTTTCTCAATAGAATATTTAAGGGACGATCATTATGATAATATTCAACGATTGAAGCATTGATCATTAATATCTAAAAAATAGTTTTACTTGAAGACTTTACCTTACACCATTCAAGTGGCATAATTTGATTTAAATATGAATTTTATATTTTAAACATTGCAAATCAAATTGTACTACATGTAGATGATGTATGGTGTAAAAATTTTCAAATAGCATTACTTAAAAAGTGTTTCCTATTACAACTTAAGTGGGATTAATGGGCCCCATGTATATTGTAGTTGATTTAACAATATGTATTATATATTTTATGTAGTTATCAATATAATATAATTAATCATATAATATGCGAAACATGGTAGATGCAGACATTAATAGACGGGCGGGGCAAGATTAACATTAACTTTATTCCCACTAATTCTTTAATTTTTCTCACTAAACTTATCACCGAAATGATATTTTGTCCATTTGATACTTCAATTTAACACTTCATATATTTTGATTTTTTTTTAAAAAAAAAATTATTTAATAATTAAGAAAGTAATTATTAGTATATTAATATTTTTAAAATATATATTTTTTAAAATAATAAAAAATAAAAAAATATTAAAAATACATTTAAACAATACTATTCAAGCAGTTGAATAACACCGCCCAACTTATGATTGAAAACGTCTAAATAAGCTTCCTAAAAAAAAAAAAAAAAAAGATAAATTAAATACTATAATTATTGTGGTCCCTAAGTACTCAATTTTCTCTGACGTCGGCCATATATGGGCCAAAACGAACACCTTTTCCTGATCTTCGTACTCATCCTTTGCCTTCTCGAAAGTGCTTTTCCCATTTGTTTTGGCTAAGCAAGCAGCTTGGGCTATTAATCAATGACAACCTTAACTCTTTAGGGGACAACCTTAGCTTGAAGAGTTTTAGGACATGTTTATTTACCATATGTTAAGGACGAATTCTGCTATCTTGTCTACCGATCCCGCGTGGGTGTAACCTGCAAAACAAGGACGAGAGGGGACGGGGTCCGGGACCGCTCCGACGATCAAGTTAGTGTATGGGAGAAGATATACGACAGAGGGAACAAGAGAATTTGTGAGCGTACCGTCCTTCCGTCGTTGGTTGGGTGTTATTTATAGGTGCCCCCCCCGGGAAGAGGGTTCGTGTGACGAGAGCGCCGAAATCGGGGCATCACTCGTCCGTCATCCTCGATAAGGAAACCTGGTCTGATTCGGTCGGTCTCATCGCATTAATTGAGTATCCTCCCATTTAATGCTCGATTAGCCCCTTTTGGACAGGGGCATTAAATGCCGCCGTATCTTTTGTCAATTTGGGAATTAATGGTGTATGTTTGTAGTGTCTGTATTTTAGAGAAAAAGGGGGGATGTAGACCGGCGGCTGTCTGTCGTTCATAAATGCGGGAGTGGTCTTGATGGGAGACGGGTTCAGGGGACATACCAGCACGTGAGCCGCCGTTCTGCCTTTAGCGTGTTCTCGAAGCCGGTTTAACCATTTCCTGCCCAGATCGGGAAAACCAGGAACTCGGCTCGTCCCCGATTTCGGTCTTCCCAGTTGAATTCGGACGCTGCGTCGAGGTGGATGCGGGTAACGGGCCTTGGGCCGGATGATCTTGTGGGCTCGGGCCCGGGCAGGTTGGACCCCCTTTCAGTACCCCGCGAGTTTCCACCGAAGGCACTTTGATGGAAATTCCGAACGTTTTAGAGCTAGGGTCTTCCTTTCCTTTGATTGTACCGTCCCTCTATACTGGGCGGTGTTCCTTTATTTCCCTTACCGAGCGGGAACACGAGGTCGGGTGTGTTCGGGCGGTCTCTGCTGGCACGTCGTTTCGTTTACCGATCGGGCTTCAGGGGGACGATTTGAATTCTGACCAATTAATGCCGAATCGTGACCCGTCATATTCCGTGTCAGGCATTTAATGCAGTTTTGAAATTTAATTGTGCCGTCGTTCCGATTCCCGAACCGTCAGTGATCCGTTATTAAATGGTGGGGCGCACGCGCGTGGCCATCATTAACTGACCTGTCATTTCGGCGCACGCTTCTTTCCTTTGATTGGTCAGTTCGGGGCGTGCTTTCTGTTCCCAAAGCCACGTCTGAGGTGACGGTTTCGGCGCGGCCTCGTTTCCCGCTCGCATTAAATTTTGCTTCTGGGTATAAATTACCCAGCGGTCTTGTCACTGTCCTCGTTTCACTATTTGCTTTCTTGCCATTCTGCTGTCCTTCTTTCTTGCCTCTGCTCTTCGCCATCTTTCATTCTTTTTCTGTTGCTGTCTTGCCGCTCCCTGCTTTCGCCCCCATGGCTTCTTCTGACCCATGCCCTTTCTTCGCCGGCAACGGCTGGGTGTCCACCATGCAATCCTCCGATGTGGACACGCTTAGGAAGAAGCACCATGTTTCCTGGCGGCACACCTTGGAGGCCCCGGGGGATGGAGTTAGGGCCTGTGAACGTGATGGGAGGGCTCAGAAGGTCGTGCTCTTCTCCCTCATGTTCTCGAAGGGACTGCGCCTTTCCTTCATCCGGCCGGTTCGGGAAGTCCTGCACTTCCTGGGTTTGGCCCCTGCCCAACTCATGCCGAACGGGTGGCGTATCCTGCTGGCCACCTGCGTGGCATTCAGGATCGTTCTGTCCGGGAAGAACGATCCTTACCCCGACCTCACCGCTCGAGAGTTCTTCTCACTGTACCGGCTCCTCCGTCGGGACGGGAATGTTGCCGGCTTCCAGATAAAGCCGAAATGTCGGCTGATCAGAATGGAGGAGAGGCATTCGAGCGCCCGGGACTACCACAAGAGGTTCTTCTTCATCTCGGGCAAGGAGTGGGAGTTCCCGGAGGGAGAGGGGAGCGACTTCCCCGTTCAGAAAGACTGGGGCTTCCTCCCCTCCCAGACACACATGGAGGTCACCCTCTCGGCCCAGGAGGCTGAGAGGGTGAAGGCGGTTCTCTCCTGGGGGGCAGAGGATCCCGATCGGCTATGGTCCGATAATCTCCTCACCGAGGAGAACATCGAGGAGTTCTTGACCCGACCGGATCGGTCCTACGCCGAGGGTCAAAACTTCTTCGCTGCCCCGGAAGGGCCTCCTGCCTCCTCCTGTAAGCGAGCCTCTGATCGGGAGGTGGAACAAGAGAGGCGCACCAAGAGTCGGGCCGGTGAGGCTACTTCGAGCCGTGGCGCCCGACCCAAGAAACAGAGGAAGGGAAAGGGTCCACGGGCCGAGGGTCCGGGCGGAGGCGCCCCCCCCGCAGACTCTCCTGTAGGACGTCCCGAGCCGACTTCCTCGTCGTCGTCCTCGGACGAGCTCCGGTTCCTGCAGACCGAGGAAATGAGGGCCGAGGCCGGGAGGACGGTCATGGAAGCCCAGATCGAGGCGATGGACCGGGCCGGGGTCGACTCCTCAGACGGAGAGGAGATAGAGCGCGCCTTCCAGGAGGCTCTGGAACATGCCGCCGATCTGACTCCGGGGGCCATGCCCTTTGCGCAGGTCTTTCGACAGGAGTCGGAGGAGCAGGCTGCTAGGGCAAATCAGTTGCCCACTCCCCCCCCTTCATCTTCCGAGCGCCACTCAGATGCCTCCGAGGGGGAAGATGAAGTATCTGGTGGGGAGGCCCATTCCCAGGGGGTTTGCGAGGGAGCCGAGCAGCAAGGGGCTCCGGCCCAAGAAGGTCGGGACGAGGCTACCTCTGAGAGGTCGAGGGGGTCCGACCGTCCCGAGGAAGGGAGCCATACGGAGGTCGGAGACGAGAGCGGTCGACCGGCCACTGAGTCCGAGGAGTCTCCTGAGCGCCCACCTCCGACCTTCGAGAGGGGGTCGACCTCGGGGGTTCACTCTGAGGACGCAGGCCCACCTCCGGGCTCGGAAGTTCCTCCCCGACCCCCATCTCCTTTTCGGCTCCGAAGTGGGGTCGCTGTGCTCGGGCAGCTCTTCGGGTCGGGTTCAGAGGAAGGAGCTCGTCAGGCCGATGAGACCGGTTCGGAGCGGCCTTCCCGATTCGATCAGGCGAAGGCGGATGCTACCGCCCGGGTGGCCTCAATGCTGGAGCCTCTGCTGACTCAGGTTTGTTCGGTAGGCCTTGTCGAATTTCGGGTGGTCTTCTCTTTTAAATTTGCTAAGTTTTTCTTTCTCTTTTTTGTATGTTCGGTGTTTTAGGTCGCCATGGAGATATCCCGGACAGTGGGATCCGAGCTGGCCGAGCTTGCCGAGTTTAACAGTGAGCTCGGAACCGTCTGCAAGTTCGGGCTCTACAAGCTGCGGCAGGCACGGGACCAGTTCGAGCAGTCGGAGGAAACTTGCAGAGGGCTGATAAGATCGGTCGAGGAGCTCGGGGTGGAAAAGAGCAGGCTGGAGAGAGCCAACTCTTCCCTTCGAGCCGAACTGGAGGCGGCTCGGGAATCGCTGGCAGTGGCCCATCGGAGGAATGCCCGTCTCGTGGACGCAAGATCGACCACCGAGCAGGACAAGATCCTCCTTCAATCCGAGCTAACCGCTCGGACAGCAGAGCTGGCAGCTTCCTCTCAGATTCTATCTCTGAGGGAAGAGGAGTTAGCTATGTCCGAGCAGGCTCGGGTTGCTCTGGAGGAGGAACTGGTCGGTTCGAGGCGCGCCCGGGAGATCTTGCAAGCGGAGTTGGCGCGGTCTGAGGAGGTTCAGGTTGCTCGGGAGTCCGAGCTCGCGGGTGCTCGGAGTGCTCTAGAAGAGGCCCACTCGAGGATTGCTGATCTCGAGCCGCAGATATCCCGAGTGGTGGCGATCCGTAACTCCGCCTGGGGGCATGGCTACGTCGAGGGCCTTCGCCGGCTAAGATCCCAGCTCTTGGTGGATCCCCAGCTCGATCCTCAGAGGATAAGCGTGAGGTCTCTTCGTCCAGACCGGGCTGCGAAGAGATTCGTCAAGAAGATCGGGAAGCGCGGCTACCCTCCCTTTGACGACCTCAATCCTCCTCCGCCCCCTCCTGAGGCTTGACCTGATTTTTGTACAAGTTTTTTTTTTTTTTTTTGTAATGATGCTCGAGCTCGATTCGAGCGAGTTTGTATGACCGATAATATATATGAATTTTGACTTAATCTTCTTCTGGTGCTTTGTTCATAATTTCATTCTTGTCTTTACCCCGCGAAATTTTTTGGATAAGTGTAAACTTAAAAAAAAACTTTCTCAAACGTACCCGGTGGATGTGCTTAAGATCGGGGTTCAGGAGTTCCGAATTGGTTTGGGTGGATTGACCGACCCCGCGGGACTCCGAGGCGGATACTTCGCCTGGGTGGGTTGACCGACCCCGCGGGACTCCGAGGCGGATACTTCGCGTGGGTGGGTTGACCGCGGGATTCCGAGGCGGATACTTCGCGTGGGTGGGTTGACCGACCCCGCGGGATTCCGAGGCGGATACTTCGCGTGGGTGGGTTGACCGACCCCGCGGGATTCCGAGGCGGATACTTCGCGTGGGTGGGTTGACCGACCCCGCGGGATTCCGAGGCGGATACTTCGCGTGGGTGGGTTGACCGACCCCGCGGGACTCCGAGGCGGATACTTCGCGTGGGTGGGTTGACCGACCCCGCGGGATTCCGAGGCGGATACTTCGCGTGGGTGGGTTGACCGACCCCGCGGGACTCCGAGTTGAGAACCTTATAATACGTTGGATGCGAACATTGAATAACATCGGGTTCTTTATAATATCAAGAAGCAAATTACATCAGTAGAAGTAAATTACATTAGTAGATGCTACGCATAGTACCTCTTAAGCCTCTCACTGTTCCAGGGGTGGGGCAGGTCGGTTCCAGAGCTGTCTTTGAGTCGGTAAGACCCCGGTCTGTTTGTTGCCGTCACTACGTAAGGTCCTTCCCACTTTGGTCCCAGTTTTCCTTGTGCTGGAGTCGTGATGCCCGTTTGTCTTAGCACTAAGTCCCCGACTTTGAAGTTGCGCGGCTTCACTCTTTTGTTAAAGTACTGTTCTGCTTTGCATTTGTTGTTGGCAAGTCGGATGCCGGCCTCTTCCCTGTGCTCCTCCAAGGAGTCTAGACGTCCCATCATCTTGGCATCATTGGAAGCAGCGTCATAGTGCTGGATTCGTAGGGTAGGCATCCCGACCTCGACTGGAATTACCGCCTCGCAGCCATAGGTTAGGGCAAACGGTGTTTCACCCGTGGGGGTTCGGACCGTTGTGCGATAAGCCCAGAGGACCCCCGGAAGTTCATCGGCCCAGGCCCCTTTATGCATTCCAAGTCTTTTCTTCAGCGCATTGAGGATGGTTTTGTTGGTCGCCTCGGCTTGCCCGTTAGCCTGCGGGTGGCCGGGGGAAGAGTACTTCACCTTGATCTTCAACTCGGAGCACCATTCTCGGTAATGACTACAATCGAACTGCTTTCCTTTGTCTGATATGAAGCTCTGGGGTATCCCGAACCGGCAAACAATCGACTTCCATAAGAACTTTGTGATGGCTTGAGAAGTGATACTGACAAGGGCTTCGGCCTCTACCCACTTCGTAAAATAATCTACTGCCACTATTATGAATTTAGTCCCACCCCTCCCTACTGGGAATGGTCCTATAAGGTCGAGTCCCCATTGATCAAAGGGCCAGGGGGATGTTATCGAAGTGAGTTCTTTCGATGGGGAGTGCAACACTGGGCTGTACTCTTGGCACTTCGGGCACCTTTTAACGAAATCTTTTGCTTCCTGGAATAAACACGGCCAGTAGTACCCTGCACGGGTGGTGCGGGCGGCTAGCGTTTTAGGCCCCGTGTGAGCCCCGCAGATTCCTTCGTGGATCTCGGCCAGTATATATTGCCCTTCTTCTTTCGTTACACACCTGAGCAATGGTTTAGAGAAACCCTTTCTGTACAGCGATCCGTCAATCAGTGTGAATCTGGATGATCTATTCTTTATCTTGCGAGCCTGGCCCGGGTCGGGAGGTAATGTGCCTGTACGGAGGTACGCTGTGATATCGGTTGCCCAGTCGGGATCTGCGACAGCCACTACTCCGACTTCGCTGCCCGTGGAGGGAGTATCTATCGTTCTGATCTCAGTGTTCTCTGGGGGAGGATGTTCATCTTTTCCCGACGCAACCTTTGCCAACCGATCTGCTATATGATTTTCTTCCCTTGGGATCTGCAGTAAACGGAAGTAACTGAATCGATCTCTCTCGATGCATACGAGCTCCAGATATTTTTTCAACTTTTCGCTCTTGGTGGTGCACTGGCCGAGTACTTGGTGAAAAACTATTTGAGAATCAGTTCGGGCCTCCAGCTCAGTCGCCCCGAGGACCCTAGCAATTGTCATTCCGGCTATGAGGGCCTCGTACTCTGCCTCATTGTTGGTTACCTTGAAGGTTAGGCCTATACCGTAGTTGTGTTGGACGCCCTGGTCGGTGATGATGTGCACGCCTGCTCCACCCCCGGCTCGGCATGAGGATCCGTCAACGTACAGCTGCCACGCCTGTTCCCGAGGTTCACTGGGGATCTCTTCCGGAAACCCAGTGTATTCCGCGACAAAATCCGCCAGTGTTTGCTCTTTCATCGCCGTTCGGGGCTGGAACGTTAGATCGAATTCGCTCAGCTCGATTGCCCATTTGGCTAATCGACCGGACGTATCGGGCTTCTGGAGAATAGTTCCGAGGGGCTGATCGGTCATTACTCTTATGGTGTGGGCTTGGAAGTATGGACGCAGCCGACGCGCAGCTGTCAGTAAGGCGAATACCATGATCTCCGTACGGGGGTACCTGGCCTCTGCTCCTTGGAGTGCCCTGCTGACATAGTACACAGGCTTCTGACCCCGATCGGTTTCTCTCACTAGAACTGCAGATGTTGCATGAGGCGAGACTGCCAAGTAAGCCACAAGGGTCTCTCCGGGAGTTGTCTGGCTAAGTAACGGGGGACACGTCAGGTAATCTTTGAGTTGTTCGAATGCCTGCCCGCACGATGTGTCCCACTCGCGTGCTTTTCGGAGGACCTGGAAGAAGGGAAGACACCGATCGGTCGACCTTGCTATGAACTGGCTGAGAGCAGCAATTCGACCAGCCAATCGCTGGACTTCATTCAGGTTCCTCGGTGGTGCCATTCCAAGGATAGCCTGTATCTTCTCGGGGTTGGCCTCGATTCCTCGTTTAGAGACCATGTACCCTAAGAACTTGCCGGATTCGACCCCGAAGGTGCACTTGGCAGGGTTGAGCTTCATCTGATAATGTCGCAGGATAGAGAAGGCCTCTTTCAAGTCCATCGTATGATCGTTAGGGGAGCGGCTCTTGACCAAGAGGTCGTCGACGTAAACTTCCATGTTTCTCCCAATTTGCTTTTTAAACATACGGTTAACCAACCGTTGAAAAGTAGCCCCCGCGTTCTTGAGCCCAAAAGGCATGGCGGTGTAACAATAGAGTCCGCGGTCTGTAATGAACGCCGTTTTTTCCTCGTCGTCCGTGCTCATCTTGATCTGATTGTAACCCGAATAGGCGTCCATGAAGCTGAGGAGAGAGTGCCCAACAGTTGAATCTACAATGAGGTCGATGCGCGGTAGAGGGAAACTATCTTTGGGGCAGGCCTTGTTCAGATCGGTGAAGTCTACGCACATGCGCCATTTCCCGCTGGCCTTCTTTACCAGTACTACATTAGACAGCCATTCCGGGTAGTGAGCCTCTCGGATGAGCCCAACGGTCAGGAGTCTGTCCACCTCTTCTGCAATGGCGGCATACTTCTCAGCACAGAAGCTTCTTCTTTTTTGCCTGACTGCCCGGGTAGTCGGGTTGACACACAGTCGGTGTTCTATTACAGACCTATCGATTCCGGGCATGTCTGCAGGTGTCCAGGCGAATATGTCTTTGTGCTCAATGAGAAGGGTCTTGAGTTCCGCATGCACTCCCGGGTCCATTTTGGTTCCGACTCGTACTGCTCGATCCGGGTTGTCGCCATCAACCGGAATCAATTCCAGGGGCTTATTGGGTTCCGCTTGGCGCAGTGTCGCTTCGTCCCTGATCTCGTCGTCCCATACTGCTCGGGGAGGTGCCGGCGGAATCTCAACATGCTCGTCCTCCTGGGAGATCGTAGCCACGGAACTATCCCTGTGTTTCAATTCCCGGGCGTAGCATTCCCTGGAGGTTACCTGTTCTCCTCTGACTTCGCCCACTCCTCTGTCGGTCGGAAACTTCATCTTGAGGTAATAGGTGGAAGTGACTGCCCTCAAGTTGTTTAGGGTCGGCCTCCCTAGGATGGCGTTGTAGGAGGAGGGAGCTTTCACGACCAGGAATTCAGTCATGATGGACGCGGTTCTGGGCGCGGAGCCCATCAAAACCGGGAGAGTTATTAGGCCCTCGGGGTGTACTGCCTCGCCAGTAAATCCTTTAAGGGGGGCTCGGATAGGCTGGAGTTGGCCGGGGTCGATCCCCATCTGCACGAAGGCCTCCCAGAACAAGACATCGGCCGAACTCCCGTTGTCAATCAGCATCCTTTTAACTGTGAAATTGGCCACCGATGCTGATATTACCAAGGCGTCATCGTGCGGAAAGGCGATTCCCTTCGCATCCTGCTCGTTGAACACTATCGATTCCCCTCTGGGACCCGGGTTGCCCTGTCTCGGTGCCTGCCCCAGTGAGTAGACTTCCCCATATCTGGCTCTCCCCGCGTGGGCCCTCTGAGAGGAGGACGTAGTCCCTCCTCGGGATGGTCCCCCGAAAATGGTTCTGATTTCTCCTGCTGGGTGGCCGGACGCAGGTTCGCCTTGGTGTCTACTTGATTCCCGTTCCCGACGAGGGGTCCTCGATCGAGTTCTGTCTCTTCGGTCGTTCATCCGTTCATCCCTCTGACTATTTTTCAAGGCCTGGCAGTCTTCAGTGTTGTGGCCCTTGGACTTGTGATATTCGCAATACATCTCCCCTCTTCTTCTTCTGATGGACTCTTGCCTTGTTTCTGTCCGACTCCGATTTTCCACCGCCAAGCTGGACTGAGGCCACGATGACAGTCTGTGTTCCCGTGGGGGGTCCCTTCTCCTCGTCTCATCTGGGAACTTCCTACTTCCCCGATACTTGCTGGAACCTTCTCCAGCACTGGTTGTCTTCCGGTCGTGCTGTCGGAGCTCCCCGCGTCGCGGGGCTACTAGGGCTTCGAGCGTATCTTCGGCGTTGATGAATCCGTCAGCCTGATCCATGAACCCGTTCAAAGTGGTGGGAGTCTTGCGGGCTATCTCTGCCATGAAGGGGCTCCTGGGCCATACGCCGCCCAGGAGGGCCGCTAGGGTGATCTTTTCGTCCTGGTTGTCGGTGGTCATCCTTTCTTCGTTGAATCTGGACAGGTACCCTTTCAGACTTTCCTTCTCTCCTTGCTTGACGGTCAATAGGTACGCCGCGGGGTGCCTTCGTTTCCTACTAGCCATGAACTGGGTGATGAAGAGTCGGGCTAACGTCTCGAAGCTACTGACGGATCCCGGAGGAATGGTTCCGAACCATGTCCTAGCCATCCCCTTCAGTGTGAGAGGGAATGCTCGGCATGCTACCTCGCCGGGATAGCCATGTAGGCTGATATGGGCTTTAAAAGCTTCTATGTGCTCTACAGGATCCTGAGACCCATCATACAGCTCTACTTGTGGGACCTTGAACTTGGGCGGGAGAGGGACGGCCAGGACGTCCGCGCTGTAGGGTGTTCCTATGCTTCCCTGTGAGGAGAGATGCCCTGCTGCCGGGCTGATCAGTTTTGCCATTTCAGCGTACTTGTCCCCCAACTCCTTTAGCTCGGTGTGCATCCGGCGTCTTTCTCCTTCGGAGGCTTCGCTCTCCTCAGGGAGTCGGGAGCTCGCATTCTCTCTCAGGTGGGTTTCGCCGCGGGCCGATGCCTCTTCGCGTGGTTGCCGAAGGGCCGCATTTTCCTCCTTCAACTTCCTCACCATTTCTTCCAATGCTTCCAGCCTTTCTTCCATCGGCGGATCTGCCTGCTGGTCGTGCCTGGTCGTTTGGGACGGCGGTAGAGTAGACATGCAGAAAGTACGTTGATAAAAAACAATCGAATCCCACAGACGGCGCCACTGTTAAGGACGTATTCTGCTATCTTGTCTACCGATCCCGCGTGGGTGTAACCTGCAAAACAAGGACGAGAGGGGACGGGGTCCGGGACCGCTCCGACGATCAAGTTAGTGTATGGGAGAAGATATACGACAGAGGGAACAAGAGAATTTGTGAGCGTACCGTCCTTCCATCGTTGGTTGGGTGTTATTTATAGGTGCCCCCCCCCCCGGGAAGAGGGTTCGTGTGACGAGAGCGCCGAAATCGGGGCATCACTCGTCCGTCATCCTCGATAAGGAAACCTGGTCTGATTCGGTCGGTCTCATCGCATTAATTGAGTATCCTCCCATTTAATGCTCGATTAGCCCCTTTTGGACAGGGGCATTAAATGCCGCCGTATCTTTTGTCAATTTGGGAATTAATGGTGTATGTTTGTAGTGTCTGTATTTTAGAGAAAAAGGGGGGATGTAGACCGGCGGCTGTCTATCGTTCATAAATGCGGGAGTGGTCTTGATGGGAGACGGGTTCAGGGGACATACCAGCACGTGAGCCACCGTTCTGCCTTTAGCGTGTTTTCGAAGCCGGTTTAACCATTTCCTGCCCAGATAGGGAAAATCAGGAACTCGGCTCGTCCCCGATTTCGGTCTTCCCAGTTGAATTCGGACGCTGCGTCGAGATGGATGCGGGTAACGGGCCTTGGGCAGGATGATCTTGTGGGCTCGGGCCCGGGCAGGTTGGACCCCCTTTCACCATATATATCATTTCTAGGTATTTCTGATCAATTTGTATCGCTAATATTAATGTAATATCTATTAAATATAATTTAAAATCAACATAAAATATAATAAAGAGTAAGTTTATTTTTCCAACCTTCCAAACGAGTTAGGAAGATTGAGATCATATTAAACCCAACCTGACAACTTTTTGTCAGGAGCCACAAGTTAGGTTTTACTGTCACGTACCCAGTACGATTGAGGTATTAAAGATATTTAATATTGAACACAATGAGATGGTCAATTTAGGTCGACTTTTAATTAATCATTGGGTTATTTTCAGATCATGAATATCGTATGCTGACCTGATTATCTATGACAAATAATATCGTATAACTGCAGAACATGTTTATTTACCTGATTATCTAATATTACTCTTCTACTATTAATTCAGCAGCATCAGCTTCCAAACTAAAAATATGAACAGAAAAACTAGTGCCACGATTCAGCAATTGTGTAGTCTATTGTGTATAAAAGTGGTATATCATTTCATTAATTTTATGTATTGAATAGTGATAGACTAACAACCTATTCACAATCTATCATATTTAACAAATGTTTAATTACTCATTATTATCTGAATTTGCTCTGTATCAGAGGACCATGAAGAATGATTTGTTGCAAAATAACCTTTTGGGTTTCTCTCTATTATATTATTCTTCCTGCAAAATGGTAATCAGTGATATGCAAATTTAGCAGCTTCCATGCAAGCAAAGAGTTTCACCTGCAATCCACCATCATCTAATACATAAACAAAAATCTTTTTCATCGGATAGTCATAAGTCATGACCGATAAGGTTGTGCTCACTAGCCTTAGTGGTGGCTCCTTGTACGGATCGGCGGTGCATATAAATACATCCAACGCTGGAAAGTCTAAAGAAGAATTTTTTAAGAATAGTGCCTTCTAGAGGTTTTCAGGGTATTCATCACAGTAAACGATGGTCATGAGGAAACACTGATGAGTGAACCACAAGAAAGCAAGGAAAGTATCAGAGATGAGGAAGGAGAGGGACATGAGGAATGATGTGAAAGAGTTGTAGTGCAGGGACGGAACTAGGATTTGATGATTGGGGGGCTATCAATTTAGAATTTTCTCTTCAAGTTAAGCTTGACGACGATCTTTCATAGAATAAAATTTTTCCATTATCATTTCTGAAGTGAAACTCTTGACAATTTCTTTTTCAATATAAACTAGCAAATGATCTGCAAGAAACTCATCTTCATTCGAGTTTTCAATCTAGTTTTTACAAATTTCATTGCAGAAAATGCCCTTTCAGTAGTAGCAGTAGAAACTGAAAGAGTTAAAACTAGACGAATTAAGTTGTCAATCAAATAATAAATTTTTGACTTTACTGAATTACTAGTCCTCTACATAACTCAGATAATGTAGACATATCTTGAAAATCTGGATGCGTTAGAATATCAAGCTCATAGTGCTACAATTGAATTCTTGAAAGGAATTTTTTTTACTCAGTAAAATCTTGTGGATAAAACTTTTCAGCCAATTTGCATATTTCATCAATATTAAATGATTTGTATGAACCTTTAGGGTTTAAAGCAGCACTAAGAATAAGAAGTTCCATTATTTGGTCATTAAATCTATTATTCAATTTTTGCAACTGGAAGTCTATTGTAGCAGTAAATATATCAATCCTAAAATGATGTTTCATTGTTGTCTTTTCAACTTGACGATGAGATTTTTCTCGAGTATATTGGTCATTCATATTAGGAATATCAATTTGGTTTTTTTCACAAAATGATCTAACATCAATAAGCAAAGACTCTCATCCATCATCTCTTAACTTTTGAATGAGTACTTTTGTGGTTGAAACTAGGCTCATGGCATTCACAATATCTTGAAAATTTTGTTGCAAAGATTGGCAAAGTGCATTAGTAATTCTCATTATTTTTTTCATCATATGTAATATCAAAATAAATTCAAAAGATGTCAATATCATATAAGCCGCTTCAGTATCACCACGTTGAGAATAATTTGATCCTTCATTTGAGATAGTATTTATAACTGTGCGAGTAGCATCGAACATCCTCATCAAGTTACAAATTGATTGAAAATGAGATCCCCATTTAGTATCTCCAGCTCTTTGTAGTGTACCAATTTGATTAACCCCTCTTCCAGTCTCAATCTCATTGGAAGCAATCAAATTTTCAATTTCAGCAGTTTGAGCAGTTCGTAATTCATCATTACGTTTAGAAGAACCAACAACAATATTGATAATAAATGTCAAATGGACAAAGAACCGATGAACATGTTTGGCTTCTCTAGAGGCTGCACTAAAGCTAATTATAATTTATGAGCCAAACAATGTACATAATATGCATAGGGACAATCTTTTAGAAATAAAGCTTATAGTCCATTCCATTCACCACGCATATTACTTCCTCCATCATATCCTTGACCGCGAATATTCTCAACTTGAAGGTCGTAACGAGAAAGAAGAACACATATCTCATTTTTTAGAGTCAGTGCCATAGTATCCTTGACATGCACAATATGAAAAAATCGTTTTCTAATGAAACCATCTTTATCAACAAATCTCAAAATGATAGCAATTTGTTCTCTTTTAGACTCATCCCGAGTTTCGTCAACAAGAATACAAAATTCAGTATCTCCGATTTCTTTACAAATCACATTTCAAACTTTATTTGCAAATATATGCAAAATTTCCTTATGAATTTTGGGTGATGTATATTTGGCATTCTGTGAAGCATTTTATAAGACAACTCATTTAATTTGATCATTATAATTTGCCAGAAACTTTATTAATTCAATGAAATTATCTCGATTTTTTGATTCAAAACTTTCATCATGACCTCTAAATGCACATGCTTGGAATGTCAACCATCGTATACTATCTATCGAAGTTTTGAGCCGCAATCGATTATTCTCCATCTCTTATGATACTTGTTTTTCAACTAACTTGTTAATATGTCTTAAATGATTCATAAGATCCTCACAACATTTCACAACATTTTTATATGGTGAATTTGGATCTCTCCTCACATGTCCTATTAAAGGACAATTCATTCTATCATTCATTTTTTTCAATTGTCAAAACCTTTATTAGTAAATGCATCTGATCCTGGATGGCCTGTTGATTTTTTAACAAAAACATAGCATGGAAGACAAAATATAGCATTCTTCGAAGGTGAATATTCTAACCAATTTGAATATCTTTGAAACCAAGAAAATTGGAATCGACGACATTGATTATCTATTTCTGAAAATGGATATTCTAAAAGTTTAGATTGATATGAATTAACTTTAAGATAAGCACGTCATATCTCATCTTGTATGTTAGTAGGAAATTCTCATATTTGTGGACGTAATCCTGGACCACATTCCAAACAGGTAGCATCCATCTCTTTAAGTTGCATTTTTGAAATTTTAAAGGGACGGTCATCAATAATAGAGATGCCACGTTCCAAATTAGTATCATCCATCTCTTCAGATTGTACTCTTGAAGTTTTAAAGGGACGCTCACCGTTTGTAGAAGCATCATGTTCCGTCGTTACGGAGTCCTCTAAATGTATATCTATATTACTCTCTGACTTGTTCGCGTCTTTCTTTTCAAAAAAAGAATCAATTGTTTTTAATTTGCTCATATTTTTTTAAACTCTAAGAAAAGCTTATAAATCAATAATAAATTTGAGAAATGCCTAATAAAATACACAAATTTACAAATTTATATGATATAAATTTTAATTTTCTTGAAGCTATACATATATATATTATATGCACAATACGAGCAGGTTGTAGCACAAATCTATATAAATCTATAACTATAAGACAACATATATATATTTAATATTATATAATATAATATATATAAATTATAATATATGCATAGCCGATAGCAACACAAATCCATTTTATATAAAGTTATATATTTTTCTATATATATTGATTTGCTAGTCTAGAGCCTAAATCTATTATTTATATATATATAAATAATTTATAATCGAGCAAGTAGCACAGGCAAGTGGCAACAATTACACAAATATATATTAATAGAGAGACAGAGACGAGAGATCAGAGATGAGAACAATAGAACTTGGTCCAGTGGTCCTGGAGAATCGGAGATTAAAGCCACAAGTTGCCTGATGCGGCGATGCCTCTGCAGCTCTGTTGAACCCGTCAACGCCGGTAATAGGACCCAGTCACCCAGGGACAACTTACAACTCACAAGGGAACCCAAACCAACAAGCAGCAAAAACCAGCAGGCAGCAACAAACCAGCAGGCATCACCGCAGCAACTCGTAAGTAGGGGACTACAGCTCTGCTTGAACCCGTCAACGCCGGTAATAGGACCCAATCACCCAGGGACAACTCACAACTCACAAGGAAACCCAAACCAGCAAGCAGCAAAAACCAGTAGGCAGCACCGCAGCAACTCGCAAGCAAGGGACTACAGCTCTGCTTGAACCCGTAGACGCCGATAATAGGACCCAGTCACTCAGGGACAACTCACAACTCACAAGGGAACCCAAACCAGCAAGCAACAAAAACCAGCAGGCAGCACCCCAGCAACTCACAAGCAGGGTGAGAAACCAGCAAGCAGCAACAAATCAGCAGGCAGCACCGCTAAGACCGACAGGCAACAAGTTAAGCAACCGACAACTCACAAGTCTAGAAACTTAAGTCTGAGATGAATAAGATTTCAATACATAGAATCGGCAGAGCCACAGACTGCACTTAAAGTTTAGAAAGATAAAGTTCAAATCTTAACACGACAGATCACAGAGTGTAAGTTGGCAACAACCAAGGGCAGGCCGCAGGGCCAACGAACACGCAAGCAGGCTGCAACGGTATAAAAAGAGTACAAATACTACAAGTAGCTGTAGTCTAGTTCCACCTGTGTTGAGTGTAGCCTGTGGCCCTGCAATCTGATAAGTGATTTATGTGTGCAGACTGCAGGGGCTCATGTGTTGTGACTGGTTCATGGCTTGAACCTTTGTACTTACGATTACAGACTTTGGGGGCTGAAATGTCACAATTGGGGGGGCTGTTGTAATAATATATATACTAAAGTCAAGTTTTAACAAGTTTTGGGGGCCAGTAGCCCCCCCAATGCACTACACAGATCCACCCCTGTTGGAGTGGATGAGTTTGAGGGCATGGCGATAGAGTAGCAGTAAGATGGCACAGAGGTAAATTGCAGCAAACATGCGGTTGAAGGCTGTGCGACGTGCATGTCTAAGCCTGGTAAGGAGAGGAGCGCGCGCGGAAGAGGTACTGATCAGGCCCTGATCCATGTCTTTTTTTGGTGGTGTACAACAGTTCTAGGAGAGGGATGGTAAGGATAAACCGGGGCTTAATTTAAAGCATCTTTAGAATCTTCTTTTTAATTTTGAAAGGGAAGTTTATTTACAGGACTGTTTTGATATAGCAGTATTATTACAAAGACAAAATATGGTCTACGACTACGATCTTTCAACGTTCACAGAACCTTGGAAAATACAATATTTTCCTTTAAAATGTGGGGTGGTCCCTCAATGTGAGGGAAACCGATTCAGTAAGGTTATTTTCTAATTCTTATATAACTATAAGTAATTTTGTTTCAAAGAAATATTTTAGTTATAATTTTTTTTATTAATAATTTATAAATTAATATAATTTTATGTGATATGTTATATTGTAAATTTTATTTTTATTACAAAACAAATTTAACATATTATAAAATTATATTAATTTATAAATTTATTTTTATGAAAAGATTTCGTCATTATAACTCTTTATTTAAAAAATTGTGTGGCCGTACTTCACATCATTTATATGCCTGTTTTAAAAAATAACAAAGAAACCGGGCTTAATTAATTTATCACTTACTATCTTATTATTATTATTTGTTTATTATTCTTAGTATATATTTTTTTTATAAGTAATTTTTTAACATTTTAATTATTAAAAAAATTTAAAAATATAGAACTTTATTAATAGTTATTTTCTTATTATGAAGTAAAAAAATTTAAAACTAAAACAATAGTAATAGAATAATAAGACTATTATTAATTTGTAGGCATGTTAAGAATCTTCTTTTTAATTCGTTTTTTTTTTAAATAAAAAATTTTTTATGACAAAAGAGTACTATCTTTCAATGTTGACAGAATCTTGAAAAACACAAATCTTTTCCAAACCACGTGGTGAATGAACATAAATAATCATCCATTGCCTGAACACCTTCCCATAGCGATTTTTTGTTGGGATGACGCTATGGGCTGATCTGACTGCTTTCAATATCAAAAATAATTTAATAGTAATTGAATTATTTTTTGATGATAAATATATTAAAATATAATAAAATAAAAAAATAAAATAAAAAATATAAAAATATTATAAAAAATATAATAAAAAAATAAAATAAAAATGAATTTTAAGAGCATTCGATCTTGATTGCAGCTCGCCACTTCCAGTGAGTGATGGGCAGTATTACCTATCGCCACCAAAGACGATAGACTGCTTTTAGTGAGGGGGTCGGTTCTAGGATTAAGGAAGTATTCCTTTTTTGTATACATTTATTTGTGTTTTACTTAATATATTATAGTAATAGTTAAGGAAGTATTTTATAATGAATTTATATATTTTTTAAAATGCTTAAAGAAGTTTAGTGAATTTATGAAAAAATAAATTTGATATTCGATAGGCACTCTCAAGCGCCAGTCTATGAGGCTGAGAGTACTATACTCTACAGTAGTAATTGATTTAGGATGAGCAGGTCGACTCAATATATATTAATATCTAATGGAGTTAAAATTTAAATGAGTTATTTATAATTATATATAATATAATAAAATATAAATTATTATATAAAAATAAAATATTTTTTAACTTATATTTAATACAATAATTTATATAAAATGATGTTTTAATACAAATTTTATAACTCAATTTAACTTGATCTTAAAAATTTTTGTTAAAATATAAATAATTCATTGTATTAAGTATTAAGTTTTAGTATCACGAGGACTTGTACATATTGAAAAACTTTTAAAATATTTAAATGTTATTTAATGAGATGGTTTTTTTTTAATCTTTTTTCAAAGAACTTAAAAAAAAAATAATTGACCACTTTACTTTTAGGAGCTTTACATAGAGTGGAGCCTTAAACAATAGCCTAAATGACCTTACTATTGAACCGACTCTGAGGATGACTAATGATACTCATACAACATATTTCATAATATATTTCACAATACATATTTTAAAGAGGAAGTATTTTTGTAAAGTAATGTTAATCTTATAAAATACTTTACTAAATTATTTTCCACTTTAAAATATTTGTTGTATAATATGTTATAAAAAGTGATGTGTATTTAGTTTTTTCATTTAGGATTTTCATTCCTGTTGATACTCTAAAAATCACTCAACAGGTCAGAATGAGAAAGAATCATTCCCGATCAACTGTTACAACTTGAGTTTCGATTAATGTTATTTGGAGCTCCTGGCGGTGTTTAGATGTGGCTGTACGGTGATGTGCGTACATCCCTGATAGATGAGTGAAGATAAAATAAAGGGAGATAGACATACAGATTTACAAGCTTCGGCATAATACCTATTATTGACTCTAGAATTTCAAGTTTCGTATCTACATATAGATTTTGATGATAACAAATGAATTTAAGTTTCAAGCTCAAATTGTTTACGCAGTGGAGCCAAGCACATCAAACATGAACAAAAAAAATAACAAGTCTACAAATGAAACTCATAGAGGAATTTTGTATATCTCTTGATAAAATTTGAAATTGGATTAAAACTCAAAATTAATATTTTCTCATAAAGCATAAAATTATTTTTTTCATATGTGCATGACATCATTAAAATGTTTAATTTTAAAAATTACATTTTTCACATATGTATGACATCATTAAAAGTCTTAGTTTTGGAAATTATATTTTTCACATATGCATGATATTATCAAAAGATTTAATTTCAAAAATTATATTTTCCACATATGCATGACATCATTAAAAATTTGATTAATTTTTTAATATAACCCAATTCACTCCCCTCTTGTGTTAGTCATTTGAGTAACAATTGGTATCAGAGCAAGTGTTCTATTATTAGATTAATTATCTGTTGAGTTAAGATCATATGACTAATATTGCAACTACATTCGCTGAAGGACAATCCAGTAGTATGCCTCTACTATTTTGTGGAGATAATTATATTTTCTGGAAAACTAAAATGAAAATATTTTTTTAATCTCAAGGTAAAGAAATCTAAAAATGCATTGTAAATAGGTCTTATATTCTAACAAAATTGATTGATGGAGTAAAGGTCAATAAAAAAAAAAAAAGTTTGATCGTGAAAATGATAGACTTTATACAGTGAATGTAATGATTATGAATTTTCTATATAATACTCTCAATGATAATGAATTTAATAGAATAATGACTTGCAGGACGGCAAAGGAAATCTGGGACAACTTAGAAGTAACTTTTAAAGGAATTTCGCAAGTCAAAAAATCAAAAATTTATATTCTTATACATAAATATAAAATGTTTAAAATGAATGATGATGAATCTATTTCTTCTATATATTCTCGTTTCACTAATATTATAAATAACTTGACAGCTCTTGGTAAAGTTTATTCCAGCTTAGAGATAGTAAGGAAAATTCTTAATTCTCTCCCAAAATGTTGTGAATCAAAAGTAACGGTGCTTATTGAAGTTAGGAATCTTAAAAAACTCAAAATAAATGAACTCATTGGATCACTTATTACTTATGAGTACACATTAAAAAAATGAGAAGAAGAAGGAAAGCAAAAGAAGAGTTTGACACTCAAAATTGTTCCCTATGAAAGTATAAGCGATGAAGATAAGGAAAGCGATAACAAAGATGAAAAAATTTCAATGATCACAAGAAGATTTAAGAGGTTCTTAAAAAATAAAACTCCTCCGAGAAAATCTTTCAAAAAGTCTTCCAATAAAGATACAGGTAAAAATGATTTATTAATTTGTTATAGATGTAAAAATTCTGGACATATTAAAGCAGATTGTCCCCTGTTAAAGAAAGATCGACATAAATGCAAGAAAGCAATGAAAGCTACATGGAATGATGATTCAAGTAACTCAGACTACGATGCAAGCAATGAAAAATCTGCAAATCTTTGTCTTATGGCTAAAGATGATCTTGAAGTAACAAATTTTAAAAATATTGAAAAACCTTCTTATGAAGAATTGCAAAATATTTTTGAAGAGGTATATGAAGAATTTGAAAAATTAGAAATCAAGTATACCTTTTGAAAAAGAAAAATTATTCTTTAACAAATGAAATTGATGTTTAAGAAAAGAAAATATAGTTTCAAAAAGTGAAAATGATGAGCTGAAAAAGAAAGTGATTGATGTAGAAAAAATTATTGAAAACTTTACAAATAGAAAAAGAAACTTTGAAAAACTTATTGGTAGTCAAATATGTGTTTTTGATAAGGTAGGCTTGGGATACATGCAAAAAAAAACGCAAACCTTACAAAAATTTATTTGATAAACCGACTAAATCAAAATTAGATTTTCAAAATTCGTTTCATAAAATAAAATTTTGTAAAGAAAAATATTATTACAATCACTCAAGTTTTTCAAATATGTCACATGTTATTTGTAATTTTTGTAATATAAATGATTATAACTATCATACTTGTCCTATTAGAAGAAAACATACAATAACTATTAGGGTCATATGGGTACCAAAAAATCTTGTTTCTTCTAATACTAATAAATAAAGGACCCAAAGAACTTGGGTACCAAGAAAAATTATTTTAATTGATTTTGTCGGTATGCATAAAGTCCTCCATAGGTAAAAGTAAATAGTTTTTAGATAGCAGATACTCAAGATACATGACAAGAGACAAAACTAAGTTCATTGATCTCACTTCTAAAGAAGAAGGACATGTGACATTTGGAGACAATTCAAAAAGGAAGATCATGATAATAGGTAAAGTTGGTAAGGAGTTTTCTTTCATAATTGAAGATATTCTACTTGTTGATGGTTTAAAGTATAATCTTTTGAGTATAAGTCAATTATATGATAAAAGATTTACAATTACTTTAAAAAAAGATAAGTGCATTATTTTGAATAATTATTATTGTAATATTTGTTTTTTTGCTTTTAGAAACAATAATATTTATACAATCGAATTTGAAAAAATTGCGTCACAAGATACTATTTGTTTATTAGCTCAACATGAAAATAGTTGGTTATGACATAAAAGGTTAGGTCATGCAAATATAAAACTTATTTCCAAACTTTCAAAAAATGACCTTGTGAGAGGTTTGCCAAAATTGAACTTTTTTAAGAACAAAATCTGTGGTACATACCAGTTTGGTAAATAAATAAAACCTCTTTCAAAACCAAAAAATGTATTTTCGCTAATAGACCATTGCAACTAATACACATGGACCTTTTTGGACCAAATAGAGTTGCAAGTCTGGAAGGAAAATATTATGCATTTGTTATTATTGATGATTTCTCTAAATATACTTGGGTCATTTTTCTCGCTCATAGAACTGAGGTACATAATGCTTTTACCAAATTATGTAGGAGAATTCAAAATAAAAATGGTTATACTTTTTCAAACATCCGAAGTGACAGAAGAAAATAGTTTGTTAATAAAGATATTTAATTTTTTTGTGATAAAAATGATTTTTTCCATAATTTTTCTGTTCCTCGAACTTCTCAACAAAATGAGGTAGTAGAAAAGAAGAATGGATTTTTTCAAGAAATATCAATAACAATGTTTAATGAGAATAATTTACCTAATTATTTTTAGATCAAAGCGTAAGTACTCCATATTATATTATAAATATAATTATGTTAAGGTCTAAATTAGATAAAATCTCTTATAATATTTGGAATGAGAAAATGCCTAACATTAGTTACTTTCATAAATTTGGATGCAAATATTTTATTCTCAATGATATGGATAATTTAGAAAAGTTTGATGCAAAGTCTGATGAATGTATATTTCTTGGGTATTCAACAAATAGTAAAACTTATAGAATATTCAATAAAAAGACTTTGACTGTGCAATAATCTATGCATGTAGTATTTGATAAATCTAACCCTCTACTCTCCAAGAAATCAATTGATGAAGAATCAGAAGGTACAAATAATATAAATAGTCTCAATTTCAACAAAGAGAATACAATAAAAGATATCTAACATGGAGATATCAAGAAAGATCATCAAGACTTAATACAAGATGCAACCAAACAGTAAAAACATGTGGAAGATCATCCAGTAGAACAAATTTTAGGAGAACTTTTATAAGATGTAAGTACTCGATCATGAAAATCCAAAAATATTGATGAAGCACTTATTGATGAATCATGAATTCTAGTTATGCAAGAATAGTTCAATAAATTGAAAAAAAAATGATATTTGGATACTTTTTCTCAAACCCAAAAATCATGCTGTTATTAGAACAAAATAGATTTTTAGAAATAAGAAACACGAGTTTGGAATCATTACTAGAAATAAGACTCGACTTATAGCCCAAAGTTTCAATCAAGAGAAATGAAACGATTATGATGAGACGTATGCACCTATCGCAAAATTAGAAACTATTCGAATGTTATTTGCATATGCATGTTATAAAAATTTCAACTTTTTTCAAATGGATGTTAAAAGTGATTTCTTAAATGGTTTTATAAATGAAGAGATATATGTTAAGTAACCTCTATATTTTGAAAATCATATTTCTCATAATCATATTTTTAAACTCACAAAAGTATTATATAGACTCAAATAAGCTCCTAGAGCTTTGTATGAGAGATTTAGTGCTTTTTTGATTGAAAATTATTTTTCAAGAAGAAAAATTGATACAACTATTTTCATTAAATATAAATAGGATGATATTCTTTTAATTCAAATTTATGTGGATGATATAATATTTAGTGCTACTAATGAAAATATGTACCAAGATTTTACTAAGAGTATACAGAAAGAATTTGAAATAAGCATGATGGGAGAACTTAATTTCTTTTTTGGATTACAAATCAAGCAAGCAAAATGTAGAACATTCATTAATCAGTCAGAATATATTAAAGAGTTATTCAAAAATTTTGAAATGGAAAGTGTGAAAGTAATTGGAATACCAATGAGTCCAACCACCAAACTTGATAAAGATGAAAGCGAAAAGCCAGTTGACTCAAAAGTATATCGTAGTATGATTGGTAGTTTATTATATTTGACAACTAGTAGACCTGATATTATTTTCAATGTATGTTTATGTGCACGTTTTCAATCATCTCCAAAGTAATCTCATTTAATCACAGTCAAACGTATTCTTAGATATCATGTCGGTACCATTGACCTAGGATTATGGTATCCTAAGCACACTTCTTACGATCTTGTCAGTTATTCAAATGCTAATTATGCTAATTGCAAAGTTGATCGAAAAAGTACTAGTGAAACATGTTATTTTTTAGGTTATGCACTTATTTCATGGTTTAGTAAAAAATAAAATTATGTTGCATTATCTACTGCTGAGATAGAATATGTTGTTGCAGGCAGTTGTTGTACTCAAGTTTTTTACATGAGGCAACGTTTTAAAGATTTTAAGTTTATGCACAATCATATTTTTATTAAATGTGACAATATTAGTGCTATAAATCTTTCAAAAAATCCTATACAATATTCTAGGACTAAGTATATTGAAATTAGATATCATTTTCTTAGAGATCATGTGCAGAATGGTGATATTATACTATAATTCATAAGCACACATGATCAATTGACATACATTTTCATAAAACTTCTACCAAAAATAAATTATGTATGATTAGAAGATAAATATGAATGATGCATGTCATGAATATCTGTTGAATATTTTTATTCCATTATCTCAAATGACTTACAAAAACTTAAGATTTCTGACCTCATCTTTCAACTGCATTTTTTTTTATAGATCAACATGTTATTCTCATTTAAAGGATTAGACAATCGAAATGAAGAGACAAGTAAGGATTTTAATTCTTTACTCTATTGTTTTAACTCTACTATTTGAATGACAAATAAGTCGTTGAAGTACAAAGACAGATTTATTTTTCTATTTTTCAATTTCACGAGTTTTGGACTGCAACCGAGTAAAAAAAATGACAATGGAAGATGAGTATTGAGTCCCGAAATCCATAAGCTTATAAATGACGTCATGATCTGATTTATTAGTCAAATCAGTCTCTTGTTGTTTCATGACACCTACGACTGATGCAGAAATACATTGAAACTGAGGTGAAGAATACCTCATATCTTGATCACGAGAAGTACTGAAAGGGAATTGTCGAGCCATTAAAAGATTTGTAGACTGAGAATGCAATTGAATTGCAAAGATGAGAAAAAGATTTGATACGAATTAGATAAAGCTAATGATTGCTTTTATAGAGACGAAAATAAGTACAAGACAAACTATCATTTCTTCAAATCTTACTTAGTCAAGCTTATAGAATATGCTGGATGCATATTGTCAAATTATTGCGGGATCAATGAGATTCTCATAAGACATTCTTTTAGTATCCAATAAGTGAAAATATTCATTTAAACAGCAACTCAAAACTTTTAAATTTTGGTAATATCTCATTTGTCAATAACATTAAGCAAATTTTAAATCTCTGCAGCGAGACGATAGAATTAGGCCTCCAGCCTTTGCAACTTTTTTCGGATACGGGTGACTTAATTATTCAAATCTCTACAGTTTCTACTAACGCACCATTTTATTTTATTATTGATTATTGCGGGAATAAATCTTACTGAAACTAATTACGGTTTCTTTTTTATGGTGCCAAAATGGGGAGAAGTTTTACACTAGTATTATACTATCCTGTTATATATGCTAAAATCATGTTTATATTTTACTTGAAAAACTGACGCATATTTTAAGAGAGAGCTTAAGTATTATTGCAGGTCGCAGATTTCTACTAAGTATTTGTCATCATAAAAAAGGGGGAGATTGTTAAAACCAAAATTTCAAGTTTTGTATTTACATATACATTTTGATAATAAAAAATTAATTCAAATTTCAAACTCAAATTGTCTACGCAATGGAGCCAAGCACATCAAGCATGAACAAGAAAGATAAGTCTACAAATGAAATTCATAGAGTAATTTTTGTACACCTCTTGATAAAATCCGAAATTGGATTAAGGTTCAAAATTAATCTTTTTTCATAAAGCATAAAATTATTTTTTTCACATATGCATGACATCATTAAATGTTTAATTTCAAAAATTACATTTTTTACATATGCATTTTATCATTAAAAGTCTTAGTTTTGAAAATTATATTTTTCACATGTGCATGACATTATCAAAAGATTTAATTTCAAAAATTATATTTTTCACATATGCATGACATCATTAAAAATTTAAATTTGTAAGATGATTGATTATCATTTTTGACATGTGCATATTTTATTTGAAAATCTTGGAGGGTGGTTATGCCACTTTTGATAAATATAAAAGATAGATGTTTTTGTTGAAAATCTTAAAAGGTGATTATGCTTCTTTTTACATATGGATAAAGAACATGATTTTTTTTAAAAATAAATCATATTCATTTTGTCATATGTAAAAGTATAAGAGTATGTTTGATTTCTTTGAAAAATGAATGAGGTTATTTTTTATAATTACAAAAAGGAAATGTTTTTATTTGAATTTCTTGAAAAGTGAATAGTGCTCTTATTTGACATGTAAATCTTCTCATATTTGAAAATAAAGAATCATTTGTTTATAAATAGCTCACTTGAGTTTTACAAAATAACAACAAGAGCTTACACATCAATTGTTAAGTTTTGCATCATTCATTCAAAACTTTCATTCTCTTTCCTCTAAGTTTTGAGCTTTAATCATTGTTTATTTTGAGAAAGATATATATTGCACTGTATTTTTCTTATTTCACTCATTGAGGAGTGTATTCTGATAATCTACCCACTATCAGCTCTTGTATCAGTAAGAATGTGCGTATAACCCTTGTGTGTGTAGAAGGTATTCTACACAGAGAATAGTTAAATCATCAAGTGTGAGGTGGTTGCAAGTATAGAGGATGTTTTACACGGATTCTTTGTAACAGTGTTGCTCAAAGATGTAATAAGTTTCTATCTCCACCTGAAAGAGATTGAATAGTAAATTTGAAATCCTCAAGGGGTAGCTTGAGGTAAGGACATAAGAAGTGAGGTTGAATCTCGTTAAAATACTGTTTTGCTTATTTTAGGGTTAATTTTTGATTTATAAGTGTTAATTTTTTAATATAATTCAATTCACCTCCTCTTGTATTAGACATCTAGGCAACACCTATGTCCATGGGAGTGTGTGGAGGAGAAACCCACTATAACATTTTTATTTACAGTCTCTTATAGTCTCTCACTCATCACTTTACGGAAATAATTGCAAATATATTTATTGGAGAAAATACCTTCGATGGCGGTCCTTTTCCAGAGGTTGAAGAAGTCGAAGGAGGAGAAAGAGCTAAGAAATAGGAAGAAAAAGAAGATGAAGATGAAGATGAAGACCTCTGTGGAAATCGTCTGGACCTCCTCTTTTAAAGGGATCCTTCTGTATGTGTGTCCTTTGTCGTGATGATAAAGGGCCTGTTTTGTGTTCCTGACTAACTCCCCTTTTTCCCATGCTGCCCTGAGAGCCTCCCACTTCCTTACCCTTGATAGCCCACCTTATACCAGCACTCATTCCTCATGCACTCATGTTACTTCTTAATAGCCCCTCCCTCTTGTTCCCTTTGTCCCCTAGTGCCTTCGTGGGTTGGGTTTAGGGTTTGGTCCAATCATTTTTATCTCTTGACTGCCCACCCTACACCTACACTCCTTCTCTTGCATTCATATTTTTGTCCCCTAGTGCCTTTATTTTTATTTTTTTATATAGGGGGATATGGGGTTTTCCATTTTGAGAATTAGGTCATATGCCATCAGGCCATCAAACTCTTGACTTGTCCTTAGTGCCTTGATTGATATAGCTTGGGTCTAAATATTTTTACCCCAACCTTAGATTTTCCTTAAGCAATAATGATTTTCTTTAATGATTTACTCGCTAAAACATCTAAAATATATTGCTTAGATGGAAAATGCTGAAATCACTCTCTAAAATCGCACTCACAAAATTTAATTAGGTACTTTTTTAAGCAAGGTAAGTTTATTAGATAAAATTAATGCATTACAAGATACAAGTTCAAGTGAGATGAGAATTATCTATAATCTTTCTAAAAAGCTAACACACAATTCAATACTAAAAAAGAAAGTCAAATGAATGGATTCTAGAAAGGGGCAAATCGGAACTACATGAATGGCTTCCGCCTAGTTTTCGAAAATTTCAAAAAAGAGAGGGACTAATTGGTGACAGTTTTAGGCTAAAGCTAAAAGCTGTAGCGGTGAGGTGTGTGTTGCACCGTGTTAATTTAAACTGACTAATAAGAACTTTCATGCCTATTTTTACTTGATCTTCGGTTAGAAAAAATGGTAAGATAGGAAAAAGAATCGCAACTATGCCTGGTCGCTGGTGGAGGTCCAACTATCACAGTAGTGGCTAGATCCGACGAATCTGAGACCGTTGAGGCTGTTGGAGCAGCGCGTTGCCCCCAAAATCGTTCCAAGAAGCCACTGCATGTGAGCCACGCACTTGGCCAAGGCTACACGTGTAGCGAACTCACCCAATAGAAATGCGAAGTCTCCCCTGGACTTGTAGATTGGCATCTATAAAGATGATGGAGGAGGTGCGCATTGGACTATGGGTACCTGCTAGCAGAAGACCGGTGAAAAGTGGTTTGACTACTCTATTAGACGAAAAACAGACTAGAATTGGATGAAAAAGGTAGATACTAAGCCGAAAAAGTAGAAGGGAATGAGAGAAGGTAATCGAACACCGCCCAGAAACAGAGAGGAAATCTCTCGAAGTCTCCATCAAAAGTCGCCTACAAGAGGGATAGAAATATACAACTGGGACCATTTGGTGTTTTTTTCTTTAATAATTAAATAAGTATTTGTTTAATAATATTGTAAAATTAAAAAATAAAATATATATAAAAAAATAGTCACATATACTTGCGCGATCAGCTTGGTGGGGATCCCCAGTTGTGGCTGTAATACTGCCCTAAGGTTAGATAAGTTTCAGTCAGTTAGCCAATCTTTTCAGAGCATTATTTTCTGAATGAAACCCCGTATCAATGTCAGCTTCGACTAGTCGTACCCATATCTTAGATGTGAATCAGGTTTCTCTAGTACTCCACCATATTGATGGCATGCGTTGAGTTTGAAAAGTGTCGAATGCATTGTCTTTTGCAGTTTTGAATTGAGTTTCAACTAGCACTACGGTACTACCATTAGTTATTTTCTGTGAAAAATATTTATTTTTTTATTAAAATAAATCTATTTTCGTTATAAATAATTTTTTATAAATTGCCAGTAACTCACTGCAATTACTTTTTTTTCTAGTATGGTTAATATATTTGTAAATTAATTAATGTCATGTATTATAGTAAATTAATAATATTAGTCAATGAGTAATCTTCATTTTTAAACAGAAGTCACAATCTTTTACGGTTAGAGAACTTATATATATATATATATATATGTATATATTTTTTTTTACCAAAGGTAATTATTAGATTTTCCGAGTATATACGTACGGATATGTGATTATCGTTTTCTTTTATAAAATGCAATGTCAATTAAAATTGAAGTTTTATACAAATCTTAATTACATAACATATTATAATAAATTGTGAATACCACGTCATGATCTGTACTCGAGACTAACTAATAATTTTTCTTATATTTAATCTTATCAAATGAAATCTGATATTTCCCATTTCAGTTGAAATAAAGAGAGATGATATATAAATAATTGTCACGGTCGACGTTATTAAATATACGTTGGCGTTTTGTAGTTGGAGGACTTTACTACTTGAAATATATTGATCTTTGGCTATTAGTGAGCGGTATCAAACTCTTCTCTCAAATGAGTGATGCAATTCTTTTATAATTATTTTACAAACTATTTCAAAAAATTAATATAATATATCACTCAATTAAAAATAAATTTTAATGTTACCCAATTATCTTATATGTTATGTAGAGTTATAAATAACTATAAAATAGAAGGAAAAAAAAATGATAAATAACATATTTGTGTGTGGCGTAAAGATGCAGATAAGTTAGCACTTCCTGAAAACAACATATTGTTCAAGAAAAGCGCGAGTGAGGGGTTAATAAACTGTGAAGAAAGTTTGCACATAAGCTCTATGTGAAAATGCCTCAAAGGAAGAATTTGTATTTCATCGTGCAAAGCAACACGTGTTTTCTGTTTGCTCAACTCAAACCAATCACAGGATATTTAAAAGAAATTACAAGCTCAATGGAATGTTCTACGGATAGAGAATAGGCTTAACAGAATTTGTTCCAGAGAAAAGATTCTAGACTATTCTTGTATGCTATCTAGACTTAGACAGATGGTCATACCAAAGTCTCGTATCTAGATTTTGGTACGAGAGTGCATAACTGGATTTACAAAAAGATAAGTGACACCCAAATTGTTGCACCATAGTATAGGTGCTTTGAAAACAAAGATTCCAAGCTCTTTCAAGAGTGATTGCAGTCATATTATTTCACAAGCTGTGTTTGCTAGACCTTTGTACTTAGCCTCCTTGGAGGAGCAAGTAATAATGAACTGCTTTTTGGAATCCCAAGAGATGATATGAGAACCATAATAAATTCAGAAGCCATCCTGACCCGTAAACTTGGTCATCAAGGGATCCGACCCAGTCAATATTGAAATATAATAAAAGAGTAGAGGAATTGACTGATAAGAAATGGAGACCAAAGTTTTGTGTGAGACGTAGGTATAAGGGGATTAGTTTAACAATGTATGAACTAACAAACTTTATTGACAGAAAACGATATATCAAGAAGAGTAAATGCAAGATATTACAAACTTCCTACGACACTACGATACAACTAATTAGGATCTTCAAAGGATGGTCCATCCAAAGCAATGAGTTTAATGGAGGACGATATGGGTATGGACATGAGTTTGGATTGATGCATATTGGTCCAAATAAGAGTCAAAAATGTATTTGGACTAGGACATAAACAAACTAGATAAGTCACGGTAGACTTCTATTCCTAAGAAAAAATGCAATGACCCGTGCTCTTTAATTGAAAAATAGGCACACAATGTAGTAATACAATTTGATACAATGGAAATATTAGTATCAATAACAATTATATCATCTATGCAAATCAAAACATAAATAACAACATAAACTGATTGAAGTAAAAATAAAGAAGAATCAGACTTAGAACTTTTGAAATCAAGGAAAGATAATTTTACTTTTTCAAATCTCTATATAAAATATAATAAAAAATTCTATTTTTCGAAATTTTAAAATCACTTTTTCAAATCTCTATACAAAATTAATATTAAAAAAATATTTTATTACCTTTTTTAACTTTTATTTTATTTTATCTCTAAAAATAAATATGACTCTTAATATTCATTTTGAATCCAAAATATTCAAGGAGGATGAGAAAGGTACCAATTGGTTAACTTGTTCCATTTTGGTGCGGCATTTACTTCTTCATCACCCAATTATTTGCTGACTTCCAAAAGCCAGAATTACAAAATTTTGAACAATATTGCAAAAAAGTAGAAGCTCTTATAATCAATAATGCAGGAGGGGGAACAAATGAATGACCCCTTCCAACATGTACACGTGATCAATTTCTCCCACCAACGATTTTTAATTATGTGTACAGTAATTTTGTATAATAATTAAGACTTATAAATACGAGCATTGACCGATCGGTTTATGTACACAAAAATCAAAAGAAACGAAGAAAGAAATAGAATGAAAGAAAAGAAAGAAAGAGAAAAGAGAAAAGAGAAAAGAAAATTCCATTTCTTGAGTAATAAGAGTACTAAATATTTTCTCCTATTTTATCTTACAATAGTAGTTTTATTTTACTTTTATAACACATTATCAGTACGAAATTCTACCGATACTGAAGATAGTAGTCTTCTACTTCAAGTAAGTTTTTCAATATATTATTTGTAGTCTTTGAGATGAGTATAAAATGTAATATTGCTGAATATTACTTGATAAAATTCTACTTTTATTCTCATGATTATGTGAATATATTGCTTAAATTTACAAATTTATTTTTGTGATTTATATATATAGATAGTGTCAAATATTATAAAATTAAAATTTATTACTATTAACATTTCTGAAAAAAGTTATTTATCCAGAATTCTTGATGAGATTTATTTGAATATGACGAACTTGGGAGATACAATCAAAAAAGAAAATCACGTGTCCCTGCAAGACCGTGCTATGTATAATAATTTAAGAGAGATATAAACACCAGAAGATGTAATCCTCCCAAAAGATTATTATGACTTATTGCACTTGAAGTTGTAAGATTTTAAGAGTAGTAGTGAATATAATTCTGCACTGTTTAAAATCAGTTCAATATTAAAATTATGCAGTGAAAAGGTCACTAATGATGTTATGTTAAAGAAGACATTATTTTTCATGTCTTGAATGTGCTCCTGCAGTAGTAATATCGAGAGCGAAAATTTAACAAATATTATGAACTTTTATTTTATCTTCTAGTAATTGAGCTTTTTCATCAGTTACGTCCTATTAGTTTCACATCATTTTCTAAAATAAATGATACTGGATTTACACAATTTCCAGAAGTGAATGGTGCATCCCTTCAAATAAACTAAGAGCGTAGACGTGGTAAAAAAATTATAAAAATGTGAGTTCCAGAAGCAACAATATTAAATAGGATAATAATATAAATATATTATATCACCAGAAGTAATCCAATTCAGAGAATGGTAAAAACCCTCAGAATAATTTTTCATAAAAAGATGAAAATGTTTGTCATAGATGTGGTATGACTAAACATTAACCATGTACATGTTATACGGCCAAGCACTTGATTTACTTATACTAAGTTTTATATATTATAGTAAAACTTTATCATGTTTTGAAATAACGAAAATTCGGTGCCTGAAGCAGGACAAAAAAATTATTTGGGATAATAAAACTATGTCTAAATTTGATCTTCTTACAAATAAATGTGAACCAAAAGTTCAGAAGATTATATATTTGTAAAGTGTTACAAATCAGTTATAGGATGTATTTATTGACACTAAAAATATTGTAAAATCATATATTACTGCTGTTAATGCTTAAGCAAGAATTGAAATCTCTGAAGGACGAGTTGTTAAAACAGCAATAGATGAGTCTAAAATACGCCTAAAACGTTGAAAACCTATTGGTGCAAAAGAGAAAAGAAATCGGTGCTCCTGAAGAGATCGTACTTTTTGTATAAAATATAATTTTCCTGAAGAGGAAACTCCTGAAGAGAAAACCTCCTAAAGATGTGTTTCATGAAATATTTTCCTCTAGAGAGGAACATGTACCTGAAATAATGAGATCTTAATACATTTCATGAATACTGGAGAAATTATGGATAGAAATAAAACTGTTGTCGACAGCATATTTTCATATATGATTGCCCTTGACATTACCAGAAGTAATGAAAAAAGTAAGCCAAAATCCGTCGAAAAATATCGATATAGAAATGATTAGTCAAATGAAAAACAGTTATTGAAGCTGAATTAAACTCGCTAGTGAAACAAGATGTATTTGTACTTGTTGTCCAAACACCAAAATGTGTAATACTTGCTGGATATAAGTGAGTATTTATATGAAAATATTGTACAATACAATGCACGACTTGTTGTACAAGATTTCCTGCAGAAACTCGAGATTAATTATGAGGAAACATATTTTATATTTATGAATGCAATTACATTCATATTTTTAATCGGCTTGATTATTACAAAATGATTAGATATACAGTTAATGAATGCGGTCACTACATATTTATAAGAATCATGGGATCATGATATATATAAAGATATACAATACTTGAAGCATTTAATCTAAGTACATTTAGGAGTATATACTTTATAAAACTTCAAATATCTTTATATGAATTAAAGTAATCCGAACGCATGTGATATAATCAACTTAGTGAATATCTATTGAAAGAAAGATTTAAGAATAATCTTACAGCGCTAGATTTGTCATTATTATAGTTTATGTTGATGATTTATCTTGTTAGAACTTTCGAAGAGATTACAAGAACTGAAATATATTTAAAGAATGCATTTGAAATAGAAATATCTTATTATTCAAATGCTAGATGAATTACAAAAATTTGAGACTTCTAGCCTTATCTCTCAAATGCATTTGTTTTTCATATAGCAACATGCTATCCTTATCTAAAAGATTAGGCAAACGAAATGAAGAGACAAGTAAGGATTTTAAATCCTTATTTTGTTGTTTCAACTCTACAACTTTGTTGTTAGAGTCTTGAATGAGTCACTGAAATATGAAAACTTTATCGTTAAGTTCCTCAATTTGACGATTTTTAAATTGTAACCGATCAGAAAACTCAAAAATAGAGGAGGAGTATCGAGTATCGAGTGCCGAGAGTCACCAGCTCATAAACAGCTTCACGATCTGACTTATTAGTTAGATCATTAACTTACTGCAACATAGCACCAACAGAAGTTGCAAGAACAACTTGTAACTGAGGTGAAAGATATCTCATTTATTGATCGTGAGGAATATTTAAAGGAAACTGATGAACCATTAAAAATTTGTAAAATAAGAATGCAAATGCAGATGAATTATAGATATGAGAATAAAATTTGATGCGAACTAAATAAAACTAAAGACGATTCTTATAGAGATAGAAATAAAAACAAGACAAATCATTATCTCTTCAAATCTCACTTAGTCAAGAGCATAAGATATGCTTGATGCATAATTTCAAAAGCCAGCGAGATTAATTGCAACTATTCCTATTTTCTTGCAAACGTTGAACTTCTGTCGTTAGCTGCTGTTGTTGACTTTGTATTTGAGTCATCTCTCGTTCCAGCTCTTCTATTTGTGTTTTTAGGTTATGAGAATACCAGTTTACAAATTTCTTCAACTCCTTATTTTCTTATCTTAAATTTTTATTTTTTCTATCTTTAGTTACAAGCGTCTAATACAATTTAGATATTTGATTTTTAAGATGATCAAGCTCACTCGGTTTCACCAGTAGCCTCTGAGACATAGTTGTAAGAGAGGTAGCATATTGAGCATTGAGGGTTCTTGATGTTACAACAATTTCAGGATCAGTTTTACTAGAAAGATATATCTCTTCTCCTATTATAGTGTTTATAGTTTCAGGAGAAAAGATGAGTGGTTAAGGTATAAAATGTTCATTGTTCAAATTTGGGATATTAATGAATGAATTTTTGTCTAATATAATATCGTTCTGGATGAACAACAACTGGATTTATGAAGAATGTGAGATCTTTTTGCTAGAGTAAACTAATGGTAAAACTGGTTATATTTAAATAACAATCTGAAACCTTCAAATCTCTTCAAAATCTCGTTTGTCAATAATTTCAAGTGGATTTGATTTTCCGCTGAACCGATAATATTAGACTTCAAGCTTTTACAGCTTTTATCATACATGGATGGTTTCCAATACTATTTCTGCCGTATATAAACAAGTTCTCCATAATAACGCCGAATAAGGGGGAGAAAATTTTAGATGAAAATATTATCATGTTCTCTCTAATACATTATTTAGATTAAAATCATTTTTGAATTCTTAACCCAATTATATATGCTGAAATCATGTTTGTTTATTACTTGAAAAACTGACGCATATTCTCAGGGGTAGTTTAAGTATTACGACAGGTTTCAGATTTCTACTAAGTCTGTCAATCAAATATTATCTTCCACATTTTCAAATCACTCAGAGATTATTGTAATTAATGAAACAAGTAGAGAGTGTATTTAGCTGAAATCAATGACTCAATATATTCAAGAAAAGTGTGGTCTTTCATAATCAATGATAACTCAACAATTTTATACGAAAATAATGCTGTTTGTATCATTCAAATTAGATGAGAATATATCAAAGATAAGATTAAGTGATAATTTGGCAGATTTATTCACGAAAACATTACCAGCTACAACATTCAAGAAAATTGTGCAAAACATTGGAATGTTAAGATTCAAAGATCTATCGACATGTACTTTTTAGGGGGAGTAAAAGTTCTGAAAACTTGTACTGATTGTACTCTTTTTTTTCGCTTGCAAGGTTTTAATGAGGTAATTTTAAAGCGTTTAAAGGAACATAAGAATATTGTACTCTTTTTCCTTCGTCATTGGTTTTTTTTCCCACTGGATTTTTTCTTGGCAAGGTTTTAACGAGACAGATTATTTATGAGTAATCATTCAAGGGGGAGTGTTATAATCAATAATGCAAGAGGAATGACAAATGAATGACTTCCCTCCAACATGCCCATGTGATCAATCTCCCCTACCAACGACTTTTAATTATGTGCACAGTAATTTTATACAGTAATTAAGGCCTATAAATACGAGCATCGGCCGATCAATTTATGTATACAAAAATCAAAAGAAGCGAAGAAAGACATAGAATGAAAGAAAAGAAAAGAAAAGAAAGAGAAAAGAAAAGAGAATAGAGAAAATTTTAATTTTTGAGTAATAAGATTTTTAAATATTTTTTTGTTTTATTTTATCTTGTAATAATAATAATTTTATTTTAATTTTATAACAAAAGCAAAGAAAATAAGAATGGTCTGATGAGTTTTTGCCAATAAACAATAATAAATAATTAGATGTAGCTCAACTCTAGAATAGCTTTTGTGGAATTAGATGTAGCGCAACTGCTAAGTCTCATCTATTTAGAGATGGGCTATTTTTGGACGCTAGTATCCGTATCGCTTTTAAGATTTTCTCTACTAAAATATATATAACTTTACGTAGGGCTGATTTAGGCCAAGAGAAATAATTAAAATTTTTCTTTTTTTAAATTTATTATTATATTTTTAAATTTTTTTTGTATAAAATATAATTAAAAAATATAATATTTTTAAATTCTAAAATTATTTTTCCAAATTTTAAAATAAAATTAATATTAAAAATATTACAATAATATTTTTTTAATTTTAATTGAATTTTATCTTATTTTATGTATAAAAATAAATCACAACATAATTTTTAATTAGTAGTGCTCCGATTTGTTTGACCACGTTTGTGAACTTCTGAGCTATAACAGTACTGTCGTCCATTTTTTCGGATAATATATGCTGGATGCAGGCATGCAGGCATGCACGCTGCCTGCTGCAATTTTTATCCATTCAAAGACATTGAGAAGTGGCCCAATTATAAAAACTTGTTAATTATAAATATTTTCCAAAAAACGGATCGAGGGCCCGAGGCTCCACATTTATCTCGAAACAATTAATTATTTGATCAACGCGAGTCACGAGTTCCACTTCCCCACATGGCAGCTGGTGACGTACGTATAAATCAAGACTTGGTGTGTTCATTACCCTTGTGATCATTGATTGATCATCGATCCTTCCAATACAGCAGCATCAACCCGTCTCGAGCAACCAAGGAATGGCGCGCACCACCACACCCGGCGCCATCCATGCTTCTGCTCTTAATGCCACAAAGCTCATGCGCCGCCCGGCCCTGAACCGTGCATTCGCTGCAGTCTACGCAAGCGCCATCGCAGCCCTGTTCTATCACCATGTACTCAAGCTCATCAACTCCATCACCAGCTTGATCACCTTCTTCCTCTCCCTCTCCTTGTTACTCTCTGATCTTGTTCTTGCTTTCATGTGGATCACCGCCCAGTCCTTCCGCATGCGACCAATCCGCCGTCAGGCATTTCCTGAAAACCTCAAACAAGTCGTTTTAGACGACGAAGGATTCCCGGCGCTGGACGTGTTCATATGCACTGCGGATCCATACAAGGAGCCACCCATGGCCGTGGTGAACACGGCCTTATCGGTCATGGCTTACGACTATCCAACAAATAAGGTTTCAGTCTATGTTTCTGATGATGGAGGATCGCAACTTACACTCTTTGCTTTCATGGAGGCTGCCAAGTTTGCAAGGCACTGGTTACCCTTCTGCAGGAAAAATGATATTGTGGAGATCAGAAGCCCCGGCGTGTATTTCTCTTCAGATCATGATCACCGGCCATCTTTCTACTCTGAAACTGAAAGTATTAAGGTAGGTACTATTATACTGAGTGCGTAATACCAGCTACTTCCTTTCGTTTAAATTCGTGAGGGTTGTTCCTTTTACAAATTAGGGCGACAAGGTACTCATTTTTAATTTTTACATAAAATATAATTTTTAATATAATTTTTTTAATATATATATTTTTAATTTTAATTTATTTTTTTTTAATTTTAAAATATAATAATATTAAAATATAAATTAAACTCATCTTATCTTTTTTTTTTTTTTTTTTTTTTTTTTCTCCGTGACGTTAATTTGATTTGTTTTCAGAAATTTCAAAACGTTCTCAAAGTTTATATCTATATTTTTTTTATTAGAAAAAATGAAAGTGGTGTCACTAAAGTTGAGGGTTGATCTGGTCTCTGTCATTCATTATTCATTATTGCAAGTAGTGATAAGTCCCATCGAGAGGGTCCCGATATGTATGGAACCTTTCGAAATCCAAAGCTGACATGATCAATCATGTCAATAAATTTAACAAACAAAAAATAAACCCAATTTCTATTTCTGAAGTATTGGAACGCAAGCTTTAATTATTAGCCGAATATTCCTGTATGCAATTATATGATGCTCTGCGCATATATAGTAAGGATAATAATAGGTTTATTTTTTATTTTATCTTTTGGTATCAATTTTTTAAAAATTAAATATATTAAATAAATATTTTAAAGAATAATAAAAAATTTAAATTTAAATACATTATAAATAATAAAAAGAATAAAAAGTAGTAAGCCTTATTAAGCATGCACATATGGCCAGTTGAATTATTTATTCAAAAAAAAAAAAAAGAATTCATCATGTGCTTATGTAGCTAGTCTGGTGTGTTCATTACCTTATGATCATAAGGGTTAAAAAAAAAATTCTATTTCATTTATGTTCAAAGATGACTGATTTCAAAAAGAGATTTTGTTTTTCTTATACCTTTCTGATTTCAATAAAATCGATATTGTCGATAGAGACTCAGAGAGAATAGATCAGCCGCCTCGAAAAGGTTACCAAAACTCTTGACTTGGACAGTATTTCTTTCTTTGTTTTTTAGTAAAGATGGCTGGTTTGATTGCATTAAGTTCCGTTTGTTTTTAAAAAATATCTTATTTCAATCTCGTTTCGTTTCCTTTTATTTAATTATTATATTATTTTAAATTTTAATATAAAATAATATAAATAATTTCACATTTTCAAATTTTAAGACAAAAATTATATTAAAAAAATTATTTTATAATAATATTTTGTTTAACTTCTTCCTTTAATTTTAACTCATTTTATCTCGTCTCATTTAAATCCCATCTCTAAAAATAAACCAAGCCTAAATTATATTATTTTATTTCATTTTATTCTATATAATTATTATAATTTTTTTAAACTCTCATTTATAATATAATAAATAATTATATTTTTTATTTTAAAATACAAATTATATTAAAATTGATTCTAATATTTTTTTATATTTAAATTTTAATAAAATATTGTAGTTGATTTTATTTGAACTACATAACAGACGATGCTTAATTATTTCATTCAAACTTGGATGGAAAAGTTCGTATATTTGTATAAATTTATTCGAATCCAGCGGTATCGATATTATTTATATATTTTGAATAGTACTTACAAATACTTGTTTGGGTAAAAAGTTATTTTCATATATTTTTAGATAATTTTTTAAAATATAATATAAATGTAAAATAATGTTTTAATTTCAATTTAATATTTCTATCTAATTATTATCTAAACACAATACAAAACTCAATACAAACTTCAAAACTTTTACATAAAACATAAAAAATAATGCAATTTTTTAAAACTTTTAATACAAAAATAATAATTTTATTCAAAATTTTCTCTATTTTTTTTTCTAAAACTCAATAAAATATCTTAACTCAACTATTTAATTACTATCTATAAACTATTTGTCAATTATTCACAAATATATTTAGATATTTTAAATGTATAAACGACCAATATTTAAATCAACATGATCTAAAAAATGAATGATTTATGTGCAAAATTAATTATATGCATGTTTCCTTAGATTACCCTAAAAATGAGACCTCCTTGACTAAATGGAAAGTTCAAAACCAGCGATGAAATAGAACAATACTAGGATGACTACCAAATGTATCCACAAAATGTGCACACCAATCTAAATTAGTTTTTTGTTTTAATTTATTTTTCTTTAAGCAGTTTTAAACATATTTAACCATTGAGAAAAAAATATGAGTCGGCATTAATTACAAGTGATGTAGAGAATGTCGAGATTTATCATATCAACTAATGAATAGTTTTTGAATTTTTTCATAGGAAATTTTATATTTACAATTTGATGTAAAATATACATCTCCAGATCGATTGAATTTCCTTACTAATTAAATTATGTCATGTTTGTATTGTGAGGCCAGGTATCAACATTACCGACTTGTAAGTGTTATTGTTGTTTTCATTACTTTACAAAAGTCAATAAAAATGTAAGGTAGAGTATTATAATATATATGTCCTATATATATATACCGGATGAGTAATATTACGTATAAAGAATATTGTGTACTTATACATATATCTGTATATATTCTGATTGGTTATTTTTATATATTTTTATTTTAAATTTAAGTATTTATTAAATCGATATTTTTACTTCTATATTGGTGCACATATAGATGCCTAATTTTACTTGTATTTAGAGTTTTTCATACAAAAAATTTTATGTCGCATACCATGTTTATATATATATATATATATATAACACAACGCGTATAATCACATAGAAATTAATTAGTGTATTCTTGTTGGGTTGCTAATAAACCATGTTAAATGATCTAGACGATGTACTATAGCATGAAAGCGAGGGTAGAGAATATTGTTGAGAGAGGAAAAGTTGGTGAGGAGTACATTACCAGTGAACAAGAGCACGAAGCTTTCATCAAATGGACTGCTGGATCATTTACACGTCATGATCATCCTACCGTTATTCAGGTTTTGCACCTTTTTCGTCTCCAGTAATATTTAATGTTCTGTCTATTTGCAGTTAATCACTTTATTATATTTTGGGAATGAATTGTTTGTAACTGGGAGCAAACTCTTTTGAATGGAAATAATTATCACTTTAAAATAATATTTTATATGTCTCTAAAATTATGTTTAAATATTGAGAATGTTTGTAAGTAGTAATAAAAAATATTTAAGAATATTAGAAAGTTTTTTTATTTTCAAACCTGTCCTATCACATTTAGTGTTTTTAAATTAGGCACAATTTTCTTCAACATTTATGACAAGTATCACGTACATGAACACAGGTTCTATTGGACAGCAACAAAGACAAAGACGTCACAGGTCATGTAATGCCAAATCTTATATATGTATCCAGAGAAAAAAGCAGGACTTCACCACACCATTTTAAGGCAGGTGCCCTTAATGTCCTGGTAAGCATCCCCAAGAGCCAACCTGTAATTTATATTGATCCATTCTATATGCTTAATTTCTTGCTTGTCTGTTTGGGTGCATGAAAAACTAAAGCTTCGAGTGTCGGCTATCATGACGAATGCACCAATCATTTTGACCCAAGATTGTGACATGTACTCCAACGATGCTCAAACGCCTCTACGTGCTCTATGTTATCTATTGGACCCTAAGTTTCAATCAAACTTAGGGTACGTTCAGTTCCCTCAACGTTTTAATGGGATTAACAGCACAGACATCTATGCTTGTGCTTTTATGCGTTTGTTTCATATTAATCCTTCTGGAATGGACGGACTTTTGGGCCCCAATTATGTCGGAACCGGATGCTTTTTCAATCGCCGAGTATTCTTTGGAGCCCCATCATCTTTTTTGCCACCGGAAATTCCAGAACTCAGCCCTGGCCACGCTGTTGACAAGCCTATCCAGTCCCAACCAACATTACTGACAATGGCACACCATGTAGCCAATTGTAATTACGAGAACCACACAAAGTGGGGCTCTAAGGTCAGCTCAGTTGAACTCATTACTCAATTTTATTTTTTTTATTCCTTTTTATCATAAAAAATATTTTAATTATAAATAAATTACATAAAAATAAATTTATAATTTGATATGGTACATCAGATTATGAATTTACTTTTAATTTTATAAAATAAATCTAACGAATTTCATAAAATCAAATTAATTTGTGATTTATTTTATATAATCTCTATATATTTATAGCAGTTCTCGTTTATCATTCTTCCTTCCAACCACTTTAAATTAAACTGACAGATTAAATATTTGTGTAGATAGGTTTCAGATATGGGTCTCTGGTGGAGGACTTCTACACAGGGTATCGACTAAAGTGTGAGGGATGGAGGTCCATGTTTTTGAATCCTGACAGGGCAGCCTTTTATGGGGATTCACCAATCAACCTTATTGATGTGCTAAGTCAGACTAAGCGATGGGCCATTGGCCTCCTCGAGGTGGGCTTCTCTCGAAATAGTCCTTTAACCTTTGGGGCACGGTCCATGGGTCTTCTCATGGCCCTCTCCTATGCACATTATGCCTTCTGGCCCATCTGGTCCATTCCAATAACCATTTATGCCTTCCTCCCCCAGCTTGCCCTCCTCAATGGGATTACCATTTTCCCAATGGTATGTTCTCCTACTTACAGCATTTGATATGTTAATATACAATAAACTGAGAAGAAGAGAAAATCAAAAGTTGAATAAAGTTGTTAAAAAATACTTGAGATAATGAAAGGTGAATGCCTAAACTTAAAAAAGGAAAATATTTTAGTCACAAAATGATTTCACAAAAATAATATTACAAAGTAACGTGACTTGAAATAATGTGTTTGATTATAAAGTAAATCTAACGAATTAGATAAAGCCAAATCAATTTGTGTTATTTTTGTATAGTTCTTTAATATATGTAACAATTCTCGTTAAAAAAATAATAGAAAAGATTTTAAGAATTTCAGCTATTGTTTAATTATTTTGAAAAAAAGAATAAATCTATTCATCATTCTCTTTCTCATCATCCTCTCATCATTCCATGATGTGGTATTAAATAATAGGCTAATAAGTAGAACATAATAAATAATTTTCAATCATTTAATACTACATTATAAGAGGATGAGTAACATTGCTCTTGATAAAAAGACAATATTCACCAACCTTTTAATTATAAAAAATCATAATTATATTTGCTTATAGAGTCCCCCACTATAAATAGCATTATTACTAATAGTAGTAATTTATTGAAATGAAAATTGAGTTGCAGGTCTCAGAGCAATGGTTTCTCTTGTACGTGTTTCTTTTCCTGGGTTCCTACGGGCAGGATTTCCTGGATTTTTTCTTAGCCGGGGGAACCTTGGAGAGTTGGTGGAACGAGCAAAGAATGTGGATGATAAGGGGACCCTCTTGTTTCTTGTTTGGTTTAGTTGAGTATATGCTCAAGTCCATGGGCATTTCCGCACAGGGTTTCAACGTCACCAGCAAAGTTCTGGACGACGACCAAAGCAAAAGATATGAACAACGTATCTTTGAGTTTGGAGTCTCATCGCCCATGTTTGTGCCGCTCACAGCGGCAGCGATAATAAACTTGGTCTCCTTTTTATGGGGGCTCGTGAGAGTTTGCACAGGCAGCAATAAATGGGAAGGAGTGTTCGTGCAACTGTTCATCGCGGGTTTTGTCACCCTGAATTGCTGGCCAATCTACGAAGCCGTGGTGTTGAGGAGCGACAAAGGAAGGATGCCTTCTAAAACTACTCTGATATCAACTCTTCTGGCATCTACCCTTTATATTGCATCTTTTCTTGCCCTAAGAAGGAGCTGAGATGAGTGCTCGATCTTTCCGAGGTTATTGCCTTCTCATTTTATTTACTATTTGAGATTAATAGTTTTTCTTTTTTTTTAAACAAAGATTAATAGTTGAATAAGATGAAACAAACTTTTGTATTTCATATGGACTTCTGAATCACAATAATGGATTTGTTGTAAGATATCTCGTATTATATATGGTTGTGGAGTGGACTAAAACAATGCAAGAATAAGGTTATGAGTCTTGTTCTCAAATAAATAAATAAACACATATATAAATTTCCCTGTCAACAATTTTATTTATCCATAAAAAATTTGCAGTCTAAAGAAATAGCTATATTTGAAAGAATAGACACCGAGAGAAGAGAAGTACTAACCAAGTTATTATATAAGTATATTTATAAATTGATGTGGTTCATATGATGATATGCCACATGTACCTAGAAGATTTTCATATAGTGATATGCCACATGATAGCTTGGGAAAAAGTCGTCCAAGCTACCTACAAGAGTTTTTCCCACCAAATGTTATGATAGGAGTTTCGTAGCATATAATAAGTGGCCAATAATATTGTAGCTACCAAATATTATTTTTGGTGGGAAATGATAACTTTTTTCCACAAATATTTTTTTGTGGTAAGAACTATATTATTTTGTGGTAAAATCTCTTACCAACCAAGCTATTGCGGTGCAACATAGTCATATACCCACTAAACGTTTAGTTGGAAAATCATATTTTCCATGAGCTTTTTTGTGGAAAATTTGGCCGCATAAATTTTTTTCCCGTTTCACATTTTGTGACAAAAAAGTTTTTGAGATGCTTACAGTTGGTGGCAATTATTCCTCCCTCCCTCCCAATCTGTAGAGTTGTCAAATAAACTTGTTTTTCACCCGCATATATCATTGGAAATATGCATTTAGCATGAAAATTATTCGTGGAAAACATCATTTAGTAATGTAGTTAGCTATCATATTTTTCCCACGACAATGCTCATGTCAAAAGGTTATTGTTGACAACAACCAATAGTTGAAAGTAGGCAGTCCATTACAAGCATTGGTGTGAACTATTATTTCGGATGATGCATTTGGTAGAAAAAAGTTTTTTGTGACATTCTCATTATGATAATCCTATAGTAAGATTTTTTATTTTTATTTTTGCCATGAAAAGTTCCAGTGCAAATACAATGTTATCCGGCTTTCATTTGCTATTATGGATATCTTTTCCATCACTTTATTCTATTGAAAGTATTTGTTTTGCCATGAAAACATGTTTAGTGAAAATAAGGTCACGGGAATTATACCTTTTCTCACATACTACACACTAGAAAAAAAAAAAATACATAAATCACCATAGAAATTATACCCGTTAATAGCAAATGATATCCCAACAAACATCATCGTCTGAAGTAAAAAAAAATTATTGAAGATATCACCTCAAACTAATCCAAACGAAATAACCAAGGATGAACCAGCATATCATACATACATAATCACCATCATATATACAAATCTGCCATCAGTAATTTGAGAACAAATAGCTCAAGGCCATTAGGCATACAGTTTGTTTGCAACTCCATGCCAAGTACACAAGGGAATTGTAAATACTAATGCCAACAGCAACAAGGATAAATTTCAGGACAAATGTTCAGATTTTGTATAGCCTTTACTAAGCAAGCAGGTTGTAGCCTCCTCCTCTTGCTCCAAAAAGCATGTTGCCTATTGTTTACTCTTAGATTTGTTTCCCCACAACCCAACTCTCAGAATTTTTTCTGCATAGCAACAATTTTTTCTCTTTTCTTTTGTCCTTTTTTTTTCTTGGTATCCAGACCAGGGGTACGTTTCCATAACTAGGAGCAGCCACCCCTTATTCCAAAAAAAAGCAACAAAACACATTAAATAGAAGGTGCTAAACTATACCTCAGCCCAATTTAATTTTATTAACTCCTTCTTTTACTACCATCGTGATATGCTTCAAACAAACAACCACCCAACCATTTGATTTTGCACTCATAGTTCGTGAAACTATGTTTGGAGTGAAATAGTTTCATTTTAAACCCAAAGATGGGGCAATTAATTATTAATTTGCTTGAGTAAATCCACCTTCTGATCAAGTAATTATAACATGCAACTAGTGTTTCTTCTCTGAGCTATTTGCTGCCAGACAACTATTCAATTACAATCTTAATATTCCTAATAACAGCTAATAATTCATTGCCATATTCTCAAAGTGTTTCTCTATCTTATAATTTAGAGAAATTCTGGGGTTCGATCTGACGTAAACCCCCCCTCCCCCCCGAGTTTTTTATTATATTTTTATCAGTCATTCCTACTCACGTATCATCAAAGCCCAAATCCACAAAACTCCGTTTGGATTCGAAGACGTGATAAGATGAATTGAAATAAATTGAGTTAAGTTTGTTTTCTAATCTTATTATTGTTTTGAAATTTAAAAAAGTTGACTTAAGAATTGAAAAAACTGTATTAGAATTTGAAAAAATTGTACTGAGATTTGTATTTTATATGAAAATATGAAAAAATATAATAATAAGTTTGAAATAAGTTGAGACGACCTCATCTCATATTCGGATACAAATGGGGCCTCAATCTCAAGACCCACCTCCACAATTTCTCTTCTTTCAATCTCAGGGAAATGATAAGTAGGCCGTTCGGGGTTCTCATTTTGTGACCCGCTCTTTTATTTCATTTTTTATATATAATTAAAAAAAAATATTTAATAATATTATAAATTTCTTTTTTTTTTAAATAAAAGTATTAAAAAAATGTAAAAAAAAAAAAAAATACACTAGCAATGTCCCCTCAACCTCAAGACCCACAAGAAGACCCAGAAGCAAAATCTTGTGAAAATCAAGGGGCAAAGGAAGAGGAAGGGGATGAGCCAAATGTGCTGACTTCTGCGAATTGGTTGAGGTTTTTGAGGAGGCTGGCCGTGTGGTTGCTGTGGAGGTTTGTGATTTTAGGGAAAAATAACTAAATAATAATAGGAAATGGAAGAATTTTTTTCATCTTCAAGCGTAATTTTTAAAAGATACGATTTTGCATATGCATGTATCGAAATTAATGTTAATGCTCTAAGATTAGATGAAGAGTTTTTGTAAATTGTACTAAAATAATTAAGTTGAATGATTTTTAGATTTTAAAAAAGAAAATATCAAAAGTTAAATAACAAATATTATGTTAAAATATGTTAGAATATAGTTTTATAATATTATTTTTATTTAAAAATTTGATTTTTTTTTTTTAGAATTTGGAAAAGTTATAATAATTAAACTGAAAATATTATAATGATTAGTTTGTAAATTTTATATTTAAATTATATTTAGAAATAAGATGAGATGAGATGAAGTTGAATATTTTGAGATATGAAAATATATCCAAGTCAGTCCTAATATATATATCTTTCCTTTGGCCAATAACGATTTCCTCGCTAAAACAACTGAAACAAAGTTTCAGTCAGGTAGCCAATCTTTTAAGGGCATTATTTTCTGAATGAAATCTCATAGCAATGTCAGCTTTAGCTAGTGGCACCCATGTCTTAGATCTGAATCAGGTTTCTCTGCTCCACCATATTGGATGGCATGGGTTGAGTTTGAAAAGTGTCAAATGTATTGTCTTTTGCAGTTCTGAACTGAGTTTTAATTGGCATTACAACTATTTATTTTTATCACAAATAATCTTTTTTGTGATTAATTATTCGGCAAAAATGCTAAACTTAGTTTAATTTCAAAATTGGTTAAGTCTGTTTCTGCAAGGGACAATTATTTTTGGAATTAGTGAATTTTTGTTTCTTGAAATAGCACAACTATAAAGCATAAAGGCTGGCCTATATAATTTGCCAAAGATTACAAATAAATTAATTAGTGTTCCACTTGTATAAGAGCAAGAAAAGTATAGATAGTAATAAGAAAAACTGCTAATTTCGATTCTCGAAAGGAAGAGAAACTAGCCCATAAAGAGCCAATACAAGACATGTTGAAGTTGCAGTAGTTTTGAATGGTATTCTTCCTTTATCATTCCTCAAGACCATGTGTTGAGATATGGCTTGAATGAAGCACATCAGATTGCACTTCGAGGGCTAACCCGTAACTTCGCTCGATCCTCGCTCGACAGTCGCTCGAGCGAGACATCAGATAGAGAGTATTTGATCCAAGCAGAGACTTCGCTCGACCTCCTGCTTAAGCGAGAATCAATCCTAGGGTTGCATCGCTTCCAGGAATTAGGGTTAGCGCTGTCTGGAATAGTATTCCGCTCGAGCGAGAAGGTCTCGCTCGAGCGAGATACTGCCTATATAAGGATCTCCGCATTTGAACGAAGTGAGCGGAGCATAGGGCTGTGAGAGAGCAAAAGATTCCGCTCGAGCGAGAAGACCTCGCTCGAGCGAGAAGACCAACACAGCAGCATCCGTCTCTCTTTTTCTTTTTGTTTGATTTTGTAGATCAGAGAGCAACTTGTAAAAGGTTTGAGAGCCTTATGAGAGAGAGAACTTTGTAACCTCCTAGAAGTGCACTCCATCTTCTGTTATTATAGTGATTTAGACCAACCCAACAGTAAATGTAGGCTTAGTTTGAGCTGAACCACTTTAAATCTTGGTGTCCATTACTGTTCTGCGTCTTTAGTTTTATTTCTTTTTGTTGCATCCGCTACGTGACTCCATATTTGTTGTTTGTTGTCCAGCCCAAATTCCAACAAACTGGTATCAGAGAGTTCTTGAGCTCTGTGAAGATCCGAAAGGATGGCCTCAATAAATTTTGGAGTAGAGAAATTTGACGGTCAGAACAGTTTCAGTTTATGGCGCTTGAAGATGAAGACTTTGTTGAGTCAGCACGGTCTGTTCAAGGTTGTAGAATGAGTGACTGGTGAGTCTCTTGCATCATCAAGGAATGAGGAAGAACTGGCTCACAATACTATTCTACTGTCACTATCAGATAAAGTTCTGAGGGAAGTTGAAGAGGAGGAGACCGCGGTTGGTCTGTGGAACAAGCTGAAGAGCTTGTACTTGAAGAAGTCTCTCACTAACCGGTTATTTTTTAAACAAGGGTTATACACTCTCAAAATGGAGGAAGGTACTTTTATTTCTGCACATCTAAATGAATTTAATAAAATTATTATGGATCTGAGGAACATAGACATTAAGATTGATGAGGAAGATCAAGTCTTAATTGTTTTGTGTTCATTGCCTATTTCATTTCATAACTTTGTAAACTCAATGTTGTATGGTATAAATACAATCTCCTTTGTAGATGTCAAGTCTGTTTTGAATTCTAAGGAATTGAGAACAAAGTTTGTAGGTTTAGGCATGAACAATCAAGCCAAGGGTTTGTTTGTGAAATGTTCCTCTGGTGATAGATCCGGTGAAGGATGTTCAGGAAAGAATAGAGGTAGTTTTAGTTTCAGTAGCTCTAGATCTAACAAGAGAAAAGTGAAGTATTACCACTTCCATAAGTTGGGTCATTACAGAAGTGAGTGTCCTCAATTAAAAAATGTGAAGGAAGATGAAAGTTCCTCTAGTAGTGATGACAGTGAAGAGGATGACAGTTAGTCTCTACTTCCTTGAGGGCAGTTTGGTAATAAGGTGGAGTATCCTCACATGCTTCAGTTTCATATATCATTTTCATGTATCACATGTGAGTCCGCTAGTCATGATGATCATTTATGAGTCGGTAGCTTTTTCTTGGTGTGATCAGAAGACAGTAATCTTGGTTTTTTGTTTGCATTGTATTCTTGGGAAGTAGTGTAGAATCAGGGTTCCTGCAGTATTTCTGATCAGGATACATCTTGTGTAAAGTCTTCGTTTTGTTAAACTCATATTTGTTCCAATGATCATTGAAGAGTTTGGTTTTGTTTATCTGATTTTGAGAAGACAAATGATCTACAAATAAGAAAGTAGAGCGTTACTCAGACCATACAGTTTTGTTTCACTCCACGGAGTAACTGAATGGAATGAGGCAGGCTTTGAGAGACAGAGTCTACAGTTTGCTTTTAGTTTGCCAGGCTTGTCTATAGATCGTCAGTGAAACGGACAATGCATCTTGCTATTTGATGAACATTCTTTTCTTTTATTCCACAGGAAAGGAGAGAGAGTTATAGCAAGAAGGTGGAGTTGCAGAGAGTTTCATAGTTTATTGGCATTGGTGTAAAATGAGAGCAGATCTATAGTTAGTAGATAGAGGAGGCAGTTTAGCCACCTTGCCACCTTTTGTGTATGCTCATGCAGGTTTTTGTTGGTTCTTACTTTGGCATAAGAATATTTTTTGGCTGTCTTCATTTGTATTCAGAAGCCGTTTATTCAAGTAAGCAGTCTGTATTGTGGTGCATTGCCGTTTGTGTGAAGATGGTGAATCTTCAGATGTCATCTATGGTGTTGAAGACTTTTATGTGGAAATTAAGTTCTTCAAAGATAGACTTCGTATTTCGTGTTGGGTATTCCTTCTGTGATCGAAGGATTTGTGGGTCTTAAGAATTTTGTGGGGCTTGTGTCAATTCAAGTCAAGGTGGAGATTTGTTGAGATGTGACTTGAATAAAGCACATCAGATTGCACTTTGAGGGCCAACCCGTAACTTCGCTCGACCCTCGCTCGACAGCCGCTCGAGCGAGACATCAGACAGAAAGTTTTCGATCCAGGCAGAGACTTCGCTCGACTCTCGCTTGACCTCTCGCTCGAGTGAGAATCAATTCTAGGGTTGCATCGCTTTTAGAAATTAGGGTTAGCGCCGTCTGGAATAGTATTCTACTCGAGCGAGATATCGCCTATCGAAGGATCTCCGCATTTGAATGAAGTGAGCAGAGCATAGGGCTATGAGAGAGTAGAAGACTCCACTTGAGCGAGAAGACCTCGCTCGAGCGAGAAGACGAACACAGCAGCATCCGTCTCCCTTTTTCTTCTTGTTTGATTTTGTAGATCAGAGAGCAACTTGTAAAAGGTTTGAGAGCCTTGTGAGAGAGAGAACTTTGTAACCTCCTAGAAGTGTACTCCATCTTCTGTTATTATAGTGATTCAGATCGACCCAACAATGGATGTAGGCTCAGTTTGAGCTGAACCACTTCAAATCTTGGTATTCATTACTGTTCTGTGTCTTTAGTTTTATTTCTCTTTGTTGCATTCACTGTGTGGCTCCATATTTATTGTTTATTGTTCGGCCCAAATCCCAACACCATGGCACGAACATGTTTGATGAGGCTCCAAACTCAAACATACCTTGTTCATATCTTTTGCCTTGTTCATCATCGATCACTTTATCGGTCAAACTGAAACAATATATGGAAATGCCTAAACATTTCAAGAAAAACTCGAGGCATCCATACCCAAAGGCTGAGAGTCCCCTTATCATCCACATTCTCTGATCTTTCCACCACTTTTGAACTGTTCCATCCCCTGTTAAAAATTCAAGAAGATCTTGTCCATAGGCCCCAAGGGCAAGAAACACATACAAGATAAAACTTGGCTCTGACAACTGCAACGTATTTTCAATAATAAGTAAAACTCAAATGGATAAAAGGTAGAAATAGAAAAGGAGAGGCTTAGTTTACATCATTGAAACGATTGAGTGAGTGGATTTTTAATTTTCTTTCAACTAGGTTTTTAGGATAATTACCAAAAAATAAAATAATTAAAACAGACCGCTCCCCTTTGACTACCAAAAAAATCGGTAACAATCATATTTTTCAAAAGATAATATTTGGGTTTTTTGTTCAAACTCAAAATTTAATATCCAACTTATATATTAAAAGAAAATTAATTTTCAAAATACATGAAAATTTCTTTAAAAAAATTATATTTGCAATTATAGAGTGTGTAGTCTTTGCACACTCCCTTTAAAAAAAAAAACCTTAAAGAGAAAGTAGATCCACATGAAAAAGTTATTTTTTTAAATGTGCATGGCCTCACATTTTTTTTTCAAATAGAATATGCGAGAGGATTGCGCGTACACTCTTAGACTATATATAACATGATACAATTCTTAAAGTTCAAAAGCTATGTATATGGAAATGTGTTGGTAATATTTTTCCATTCATAAAAAAGAGACTTACAGTAGAAGCTAAGAGCATCCTCATAAGCTTAGGCATGCTCCAAATTTAGCTAAAACTTAGGCAATATGCGCCTTAAATCTCTCACAATTGGATTAGACATTGTTATGTAAATCTGGTATATAAATATATCGATATGGCTTGTTCAATATGTAGGTTAAATTTTGAGTGATTAGCCCGAAGATAAAAATTGACATATTAGCTAAATTTGTCTAAATATTGCCTAAACGAATGAGAATGCTGAAAAAACATAACTGAAAATAATAATCTATAACCTATAAAAAGCATACCTTTGGAAATATAGAAAGTCTGTAGAGAAGGCATAATTGGAGGAGGAACGCATAAAGGATGAGAGGAATAGACCAAGTGAGCCATAAATAATAATGAGTGTAGGCAAGGCCCATAAGAGGACCTAAGCATTTAGTATCGAAGGTTAAGGGACTAAAACTGGAGAAGGCAACTTGGAGACCACCAATAGACCATCGCTGGAGTTGGTATAGGACATCGACGAGGCTGATTGGTGCATCACCCAAAAAGGCTGCCCTTTTAGGGTTGCAAAATATGAACCTCCATCCATCGCATTGTAGTTGAAATCCCATGAAGAAGTCCTCAATGAGTGATCCATATCTAAAGCCCACCCATATATACAATTGAAAAATATTTTAACCACAAAGAAATTATATAAAAGTAAACCTATAAACAGATGTGATTTGATATAACACTTCAGACTATAAAATTATTTTATTATAAAGTAGATCTAAAAGATACTATCAAGCCACTTCAATTTATAAATTTTTCTTTGTGTAATTTCTTTATGTCTATAACAGTTCTCTATCTCATTACAATAGCCTACAGTTAAGAAGTGGATTGAGATTGTTCATTGTTTGGATGAATTGAATGGCTCAGTACAAAGAGAAATATGTATAGTATTAATTGCATATCTGGAGTTGATCATATTATTAAAAAATCCTATGCATGTTGCATTACATGTTGTACAATATATATTATGAGTCAATCTCTTTGTAAAATTTAAATATAATTTAGTTAAAATGATCAATTCACTTCCAAGGAAATGAGAGACAATAGGAAAAAACTAAGAGCTTTCCAAGATCATTGTTTAATTGATGATTGAACCATGTGCTATAAACAATAAACTTCTTTTCAAAGAGTTTTATAATCTAGTATTGAACTAGTTTGCAGTTTACCATTTATACTATATTTACCTTTATTAAAACGTTGCTTCGTATGGTTCTCAATTTGATCAGATTAGCCTCTATCAGCCTCCATAACTATTTGACATGTGTAATTAAAAAAAGTTATTAAAAGGTTTTTTATTTTTATTTTTTAAAAAGAGGTAAAATTGATAAATAGTAGGTCTTGCTTCCTCGTAAATTTAAAATTCGAACTACTGCAAAAAAAAATGAGCTTCGATCTCTGATATTTTTTTATATAATTGAAAGCTACAAATTAACAATATGGTGCTAAATAATATGAAAAGCTTACCTCACAACCCCATTTGGTCTTGTACTCTTGGTTACACCCTGCAACCTTGCATGCCAATTCCAAAACCGGTTGGGATTGGATGGACTTTTCGACAACACTGCCGGGGCCAAGTTCAGGGATCTCCAGTGGCTCAATGGTTGATGGGCTGCCATAGAAAGCTCGCCGGTTAAAGAAACATCCAATTCCAACATCACAAGAGCCCAACATTCTGTCCATTCCCAATGGATTACAACAAAATATTCGTCTGTATTCACAACTATAAGTATCGTTTTTGTTGATCCCAAGAAAGATTTGAGGGAATTGAACATATGCTAATTGAGAAATAAGTTTAAGGTCTAACAGGTAACACAATGCACGAAGAGGTGTTCATGGCTCATTCGAATACATGTCACAATCCAAGTTGAGGATTATGAGTGCATTGGTCATGGTGGCTGACATTCGAAGCTTCAATGTTTTATGATAAAGAGAAAACAAGATTATAAATACATGAAAATTAATGATAAAAAAAAATGTTAACTGGAAATAACAATATTGTGAAGTATTTTGGTGTAGATACAGGAAATTAAGCTTACCATGATGTTGAGGGCACCTGGCTTGAAATTGTGGGATGAAGTCTTGCTCTTTTCCCTAGAGACATAGATGACTTTGGCATCAAACGCTTGGTCGCGTCTTTGTTTATGCCACTCTCCAATAAGACTTGCCCATATATAGTTGATTAATTAAGCTGTCAATTAATATTAGATTAGGAGCTAATAAACTTAAGACGATAAGGAAAATGCTATTTGTACTCACAATTTTTATTTATATAACAATATGTACGCGTTGACATGTCAACTAAAAATAATAATTATAGAATGACTATTGTACATAAGATTGTAAGTATACATAAAGCAACTCATACAATTAATGTACATTCTTGAAGGACAGTGGGATGGTTTTGTCGAGTAAATTGATGATCTGTCTATTTGTTGAAAGCCTTGCGCTCTATCTCTTCAGTGATATTCTCTTCGCCAACTTTCCCTTCTCAAGGACTTTCTCTACCATTTGTTTCATGCTTTTATATATTTGCTGTGACATCGTACGTTAAGAACAAATAAAATACTGATAAATAATAAACGGATTAACAATGAAATAATCTTATGTCTAACTCAACAAAATCAGACACAAAGTGTTTCTCAATAGAATGTAGAGAATTCGTGATAAGATATACGAGTATATTTATGGGACGATCATTATGATAAATATTCAACGATTGAAGCATTGATCATTAATATCTAAAAAATAATTTTACTTGAAGACTTTACCTTACACCATTCAAGTGGCATAATTTGATTTGAAATATAAATTTTATATTTGAAATATTACAAATCAAATTGTACTACATGCAGATGATGTATGGTGTAAAATTTTTCAAATAGCATTACTCAAAGTGTTTCCTATTACAACTTAAGTGGAATTAATGCGCCCCATTTATATAGTAGTTGACTTAACAATATATATTATATATATTATGTAGTTATCAATATAATATAATTAATCATATAATATGCGAAACATGGTAGATGCAGACATTAACAGACGGGCGGGGCAAGATTAACATTAACTTTATCGCCACTAATTCTTTAATTCTTCTTACTAAACTTATCACTAATTAAATGATATTTTGTACATCAAATTTGATACTTCAATTTGACATTTTATATATTTTGATTTTTTAAAATTATTTATTTATTTAATATTTAAGAAAGTAATTATTAATATTTTTTTATACTTTTTAAAAATATTTTAAAATAAAAAATATATATATTAAAAATATATGTAAACAATACTATTCAAGCGATTGAATTGCACCGCCCAACTTATGGTTGAAAACGCCCAAATAAGCTTCCTATAAAAAAAAGATAAATTAAATACTATAATTATTGTGGTCCCTAGGTACTCAATTTTCTTTGACGTTGGCCATTTTTTTTTTTATCACGTCTTGGACCACGCTTCGTCGTTGTGCATATATGGACCAAAACGAACACCTTATCCTGATCTTGGTACTCATCCTTCACAGATAAAGGAAGAATACCATTCAAAACTGCACGTACACTCTTAAAATATATATCACATACAATTCTTAAAGTTCAAAAGCTATGTATATGGAAATGTGTTGGTAATATTTTTCCATTCATAAAAAAGAGACTTATAGTAGAAGCTAAGAGCATCCTCATAAGCTTAGGCATACTCCAAATTTAGCTAAAACTTAGGCAATATGCGCCTTAAATCTCTCACAATTGGAATAGTCATTGTTATGTAAATCGTATATAAATATATCGATATGGCTTGTTCAATATGTAGTCCAAATTTTGAGTGATTAGCCCGAAGATAAAATTTGACATATTAGCTAAATCTAAATATTGCCTAAACGAATAAGAATGCTGAAAAAACATAATTAAAAAAGATAATCTATAACCTATTGAACGCATACCTTTGGAAATATAGAAAGTCCATGGAGAAGGCATTATTGAGGGAGGAACACATAGAGGGTGATAGGAATAGACCAGGTGAGCCATAAACAATAATGGGTGTAGGCAAGGCCCATAAGAGGACCTAAGCATTTAGTACCGAAGGCTAAGGGACTAAAACTGGAGAAGACAACTTGGAGACCACCAATGGACCATCGTTGGAGTTGGTTTAGGACATCGAGGAGGCTGATTGGTGCATCACCCAAAAAGGCTACCCTCTTAGGGTTGCAAAATATGGACCTCCATCCATCGCAATGTAGCTGAAATCCCATGAAGAAGTCCTCAATGAGTGATCCATATCTAAAGCCCACCTATATATACAATTGAAAAATATTTTAACCACAAAGAAATTAAATAAAAGTAAATCTACAAACAGATGTGACTTGATATAATACTTCAGACTATAAAATTATTTTATTATAAAGTAGATCTAAAAGATACTATCAAGCCACTTCAATTTATAAATTTTTCTTTGTGTAATGTCTTTATATCTATAACAGTTCTCTATCTCATTACAATAGCCTATAGTTAAGAAGTGGATTGAGATTCTTGATTGTTTGGATGAATTGAATGGCTCAGTACAAAGAGAAATATGTATGGTATTAAGTGCATATCTGGAGTTGATCATACTGTTAGAAAATCTTATGCATGTTGTACAATATATATTATGAGTCAATCTCTTTGTAAAATTTAAATATAATTTAGTTAAAATGATCAATTCACTTCCAAGGAAATGAGAGACAATAGGAAAAAACTAAGAGCTTTCCAAGATCATTGTTTAATTGATGATTGAACCATGTGCTATAAACATTAAACTTCTTTTCAAAGAGTTTTATAATCTTCTACTGAACTAGTTTGCGGTTTACCATTTATACTAGTTTATTTACCTTTATTAAGAGTTTGCTTCGTATGGTTCTGAATTTGATCAGATTAGCCTCTATCAGCCTTCATTACTATTTGACATGTGTAGTTAAAAAAAGTTATTAAAAGGTTTTTTTTTTTTTAATAAAGAGGTAAAATTGATAAATAGGAGGTCTTGCTTCCTCGTAAATTTAAAATTTGAACATATATATTCTAATTGAGACATGAATTTAGGGTCTAGCAAGTAACACAATGCACGAAAAGGTGTTCGTGGGTCATTCGAACACATGTCACAATCCAAGTTAAGGATTATGAGTGCATTGGTCATTGGTCATTGGTCACTGGTCATTGGGAGTGAGTGGCGTGTTCTTCCTTCCCTTGAGTGTTCATCCATTTTATTGGGTATTCATTCTCTTTTCTTGAAGTTTCCTTTGCCCCAAACACGAAATCCTTCAACCCCAAACAGCCCACTCAAAGCCAAGGCAGCAACACCAAGTCTAGCAAGGTGTGTTGCCCAATTTCGCCCACCAGCTTTCCCCACCAACCAGCCATAAAACTCTAACCCTACTTGCCTTATTTCCATCATATTATCATACCTAAATCACCCTAAAACACCCCTGGTTAAGCTCTGGTCGTGCCCCACAAAGCAGCCCCAAGACTTTCCTTCCAAATCACCACACTTGCCAAAACAGTTTTTCAACTTTCCAGATTTGCATCATTTCGGGTTAGGCAACTTTCCTACCACGAAATTGCAATATTCTCTTCACCAAATCAGACCTCAACCTTCCATAAACATAGCTGGACGTGGTCTGAAAGTCTCCCCCAAGTCAGCCACCTCAAACCCCTCCAAACTTACCAAACCGATCACCCCCACTTTCCAAATCAAACCCATTCAGCTAAGGCAACTTGCCTAGCTCGAAAATCCTCTCCTCCACCTCATCAAATCTGATTCTTCTTTCCCCATTTGATTATTCAATACTTCCATTATTGAATAAATCAAATCCCCAATTCCCCAAGTCAACCAAATCAAATCCCCTTCACTCACCAAAACCGGCCATACATTTATCCCACCAGATTTTCCAGCTTTGACCTCCAAAGATCTTCCATTAATTCCCAAACCCTAAATCACTTTCCTAAACCCTTACATGGCCAAAATACACACTTAACCTAGTCCCATAATCAGCCATCCAATCCCCTAAAACAAATCATTTTCGTGCATCACTCTAGCCCCCATTGTCGTGACCCCATTTCACCCACAACCAAGCCAATTCATCACCTAAACACTCTACCTTTGCTCCATATACCTTAACCCCACTTCAACCCTACCATCATCCACTTGATTAACACCAATTTAGGAGTCCTTCTCGGCCATTGAGGAGCAACCCGAAGCAAGGAGGAACCTTGGGTGTATGGTGTCTTGACCGAGGACCCCATCAACCCAAATTGGTGCTTTCATTGAGAGTCTCTCTGTCAAGAGGCTCTACCATTTCATTGAGAGTGTCGGTTGGAAGGCCCTCACATTTCATTGAGAGTCTCTCCATCAAGAGGCTCTACCATTTCATTTGAGAGTCTCTTCAAAGAGATTCTTGCTTGGTGTTTTCTTGAGAAGTTTTCACTTCTCCACGAGGTAAACAATGCGTTAACTCAAAACTTTGTGAATTTGTTGGGAGGACCACAGAGGTCCTCGATGTTGTTTACTTTCTTGCACAAATACTTGTTGGAACTTGTTGATTATTTGTGAAAGAAGTTTGGAGGTTTGGGGAGTTCGGAGTAGATAGGTTTGTAGGGGTCGGCCACCATTGTTGTGGAGGACCCGAGGTTGGACTCTTGTGTGTGCAAGAGGGGTTGTCCATCCTAGAAGGTGGACAACTCAATGTTGGACTTGAAAGCCGAACCATAAGCCCATTTTTGCCGCCCAAAGTTTCACCAAACTGTGATATACCGAGTCCAAGTTTGTGCAAGTGTTGATATACCGTGTCCAAACTCAGTGTGCAAGATGAGCCGAGCAGGACCAAGTGCTGAGGGTCATGACGGTTCCAACCGAGAACGTCTTGATGCCTTGGAAGTTCATTCCGAGAGGGTTGGTCATGTTCTTGATGAGATCAACACCAACGTGGCCAAGTTGACAATGGCTATCAATGATGCCATGCGTCAAACCGAGGAGAATAGAAAAAACCTTGAGACCACGAGGAATACTACAAGTGCAAGTCTTGAGAGGCTTGAGAAGAGGATGGCTGAGCAACCCAATGCTCAACCACAACAACCACCACCACCACCACCAAGGCCGAATTCTCCTAGAGAGGAGTACTATAAGGAGGACACCGACTCTAGCGTGTATGAGAGCATGCTTGATCCACCAAGGCGTGTGTATCGAAGAGTAGGGCGTGTGGAGACCGGCTCCACTGTGGTGGAAAGATGGCTAAGGAATGGTGGCAACCGCTCTAGAAGTCCAAACAACTTGAGACCCCCTCAAGGTGTGAGGATTGAGCCACCAGGATATGAGCCACCCCATGAACCCGAAAATGTGATGAATCAAGGGGTCCATGGACAAGATGACCGAGCATCTCTAGAGCACCATCAACGTGAAAGGCGAGGCCATAATGAAAGAAGACACAATGATGATCATGTTAGTGAGAGAGGGGGAAACCGGGCTCATGACCGGGGACCCCGAAGGCCTAAAGTTGAGTTTCCAAGATTTAGTGGAGGTGACCCATATGAGTGGTTGGACAAGGTTGACCACTACTTCCACACATATGACGTGCCTAGAGGAGAGCGAGTATCTACCGCTTACTACTACTTGGAAGGCAAGGCTAGCAAATGGTGGAGATGGCTTCGGGACCAATATGACAAAGATAGAAGGAGACTTGGTTGGACGGCCTTTGAGAAGGAATTCCTCCTTCAATTTGGCCCTTCACAACTATTAACCATCATGGACAATTGGCAAAATTGAAACAAGAAGGAAAAGTGAAGAACTACATTGATGAGTTTCGGCAATTGCAATCTATGGTGAGAGGATGGTCTGAGGAAGCCCTTGTTGAGACCTTTGTGGATGGTCTCAAGCCTTGGTTAGCCAAGGAAGTGAAGTTGAAGCAACCCACACGCATCCAAGAGGCCATGAGAATGGCCGAGATACTTGAGGAGAGCTACTCTTTGGAGAAGCGCCCAACTAGGGAAATGGGGAGCAAAACCAACACTATTTTGCAAACCAAAATTCCTTGGAAGGGTAAGGGAATAGATGTGAGCACTTCCAAGCCTAAACTGAATGAAGTCAAGAAGCTATCTAGAGAGGAAGTGCAAGAGAGAATTAAGAAGGGGTTGTGCTTCAAATGTGGAGACAAATGGTCTAGGGAGCACAAGTGTGGGTCGGCCAAGATGTTTGTATTGCTTGAAGATGATGACCATGAGGAAGCTTCAAGCCATGAGGAAGAGGAAGAAGAGGCCGAACAAAGTGAGGAAGACCAAGAGGCCGAGATCTCCATCAATGCCATGACCGGTATGCAAACACCTACATCTATGAAGCTAATAGCATGGGTGGGGAAACATGAGGTGTCGATGTTGGTGGATAGTGGATCCACCCACAATTTCATCAACACCAATATTGTGCATAAGATTGGGCTAAAGCCGAGCCCTATTGAGTCCTTTGAAGTGAAAGTGGCTAATGGAGACAAGCTAGTTTGTGAAGCCATGGTTCAAGTAGTGAAGATGAATGTGCAAGGGGTGAGAATCAAGGCCGACTTGCATATGTTATCCTTAGTTGGTCTAGACCTTGTCTTGGGCAATGCTTGGCTCAAGAGCATTGGATGAGTCATGAATGATTATGAGAAGATGACCATGGAATTCAAGATTGGAACCAAGAAACATATATGGAGGGCCGTGACACCTAAAGTAGTGAAGCCGTGTGAAGCATTAGCATTTGAGAAGTTGTGCAAGGGAGGAGCTGATTGCTTTGCCATTGTGTTGGCTAAGGATGGGTCGGTTTGTGACATAGAGAAGGAGGATGATGGAAGTCATCAATAGGAACTCTCATTGCTGCCCGAGGAGGTCCAAGAGGTTCTAAGGGACCACAAGGGAGTCTTGGAGGTGCCTACTACATTGCCACCTACTAGACCCTTTGATCACCGGATTGTGCTAGTAGATGAGAGCAAGCCAGTCAATGTCCCACCATACCGGTATGCACACTTTCAGAAGGAAGAGATCGAGAGGCAAGTTGAAGAGATGATCAGTGGAGCTTTGATTAGACCGAGCACTAGCCATTTCTCTTCACCTGTCCTATTGGTGAAAAAGAAAGATGGTACATAGAGATTTTGCACAGATTATCGGGCTTTGAATGAAGCCACAGTGAAAGACAGATTTCCTATACCCACTGTAGATGAGATGCTAGATGAGTTACATGGGGCTTGCATCTTTTCTAAACTTAACTTGAGAGCCGGATATCATCAAATCAGGATGAAGGAAGAAGATGTTCATAAGACAGCTTTCAAGACGCATTCAGGGCATTATGAGTACTTAGTGATGCCATTTGGGCTATGTAATGCGCCCTCTACATTTCAGGCGGCTATGAACACAGTATTCAGACCATTGTTGAGAAAATACGTGTTGGTATTTTTCGATGACATTTTGATCTACTCCAAATCCATAGAGGCACATAAGGATCACTTGAGGGTTGTGTTGAAAATTCTAGAGGAATATCACTTTTTCATCAAACCATCTAAGTGTATGTTCATGTAGAGGGAATTGGAGTATTTGGGTCACTTTATTTCAGGGGAAGGAGTGAAGGTGGATCAGAGAAAAATAGAGGCCATGGTTGATTGGCCACTACCCAAGGATGTGTCAGCTTTGAGAGGATTCTTGGGATTCGCAGGCTACTATAGAAGATTTGTGAAAAATTATGGGCTCATTGCTAAGCCACTTACTTCCCTCCTAAAGAAAGACAACTTTGAGTGGACCCCAGATGCTAGAGTAGCATTTGAGAACTTGAAGAGGGCAATGACTCAAACGCCGGTGCTAGCCCTACCAAACTTTGAGAAGCCCTTTGAGGTGTAAACAGATGCCAGTAGTGATGGCATAGGGGCAGTGTTGGTTCAGGATAAGAGACCCTTAGCTTTTATCTCCAAAGCTTTAGGGCCTATGAAAAGGACATGGAGCACATATGCCAGGGAGATGCTAGGGTGCATGCAGTGAAGATATGGCGACCCTACCTTCTGGGCCGTAAGTTCACCATTGTGACAGACCAGCAAGCCCTGAGACACCTGATGAAGTAGAAGATTGTGACACCTGAGCAGCAGAAGTTTTTAGTGAAACTTCTTGGTTTTGAGTATGAGATCATTTATCAGCCAGGTAAGGAGAACAAGGTGGCAGATGCACTGAGTAGGCGTGAGGGGAGCTCACTACTAGAGATAAGTTAGTAGATTGATGTTGATGACTCAGAGTCGAGGGTTCCACAGTTGATCCTTGAGGGCAAGGATGTGCTTGAAGGGAGGGGGAATGTCAGAACCCCTAGGAGAAATGCCCAGGATCATGCCTTGACTCAGCTACCTGAGGGCCAGGACAGTTCCTTGGCTAGTCTGCATGCATGCCTTGGCTTAGGCCTTGACACGCAGCGGGCACCTAGCAAGGCTACTGGTCGTGTGCATGCAGTGCGCACAGCCATGCGCGCACCCTTGCGTGCCTCACTGCGCATCCACCTGTGCGCACCCTTGCGTGTGCGCATGCGCATCACCACCCGCACATCCCTGCGCACCCCATCACACCACAGCGAGGCTAGTGGTGTGTCTTCACAGGCACGCCATCCAGCGTGCGGCACCAGCCCGCGCCTTGCGGAGCAGGCTAGTGGCATGCACACCATGCATGCCATCCAGCGCATGGCTCCAGCCCATGCCTTGCGGAGCAGGCCAGTGGCATGCACACCATGCATGCCATCCAGCGCGCGGCACTAGCCGGCGCCATGCAGCTGGTGCCCAGACCACCAGCTTGGGCCATGCATGCACATCACCCCGACACCCAGCCCGGGGCATGTAGGACCACCGCCCAAGCACCCTGACTGGGCCACCCCCGAGCGACGTGGCTTGACCCTATGCCTACCACCAGGACCATGTATGGCACACTGCCATGACCACCATCAGTTGACCCTGCACAGAGCCATGCCCGCGCACCACCGCACCATGCAGACATGCCCACCCGTGGACCTTGTAGCACCATAGCCCACCATGGGCACATGCAACCCACGGCCACACCATCTCTTGGGCACCTATCATCTTTTATTTATTTTATTTTATTTTATTTTATTATTTAAATTGCATTAGGACGTGTTAGTCATTTACTTATTTTGACTAGGGACCCATTGGGGGTTTCCAACTTGTTTGCTCTATAAATAGGACCCTTAGGCTTTCATTTTAGAAATTTTTGATCATTGAACATTTGAGAACCCTAGAACATTGCTCCAAGAGGAGTTAGGCCGGCCACTCCAAGTGGTTAGGATTTTCATTCGGTGCTTCATGCACTTGGGCTTCTTGGGGTGCAATTCGTGAATCCCCTTGAAGAGGATTTCTCCTTGCAATTCGTGAATATGAGTAATCCACATCTATCTTATTTTTTATTTGATTTATAAAAGTATTTTGAGGTTTATTCATTTGGTGTTTTGGTTTTGGAGTGTTCTTGTTGTTCTTGAAGTTTGTTCTTGGTGTTCTTGTGATTGTGAGTGTGTGTTGTTGAGTTTGTGTGTTTGTGTTCTTGTGAGGCCAAATTCACACCACTTGTGGATTTGAGAAAGAGTGTGTGAGTGTTCAAGAGGATTTATTAATCCACAACATTTGTGAATTTTGAAATCCCCTAGAGAGTGAGTGAGAAAGTGTCTTGAAAACAAAAGAAAAGAAAAAGAGAAGTGTTGGTGAGTTATGTTGGCCGATCACTTGAAGTTTGGGAGTGAGTGGCGTGTTCTTCCTTCCCTTGAGTGTTCATCTATTTTATTGGGTGTTCATTCTCTTTTCTTGAAGTTTCCTTTGCCCCAAACACGAAATCCTTCAACCCCAAACAGCCCACTCAAAGCCAAGGCAACAACACCAAGTCTAGCAAGGTGTGTCGCCCAATTTCGCCCACCAGCTTTCCCCACCAACCAGCCATCAAACCCTAACCATACTTGCCTTATTTACATTATATTATCAGACCTAAATCACCCTAAAACACCCCTGTTCAAGCTCTGGTCGTGCTCCACAAAGCAGCCCCAAGACTTTCCTTCCAAACCACCACACTTGCCAAAACAGTTTTTCAACTTTCCAGATTTGCATCATTTCGGGTTAGGCAACTTTCCTACCACGAAATTGCAATATTCTCTTCATTAAATCAGACCTCAACCTTCCATAAACATAGCTGGACATGGTCTGAAAGTCTCCCCCAAGTCAGCCACCTCAAACCCCTCCAAATTTACCAAACCGATCACCCCCACTTTCCAAATCAAACCCATTCAGTTAAGGCAATTTGCCTAGCTCGAAAATCCTCTCCTCCACCTCATCAAATCTGATTCTTCTTTCCCCATTTGATTATTCAATACTTCCCTTATTGAATAAATCAAATCCCCAATTCCCCAAGTCAACCAAATCAAATCCCCTTCACTCACCAAAACCGGCCATACATTTAACACACCAAATTTTCCAGCTTTGACCTCCAAAGATCTTCCATTAATTCCCAAACCCTAAATCACTTTCCTAAACCCTTACATGGCCAAAATACACACTTAACCTAGTCCCATAATCAGCCATCCAATCCCCTAAAACAAATCATTTTCGTGCATCACTCTAGCCCCCATTGTCGTGACCCCATTTCACCCACAACCAAGCCAATTCATCACCTAAACACTCTACCTTTGCTCCATATACCTTAACCCCACTTCAACCCTACCATCATCCACTTGATTAACACCAAGTTAGGAGTCCTTCTCGGTTATTGAGGAGCAACCCGAAGCAAGGAGGAACCTTGGGTGTATGGTGTCTTGACCGAGGAAACAAGATTATAAATAAATGAAAATTAATGATTAAAAAAAATGTTAATTGGAAATAACAATATTGTGAAGCATTTTGGTGTAGATACAGGAAATTAAGCTTACCATGACGTTGAGGGCACCTGCCTTGAAATTGTGGGATGAAGTCTTACTCTTTTCCCTAGAGACATAGATGAGGTTTTGTTGATGTGTGTTCTACACTTTTGAGTAGCGTCTAGATTGCAAAATAATTGATCTGCAAAAGAAAGGATGGAAGACTGGGTTCTTCAACCCTTAGAACTCTCTGACGATTTTTTTAGAGAGAATTCAAATAGATCAAAGTTAAGCTTAAAGAAAAATCTTTAATAGATATTCATACCTTGGTAAGTGATATATTTTCTCCTTTATATGGGCTAAAATATCGATGAGGCATACATGTCTTCATCCAGAATTACTGGGGAGGAGGTTAGTAGATTATTCATCTCTTTCTTCCCCGTTCTCCTGGGTCATTTATTACTTTTATTTCTTCTTAATAATATCTTCTTTAATATGATTAAATTTGGGCAATCAATACGTATTTTGGATATTTGTATCGAGCAGTCTGCATTTAATGTGATATATTACACTGCCAGACATTAAATGTCTATAAGGATCCTGATCAATATACTGTTTTTGTGTCAGGGATAATCTCGATAACTTTACCAGATCCATTGCATATATCAAATAGAAACCAATTTAGGATAAATATAGTTGAGCTGGTTGGAATCGGATTGTGACTATCCCCTCGCAGTACCCCACGAATCCCTATCGAAGACGATTTGATAGGGATTTATTCGACTCACTGTCCAAACTTGCTAAATCTTTATCCCACTCAAAGTCAAATTTGAATGGATTTAGTAGGGGTATAATAGTCATGTAGGAGTTCGTTGGCCTTCTAGCCACGATTATTTGGCTTCTGCCGACTGGTAATAAGAAAAGGAAGCGATTTTTTGACCATAATTATTCGAAATATCATGCGCTACATTTATGAATTATTTCCATCATTACACTTCTGGTCTTTCAATTTTTCGAATACTTGCTGTCAGTTACTCTTCACTGATTGAGACATGATATTCATGCATTGGATAGCAGTTTCGTATTCGCTCTCCATTCATCAGTCGTGTCGTTTCGCCTCCCGAAGATTGTGTTAATCACATCGTTTCTCCTCCTAATGGTTGTAATTATCCGTAGTATAAATAACTGCTTTCCATAAGGTTCCATTTTTACTATCGTTTTGCTGCCGAAAATTTACCTCATCCTTCTTCACAACTTCATCTTCAACCTGACCTTTCTTTGCATTTTCTTTCAAGCTTCAATGGGGGCAGGTTATATCTACGCTGGGCATCAATGGGTATCATCTTACGCCCCTTCATCTATCCAGCATCTTCGGGATCTGGGTTATATTCCTGCATCGGCAAGTTTGGGGGATGTTCGAGAACGACCTTGCAATGCAGAAGGACGAGCTCAGAATGTGCTTCTTTATGATGCCATGTTCAAAAATGGGCTTCACCTTCCTTTCATCAAACTAGTTCATGAATTCTTCACTATCTGGGTTTGGCTCCGGCTCAGTTACTGCCTAATGCCTGGCAAATTCTATTGGCTTCTTGCATAGTATTTCGTTCATCTTTGCTAGAGGCAGGGGAGTTGTACCTTGATCTAATAGCTCGAGAGTTTCTCTCCTTCTATCATCTAATTAGAAAACCTGCTCTAAGTTTGGTTGGTTTTCAGTCTCAAGATAGCGAGACGAAATTATGCACTCTCGAGAGTCGATACTCCAACATTAAGGATTATCACAAAAACAATATTCTATGTAAAGGGCGACGAATGGCAATTCCCTAACGACTAGACTAGAGAGGAATTCCCTATTCAAGTGAATTGGGGTGAGTTACCTCCTGCCTCTCTTCTGGATATAGATCTCAACCAGAGGGAACGCGCTCGAGTTGAGATTGTCATAAGGTGGGCGCAGCGCCATTTTCACCTGCTGGAGTTTGACCTCATTTTGACCAACCATAACATCAACACTTATTTTGGTCGAGTCGAGGCGAGCTTATGCAGAATTCCATGATTTTTCAAGTATTCCCGTTGCTAAAATATCCGAATGCCCTATTGTAGCTCGCAAACGGGTTGCTCCCTCTACAGAACAGGAAAAGCGTACGAAGTCTTGCCGTGAAAGAGGCGGGCGAGCTGCTGTGGAAACTCTTGAGCCTCCAATTCTCACTTTCACTCAGGAAAGGCGAATTAAAGCTCGCCATGATACGAGGATTGCTCGCCCTGCTCTTGAGGAGAGTCGAGCCAAGTCCTTTCAAGTTCAGTTCCCCTTCAATCCTTGCCTGTAACTGCGACGTCTGTCAGTGAGGAGAGTAGCCAGCATACAAGGCCCAATCAACCGGATGGGAAAGAAGTCATAATGCCAGAACCATTGACCGTGTATCGTCCTCTAGATCGCCAACAAAATCTGAATGACGGGTCTATGCCTTCGCCTTCTGGACAGGGTCTATTCCCGGGCCCTTGATCAGGAGACTATCCCTAGATCAGAACGTCCACTTTCGATTGGGGACGGTCACCTTGAAAGAGGCGAGGGAGATGATGTCTCCACTCTGGGATTGGAGGGCGAGAGGTTGATGTACACCAGCGTCTAGATACAGAAGACCATTGTTCTGTATCGAGGCTTTCTATTCCCGATCCGACTAACGCCGATGTTAGTAAGAACATTGGGCGTGAGCCTCTTCGGACTTCTAGCGATGATGCCAGGTCAACGATCGGGTCTTCTTTGATCAGGCTCTTCAAGATTCCACCTATCCTTCACCTCCAACCACTTCACTTCCCCAGTGTTCAGAGCAAACGGGAATCGTGGTCGACCTACTCTGGTCTCTCTAGGCGCAGGTATTCATTTGTCCGTCCGTCTTGATTTTGAATTCTTTTATTTCTCTAACCGTTTAGTATTGTTCAGGCTTCTGACCAAATTATTGGTTCAATCAGCTCCGAGGTGACGAAGCTATTAAATGGGAGTGCACAACTGGCTTGAGAACAAATTCTAGAAATCAAGGAGAAATACTGAGAGCTTGGCACTTCGGATTGCCAGCTTACAGAAGATAGAGATTTTCTGAAAGCCACCGTTATGAAGTTAGAAGAGGAGCAGGATTATTATATTGAAACTTATGAAGTCATGCTAGAAAAAATGACGACCTTGAAAGAGAAGAACTCGTTCTTAGAGGCGAGTAGGGATGACCTCCTCCGAAGTCAAGAGTCTATTGGGCAGACACTCGCCACTAAAGAGAACGAACTCTCCCTTGCCAACCAAGAAATGAAATGCTTGAAATCAAACTTGGCTGTTCTTGAGCATTCGTGTGCCACTCGAGAAGAAGAGTTTGAGACTCTTCGAGCCAAAGTTGATACTGCTGAACTCGAACGTGACACTCTCTCCCAGGAGTTAGGTGAGGCGAATGCTGAACTTGAGGTTCTTAGGCATCAAGCGACTCAATATCGTTCCCTCTACATATCTACTTGGAGTCAAGGTTATGTAGAAGGCTTGCGGTGGCTAAGGGAGGAAATTGTCCAGAACCCGTCCTTTAATGTGGCTAGCATGAATCCCAGAAAGCTTGCTCCTAATCCCATAGCAAAAGCAGAAGTTGCTAAGATCGGGACACCAGAGTGCCGTATACATTTGCCTCATTGAGAATTTACTATTGTATTTTCATTTTTTTTTTTATGTTGTATAGATTTGTATAGATTTCAAATGTATTTTTGGCTATCTATCAATATACCATTCTTTTCATGATATGTTTATCTTCTTGTTGTGTGGTGATTATAACCTGATACCCGCGAATCTTTATCAATGAAACTGAACTGTATCTGTTGATAAAGATTTATAAGGGAGTTATAAGAGCCCATGCGATTTATTGGACTCCAAAGAGATGGCGAGTGATTAGGGCGAGCATGGTGATCCAGGTAAAGTTCCAGTGTTAAGAGTCATGTGAGATGTAGTTTAGGCGAACATGTACTTTTGTTTAGCGAGCTGTGGGTATGGTGATTTGTGGGCGAATCGTGGACAAGCCCACATTGCCTTGGCACTGAAAAGCCTTGATTAGACGGTTTGGCGAGCTACGATAGAGGGGCGTGAGGTGAGCGGGCCAAGTTTGTGTAGGCCAATGAAGTTAGCGAGGCCCTTGAGTAGAAGTCCATATGAGAGGTGGCTGGCTGAGTTGCCACTCTCCTTTTTTCTCGGTGAGCGAATCGTGGGGCGAGGCATTAAGCCTAGGCGACCCCGTCATTCGTATGGCGCCGGCGAGATGGCGAAGGCGAAGGAGTTGGTTCCTTCTCTTTGGCAAGCGAATTGTGGGGCGAGGCATTGAGCCCTGGCAACCTCACGATTCGTATGGCGTCAGCGAGATGGCGAAGGCGAAGGAGTTGGTTCCTTCTCTTTGGCGAGTGAATCGTGAGGCGAGGCATTGAGCCCATGTGACCTCGCGATTCGTATGGCGCCGGTGAGATGGCGAAGGCGAAGGAGTTGGTTCCTTCCCTTCAGTGAGCGAATCGTGGGGCAAGGCATTGAGTTCAGGCGACCCCGCGATACGTACGGCGCTGGTGAGATGGCATAGGCAAAGGAGTTGGTTCCTTCTCTTCGACAAGTGAATCGTGGAGCGAGGCATTAAACCCAGGCGACCCTGCGATTCGTATGGCGCCGACGAGATGGTGAAGGTGAAGGAGTTGGTTCCTTAGCTTCAGCGAGCGAATCGTGGGACGAGACATTGAGTCCAGGCGACCCCGGAATTCGTATGGCGCCGATGATTGCATATATTTGCCGTAATGCCAATAATTTGCAACTTTCATATAATATAATTCCAGTGAAGAAAAATCGAGCTATACATAATATTTCTTTAAATGTTCTGCATTCCATGGATGAGAAAGAGCATTGCCTTCACTGTCTGTATGCTTGTATGATCCTGGTTGAGTACTCCGGGTGACTACGTACGGTCCCTCCCACTTAGATCCTAACTTGCGTTCTTCAGTGGTTGTCACTCTTGTGCGCTTCAAAACTAGGTCTCCAAGTTTGAAAGATCTTGACTAGACTCGCCTGTTGAAAAACTTTTCAGCCATGCATTTATGGTGTTCCACTCTCATAGCTGCCTCTGTTCGCCTTTCTTCGAGGAGGTCCAATTGTCGTAGCAGCTTTACTTCATTGTCTTTTGGGTGGAAATTTTTTATTCTTGACGTAGGGACTCCTATTTTTGCTGGGATGACAGCCTCATTGCCATATGTAAGAGCAAATGGGATCTCTCCTGTAGGAGTTCGAACGGTAGTACGGTAGGACCATAATACTCTGGGGAGTTCGTCTGCCAATGTTCCATTATAGTTTCCTAGCCTCTTTTTAAGAATAGACAAAATAATCTTGTTAGTTACCTTTGCTTGGCCATTTGCTTGTGGATGCCCAGGAGATGAATACCGTACTTCAATTTTCAACTCTGCGCACCATTGTCGATAGTGCGAAGAGTCGAATTGACCCTCATTGTTGGATATAAAACTTTGTGGTATGCCAAACCGACATATAATAAATTTTTAGAGGAACTTAGTGATGGCTTGGGTAGTTATTGTAGACAAGGCTTTCGCCTCAACCCATTTCATGAAATAATCAACCGCAACCATGATGAATTTAACTCTTCCACGTCCCATGGGAAGAGGACCTATGAGATCTAGCCCCCATTGCGCAAAAGGCCAAGCTGCTACTATGGATGATAATTCTGTAGGCGGGAGGTGTAAAATATTGGCATGTATTTGACATTGTGGACACTTTTGAGTAAACTCTTTTGAATCTATGAGAATGTTTGGTCAGTAATACCCCGCTCAACCTATCTTGATTGTCAGAATTATTCCTCCAGAGTGACTCCCGTAAATACCTTCATGAATTTCTGCTAATACATACTGAGACTCCTCTGTTGACAGACATCTGAGCAGCGATTCTGAGAACCCCTTTCTGTATAATATCCCTTCTAAGATAGTGAACCTGGCGGCCCCATTTTTTATTTTTCTTGCTTCATTTGTGTTAGTGGGTAGCTTATTATCTTGCAGAAAATCTATTATATCTTTAGCCCATCCGGGCTGAACTATCTTTGCTTGGAACATTTCTTCTCCAATAGAAGGAATATCTGCTTGTCTTACTTCAGTATTCTCGGGAAAAATGATATATATTTGCCCGGATGCTATTCTAGCTAGGCGGTCAGCTTGGCAATTATTGGCTCTCAGGATTTGCTGAACAAAAGAATACTGAAAATAATATCTTATTTCACAAACTAATTGAAAATACTTCTTCAGTTGTTCCCCTTTAGCAGCAAAGGTACCGGTTACTTGGTTAACTACCACTTGCGAGTCGGCATGCATTTTTACTTCTTTAGCCCCCAGAAGGCGAGCAACGGTCAAGCCAATTAAGAGCGCCTCATATTCTGCTTCATTGTTAGTAACCTTGAAAGTAATTCTAATAGCGTAGTTGTACTTTTTACCATCGCTAGAAATTATATGGATACCTGCTTTTCCTCTTGCTTTACATGCTAACCCGTCTACATAAACCATCCAAGGTTCGTTGGGGGGTGTCTGGGAAATTTCTTCTGGAAAGCCAATAAGCTCGACTATAGAATCAGCAAGTACTTGCCTTTTAATTGCCTTTCTAGGGGTATACCGGATGTCAAATTCGCTAAGTTCTATAGCCCACTTTGCTAACCTTCCTGAAGTATCTGGTCATTGTAACACAACTTTCAAGAGTTGATTTGTAAGTACTTGTATGGTATGAGTCTAGAAATATGGTATGAGTCACCTAGTGGCTACCTACAGGGCTAAGGCCATCATTTCCAATTTAGGATACGTGGCTTCTGCCCCTCGAAATGCTCGACTTACATAATATAATGGTCTTTGCCCTGTCGCCGTGTCTCTGACTAGAACAGCAGAGGTTGCATTGGGCAATATTGCTAAATAAGCAGTCAACATTTCGCCGAACTCGGTTTGGCTAAGTAATGGCGGATGAGTTAAATATTCTTTTAGCTCATTGAGAGCTTCGTCACAAGTAGAGTTCCACTCTTGTGCTTTCTTCAACACTTGAAAGAAGGGTAAATATCGGTTGGTGGACCGAGCTATGAAGCGATTCTAGGCGGCCACTCGGGCTTCGCCTGATCGAAGGCGATCAGTTCAAGTGGCTCTCCGGGTTCAGCTTGTTTGATGGTTTGTTCATCTCGGAATTCTTCATTCCATCGTGTTAAGGGTGGTGGAGGTGGCAGCTTAGCTGCAACTTCATTGTGTCCCGGATCTTCCTTGGCGATGTTGATTACCATTTGGCATAAGGGTTTCAATTCGCGAGAATAACACTCGCGGTCCAAGGATTGCTTGCCTTTGACTTCTCCTATACCACTTTGAATTGGGAACTTCATTTTCAGATGATATGTAGAAGTCACTGCTTTTAGACGATTTAAAGCAGGACGCCCCATTATGACATTATACGAGAAATGCGCTTTGACCACTAAAAAGTCAACTATGATTATTGAAGTTTTAGGTGCCTCACCGGCCATGACAGGTAGGGTTATGACTCCTTCGAGTTGGATTATCTCGCCAGCAAATCCCCGGAGGGATGTCGGGGCTCACTATAGCCTGTCTCGCCTGATCTTCATTTTATCAAATGCATCCCAATAAAGAATATCTACTGAGCTTCCATTATCAACAATGATTCTTTTAGTTATAAAATTGGAAACTAACATAGTTACTACCAAAGCATCATCATGAGGTTGTATCACTCCTTTATCCTATCTGTCAAAAATGATCGGGACATCCTCCGAAGGTTTTCTGCCTTGAGTTGATTCTAACGTGACGAATATCTCTGCATAACGTGCTTCTCTTACATACGCCTTCCTTGAAGCTGAGGTTCCCCACCCCCCTCCCCTTTAGGTACTCCTCCAGCAATAGTTCGTATTTCGCCTAAGGGTCCCCCTCCTTTGAGATGAGTCTTTGGCACTTCTTTCTTTACGAGAGCTCGGACTACGTTTACTGTTAGGATACTCCCCCTTCTTGTGCAGCTCTTCCCTTTCCTCTTCGTTTCTTCTCTTCAAGACTCTACAGTCCCGGGTATTGTGCCAGGTAGATTTATGATATTCGCAATACATATTTCCTGGTCGACACTGGCTCTGGTTGCAATATTGCCTTTCCTCAGGTTCTTTTTCTACCATCAAATTGCTATGAAGATGTGGTTTGTATTATGAACTCCCTTGAGACTGTGAGCCTACTTGGGTGTTTCGCCTTTTCGAATCGTTGATACCTCTTTTTCTTACTGATAAGTTGGCCTCGGTTTGTTTAGTGCGCTCTATTTCTTCCCTTTGTGGTCTTATGAGAGCTTGTAAGGTGTCTTCAGCCTTTATATACTCGTCAGCTCTATCCATGAATTCAGCCAAGGTGACTGGAGTTCTTCTAGCTATCTCTGCCAAGAAATGACTTCTAGGCCATATTCCGCTTAGGAGAGCAGCTAAAATGATCTTCTCATCCTAATCACCTATCGTCATCAACTCCTTGTTGAATCAGGAAAGATAGTTTTTGAGACTTTCCTGATTATTCTGTTTAACCATGAGGAGATATGTAGCCAGCCGTTTCCTCTTCCGACTTCCTAAAAACTGGGTGATAAAAAGGCGAGCGAGACAGTCGAAGCTATCTACTGTGCCGGTTGGAACTGTTCCAAACCAAGTTCGAGCTACTCCTTTCAGGGTAAGTGGGAATGCCCAGCACGCTACCTCATTAGGATAACCATGCAAGCTCATGTGCGTCCTAAACGTCTTTATATGTTCATACGAATCAGCACCCCCATAGTATAGTTCCATTTGAGGTGCTCGAAATTTAGGAGGCAATGGCACTGCCATGATACTTGCACTGTAAGGAGTGTCGAGATTGTTGCGTAATTACCCAATGATGGAAGGGGCTTCTATACGCTTCGCTATATTTTCATACTTGTCTTCCAGTTCTTTGAGTTCCAGTTGCATTTTACGCCTCTCTTCCTCCACTTCGTCACGATTAGGTTCATTGACTCAGTGAGATTCCGCGCATCTACTAACGGAAGGTTCTTCACGAGCAGTCAACTCTTCATTATTCTTTTGTAACTTCTCATTTTCTCTAGTGAGCTCCCTGATTGTTTCTTCCATGGAGGCTAGTCGTTCTTCCATCAGGATGTATCTTTGAACTGTAGTTGTTACCTCGTAATCACAACGCGACCGGTTTGCAAAGAACACCAAAGGATCCCACAGACGGTGCCAACTGTTGATGTGTGTTCTGCACTCCTGAGTAGCATCTAGATTGCAAGATAATTGATCTGCAAAAGAAAGGATGGAGGACTGGGTTCTTCAACCCTTAGAACTCTCCGATACTTTTGTTAGAGAGAATTCAAATAGATCAAAGTTAAGCTTAAAGAAAAATCTTTGATAGATATTCGTACCTTGGTAAGTGATACATTTTCTCCTTTATATGCGCCGAAATATTGATCGGGTATACGTGTCATCATCCAGGATTACTGGGGGGAGGTTAGTAGATTATTCATCTCTTTCTTCTCCGTTCTCTTGGGTCATTTATTACTTTTATTTCTTCTTAATAATATCTTCTTTAATATGATTACATTTGGGCAATCAATACGTATTGCGGATATTTATATCGATCAGTCTGCATTTAATGTGATATATCACACTGCCAGATATTAAATGTCTATAAGGATCTTGATCATTATACTGTTTTTATGTCAGGGATAATCTCAATGACTTTACCAGATCCATTGCATATATCTAATAGAAACCAATTTAGGATAAATATAGTTGAGTTGGTTGGAATCGGAATCCAACTTTCTATTTTTTATAGTTCCTAATTCCTCCTAAGGTACTAAGAGGAATAGTAGGTGGGCGCCAAGATGGTTGGCGACCATCAACTTATCTCTTACTGTGACTATCTCCTCACAGGTTTGGCATCAAACGGTTGGTCGCGTCTTTGTTTATGCCACTCTCCAATTAAGCTGCCCATATATAGTTGAATAATTAAGCTGCCCAATTATTATTAGATTAGGAGCTAATAAACTTAAAATGATAAGGAAAATACTATTTGTACTCACAATTTTTTTGTATATAACAATACGTACGCGTTGACATGTCAACTAAAAATACTAATTATAGAATGAGTATTGTACATAAGATTATAAGTATACATAAAGCAACTCATACAATTAATGTACATACCTGAAGGACAATGGGATGGTTTTGTCGAGTAACTTGATGATCTGTCCATTTGTTGAAAGCCTTGCGCTCTATCTCCTCAGTTATATACTCTTCGCCAACTTTTCCCTTCTCAAGGACTTTCTCTACCATTTGTTTCATGCTTTTATACATTTGCTGTGACATCGTACGTTAAGAACAAATAAAATACTGATAAATAATAAACGGATTAACAATGAAATAATCTTATGTCTAACTCAACAAAATCAGACACAAAGAGTTTCTAAATAGAATGTAGAGAATTCGTGATAAGATATACGAGTATATCTATGGGACGATCATTATGATAAATATTCAACGATTGAAGCATTGATCATTAATATCTAAAAAATAATTTTACTTGAAGGCTTTACCTTACACCATTCAAGTGGCATAATTTGATTTGAAATATAAATTTGATATTTTAAATATTACAAATCAAATTGTACTACATGCAGATAATGTATGGTGTAAAATTTTTCAAATAGCATTACTTAAAGTGTTTCCTATTACAACTTAAGTGGGATTAACGCGCCCCATTTATATAGTCCAAAAAGAAGAATGATGAAGGTCATAAGAAAAGAGACCGCCCCGAGGGCTCTTCCGCGAACCCCCCGCCCAAGAAGAGCAAGGTACCCTCCGTTGGCGATCAGAATTTGACACGGGCGGCTCAAATTCTGGAGGGGAGCTCGACGCCTGAAGTGAGCGCCCCTGAGCCAACGCCTCGAGATGTGGTTTCTCCAGGGGGCGGCAAGGACGCGACACCAATTCCGCCTGAGGGGTCTAAGTCCTCGGGTGACCAGACTGTGGTGCCTGTTTCCTCTGAGGGTATTTCTTGCTATCTTTTGGTTTTGCTTGCCTTTGCTGCCTACCATTTACTTGGATTGCCTTTTCTTTCTCTACAGGGGGTTGAAGGCTTGGCGGCACAGCTCACGACTGACTTCCTTGTTCGGGAAGAAAGAATCACTGAGAGGTGGCGAGCAGACAGGGCTGAAATGGAGACCCTGATCGAAAAAAATAAAGAGCTTGAGTCGCGGGTCACCCAAGCAGAAGGCGTCGCGGATTCCCTCCAGGGGGAGCTTGAGCTGCGTGAGGGAGAAGTTCTCGAGCTTCGTGATGCTGTTCGCCTCGCTCAGGAGGCGAAAGCCAGAGAAGACTTCTCCCGCCAGGTCTTGCAGTCGAAGAGAGACCTGGCGATGGTGCAGCTTCGTGAGGCCCGGCAAGGGTTTGATGCTGAAATCCTCCGCTTGACTTCTGAGTTTCGCACTAGCAGCGGGGAATTGTGCTCAGCCCAGGGGGAAGTTGCCGGCCTTAAGGAAAGGTGCGGTGGGCCGACCAAAGACTTGCTGGATGCCTTGGAGAAGGCCCACTCCGCCGCCCGAGAGGCGTCCGAGGCGCAGGGTTTGTTGGCCGAGCTTCGTGAGCGTCATCAGAAATATAAGGCAAGCCGTGCGAATACGGACGAGGAGCTCAGGAAAGCCAACCTGGTTGCAATGGCCAGGGATGAGCAGTTGGCCCGGAAGGCTGCCCAGTTGACTGCTGCCCGGGAGGAAAATTCTTGCCTCTGGGCACAGTTGGCTTTGGTTCCCCAGGTTCGGGACACAGCCTTCACCTTTGGCCATGGCTCCGAGATCCTGCGCCTTCGGAACAGTCTCCTGGCTGACCCGACGACCAACTTGCAAGCTCTTGATGTGGGCTTGTTTTCCCCTGAACTGGCCGCTTGCCGCAAGGCCGATACTTTTGGGCGCAATGAAGTCCCCAATGCCTTCACCGGGGTGCCCCCCTTGTCGCCTCCCGAAGAAGGCGGCGACCCGTGATGAAGAGTTGTCTTACCTTTGTACATGTATTATTATTTTTTGTTATTGTATGTTGTAACCATAATTTGTAATTGGACTCATATTGTATTTCGTAATAGATCTTTTTCCTGACATTTGTTGTCGCGTGCTTATGCTTGTTACTGTGTGCGTTTTCTTTTTGTTTTAAGGTGGCGTGGTCATTCGACTCCGCGCCCCTTTGCTTTGTTTGAGGAAGCGTGGTCGTTTCACTTTGCGCCCCTTTATTTCGTTTCAGGTGGCGTGGTCATTTGACTCTACGCCCCTTTATTTCGCTAGAGGTGGCGTGGTCATTTGACTCTGCGCCCCTTGATTTTGTTTGAGGTGGCGTGATCATTTGACTCTGCGCCCCTTTATTTCGTTTGAGGTGGCGTGGTCATTCGACTCTGCGCCCCTTTATTTCGTCTGAGGTGGCGTGGTCCTTTGACTCTGCACCCCTTTATTTCGCTTGAGGTGGCGTGGTCATTCGACTCTGCACCCTTTTATTTCGTCTGAGTTGGCATGGTCATTCGACTCTGCGCCCCTTTATTTCGTCTGAGGTGGCGTGGTCCTTTGACTCTGCGCCCTTTTATTTCGCTTGAGGTGGCGTGGTCATTCGACTCTGCGCCCCTTTATTTCGCTTGAGGTGGCGTGGTCATTCGACTCTGCGCCCCTTTATTTCGTCTGAGGTGGAGTGGTCATTTGACTCTGCGCCCCTTTATTTCGCTTGAAGTGGCGTGGTCATTCGATTATGCGCCCCTTTATTTCGTCTGAGGTGGCGTGGTCATTCGACTCTGAACCCCTTTATTTCGTCTGAGGTGGCATGGGATTCCCATGATGTGCTCGCTATATGGCAGGTCAGTCTAGCTTAGTAAGCTGTCGACCGAAGAATGTCCCCCCCCCTTTTTTGGCTATTTCTTCATATTTGCCTGCAAGATCCTTCAACTCGTCGTGCAGCTTCTGTTTTTCCCCGCACTCAAGCTCGACCCCCACGTTACTATCCGCCTCTTGCTCTCCTTGCCCGTCGACAGGTGGTACGGCTGTGTTGCTGGATTCAACGTTCCTTTGTCGCAGGGTCTCGTTCTCTTTTTGAAGCGCTTCCAAGGCTTCCAATATTGTTCTTAGTCTTTCCTCTGCCACTGCTAACCGTGCTTCCATCGATACTCCTGTCATTCGGCTTGCTACGGAATGTGTCACAGTTGACATACGAGAACCACGTTAATCGTCTGTAAATTCGCATCCCACAGACGGTACCAATGTTGAGGACGTGTCTCGCCGGCCTCCTGTTCCTTAACTTGCATGAAGAATCAAGAGAAGGTGGTGGCTTTCTACCCGAGAAAACTCCAATGCTCAAGTTAGTGATCACGTATTTACTGGAAAAATTCTTAATGCTTCTAGTTGAAGTTTACCTGGTCTATTTATAAGCCTGTGGGGCGATACATGTCCCTAATAACGCCTCCTGTAATCATCGTGATTGTGTATCTGTATGGGATATCTTTTTGAGTTTGGTGATATTTCGTATCTGCTTAAAATCCCGATAAAGATGGCAACGGGTTTGATATATATATATATATATATTGGACTCTGTGGAGTTAGGCCCTTTGTATGCTTTTTCTTTCTGGTGAGCTTCTATCGCTATTGGGCCTTTCGGTCAAATCTGATCCCACAAAAATATTTACTTAAAAATCATATATAAAAAAAATGAAAATAGGATAGGAATCGGGATGGGATACACCGAGACGAGTAGCAGCTTCCTTTTTCTTATCACGTCTTGGACCACACTTCGTCGTTGTGCATATATGGGCCAAAACGAACACCTTATTCTGATCTTGGTACTCATCCTTTGCCTTCTCAAAAGTACTTTTTCCATTTGTTTTGACTAAGCAAGCACTTGGCCTATTAATCAATGACAACCTTAACACTTTTGGAGACAACCTTAGCTTGAAGAGTTTTAGGACATGTTTCTTTACCATATATATCATTTCTAGGTATTTCTAATTAATTATTTGTATCGCTAATATTAATGTAATATCTATTAAATATAATTTAAAATCAACATAAAATATAATAAAAAGTTAGTTTATTTTTCCAACCTTCCAAACGAGTTAGGAAGATTGAGATCATATTAAACCCAACCTGACGACTTTTTGTCAGGAGCCACAAGTTAGGTTTTATTGTCACGTACCCAGTGCGATTGAGGTATTGAGGATATTTAATATTGCACACAATGAGATGGTCAATTTAGGTCGACTTTTAAATAAGGGATCTTCTGTACGTAGTCGGTTAGCCATAGTCGATGGGGAGTCGGTTTGGTGGCCACGTCATACATGATTATTTAAAAAAAAATCAAAATAAGGGACGGAAACGCGGGAGGAAGGAAGAGAGAGAATATTAGTTTTTGAAATCGGTTCGAGAGAGAAACAACATATTGCTAGAAACCATACTCAAGCTTGGCAAAAATCCATCTCCAACAGTCTAGGGTACTTCGGCATTCATGTCCGGCGGTTTTCGAAGTTTGAAATCAAAGAGAGATAATGAATGTATGTCTGTCTCAGTATTCATAAAGGATTCTTCCATCTCCGATGGTCTAGGGTGCTTCGGCATTTATCTCCGGCGGTTTTCGAAGTCTGAAATCGAAGAGGGATAATGTATGTATGTCTGTCTCAGTATTCATAAAGGGTTCTTCTATACGTAGTCAATATTCATAAAGGGATTTTTCATTCATAAATGTCCGGCGGTCTAGAGTGCTTAGACGTTAAAATGTTTGTCTTAATATAAATCAAATGTAGGGATAATGTAGTAAAGGTAGGGCTTTTTTTTTTTCGTTCTATCATCTTCTACTTGACAGTTCATGGGTTTGAGTTGCTTTGTCTTGGGGTTTTAGGAAATGGGTTTGGGATTTTCGTTATATGCATTTGAAGAATAAAAGAAGAAATACTTATCAAATTAAGTATATTATTTAGTATCACATCATTTTGTTTATTAATTTTGTTGCTGGTGATTATTTTGAAGCACTTGATTATGGATATCTGACGTGAAATAATGAGAGGCCTGCCAAAATAGAATCTCAAATATGTTGCTCTAAAATGAGCATTGATGTTGCTCTAAAATAATTATAATTAATGAGCACTTGATTATTCTGCTTTTATACTTAATTTGGTTGCTCTAAATTGACTTAAAGGTCTCAGTACAAGCACTATATATGTTGCTCTAAAATAATTATAATTAGTTGCCTCTTTTAATTAATTCTAAGATCATGTGGTGGCGTTGATGCTTTTACTGAGTGAGGGAAAATGCTTAAATTAGGTTATAAAATGGGTTGAGACCTTTGATCTGAAATTTGCAATTGAGATTTGGGCCGGTAAACAAGTATATAAGCAAAACTAGCATTTTTGAGCATTCGGGGAAATACTACTCGATGGAGCATGGAAATGCCCATTTACCAGCCACCCAAAGGTCCCCACCAAGCTCTCTAATTTCTTTGTCTTTAGATATTATGGGTTAATTCCCAGCGGAGTAGAAATACTTGTTCTTTTATCGAAACTTAATTCACCGAATAAAGAACTATTTTAATTACCTGAGGCATATGTTAATAAAGGACTCAGATTTTGCTTTATTATCTCATATTTTTACATGTCATAGAGAGCTCCAAGTATCGGAGAGCTAGTTATTATAGGGGTGGATGGCGTTAAAGCTCTCATCTTTCTTAGCATCCACATGAAACTTTGAAGAGGTGAAAGTAATCACTATAGTTTAGCCATGGAACTTGCTGAGAATCTTAACTTTCCAAAATTTTTGAAATTAGCATTAATATAGTGAATCTTTTAAAACTTTTACCCTAGATTAAAATGTTTATACTTTTGATGGGCCTAAACTTTTACTCATTTTAATACTTTTGATGGGCCTAAGCTTTTACTCTAATTTTAAAGGACGAAGAAGAGTTGATACTTTTGATGGTCGTTGACACTCTTGGACACAAGAACCTCCCATTTACAGAAAAGGATTGCCGCAATTACATCGACAAGGCATGGATTCTACGACTTGTTGTAAGTGGTGCTGAGGCACTTCGGAAGTATTTTTTGCATATGCAATTCAAAATTGACGGGTTTTTTCTTTGATGGATTTAGCGATGAGTCGAGGTTGAAGAATGTTTTTGGGGCAAATCCACCCAGTCGGGCAGCTTACAAGTACTTTGGTGCTTTTTAAATGTATATGAGTTTTGTATTTAATATTTCTAAGTTGTATGCTTTTTAAAAGCGCGATGAGTATTTTATTCAATATTTTAATATCTACATATGCAATTTTTGCTGGATGGATCACAACCGGCACTAGATGGTTAGATGAATCCTAATTTTATATGCCTTGTTCAACGATATTCTGCTTTTTAAGTTGGAGAAGGCCAATACGCATAATTTGACTTTCAATTGCAGCTTAAGGAGAAGTTTGAGAGTCTGCGCAAGGTGATGAAGGATGTGCTGGGTGATAGAGTTGAGAAACTGAAGCTGAAGTCAATGCAAGCTAAAAAAACTTGTATATATTTTTTGAGATGATCCGAAGTTTTTGATGTTGTTAACTTATGTGGTACAAATTTAATTTTAGCTTTTTTGAAAAAAAAAAATTGTATATATTTTTTGAGATAATCAGAAGTTTTTGATGTTGTTAACTTATGATTATCTTATGATTCCTGTGTTTTTGTTTGCTAGCAACAGCATTTGGTTTATTTCAGTTTCTTGTTGATATTATTGGCTTTTTAATATTCACCATTAATTTTATTGATTTCATCCTGAGATGATGCAGACAAGAATTGAGAGTTTCAGTAGCTTGTTCTCCATGTATTTTCCACTTTTGAGGACCCTGACATTTTAGGTTGTTTAAAAAGTACTCATTGTTGCAATTCTCCTCAGCATGGTGCACGGGCAGCAACAACTGAGGGCATAATGCTAAATATGCCACCCCATGAAGAACAGTTGAATGCTAACGCCTTCTCCAATATGAAAAGGCTAGGATTGCTTAGAATCAGTAACGTTTACTTCCTGCAGGCCTTGAATATCTTTCTATTGAGTTACATTTGTTGGAATGGCATGAGTATCCTTTGACTTCCTTGCCAAATAATTTCCAGCCAGACAACCTTGTCGAAATCATTATTCTAGATGAACTCTTGATCTACTTATTTTCTCTTTTCATATTTACTTAATTTTTGTTCACAGAATTTGAACAAAATGAAAGTCCTAGAGCTCGGTAACTCCCAAAACTTAATCATGACACCTGATTTTTTATTGGTCAATGTAGACAACGGGCTTGACTTATTTCATCCACAGAGCCAAACCAACATCACTACACCCCTATTCTGATTGCTCCCATGGTTTAATTGACAAACTGCTGGGCAATACTGTTGGGGAATAACATTTACAAACTACTTTCTACACGCACCAAATATTTCTAACTTTTGTAGCAAAAATAATATAAAAAGTTTCACATTTCACAGACTACATGCTAATACCAAATTATCCTATGCATGCTAATATAAAATTTTCCTATTCACAATAAGTAAGTCATTAAGTAAGAAGTTACACAGATTACAAAAGCTCTATATACACAGAGTAGCATAACTCTCTTATCAAATTTGGTCACCTTCTTACGGAGCTCAATCTCTATCTTCTCAATATCATCGAGTCTCCTCTCAACATCTTTTTCTTTTCTTTCCACTTCACTTTCTCTTGCATCTAGATCCAGCTCAATGCGTTGATCACCATCTACCCACTTGAAATATTTGCAATATAGCAATCTCTGCTTATTTTATAAGTATATAAAAAAATGTTAGATATTTACCAAATATTCATTAATGTATTAAAAATGTATTTGACCTTTGTATTGTACTTTGGGCAACCTAGAAAGGGTCATCTTGGATTTGTTGTAGTATTTGAATATCTCAATGTAGCTTGCAGCTCACAAAAACACAATTGTTCAGTCAAAGTATATATTGTTTTGGATTAGGAAGATAGTGATGATAATGACATTTCTGACATATGATAGGGACATTATTGCCATCATATCACACCAAAAAACAAATGGAAGGAAAAAAAAAAAAGAACTATTGATTGGGTATGGCCTTATCAATTTCAAGAATGTTTCCACCAATGTTTTGTTTCCAAAATCTGGAGGATGTAGAGGTATTCTTGTTCTGTTGTGACTCAATAATATGTAAAGAGTAATGCTATGTGCTGCAGCCCAGCTGCACACACTCACAACATTATTTTATTCTATTTTATTTTTTATTTAAAAAAAAAAACCGGGGTGCAGCCCCTTTGTGCCGCTGGGCTGCAACACAGGGGCTGCAACCAATATTTATTCATATGTAAAGGGAGCATAGCTTTAGCACAATACAAAGCAAGAAATTGGTAGCGTAAAATGTCAACTCAAATATGCAGCTCTTACTTTCATCTCAACAAAAAGAAAAAAAACCTATATACAGAGGCGTACCTTTAGAGAGCAAAATGATATGCAGAGATTATCAATCCGCCCAGAGAAAATGAATTTCTTTGTGGCACCAGCAATAATACTTGGTTGAGTATCACATGCTTGTAATTCACAATCACATATATCATTTGGTTTACAACCAATCTAACTTGCAAGGAGCTAGAAATAATAATAATAATAATCACCAACATGCATAACCAAAAATATAAAGTTGAGACACTCTTAAAAGTGTAACAATTATGTGTGATCAAGCCTCTTAACACATTCATGGAATCTGGACTCTACGAATAGGTGGTCAAGAAAAAGTACATTTTTATAAACAATATTACTACTCGTAACACCTCATGTGTAACAATAGTAATTAATTAAGGAATGTTAATGATCTCATATATATATATATATATACACACACACACATAAGAGTATATAATTTTTTTTAATTTTTTAATTTAACTTTTTCAATGACTTTGACTTTAGTCAAAAGTTTAATTCTTAGTTAAATTTTAGATTTGACAATGAATGACCATTACCAATGCCCTAATCACCAAAATAATAGCTAATTAGCCGGCCCAAGGGCAAGGTATTAGGTCACTGCCTAAGCCTCATTCTATGCAATGCCCCCTATATGAAACTAATTTGGTATTTTTTTTCTTAACAAAATGGAAGAACAAACATGAGCAGTAGCTACCTAGATATGCAAATCAAAATTTCTAATCGCATTTACTCAGTTGCAATAAAAAAAAAACACAGAACGCAATAAGAAGATCATCTGCATGGCTTATAAAACGCACCTCATTGCGTTGCTTTTTTTCTTGTATGCACAGATTATCAAACAAGCAGTAATAATAATCATTAAGTTTGCTTTTGTAACAGATTCTTTGGCATGGAAAGAAAACTAAGTGATTTTAAGGGTTCAACCTAGGCCATACCTATGCAATTTTTTTTTTTTATAATTAATACGTATTTAAAACAATAAAGAATATTTTCAGAAGCATTAGTCACACAAGCATTTACAAAAATAAAAGCATTTGGATTTAACTAGCAAAATCGCACAATGAAGAGGTTATAAATGATTTTAATTATAAACATACATGTATCTGCTTGTCTTGCGACATAGTTTTTGTCCAATATCGAAAGTGTTTTCTTTAGCTCACATACCTGCAATTAGACTCACAAAATTATCTAATGGGAAGAAAACATTATAGGTACCATACTTTAAAAAAAAAAAACATTACAAGTACCATTATCTTAAATCAATATGAGCTATTAAATGTGGCTTCTGCTCAATAGTCGAATGGGGATTTCGAGGGTTCGGATTAGGATTAGGGTTCGGAATGAAGGGTTCAATGGGTTAGGATTAGGGTTCGGGATGAAGGGATTTAAGTGGGTTAGGGTTAGGGTTCGGGATGAAGGGATTTCAGTGGGTTAGGATTAGGGTTAAGATTAAGGTTTGAAATGAAGAGGTTCAATGGGTTTTGGTTCGGGATGAAGGGGGATATCAGTGTTTTTGGTGAGAGTAGAACTTGATATCAGAGTTTTCAGTGAGGGGAGACCCACCGGAGACGAAAACGTTAGAGATGGACTTTGAAGATGGGATCGTTGAGCTTGAAGACGGGATTGTGCCTTGAAGGAGTTTCTCTCTCTTCGACAAAATCTGATTGCAAAATGCAAATTTCTCTTTTTTCGAATTCCCTCTGTTTTCTTAATTTGGTGTTTTTTTTTAAATTTGTTTTGATGTGGCACTTCGCCACGCCAGATTGTCTCCCCGTCGACTATACATATTCAACTATGTGTAGAATTTTC